>CM020979.1:21406000-22756833 GCA_010134655.1 Fragaria nilgerrensis | reverse complement strand
GCACAAAAGGGGATTGCTTGTTACCCAAAAATTCAAAATCAACTTCATGTCGTAGTGTATCATTGTTCGGTGTTGAAATCAACTGTAAGATAAAAGTAAGCACACCGGTATTTTGTCACCCAATATATGATTATAAATACTATAAAGACATTAGAACAAATAACGAATGAGAAATATACGAAGATTGAGTTCTTACGTAGAAGGTTGTGAGGATTCCTGTGGTATCATTACTTGGGAGCTTCAGTCTTGCACCAAAAAATCCAGAACCATATTTCCTTTGGGATCTATATCCCGTTCCTACAAATATTCATTAAAAGTGAATAAAAAGATATTATGTATTGTAACTATGTAGTAAATATAAGAAAAAGAAAAGGACCCGAATGTTCATCTATGGAAAGCACAATTTCTTCATGTTGGTTAAGAAATCTTGTATGATCTGCACTGTATGTGATATTGTAGTTTGCTTCAAACGGAACATGTTTAGCAATACAACTGATATTTGGTGATGAAAAGGCAAAAACAAAAAACATTGTCATATAATATGCTAAAAACATCATCAAGTGTGCCATAGACATGATAATGATGTGAGGTTGGGGTGATTGTAACATCTACTTATATATCATCAACTCATCTAATTAAATATGAGTCAAATGTGTATCTTCTTAAATAGGTAACACAAGGGTTAGTTGACTATTTTTTCTATCAAGAGTTTTCTACTTTAATATAAAGATTAAATTCAGTTTATTCTCTTGAGGTTTGGGGTACTTCATTTCAGTCACTATTCTCTCAATTTTGAAACTTTACCTTATGAATTTTTTAATTTTCATCAGTCGTGCACATTTAATAAGATTTCATATAATTTGGATGTTAAGTCTAACAGGAAATCTTAGAAAAAATGTTCTAATGAGTGATTTTAGCTGCCCTTAAGTTGAGCCATAAAGTCAAAATTAACGTACAAATTTGACGGATTCTTAGCAAATTGACAAAGGTGATGAAAATTATATAATTTAGGGGGTAAAATTTCAAAAAGAGAAGTTAACCCCAAACGTTGGGGTTGGGGGGGGGGGGGGGTAAAATGCATTAAATCCTTAATATAATTTCTCAAAATTAAATTAAATTTTGTAGAGATCTTCTCTTCAAATAAGTTTTGCAAAAAAATATAAAAAAAAAAAACCCTAGTATCCATGCGACTTCTCCATTTTTCCCCCAAACCCCTGGCCACCATGGCGTGGGCATCCAACCATGGCGTTTAACGCCGATACCAAGGCGCTCATTGCCGATTATAGGGTGCTTATCGTCGATTACAGAGCGCTCGGCACCAATACCAAGTCGGTTTTCTTCAGCCTCTGCTCATACAACAACACTGGATGGAAGCTTCCTGGCCACCAGATCTGTTGAGGGCGGCTTTTTGGCCACCGAATTTGAAGAGGGCTGCAAGATGGAGGCTTTCTGGCCACCGTATTTGTTAAAAACGACAACAAAGACCTGGTTTCTACCAGGGGAACTGTTCGAGCTCTCGCTAGGTTAGATTTAATGATGACGCCGGCGAGATCAAGAACATTTATGGTGAAGCTGCCTTGGCTGCTGTCAATGCTAATGAAGAGTTTTGGCAAGAAACTATGCATATCTGCTAGTGAACAGCGAAAAACTGAATCAAGGAAGATGGTGATCCCTTGGAAGACACCGAAATCCATGCATGTGTCAAAGATCTACCAAATACCTAGTCAGGTTTTGTAATACCCCAGTTTTTCATATCAATTTTCTTGTATTATTTCTAAAATTAATGAAGGATTATTTATGGAAATTCTTATTTGTTTGTGCGAAGTTGAAGTGTCGGGAGTAAATATTAAGGTGCTTTGTTTTAAGTGGTCAAAAGTTGACTTTTTTTTACCCGTAAGTTATTTTCGAGAACTTCCTTCATGAAAGTTGTAGAGTTTGGCGATACGAATTCGTAGACATGCGGCACGTGTAAAACGGATGTCGTATGAAAAAGTTACGGTCAGAGGAAGTTAGGTTCCGTTTTGGGGAAGTGTATAAATAGAAAAATTTGTGGGTTTTATTTTAGAAACCCTAATTTGCAGAAAGCCCCCAACTCTTTCTCTCTCTTCCTCTCCCGAGCTCACCCACGCACCCGATTTTGACCGGAGCCAACTCTGTCGTCCAGCCACCGTTTTGACCGCCGCCGGTCCCGTTCAACTCACACGGACGTCCCCTCCAAGTCTAGCCTGGTGTAGCACGGCGTTGCAAGCCAGAGACGGAGCTCTTGACCGGAGAAGAACGATGCCATGTCACCAATCGAAATCGCCGTATACGGCGGCGACGAGGGGCTACCTTTAGTGAGTCTGGGTCCTCTCCTCCTTCTAGTTGTGGCTAGGCATAGATTGAAACAAGTTTTTGAGTTTTTGAACCCCTGATTTGCAGATTGAAGCGTGAGATCGTGGTGGTGTTTCAGGGCGTTTTCTGGCCGATTCCGGCCAAATTGGTTAAAACCTCAGGTATTAAAGTTGCTCACCTTGCTTCAATCTACAAGTTTGTTGTTGAGAGTTTCCTCAAATTTTGAAGTTGGTGGAAGCGCGTGCGGCTCACTCGCCACCGCCTGTGGCGGCGCGTGGCAACGCGTCCAGTAGTGTTTGTGGCTTTAGTTATGAGCAAGAATTGCATGTTAGACTCTAGGTTAATCATAGACTTGTGTGAGGTTTTGAGTTTAGGTTTTGGCATGTAGAAGCAGCAGTATTGTGTTGTTAAGTTTGATGACATTTGAAGGTTGTCCTCTTTTGGGCTAAGGTTTAACTTAAAGGTGTTTTAATATCCTATAGTACTTCGGTTACTAAGGTTATTAATTGTGTAATTTTAGGTGACTTGTGAAGTGTGTTTTGGCTTGACTCTTGTGTTTTGTGGAAGACGCAGTGGGATTAATTAGGTGAGTAAATTTCACCAAGGTTCACATTTGGACCAAATTATTATGGTCATTTTGATGATGATGTTGAATTTATAGAATATGCTATTGTTTGTTTTTAAATATATGAGCTTGATCGCCAACGGCTCACATGTAAAATAAAACAAGTTTTCATATTATATGATTATTTTTAATATTCATGTGATCATAATATTGTTGGTTCTTGATAGATTATTCTTGTGAGAATATCTATGTTTGTTCATATAAATATATCTATGTGGAAGGATATAATTTTTATGATGTGCTCTTTGTGTTGTTGATGATGTTGAATTAAAGAATATGCTATTATTTGCCTTTAATCGGGTGATTGGTTACGGTTATGCTGCTATTATTATTTTGTGATTTGATATTGAACAATCAAACTGGGTTTCAAGCCTTTAGCCAGGTGATTGGTTACAATTAGGAATAGAGCTCTAGTTCGTATGTCGGTGTAGGTCATGGGAGGTACCTTAAGGTATCTGGGACCCATAGTTACATAAATTGTTCTTGTAGGCTATGAGAGATACTTATTAGTATCTGGGACTTGCTACAAAAATTAATTCAGTTACCACGGAAAAATTCTGTCACCAAAAGTCATTCTACCGTCGCATAAGACCAATGGCGACGGTATTTTTCCCGTCGCCGTTGAGGGCGTGGCCGTGCTTTTGGCGATGGCAGTGAGCCGTCACAACCATTTTTGCGACTGCGAAGACCATCGCTTAATTAGCGACGGAAATTGGCGCAATAGCCTTTGTTAGCGTCGCTGTGATATTTAAAAAAATTTCAAATATGAACTGAAATTTTTGAATTTTTCCGCCAAAACCATTTGCGACAGGACTCTGCCATCGCCAAGTGCAGAAATTATTACCACAACTGTTTCAAATCTCATTTTTACCATAAATCTGCAAATTCAAATCTCATTTAATCCACAATAGCAACAAGCATAATCAACAAGGTACTAATACCACCATCAACTAGCATTCATTCCAACAAAATCATTACAATTACCAACATTCATTTCATAACCAAATTATCCAACATAAACATTATTCCACATGATGGAACCTAAACCAAACCAACAAAGTGCTACAACAATAAAAAGAGCTTCATAAAGGGACAACAATATTCCAGCATAATCATGTTCTATCATATTTTAAAACACAACAATATGACATAACCTAAATCATGCAGGAGCATCATGGTGACCAGTGACATCATCAAAAGTTGAATCAAAATGGGCAGTGGCCTCAGCATCTCCCTCTCGTATGGACTCCCTCCTAGCCTCATGGCCACTTGTTGCATCAAGTGGTACCTATTGCATAAATGAGACCATTTTTTACAATTAGTTGTCTGATTTGAAGTGAAAGGTGAAAACAAAAACATATTGCATGCTCAAGCATTGACCCTAATGCTTAAAACCATATCTACATTCAAGTAAATCAAGCACCTTCACCCTAATTCATACTAAACCATACTTCAAAAATATTCATTATAACAAAAAAGAATTTCCATTACCTAGAACATCAAAGTGTCTGCATGCTCAAGCGACAACTAAATATAGAAAACAAATATTTACAATCATGATCCTCTCAGAAGGGGCAGGTCCAGCCAACTTGATTGGATTGCCGATGAGGTAAGTGGTTTTGAAACCTATTAAATGAAAATATTGGCAGTTTTCAGTTTTCAGTTTTCACTACTCTGACGCCTAAGTCAACTAATGTATGTGTTAACAGAGTGACGATAGATAATTGGATGGTAAATGCGTAGTTATTGAAAAGAGAGAATGATACATCTTTTTTGTTAACCAACCAACTAACCCAATACAAATCTCAGTATAAACACACAAATGACTTATCTATCTTTTTCACTCAATATTTTGAAAAGAAGTTGAATTGAATTTCAGATTTCACAACCAAATATATATATATATATATATATATATATATATATATATATATCCAAAACATATATTAAAAGACAGAGAGAGGGATAAGGTTTCATTCAAATACCCAATTTGAGATGAGTCGATCTTCAGACAAGAGGTTGCAACTTCAGGGCGAGTTCTTCGACTTGAGATGAGTTTGGTGTGCCTGAAATCAAAGGCGTAGTGAGGCAAGTATTCTTAATCCAAACTTTAACTTAGATTTTCTATCTCAACTCTCAACTCTCAAGTAATCTCTGCATTGCTTCTACAAGTAAAATTAAGCAAGAAGAAAATGAGTTTTCATGTTCAACAGAATGACACAGATAGATAGCTTACTAAGTATACTCAAAACCCAAAATCAAATAACTAAATAGGAAAGCCTACTGTTAGAATCATCAAAAGCACAAGTATAATTAACTCAAGGCATATGAATAGTAAAAGCAGTTGCTTGAAACAAGTATACCAATTACCAAACTTAACAATACGAAACTGTATTGTTTAACCATCAACCATATATATGCAAAGATAAAAGTCATCTCTTCATTAACTATCCAAGTATCAAATATGATGTTTACTTAGGATAGCTTACTAGTAACAAACTTGACAATATGAAACTGTATTGTTTAACCATCAACCATATGTTTCTGCATAATGTTAGTCCTACGCTAGTAACAGAACTAAACCGAAAAGCCACAGACATTTATTCACATTCACAAGAGATTTAGTCTTGGTCATATCAGTTCATACACAACAGCGGATACCAAAACCGAAAAAGGAAATTTCATTCACTCACAATAATTGACAGAAAATGTGTCCCCTCCTTCAAAGAAGCTGCAACCTTAAGCCTGCACAACCAGATTAGGAATGAACAAGCTCATCGGTTCCCTGCATAAGTCCACACCAACACAAAAATAATCAATACAAAACTGGATCAACCCAAATGTTCATAACACAGTCTCTAATATCTGTCCAACATACCTGTGATGTAATAGCCAGGAATATAATAAAAGGAAGAAGTTGCGACTAAGTAATAGGTTCCTCCAATAACAGCAGCAAGATATGAGCTGCATCAAAATAAAAATCCAACCAGTTATTATCTTGAACTAGATTACACTTCTCATCAATGGGATACACAAGTATCAAGTTGTATATTCATTTGGTTAAGCTCATAATAATTAGTCTCTAAACAACATCTTCTGACGATCATGTTCGAAGGCAAAAGGTTCACAAAGACAGCAATCAATAAAATTCAGTGTGGAAACTTTCATTTCATCTAAAAGATCAACCATCCAAAACTATAGTTGCTCATGTCCTCAACAAAGATCATAGAATAGCATATACGATAGCCCGCAGGTAAAATGTAGGCAACATAGGGCCTGAGTTAAGCAGTATCATTAACTACGAAATGTGACAAACTGGGGCATAGTTACCTCAGTTTTCTGGAGATCCCTCTTGAAAACACGAAGCAATTAAAAGATCCACTATATGATACAGTAAAATTGTACGGAGTACTAACCTTTACATTCATCAAGTGCATGAGTGTAATGTTTCCTATACAAATTTTAGCTTTCAACTATAAATTTCTCTTATTAGGCAAACTAGATTTCAAAAACGAGATAGGCAATTCTACAAGTAAAAAAATGAAGGAAAATCACAGTGCTACAAACTAGAGTAGAAAAGTTAAAAAGAGGGGCAGGTGTCTGACTAGAATCATTATGGAGTATAAGAAATACACTTCATGCTAGCTGCTTCAGTTCTTATATTTTCAAGAATGGGAGAGTAAGATACAGAACACAGAAGAAAACATCCAAAAGAGGCTACCCTGGATATCAATTTCTATTAACAAATGTCCTACCAGCAACTGGTCGTGCTAACCACATGCAGTTGCCAGTCAAAATCATTATACGCTTGTGCCAAGAATACATAATATTCCAAATAAAACTGTAATCACTGTCCACAAAACCAGTATAAGATTCGCAACGCGTTTATACCTATGAAAATGATGACGCTGATCACTAGTAACGGAAACTACTTCACTAAAACTTTTCTTTATTTTCTACTCTTCTCATGTTCCAGCTTCCACGCCTAGTAACCGCTAACCACGGTAATATAACCAACTCATGTTTCAGGTTGGATCAATATCAATACCCTAAACAACAAAAGACTTGTTTTTGCCCTGCTGAAATTACCACGAAATACCAAATTATATCACAGACTTTCTAGTTTTCTTTTTACCCCACAAACATTTCACAGGTAATTGCAACAGTGAAACTCACTTTTGGCGCTACTAGATAAATGGGAATGCAGAAACCAAGATATTCAGGCTTCATAAATATGGGTGTACCTTGGGATTAAACAACATAAGACCTAGCTTGATCATAATGATCATTTCTGAGAGGCAGTTGCACCAGCTGCAACCGATGTATCCGAAATTACTCATGAATACAAATTAAACTATTATTAATAGAAATACGGTTTATAATATTGCAAGCAATTGATTCAGCCTCTCCCAACTTCTTTAAATACCTACCACATGCTTGAGATTATTACACAAACACACTCAGAAAATAACAAACCAAGCTCGTATCCTGCAACATATTTTCTACTTCAATGGAATCCAAGAAGTCTAACAAGATTAGAGAGATTGTTAGGCTCTAACAGATCCTCAAGAAGTGGAAGAAGCTAGCAAATGCCCCAAAGAATAACAACACTGCCGCCATTACCTATCCATCATCAACCACCACTACTACAACAACTCCAAGCAGCAATGGCAGCAGAGGCATCAAGTTCCTCAAGAGAACACTCTTCTTCATAGATATCCTAAAAAGGTTTCTCGCCGTTTGTGTTGGCAAGGAGCTCAAGTGGTTTATCATCCCAACTGAGTACTTGGGCCACCAAGCATTTCAGATCCTACCTTCCTTTCCCTGGCTAGCTTCTTCTTAATACCCCTACCTACCAAACCACACCACATTCTCCCAATAACAACCATCGAGCACTTGTCATGCATGACTAAAACGAAAACCCAACAAGACAACCCAGAACCCAGTTTCTAATCTCAATTCTAACCAAAAACCTAACTCGAATTCACTAAAATAAACAGAATCAAAGAAGCAAAGAGTGGTTTTATCTTATCAGATTCGAACCCAGTTTCTTCGATTAGTTGTAATCGTGAGGGTCTGAGAGGGAGGAGATGAAACCAAGAGGGCTGACTGAGACTTCTTTAACTGAGAGTTCTGTTCTTTGAGGAAGGTGTGACTGAGGAAGTAGACGAATTAGAGATTGAAAGTAGAGAAATAGGAAGAGGAATGACGACGTAAAGATGGGCGAAATCAGTTTGAAGAGAGGAATTAGGTTTTTTGAGATGGGGGTTTGTCTGAATTAGAGAGAGGATAAATGGGTCTGAAGAGAAAGTGGTTTTAGTTTTAGAAAATTGGCCTTTTTTTTGTCAAAATCAAAGCTGGATAATTGGCGCCTTCCAACACTGGAAGGATACAGACGACGGCGAACCCAACCGTAGCATCAAATCAGAAATAAAATTGGTTTCTTGTCACGGCAGTCACTTGTCGTCGTCATAAAACCGGACGCGACGGCGCTAGTTTGTGGTCACGAATTTTTCTTTATTTTACCACGGCAAGACGTTGCCATCGCAAACTGGTATTGATTTAGCGACGGCTTGTTTACCGTCGCTGCGCCGTCGCAAATTTATGATCAATGGTGACGGCAAATCAGAGCCGTGGCGATTTCCGGTGGCTAACTGAATTCTTTTTTGTAGTGAACTCATGGGTACATGTGTTTGTTGTAGGTCATGTGAGATACCTTATTGGTATCTGGGACTCATGGGTACATGTTATTTATAAAAGTATTGGATTTGTGGAATTAATTATTTTTCTTATTTGTACATGTGTTTTATTTGGATGTTAGAAATATTGAGTTAGTTTTGAGAGTTACTCATACGAGCTTTTTAGCTTACCGGGTTTGTTGTTTTACAACCTGGTGCACCAATTCATGGTGTAGGGGTTAGACCTGCAGATGATGATTAGCAGGGTTGAGATAGAGACATAGTAGTTGGGTTTTAGACAATGTACATTTATTTGTATATTATAGCAGTTGTTTTTAAGCTCATGTGAGCGACTTTATTTTACTAGACTTTTGAAGTTGATGTAATTAAGAAAATATAATGTTTAACTTAGTTGATGAGTTTGTTGATATTTACATTTTCAGCATTCGAATTTAGTTTGGAAGTTGTTGAACAGGTTTTGGGAGTGATTTTTTTTTAGATATATCATGCCCAAATTTTAAAAAATTATCCTTCAAAAATTGAGGTGTGACAAGTTTGGGTTTGGGCTCGGGTCCTTGAACCTAGGTCCAAGCTCAATTTCAAGAAATTTGAGCCGAACACTCCTCCGTGCCCTAACCGGCCAAAAGGGCAAAATCAAAGTTGAACAAGTGTTAGTGCATTGATAGCTTTGCAGATTGTGCGAGCTAGCTGCAGCTAGATGGATACATAGTGTCACATCTCGACTCATAATTTTTACTTTAATTACTTGCATGATGTTAACAGGAGTTTTTACCGTCTTTGTTAATGGTTTTATAGTTTCAAAGACCCTAGAGATGTTTTTGTAAGATGATTAATTCGGGAAATTTTATGTAGGAGACATTTTTGAAGGTAGTAAAAAAGGTAAACTTTAGTTAGTAAAAAGGTAATTTTTTATTAGGTTATGTTTTTGGGTTGTTTTGGTGTTGGGTATTAAGGTGTTGGATCGAGGGAACCGGGTGCGAAAAAGCCCAAACCCTTTCTTCTCTCTCTCCTCCCCCCCTGAGTCTCTCTCTCCTTGCCGGATTTCTTCGCCGCCGTCCGGCCGAGATAGGTGGCGAGCTAGGTATCAAATTGAAGCTGGGAACATCTTCTTCAAGTTTAATTAGGTGACTGGTCGGGTTGCACCGCCGTGAGGGAGGAATCAGACCGAGAAGGTGCGGCTGCACAATGACGGAGTAGTCGCCGGAACTCCCTTTTTCGGCCACCATAACCGGAGTTGCTGGTCTCGTTTGGAAGCTCTCCTCTTGTACAACAAAACCTCAAAAAGTTTCACTCCCTCTTGATCTAGGACGTGAGGAGGCTCGAGCTGAAGAGACCTCAGATTGACGTCAGGTTTAGGCCTAAATTTGTGAGTAGACTTTTATTTTAAATAATATGTATGCATTGGGTTATTGTTGAACAGTTGTTTTTTATTGGAGCATGTGATGCCTTTTAAATTTGGCAATTTTTCTTTATTTTGGAGAGTTATCGAAAATGAGATTTTTCGGTGGACATATATATATAAGAATATTTATGAGGAGAGTATGTATATAAATGCTAGCTAATCATACGTCTCTGACGTGCTCCGAAACCGGGGTGCGACAATTAAGAACCCATTTTGACAATCGTAGTATAAGACAAATAAGGTTCGATCAATCCGGGGACTTTAGGGTGCTCCTGCATTTACAAAACTAGAACAAATTAGAGTCTAATTTAAGAGTTATTTTACAGAATATAAACAACAATTACAATTACATGATTTGAGGGGGGATTTTAGGGTTTGTTTACTAAATTCCTACGAAAATAATAAAGACAAGATATTTACAAGTGATCGACTTCCACACTTTCAAAACCAGATTCCAGAAAACATAATCATAATCCAATGAACTTTAATCACACAATCGAGTTATCACCAAAGAGAAACACAGAAGGGTTCTTAATACAAGCCTACGAGGTCATGCATTTAATCGGTTTTTGTTTACTTTAATAGTTTCTCTAAATAAGTTCTCGATCTTAAAAATTTAATTTGTTCGAATTCACTTTATAAGTTTCTAAAAATAAGTTTTCGTTTTTAATATTTTAATTTAGTTTATATTTCATATTATTAGTTTCTAAATATAAGTTTGTTTTTAATATTTAAATTGTATTACATATGTCTTTCTTAATCATTTAACATACCAATCAAATCTTATTTAAAATATTAAATAATAAAAATGTGTATTAAATTATTTAAGTTGTGTATTTAAAACCACTTTTTCTATCGTTTTCTTAAAACAAAAAATGAGGTCCCAACCCTCCCAGTAATCCTGAATGAGATAAAAAGAGAAACAAAATGAAATAATACCTGGTTTTGATCGAGGAGGTCTCTCCTGCTCTTCAGAGTTCAGACACCACAATCTATCGCTTTCTCCCGCTTTCCTCATTTTGCAAAAGCTCTCTACTGGTAAGTCGGCTCAAGTTCAATTGCAGTTTTTTTTTTTTTCGATTACTTGTTTCTTTTTGTTGATGAAAGTTCTTTTTCAGTTTCGAGAAAACTTAATTTGATTTTAGTGTGCTTTACGTATTGAGACTTGGAAGCTCTGCGTTAAAACTATCTTCAATATGAAAATGATGATTATAAAGTGAACCCAGTTGCATATATTTTATCTGGATTGGAGTATTATGCCAATTTACTTGTTGGGTTAATCTTTAGCAAAGCAAGAATCTAGTTATTGGGTAATAGAAACCAAACAAAGGATGACGTTAATGAATAGCCATAGCTGGATTAAGTTTTGATTGCTACTATACATTGACAAGTAAATTGTTGTGGGGAGATGTCTGTTGTGCTTGTTCATCTTAATGGAGTCGTATTTTTCTGTTCTTTTTATAAGCTTTGGTATATTATATGTTTATGTTTTAGTTAGATTGGTGATATTATTAATCAGATTTACTTGAGATATATAGGATTATCATGTTGCAAGGTCCAGATCTCTTCTAATGAGAATGGTAAGCATGTAGAGGTGATGATACTAGACATCACCGATATGTATCTTTAGATATGATTTCACCTCTGATGGATCATCTGCTGTTGTACTATCATATCACTCAGTCGTTCTAGAAAAAACTTGTTTAGGGAGTTGAATGTGAACTGGGATTCGCCATGATCATGTAATGCCTTAGATGTTGGAGGTATGATTCCTTGGACACCATGCTTTTAGAGTGATGTGATGTGTTTGCAACTTTTGACACTGTGAGGGGGTGATTCAGCTATCAGATACGCTCATAGGGTTTCATCTTGGGTATCAGTTTCTTCAGAGTTTATATATTACTCTTTTCGGGCCATTCTTTATACGTGAATGCTGCTGCTACTTGGTTCTTGGTTTAATTCTGTTGAAGTCTTTGAGCGTTTGATGCGGGACAGAGCAAGGGTGGTTGTGAGTATTGTTGGGGTGAGCTTGCAATGATAGATTTATGAGAAAATAGAAAAGGTTTAACGAAGACAGAACTAAATAGGCTTCAAGTACATGTCCCTTGAACAGACTTGTTAAAAGGCTCGATTAATAACAACAGAGACCCTGGAAAACTCAAAAGACATTTTACTTTCCTGAAGACTCAAACTTAAAAACACTTGGGATCATCTGTTTAAATGGTTCTTGGTTTATTTATTAGCATTTACTAAATTGGGTGAATGAATAGACTCTTGGAGCCTTGGACAAGTACTTCTTTTCTTACCAAGGTGTGGCACTACATCAATGTTATTGTCTTAACTTGGCTAATCGTCGTGTTCTGGTTACACACCATAAATCTAGTTCCAGAAATAGTACACAGACTTCTACCCTTACAATCTACTGAAACAGAAGCAAAGAAGGAGAACTGATTAACAGTTTATTCCATGATTCCTTCACTCCTTGCTCTCTATGATCCCGGAACTTTTCTGATTATTCCTTTCTACCTGAATGACTCGGTATTAGAATAACTCTGCACTCTTGTATGGCTAAATTTTTTGATATAGCAGTTTTGTTCATAATTGAATTACCTATATAGCCATGTCTTTGCAACTATATGTAATGACTTTGTACATGTACCTCACCGAGTGCATTGAATACATTGTGGTTAAATTAAAAGATGAACAGATAAATAAATAAAAAGCACATATAGTGGGTTTACATTGAAGAGTTATAGGGCTAGGTGCAGAGGATAGGTGTAGTGTTGTTTTAGTGATGTGTTGCATGGTTTAGAAGTTTTAGAAGAGTTACTTCTTTGTTGCAGGTCGTAGAGTCTGAAAATTAAGGGAGAATTTGTTGTTGGACAATTAGTGAAACTGGCCTTATTAGCCAAAGCGCGCCAAAATGACAACTTTAGAGCATTCAGTGGTTAGTTCCAAGCTTTCTCCGCCTGATACATATGAATCAGTGGTTCTAGGTGGCACCTTTGACCGGTTGCACGAAGGCCATCGTCTCTTTCTCAAGGTAGCAGCAGATCTCACGAGGCATAGAATTGTGATTGGAATTTGTGACGGACCCATGTTGACTACCAAACGATTTGCGGAATTGATACAACCCATTGAGGATAGGAAGCATAATGTTGAAAATTACATCAGGTCTATCAAGCAGGGGCTGCTGGTGCAAGTTGAACCTATCGTTGACCCGTATGGCCCCTCAACAATTGATGAAACTCTGGAGGCAGTTGTTGTCAGCAAAGAGACTTTACGTGGTGGACTGTCTGTTAATAAGAAGAGAGATGATAGAGGCCGGCCTCTCACAACTTAAGATTGAAGTAGTAGATCTAGTGCCTGAAGCATCTGGTGCGGATAAGATTAGTTCAACAACATTAAGGAAGCTTGAGGCAGAGAAGGTGAAAAATAAAACAAAGTATTAAGAGAATGAACTGGTAACAAGTTACAACATGGCAGTTGGCTTGAGTGTGAAATGGTCAGGATGTAAGAGATATATGAGTGTGTCTGATGTTATACTGAAATTGATGAAGATGACGCAGTTACTAGTTAGTGCTAGGTGAATTCAGACACCGGAGAGTCCAGTATAATTTCCTGGAAAATTAGCCTATGATGTTGATGGTGAACTGATGAGTGTTACAATGTTAGTTGTGTTTGGTCGAAGAAGATAGAATTTTGTGCAAGCATGTTTATGTAGGTTGTTTACAGTCCCATTCTTCCCATATATATTTCAATTTATTTAGAAAGGGATGCATTTCATTTATAAGACCTGAAATAGTGAAATACTAAGATTTATGAAAGAAACAAATCAGGTTCTTCCAATGCCAGACTATAATATGGCAGGCTAATTTAATCCCATTCCAGGTCAAGTTCAAATTGCTGCTTCATATTTGTATTACAATATTCACCATTTGAATCGATTGAATTTGTACAGTAACTCATTCTGTTCTGTTGCCATTTAGCTGAGAAATAATTTTTCTTATTTTTGCTGTAAGAGAAGCCAAAAGTTGAAGTCTGACAATTACGTTAACTTCTATTCTTACTCTTTGATAATCTAAAGGGTTGGTTAATTTAATGAGTTTAAGAAGGTCAAATCAGTGTTGCAAATACTTGGAACAAAAGAGTTCATTTATAAAATTGGTAATCACTTCATATAGCATGTTTAGTGATGATCTTTCAATCTATGCATCTATCTATCCTCTGAAGGATAACAAGGACTAATATGCACATGGATGATGTACTGATGTCAACTTATAAACTCCATGATGGAGTTAATAAGTTGTTTCTCACCAAAAACAAAATGTTGGTATGATGCAACAGTGTTGCTATTGCATGATGAACATGTAGAGAAAATACCCTTGTTTTGGACTTGCATTAAAAACGTTTGCTTTCAACCATGATGGTAGTTGGTGCTGTTATTACTTATGTTTGTGTTCAATGATGTTTATACTTAATTGGTCAAAATTTGGAGGAATTAGGTAGTGTTCTAATAACATGCATCATTAGAATTTGTTAGCATGGTGTTTTCGACCTATGATCTTAAAGTTTTGTTGTGTTATTAATTTTTGTTTGTTTCATCAGGAAACCTGATAATAATATTCTGAAAATCCTAAACGCTATGATCGTCCAACGCTGTTTGAATTGAAAGCTGTTGTGAACTAAGCATATCAGGAGGTCCTTTTCCTTTTGTTTTCATTTTGATTTGTTGTTGGATTCTTGTGAACTTGCCATATTCTCAGCTTTGCCATGAACTTTATCGGTGATTTATTTTCAACAGATGTAAAACTATAGTCTAATCTGCACACATGTTTGTTCCATACATATAATGCTGTTTGAGAAGATTTTGGATTCATGCAGCTTCCAAAGATCTATAATTGCTTGCAACCTTATTTATGAATGTTAACATCTTTTGTTTGGTTATTTAGAAAAGGAAAAAAAAAAAGAAATAGTTATGTGCCATCAATTGACTACATCTTCTGAATTTGGCCAGGTTCTCCAAACATGGGAAACAAGCCTGTGAAACAAGAAAGGGAAGAAATCTTATTGAAAGTTGTTCCTCCGTTGGATCCTGCATATGTTAGGTGGCTTGCTCGAGATCTTGAGAGAATTCATGGCTTCACCCCAGCAAACCCTCGTGCAGTGAAGCCCCCAGATCATTATATTGAGTACATGCGCTTGAACGGGTGGTTGGATGTGGACTTGGGTGATCCTGATCTGGCCCATTTGTTGAAGTAGATATGATGGTGTACTTGTCTAAGGATTTGAAGGAGAAAGACGAAGAATTTTCGTTTGAACCTAACAAGTAACAACTGTAGTAATTTGCATTTTGGGATTTGAGTATATACTATGCATTTGTATGGTGCTAAGAGTTTTATTCGAATGAAACATCTTGAACCACCAATTCCGATTACATTTGTGCAGGATACTTTGATGCTGTGTAGAAGTTTAGAAGTATTTGTATATGAGCATTATCCATCAGTCATTTATGCATATAAATGAAAGTTTGAAAGTAACAGCTAAGCATGGTTCTATTTTGAAACATCAGGGTTCTACTTGGGGAGTATTTGCATGACCGGCAGTGGTACCTCCCTATTTCTTCAATTGAATCCGCGCTCTTATTTCGATGGGGGCGACAAAAGAATTTGTCATGCGCGCAATTGATACTAATACAAGGTGCACTGTAATCACTATATTCGTAGTTTAATTATTAATCAAGAAGCAATAACATCACTTTTTGTTGATTTATTCCATCCTTCATGTATCTATGAAGTTTATTCATGTCTTGGTATACATTTAAAGAAAGCTCCCTTGCTAATTCATAATAGATGCAAGAGCTAGCTCGAGTTTAAGTAATTCAGTCCCCACAGTCGACAAAGTCGTAGTTAACTGTAAGGTGTCCTGCCTGATACCCAGTTCCGTCAGTGTCTATCTGGTTGAACACGTTCACGTCCAAGTCCAGCCCTCCGTTGCTGCACTGGTCGACAATCCTCACCGTCGCCTGAGCTCCGGTCGCGGTGTTTGTCACTAGCAGGCATCTTCCACAGGCGTCTTGTCCGGTCGGACCTGCCGGGCCACAGAAAGCGGTCCATCCGTACTTGCTGCGCCATTCCACGGGCTTGTCGGCGTCCCACGTCGAGCAGTAGGCACTCACGGCTCGCAAATCCCAGTTGTTGTCCTGCGGGTTGTAGAGGTGGTACGTGGCTCTCACGTTTGTAGCACTTTGAGCTGAAGCACTTCTGGCCATTGCGGCACACAACATCACCAAGAACACGACGCATTGTTTTCCGGCCATTTTCTGCTAACTGTTTGATATACGATCCGGGATATATATGTGCGTGTGTGTGTCTGTATGCATATGGGCGATGATCAGGGAAGGAAGCTAGCTAGGTATTGAATTTATAGGAGGGAGCTAGGGAGGGAGGTGTTAGAATTGTGCGGCATATATGCATGAAATTTCTACCAGCTTGCTAGCTTCGACCGCTAGATAGTCATGACTTTGACCAAAGAAATGCATGCATACATTGACTGATACTAATTCAATTCATGAATGACTTCTGCTTCCGAGTTGGCCATGCCAGACACAATATATAGACAATGAGCCTGGTAGAAGGTTATAGAGAGAGAGAGAGAGAGAGAGAGAGAGAGAGAGAGAGAGAGAGAGAGGCTATAGGGTAGAATAGTACATGCATGAACTAGAATGCAAATGAACTTTGATCACGGCGGACAATCAGAAGATAGATCGACTTTTCATCAGTTTAGACAGATTAATATATAGGCAAAGATCGAGTATGACCTGGGGTGGGGGATGATCAATGGTAAGTAAGAATTAATTCAAGTACTTGAATGGCAAGCTAATTTAATCTAGAAGCAGCTGATCGAGTAAGATTTTCCCTTTGAGGCTTTGACAACGCATGTTGGGTTTGATTATTGCATTCAATTCCAAATAATAAAACAAACAACCATGCCAAACTCAAGAGGATCCATAGTTGGCTTGTATTGTACGTAACGTTATGATGTTAATTGGCTGCCTCAAAGCTTCAAATCTGGTAAATTTTAGTAGTCTTCTGTGAATACAAAGTAATAATTGTGAGCTGCGCAAAATCAAAACTTAAAAATGTTCGATCACCCCGCGTATTTGGATTCAAGATATGGAATCAACATTTGGATTTCCTTTATCAAGCAAACATGGCATTCGATAATTTCACACTTTGACCTGCGATTCGTTGAGAGAAAAATAAAGGATGAAGCTTTAGATAAAAATGGCTGAAATTTTGGGAAGAGTTATGGCTAATTCTGTGCGGCTGGTACAGTCTTTATATTTTGGAGGCTTTCATTGTTGTCCCTTGGATTGGTTTTTAATGACGCGACAGCTTGGTAACAATGTCCAATTAAGCAGATTCTAGCTAAGAAGCCGAATCCGACACCAAGCTACCAAAATCTTAAACCGTCACTAAAAGAAGAGGGACAACAAAACACAAGCAAAAACAAAACTAAATAAACAAAAATGGCTGAAATTTTGGGAAGAGTTGTGGCTGATTCTGTGCAGCTGGTGCAGTCTTTATATTTTGGAGGCTTTCATTGTTGTCCTTTGGATTGGTTTTTAATGATGTGGCAGCTTGGTAACAAAGTCCAATTAAGCAGATTCTAGCTGAGAAGCCGAATCCGACACCAACCTACCAAAATCCTAAACCGTCACTAAAAGAGGAGGGACAACAAAACAGAAGCAAAAACAAAACTAAATAAACAAAAAACAAAAATTTAAAAACTTGGGCAAACAGCCCAAACTCAAACTAGCTAAGACCCACTAGACCAAGAACCTGGCCCACAATACTTCGATCAGATTAGACCGCAACCATCTCTCTCGCTCCAAACCAGCGTCGCACTGCTGCTCTATAATTACGTGTATTTTTACACACGTAATTAGTACTTAAACACTATGAATAAGCTAGACCTCATGGGAATTATTATGTATTTAATACATTTTTATTTATTTTGTAGGAAGTAAAGAGAGTTGCGGAAACGAAATAAAATGGTGCATAATTAGTGCAAATCGGAGTTGTCGATAAAGAAACAAAAGAATATGTTCCAGACAACTTTGTTTAACTAACCCATTGATTAATCATTAACTGATTAATTAAGCAACCAATGCTTCTTAGTTGTTCATATGTTGGTTAATTAGAGGAAGCCACCAGCACGTGCTCTCATCTTCATTTCCTTCCACCAATTGCCAGCTGACACATGGCACTTCTACCCTAATTCAGCCACAGCCGTGATAAAACCCTGGGAGCTCAATTATACCATCTCATCTCTTCCTTTACTGAGGAGGAGCCGCGCACACAGAAAACGGGAGGGGCTTTGCCCTCTCCCTCTCCCATCTCATTCTTCCACTTCTCTCTTTCAATTTCGCTTAGTCTAGTGTAATTTCTTTCGGCCGTTTCATGAATTACTCACATCAAGCTTCAAGATTTCAACCTCTACAAGATTAGATTGGGTAATTGTGAGAGATATAAATTAAGAGTAGTTAAGGTAGCTCTTTAGCTATCTGTGACTACTCTTGTTCTCTCTTACATCTCTCTACTCTTTTCTATTTCAATTTTATAATTTTGATGTCTATGATTATGGGTTGTGAGTAATTCCATTGTTGGGGGTTAGAGTTGTGCACCTTAACCCGAATTTTATGTAATTGATACCTATTTTAATGTAGTGATGCAATTTCATATGTTGGATGCTTGTTTCTAATTTTATTGGGTTGAAATGCATGTCTAAGAACCTAGTCAACTCTAGGGTGTGTGTTTTGACATGTCTAGGATCTAACTAGAGGCTTGACCCCCTCTAGTTACTAAGCTAGTGAGTTACACCCGTTGCGTGATTGTGCGGGCAGATTGCTTAGTGGTCTAATTCTTGAGCTTTACGCCGACTTCAGTGAGTTAGTGACCCTTGAACCGGCTCTAACTCTCTCTCTAATTGAGTTAGTGTGACCCTTGAACCGGCACATTGATACCGAATTGTGAATATATGGTCCTTGAGCCTTGAACCACCTTGGATACGACTACCGCCGAAATAGGAAATTAGCATCTTCATTAGATAGCTTCCGGCACATAAGGTTTGGGTGAATGCACCTTCCTTGCTCCCAACATTCTCATTTCGTTGTTTCCACTTTCTTTAGTTTATTTGTAATTTTAGTTGTCGTATTTTATTTCGGTTAATTAGGTATCAAAATCAAATATCGGTGACACTTTCTACTCATTGTAAATAGTCATCACTAGGCATTAGTATTGATTAGGCTTTGGTGCGAACCGAGGCCGAGCATTGCTAAAGGTTGGTGCCTTAGAGTAGCTTTTTTCTTTATTTTCTTTTATTTCTTTGTTTGCATTAGTGACTTTTTGCCAATTACCCAAGGTTTGTGGTTAGCCCTTTAATCCCCATGGTACGATACTTGGGGTCTAAATATATCCCACTTCTTTAATGACCGTGCTATATTGCGCGTTAGTTGCACATTCGATTAGCACCAAATTACTTTACCACCATACCACCGTCGCATCACCATCATTAGACCTACGAGAAGCTACGTGTTTTCTTGTGCTGTCGAAAGCCATCCACACTCTAAACTGGAGCTAAAAAACCGGAAGCCTAGCCTCAAGGTCCTCACCATCAGCCATCTTGCCAATCAAACTTTCGAGCTGAATTACATATCATTTAATTAGATGCCCTCCGACTGCCACAAGCCGCTAGCATAGCCCATCAAGTATCCAATCCATGGCCGCCCACGTACCGATTTGTAGTTGCCGTCTCGTGATGACATAGAAGGAGAAAGACCATTTCCAATCCTAGTCTCCAAATCCAACTGATCCAGGGATTATAATTTATGTCCAACAACGCCCAAACAAATGCCTGCACGACCAAAGACCGGCACCAACACCACGGTGCAGCCGGACGAAAGAGGATCAATTTTTCTCGAAACCTTAGAGCCGACTTTTACAGAGCAATTCTTTTAGACTTTTACGGAGCCATGATTATTTGATAGAGCTATGAATATATATATATACACACACACACGCACACACACTAGCCTCTTAACACATGACACATGTGTCAATTCCCCATTCTCTTTCGTTATATATTTTTGAATATCTCTTTATAAAAAATAAAAATAAAATCTGATAAAGAAATTATTGTATTTACTTCTTCTTCTTTTTTTAAAACAATATAGTATTTACTTAATTGTATCTAAACCGTGAGCCGAATCAATTCATAAAAATAGGTCTATTGATAAATCCTATAAGGTATATGATTTGTATATGAACTGATAATTAGCGATACATGGCTTAGTATGTTTAACTCAATGTTCGACAAAATTTCTCTCTTTAGTTAAAAGTTTTGTAATTACTAAAGAAGAGATAATAAATACTAAAGCAAGCTATCTTGTCGAACACTATGTTAAACATATTGAGTTAACTAAACATTCTAGTTAAACATACTGAGTTAGTTAAACATTCTAGTTAATTAAAGGCGGCATGAAGGGCACTACGAGTTTCTATTGATGCCTTTAGGCCTTACTAACACTCCCTCCACATTTTGGCCGCTCATGAACGATATTTTTTAGGAGCAACTAAGGAAATTTATGCTTGTGATTTTTGACGACATCTTGGCTAGTCTACAGTTCATTCATCGATGAAACCAATTGACAACATTGTTGAACATGCATTCTCCAACAATATAGACTAAAGGTGAAGAAGAGCAGATGTTGAAATGTTGAATATTTGGGACATGTTATCTCACATGAAGGCTGTAGACCCAGTGAAAATTTAAGTGATGGTTGCGTGTGCATTAACCCCATCTAGTACCGTCAAGGAGTCTATTTTATAGTTGGTTCCAGAGCTCAAGGAGTCTATTTTCGTGTGCATATAGTTGCTTTCAGAGCTCTGGAACTAACATTCTCAAGAAGTATATTTTTTGTTGACCATTGGTGTAACACACACGCAACTATATCCATCACATCCTTGAGCTATATGACTCCTTGTGCTCTGGAACCAACATTCTCCAACAACTATATGCATTACCCTAATTATATAATGCACACGCAATTATATGCATAACCCTGTAAATTACGTGTGCATTACCTCTAACCAAGACGATCTCCATTGTTTAACGGTGTAGACTACCACTAAAATTTCTAGGGTAATGCATCACCCCGTATACTCCGTATGCATCACCCTGTAAACTCTTGGGATTATGCATATAGTTGGGGGTAATGCATTATATGACTCCTTGAGCTTTGGAACCAACATTCTCCAACAACTATATGCATTACCCCCCCCCTCCCCCGTTATCCTATATGTCGACTATATGCCTGCATAACAAATTTCAGTTTGAAGCTCTGAAACTCCATTTATAAAACAGTTAAAGCATGAAGGTCAGAATCAGAGCAACTTTTGTACAATGACTTTGGATATCTACAACTTCTTCACCTGGAGATATCTTGAGCTGAAACTTTGAGAACTTGTACCTTGACATGTCTATTGTACCCCAGAAAAACAGTTTTCATGTTGGTATTTTCTAACTTCAAATTTGGTTTTCATGCAAGGGCCAGAGCAGAGTAGACAGAAACTGGAAAAGAAGAACAGTTATCTTTGAAGGTGAATATTTCCTAGTTGAGAATGAGTTCAAAAGTAAAATTTTATGGGAAGTCAGTAGTGTCACTAGTGCGTGTTACCTTTAATTCACAAGTTGTCTCAACCCCTTTTGCATCTCTGGAGCATCAGTTATTGCAAATTATGGTGATCGGGGGTCAGAAGCATCTTTCTAAAATCGTGTGTCAACTTTACCTAGCTACTGTGAGATATCTACAAAGAATATTTAGAACTCTCATACATGAAACTTCAAGCTCCAAATCCAGATCTGTACTATTTCTCCATGTGATCATAGTTTTAAATGGAGAGAAGGTGTAGTGTTCTCATTCAAAGGGGCAACGGTCTGAACCATATAAGGCAAAATTGAGACTACAACTCAGTCATTTTTGAAGACCCATATCTCTTGGCACACAGTGACTCTAAAGAAAAAATCTATATGAACTTAAAGATCAGGGAGTCTAGTTTCTGTTAGAATTAGCCATACTTGATTTGCAGCTACAATGAGCCCTATAGAGCAATTTTCATGGGCAGAGGTCAAGCTACAAATTTCGGTTTTCATGTGATGTGTGAGGTGTATTTTTCTTAAAGGTCGTATCTTCACTAAAGTCGTGTGCATTGGGTCTCCAAAGGGGATTACTCTTTAACTTTTCTTGATCAAAAATCTTGGGCCTTCGCCCGGCCTTTCTTCCTACTTGAATTTCTCATTTATGGTTTTTGCATGATTCTATCATTTAACATTGAGGACAATGTTAAGTTCAACTATGGGGGTGAAGTTTGTCAAACCTTTCTTGTTCTTTTTCTATGCTATTTTATTTCCTTTTTTTTTCTTTGTGTTTTCTTGTGAAATTGAGTGTTAAATCTTTCTTTTTCTTTTTTTGTGCTCTTTTAATTTCTTTTTTTTTTGCTTTGTGTTTTCTTGTGCAATTGAGTGGGTTTATCTTCTTTAACTACTCTCGATGATGAATATGTCCACACTTGTGAGAATAAAAGAATGAGTACGTTTTAGGTCGCTTGAGCTCAATCATTGGTTTGTGATTTTCATGGATTATTCTTTTGTAGTGTATGCACATGGCCTAGTTACTTCAATTTGTTAGATTTAAGAGAGCATATATATCTAGACTTGTATAAGACTTGCATGACCTATTGTGAGATACTTGGAGCCTTATATTGTGAACATACATTTTTCATGTCACTTGTTTTTCATGTGTGTAAATTCTAATTGGTGTGCATCTCTAGGACTTGTTTGAGACCTCTCGAGGATTTGTATTAAATTTGTGACGACGGAGGCACTAGTTAAGCACCATGGCCATACTAATCCTAATCCCTACTAAACACTAATATTTTGGTTAACCCCTTTTTAATTTGTTAACCCACATCTACTCCAACCCTTAGCTTAAACACTAACCGACCCTCTTCTTAGGTGCTAGTGGAGTGATGATTGTGATTTCTTAGCTGTTAAATTCAATCTCTTGTATGTCTTGATTGACACAAGGGTATGTGCATACACTAGAAAAACATGCCTTGAACTTATTAACCGGTAATTGAGCTTAGGATGCCTTTGCATGTACTCTTGGTATTTTTGTAGGACGATTTTTAAGGGATTTTAGTTAGAATGAAACAACCACTCATTTTTACTTGTTTGTTGATTATGTGCATAGTTTAGATTTTATTTGTTTATTTTGCTTAAGGACATGCAAAGTTCAATTGTGGGGTATAATGCACATGCAATTTACGTATTGAGCTTAGGATGCCTTTGCATGTACTCTTGGTATTTTTGTAGGACGATTTTTAAGGGATTTTAGTTAGAATGAAACAACCACTCATTTTTACTTGTTTGTTGATTATGTGCGTAGTTTAGATTTTGTTTGTTTATTTTGCTTAAGGACAAGCAAAGTTCAATTGTGGGGTATAATGCACATGCAATTTACGTATGTATTTATGCCTAATTGCCTTCAAATTAGCGTGTCTCTTGTATTATTCATAATATTTACTTTGTTCTTCATTTATAGGAAATTATGAACAAGAGAAGAAAAGATATTAGAAAAGGGCAATTGAGAGAAAAAAAAAAGTCAATTTCTGACTAAAGGACAAAAGTCAAATGGTTGACCATCAAGTCAACGGAGTCAACAATAAGATGTTCAAGGCATAAGATCAAAGAAGCCCACAAATGTCTCTCAAACACATATATATTACATTTTGCATTTAAATTTGAAATTCAAAATAGATTTAATTACAATAATAATTAGTGGATCATACACCTCATACACTTAACACATGTTGATGAATGTAATATTTAATTCTATTCACACTAGGCACACACTCACTTACACTTTTACCCTCCACATATCTTTATATTTTTGAAATTGTTTTCATAACTTCTAATTCTCTACATTTTAGTTAGGTTATTTTAGTCTTTTCATTTTACCC
Source organism: Fragaria nilgerrensis (assembly GCA_010134655.1). Lineage (NCBI taxonomy): Eukaryota > Viridiplantae > Streptophyta > Magnoliopsida > Rosales > Rosaceae > Fragaria > Fragaria nilgerrensis. The sequence continues at coordinate 22,732,689 of CM020979.1, read as the reverse complement.
ATTTCTCTTTGTCTTTGAGCTCTTGGATATATGTTTTCTCCTCTTTAATCTATGTTTGGTGTGTTGAAATTGGAATACTGAATTAAGGAATTTGTATTTGAATTTGAGTTTGGTGGAATCAATTGTCTAAAAGGAGCTAGGCGGGCGGCGACCTATAGCCTAGCGCCTGGACAGCCTAGGCGGGGACTAAGCGATTTACTTTTTTCATATTTAATTAATATATATAATAATTAAACTTAGTAAAACATGAGTAAATAAATAAAAATTGACATGACTTTTCTCCAAAATTAAGCAACCAGACCTGTAAATTTACAAACAAATATGACTTCTAATTCAAAGCACCCTTAACTCTTGAATGCTCGTCATAATCACCACACAACAACTTCAAAATAGCATATTTCAAGTGTTCAAATGTAAATAGCGCAAGCAAACAAGTTTACAACTTCCATAAGTGCATAGCAAATATCTTAATAAAAATAAATCTAGTGAAGAGTTCAAAATAGTCAAAGTGCTCAAAATAACTTGCAAACCTATGAATCCACTTCTTCTTCTTCACCATATCCCTCTAATATTCTTTTGTTGTCGGACTCAAAATCAAAATCAATCTCATTACCCTCCTCTTCCTCTTCATCCGAGTCTTCAAGTTCTTCACCAAGTTCTCTTACCTCTTGGAGCCTAGCACTTCTCCTAGGTGGAGCACTACTATCAACTCCCGATTCATCTCCAACCATGTCATTGGTAAGATTGGAATCTACATCTTCATCATCATCCTCAACAATCCATCCTTGTGCCATACTAGCCTCACTAGCAAGTAGCACATTCACTCCCTTCTCCTTTTGTCTTCTCTTTATGTTGATGATCTTTGAATTGAATTGGACATAGACTAAATTGTTCAACCTTCCGGTATCTAATCTATTCCTTTTTTTTGGTATGGATCTACATTTAAAAATAATAGTTAGAAATTTATTTAGACAATAACTAAATACATACACAATAACTAAGTAAGAAACTAAGAACTAACCATTTCAAAAGTGCTCCAATTTCTCTCACAACCGGATGAACTTGTAGTCAAGGAAAGAATTCTTTTAGCCATTTTTTGCAATTTAGGCACACTATTTTCATAAAGATGCCACCATCCAACTAAAGAAAAGAAACCAAAAACAATAACAAATGAAAAATTAGTAAACACATAAGCAAAAAGAGAAACAATTAATCAATATAAAGAAGATAAAACAATTAGTTCTTAGTTTCTTACCCGGATCATAAGTATCATCATTTGTTGCGCACCCCATCTTAACTAATGCTCTTCCAAAACCATCTTCTTTCTCATTTACTTCAATAATTCTTTATTTGTCACCTCATTTTGGCTTGCATAATCATCGGGAAAAAATGATTCCACACAAGTGAAAAACCCATTCATCACCACATTATCATTTTCTATGCTCGGATTATTATAAGCATAATAAGGGTTCAATATGTAGGCCGTCAAATGAAGTGGACCATCTAATCGACCACGACCTTTCCCATCAATGATATCCAAAATTGGGCGAAAGTGAAGTTCTTGATTCTTGAATGCCTCTTTAATCTCCTCTTTTGCTCTATGTAACTCTCCATACACAAAACCCATAGAGGGCTTCTTATCTCCATCAACAAGGCGAAGCACCTTAACTAAAGGAGCAAAGACCTTCAAGCAAAGAGTTACACCATTCTAAAAAGTGGCACTCAAAGCGGTATTAAATGCCGCTTTCCCCTTTGCACTCTTTGAATGCTTACTTGCACTCCATTCACTACTAGCAACCATAGCCCTCAACTCAGTTTTCTTCTCCATCAAACTTTGTAAAGTTAGAAAAGCGGTTGCAAATCTAGTGACTCTCGGCCTCACTATATCTTTTTTCTTAGTAAACCTCCTCATCAATGATAATGTCTTGTGATGTGCATAAATTTAGATGGTGAATGCCTTAGCCTTCTCAATCACCCATTTGAATCTAGGTTGGTTCCCAATTCCTTGAAGCATAAGGTTCAAGGTGTGGGTTGCACATGAAGTCCAAAGTATGTTTGGCCTCTTCAACTTCAACAAGTCACCCGCTGCCATATTATTTGAAGCCTTGTCCGTTACCACTTGAACTACATTTTCCGGCCCAACTTCTTCAATGCACTTGTCCACATACTCAAATATATAGGAACCGGTGTGTGCTTCATCCGATGCTTCCTTAGAAGAAAGAAAACTAGTGCCTTCTTTGCAATTGACACACAAATTCATGATATTTCTTCTTCTCCTATCGGTCCAAGCATCCGTCATAATGGAGCAACCATTCAAAGCCCACTCTTCTTCTTGCTTCTTCAATAGGCCTTTAGTTCTCTCTACCTCTTCCTTCAATAATGGCTCTCTCAATTGGTATTGGGTTGGAGGTTTGTACCCGGGGCCAAATTGACCAACCACTTCCACAAACCTTTTGAAGCTATCATTATCAATAGCATGGAAAGGAATACCGGATTCATACACCCAACGAGCCAAATATTGATGCACTTTATGTATTCTTTGCTTCCAAAGTGCATCATTAATATTTTGCTGCCTTGTATTCTTACTTCCTTTCAATGAAGAATCTGGATCGATGATAGATGCAAAACTATCCATAGGCCCAAGAGTACGGGGGGGGGGGGGGGGTTTCTAGGCCCATTGCCTCACGTTGAAATTTTTGTTTCTTCTTACTTTGTGCTTCATCAATAGTCTGCTTACACTTCTTCTTATCCTCATCCAAAGACTTATTACACAGAGCTACATTCCCTTTTATGTGGGCAATATGTTGCTTAAGCTTATATATTCCACCACTAAGTATTTTCCCACATAACTTGCACTTCACCTTGTCTACATTTGAAGGGTTCACCAATGCCCCAAATTCCCATCCAACATCTTCAGAATTATGCTTCAAAGACGTATCTATCTCTGTCATTACATTTGACCATCCAGAAGATGTAGTACCAGCCATTTCCTAACAAGAAACAAGCCAACTCCAATCACATTTTTCCTGTTTCTCAGTTTCTCCAATCACACTAACACTATATCACTATATTAGATTATCAGTAAGTCTGCCCAACACCAACAGTCTAACACATTAACACTAACAATATGTCTATATAGATATTGATAAAATGATTGAATGATTTCAGATTTTCAGTAACACAGAAGTGACAGAACTATATTTTATTTGAACTATATTGATTCATTGATTGAATGATTTGAAATTTTGAATTGAGAACAACTGAGCTGGGAAGTAATCACTAATCAGAAGTTTATTCATACTAGAAATCAGAACATAAGAGATGATGACCAATTGAACAGAGTAATTCATACCAGATGATGTCTCCAAGACTTCAACTGCACGCTAACACTCCCCAACAAATTGAACAAAGTAATAAGAGTATAGATTGAGTTGATGATCGATTCTCAACTGTATAAGGAGGAGAATCAAATCTCAACAACCTAACAAGCCAAAAACTCATCGAAGCAGAGATTTGAGTTTTGAAGAATTACCTGTCAAGAGAGTGCGCCATGAACAAGAGAGAGACAGAGAGAGAGGACTCAGAGGAGAGAGATAGAGAGTCGACGATGAGGTCGCTGACCGGCAGAGAACGGCGAGGTCACTCAGTTTGGGAGAGGCGGAGCTTAGATGTCGAAATGAAGGAGAATGATTTGGGAATTAGGTTAGGGGAATAGGCGGAGTGCGTTTTTTTTTATACTTTTATTGGTTTTTTTTTTTCTGCCTGGTTCACCTAGTCCTTGATCGCCTCGGACGCGCCTTCTTCGTCTGGGCGCCGCTTGGGTGGTCCCTGGGCTGCTGGCCGCCTCCTTTCCACGACTTGGAGAAAATCCGGGCGGCAAAGCTCTGCCTACAGCCTGGGCGGCACCTAGGCGGGGCAAGGCGGCGCCTTTTAGAAGCCTTGGTGTAATGGCTCATTGCATATATCTATTTTGAATTGGATTTCTAGAGATTGTGGTTTTCCAATCACCCAATTTTGAGTATTATTACCCTTGATTGTTGGAATAGTATTTGGAATTGTTGGAATAGTATTTGGAATTGTTGGGTAGGGTAATCTTTATCGCAAGTACTTTTTTCGATCTTATTATTTGTGGTGATGGTTGCTAGAATAGGATAGCTAAGACGTAAGTGTTCTTTCTTCGACCTTTTTCACTTATGGTTTAACTCATATTATGTGACATCGGACGATGCTAAATGGAAATCCGACGAAACATTGTAGTGATGGTTTTACTCCTCTTTCTTCCTTCTTTTTCAATTTAGCTTTCTTTTTGACCTTGTAATGCTAAATGGAAATCTGGCGAAACATTGAAGTTTAACTCATATTATGTGACATCCGACGATGCTAAATGGAAATCTGGCGAAACATTGAAGCATCTTTTGAGTTATTCATCATTATTTCCATATGATTCTTATTTGGGTAGAGAACCTTGATTTCTATGGGGACCCTTGGTGTGATGCATCACATCCTTCTATCTATTTTTCTTTTATATCTTAGTTAATTGGTTACTTTATGAGTTGAAAACCCCTAAAAACATTATGACACATTATGTACCATCTCTTAATTTGTAAATCCATTTAAGTGTGAGACTCTTTGTACATATATGCTTAAGTGATTGAACACCTATACAAAAATGGCTTATATATGAACCTGTGTGGTTCTCATAATATTTTTAAATTAAGATGACTTATCAAGACAAAGAGAGTTGAAGACTATAATGGGAGTCTCTACACATGTGTTGTCTTTTATGCAAGAAATGAATGAGGTATGTTCAATAATTTTCGAGTCTAAAAAGTTTCTAGAAACACGGTCACATGAATATTTTACATCAGGAAAACATTATACTTGCCAACTAGGAAGACTACTCTATAAAGGAAGACTCTTAGTACCTGAGATTGACAATTGGCAAAACAAAATGATAAAAGAGTTTCACGAAGGGAAGATTGGTGGACACTCTGTTTGGTTGAGGACTTACAAGAGGATCTCCGTAAATCTTTGTGGCATGAGATCAAAATGTAGGTAAGAATTTATGTTTTCGAATGCATATTTGCCAAAGAAATCACAATGAAGCCATATGTCCTCCTAGATTTCTACAACCCAATTCCATTCCAACTGAAGCATGGAGTAATAAATATATATATATATATATATTGTTGGACTGCTTGCTATATCTAGAATGTCAGCTATTTTGGTAGAGTAGTAGATAGATTGACCAAGTTTGAGCATTTTGTGGCTATATCTCATCAATATACAACAAATTTGGTAGCTGAAGTGTATGTTAGAGCGTTTTTTCATTTATATGTGATGCCTAAGAAAGTTATAAGTGACATACATTCTATATTTCTAAGTGCTTTCTAGAAAGAATTTTTGCTATGAAGGGAACCAAGTTATGCTACATTACAACCTATCATCCATAAACATATGGTCATAGCGAATCTCTTAACAAGATTCTAGAGTAGTATCTAAAATGCTCCATCTGCAAGAGAGTTGGAGATTGAGTGTAGATGTTATGGTAGGCAGAGTGGTGGTATAATATGTCACATCTTGGTTCTTAAATTAAATTACGGTTACTTATTTTTGTGTTACTTTGACCATTTTATCGTTTGGAGTAACCGTTTACTATTTAAGGACCCTAGAGTTGACTTTTTGTAGGAAACTTATTTCGGAAAAATTTCTTAAAGGGAGTTGTAGAAGACGTAAATACAAATCCGTGGACATGTTATACATTATAATCAGAGTTAGTATGTAAAAGTTATGGTGTAAGAACTGAATTTACTTTTTCTGTCAAGGGTATAAAAATGAAAACTTACCGAAAGGGGTAAGGTAGAAATCAGAAAGTTACTTCCCTCTCTCTCTCCTTTTTCTTACGTCAATCTCTCTCCTCCGCCGATCATTTCACCACCATCCACCGCCGTTCGGCCGAGTCAAGCGGCGAGCTTGGTATCAAACTGAAGCTTGGATCTTCCTCTTCAAGTCTAGGTAGGTGGCTGGTCGTGTTGTGTCGCCTTGAGGGAGAAATCACGCCGGAAAGCCGCGCCTTCACCGACGAGTTCTTCTCGCCAAAACTCTCTTCTCCGGCCACCATAGCCGGAGTTTCTTGTCTCGTTTGGAAGCTCTCATCTTGTGCAACAAAACCTCAAAAGGTTTCAACCTAATTCGATCTAGGTAAGGAGATTCAAAGGTTTGAAATTCTAGAGTATTAGAATTGAGATTTTTTCTGTTTTTTTATTCGATTCGCATGTTTAGACTTGAAATTGATCTTCGGGCTAGTTATAAAAGTTGTTTAGAATGTTGAGAGGATGATTGTGTTAAATTTTGGTAAGCATTGGAGGTGGTCGGAGTAAGGGCTCGTCAGCCGCCGCTGCCGGCGGAGCAGACGGTAGCGCCGCCTCTTTTGGGTAGTTTTTCATGTTATTAAATTTGTTATATTGAGAGGAGTCTAATGGTGTGAAGTTTGTAATTTTTGGAGGAGTTTTGGTTAGGTTTGGAATTTTTCAAAGATTGGTGAATTTAGCGGTTAATAGAGTAGAATCCAGTCGTTGGATTAGCGTTGATTAAACTTTAGAAAGTTGCTTTAAGGCTGTCGATGTTTGTGGTAAAGTTCGGGCCTTATTGTATTAAGAATAGAGAAGTTGGGCAAGGACGAGCGTTGCATAAGACTTACTTTTATTCTTGCCTATTTATATAAGTATCGAATTTTAGTTGGGCATTTAATTATATATTTTGAACAGGAAGTGAGGAGGCTCGAGCTGAAGAGACCTCGTATCGACGTCAGGCTTAGGCCTAAATCTGTGAGTAGACTTTTGTTTTAAATTATATGCATGCAATGGATTGTTGTTGAACAGTTTCTTTTTATTGGAGCATATGTCGTCATTTTTAAATTGACAATTTTTCTTATTTTGGAGAGTTACTGAAATGAGATTTTCGATGGACATATATATGTATATTTACGAGGATAGTATGAATATAAATGGTACCTAACCATACGTGTCTATCCACCATAATGGTGTAGCGATTAGCCATCATTATGGTGTGACGTGAGCAGTGGCGTAGCTAGAAACCATAATCAGGAGGGTCAAAATCTATTGCATATAACAATAGGGGTGGCACTTTCGCGCTGAAAACCGAAAAAACTGGGCCGAAAAAAAACCGAGCCGGAAAAAAAAAAAACTGGGCCGAACCAAATCTGTTCGGTTTGGTTTTTGATTTCAGCTTCGCAGAAACTGAACTGGACCGGAAACCGAAGTCAACCCGGTCAACCTTTCAAAACGACGTCGTTTTGGTTTTTTGAAACCCTAAATCCCTAATGAGTATGACTCTCAGTCTTCGTCTCCTCTCTTCCCTCTCGACCTCTCCTCGGCTCCTCTAGTCCTCCTTTTTTTCTTTGTCGCCTCCTGCCCTCCTCTCCTCCCTAATTTGATCTCATCTCCGCGCTCCGCCACCGGACTCCAGTCCTCCAAGTCTCCTCTCCTCTCGGCCCGACCATCACAATGAAGAGAGGTAAATTAAACCCATCGAAGCGGGGCTCAATTGGTTGTGGCCGTGGTCGTGGTGCTGCAATCAGTGCGATGGACAAATCGTCCTCATCTTCTCAGGTATTTTTTTTTCTTTTTAGAATGTCCTCATCTTCTCTACTGTATATGAACTTTGAAAAATCACAAGTATTTGTAAAAAAATCATTTTGCTGCGATTTCAGTTCTCAAATAATCTTTAGGTTGTCTATTACAATTGTTATGAAGAGACTAACTTGAAATTCTTAGCCGAGCTATACTGTTTTTAGCCAAAAAGATCTGCTGGTCAGGAAGACAGGAACTCAGGAAGTTAGCAGTTTTTCTCTACTGTATACGAATTTAGAAAATCATAAGTATTTGTAGAATAATCCTTTTGCTATGATTCTAGTTCTCAAATAATCTTTAGGTTGTCTGTTACAATAGTTATGAAGAGACTAACTTGAAATTCTTAGCCGAGCTATACTATTTTTAGCCAAAAAGGTCTACTGGTCAGGAAGACAGGAACTCAGGAAGTTAGCAGTTTTTCTCTACTGTATACGAACTTTGGAAAAGCATAAGTATTTGTAAAATAATCCTTTTACTGCGATTCTAGTTCTCAATTAATCTTTATGTTTTCTGTTACAATTGTTATGAAGAGACTAACTTAAAATTCTTAGCCGAGCTATACTGTTTTTAGCCAAAAATGTCTGCTGGTCAGGAACTCAGGAAGTTAGCAGTTTTTTTCTACTGTATATGAACTTTGGAAATCATAAGTATTTGTAGAATAATCCTTTTGCTGCGATTCCAGTTCTCAAATAATCTTTAGATTGTCTGTTACAATTGTTATGAAGAGACCAATCAGAAAGTTAGGCATACATTTTCTGATTTTGTTTCTTTGCTCTTAGTCTCAATGTTTGCTAAATGATTCTTGCTTGATTTGGTCTGTAGTACTTAACTTGTTTAAATTAGTTTATTTTTTTATGCAGATACAAGTTGATAGTATTGGTGTTGGTGAATCGGGAACGCCGACACCAGTTTCTAGTATGGGTGGATCACAAGCAAGTACCGGTCCTATTCCACAAGATTTTGTAGACCAAGGAGAGGCAATGACCGAGGAAGAATATTTGAGCTCCTTGAAGTCCAAAGAAAGGTCAGATATTTGGGCTTATTATACTAGAAAAATGGTTGCGGGTAGAGTTAAGGGTAATTGTATTTATTGCAATAAAGAATATTTTGCCGATCCGAGTCTAAATGGTACATCCAACCTGAATAGTCATATTGATAAATGCCCCAAATATCCTCCTAATATAGAAATGTTGAAAGCTAAAAGGCAAAAGATTTTGTGTCCTAGAAAAGATACTAGGGAGTTGGATACATCTTCTTTGACAAATGAAGAGCTCACTAGATTATGTGTGGAGATGATTATTCTAGATGAGCTACCCTTTACTCATGTTGACAGCATGGGGTTTAAGCGTTTTATGAAAAAAGTTTTACCTTTTTGGAGAATCCCTAGTAGGAAGACCGTATCAAAGGATGTGCTTAAGTTGTATATGTGGGAGAAGGAGAAGTTAATGGGTGAATTGAAGGGTAGAAGGGAGTGTCTTACAACCGATACTTGGACTTCTATTCAAAACATCAATTATATGGTTGTTACCGCACATTTTATTGATGATGATTGGGTGTTGCATAAAAGAGTAATCAACTTTTGTGTCATCTTAGATCATAAGGGAGATTCCATAGCTAAATTTTTAGAGGATTGTTTGTTAGAGTGGGGCATAGAGAAGCTTCTAACAATCACCGTTGATAATGTTTCGGCAAATGATGTTGCAATAAGAGAGTTAATCAAGAGGGTAGATGCTTGGAAACTACCTAATATGATTTTGAATAAGGGGAAAAATATGCATATGCGGTGTGTAGCTCATATTCTTAACTTGATTGTGAATGATGGTTTAAAACCCATGCATTTATCTATTGATGTTATTCGTAATTCGATGAGGTATGTTAGATCCTCCCCACAAAGACTTGAACTCTTCAAAAGAAGTTTGAGATGAATCAATATGTGTTTCTTGCTCTTGTTCTTAATCCACGGAAAAAGTTTGAGATGCTTATTGATTATTTAGAGGTTGTTTATGGGGAGGAGGATCAATACCATAGGGTGGAAGTTTTCATAGGGTGGAAGTTGTCACAAAGAATGTGAAAACTCTTTTGTGTGACATTTACAAAGTGTATGAAGTGGAGGAAAATGAAGTTAGAGGGGTTGGAGGGTCTTAAGCATCCATTGTTAAGGTTGAACCTTCTTCTCTCTCGGGTCTTACCAAGTTTGAGAGGAAATTGAAAGAGAAGGAGTTGAAAAGAAAAGCAATGAAAGCCGAGATCATACACAATGATGTTGATAGATATATTAGTGATGCTATTGAAGGAGATGATGGAAAATTTGACTTGTTGGGTTGGTGGAGAGTGAATGGGGTTTCCAAATACCTTATATTGGCCCACATTGCAAAAGATATTCTAGCTATTCCGGTGTCTACTATACCTTCGGAATCTTCTTTTAGCACTAGTGGGAGGGTCATTAATCCACATCGAAACACTCTAAGTCCAAAAATGGTGGAAGCCTTGATATGTACACAAAGTTGGCTTAGAGGTGAAACCATTGTTTTACATCATGTGCCCACTAGTGAGGAGATTGAGATATGTGAAGAAGCGGAAAGAGGTAATAGTTTTTTTTTATTATTTGATTTGAGTAAATTCTTTTTTAGTTTATGTTACATATATGGTTTTCTTATCTAATTTTTTGTTTTTCTATTTTGTTTTTTTGTTCATATAGAAATTTTGGAGATGCCATCATTGTCACATGTGCAAAGTGTTAGGAGTGGTATGTTGCCTCCTAAAATGAAGCAAACATTTTTTCGAGCATGAGATGATGTTGCAAGAAGGATTTGATCTACTTTCCTCCAAAATATTTCGGGTTCTTGTTTTGTGATGACCTTTAACATTAGACTCTATTTGTATTTTGTAATTTATGGACTTTTGAGTTTTACCATATGGAAGTATGGAGTATGAACTATGAAGAATAAACTTTATAATTTGTATTTAAGATGTATGGACTTTAACTATGGACATTCAAACTATTTTTAGTGTTTTGATTGTTTTTGTATACATTTGGTTAGTGGTTATATTGATACATAGTTTTGAAATGCTAAAAGCAAAAAAAGTGGAGGAGCTGTTAATTTTTTTGTTACAGTTAAATCATAGTTAGAAAAGTTTACAGTTTTTACAAAATTTTGTAAAAAAAAAAAAAAAAAAAAAAAAAAAAAAAAAAACCGAAACCGAACCGGACCGTCAGTTTGGTTCGGGTTTTGGTTTGACTTGTCTAAAAATGAAAAACCGGGTCGAACTTTAATTTCGGTTGGGTTTTCGGTTTAGGCTAAAAACCGAACCGAATCAAACCGAACCAAATCAAACCGAACCCACCCCTATATAACAACGATTCTTTTTATCAAAATCTCAATAGGTAACATATATTGCATGTATTGATTTTTTTTTTTAATCAAATATAAATCGGGTGCAGTTTTTATTCATCACAAGCCAAAATAGTCATTACATACATTTTTGTTAATTTTTTTTTAGATAAATTGTATATAATTATAGTATTAGATTAACGAATCGACACGGCTTTGTTTAATAAATCTACCAAAATACAAAAGAAATAGTAGCAACTTGTTGTTTGTAAATTATATAGAAATAAAAACGATAGCATCCTCTCAAAAACAAAAAAAAAACAAAAAACAAGAGTAGAACGACACATAAAGAATACGAGGAGAAAATTAAAAAAAAAGAGTTTATAAAATATACTGTTTCGATCAACTAGAGTCTTGCGCAGTTGGTATAAATTATACATTCTGGGTAATTGGGCCAATGTTTAAACTAGTCTTTATCTTTGTTGCTTTGTTTTTTTGACGTAAGGGGTCAACTTCACACCAAAAAAGAAAAGGACATAGGGGTCAAATGAGAAGGGTTTATAACACAGACCTATTAGAGCTTGATTTTCAAACACTTAGAGAGGTCAAATGACCCTTCTGGCCCCCCTTTAGCTACGCCCCTAGACGTGAGCATGGGACGCAAGCGTAATAGCCCTGTATGAATGTATAAATTCATATAGGGGGTATGGACACGTATATACACCCGTATATCCGCCATAATGGTGCAGCGAATAACCGCCACCATTATAGTGTGACGTGAGCGTGAGACGCAAGCGTAGTAGCCCTATATGAATTTTAAATCCACAAAAATTCATATAGGGGGTATGGAGGTGTGTAAATACATACTTATTTATTAGAGTCTGAGAGACTCAATATCTTATAGAATTGAAGACTAGCGGGGCTAGTCAAGTATTTTCAGTATTTGCCAGTTTTTTTTTTAAGTTAAAAGATTTAACACTTGTTGCATGCATCACAGCTATTCTATAGAAATTAAATTAGGAAAGCATAAATTTATTCATTTGTTCAATTCTTTTAAATTTACTTTTGTCCACTCACTCTAACATTTCCAAATGTTTTTCCCTGGGCCCTTCGTTTTCAAATGCCTAGTCTGCAAAGTTCGAGTTAGTACTAGTAGGAGGCGAGGCATAGTCACTAACATCACCACCACTTTTCACCAGTAGGTTACATGTTTAACCTACATGTGTATTTTCTTACTTCCTCTAGTTGTAGCTGCTCTGATTACCTTAGGGTATTTTCTAATACTTGGTTGTATGTTAAGGCTCATGAATCTACTTTAGAAGTATTTGGAAGATTGTGTATGATTTATATTTTGGATGTTCAAGTGATGGATTTGGAAATGATTTAAATGTTATATTGTGGTGGATGTGTTTGTGGGGAGCGGATGGCTCCAGAAGTTGAGGACAGAAGGTTTGATATAGAAGTGTTTGTTTGGATTTTTTTTGTCAATATCCACCCCGAATTTTACCTTAAAACCCGAAGTAAATCCTGCGGGATCCACCTCTAAGGAAAATTTACCGAAAATTTGACATAATCTCCTTTGAAAATAGACAACCCTAACCTGAAAAATCCAGATAAACACTTCCATAAAATACCATTCATCCTCAACTCCCAAAGTCATCCGCTCCCCATAAACACATTCACCACAATAACATTTAAATCAGTTCTAAATCCATCACTTAATCATCCAAAGATAAATTATACTCCAACCTCCAAATATTTCTAAAATATATTCATGAGTCTTATCATACAACTTAATATTATACAATGCCCCCAAGGTAATCAGAGCTACTAAAATTAGAGGAAGCAAGAAAAATACACTGGTAGGTTACTGGTGAAAAGTGGTTCAACTTCTCTATTCATCGCGTGATTCTACCCGGACTTCACCACTTACATAGGAGCTCTTAAAACAACATCTAAAGCTTAATCGACGAAAACTCAAAGACCAATTTCTATTCCAAGAACCAATAATTCCACCACCTCCAAAATAAATTCTAAACTTAACATACATTCTTCTAAAAATCCCAAGCTTAAAAATAATGGATTCCCCTCTTCAAAAACCACTAACAGAGCTCAAAAGAATCACTTCCACCACAGAATTCCGGCCACCTCCGATGACTACCAAAATTTAACACAAACATCAACTCAACCCGTTGATCAACTTTCATAACTAACACAAAGTCCAATTCCAAGCATGAACATGTTAATCGAAGCAAAACAGTAAATTGAGCCCTAGAACTTCAACTATTTATTTCTCCTTACCAAGAACAAATTGGACCAAATCCTTTTGAGGGTTTACTACCCTAGATGAGTGCTACAAGATGAGCCAATAATCTCCTTCGATGGTGGCCGGAGGAGGGAGCTTCGGCGAGAGGGCAGTTGAGCTTCTAGCCGTGATATCCTCTGAGCAACGGCAAGAAGGGTGCTGCCACCAACCTAGGAAGAGAGAAGGGATGACGACGGGACCAGCGCGGCGGTCGGAGCTGGTCGAACGGCGATAGACGGTGGTGGAGTTCGCTGACAGGAGAGGAGAGAGAGAAGATATAGTGTTTTTTTTTCTTTTTGGGCTTTTTCCAACCAGTTTCCCCCGATCCACAACCTTAATACCCAACCCCAAAAACAACCCAAAAACATAACTAAAAATTACCCCCTTTTTTTTACCAGCTTTTTACCTACATTCTAAAACAACGTAACTCCTATCTGCAACGGTCCTTTACGACTTTCCTTTAAGGAAAAACCCCGTAATAGTCGTCAAATAAAAGTCGTCTCTAGGATCCTTTGACTAAGAGACCATTAACAAGGCAGTAAAAACTCAGGGTAAAACAACGTAAATAATTAAAGTGGATCCCGTAGGATTTACTTAGGGTTTCAGGATGAAATTCGGGGTGGGTCTTGACATAATATGACCTACCATTCTGCTATGAAGATGAGTCCATTTGAAGCTTTATATGGTAGACCACATCCACTCATTCATGTTTATATAATAGGCACAACACTAGTGAATCCAGTTGGCTTGCAATTGAAGGATCGCGATGAAATTTTATTACGTTTGGAGAAGAATATGCAAGCAGCGCAGAGTCAAACAGAACACAAAAGTTTAGGAATTTTCAGATATATTGAACAAACCCCAAGTCGGGTATATATACAAGCACTGTTCTAACCCTAGAATGAAACTAATTACACCGAAAGATTTACATAATCCTAGTTGATTACAAAATATACATCTTCCCAATATACTAGGATTGAGACTCACGTTAACACTCCTCCTCAAGTTGGCGCATACAAATCTTAAATGCCCAACTTGTCAAGTGAGTCACTGAACGCCCTGGACAACACAACTTTGGTAAGGATGTCAGCTAGCTACTCCTCCAAAGGAACAAATAGGAACGAGATTATGCAAGCATCTAGCTTTTCCTTGATGAAGTGCCTGTCAATCTCTACATGATTGCCCGATCATGCTGAACAGGATTATGTGCAATTTCAACCACAGCAGTATTGTCACAGTGAACAGGCATTGACCATGCCTGCTTGAAACCCAAACTCTTTAATAAACTTCTCAACCATAATAACTCACAGACTCCTTGAGCCATACCTCTGTACTCAGCTTCTGCACTAGAACGGGCCACCACATTTTGTTTCTTGCTTTTCCAAGTGACTAAGTTTCCACCAACAAACGTAAAATAGCTAGAAGTAGAACGCTTGTCTATCACATCCCGACCCGTAAAAATTTTATCTTATTTACTAGCTTGATTATAATAAGAATTTTACCATCTCCGACATTGAGATATAGTTTAATTGGTCCATAGAGGGGTTTTGAGGGACGATTATTTCGGAGAGTTATTTGTAGGAGAAAAATGTAACGACGGTAAAATGGTAAATTTTAGCTAGTAAAAGGTAATTTTTAATAGGGTATTTTATTTTGGGGTGTTAAATTGGTGAAGTTGGGTATTTTTATAGTGTTGGGCCGGGTTGGTGTGAGGCCCAAACCCATCTTTTCTTTCTTTTCTCTTCTCTCTTTCTCTCTCTTTTCTCTCTCTCTCTCCCGCGCGCTCTCTCTTCCTCTTCCCGCTGCCGGAAATCCTTCTCCGCCGTCCGGCCAAGCTAGGCCGCCGCACCATTCCCGTTCGGACCCCCGTCGTCCCCTCTCTCTTTCTGAGCCAGTGACCGGCCGTGTAACGCCACCGGAGAGAAGGAAAACCCGCCGGAGACGCCGGGAAGTTTTTCGCCGGAACTCCCTCCTCCGGCCACCAATCCGGGCAAGCTTGGTACGGTTTTGTAGCTCTCCTCCCGTGCAACAACCCCTCCAAAAGCTCACTCCTTCTTGAGCTCGGTAAGGAGAAATTCGAAGTTGAAATTCTAGGGTTTTCGTTCGATTGACCTAGTTAGGCTTGAAATTGGACTTAGTGATAATTATGAAAGTTGTTTGGGATGTTGAGAGGAAGCTGCTGTTAAAATTTGGTAGAATTTGGACGTCGCCGGAATCGACCTCCGGCCGCCGCCGCCGCCGGTTTGGGTTTTGTATAATTTTAAATGTGTAATAATTAGAGGAGTTTAATGAAGTGAATTGTGGAATTTTCGGACGAGTTTTGAATAGGTTTGTGAATTTCCGAAGTTTGGCATTTTGGCGGTTAAATAATGTAAAATCCGACCGTAGGATTTAAATCAATTTCTGGAAAAGGTTGTATTTACGACTGCCGAGTATGATATAAAAGTTTGGATCGTTTCGATTTAAGAATATCGAAGTTAGGCAATAATGAGCGTATTTATGGCTCAGGATTAATTTTGCCTATTTTATCAAATACTGGAATTTAGTTGGTAAATTAATTATATATTTGGAACAGGACGTGAGGAGGCCCGAGCAGAAGAAGCCTCGGAGCGTCATCAGGCTTAGGCCTAATTTGTGAGTGGACCTTTGTTTTAAATAAAAAGCATGCGATGAATGATTTTATTAATCATTTATTTCTTCTGATGAAATTTATTGATTTCTCGCCTATTTGACAATTTTTCCTCCTTTGGAGAGATCCCGAAAATGAGATTTTCGGGGGATATATATGTTTTGAATTTTATGAGAATAGTATGTATATAAATGCTAGCTAGCCATATGTGCTTGGTCTGTCATAATGAGGTAAATACCATAATGGCGTGTCATGAGTGGTAGACACAAGCGTCATAGCCCTATATGAAAACTTCTTTCTTTTTTGGTTTATTTAGGTTTTCATATAGGGAGTCTACACGTATATATACACCGTCCTTTTCGGTCATAATGAGGAAAAATACCATTATGGCGCAACGTGAGCGTTAGACGCCAACGTTGTAGCCTTGTATGAATTTCTATTTTTCTAAATTGTTTCTAGGATTCATACAAGGAGACTGACGAGTGTAGATACATACGAAGATATATGTTTATATATAGTTTAGCCTGAGAGGCTTCATTTTATTGAGTTGGTGACTAGCCAGTGCTAGTCGTAAAATTGTCAGATTATGAATTGAGCGTTTTTGAGCTGCCGCATGCATTATATTTTCTATGAAATTAAAATGGGAATGCATAAATATTTTGTTATTAAATTATTTTTGTCCACTCACTCTAACATTATTAAATGTCTTCCCCTGGGCCCTTCATTTTAAAATGCCCAGTCTGCAGGATTGCATAGTTGAGATCAGACGTACATGGAGAAGAGGCATAGTCAATAGTATAGCTTCTGCTCTTTTCTATTTATTTATAGTTCATTTCCTTTCAAATAGAGTTGCTCTGAATATGTGGTTGTTTATTATAGGATCTTTGTTAGATTAGTAAATCTATATTGGGAGAGGTTGTGATTTGTGGGGAGCATGAAGGCTCCAGGAGTCTATAAGGTTGGATTTGGAACCTTTAGACGTGTTTGCAGGTTTTGGTTTGGAAGGGTTGTCCATTTCCAAGGGAGGTTGTACCGAATTTTTGCGGTAAATCTTTCCTTGGAGGTGGTCCCCGCACGATTTACTCCGGGTTTAGGGTGAAATTCGGGGTGGGTCGTGTCACTGTCAGTGATGTTCCCTGCCCAGTCCGCATCAGTGTAACCACTAGTCCTCAAATGTCCATGCTTAAGAAATACCAGGTCTTTTCCAGGAGCAGACTTTAAGTATCTCAAGATTCTCATCACACACTATGCCATTTCTTGCATCAGGCGACACAACAGTTGTGTCGCCTGATAAAAATCGTAAGTGTCGCCTTCTAGCATGTCGTTGATGAAGTTCTCTGACGACACAAATGTTGTGTCGCCTATAAGAACCTCAGGCGATAGAAGACTTTTTTCATTTTGTGTCACCTGAATTGAGATAAGACGATATAGTATATATGTCGCCTGATAGTTTAAACAACGACATGTTAGAAGGCGACGTATCTTTTTTTTACCGTGAGGCAACACAGCTCTTTGTGTCACCTTATAACTGCGAGTGAGAGAGAAATACACCTTACAGCAACATATATGTGTAGGTTAATTTGTTTAAAGACGACATTAAAACATCATGTGAAAATGTTACAGGCGACATATACTTGTTGAATTAAAATGTAAACTTTTTCACGCTACATTTATGTGTCGCTAGATGAACCCACATGACATACTATTGATGTTGTTTCTGGTCTAGACGTAGTACGACGACACATATGCATTGGGTGAATGATCTTCATGCAACGTATATTTTTTCTTTTTTCATTTGGTCTCTTTAAGACAATAGGTATATGTCGTCTGACATGCTTTAAGCTTTCACTATGTGATATCTTTTAGGCTTTCGACATTTTCAGGCGACATTTGTCTATCGTATGAATGAGCTTGAGCTACATATAAGTGATGCCTTATTTTGATTTAAACTCTCCACTTACGTTGCCGGTTGTTCTTTATGGCCTCACATTTCTTTTAACAAAACGCTATATATACAATACAATAGCATTTCCTAGTGCTATTTTCCTTTTTTTTTGCAGCATTTAAATATCATACATTCAACATATCAGCTTGGACAAGGAGTAGGTATCACACATAGCTTATAATCAAAATAATAAATGACATTCATAAATCAGAAGATTATGCAAGTCATGCATACATTGTCTCAGCCAACAATTTTTTTGTACTTTTCCACTATATTTACAAATCTTACTGAGAAACAAGTATATATAACTAAACACATCTAGCAGTACTACTCAAATTATAAAAGTATCCAAACCTTCCAAAATATCTCTTTTATGAATATAACTTGAAGGATGATGAACAGACCAGTTGAGGTACATAGTCCATTGGCCCTTCCCCTTCAGGCTGATCATTACTCTACTCTTTATGTTAGATCTTCATTTTAGTAACAAAACTAATATATTCATCCAAACCAGCTTCCAACAATTGTATTGTATCTCTGTATTGAACTGAACTGCAAATAGTAAAGGTAATTTGAAATTTCATATCCACATATATATAACAAACTGATACATAGTAAACAACAAATTATAGACAAACTGTAAATTTTACCAAATCAAACTTACAACCGAACTCAAGATATAATGTACCCTTGTTCCCTAACAGATCGTTAGGTAAAGGAACAAGACAAGCAAATTTATTACATTTCTGGTGTTCACATATTTTTTTGAGTCAATAGAAAGTGTACACAAAGTTGGAGCTTTTCAAAGTATGTAGTCATCCTATCTTGCAATAATAATGTATAACATAACAATTGATGTAGCCAAATGTAATACAAACTATGCATGATGAAAGTGTACCAAAGCTAGAATTTTATTATCCACTAGTTGTGTGAGTAACCCAAAATTAACTATAGCCAAAAGTAGTACGAGCTATGCACATTGAGATTTAACAGAATCTAAGAAGAAAATGAAATAGGTAAAGAAATATCAAGAAAGAAAACAAAGAGAATGAGAATGTATTACCTGATTATTTTCTTTCTGCAGTTGAACTAAACAAAACAAATTAACTTCCACTTCTCATCTACAATTGGCAAGAAAAAACTCAAGAAAGGAACAATCAAACTCACAAAGGTTTGTATAGAACGTTTCATGAATGAGTAATGCATATGCAACAATGAGAATCATACTCTTCTTATATAACGAAAATAACAAGGCAAAGTCTAGATGTTGATGGTTTCAAGGGTGATATTAATCCAATATTATTATAGAAAAACAAACAAAAGATCTGATATGACAAACAAGGGTGATGCTTTCTTCAGGACATTAGATTCTACTACTTGCATCGAAAAGAAAATGAAGTTTACAACACAATGAAATGGTCACAAATTTATAGAAAAGACCTGAACAAACACACCAATTCTACAAAGCAAAATATGGAAATAGAACTAATGATGCTTTCTTCAGTAACCGCCACTTGAATTGTCAAAGCCAAATGCATTCATAACATACAAATCTACAACTTGCATAGCAAGGAACATGATGTTTTATACTACTAAAATGATCACAAGACAATAGTAGATGATAGATGCAACTAACCCTCGCCTTTACCTTACATCCACTTCCTAGTCAATAAAGAAGATCTTGATCAAATTTGCTACATCAAGACAATAATTGATTCTGATAAAGTGCACAGATAAAAAAATATAAAAACTTAAAAATAATAATTGAATAAAAAACAATAATATACCAACATCTGAACTTGCCACAAACGGTATACAATAGATCCATAGCAACTAGACAGGCAACTGCACTAGTCTTTACAAGTAAAACTAAAATCACATATGCAAGTAGTACCTTCTCACTGATGAACTAAACTACAGACACCCTGGTCCAATGAGATAGCCACAAGAACATGACCTATATGCATAATCCGAAATCAGTACTAGTAACACAAGTCCAGAGATGGCAGCAGAAACTATGGTAATTACAATATTAGAAAGTACACACACATATATATAGGAAGAAACGGTTACATAAAAATAAAAATAAAAACGCATAATAACTTAACTAGTAAATACCATTGAACGAAACCAAATATAATTAGAAGAAAATAGAGCTATACCCATGGATCAGGTTCCGTTAACAATACGTGCAACATGGATCTCTACTAGAGTTGGCAAACACACCTAGATCTGCCCACCTTTATCTCCAAAATAAACATTCCCTTACTGAAATGTATAGAGATAGGGTGTATCATCAAATACAAGAGAACAACTAACCTAAAATCAAGAAATCAGATTTGAAAAGAAAAACCATAAACCAAATTGAATCCTAAAATCAGTTTATCCAACAAAACTCTGAAGCGTAACCTCCCAATTCTCTATGCAAAAGGGTTCTTTAAATCTTCCTGAAATATACATGATCATAAAGTGGGAATATAAGAATAAGTGTATTTGTCCAGCATCAGAGGACTCAAGGTATCACTAATGGCCTTGGGAGACAATGTTATCACTTCTCAACATATTATCTTCTAGTCCTAACACCTTAGTAATAAGCTTCTTCACTGACCTTAAACTCATAACAATTCAGTCCAATTCATACCACAAAACTATTACAATTCCATGCCAATAATTCATACTAATTTATTTATTAATTAACAACCAAAGCATTTATTAATTTAGGCCAAAGTGAACAACAATGTCAGTATATCACTGAACTTAAAAAGGGGGAAACTTACAAACAATTGAACATTGTAAATCAAGTGAGGGGCGTTCACTAATGACCTTGCATGAACGGGACCTTAACAGAAACTAAATCACATAGCCTTATACAAAACCCCAGGAATAGTTGTATTACATTTAACTCAACTCGATTAGTAACCTTTCCCAAGTAACTCATTGAACTTAATAAGTCATAAGCTATTAGGCATACCTTAATTACTAAGGACACTAAATATTCTACTCTCATTTCACCCACTTAATAGGCAAGACCAACATTAGCCATATTCCCGTACTTTTAACTTTGAATCGGAAACACTTGACATTTGAATTCCATTTTCTTAAAGACCACCAGTTAAACTTCTCTTAATATACAAACACAACCCCAATTTACTTGTCAAAACTAAACCATTCGTCTTACCATTTTCTCAAGCTTTTGACCAAACCATCCTTTCCACTTTTACAGGGTTTCTAGCATTACCAAAATCCCCTTAAACATTCTGCCCAACCACACTTGTCATTACTGTATTAGACTAAAAATCCCATAACAAGTATCTTTAATTTTTCCCCTCAATCAACTCTATAACCACAACCATTCTTCTTACCATTAAAACAACACACTACGAAACCAACTTAGTATCCCTTCTCCTTACCATTCTTCTTTTCCATTCTGGGGCGTCCATTAGCATTGGCTGCTCTCCTTTACCATCATCCCCTCACATTCCTACAAGCCAAACAAGCTTAACACTTCACCCATAATCAATTAAACAACCAAAAGAGTTCATGTTCCTTACCTCTAATCTCCTCAATTCTACAATCTCAGTAGCTCATCCTTGCTGATTTCTCCACATACCCAACCACTGCACACCAAGACACTCAATTAACAACCACCCCAACACCAAAAACAACCAGCATAGTAGCTCTACAAGACACTCCCTTACCTTAGATGACCAACAGACGACAAGGTGGTGGCGTAGCAATCCTCAACCAAGAATCCAAGCTTCTGCCCCGACTTAAGTTGACACAGCAGCTCCCAAGTCCGTCAAACCAAGAATCGATCCAGTCACCAGTAGAGCTCACCCATGCCTCCAGGTACCCTATTTCACATCCAGAAGAGATGGAGAATACCGATGAGCCTCGCCGGCATCGTCGACAGTAACTCGTCAGAAATCCTTGACCAAACCCAGAAACACAAAGAGAGCTTTTTGAATTAGAACTCGATTTGAAGGGTTAAAGGCATAGAAAGAAAGAAGAAGGACAGAGGAGAAGAACCTTACCATTCGGATGCCAAGTCATGGCCGACATCGTTGAGAATCGCTGAAGAATAGCTCGGGCTTTATGGCGTCGATCCCCTCCATAGATGGTTGTGTGTAGGATTTGAGGGTTGGGGTAGGTAGAAGAGAGGAGAGGAGTGTTTTGGTGGAGAGCGAGCGAGAGAGAGAGCGAGAGAGAGAGAGAGAGAGAGAGAGAGAGAGAGAGAGAGAGAGAGAGAGAGAGCGAGAGTTGAGAGGAAGAAATAAGGAGAAAATGAGGAAGGCTGGTAGGGTTTTTAGAGTTTGGTCAAGTTTTTTAGGTTTTAGGTCAAAATGCGTAAGTGCGCCAATTTTTTCAAAGATTGCGCATTTTTTTTTAAGAATTGCGCCTCTTTTCTTTACACATAGAAGTTGCTCTAACACATTAACATATTTGTCTAGCTATAAAATCAAATATTGAGGAGAACCAAACTCAATTGTTGAGGGTATATATTCCCTCCAAAGATATTTCAGAAACTAAAAAGTAACTGTAAGATAACACATAAATGTTGTCCTATTAACAAAAAAATTTGTCTGCAAAATGAAATGGTTTGAAGAGAATCCACCTAAGTTAAAATTAAGGCTAGGGTTTCGTTTACCTCCAAAGTCAGAAATTAGACTATTCCAATATCAGTCAACACATAAATGTTGTCTTATTAACAAAAAAATTTGTCTGCAAAATCAAATGGTTTGGAGGGAATCCACCTAAGTTAAAAGGCTAGGGTTTACCTCCAAAGTCAGAAATTACTAAATTCTAGTATCAGCCAACACATAAATGTTGTCTAAATAACATAATTAAGTAAAATTTTCACACAAATTGTCAATTCATAAAAATTCAATATTAGACAACACATAAACGTTGTCGGATTAACATAATTAAGTAAAATTTTCACACAAGTTGTCAATTCAATAAAATTCAATATCAGCCAATACATAAATGTTGTCTTATTAACATAATTAAGTAAAATTTTCACACAAGTTGTCAATTCAATAAAATTCAATATCAGACAACACATAAATGTTATCGGATTAACATGAGTAAAATTTTCACACAAGTATTGGTCAATTTGGAAATCCCTCAAAAAGTTGTGAAAAGATAACCTTCATAGCTAGACGACCTATAAGTGTTGTCCGAATGTAACTTTCATTTTGACAATTGAGACTAAAACAGACCTTTTTCTTCACCAACATATATGTATTGTCCCAAAAACATACCTTTTTTTCAAAGAAAATTAGTATTGTCTAAGTACATATTCCACCAACACAAAGAAAAAAAATGTGTCGCCCCGAAGCCCCAAACAATACTTAATTTTGTTTGTGTCGCCTGATGGGTGTTGCCTGATGCAAGAAATGGCATAGTGACAGCATTCATGTGAGCTTTACTAGGATTGTGCATATACTGTCTCACCACACTAACCGCATAAGCAAGGTCAGGTCTAGTATGCGACAAGTAAATTAATCTTCCAACTAACCTTTGATATCGAGATTTGTCAGTCGGAACTTGATCAGGATACTCTGCAATACGATGGTTCTGTTCTATCGGTGTGTCAACTGGTGTACAATCAAGCATACCAGTCTCTGCTAGCAAATCCAGAACATATTTTCTTTGTCTCAGCATGATACAGTCCTTGTTCCTAGCTACCTCAATTCCCAAGAAATACTTTAAATTCCCAAGGTCTTTCATCTCGAATTCAGAAGACAACTGATCTTTCAATCTTCTACTTTCACTAGTGTCATCACCTGTCACTACCATGTCATCCACATAAATGATCAAGGCAGTCAGCTTACCCTGTCGGTGTTTCAGAAACAAAGTATGATCTAAGTTACTCTGCCTATACCCAACCTTCTTCATGAAAGACGTGAACCTTCCAAACCAAGCTCTTGGAGATTGCTTCAATATGTACATGACTTTTTCAATCTGCACACCACCTTCTCGCCCGTAGAAGTATTATATCCTGGAGGAAGATCCATGTAAATTTCTTCATTCAAATCTCCATGAAGAAATGCATTCTACACATCAAACTGTTGCAGGTGCCAATCCAGATTAGCTGCCAAAGACATGAGAACTCGAATGGTATTGATCTTTGCCACAGGTGTGAACGTCTCTTCATAATTCACCCCATATTTTTGAGTGTATCCTTTTGCAACCAACCTTGCCTTATATCTGTCAACTGAGCCATCTGCATTATGCTTCACAGTATAAATCCATCTACAACCAACGGTCTTCTTTCCAGGTGGTAATGACACCAAATCCCAAGTACCATTCCTCTTGAGAGCATCCATCTTAACTTCCATTGCTTTGGCCCACTTCTCCTCCTTGATTGCATCATGCACTTTACTAGGAAGAGACACAACAGATAATTGATTCACAAAGGCTACATAAGGTTTAGACAATCTATGAGTTGACACGTAGTTGGCTATAGGATACTTGGCTTTAGCTGACAAGAGAGGCTCATATTTTTTAGGAGGTTGACCACGGGTTGACCTAGCAGGCAAGACTCTACTAGATTCAGGGATATTGGAGGATGACAACGGAATAGTACTACATACCTCAGGTGATGACAAGCCAGGAGAGATCGTTGATGTAGGCTAGGGGGAAAGACTGAACTTGCATGTACATCTTCAACAACTGGTGGCTGATTACTATTCAATTCTCCTCCTTTCGACGTGTCGGACAGTTGTTCGTCATGTCGAACACTTTCAGAACAGGGAACAGACGCCTCAACTTGGGCAGGTTCAACAGGTTCAACGCCTCAACCAGAGTATTATCTCTCGAATTCTGGATTTGGTCAGTGACAGGCCGAATATCCTTTTTAGCGGGGTGACTGTCAACAATTACACAATCTTCTAGTTCTCCAAATTGATCTTCATAAAAAACATGCTTCTCCTCCTCACTCGGAGATACCGTAGGAGAAAAATAGCATAGGTCTTCACTAAATGTGACATCTATGGTGACATAGAATCGTTGAGACGAAGAATGGTAGCACTTGTATCCAACATATATGGATAGGCCAAACAAACACACTTAAGGGAATGAGCCTCCAACTTAGATTTTGATTTTTGTAAAGATGAACATAGGCCACACAACCAAAGACACAAGCAGGAAGTTTGTTGAGAGATGAAATAGTAACATGTTCAGACAAGACCTCAAAGGGAACCCGATTCTAAAGAGCTGCAGATGGTAGACGGTTGATAAGGGGAGAGGCACACAACATAGCTTCACCCCAGAGATATTTGGGTAGATTGGCACCGAGTAAGAGAGCTCTTCCAATATCCAAGAGGTGTCGATTTTTCCTCTCAGATACCCCATTCTGTTATGGTGTCTGAGGACAAGTAGTCTGATGAACAATTTCATGTTGCTGAAAATAGTCTCGGAAAGAGTGGTTAACAAACTCTCCTCCATTGTCAGATTGAAATATTTTCACACAAGCATCATACTGAGTTCATATGAGACTATGAAAAGCGGTGAAAGCCGAAAACACAGCATCCCTCTTTTTCAATAACACAACCCAAGTTAATCTTGTAAAGTCATCAATAAACAAAACAAAGTACTTCATTCCTGTCAATGTCAAATTCTTCAAAGGCCCCCATACATCAGAATGAATCAACTTGAATGGTGCAGAACTAGAAGAAAAACTAGGAGAATAATTGGATTTATGACTCTTAGCAAAAACACAAGTTTCACAATGGAGACTTGACTCTTTGATTCCAAAAAACAAAGATGGCATCGACTTCTTCATGACTCCAAAAGATGGATGACCCATTCGGAGATACCATAGCCAAATTTCTTTTACTCGATCAGAACTCAATGTTAGGGCAACGGTTAGTGACGGTGCTCTTGCTTCCCCGATGTACATGCAATCCAAGTGAAACAGTCTCCCCCGCATATCCCCCTTGCCTATTATCGCCTGAGATGACAGGTCCTGGAAGATAACATACATAGGAAAAAAAGTGACAGAGCATTTGTTTTATGAAATCAATTCAGAAACAGACAATAAGTGATGTGATAGAGTGGGAACATAAAGGACTTTGTTTAACACAATTGTTGGAGTAACTTGAATTGACCCTATACCTAGGACCGGGAAGGACACCCCATTTGCATTAGACACTTCAGATATGAGAGATGGGGACATACTCGAAAAAAAGGACTTATCAAATGTCATATGATCAGACGCACCAGAATTAATTATCTATGTATCACTACCAGTAAAGTCAGAAATTTTTAATGCAATACCAATTTTACCTCTTTTCTCCTGAGAACACACACCTGTGGTGAGGTCTTGTCCTCCTACTCCATAGAAATCAGGTTCTTGGACCAACTGAATGGCAGCCTTGCCACCGCGGCTTTTATCATAGGTAGCTCCTTGAAAGATTGCAAGATCCATTGCAAAGAGGATTTGATGATAGAGGAACAGAACAAGTACGACAGAATTGGACGAAATCGAAAGCTTCCTTCGACACGTCGAACATATCAAATTGGGACAGGTTTAGAACAAATTTGCAGCGGAAAACAATAGGGTCAGATTACCAAGATTGCCAGGATCGACTTAAGCTCTGATGCCAAGTCAAACAGAACACAAAAGTTTGGGAATTTTCTGATATATTGAACAAACCCCAAGTCGGGTATATATACAAGCACAGTTCTAACCCTAGAAGGAAACTAATTACATCGAAAGGTTTACATAATTCTAGTTGATTACAGAATATACATCTTCCCAATATACTAGGATTGAGACTCATGTTAATGAAGAACTATTATGATAAGAGCCATACCGAGCGATCATTTGAGATTTTAGGGTGGGATTTTGTGAAACTACAACCATATAGGCAACAATTTGTGCACCCAAGAAAGTCTCAGAAGCTAGCACCAAAATACTTTGGTCATTTCCAAGTGATCAGCAGAGTTGAAAAAAGTTGCTTAATAGTTTAAACTACCTTCAAGTTCTAGAATCTACCTTGTGTTCCATGCGCCGAGGCTTAAAAAGAAGGTTGGGTCAGCTGTACCTACATCTCCTAATTTACTACCAATGTTTGAGATTAATAAAACCAAGTGGTACCTAGAGAAGATCATTCTCAGAGGGATATTCAAGACAGCTGTGATAAAATGACTTATCAAATGGAAGAACACTAGCGAAGGGAATTCTACTTGGGAGGATCTAGATCAATTCAAGCAGCAATTTCATGGATTCCAAACGTAACTCTCATGTTTGTTTTAAAGAAGGTGGACTGTTGGGTGAGTGTTAATTATACGGTGTATTGAGCATCACCCTAGCCATTATTAGTGTTAGATATTTTTGTGCATTAACTTGGTTATAATGGTAAACATTATCATGAAATATCAATCAAATACAATAGTTGTTTTCTTCTATTCATTTCATTTTCTCAAGATTCCCAATAAGGATGTTGTTATCCCGACCTTAATCTTTTTACTGATCAGAGTGCAGAGTAACTCACCAACATATGCTTCATCACTTGATCTAGCTTTGCCATCGTTAGCCACAAGCTTGGCAGATTACTCAATCCAGATCCCACAAATCCCAAATATATTCATGATTGGAAATCGAGCTATACCAAAGGCTAAATCCGACATGAGATGTTGACATCGTCCACAAGTGAGCAAAAGGGGATCCTGGTTGAACTTTGGACGACCACTACGAATATTGGATTGCTATCAGGCGACAAATAGAGGCCTATAGATCTTTGTTTGGCCTAAGCGTGGAGCGCCATTGTTGAAGGCCCAAGCCATTGATGGCATTTTTGATAAGATACTAAAAGTGAGTTTTGTATAATTGAAATAGTCATTCCGTCTATTTTCTTAAGATAGACACTTTTTTTTAATAATATAAAATTTCATTGATTAAAGATAATGGTTATAAAACAAATCATTCCACTATCTTACATATACAGGACAAATAAGAAAAAACGATTTGTAAAAGATTGCATCCTCATTATAATCCAGTAAATTCATTAACCAAGTGAGCCTATAATCTTAGAGAATAACAAAACAACATGTAATGATACGATTCGGTCACAATAACCTGATGATCATAATCAAGGAGGAAGGGGCCGGTCATAATTGACAAATCCAGACCAAATTGGTAAATGAAAATACAAAATAACTATGGAATTCTCCCAAAAAATAAATAAAAGTAAAAATAGAAAAGAGGGTTAAGAGCAGGTGCTTCCCTCCATATCAATATCCGAACCAATTTCCCTCGCTTCCTTTCGGCTCTCTTTCTCTCTCTCCCGCTTTTTTATTTTATTGTTTTTATGTTTTTCCCACCAATCCATCAAATCACCACCAGATCTCTCTCACCCTAAAATCAATCCCCCAAAATTTCACCCCCTCCCGCCTCTTTTCATTTTCTTCCGATTCCCTCCAATTTTTCGATCCACCATGTCCGGTTACCCGCCGCCTCCACCGTTTACCTCCGTTAAGCCGCCGTTCTCAGCTTCACTCGATTATCACACCTTCACTCCCGATGTCCGCCAACAACCCCCCGAGGGCATTACCGTCAAGCACTCCGTGAGTCCTCTTTCTCACTTTAATAGATCTGCTTCTCCTTACTCAAGAGTCAAGCTGGAATTAGCTCATGCTGTGTGTTTGACTGGGTTTTTATGCTGTATTGAATTGTTGTTACTGTGATTATAATTGTTCGGAATTTGATGTGTATGAATACGATTTGTTGAAAATTAGAGTGTTGAATAGAGTTAGGGTTACGATTTCTAAGTTTGCTGTTGATTGATTTTGGAGGCTAAGCATCATAGATGCAGGGAATTATGATTTAGGGTTTATAAAAGAACAAATAAATATCAACTTATTTTCCCTTACTTGTGCTTGATTGAAATATGTGTTCTTTTCATAAGCATACATTTGTTGATGATTTTTCAGCTGATTTACTTTTAATGTGTGAATTAAAACTTAATTTTCACACTCATAATTGTAATGTGATGTTATTTATTCATTTCGTGCTGTATTTTGTTTCTCTAATACTGAATGGTGTATTGGCAGCTAAAGCGGAAGAGTGATGCAGTAGTTTATGATGAGCCTACTGATAGGACAGCAGCTCCTGAGCACATTGAATTTGTTAATAGCCCACTTCAAACTCCTGCTCCAGTCAAGGTGGGAAAGGCAACCAAAGCATCTAGGGCTTCAAAGCTCAATAAATCTGGACCGCAGACGCCTGCTTCCAACGTGGGTGAGTGTTTTTAGGATAAATGAGATAAATGGGCTCTCATACTTCTAACTTTACTGTCTATCCTGCAAAGTTCAGTTGCTATTTTACTAGCATCCATAGACACGAGCATATAATCTGTACAATTCACAGGTTCTCCTTCAGGCGGTAATCTTACTCCTGCTGGTCCTTGTCGTTATGACAGCTCATTAGGTAACAATACATTTGCCTCTCCTAGAAGTGTAATCTTTTCTTTTTCAGGCTTCTTAATAAGAACAGTAATTTCACTTCCTTTTATTAGTTTTTTTTTTTTTTTTTTTTTTAGAAAATAGTGAATGTGCATGTGCAAGTGTTAAAGGAATGCCCTGTCTTTCTCATTTAGGTCTCTTAACGAAGAAATTTATCAATCTGATCAAACATGCGGAAGATGGTATTCTGGATCTCAATAAAGCTGCTGATACTTTAGAGGTGATTATTCCTTTCTGCTTTAATATATCCTGTCTCAAGGTTTTGTTAACAATAACTTTTCATTTGTTATAGGTACAAAAGAGACGGATATATGATATAACAAATGTTCTTGAAGGAATTGGCCTCATAGAAAAGAAGCTGAAAAACAGAATTCAGTGGAAGTAAGGAACATTAGTTGGATTATTTCGTTGAGTTCTACAGTTTTATCTCCACTATAATAATATGTCAAAATCCAGTATCCACTGATTGGAAGTAACTGAGAAGTTAAATTATTTATTGACTAGGGGACTTGAGGCCACGAGGACAGGAGACTCAGATGAAAACTATGATGGTTTGAAGGTATGGAATTAATATAAACTTATTCTTGCCATGCATGAGCCTTAGTTCTTGTATGTATTCTCATATTGTTTGGTTGCGAGTATACATCTGTTTGTTTTTGTTTCATTACTGTTCTTGTTTTCATTTCGTGTCATTTTGGAAGGACACATTCCTTGTTATACATCCAGACCTGAGTGGAAAGTGCTAGCCAATTTAAGGAAGCAAATGATAGTAAAAATTGAAACCCTCTTCTGCTAACAGGTTTTTATTTGTGTTCGCTATGCAAATTTAACGCATGTTTGAATTGCAGCATGATGTTGTAAGTTACTAGTCAGCCACCTCACTTGTCCACATGTTTTGTAACATCAGCTACTTCACTTCAGTCCACTTGTATTGTCCAGTTCCTATTTTGTTCTTATGTTTCTTCAATTTGCTTCAGTATGAACATTTGCATGGAAAAGCAAGATTATGTTCTTCATGGAATAGTTTGACATGGCTGTGGGGTTGGTGAGCTTGCTTGATTTAGTGTACATGTATTTTCCCGTTCTAGTTTTGTGTACGCATTTGGAATTAATGATCGGCTTGTCAAAGCAGGTTTTGAACTCTTTACCAGTATGATAAGGTGTATGTTTAGTTGCACTTGCTACATCAGTGGTTGGTTTTAGATTTACATATGATGAATCCTTCATAAAATATGTCAGCTGTTGATTGAATGTGGTAAAGGTGCAGGGTTGCTAATTCACAATATCGTTCATTGCAGGCACAAGTTGAAACCTATCTACGGAGGAAGGCAGATTAGATGAGCAAATAAGGTTATCTGCTGTTCCTTGGCTGATGCTTGTGATTTCCTCACTTTTTATTAATTTCTTAGGTTTTATGTTTTGGTAACCTCTGCGTTGTTCTGATGTATTCTATGTTCAGAGAAATGCAGGAAAAATTGAGCAATCTCAGTGAAGAGGAAAGCAATAAGAAGTAAAGTTCTATACTTCTAATATTCACTTACTTTCTTGTGAAATTACCATTTACTAGTTTTCAACATAGCCTATTTCTGGCTTCGCATATAAATGATGCAAACTCTTATCTCTGTATACATTTTTGTTTGGTAGATGGCTTTTTGTCACCGAAGAAGACATCAAGGGCTTACCCTGCTTTCAGGTAAATGTTTGGTGTCTGCTATTGTCATTGTATACCCCATTCTCTATGCTCTAACAAAACATTTACCTTTTTCTGTTGAACTGAATATATGATTGATTGTTTCCATCAGAATGAAACCTTAATAGCAATTAAAGCTCCCCATGGCACCACTCTTGAAGTCCCGGATCCTGATGAGGTAGTTCAGAAGAAAATAATCTATTCAAAACAGTAGTCTTATTTTCGATGAGTCTCTTGAAATAAACCTTTTCTATTATGTATTAGGCTGTTGACTATCCCCAAAGGAGATACAGGATGGTCCTGCGAAGCATGATGGGTCCAATAGATGTTTACCTTGTCAGGTACTGTTCCTTGATGCTACATCATATTTCACTGAGAGCAACCATGTTTTTAACTTTTATTATTTGTTTTCATGCTTGTATAATTGAAAATGATAATGAATTTTCATAATCCAACTCTCTTCACCTACCATTCTAGTCAATTTGAGGAGAAGTTCGAGGAGATTAATGCTGCTGAAGAGCCTAGAAATATCCCCTCAACTTCAGGATTAAATGAAAACCCAGCTCCAACAATGGTCACTGAGGAGAGGGGGAAAGCTGTTGAAATACAGGGACAAGAAGATTATAGAGTTTCGGCTGATCCCACTGCTCATCAGGACTTCATGAGTGGGATCATGAAGATTGTTCCCTCAGATGTTAATGTAAGTTGGGCATCTAAATAGCTTTAACCTTTACCAATCCAAAAGATGCAACATTCTAAATCTGCTGTTCTCTACTGTTGGTTGTTCAGTCCATCTGGTAAAAAATAACTCAACATATTCTGCTTTTTGGATGTCCGAGTAGAAAGTTATCCTGAGTCAGTAATTAACAGTTGGACAAATTATAGTAAACGTTTCCTATGTGTTGAAATCTGTTGCAAATCCATTTTGAACCATTTTCTGGAGTTCTAGTTCTTGAAGCATGTCTCTTTCTAAGAATCTTGTAAGAAAGCTGTGCCACATGTCAAGTATTTCTTGTTTATACTCGGAGAATAATTTTGACTTGCACTGTAGTGTTAACGTTGTTTGTTACCTTTTACAGAGTGATGCAGATTACTGGCTTTTATCGGATGATGCTACTGTTAGCATCACAGACATATGGAGAACAGAAAGTATCCTTCTTTAAATAGATGTCTTTATCTCTTTCATCGTTTTTCCTCAAAGGTATATTTCACTTAGGATCATGTTTGGGTAGTGAAATACTGTGTTTCTTGACTATTAAATAGCTGGAGTTGAATGGGATGAGTTTGGTGCACTTACTGAAGATTATACCATGGGTAATGTCACACCGCGCGCCCAAACCCTGCCATCGAGTGCAACAGAAGTACCTTCTACAGCCAATCCTACTAGGAGTTAAAAGCCAGAAATGAAATAATTCATAATGGATCTAATTGAAGATGCGCAGACTTGTTTCCAGAAAACCGGTGGTGCACAACTATCCCATTTCCACAAGGTTGGATGAAAAGGTTCTGAGAGATGATGAAATGTTGCCTGAAGATCCATGTGCAGTAATAGGAAGGTAGATGGTGGTGGCTAGTTGGTTGTAAAGTAATGTATTATAAACTATACCTGATTAACGTGCTTTAGTGGTAAGGTTTAAGGCGTTCATCCACACCTGTATATCAGTATGTTGTATCATAAGTAGTAGAGTAGGCAAATGACAAGCAAGTCTGGTTATTGTTCTATAGAGAATTTCCTGTACCGGTAGTGTGAGGATCCTAAAGTAGGAAAAGGATTTATCTTCTTGCCCCATTATGTCTTCCATTACTTTGTAGCTATTTTCTTCATGGTGGTTGCCGTTGAAAGGTTTATAGCCTCGGTCTTTGCAAGGTTGGGTCATGTAAATACTGACGTAGGCTGCGTTCTTCAATCATGTCTCAGTAACTGTTGACATTCTCTGGGCTCATGATCGGAGAAACGTATATTGTCTATATCTGTATGTATATGCGTGACCTTTTATGCATGAAAAATAGCGTTTTGATGCCAGTTTGCTTTATCAGCATATATATCACCAAATTCTGCAATTTACACATTTCCTACACAAGCTAAAGTTGCATTACTCGTTCAAAGGACCAGGAGAGTTTAACCTTTACTACATGGGAAAAGGCAAGTTTTACATGTTGATATTACATAGTAACAAAACTCCGATTTATGGAATAAGTAACCGAACAAGTTACTTCTCTTTTCCGACTATCTTTCCGATCCAATTGGCGACCACTGGAGTGAGAGCCACCGTTGGAGGAAACCTAATTGGAGATGCAGCCTTGTGTGCAGCATATGCCAAAGCAAAAGTCCCCACTTTCTCTCCCGCCTCATTACTTGAGATTCCAACCTGAAACACAGTAAAATGGAAAGTAACCATTAGTGCATAACATATAACAAGCCAAGTGTTCAGAGAGTTGATATAGATTGCTTATACCTTCTGCAGCAAAGCTTGAACATCAACACCGGCACTGATTAGCGCATAACATAACGAAAACGATATAATGGATAGAAAGATTGAGGTGGCCAGGTAAGCCCCTCCATATTTAGCTAGCAATTCCTTGGCTTCATCACCCTTTGTCTTCTTCTCTTCACCTTCCTCTTTTGAACTGAATATCTGCATTTATTTTGCCAAAACTTCCTTGGTTAAAGATGATGGCACTTGGACTATTTCCACTCCATAACTGCTGGATTTCTTAAATTAGCTTAGCCATACCTACTGTTTATGTTAGAACATCTCCAACAGCTTCCCCATTTTCTTGATTTTATCAATTTTGGGGAATATTAGGTTGTTTTGTGGTCCAACAGCTTCCTCATCTCATTTCCCAAAATGGGGATGGAGAAGAAAGAGAAGCACTCATTCCTCAAATTTGCAGCAAAGCCTTCCTTCTCTAAATATTAATTATTCACGTGCTCCAACGATAAGAACAAAAATCTAAAATATTTTATTAGGTAATTTATGTTACAATGAAATATATGATTTTTTTTTTGTTATTATTAATAATCATATAACATTTTTTATTGTTGTAATAAATACCGAAATCTCTAAAATAGAGATGTTTTTGGAGTTGGAGCATAAAATTTTTGGAAATTTTGCCTTTTACTTCCTGCTCTTGCAGTGTATGTTTGCTGACAATACAGGCAATAAAAACTAAAAAACCAAACAAGCAATTAGCTTGACCTTTTGTCCTACATAACTGGGATTCAACATTCATTCACTTGGCAGCGAAACCAGATTGAAACTACAGTTGTGCTTTTCAGTTGAAGCTTTTAATCAATTTACTTGCATACGACAAAACTATGAAATTATAATCGTAATCACATTTCGGTTTCATAATTAGTATTACTATAGCAAATTCCAATTGGGAAACCCCAGAGATGAAGAAAAGGGAGAAACAGAGAAAAGGGTACCTTCCACAGACCAGCTTCAAGACCATACTTCTTGGTAATTTCCTCAGCTGAAGATGAAGATGGGTTTTCGATTTTCTCCGTTTTCTCTTTGAGGGCTCGGACTCTGAAACCTTTCAAGTGAGTATTACGCTTGGACTGTTGAATAGAGGCGCAGCAGTAACTTCTTGGTTCTCCATTGTTCTTCAAGAAAGAAGCAGAGGGAAGACAAGGAGAAGGGGGGAGTAACAGAGTTGCCATATTGTTTGCCTACCAAAGGTTCTATCTAATTAAACATATTACTCATCGAGTGTTCTGTAGGAGTGGCCTCAGAATTGGGAAAGAAGAAAGTTTAATCAATCCCTATGAACCACGCAAGACGTAAGAGGTTTCTCCAGTTCCACATGAGGCTGTGACACAAGACAAGTAGCTGTTTTTATCCCTTCGATTTCAATTATGTTCGCATATGCTATTTTTTTTTTTTTTTTAAGCAAAAGAAATGTGGAACTTGACAATCTGGCATTTAAGCAAGTCTTTACAAAAATAAGAAAATCTCGGCTCTTTACTCAAAACAAAAAAAAAACAAAAACAAAAAAAACCCTCTCCTACCCTTGTTTAATCATGTCTAGCCCTCATTAACTACCATAGGTAGTCGAGTTGGTAAGAGCTTAGGTGTGGAACTCCCCATATCCACCAGATTCAAATCTCAGCTAATGTTAATTGGAGTTAAATCCTAATTTATTCTTGGTGACCAGAGGGAGGAAGCGTTCTGACAATATCCCTCGGACCAGATTATTCTTTGGGCCTGAAAGTCTTTGAGAATACCATCGTTGATACTCTAAAAAAAAATATATTGTCTAGCCTTTATTTGTCAATCATGCAATTGTGGTACAAACAAAAAACTAGAGAAAAATGACCAAATGCACAAAAATAGCTAAATTAAACTTCATTCTGATGAGAATCATTTTTTAAAGGACAATTCCCATTAAGTTTAATTTTAAGAATTTTATTCCCAGGAACAAAATCAGATTTTAAAATTCCCAAGAGCCAACTTAAACAGCAGCAAGACAATTATACCCTCAATGAATTAAATAAACTACAATAAACCATTATAAGAGTCTATTATAAAATAAAGTTTCTATGACCGGATTCCCACGACCAATGACGTTGATCGGGCTCCGAGGGACGTTGACCGGACTCCGGCGACCGTTGACCAGACTCCAACGAAAGCTAGGGAATCTATTGGGGGCAGTATGGGTCTATTAGGGGCAGTAAAGGGTCTATCAAAGGGTATATTGGCGGCAGTAAAGGGTCTGTCAGAGGGTATATTGGGAGCAGTAGGGGTCTTTTGGAGGCTATATGCATGGGGTCTGTCCAGGGGTCTACTAGAGACAGTAGGAGGGTCTATTGGGGGCAGTATGAAGGTCTACTAAGGTCAATAGGAGGCAGTAAGAGGGTCTACTGGGGGCAGTAGGAAGGTCTACTGAGGTCAGTGGGAGGGTCTACTGGGGACAATAGGAGGCAATAGAAGGGTCTACTGGGGTCAGTAGGAGGCAGTAGGAGAGTCTACTGGGGGCAGTAGGAGACAGTAGGAGGGTACTGGAGGTAGTAGTAGGAGGGTCTATTGAGGTCAGTAGGAGGCAGTATGAGGTCTACTGGGGTTAGTAGGAGGGTCTACTAGGGGCAGTATGAGGGTTTACTAGGGGCAGTATGAGGGTTTACTGGGGGCAATAGGAAGGTGATTTAAAAAGGACCACACAGAGAATACATCCATCTATCATTACCACATAGAGAATACAGAACAAAAGGACATATTATACTTTTCCGCATTCGTTTTGGGATCGAGGATAGGCAGTGAGGAATAAAGTGATTGATCATTCTATTTTATTAAGATTATAATTTACATTAGTAAAAATATATAAATAAGAGAGTCCGGACATATCTTCAAGCTCATAAGTAGAAACAAAATGAGCTCAATCAGATTCTATTGAGTAGTACAATAATTAATCTTTTGGTTGGCAGCCAATCTTAAACAATGAACAATTACAAGCGTAATATATCGGTATCAGCAATTCAACACTTACTACATTGCATGGTGCTACAACTATTCTGATGAAGTCCAAGTCTAGTACCTGCCAGTGATGTGCATAATGGTCTACTCACATCAATCTCAAGTGTAATAAAAAGATCATACAAGGAACCAGGTATTTCAAGTGAACTGCAAGCGATGTTTACATTACTGGAGCACTGATTGGCAGAAGGAAAGTCTTTACAAATCAACAAGCTCGATGTTATTGAACAGAGTAAAGGCATATCATCAATTACTTTGGACTATTTTACCTAAAAGTTCACCTAAATAGTGAGCATATTGGAGATGTTAGGGTGGTATAAGGTCAAACTGGGGGTGCTGCATTTACCAATATATTTTTATCCCCACGGACATGCTTATCACTCCATGATTCAACCCACTTTCTGAACTCAATAGATGACATAGATTGGGATTAATATTTGCATATGTAATATAAACCAGTACAAAACTGCAATGCTTGAATACAAAACCACAAATTATTCAATTCATCATACATATAAACTGCAATGCTTGAATACAAGACCACAAAACTGCATTTACCAATATAAACCATTATTCAATTCATCAAACATAGAGCTCACATTATCTCCTCAAACTCATAGAGGACAAATTACTGTAAATCTGTAAAAATAGATAGATCGAAGCATAACCAATGAGATTGAATAGGTAAGCCTTCAAACTAAGAACATCTCCAATTGTGCTACAAGAAAAAAGTTGAAATCAGTTCGAGTTCGAAGCATAATTGGCCAGAGAAGCGAAAATTGATTAGAGTGATCGAGATTGTAAATTTTACCGGTAGAGCGTAGGTGTTGAAGAATTCGGAGATGCAGCCGAGGTCAAGCAAGAAGCCGTCGTTAGAATCGGAGATTAGTCGAGGTCGAGCCGGAGGTCGTCGGCAATGGAATTGGAGACAGATTTGAGATCGAGCCGGCGACGTCGTCGGAGGTTAGCACAATTGAGATCGAGTTGGGTGTCGTCGTCAGAGATGAGAGAGAGAGAGAGAGAGAGAGAGAGAGAGAGAGAGAGAGAGAGAGAGAGAGAGAGAGAGAGAGAGAGAGAGAGAGAGAGAGAGAGATCTGAAGAAGACGGAGAGGGGAGAGAGATGAGAGATTGGGAAATGAGGGTATTATGGTCAGCAAAAAAACATAAAAAACAAAAAAACTTTGTTAGTGGGAATACATTTCTAAGAGTCCATGGGTTGATGAGAATTCTAGAATCTGATTTTATTTGTGGGAAAAAAAATCTTCAAATTTATGGCTGTTGGGCATTTTCCTTTTTCTTAAACTCATTCCAATTCATCTTAACAAAAAGACTTTTATATCCTTATCAACTAACCTATCCCTCTCTATCTCTCATGCTCACCCATCTGAAAACTGACCCCTCTCTATCTCTCTCTTCGTTTCTCTCTCTCTCTTCGTTTCTCTCTCTCTCTCTCATCCTTCATCTCGGGCTCGTCCGACACGTGGCACCACCGACAATCAACCTTACTATCGGTTTGATACGGCGACCTTTGAAACTGTGTGCGACGTCAACGTCACATCATCTTCGGCGTTGAGAAGCTCCCGGAGAGCGATGTCGTCGGCCTTTTTGGCTGCGATCCACCCAAAAATGAAAGAAGAACAAAGCAGATCTGGTGAACTGAGAACGGAGAAGATCGAGTTTTCAGCGAGGCATTCGTCTGATTGGCTTCCGAGCTGAAGCTTCGAGGTTCTGTATTGTATTTGGT
This sequence comes from Fragaria nilgerrensis, assembly GCA_010134655.1. Lineage (NCBI taxonomy): Eukaryota > Viridiplantae > Streptophyta > Magnoliopsida > Rosales > Rosaceae > Fragaria > Fragaria nilgerrensis. The sequence continues at coordinate 22,694,443 of CM020979.1, read as the reverse complement.
TGGGGAAAAGGTGCTTAGGGATTCAACCGTGGTGGTGGCTGGGGTAGGGTTTTTTTTTTTCTGATAGAAGAAAAGAATATATTAGATGGTGGTGCCTCTAACGCACCTAAGATTTACAATGTCAAAGGCAAGAGCATAAGACGCTTTAGGGGGAACACACTCTTCCTAGCAGTGTAGGTTACTCAGCCTATGTCCAAGATTGGCTAAAACATTAGCCACAAAATTTGCTTCCCTAAACACATACTGAAAGCATACAAATTAACTTAAAAGAATTACTCAAGACTTTGATATCATGAATTAGTTTGAGTAACTTCCACGGAGGGGTCGAGTCTCCATTCATGGCGTCAATCACCAACTTAGAGTCGCTCTCAACTTTAGTCTTGGAGAAGCCTCGCTCCTTAGCATACACGAGGTTATTGCGCAGAGCTAGAGCTTCAGCAACCGGAACAGTGGTGATGCTGGAGTTGAAAGAGGCTGCAGCAAGAGATTTGCCGGTTTCAGTTCTAATAATGAAACCTCCAGCTATGGAGTTACTCTGAACTGAGCCATCAAAGTTGATTTTGACTCTGTCATGAGATAGGGGCTGCTATCTAATGTTCATTACATTTCTTGGTGTCATTGAAATATCATTTGTCAAAGGGTAGGATACATTCGGCAAGTGACAGTTTATAGGTGCAGCTGTGGTATTAGTATTAGGGGTTTGTCCTTGAAGATAACTTCATTCCTTGTTTTCCAAATCTGCCAACAAGTCAAAAGCTGGGGTACACTACCAGAAGAAAGGTTTTAGCCGACGAAAATAAAAAAACCACGCCGACGAACTATTTTTTCGTCGGCTAAAATCCACGTTAGCCGACGAAATTTTCCTTCATCGGCTAATTTAAATTTTCATCGGCTATGGTCAACTTTAGCCGACGAAAATTTAATTTCGTACGCTAAAGAATTTTTTTCGTCGGCTATAGTCTGTGAACTTTAGCCGACGACTTTAAAAATTCTTTAACCGACGAAATTAAAATTTCGTCGGCTAAAGTGTCTTATATTTACAGATCTGGATAGCAGCTCATCTGGAAAAAAAAAACGGTAGAAAAAGTTTGGGTGTTGTCGAAATCTGTCCATAATTAGTTTGCGGAGCTATATATAGGTACGTACATGTGTATATATGTTGATTTTGAATTTTATTTGAGTTGATCGATTTTGAGTGTGATTGAGTTGATCGATTTTGAGTGTGATTGAGTTGATTGATTTTGAGTGTGATTGAGTTGATCGATTTTGAGTACGTTGGATGTATATATATATATATATATATATATATATATATATATGTTGATCGATTAGTTGATGATTTGATAATATATATGAAGTTGTTGTTAATAAGTAGCAGTAGATATATATATATATATGTTAATTAATTTATAATATTGTGTTGATGGTATGAAGTTGTTAATGATATGAGTTGATGATGATTTTGTGATGATGTTGATATATAATATTGTTATGTAATTATTAAGTATATATATATGTTAATTAATTTGTTATTAATTAGTTGTAATACATAGAATACTAAATGAATTGAGATTTATATATGGAATTTAATTAATTAGAGTTATACATGTATATTTTGTTATATTTTCAGGATATGGATAAGAGTTGGATTTCGTTTCCAAAATGGGACAAAAGATATGGTAAAGGAGTTATGAGTTTTCTGGAATATGCGCTGGCTAATGCTAACAGGAATACAATTTTCTATTGCCCATGCACGAAATGTCAGTGTCGCAGCGATATGCATCGATTTGCAATTAACAAAGTATGACAGCACCTGAAAAGTAACGGGTTTTGGGAGAAGTACACATGTTGGTTATATCACGATAAAACATCTCAGGGGGTCCGCATGATCATGGGTAATTTTCTGAGACGGGCAGTACATCCAACGATCCAACAACGGCCTTCATCTACGGCATGTTTCCTTATGAGAGCGGTGTACGCGCTCAAGGACAGTATATGCCTGAGCCGGTGCAGCCCTTCCCTAGAGTTGTCAACACTGCAGGTATTGACAAGTACAACAAACTGCTTGCTTTCCAACAGACCCTTGTGTACCCCGGTTGTCAGAATACCGTTCTTGAAAGTGTGATGGACGTAATGAAGATTAAAGTTGAGCCAAAATCGACCGTGAAGGCTGGTGATGATTATCTACAGTACACTGCTTTGATGCTGCCCCACGATCATCGTCTTCCTACCAGTCATCATAAGGTCCGATGTATCCTGAAAGATCTTGGGCTTTCCTACATCAAGATCCATGCTTGCAGATATGGCTGCGTTCTCTTCTGGGGTAAAGATCCAGAAGGGAATGACCTTGACACATGTCCGGTATGTCACACTGACAGGTATAAGTTGACTCCTGCAGGCAATAGGAAACCTGTGAAGGTACTTCGGTATTTTCCGTTGAGGGATAGGCTGGAGCGGTTGTACATGTCTTCACACACGGCCAAAGCTATGAGATGGCATGCTGATAGGGAATTGCATGACGAAGATACCCTTATACACCCTGCTGACGGGGAGGCTTGGAAGCATATAGACAGGGAGTTTCCTCATTTTGTGTCAGAGGTCCGAAATGTGAGACTCGGGCTCTCATCCGACGGGTTCAACCCTTTTGGCAACATGAGTCTTCAATATAGTGTATGGCCGGTGATTTTGGTACGTAACCTTCCTCTATATAGATGTGCATGAAGAAGGAATACAATATGTTGAGTTCGTTGATTTCGAGACCCGGTTATCCAGGAAAGTGTCTCGATGTCTATTTGAAACCTTTGATTGAAGAGCTTAAGTTTTTATGGGACGTTGGTCATCGCACTTATAACAAGTACATGCACGAAATGTTCTAGATGCATGTCATGGTTGTTGGTACCATCAGTGATTTTTCTGCCCGTGGGATGTTGTCGGGCAACGTTGTTAGGGGATATAAAGCTTGTCCAGAGTGCCTTAGCGATGAGGGGAGCAGCAGTTATGCAACAAGATATGCAAATTGGGTCACTGTACTCTCCTTCCATATAATCACGAATAGCGGTTTGATGACAAGGCATTTGATGGGACCGTAGAAAACAGTGTGCCTCCTAGAAGATGGACGGGGAAAAAAAATTTTATCAGTGCTTAATGAGTACGATTTTGGGCAGCTCAGCAATCATCCCAATATTATGGCGGCAATACCTGAAAGACCCGGCAGGTACAAATTCTGGACACATAAGAGCATATTCTGGGAACTCCCATACTGGAGTAAGTTGTTGATCAGGCACTACCTAGATGTGATGCACATAGAAAAGAATGTTTGCGACAGTGTGGTGGGCACAGTGCTGAACTTGGAGGGGAAGACGAAAGACAGTCCTAAGGCACGCATTGATCTAAAAAAAATGCTTATAAGAAGACATTTGTGGTTGAAAGAAGGGAAGAAAAAAATGCCTCAAGCTCCTTACACCGTGAAGACTGACAAGAAGAACGTAATTTTCAAGTGGATGAGTTGTGTGAAGTATCCTTCAGGCTATGCAGGAAATATAGCCCGGGTGTGTGAACTTCAGGGACAATTAGATGTACGGGTTGAAGAGTCATGACTGTCATATCCTGCTACAACGTCTCTTCCCTGTTTTCATTCGACGTTCCTTCCCCGTCAGGTGGTGGAGCCGTTAGTAGCGTTGGCAAGATTCTTCTAGAAGTTATGCACACGGAAAGTGAAAAAATCTAACATCCGGGAAACGCAAGAGGACATTGTATATATCATGTGTAAATTTGAGAGGATATTTCCTCTAAATTTTTTTGACATCATGCCTCACCTGATGATCCATCTTCCTGAGCAATTGTTGCTTACCGGTCCAGTATACTACACTTGGATGTATCCCATGGAAATGTACGTTTTTACACCTGAATTCCTCAATATACATGTTCAATAATCATAACACTTTGCAACTTGATTTATAGGCAACTTGGAGACTACAAAGATTATGTGGCTAATAAATCTGCGCCTGAAGGATGTATAGCTGAAGCATATATTGAGCACGAGTGCGTCACCTACATGAAGTTTTTTTAGGAGCGTTGAAGGAAACTCCGCAAACCATACCGATAGATGTACCAAAGTTCAATCTTTCCATACTCTCCAGTGATGTTGAAGTTTATAAAATTTTGCCAGACTCCTACAAGTTGCAACCACATGAGCTAGTCATTGCCCACTGTTAGGTATTGATTAACTATCTAGAAGTTGAATACTGGAAAGACATTCAGCTATATTGTCCAGACATTCAAGGTGATCTCGAGTACCACAACAGAGAGTTCGCAAACTATTTTGGCGGCTGGGTACGTAATTCAATATTTTTGTACGTATTTATGTTATTGCAGAATTATCCATATGTGCAGTTGAATGGTTGGTTGCAGATGAACCATATTCAATTTGATGGTCACCCAAATTGGTCGCACGAACTAAGACTTCTAGCAATAAAGCCGATAATGTCAGAGTTTATCCGATGTGTAAGGTGAATGGCGTGCAATTTATATGTGAACAGAGAGATAGCAGACGGAGAACAAAAAATTTTGGGGTGATGGCGCATGGTGGGCGGAATTGAGTTGACTATTACGGTGTTCTCCATTCAGTGGTGGAACTCGTTTATGGGCAAGGCATGACAGTGCACCTCTTCAAGTGTAGATGGTTTGATACTAGCCGCAGAGCATAAAGACCGATCAGTACGGAATATTATCGGTGAACACTACGACAAGTTGTTACGAAGATGACCCGTTCGTTTTTGCCACATCGGTAAAACAAGTGTTTTATCTTGATGACATTGCTAAGGGTGACGCGTGGAAAGTAGTCAACCTTGTGCACCCTCGAAACATTTACCGGGCGGCTACACTTGGAGAGGCCGAAGACGAGGAAGAAGATGTTGCGTATCAAGAGCCTAGCGCCTTAATAATTTAAAGGGGGTCGTTCGGTGCGAATTTATGAAGAAGAGCCAAGGCTTATTGATGTTGATCCAAATCAAGAAACAGATGAAGACTCTGGCGATGAGGAAAGGCATAGATTACCAGGAATTAATTCTGACACCGAAGAAGACTCATCGGATGATTCTGATTACGAGCCTTAGTTTTAATTTAGAGGACGTAATCCATTAATTTGTAATAAAAAGAATGTATTACCTTTATGTTGAATTCATATTTCTGTTATTTTATATAAATTTTGGTGATATATGAACATGAAGTTAGTATGGTTTACATTAAACTTTCTGTTTTTCTAATGTATTTTTTATACTTTAGCCGACGAAATATACCATAATTCGTCGGCTTAAACCATCTTAGCCGACGAATTATAATATATTTCGTCGGCTAAAACCATCTTAAATAAGTCATTCGTCGGCTAAGATGCGGTTAGCCGACGAATACCCTAATATTTCGTTGGCTAAACCCTAAACCCTAATGGTGATATATTTTTATACGACTTGTACGTCTCATCGATTTGAAACTATTTTCAGTTGAAGGTCCGGCCAAAATACGTAATTTAGACGGTCCAATGACCTTTTCCATGCATTTAGGGGTTTGACTTACGGGATTGACCGTCCGAATCGAGCCCTTAACCTTGTCGGATCAAGTTCAATTTTTCCTACACATGTATTTTATCATGATGGTCAGATCTGACGGTAGGATTTTTGTTTATCAAGTTTGATCATCACAATCACAACATGCGTACTAATGTTGTATAACTTGTTTACCAAGTGTTGAGTAAATGTTCCGTTTTAAAAACAAACTATACGTAGAACCTTCAAACGCAAAAAAGTCGTGAAATAAGATATGACCATAATGGTGAAATACGTCTACGGTTGAAAAGTCACGGTATTCCGGTAAAGTCTCGGTGCCGATAGTTGCGGTCAATGCAATTTTCCATTCTTTCTCCCTCTGGGTAGCCCTATCTTTGGTGGTTATTTTCCGTAAAATTTTTATACGACTTGTTGCGTCTCATCGGTTTGAAACTATTTTCAGTTGAAGGTCCGGCCAAAATACGTAATTTAGACGGTCCAATGACCTTTTTCGTGCGTTTAGGGGTTTGACTTCCGGGATTGACTGTCTGGATCGAGCCCTTAACCTTGTCGGATCAAGTTGAATTTTTCCCATACATGTATTTTATCATGATGATCAGTTCTGACGGTCAGATTTTGTTTCTCAAGTTTGATCATCACAATCACAATGTGCCGAATGTATAAAAAGTACTATAGCCGACGAGGTTCACAAGTTTAGCCGACGAATTTGATAGGTTTAGCGGACGAATTTCATTACTTTAGCCGACGAGATTAACAGGTTAAGCCGACGAATTTCATAGATTTAGCCGACGAATTTCATTACTTTAGCTGACGAATTTCATTACTTTAGCCGACGAGATTAACAGGTTAAGCTGATTGGAGCATAAAATGCGACATTCTCAATGTGTTATTACCTCCATTTGTACTTTGATTATCTCTTATTGTCGTAGAATAGAGTCATAATATAGAGTCAAAAGTTTTTTGGTAGAGTTGTGTATAAAACGTGTTAAACATAGAGGAATGGTGTAGAAACAATTGTCAAAAGCCGATTTGTGGAGCCTTAGAGATGTTCTTATGATTCTATAAAGCTTTTACATTGTCACAAATTGATTTAACTTCTCTGATACTTAGGTGACATGTAGAAGATGATTGATGGACCTAGGGAAGCAAAACAGCTGATCCAGGAAGCCTAGTCCATGAAAGGAGAGGTCCAAACCAAGTCCAATATGGAGAAGAAGATCTAAATTCAGCAGAATATCAAGGAATATCCAAGTCTTGAAAACCCTGATTAATTCGGGAGAATTCCTGTGCACATCTCTCAACTTCAACGGACTCTCCAGGACAGCTCACAATGAATCAGAAACGGTTAGATATGGATAGAGAGCTACGGGAGTCTAGTTCCGAATCAATTGGAATCACTGCTTATGATGTAATCATCATACGGAGGTCATTCTGCCGAATTGAGAAAAAACTAGGGAACCTAAACCAATTTGGTTTCAACTTTGTGGCCGGCCTCTCTGGGTTTTCCTCTATATAAAGCACAACTTCAAGGGCAGAAGATGATCATCCCTACCCTTGCAATTACATAGCCGAAACTCTACCAAACCTATACAGAAATTACTTAGCCAATTCATCCACCACAAACCATAAGAATCATTCCATCCTTCCAACGATTTTCCCCACACTTGCCGAATCTTTCAAGGTTGTAAAAGCGTGATTTGCTCATGGCTTTGTATTATTTTCTGTACAGTTTCGAACTCTATGTAATTATTTTCGATTTTGGTTTTATTTATCAAACATGGTTTTCGGATTTCTTTGTGATCTTTGATTGTTCTATGTTTTGATTTGTAACTTCTTGAATATATGATGATTTCGTGATTTAGGTTTGGGGCAGTAGCATGTTCTTATGTGTTTTTGATTTCTAATTGATTAATTGTCATGAATTCGTGTATCTAAATCAATCCTTGAGGCTGCCTCAGCCATGGTTGTCCTTAAGGTGCGGTTTCATCTACCATAATATTTTGGATCGATTCATACGCAAAGTTGTCTCGGTCTTTGTTATTAACTTAGGACGGATATAATTCTGATAATTTGCATGCTAATAGATGAGTGACGCCATGCCTAGATCATGTTTCCGATTGACTCGTGTGCTAAAGTGTTTTCTTGTTTAATCTCTACGCAACGTGTCTTAAATGAGTTAGCATTCATGTTTAGGATCAAGCGCAAAGATGGTTCTAAATACTTGAGGAGTCTTAACATTAGATAACCGCAAAAGCTCTAATTATAATCAGAATTGGTTAGAGTCTAGGACAATTTGAACGTTGCTGCACGGCCTTGCATGAAGTTGTTATGTGTTCTTGATGGTTTTTCGTGTTAGGTGTTGCATGAGTATGTTGATCACTTGTATGTAATAATCTTAGGTTTAATTTTCAGTAGGTTATTTGTTAAAATTAATCAATATTAAACCCCCAATATTTCGATGTATATATGTGAATATTTGTTTATAAGTTGTTTGGTTTCTCTTCTTTCGATTGCCCTTTGGTTTCCCTCCTGCTAGAACGATCCCTACTGTCCATATACTATGATTGCAGGGTAATTAAATTGAAGTTGTTTGACCCCGGTTACGCGACACGTCATAAGCCGACGAATTTTATAGATTTAGCCGACGAATTTCATAGGTTTAGCCGACGAAATTTTTATTTCATCGGCTAAAGGTATAGGGTATATAATTAAACCTAGCGCTCGACAGCCTCCACAACGCTCGACGAAAAACCCTAAAAAACCAGAGCACGCCCACCTCCTTGTGACACCGTCGCTCGTCTTTCGAAGTCTGCTTGCCCGCCTCGCCGTCGCTCACCCATCGCCGTCGCCCTGCTTGGCTGCTCCGCTGCTCTACTGCTCGGTTGCTTGCTCCCTTTTCAAGGTCAGGTACGGTCATGATCTCCCTTTTATTACTTTTCATATTTTTTGTAGGAATCGATCGAATGCATGTGGTTCCAAGTTCTTTCTTTTGATTTCCAGTTGGTAATGCGGTATATGGGTTTGTGTTAACATCATTGTGTCTCACCACTTTGCACCAAATTCATAAGACTACGATTGAAAGATTGATATGCTAACATTTTTTAAGTGAAGATTATTAGATTTTTACAGTCGCAGATTAAGCTCAAGTCAATATATCAATCAATTGAGTCCATCTATTTTGATATTCAAATAATGTACTTAAAGAATAATACATCAACTCACTGTAATAAATTTCTATGTTATAGTTGAAATTCAATAAACGACAAAGAAAAGAATACTATTTGGCGTTGGTGATACAAGATATATTTTCCATCTATTATTATATATAGTGTGGTGAAACCCAAGATGAGTTTCCAATTCGCTCCTATAAACAACACGGGGAATAAATGAGTAATAGATAGTAGATGAATTAACGAGCAACATTGAATGGGTTTAAGGATATGATAAATGGGCTCTAATATTGATAGAAGAACTGACAATAGCGAAAAATGAGTATAGGAGAAATGGAGAAGCTGCCTACTAGTTTTTTATTTTTTATTTCCTGGTATGGGTAATGGCTGCACAAGTAAATATACCTCTACTTAAGGGTTTTTTTTCTCCAAAAAACTGTCTAGGCTGGAGCCTATACAGCCCACTGAGTGTATCCGCCCATGCCTCAGCCTTGATTCAAATTAATATTTTAAAAAGGATGAGCGGTAATTTTAGATCGACGAAGGGTTCGAAGGGTCAAAGGTCCGAATCGTCTGAGGGAACCTCTAGCAACCCTCAAACGTCGTTTCGGGGCCTCATGACAGCCAAACGTGCGACCCTTCTGGAGACGGCTCAGAGGCAGCCGCCGAGCGTTTCTCATTCCTCGAGGCAGCCGGAGGTGCCCCCTTCATCGAGGCAGCGGGGCGTCCCTCATTCCTCGAGGCAGCTGTGGCCTCAGACCCAGATGGAGGTGTCTGCACCCTGTATGCCTGAGATACACCAGGCACCCACTACGGGTCCTACTGCTTCGGATGATGGGTCATCTAGGGTACAGATGTCGCCGCCTCATCTGTTCCTTTCGCGGATAATACCGGCCTTACCTGCAGTCGATGGCTCAAGGACGCCAATTTATCCACTGCCCCCGCCAGTGGCTCCATCAGCGGCGTACCGGTTTCGTGCCTTCTGATATGCCTCTTATTTCCGCGAGGGTATCATCATCGGCGACAGAGACGGAATCCGTCGCGTCCGCCGCATCGTCCTCAGTTAATGAAAGATGAATGATTTGTTTTCTTATAATTAATAATAAGGGTCTCTGATTTTAATAATCAATTTGGTTTATTGACAAAGAAGAAGAGAGGTCCCGTCACAGGGAAGGCTCTCAAGAAGCCCGTCAATACCTCAGGGAGGATCGTCATCGATACTGACGGGGATGGCCACATAGTATCGGGCGAGAAGTCGAGGACGTACTCCGGCCGCATGGGAGCGCTGATTAGGGATAGAGTCCCTATGTTGTGGTCAGACTGGGGCGAGGTCCCGTAGGATGTTAAGGACATGGTCCACAACGTGATGTCGGTGAGTTTACAAAATGCCTCAATAATATTATGTATTACATTGTTGATTTCTCGAAAACTAAACTAATAAACGGTTAAATACAGATGTGGTTTGACGTTCCCAAGCACCTGAAGAACAGTTGGGCGGACGTTGTGCGTGGGGGAAGGTACGTTGAGAAGTTAATGAAAAAACAAAATTGTATGTGATATTAATAATATTTCTAATATTTTTTTTGTATCTGTAGGTACAAGAAGTGGAAGAACAAATTACGGACCCACTAGACTACGCACGGGAACGCACGTTCTGGTACCCCTGCTGAGTTCCAGTACATGGAGTACGAGTGGCGTTGGCTTCTGACATCAGAATTCAACAACCCTCATAAACAGGTATTTAAAAAAATTAATTAGTTAATTTGTCATTAAGTACGTCCGTTTTTAAATATTTTACTAATAGTTTATTTTTTTTCTTTGAATGCCGTTTCTCGGGCGAACACTCAGAACCGGCAACGCAACACAAGGAACCATCATGCCGGTTCTAGACCGTTCACTGTCTTCATGGACGAGGCGGTCAGGGAACATCCAGAAGTCAACCGGTACATCTATACGTACGAGAAGGCATATCCCGACGCCCAGGAGGATATTGAAAGTCATCTTACGTTTTTAAATTTTTAATTTTACTTATATATATGTCAAAATGTTAATTAATCATTTTTTTCCTATCCAATTAGGCGAAGGTGAGGGAGGCTAGTGACGAGGTGATGAGTGCTATAGTGAGGGAGGCATGGCCGGACATGTAGGAGGAAGAGATGTCCGAAGCCATGCCCCGGATCGACACTTCGGATCCGTGGGTTGGGACGAGGATCATGGGCACAGCCTTCCCACCGCGAGAAAACAACTTCTACTGTCGGGGTCTAGGAAAGAAGGGCGAGGGGTCCTGAAGACCACTCCAGGATTTCAATGAAAGGCAGCCTCGACCAACAGCAGGACGACTCAGCTAGAGTCGGAAGTTCAGAGACTACAGGAACAGCAAGCTGCTCAGGTGCCTATACTGCCGCGGTATATGCCACCTAGCAGCAGCAGATGTTCCAGTACTTACAAGAGTTTACAGCTGCCCAGCTTCAGGGACTTCCGGCTCCGCCCATGCCTACGCCTATACCGCTACCTCAGCCGCTGCAACCTCCTCCTCCGCAGCCCCCAGAATCGGATATTGATTTAGACGATCTAGATTTTGTGTAGTTGATCAATTATATAGTTTTATGTGTTTGTTGTTGGTTATATGGAATTGTTTTGGTGTATTTTGCAGCTTGCTTGGAATGGTAATTTAGAAATTTCGGGTTTTTTTTTTACTGGAATGGACTTATAGCTGACGAAACATGTAATATATTCGTCGGCTATAGTATTTTTAATTTTTTTTACAAGGTTTAACCGAAGAATTATGGCATGTTTCGTCGGCTAAACCCTCCTAAAGCCGACGAAACAGACTATATTTCGTCGGTTATAGTTATTTTTTTAATTTTTTATTACATACTATAGCCGACGAATATCTTAAATGTTTCGTCGGCTAAAGTCTCAGACTACGGTCGACGAAACATTTAAGATATTCGTCGGTTTAATTTTAGGACAAAAGCCGACGAAGTCTTTTTCGTCGGCTAAAGTCTCAGACTACGTTCGACGAAACATTTAAGATATTCGTCGGCTAAATTCTGGGACAATAGCCAACGACCTCTTTTTCGTCGGCTAAATTCTGGGACTATAGCCGACGACGTCTTCTAGTTTATTCGGCTAAAATCATCACCGATGACTCTTTCCCGACGAAACCATAGCCGACGAAAACCATAGCCGACGAAGGCTCGTCGGCTAAGATCTTAACCGACGAATTAAGCTAACAGGCCAACGAAACTTTTTCGTCGGCTAAAGTGCTTGTCTTGCTAGTGGTAGGGGGTTATGGTTTGTGGTTTTGGAGGCGTTTGATTCTTGTTGGAGTGTGGTACTCTTCCTATCCCTTTGTGGAAAGGTTTAATGAGACCTATTTATACTCCGTATTTTAGTTTTTGTTCTTATGAATAAATTCTCTTGTGATAAAAAAAAAAATCCTATCTTTTAAGTTTAAATAGAAAAAGAAAAAGAAAATCTTATGATGAAGGTTCCTCAATTTCTAAGGCTCACATGCTTAAGTTTAAATCTCTTTTAACACCTCTCAACTTTAACAACAACAATTGCAGAAAGAAAAGGACTCTTACCAAATTCACCATTTTCTATCATTTACACACATTTCTCGCCAGCCCAAAATATATATTGAATACTGATAAAGACTCCTACCAAGACTAGTACTTCAAATTTCCTTCCCTATATACCCTATCGATCCAACTAACCATATCTCTCTCTGTCTCTCTCCCTCTCTCTCCGATCGAAATCTCCAACTATGTCTTCTACCAAAAAGACCAAGTTTCTGAAAACCCTAGTCACATCCAGTATTAGAGGCTGCGGTTGTGGAAGACCAAAGCTCTCGGACGTTTACGAGCCAACCCCAAAACCCAAAATCCCCATTTGCAAAATAACCACCCAAATCACCAAATACCCCATTCCTCTTCAAGCTCTTGTGACATGAGAAACGGAAGTTTCACAGTCGACGAAGATGACGAAGATCAGTGCACCTCCACCACCATCTCATTCAACAACGACTCAACTGTATCCTCATCTCAACCTTCAGATTCAGCAGAGATTCACTGTTCCAACAAGTCAAAGCCTCCGATCCCACCGCAGACCAAAATCGACAATAGCATTGCCGTGGTGAAAGATTCCGACGACCCTTATCAGGATTTCCGGCGGTCCATGCTTCAGATGATCGTAGAGAAAGAGATATATTCCAAGGAGGAACTCCAGGAGCTGCTGAGCTGCTTCCTCGAGCTCAATTCTAGACATCACCATGATGTTATCATTCAAGCTTTCACAGAAATCTGGAATGGTGATCTGGTTGACATTGCGAGGAAACGAAGCGTACGTGTGAATCCGAGATGTGGAACGTGTGAAAGATCATAAGCCATGTGAGGCATTGAATTGAATGGCAAGTAGGGGATCGGAGGAGGAAAATAAGAAGTAGAAGTAATGGTGCATGGGGAGGTTGGGGGAATATTCAACTTTGATGAGCCATAAAGGGATGCATGGTTGGAGGAGGTTGATGATCGACAAGCAATTTAATTTTGCCGTGGAGAAATTAAGGTACAGATCCATCATATTATTTTGGTCATTTTGAGTACAGATCCATCAATTTGTTTTGGTCATTTTGGGTACAGATCCATCCTCTTGTTTTGTTCATTTTGGGTCAGATGGATCACTCATACTGAAACTGATTTGGTTATTTTGGGTATATGAACTGTTAGTTATAGTAATTAATGGTGAATAGAATTTAGTAGTTTCAAAATTGGTGTGTAGTGATTCTGAAGCTTATATGTTTTTCTGAATCTAACTCAACAGTGGAAGCAAATCACCTGTTCCGGAAAACCCTATGCCAACCCTTTGCCACAAATAATAATTTGACATCTGGCCACTAAATTCAACTAAGTTAACACTGTTAATATTTAGGAGTGCCAGAAAAAAAAAAAAAAAAAAACCTTTGAAAACCTATGAAACCCAGATAATTCGATCCCAGCCCTTTTCCCCCTTGCTTTCTTCTTCCAGAAACCCAGCCTTCTCTTTGTTCTTCTTCTTATCAGATCAAAACTCATTTCTTCTTCTTCTTCTGTAAATTAAGTCCAACTTTACTCAAAACTAAGTTTTCCAGATCTATAGCCCCTCTCAAACCCACTTACATAACCTCATCGAAAACAAAATAAACGAAAACAAATCTCAATTACTCTCACCACATCTCAGAAGAAGAAACAAAATCAAATTGCAACAACAAATAAACGAAAACAAATCTCAATTACTCTCGATCACAACATCTGCCACACCAATCATCAAGTTTCACAATTCCCAATTGCAACAACAAAATCCCAATCTTCTTGGCCTGCAGAATCAAGTACGATTTTCATTTTCTCATTTCGGAAACCAAAACTATATTTGTCCTGCCTCTCTCCTCTTTTCGGATCCGACGTCCGCCGGCGACTTTGAATTCGAGATCTTGCATTCACACCCTGGCCCTCCTAAAGATCGAACTTTCTTTCGAACCTCTCAGTACTTTTGGGAATGGCACCACTGGTCTTGATTTCACATCCATATAGAGAACCCAAAATGAGAAGAAATGGGATATTAACTTAGATGAACCAGAAAGAGTTGTCTTCGTGTTTGTTTTTTTTTTCCTCCACAGACTAAACGGTGTTAGTGATCAGTGAGTTAGTGGTTAGATGTCAAATTACTATTTGTGGCACATGATTGGCATAGGGTTTTCCGGAACAGGTGATTTGCTTCCCTCAACAGTAATTCATGTACCTTTGCAGCTGAACCATGCCACCATCGTTGCTCTTCTTTATGTTTTTGTTTTATTATTTTGGGTGCTTTGCAATGGATGAGCTTAAATATACCATATTATTAGTTTAACTCTCTTCACAGACATATTATTATTAGTTTAGAGTCTCCACAGACACATGCGTTATGGTTGTAGAGTTTAAATATACCATGGTATCTGTGAAATCACAACACAAGTCACATTTTTTGATGCCCTAGGCAATTATTTGTTACTAGTCACATACTCACATACCAGGGCAATGCATGTGTTTATTACCCCTTTTTTTTTTTTTTTTTTTTACCAAATGTGGAAGTTTCTTAGGCCCCAATTCCATAATGCTTTCATGCACTACCAGGACAAGCACTTTAGCTGACGAAAAATTTTCGTCTGCTAAGATCTTAGCCGACGAGCTTTCGTCGGCTATAGTTTCGTCGGGAAAGAGTTGTCGACGATGACTTTAGCCGACGAAACTATAACCCGTCGTCGGCTATTGTCCCATAGCTAGCCGACGACAGAAGACGACGTCGGCTAGTCTCTCAGACTTTAGCCGACGACTTCTTCTGTCGTTGGCTAGCCTCTCAGACTTTAGCCGATAAAATGTTTCGTCGGCCATAGTCTGAGAGTTTAGCTGACGAAACGCTTAATATATTCGTCGGCTATAGTATGTAAAAAAAAAATAACTAAAGCTGACGAAACAGACCGTATTTCGTCGGTTTTAGGAGGGTTTAGCCGACGAAACATTCCATAATTCGTTGGCTAAACATTATTATAGCCGACGAATTATGATGTATTTCGTCGGCTATAAGTCTATTCCAGTAAAAAAAAAAAACCCGAAATTTCTAAATTACTATTCCAAGCAAGCTGCAAAATACAACAAAACAATTCCATATAACCAACAAGCACATAAAACTATATAATTCATCAACTACACAAAATCTAGATCGTCTAAATTAATATCTGTTTCTAACGGCTGCTACTGAGGTTGTTGCGGAGGTTGCGGCGGCTGGGGTAGCGGTATAGCCGGAGACATGGGCGGAGCCGGAAGTCCCTGAAGCTGGGCAGCTGTAAAGTCCTGCATGTATTGGAACATCTGTCGCTGCTGGGCTTGCTGGATGTCATGTACCTCGGCATTATAGGCTGCCTACGCGGCATTATAGGTTGCATGCGTGGCATTATAGGCAACCTGAGCAGCTTGTTGTTCCCGTAGTCTCTGAAGTTCCGACTCTAGCTGAGTCGTCCTGGTGGTCGTGGTCCTGCTGCTGGTTGAGACTGCCTTCCGTTGAAATCCTGGAGTGGTCTTCAGGACCCCGTCGCCCTTCTTTCCTAGACCCCGGCAGTAGAAGTTGTTTGCTCGTGGTGAGAAGGCTGTGTCCATGATCCTCGCCCCAACCGTCGAATCCAAAGTGTCGATCCGGGACATGGCTTCGGATATCTCTTCCTCCTGCGTGTCCGGCCATGTCTCCCTCACTATAGCACTCATCACCTCGTTACTAGCCTCCCTCACCTTCGCCTAATTGGATAGGAAAAAAATTATTAATTAACATATATATAAATAAAATTAAAAATTTAAAAACGTAAGATGACTTACAATATCCTCCTGGGCGTCAGGATATGCCTTATTGTACGTATAGACGTACCGGTTGACTTATGGATGTTCCCTGGTCGTCTCGTCCATGAAGACAGCGAACGGTGTAGAACCGGCATGATGGTTCCCTGTGTTGCGTTGCCAGTTCTGAGCGTTCGCCCGGGAGACGGCCTTCAAAGAAAAAAATAAACTATTAGAAATATTTAAAAACGCACGTACTTAATGACAAATTAACTAATTAATTTTTTAAATACCTGTTTACGAGGGTTGTTGAATTCTGATGTCAGAAGCCAACGTCACTCGTACTCCTTGTACTGGAACTCAGCAGGGGTACCACAACGTGCGTTCCCGTGCGTAGTCCAGTGGATCCGCAACTCGTTCTTCCACTCCTTTAACCTACAGATACAACAAAAATATTAGAAATATTATTAATATCACATACAATTTTGTTTTTTCATTAACTTCCCAACGTACCTTCCCTCATGCACAACGTCCGCCCAGCTGTTCTTCAGGTGCTCGGGAAAGTCAAACCACACTTGCATTTAACCGTTTATTAGTTTAGTTTTTCGAGAAATCAACAATGTAATACAAAATATTATTGAGGTATTTTATAAACTCACCGACATCGCGTTGTGGACCATGTCCTTAACCTCCTGCGGGACCTCGCCCCAGTCTGACCACAACATAGGGACTCTATCCCTAATGAGTGCTCCCACGCGACCGGAGTACGTCATTGACTTCCCGCCCGATACTATGTCGCCATCCCCGTTAGTACCGATGACGATCCTCCCTGAGGTACTGACGGTCTTCTCGAGAGCCTTCCCTGTGACGAGGCCTCTCTTCTTCTTTGCCGGCTTCGCTCCGACGGTGCCTATCACATAATAAACCAAATTGATTATTAAAATCGGAGACCCTTTATTATTAATTACAAGAAAACAAATCATTCATCTTTTATTACCTGAGGGCGATGCGGCGGACGCGATGGATTCCGTCTCTGTCGCCGATGATGATACCCTCGCGAAAATAAGAGGCGTATCAAAAGGCATGAACCGGTACGCCGCTGATGGAGCCACTGGCGGGGGCAGTGGATAAATCGGCGTCCTTGAGCCATCGGTTGCAGGTAAGGCCGGTATCATCCGCGGAAGGAATAGATGAGGCGGCGGCATCTGTACCCCAGATGACCCACCATCCGAAGCAGTAGGACCCGGAATGGGCGGCTGGTGTATCTCAGGCATACGGGGTGCAGACACCTCCGTCTGGGTCTAAGGCCACAGCTCTCTCGAGGAATGAGGGACGCCCCGCTTCCTCAATGAAGTGGGCACCGAAGGCTGCCTCGAGGAATAGGAAACGTTCGGCGGCTGCCTCTGCGCCTTGTCTAGAAGGGTCGCATGTCTGGCTGTCATGTGGCCCCGAAACGACGTTTGAGGGTTGCTAGAGGTTCCCTCAGACGATTCGGACCTTTGGCCCTTCGAACCCTTCGTCGATCTAAAATTACCGCTCATCCTGTTTAAAATATTAATTTGAATCAAAGCTGTTTAAAATACTAACTAAATTGTACTCTATTCCAATTAAAATTTCCAGTAATTCATTACTTAACAAGACAACAATTCAATTAAATAAGCATACTAGCAGACTAGTTCAATCAATTGACTTCAAATTGTAATTTTTTTTTTCCGATTTCATACTTCAAAGTCTAATTCTATACCCTTCCACGATATCAAATATTCCAAATCATTACCAACCCAATTGAGCATTAATCATTCCCAAATTCCATAATACCACAAATTTCCAAAGGTCAAAAAGCACCGTAATTTCAAAAACACATGCATAAACCAATTGCAAAACAATTCACACCAAATCAACCAATTCACACCAACACATAAATTAGGGTTCATACTTTTACCTCCGACCTTAATAATGTGGCAGCTGTGGTGAGGCTGGGCTGGGCGGCGAGGCAGGGTTGGGCTGGGCGGCGGAGACGGCGGAGCAGAATTTAACGGTGGAGGTGAGGACGGAGAAGTAGCAGTTACTGACCGGGAGAGGGAGAGGGTGACGGAGAGGGAGACCGGGAGAGGGAGAGGGCGACAGAGAGGGCGACCGGGAGAGGGAGAGGGAGAGGCGGACCACAACTGGTTATTGACGGAGGAGGCGGACTGCCTGTTAGGGTTTTTTCGCTGGGTTTTCTACGGTCCCGATAACTTTAGCCGACGAAATAATTATTTCGTCGGCTAACATTTGAATTCGTCGGCTAACCCTTGAATTTCGTCGGCTGAACCTTTGAAATTTGTCGGCTAACCCTTAGTAGGCATGTTGTGATTGTGATGATGAAACTTGAGAACCGAAAATCCGACCGTCAGATCTTACCATCATGATAAAATACATGTATGGGAAAAAATTGAATTTGATTCGACAAGGTTAAGGGCTCGATCCGGACGGTAAATCCGTTAAGTCAAACCCCTAAACGCACGGAAAAAGTCATTGGACTGTCTAAATTACGTATTTTGGCCGGACCTTCAACTGGAAATAATTTCAAACTGATGACACGCAACAAGTTGTATAAAAATTTTACAAAAAATAACCACGAATGATAGGGGTACCCATAGGGGGAAAGATTGAAAAATTGCATTGACCGCAACTATCGACACCGAGACTTTACCGGAATACCGTGATTTTTCAACCGTGGACGTATTTCACCATTCTGGTCATATCTTATTTCACGACTTTTTTACGTTTGAAAGTTCTACGTATAGTTTGTTTTTGAAACGGAACATTTACTCAACACTTGGTAAACAAGTTATACAACATTAGTAGGCATGTTGTGATTGTGATGATTAAACTTGAGAAACAAAAATCCTACCGTCAGATTTGACCATCATGATAAAATACATGTGTAGGAAAAAATTGAACTTGATCCGACAAGGTTAAGGGCTTGATCCGGACGGTTAATCCCGTAAATCAAACTCCTAAACGCACGGAAAAGGTTATTGGACCGTCTAAATTACGTATTTTTCCTGAACCTTCAACTGAAAATAGTTTCAAACCGATGAGACCCAACAAGTCATATAAAAATTTTAGGGTTTAGGGTTTAGGGTTTAGCCGACAAAATATTAGGGTATTCGTCGGCCTAGGTTTTACGGTTTAGCCGACGAAATATTACTGTATTCGTTGGCTAACCTCATCTTAGCCGACGAAATGAGTCATAATTCGTCGGCTAAGATGAGGTTAGTCGACAATACAGTATTATTTCGTTGGCATAGATGGTTTAAGTCGACGAATTATGGTATATTTCGTCGGCTAAAGTATAAAAAATACATTAGAAAAATAGAAGGTTTAAACCATACTAACTTGCTGTTCATAATTCATATAAAATAACAGAAATATGAATTGAACATATGTAAACTATAAAGGTAATACATTATTTTTTATTACAAATTAATGTATTACGTCCTTTAAATTAAAACTAAGGCTCGTAATTGGAATCATCTGATGAGTCTTCTTCGGTGTCAGAATTAATTTCTGGTAATCTATGTCTTTCCTCATCGCCAGAGTCTTCGTCTGTTTCTTGATTTGGATCAACATCAATAAGCCTTGACTCTTCATCACGAATTCACACCGAACGACCCGCTTTAAAATTATTAAGACAAACGGTAGAGGAGTTTGGAATACCTATTGCGTTGGGCTCTTGATACGCAACATCTTCTTCCTCGTCTTCGGCCTCTCCAAGTGTAGCCGCCCGGTAAATGTTTCGAGGGTGCACAAGATTGACTACTTTCCACGCGTCACCCTTAGCAAGGTCATCAAGATAAAACACTTGTTTTACCGATGTGGCAAAAACAAACGGGTCATCTTCATAAGAACTTGTAGCAGTGTTCACCGATAATATTCCGTACTGATCGGTCTTCATGCTCTGCGGCTTAGTATCAAACCATCTACACTTGAAGAGGTGCACTGTCATGCCTTCACCGTAAACGAGTTCCACCACTGAATGGAGAACAACGTAATAGTCAACTCCATTCCGCCCACCATTCGTAATCACCCCAGAATTCTGTGTTCTCCGTCTGCTGTCTTTCTGTTAACATATAAATTACACGCCGTTCACCTTGCACATCAGATAAACTCTTGACATTATCGGCTTCATCGCTAGAAGTCTTAGTTCGTGCGACCAATTGGGTGACCATCAAATTGAATATGGTTCATCTGCAACCAACCATTCAACTGTAAATATAGATAATTATGCAATAAACATAAATACGTACTGAAATATTGAATTACGTACCCAGCCGCCAAAATAGTTTGCGAACTCCCTGTTGTGGTACTCAAGATCACCTTGAATGTCTGAAAAATATAGATGGATGTCTTTTCAGTATTCAACTTCTGGACAATTAATCAATACCCACCAGTGGGCAATGATTAGCTCATGTGGTTGCAACTTGTAGAAGTCTGGCAAAATTCCATAAACTTCAACATAATTGGAGAGTATGGAAAGATTGAACTTCGGTACATCTACCGGCATGGTTTGCGGAGTTTCCTTCAACGCTCCTAAATACAGCTTCATGTAGGTGACGCATTCGTGCGCAATATATGCTTCAGCTATACATCCTTCAAGCGCGGATTTATTAGCCATATAATCTTTGTAGTCTCCAACTTGCCTATAAATCAAGTTGCAAAGTGTTATGATTATTGAACATGTATATATATTAAGGAATTCAGGTGTAAAAAACGTATCTTTCCATGGGATACATGCAAGTATAGTGTACTGGACCGGTAATTATATATTTGGAACAGGACGTGAGGAGACTCAAATTGGAGAAACCTCAGATCAACGTCAGGCTTAGGCCTAAAGTTGTGAGTGGACCTTTGTTTTTTAATTGAAAAGCATGCGATGAATGATTTTGTTGATCATTTATTTCTTCTGATGAGACTTATTCATTTCTCGGCTATTTGGTAATTTTCTCCTTTGGAGAGATCCCAAAAATGAGATTTTCGGTGGATATATATATTTTGGATATTATGAGTATAGTATGTATATAAATGCTAGCTAGCCATACGTGCTTGGTCCGTCATAATGAGGTAAAATACCATTATGGCGTGGTGTGAGTGTTAGACACAAGCGTCATAGCCCTATATGAAAACTACTTTCTTTTTCGGTTTATTTAGGTTTTCATATAGGGAGTCCACACGTAAATACATTGTCCTCTTCGGTCATAATGAGGAAAAAATACCATTATGGCGCAACGTGAGCGTTAGACGCCAGCGTTGTAGCCTTGTATGAATCTCTATTTTTCTAAATTGTTTCTAGGATTCATACAAGGAGTCTGACGAGTGTAAATACATTCGAATATATATTTATATATAGTTTAGCCTAAGAGGCTCCATTTTATTTGAGTTGGTGACTAGCCGGAGCTAGTCGTGAAATTGCTAGTTTATAAGTTGAGTGCTTTTGAGCTGCCGCATGCAGTATATTTTCTTTGGAAATTAAAATGAGAATAAATAAATATTTTTATTAATTTATTTTGTCCACTCACTCTAACGTTATTAAATGTTTTCCCCTGGACCCTTCGTTTTAAAATGCCCAGTCTGCAGGATTGCGTAGTTGAGATCGGGCGTACATGGAGAAGAGGCATAGTCAATAGTATAGCTTCCGCTCATTTCTATTTATTTCTAGTTCCTTTCCTCTAAATAGAGTTGCTCTGAATATGTAGTTGTTGGTTATAGGATCTTTGTTAGATTAGTAAATCTATATCGAGAGATGTTGTAATTTGTGGGGAGCACGAAGGCTCTAGGAGTCTATAAGGTTGGAGTTGGAACCTTTAGGAGTGTTTGCAGGTTTTCGTTAGGAAGGGTTGTCCATTTCTAAAGGAGGTTATACCGAATTTTGCGATAAATCTTTCCTTAGAGGTGGTCCCCGCACGATTTACTCCGGGTTCAGGGTAAAATTCGGGGCGTGTCGTGTCAGCGTGCCTTAGGACCGTCTTTCGTCTTTCCCTCCAAGTTCAGCACTGTGCCCACCACACTGTCGCAAAAATTCTTTTCTATGTGCATCACATCTAGGTAGTGCCTGATCAACAACTTACTCCAGTATGGGAGTTCCCAGAATATGCTCTTATGTGTCCAGAATTTGTACATGTCGGGTCTTTCAGGTATTGCCGCCACAATATTGGGATGATTGCTGAGCTGCCCAAAATCGTACTCATTAAGCACTGCTAAAATTTCTTCCTCCGTCCATCTTCTGGGAGGCACACCGTTTTCTACGGTCCAATCAAATGCCTTGTCATCGAACCGTCATTATATGGAAGGAAAGTACGGTGACCCAATCTGCATATCTTGTTGCAATGACTGCTGCTCTCCTCATCGCTAAGGCACTCTGGACAAGCCTTGTATCCCCTAACAATGTTGCCCGACAACATCCCACGGGCAGGAAAATCACTGATGGTACCAACAATCATGACATGCATCTGGAATATCTCGTGCATGTACATGTCATAAGTGAGATGACCAACGTCCCACAAAAACTTAAGCTCTTCAATCAAAGGTCTCAAATACACATCGAGACACTTCCCTGGATAACCGGGCCTCGGAATCAACAAACTCAATATATTGTATTCCTTCTTCATGCACATCCATGGAGGAAGGTTGTACGGTACTAAAATCACCGGCCATACACTGTATTGAAGACTCATGTTGCCAAAAGGGTTGAACCCGTCGGATGAGAGCCCGAGCCTCACATTTTGAACCTTTGACGCAAAATGAGGAAACTCCCTGTCTATATGCTTCCAAGCCTCCCCGTCAGCAGGGTGTATAAGGGTATCTTCGTCATGCAATTCCCTATCAGCGTGCCATCTCATAGCTTTGGCCGTGTGTGAAGACATGTATAACCGTTCCAGCCTATCCCTCAACGGGAAATACCGAAGTACCTTCACAGGTTTCCTATTGCCTGTAAGAGTCAGCTTATACATGTCAGTGTGACATACCGGACATGCGTCAAGGCCACCAAGGTCATTCCCTTCTTGATTTTTACCCCAGAAGAGAACGCAGTCATATCTGCATGCATGGATCTTGATTTAGGAAAGCCCAAGATCTTTCAGGATACATCAGACCTTACGATGAGTGGTAGGAAGACGATGACCGTGGAGCAGCATCGAAGCAGTGTACTGTAAATAATTATCAATAGCCTTCACGGTTGATATTGTCTCGACTTTAATCTTCATTACGTCCATCACACTTTCAAGAACGGTCATCTGACAACCGGGGTACACAGGGGTATGTTGGAAAGCAAGCAGTTTGTTATACTTTTCAAAACCAGCAGTGTTGACAGCTCTAGGGAAGGGCTGCACCGGGTCAGACATATACTGTCCTTGAGCGCATACACCGCTCTCATAAGGAAACATGTCGTTGATGAAGGTCGTTGTTGGATCGTTGGATGTACTGCTCGTCTCAGAAAATTGGCCATGATCATGCGGACCCCCTGATAATGTTTCATCGTGATATAACCAACATGTGTACTTCTCCCAAAACCCGTTACTCCTCAGGTGCTGCTATACTTTGTCAATCGCAAATCGATGCATATCGCTGTGACACTGACATTTCGTGAACGGGCAATAGAAAATTGTATTCCCGTTAGCATTAGCCAGCCCATATTCCAAAAAACTCATAACTCGTTTACCATATCTTTTGTCCCATTTTGGAAGCGAAATCCAACTCTTATCCATATCCTGAAAATATAACAAAATATATATGTATAACGTTAGCTAATTATTAATTAAATTCCATTCCATATATAAAATCTCAATTCATTTGGTACGCGTATATATTCTACGTACTACAACTAATTAACATTAAATTAATTAACACACACACAGATATATATATATATATATACTTAATAATTACATAACAATATTATATATATATATATATATATCATCATCACAAAATCATCATCAACAACTTCATACCATCAACACAATATTATAAATTAATTAACATATTTATATATATATATATATATCTACTACTTATCAAATCATCAACCAAATCGATCAACACACACACATATATATACATCCAACGTACTCAAAATCAATCAACCAACTCATAACAATATTATATATCATCACATCATCAACTCATATATATCATCAACAACTTATATATTAACAACAACTTCATCAACACAATATTATAAATTAATTAACATATATATATATATATATATATATATATATCTACTACTTATATATTAACAACAACTTCATATATATTATCAAATCATCAACCAAATCGATCAACACACATATATATATATACATCCAACGTACTCAAAATCGATCAACTCAATCACACTTAAAATCGATCAATTCAAATAAAACTCAATTAATCAACATATATACATATACGTACCTATATATAGCTTCACAAACTAATTATGGACAGATTTCGACAACACCCAAACTTTTTCTCCCGTTTTTTCTTCTCCCGTTTTTTTTCCCAGATGAGCTGCTGCTATCCAGATCTGCAAATATAAAGCACTTTAGCCGAGGACATTTTAATTTCGTCGGCTAAACTTTTACACATTTCATTGGCTAAAGTTCACAGACTATAACCGACGAAATAAATTCTTTAGCCGACGACATTTTAATTTCGTCAGCTAAAGTTGACTATAGCCGACGAAAATTTAAATTAACCGACGAAGGAAAACACTTTAGCCGACGAAAAAATAGTTCGTCGGCCTGGTTTTTTTATTTTCGTCGGCTAAAACCTTTCTTCTGGTAGTGATGTTTATGTATATTCTCTAGCTTCCATGACAACTATTTCTAGTATGAGTATACTGGGAGATCAAACTTTATGTAAATCTAGTTTGGGAGAAAAAAAAACAAACAAACAAACAAACACATAAACAATGCAGAAAATAACATACTTTGATGTCCAAATGCAAGCCCGGAGGTCAGTAGAAAAGAGCAACAATGGTGATCCAACTACAAAGTCATTACAGTGTGCTCTAATAAGAATCCATAGTCATTGAAACTAACGTACGTAGTCTATAAAGATCATACTTTCAAGTCCAAATGCCCCGAGGTCAATACACAATGAGATCGAGTTTAGATTTCACAAACACTTCCGTCCAAGTTCATATTTTCTTTCCTTTTCTTGGAAGGTCCTTCTCTAAGCTACCAGATTTCGTTTTTCTCGTAATCATCACAACATATTTCTCGAATACGGAAATACCTATAACTTGTGCACCAAGAGGAGAAAAGAAAACTCTCATGCTCTCCATATATATAACAGGCCCTCGGCTACATGCTTTCCATAACAACCAGATTCTAATTATAGCCGCAGAGCCTCTTAATAAATAAACTTTTATTTTACCTCTCCACAGCCATGAACGAGTATAAGAGAATACTAAGAAGTGCTTCTGATAACCTTAATGATTTCTTTGTTCTTCACCCGGTTTTGAAGAAATTCTTCTACTGGTTCATAGCTAGCCATCTTAACTTCCTCGTTTCCGGCCATATTCCTCCTCATTGCTGCCTTCTCCGCAACCCTGAGTGACGGCAACACTAGGGTAATTAATCGATGCCTTGCTCACTAGGGGTGTTATCGGTTTTATTCGGTTCGGTTTTCACCTAAAACCAGAAACCAAACCGAACTAAAAAATCGGTTCGGTTCAGTTCGGTTTTTTTTTTTTAAATGTAAACCGGAAACCGAACTGAACTGAACGGTTCAGTCCGGTTCGGTTTTTTTTCGGTTTTTTTTTTTTTTGAAAAAAAAAAATATTTCTGGTAATTTTAATATAGAGTTCTTAATATATTGGGATCCATATTCGATAATGCATACTTCCATATAATTCAAACTTAAAAGTCCACAAATTGAAAATAGAGTCCAATGTTCAAAGTTTAAACATTACAAACTAAAAATTTGTTCAAACTTAAAAGTTCACAAATTGAAAATAAAGTCAACAATGTTCAAATCCTTATCAAGTATCAACATCATCTCATCCTCGCAATGTTGTTTGCTTCATAACCTTCATCTTAGGAGGCAACATACCACACTTCACATTTTGCTTACTTGACAGTGATGGCATCTCCAATATTTCTACATACAAAAAAACAAATACATGTAAATGATGTAACATAACGTAAAACGAATTAATCAAATCTAACATTCAAAAATAACGTAAAACTATTACTTTTTTCCGCCTCTTCACATAGCTCAATCTCTTCACTTGATGGCACATGATTCAAAGCAATAGTTTCACCTCTAAGCCAACTTTGTGTGCATATCAAAGCTTGCACCATTTTTAGACTTAAAGAGCTTCGATGTGGATTAATGACTCTCCCACTAGTGCTAAAAGAAGATTCCGAAGATATAGTGGACACCGGAATAGCTAGAATGTCTTTTGCAATGCGGGCCAATATCGGGTACCTAGAAACCCCATTCACTCTCCACCAATTCAACAAGTCAAACCCTTCATCGTCTCCTTCAATAGGATCACTAATATATCTATCAACATCATTGTTAATGATCTCGGCTTTCTTTGCTTTTCTCTTCAACTCCTTCTCTTTTAGCTTCCTCTCAAACTCGGTAACACCCGTGGCTAAAGGAATCTTAATCATATCATTGGATGCTTGACACTCACCAACCCCTCTAACATCTTTTTCCTCCTCCTCATACATATTGTAAATGTCATACAAAAGCTCTTTCACACTTATTGAGACAACTTCCACCCTATGGTACTCATCCTCATCCCCAAAGACAACTTCTAAATAATCAACAAGTTTCTCAAATTTGTGTCGTGGATCAAGAATAAGAGCAAGAAACACATATTGATTCAACTCATCAAAATCACCCCAATATTTTTTATATTTTTCTCCCATTGGAGGTGCAATATCTCCCATCTTAGGGACACTTGGTTTCTTAATTTGTTCTTCTAAAAGACCATATAGATAAAGCAAATCACCAAAAGTGTGATGAATAATAGGTACATTAGAACAACACACTCTTAATGTAACTTCATAAAATGGTTTTAGAAAATCCGAATAAACTTCGGCATTCCTCTAATCAACACAAGCGGGTGGCCCTTCCTTTGCATTCTTCTCACCCAATTTGAAATATGCACAATAATTACGAGTATCTTGTTCACTCAATCTATAAAATGCCTTTTGAAATTTCAAAGCCGATTCCAACATTAAGTATGTGGAATTCCATCTAGTAGGGACATCCAACACCACAAGCCCCTTACACTCTATCTTCACTCTCTCAACACATTGTTTAAAAAGTTCAAGTCCTTGTGGAGAGGATCTAACATACCTCACCGCATTACGAATAGCATCAATAGACATATTCATTGGTTTCAAACCATCATTCACAATCAAGTTAAGAATATGAGCTACACACCGCATATGCACATTCTTCCCCCCATTCAAAATCATTCTAGGATCTCCCCAAGCATCTAACTTCTTGATTAACTCTTTTATTGCAACATCATTTGCCGAAGCATTATCAACGGTGATTGTTAGAATCTTCTCTATGCCACACTCTAACAAACAATCCTCTAAAATTTCAGCTATAGACTCTCCCTTATGATCCTCAATGACACAAAAATTAAGCACTCTTTTATGCAATACCCAATCATCATCAATAAAGTGTGCGGTGACAACCATATAATTAATGTTTTGAATGGATGTCCATGTATCCGTTGTAAGACACACCCTTTTCTCCTTCATTTGACCCATCAACTTCTCTTTCTCCCACATATACACCTTAAGCACATCTTTTGCTATTGTTTGCCTACAAGGGATTTTCCAAAAAGGTAACGCTTTTTGCATAAAACGCTTAAACCCTATCCCATCCACATGAGTAAATGGTAGCTCATCTAGAATAATCATCTCCACACACAACCTAGTGAGCTCTTCATTTGTTAAAGCAGAGGTTTCTAACTCCCTAGTCTCTTTGTTAAAACACAAAATCTTTTGCTTTTTAGCTTTCAACATTTCAATGTTAGGAGGATACTTGGTGCACTTATCTATATGCTTAAGAAGGGATGTCGTACCATTTGAATACGGATCAGCACAATATTCTTTACTGCAGTAAATGCATACTCCCTTAACTCTATTCTTAACCATTTTTCTAGTAAAATGAGCCCAAATATCTGACCTTTCATTGTCCTTCAAGTACGCCAAATATTCTTCCTCAGTCATCTCATGATTCTCCTCTTCTTCACCGGTACTTGCTTCAGTTGCTTGTGATCCACCCATACTAGGAACCGGTGTTGGTGTTGCCGATTCACCAACACCAACACTATCAACTTGCATCTGCGTATTATACAAATATAATCATCATCATCAGAATATATATATATATATATATATATATATATATATATTATACTATTTCAGTAACCAAATTTCAGTAATATACCTGAGAAGATGAGGAAGAATTGTTCATTGTAGAACTCGTAACACCACGGCCACGACCACGACCACGACCATGACCAACTGAGTCAATGGACGTTGAGGAACCGCGCTTCACTGCCTTTGATGAGTTCAATCTAACCCTCTTCATTGTGAGAGGGAATGTTGTCTGCAAAAGAAAAGGAATCAAAGATTTAAGCACATAAATTCTAAATTCACTAAATTCCACTACAAAGCAGACCACTAAATTCACTAAATTCACCAATTCATCAATTCCACTACAAGGCAGACCACAAACCATTAAATTCACCAATACACAATGTCAAACAATGTACCTGAACTGAATGGTCAGACAATTAGAAGGCATGTCAACAATGCTAATCCAGCTTGTTCATGTTTTAGTTTTTAATTTCTAGCCACAGGTCGCAAAATATACGTTTGCGGGAGCTTTAAACATAACACTGCTAAACCTTGAATATATCCCTCCTATTAAAAAGTTTAGACAATGATTGGAAAGGAAACATTGCAGAATGCTTTTCCATCCACTTGAAGTAAACAATCATCTTTCTCAGAATCAATATGCACAATTTACCTTACACAACTGACCAATTTTTAAAGATGATTATAGAGGTTAAGTTGAAGTTTGAAACTGACCAATGTTTGCTTGTAGCTAATAATCTGATCTTCCTCACTGCAGATGATAAGTGCTTTCTGTTTCACCTGTAAGAAAGATAAAAAATTGCAGGCCGCATGTTAACAGCATGCACACACAAGTCACAACCGTATAAACCATCCAACAAATTTTCATAAACATTTGGCAATCAATCGACTTTGTTAATATGTAACTATGTAAGTATGTTTGGGCGTATGAGAAACTTACTGTTGCATCTTTCCACCAAGGCAGCAAACAGCGGCAGACTAGCAAGCGGCGGAGGGGAGGAGAGTGAGTGTTGGAGGGGACTGAAGAGGGAGAGTCGAGCGGCGGATTGGCAAGCGGCGACAGGGCGGAGGGCGGTGGGCGGAGGGCGGACTGGCGAGTGGCGGAGCACGGACTGGCAAGGGTGGACTGGCGAGTGGCGGAGGGCAGACTGGCCAGTGGCGGAGGGGACTGAAGAGGGAGAGTCGAGCGGCGGACTGGCAAGCGGCGACAGGGCGGACCGGCGGGAGGGGAGAAGAGTGATAGTCTGACGAGACGCGAGACGCGTGAGTGCGTGACTGCGTGACTGCGTGAGAGACTGAGAGGAGTGAGACTGTGAGAGGGAAGAACAGAAGAAATGGTGAGACGCGTACTAAACTAGGGTTTTTTTTTTTTTTTTACTGTTTGACCGTTGACTTCAGTTCAAACGGTTCAGTTCGGTTTTGACTGGGCCAAAACCGAAAATCGAACTGAACAGATCTGGTTCAGCCCGGTTTTTTTTTCAGTGCGGTTTTTTCGGTTACGGTTTGGTTTTCGGTGCGGTTTTTTTCGGTTTTCGGTTTCGAAGTAACACCCCTATTGCTCACCCAGTTCAACTTCACCAACAACAACAATACCCTCAACTATGATCTTTCCCTTAATATTTCCCTTAGAAACACGGCCTACTTATATTATGGCCATTGGCCACTATGACCACATCAACATCACAGGCTCACAGCTATATATTTACAAAAACCAAAATCCAGAATGACCATCACGTACCCTTCTGCTTTAATTTTTTTTTTTTTTTTTGGGGGTCTGAAACACTCCTGCTTTAATGGAGACATACAAAAACATATGTCAGTACTCATACTGATACCCTACATACAATTAGATTACTCGTTTGTTTGAAGAGAGACACTGTCACTACCAGAAGAAAGACTTTAGCTGACGAAAATTAAAAAACCAAGCCGACGAAATTTTTCTTCGTCGACTAATTTAAATTTTCGTCGGCTATGGTAAACTTTAGCCGACGAAATTAAAATGTCGTCGGCTAAAGAATTTATTTCGTCAGCTAAAGTTCACAGACTATGGCCGACGAAATATTTAAAAGTTTAGCCGACGAAATTAATATGTCGTCGGCTAAAGTTCTTTATATTTGCAGATCTGGGCAGCAGCAGCTTATCTGGGGAAAAAAACGGGAGAAGAAAAAACAGGAGAAAAAGTTTGGGTGTTGTCGAAATCTATCCATAATTAGTTTGTGGAGCTATATATAGGTACGTATATGTATATATATGTTGATTAATTGAGTTTTATTTGAGTTGATCGATTTTGAGTGTGATTAAGTTGATTGATTTTGAGTGTGATTGAGTTGATTGATTTTGAGTACGTTGGATGTATATATATATGTGTTGATCGATTTGGTTGATGATTTGAATTGATAATATATATGAATTAATTTGTTGTTAATAAATAGTAGATATATATATATGTTAATTAATTTATAATATTGTGTTGATATGGTATGAAGTTGTTGATGATATATATGAGTTGATGATTTTGTGATGATGTTGATATATAATCTTGTTATGAGTTGATTGATTTTGAGTACGTTGGATGTCTATATATATATATATATATATATATATGTTGATCGATTTGGTTGATGATTTGATATAATATATATGAAGTTGTTCATAAGTAGTAGATATATATATATATATATCTGTTAATTAATTTATAATATTGTGTTGATGGTATATATGTCAATGATGATTTTGTGATGATGTAGATATATATATATATATATATATATATATATATTTGTAATGTAAGTATATATATATATATATATGTGTGTGTTTTTTTGTTATTAATTAGTTGTAGTACGTAGAATATATACTAAATGAATTGAGATTTTATATATGGCATGGAATTTCATTAATAATTAGCTAGCGTTATACATATATATTTTGTTATATTTTCAGGATATGGATAAGAGTTGGATTTCGCTTCCAAAATGAGACAAAAGATATGATGCAGGAGTTATGAGTTTTATGGAATATGCGCTGGCTAATGCTAACGGGAATACAATTTTTTATTGCCCGTGCACGAAATGTCAGTGTCGCAGCGATATGTATCGATTTCCCATTGACAAAGTATGGCAGCACCTGAGAAGTAACGGGTTTTGGGAGAAGTACACATGTTGGTTATATCACGGTGAAACATCATCAGGGGGTCCGCATGATCATGGCCAATTTTATGAGACGGGCAGTACATCCAACGATCCAACAACGGCATTCATCAACGACATGTTTCCTTATGAGAGCGGTGTATGCGCTCAAGGACAGTATATGTCTGACCCGGTGCAGCCCTTCCCTAAAGCTGTCAACACTGTTGGTACAGAAAACTACAACAAACTGCTTACTTTCCAACAGACCCCTGTGTACCCCGGTTGTCAGATGACCGTTCTTGAAAGTGTGATGGACGTAATGAAGATTAAAGTTGAGACAAAATCGATCGTGAAGGCTGTTGATAATTATCTGCAGTACACTGCTTCGATGTTGTCCCACGGTCATCGTCTTCCTACCACTCATCATAAGGTCTGATGTATCCTGAAAGATCTTGGGCTTTCCTACATCACACTACCAGAAGAAAGGCTTTAGCCGACGAAAATAAAGAAACCAGGCCGACGAATTTTTTTTTCGACGGCTATGGTCAACTTTAGCTGACGAAATTAATATTTCGTCGGCTGAATAATTTTTTTCGTCGGCTATAATCTGTGAACTTTAGCCGACGAAATTTTTAAAAGTTTAGCCAACTAAATTTTTAAAAGTTTAGCCAACGAAATTTTTAAACTTTAGCCGACGAAATTTTAAAAGTTTAGCCGACGAAAAATATAATTTCGTCGGCTAAAGTGCCTTATATTTGCAGATCTGGACAACAACTCATCTGGAAAAAAAAAACTATACGTAAAACCTTCAAACGCAAAAAAGTCGTGAAATAAGATATGACCAGAATGGTGAAATACGTCTACGGTAGAAAAATCACGGTATTCCGGTAAAGTCTCGGTGCCGATAGCTGACTTACCCTTATTATTCACTATGCTGCAGATTTGGCGTTTGGTGTCTGATTGACTATTGTGATACCTTTCCGGAAATGTAACGGCGCTACGAGTCAGACTCATCGCTAATGCCATGATGTATAGGCTTTTTTGGCTATCCGAGTCCGTTTAGGGCTTCAAAATGCAGTTTTCTTATTTTTGATTAGAGTTGACCGTTTCGATCGAGCCCTTAACTTTGTCGAATCCAGTTGAATTTTTTACCATAGACATCTTTCGTCATAATGATCATATCTGACGGTCGAATTATGGTTTGTGAATTTTAGTCATCGGAATCACAACATGTCTAATATTTACCGTTATTATTCTCTATAGGGAGCCCTATCATCAGAAGGTAAATGTCTCAAAATTTTTATATGGGCAGCTGCGTCTCATCTACGTGAGAGTTTTTTTGTGTGGAAGGTTTGACCAAACTACGTAATATAGAGGGAGATATGAGCGTTTTCGTGTGATAAGTGACGATGGATTATGGTTGACCATTTCGATTGAGCCCTTAACGTTGTCGGATCCAGTTGAATTTTTTATCATAGATATCTTTCGTCATAATGATCATATTTGACGATCGAATTTTGGTTTGTGAATTTTAGTCATCGGAATCACAACATGTCTACTAATGTTGTATAACTTGTTTAGTAGGTTATACAACTTTGTGAACCAACTCTACATCGGAAGCAAAATTATCAAAAATCTCGTGAAATAAGATGTGTTCATAATGGTGAAATACGGCTATGGTTCAAAAATCACGTAAATCGGGTAACGTCTCAGTGCCGATAGTAGCGGTCAACCCTATTTACCGTTATTATTCCATATGGGGAGCCCTATCGTCGGAAGATAAATGTCTCAAAATTTTTATATTTGCGGTTGCGTCTCATCTACGTGAGAGTTTTTTGTGTTGAATGTTTGACCAAACTACGTAATATAGGGGGAGATATGAGCGTTTTCGTGAATTTATAGACTTTAGCCGACGAGATATTAAAAAAGTCGTCGGCTAAAGTAAAAAAATTTCAAAATTTTTTGGGCGGTAAACTAAAGTTGGAGGAATATTTTCAAAGGACTTTAGCCGACGAAAATATGTGAAAAGTCGTCGGCTAAAGTCGAACAATTTTCAAAATTTTCAACCAAAATTTTTTGGCGGTCAACTAAAATTTTCAAAAGAGTTTAGCCGACGAAAATAAAGAATTTCGTCGGCTAAAGTTCTTTATATAAGCGAAGATGGATGGTAAGAAGTCTATTATCTGCCAGATTTTCTTCTCGGCCTAGCTCCGCCGTCAAGCCACCGGAGACCGCCACACTTGTCCTAAAAGCTTCGCCGTCGTCTCTACTTCATTGTTGGATAGGTGGTGCATCGAGTGGCGCGTCATGAGGGATAAATCGAGCTCCAAAACTTCGCCAGTTCGGATTCGGTGTAGATCGAATTTCTCCTTCCTTAGGTCACCATTTGGTAAGTTCTATATATGGATAAGTTGAGTTTGATTAGTACTATATTCCCCTAGAATTTGGTAGCTCGATTCGCTGTGTGTGAAGATAATCGAAGATTTGAAGTTTTTAGGGTTTAAAATTGGGGATTTTTATATTTTCAGTCGATTGACATGTTTAGGCTTAGAATTGAGCTTCGACTTCTTCTAGAAAGTTGTTCGAAATGTTGAGAGGAAGATTCTGTCAAATTTTGGTCATGATTGGAGGTGGCCGAAAGTTTCTGCAGTTTTTTTTTTCAAAACCCAGCAACTTTAGCCGACGATATTTAAATACTATATTCGTCGGCTATAGTATTTTTTTATTTTTTTTATAAGGTTTAGCCGACGAAATTTACTATATTTCGTCGGCTATAGTTATTTTTTTTAATTTTTTATAAGGTTTAGCCGACGAAATATAGTAAATTTCGTCGGCTATAGTTATTTTTTAATTATTTATTACACACTTTAGCCGACTAATATCTTAATTGTTTCGTCGGCTAAAGTCTGGGAAAAAAACCGACGACATGTTTTTCGTCGGCTAACTGTGGGACTATAGCCGACGAAAAAAAAAAATTTGTCGGCTAAAGTCATCACCGATGACAGTCTTCGTCGGCTAAGATCTTAGCCGACGAATTAAGATAACAGGCACGAAAATTTTTCGTCGGCTAAAGTGCTTGTCTTGGTAGTGTCAAGATCCATGCATGCAGATATGACTGCGTTCTGTTCTGGGGTAAAGATCTAGAAGGGAATGACCTTGGTGGGCTTGACGCATGTCTGGTATGTCACACTGACAGGTATAAGCTGACTCCTGCAGGCAATAGGAAACCTGTGAAGGTACTTCGGTATTTCCCGTTGAGGGATAGGCTGGAGCAGTTGTACATGTCTTCACACACGGCCAAAGCTATGAGATGGCACGCTGATAGGGAATTGCATGACGAAGATACCCTTATACACCCTGCTGACGGAGAGGCTTGAAAGCATATAGACATGGAGTTTCCTCATTTTGCGTCAAAGGTCCGAAATGTGAGGCTCGGGCTCTCATCCGACAAGTTCAACCCTTTTGGCAACATGAGTCTTCAATACAATGTATGGCCGGTGATTTTGGTACCGTACAACCTTCCTCCATGGATGTGCATAAAGAAGGAATACAATATGTTGAGTTTGTTGATTCTAGGCCCGGTTATTCAGGTAAGTGTCTCGATGTGTATTTGAGACCTTTGATTGAAGAGCTTAAGTTTTTGTGGGACGTTGGTCATCCCACTTATGACAAGTACATGCACGAGATGTTCTAAATGCATGTCATGGTTGTTGGTACCATCAGTGATTTTCCTGCCCGTGGGATGTTGTCGGGCAACGTTGTTAGGGGATACAAGGCTTGTCGATGAGGGGAGCAGCAGTCATTGCAACAAGATATGCAGATTGGGTCACCGTGCTTTCCTTCCATATAATCACGAATGGCGGTTCGATGACAAGGCATTTGATGGGACCGTAGAACACGGTGTGCCTCCCAGAAGATGGACGGGAGAAGAAATTTTAGTAGTGCTTAATGAGTACGATTTTGGGCAGCTCAGCAATCATCCCAATATTGTGGTGGCAATACCTGAAAGACCCGACAGGTACAAATTCTGGACACATAAGAGCATATTCTGGGAACTCCCATACTGGAGTAAGTTGTTGATCAGGCACTACCTAGATGTGATGCACATAGAAAAGAATGTTTGCGACAGTGTGGTGGGCACAGTGTTGAACTTGGAGGGGAAGACGAAAGACGGTCCTAAGGCACGAATTGATCTAAAAAAATGCAATTAAGAAGACATCTGTGGTTGAAAGAAGGGAAGAAAAAAATGCCTCAAGCTCCTTACACCGTGAAGCCTGACCAGAAGAACGTAATTTTCAGGTGGATGAGTTGTGTGAAATATCCTTCAGGCTATGCAGGAAATATAGCCCGGTGTGTGAACTTCCGGGACAATAAGATGTACAGGTTGAAGAGTCATGACTGTCATATCCTGCTACAACGTCTCTTCCCTGTTTTCATTCGACCGTTCCTTCCCCGTCAGGTGGTGGAGCCGTTAGTAGCGTTGGCAAGATTCTTCCAGAAGTTATGCACAGGGGAAGTGAAAAAATCTAACCTCCGGGAAAAGTAAGAGGACATCATTTATATCATGTGTAAATTTGAGAGGATATTTCCTCCAAATTTTTTTGACATCATGCCTCACCTGATGATCCATCTTCCCGAGCAATTGTTGCTTACCGGTCCAGTATACTACACTTGGATGTATCTCATGGAAAGGTACGTTTTTTACACCTGAATTCCTCAATATATATACATGTTCAATAATCATAACATTTTGCAACTTGATTTATAGGCAACTTGGAGACTACAAATATTATGTGGCTAATAAATCTGCACCTGAAGGATGTATAGCTGAAGCATATATTGCGCACGAGTGCGTCACCACATGAAGTTGTATTTAGGAGCATTGAAGGAAACAGACGAAGCCATGCCGGTAGATGTACCGAAGTTCAATCTTTCCATACTCTCCAGTGATGTTGAAGTTTATGGAATTTTGCCAGACTCCTACAAGTTGCAACCACATGAGCTAGTCATTGCACACTGGTGGGTATTGATTAACTGTCCAGAAGTTGAATTCTAGAAAGACATCCATCTATATTGTCCAGACATTCAAGGTGATCTCGAGTACCACAACATGGAGTTTGCAAACTATTTTAGCGGCTGGGTACGTAATTCAATATTTCTGTACGTATTTATGTTTATTGCATAATTATCCATATTTACAATGTTGAATGGTTGGTTGCAGATGAACCATATTCAATTTGATGGTCACCCAAATTGGCCGCACAAACTAAGACTTCTAGCGATGAAGCCGATAATGTCAAGAGTTTATCCGATGTGCAAGGTGAATGGCGTGCAATTTATATGTGAACAGAGAGACAGCAGACGGAGAACACAGAATTCTGGGGTGATGGCGCATGGTGGGCGAAATGGAGTTGACTATTACGGTGTTCTCCATTCAGTGGTGGAACTCGTTTACGGTGAAGGCATGACAGTGCACCTCTTCAAGTGTAGATGGTTTGATACTAGCCGGCAGAGCATGAAGACCGATCAGTAAGAAATATTATCGGTGAACACTGCTACAAGTTCTTACGAAGATGACCCGTTCGTTTTTGCCACATCGGTAAAACAAGTGTTTTATCTTGATGACCTTGCTAAGGGTGACACGTGGAAAGTAGTCAACCTTGTGCACCCTCGAAACATTTACCGGGCGGCTACACTTGGAGAGGCCGAAGATCAGGAAGAAGATGTTGCGTATCAAGAGCCCAACGCAATAGGTATTCCTAACTCCTCTACCGTTCGCCTTAATAATTTTAAAGCGGGTCGTTCGGTGTGAATTCGTGATGAAGAGCCAAGGCTTATTGATGTTGATCCAAATCAAGAAACAGACGAAGACTCTGGCGATGAGGAAAGGCATAGATTACCAGAAATTAATTCTGACACCGAAGAAGACTCATCGGATGATTCCGATTACGAGCCTTAGTTTTAATTTAGAGGACGTAATACATTAATTTTTAATAAAAAAGAATGTATTACCTTTATAGTTTACATATGTTGAATTCATATTTCAGTTATTTTATATAAATTTTGGTGATATATGAACAGGAAGTGAGTATGGTTTTTATGTATTACCTTCAGTTTTTTTAATGTATTTTTTATACTTTAGCCGACGAAATACACCATAATTCGTCGGCTAAACTCATCTTAGCCAACGAAATACACCATAATTCGTCATCTAAATTTCGTCGGTTAAGATCAGTTTAGCCGACGAATACCCTAATATTTCGTCGGCTTTATTTAGTTTTTTATTTTTTTATTACATACTATAGCCGACGAATATATTAGGGTATTCGTCGGCTAAACTCTAAAAATTTTCTGTTACATACTATAGCCCTATCTTCGGTGGTTATTTTGCGTAAAATTTTTATACGACTTATTGCGTCTCATCAGTTTGAAACTATTTTCAGTTGAAGGTCCGGCCAAAATACGAAATTTAGACTGTCCAACGACCTTTTCCGTGCATTTAGGGGTTTGACTTACGGGATTGACCGTCCGAATCGAGCACTTAACCTTGTCGGATCAAGTTGAATTTTTTCCCATACATGTATTTTGTCATGATGGTCAGATCTGACGGTCGGATTTCCGTTTCTCAAGTTTGATCAACACAATCATCTTGATGCCTACTAATGTTGTGTAACTTGTTTACCAAGTGTTAAGTAAATGTTCCGTTTCAAAAATAAACTATACGTCAAACCTTCAAATGTAAAAAAGTCGTGAAATAAGATATGACCAGAATAGTGAAATACATCCACGGTTAAAAAATCACAGTTTCCGGTAAAGTTTCGGTGCCGATAGTTGCGGTCAATGCAATTTTTCATTCTTTCTCCCTATGAGTAGCCCTATCTTCGGTAGTTATTTTGCGTAAAATTTTTATACGACTTATTGCGTCTCATCGGTTTGAAACTATTCTCAGTTGAAGGTCCGGCCAAAATACGTAATTTAGACAGTCCAACGACCTTTTCCGTGCGTTTAGGGGTTTGACTTAACGGATTGACCGTCCGGATCGAGCCCTTAACCTTGTCGGATCAAGTTGAATTTTTTCCCATACATGTATTTTGTCATGATTGTCAGATCTGACGGTCGGATTTGTGTTTCTGAAGTTTGATCATCACAATCACAATCACAGTTTGCCGGATGTATAAAAAGTACTATAGCCGACGAATTTCAAAGGTTTAGCCGACGAATTTATTGTTTAGCCGACGAATTTCATAGGTTTGGCCGACGAATTTCAAAGGTTTAGCCGACGAATTTTATCTCAGCCGACGAATTTCATAGGTTTGGCCGACAAATTTCAAAGATTTAGGCGACGAATTTTATCTTAGCCGACGAGATTATTATCTTTAGCCGACGAAATTATTATTTCGTCGGCTAAAGTTATCAGGTATAACCCAGCGCTCGACAGCAGAAATGCCCTAGCCTCCTCTTTCCCCTCCTCCGCCTCCTCTCCCTCTCCCGGTCTCCGCCTCCGCTCCCTCTCCCTCTCCCGGTCTCCGCCTCCTCTCCCTCTCCCGGGCTCCGCCTCCGCTCCCTTTCTCTCTCCCAGGCTCTGCCTCCGCTCCCTCTCCCTCTCCCGGTCGCCCTCTGCTGCTCGCCTGCTCCGGCCCTCCCTCCTCCTCCTGCTGCTCCAGCCTCGAGCCCTCCCTCCTCCTCCTGCTGCTCCAGCCTCGAGCCCTCCCTCCTCCTCGAGTACATTTCTGTTTCCCAAGGCTCATTTTGTGTTTGCTTTTATTTTCCGGTCAATTGCAATGTTGTGGTGTTGTTAGGAAGTGTATATTTGTTGTTAGGAAGTGTATATTTGTATTTAGGAAGTGTATATTTTTATTTAGGAAGTGTATATTTGTATTTTGTATTTAGGAAGTGTATATTTGTATTTACTATTTTGTGTTTGCTTTGATTTTCCGGTCAATTGCAATGTTGTGGTGTTGTTAGGAAGTGTATATTTGTATTTAGGAAGTGTATATTTTTATATTAGGAAGTGTATATTTGTATTTAGTATTTTGTGTTTGCTTTGATTTTCCGGTCAATTGCAATGTTGTGGTGTTGTTAGGAAGTGTATATTTTTATTTAGGAAGTGTATATTTGTATTTAGAAAGTGTAAATTTGTATTTTAGGAAGTGTATATATTTTTTTTTTTTGACTAATTGAATGGGTTTACATTTTTTGATTTTGTGGCCTTGATTCAAATTAATATTTTAAATAGGATGAGCGGTAATATTAGATCGACGAAGGGTTCGAAGGGCCAAAGGTCCGAATCGTCTGAGGCAACCTCTAGCAACCCTCAAACGTCATTTCGGGGCCTCATGACAGCTAGACGTGCAGCCCTTCCGAGTCCTACTGCTTCGGATGGTGGGTCATCTGGGGTACAGATGTCGCCGTCTCATCTGTTCCTTCCGCGGATGATACCGGCCTTACCTGCAGTCGATGACTCAGGGACGCCGATTTATCCACTGCCCTCGCTAGTGGCTCCATCAGCGGCGTACCAGTTCGTGTCTTTTGATACGCCTCTTAGTTTCGCGAGGGTATCATCATCGGAGACAGAATCCGTCGCGTCCGCCGCATCGCCCTCAGGTAATGAAAGATGAATGATTTGTTTTCTTATAATTCTCCGATTTTAATAATCAATTTGGTTTATCATGTGATAGGCACCGTCGGAGCGAAGCCGGCAAAAAAGAAGAGAGGCCCCGTCACAGGGAAGGCTCTCGAGAAGAACGTCGGTACCTCAGGGAGGATTGTCATCGGTACTGACGGGGATGGCGACCTAGTATCGGGCGGGAAGTCCAGGACGTACTCCGGCCGCGTGGGAGCACTCATTAGGGATAGAATCCCTATGTTGTGGTCAGACTAGGGCGAGGTCCCGTAGGAGGTTAAGGACATGGTCCACAACGCGATGTCGGTGAGTTTACAAAATGCCTCAATAATATTATGTATTACATTGTAGATTTCTCGAAAAACTAAACTAATAAACGGTTAAATGCAGGTGTGGTTTGAGGTTCCCGAGCCCTTGAAGAGCAGCTGGGCGAACGTTATGCATGGGGGAAGGTACGTTGGGAAGTTAATGAAAAAACAAAATTGTATGTGATATTAATAATATTTATAATATTTTTGTTGTATCTGTAGGTACAAGGAGTGGAAGAACGAGTTGCGGACCCATTGAACTACACACGGGAACGCACGTTCTGGTACCCCTGCTGAGTTCTAGTACAGAGAGTACGAGTGGCGTTGGCTTCTGACATCAGAATTCAACAACCCTCGTAAACAGGTATTTAAATAAATTAATTAGTTAATTTGTCATTAAGTACGTGCGTTTTTAAATATTTTACTAATAGTTTAGTTTTTTCTTTGAAGGCGGTTTCCCGGGCGAACGCTCAGAACCGGCAACGCAACACAAGGAACCATCATGCCGGTTCTAGACCGTTCGCTGTCTTCATGGACGAGGCGGCCAGGGAACATCCAGAGGTCAACCCGTACGTCTATACGTACGAGAAGGCATATCCTGACGCCCAAGAGGATATTGTAAGTCATCTTACGTTTTTAAATTTTTAATTTTACTTATATATATGTCAAAATGTTAATTAATAATTTTTTTCCTATCCAATTAGGCGAAGGTGAGGGAGGCTAGTGACGAGGTGATAAGTGCTATAGTGAGGGAGACATGGCCGGACACGCAGGAGGAAGAGATGTCCGTAGCCATGTCCCGGATCGACACTTCGGATCCGACGGTTGGGGCGAGGATCATGGGCACAGCCTTCCCACCGCGAGCAAACAACTTGTACTGCCGGGGTCTAGGAAAGAAGGGCAAGGGGGTCCTGAAGACCACTCCAGGATTTCAACGAAAGGCAACCTCGACCAGCAGCAGGACCATGACCACCAAGACGACTCAGCTGCTACAGTCGGGACTTCAGAGATTACCGGAACAGCAAGCTGCTCATGTTGCCTATAATGTCGCGCAGGCAACCTATAATGCCGCGCAGGCAGCCCATTATGCAGAGGTACATGTCATCCAGCAGGCCCAGCAACGGCAGATGTTCCAGTACATGCAGACTTTACAGCTGCCCAGCTCCAGGGACTTCTTGCTCCGCCCATACCGCTACCCCGGCCGCCGCAAGCTCCGCAGCAGCCCCTAGAAACGGATATTAATTTAGACGATCTAGAGTTTGTGTAGTTGATGAATTATGTAGTTTTATGTGCTTGTTGTTGGTTATATGAAATTATTTTGGTGTTTTTTGCAGCCTGCTTGGAATGGTAATTTAGAAATTTCGGATTTTTTTTTATACCGGAATTGACTTATAGCCGACGAAATACGTCATAATTCGTCGGCTATAATAATGTTTAGCCGACGAATTATGGAATGTTTCGTCGGCTAAACCCTTTAAAGCCGACGAAATATGGGCTGTTTCATCGGCTTTAGTTATTTTTTATTTTTTTATTACATACTATAGCCGACGAATATATCAAGCTTTTCGTCGGCTAAATCAAAGAGACTAGCCGACGAGTTGTTTCGTCAGCTATAGGTAAGAGACTAGCCGACGAGTTGTTTCGTCGGCTTAAGTTAAGAGACTAGCCGACGAGTTGTTTCGTCGGCTATAGGTAATTTGACGGACTAGCCGACGACGGTCTATGGTTTCGTCGGCTAAAGTCACTGCAGACGACCCTTTCCCGACGAAACTATAGTCGACGATACTTCGTCGGCTAAGATCTTAGTCGACGAATTAAGCTAACAGGCCGACGAAAAGTTTTCGTCGGCTAAAGTGCTTGTCCTGGTAGTGTGTGAAAACCTCCATCCAAATACGAGATGCAAAACCAGCTATGTTGTCTTATATTACCAGAAATGGAAACATCCCAAACCTCTGTGGAATCGAACTACTTATCTCCGTTGGCATCAAGCTGTTGCTAACACCATTTGAAAAATCATCTTGAAAAATTAAATGGACTTCTCTACCATAAAATCAAATTTCGATGTAACTTTCAACCAATGGCGTAGTCAGACATCTCACTTAGAAGGGTCAAATTTGATTAATTAAAAAAATTAATTTATTTTCAGTCACTCTTTAGCAACAACACAATTTTACTTAAAAGAATGACGCAAACTTAATTTCAACAATATTTTTGTTCTATCATTATCATCTCTAATAAACTTTGGATTAGAATTTCATGCACGATAAATATTGAAAAAAAATAAGATACTTTTTTTTTGTTTGAAAGATAATGT
Source organism: Fragaria nilgerrensis (assembly GCA_010134655.1). NCBI lineage: Eukaryota > Viridiplantae > Streptophyta > Magnoliopsida > Rosales > Rosaceae > Fragaria > Fragaria nilgerrensis. The sequence goes on along the minus strand of CM020979.1, from coordinate 22,651,610 downwards.
TGATGTATGGTAAACATTAATGTGTTGTTTCCATTTAGTAAGGTAAAAAACCCTTAACACGATTTGTATTAATTGGATTAAGTATCTGAATAGTATAAATTTTTATTTCATTCCATTATTGTTGAAGAATATTTAAGACTAATTAAGAATTTATTAGAGAAGAATTGTCAATTTATGTTTATTTCCACTGATATTCAATACAAATGAAAGCTAATTACTCTTTTTGAAAATTTGAGAGGGTTCAATTGAACCCCTTAATTACCCCTTAGCTAGCTAGCTACGCCATTGCTTTCAACAATGAAAAACAAGTTACTGCATGATTTATTTAAGGATTTGTATTATTTGATAATGGTGATCCTCATAATTTTTCCTAAAGAGAATTGGTTCTTCCAATATTCTTTCCCCTTGGCATTAGCATTACGAGCTGGATTACATGCTGCACTTCTACAATAATGTCACCTGAACATCCAATTCTAAGATCATTATGGATAGCATCGATGAAGTTCCCCTAGATATTCAAGAGTTTGGTTTTGTGACATCTGACGATTGGCAACCCAATTTCATCTAGAGAAAGACCAATTTTGTGGCAGAGGAAAACTACAGTTTGCATGATATACTCATAGAGATACTGCAGGATGGAGGAATATGCCCTTGACTGCATTCCATGCTTATAAATTTGATAAATTTGACACTATACTAGCGCGCTGGACACTCAAGTGGTGGATTCTTTATAGTTATTTGTTCCTTTTTTTAATTTTTTATCATGTAAAACGGAAGCGGAATCACTCTTCGCTTATTCACTTAGTTCAGATCAAGAAGAAGTTTTATCTTAATTACCAAATATCTCCAATTTATCAAAGGAATAAATAGAATGGATAAACTATGATTCCAGTATCAAAACACCTCGAGACCGTACAACACTCCGGCGTGTTGCTCCGGCCCGTCATTTACAAAATACACATCCCTCATCTTCTGGAACGCATGCCACGTCAGCAAGCTATCTGACCCAGCCTGGTGGCACTTCCCGACGGCCCGGTCCACCTCCAAGGTCCTGGCGACCCGGTCCAGCCCCCCGTACAAACTCTTACAAAACCGCATCATGTGCTTCACGTCATAAATCCTGTTCCCGAAAAACACCCTGGTAACTCTCAGAAACTCCTTCATGCCACTCGGCAGGTTCCGGCGCGTGAGGATCTTGACCAGGTACCCGAAGTCGTACGCGCTGTGGAAAGTGACCCAGCTGACGGCGTCGTTGCAGACCAGCCCCGACGTCATCATGAGCGCCGCGAACCGCGCCGAGTCGATCCCCTCGGCGTGGTTGCGGGAGAAGTCGATGCCCTGGCGGCGGAGGAGCTCGATCGAGTCCGGCGCGTGGGGGTCACGCGTCACGTCGAAGTCGTTGAAATTGAACTCCCAGATGAAGCGCGTGGCGCCGCGGCTGCCGAGGTCGGGGAGATTACCGCTGGCGTCGGAGAGCGTGAGGCCCACCTGGATCAGACTGAGCGCGTCGACGTTGGACTTGAGCACCTTGTAATGGTCGGAGGGGCGGAGCTGGTTGGCGTAGGGGCGGGTGGGGTCCAGCTGGGGCGGAAGACGAGGCCGGGAAACTCGGTGTCCATGGAGATGTAAGGGAAGTCGTCGATGACGTTTTGGATGAGCGCGAATTCCGCGTCCAGGTTGTGGGCCCAGACTTCACGGATCACGATGGAGTTGGGATCCCGAGGATGATTCTGGTTGCAGTACATAGCTCGAGATTCAGTGAATTAATATTACTAAGAGAAGACGAAGCCCGGCACAGATGAGTCGCTGAGTCTAAAAACAAAACCGTGTGATCTCGATAAAAAAGACGGAGACTGGCTTGAGTCGCAGAGATGAGAGTCGTTTTGGGTTGGAGAAGAGTGAGGAGTGTTGCCATTTTTATACGAAGGGAGAAGAAGAGGTGGGGGGATGGTTCTGAGAAGAAGAGGGCAGCGTGGGAAGTGCGTAAGGTGGGGATTTGAGAATGAGGAATGTGTGCGTGTGTGTATTGTTTTAATGGAGTCTATGGAGGTTTTGGTTTGACTGACCTGTGTAACTGACCTGGTCAAGGTTGGCTTCTTCTTCTTCTTCTCCTTCTCTAACTCTCACTTGTCACTTTCGTTACTTGGGTTCAGATGAATCAATCTTTCTAGTTTCTACTTGGTTTCCCTGTGTGTGTTTAATTATTTAATTGTTGTTATATTTTCTGTTAGATTTTTCAATTATTGGAAGGACAGACCTACTTTAGTATGGTCACCAAGGGCGTAGGGAGAGGGGGCCGACCCTTCTCGTATGTAATCTTTGATGGATTAGCTAAATTTTATATAGAAATATAGAAATGATCCTCCTAATTAAGTTCTAACAAATAACATTATTTTTCTTTTTAGTTGTAATGTTTGATAAATTCCTTTTTAGTTTATATAAATACAAAGGAAAAAATAATTTATAATCGATGATTCTCTAATGAATCAATCTAATGAGGTAATCTATAAAGTTAGGTATGAGTCAACTATTAAAAGATTTTACATGAAACAACTAGGTTATCGATATTTTGTCTTACCTTAATAGCCACTTAAGTCTTGACTTTTCTAAATCGTGTTTCTAGCTACGCCACTGATGGTCACTATGGTGGCTGGGCACTTGGACTTTTAGTCGATCTAGCTTATTGCAATTTCAGGTATGTTGGATTCTTGTTCGTGTTGTTTTGCTAGGGATTTTTTTTTTCCTTATTTATCAAAATTCAAGTGACGTTTACTCAAAATGATGTTCACCGTTAATAATATGAGGTTGTATATGTACCATTGTTGTTTTGTTGGTTCACTATATTTGAAACCAACAAAGCAACATTGCATATGAGAATCAAGGTCATGTTCTTGTCAGGTTAGGTCTTTGGTTTGCAGATACGCCTTTGTGCTTGAACTAGTGTATGAGTCCAACTTCGTATAATCAAAGCTTACTAGTAATGTTTACCAATATTGTAAGTCGCATCGGATATAATTAAAAACACAAACATAGACCAAGAGTCAAGCGTACACTGCACCAGGCTGATTCCTCTTTGCTGTTGTTCTTCAGCGTTTTAGAAATCAAGATGGTGTAAGCACTTCAACGATCTAGAAAATTCTTTCTTTTTTTTTTTTTTTTCCATAAGAAGGTTGTACATAAGATTTTCTTCGAAGACAATAAAGATACTCGTGGTCTTGAATTTCATGTATCATAATTTACCTATAATTTCATGTGAGAGATTATGATTTTAGAGTATATTACATAGTAGCATATGACCAAATTTAAAAACACAAAAAACTCATTTTCAATAATTTTTATACAAATTAGGACACAAGCACAAACCCAAAACTAACAGTATTAGGCCCAACCCATATTCTTTCCGTAAAATGATCAAAATGACCTCACTTTCACATCTAAATTATGCTCATGCCACTCCTCTCTTCCCAACCCTAAACCCGATCTCTCTCTCTCTCTCTCTCTCTCTCTCTCTCTCTCTCTCTCTCTCTCTCCTAGATCAGAGCTCGACGCAAACTCCATATCGGAGCTCGACGCCGACGTCGCCTATGCCGGTGCCTAAAAGACGTTCCAGAACTGGCCGAAAACTTCGTTGGAGTAGCATGCGAGCAAAGCTCACCGATCTATGCCACGACTCCACGACCGCCTTGGACGGTGGATTCAGAGGCTGCGGTTTGTTCTGGTAGCGTCTATGGCAGGCGGAGGGGCAAATCCGGCAGATCCGGCAGATTTGATCGAGGAGAAAGGAGGACTCCCAAGGCCAACGATGCCGTCGTCCCACTACCAAAGCTCCAACTCATTACCGGTCTCGAATTGGCACGATCCATTGACATAGGGAGGGTCACATCAAAGAGAGGAAAATAATCTGACCGGCGCCGTCGACTAGGTCCGCCGGAGTTGGCCACAAAAATCGGGTCAGGTCAACGGGTCGGCGGCGGGTCAGGTTAGGGTTAGGGTTAGGGTTTCTGTTGGGAAGAAAAAAGGGATGATGGTGATGATGGTGATCAAAGCTTGCTTGTATATGTGTGTGTGTCCTTTTCTGCTACTGTTGAGATTGAAAAGATAATTTGCTACTACTGTGGTATATTGGAACGGTAAGTTGTTATTGTTGGTGTTGAGATTTGTTGGAAGGGTAATTTTCTGCTACGGTTGGAAGAGTAAATTTGCGGATGAGTAGTAAAATTCAACAGTAGCAGATGTGGAGTCGACATTAATAGACAGTAGCAAATTCTAAATAGATAGTAGCATGTTTGTTTGGTTTTGGAGAATTTCCAGAAAAAATTGCAATAGCACCGGCAGTAGCACCCACTACCAGAAGAAAGGCTTTAACCGACGAAAATAAAAAAACCAGGCCGATGAATTTAGCCGACGAAATTAAAATTTCGTCGTCTGAATAATTTTTTTCGTCGGCTATAGTTTGTGAACTTTAGCCGACGAAATTTTTAAAAGTTTAGCCAACGAAAAATATAATTTCGTCGGCTAAAGTGCCTTATATTTGCAGATCTGGACAACAACTCATCTGGGAAAAAAAAAACTATACGTAGAACCTTCAAACGCAAAAAAGTCGTGAAATAAGATATGACCAGAATGGTGAAATACGTCTACGGTTGAAAAATCACGGTATTCCGATAAATTCTCGGTGCCGATAGTTGCGGTTAATGCAATTTACCCTTATTATTCACTATACTGCAGATTTGGCATTCGGTGTTCGATTGACTATTGTGATACCTTTCCGAAAGCGTAACGGCCCTACGAGTCAAACTCATTGCTATTGCCATGAAATATGGGCCTTTTTGGCCATCCGAGTCCATTTAGGACTTCAAAATGCAGTTTTCTTATTTCCGATTAGAGTTGACCGTTTCGATCGAGCCCTTAGCGTTGTTGAATCCAGTTGAATTTTTTACCATAGACATATTTCATCATAATGATCATATCTGACTGTCGAATTTCGGTTTGTAAGTTTTAGTCATTGGAATCACAACGTGTCTTACTATTTACCGTTATTATTCCCTATGGGGAGCCCTATCATCGGAAGGTAAATGTCTCAAATTTGTATATGGGCAGTTGCGTCTCATCTACGTGAGAGTTTTTCGTGTAGAAGATTTGACCAAACTACGTAATATAGAGGGAGATATGAGCGTTCTCGTGTGATAAGTAACGATGGATTAGGGTTGACCGTTTCGATCGAGCCCTTAACGTTGTCGGATCCAGTTGAATTTTTTACCATAGACATCTTTCGTCATAATGATCATATCTGACGGTCGAATTTTGGTTTGTGAATTTTAGTCATCGGAATCACAACGTGTCTACTAATGTTGTATAACTTGTTTAGTAGGTTATACAACTTTGTGAACCAACTCTACATAGGAAGCAAAATTATCAAAAATCTCGTGAAATAAGATGTGTTCAGAATGGTGAAATACGGGTATGGTTCAAAAATCACGTAAATCGGGTAAAGTCTCGGTGCCGATAGTAGCGGTCAACCTTATTTACCGTTATTATTCCCTATGGGGAGACCTATCGTCGGAAGGTAAATGTCTCAAAAATTTTATATAGACGGTTGCGTCTCATCTACGTGAAAGTTTTTCATGTGGAATGTTTGACCAAACTACGTAATATAGAGGGAGATATGAGCGTTTTCGTGAATTTATAGACTTTAGCCGACGAGATATTAAAAAAGTCGTCGGCTAAGGTCAAAAATTTTTGGGCGGTAAACTAAATTTGGAGGAAAACTTTCAAAGAACTTTAGCCGACAAAAATATATGAAAAGTCGTCGGCTAAAGTCGAAAAATTTTCAAAATTTTCAACCAAAATTTTTTGGCGATCAACCAAAATTTTCAAAAGAGTTTAGCCGACGAAAATAAAGAATTTCGTCGGCTAAAGTTCTTTATATAGGAGTTTTACTGAACGTGGATGGTAAGAAGTCTATTTTACATGCCAGATTTTCTTCTCGGCCTAGTTCCGCCGTTAAGTCACCGGAGACCGCCACACTTGTCCTAAAAGTTTCGCCATCATCTCTACTTCATTGCTGGACAGGTGATGCATCGAGTGGCGCCGCTGTGAGGGATAAATCGAGCTCCAAAACTCTGCCGGTTCGAATTCGGTGTCGATCGAATTTCTCCTTCCTCAGGTCACCATTTGGTGAGTTCTATATATGGATAAGTTGAGTTTGATTAGTACTACATTCCCCTAGAATTTGGTAGCTCGATTCGGTGTGTGTGAGGAGAATCGAAGATTTGAAGTTTTTAGGGTTTAAAATTGGGGATTTTTATATTTTGATTCAATTGACCTGTTTAGACTTAGAAGTGGGCTTCGACTTCTTCTAGAAAGTTGTTCGAAATGTTGAGAGGAAGATTCTGTCAAATTTTGGTGGTGATTGAAGGTGGCCGAAAGTTTCTACAGTTTTTTTTTTTCAAAAACCAGCAACTTTAGCTGACGATATTTAAATACTATATTCGTCGGCTATAGTATTTTTTAATTTTTTTTACAAGGTTTAGCCGACGAAATAGACTATATTTCGTTGGCTATAGTTATTTTTTTAAATTTTTTATAAGGCTTAGCCGACGAAATAGACTATATTTCGTCGGCTATAGTTATTTTTTTAAATTTTTTTATAAGGTTTAGCCGACGAAATAGACTATATTTCGTCGGCTATAGTTATTTTTTTATAAGGTTTAGCCGACGAATATCTTAATTGTTTCATCGGCTAAAGTCTGGGAAAAAAACCGACGACATTTTTTTCGTCGGCTAAACTGTGGGACTATAGCCGACGACGGCTTCTTTTTTCGTCGGCTAAAGTCATCGCCAACGACCTTTTCCCGACAAAATCTTAGCCGACGAATTAAGCTAACAGGCCGACGAAATTTTTTCGTCGGCTAAAGTGCTTGTCCTGGTAGTAACCTTTTTATCGGCAATAGCACCTATTGATCGACAATAGCACATTTCTGTCGACAGTAGCAGTAGAATATGTATTGAAAGGTATTCTAGTAAAATTGTAGTGACAGATGACATGTGCACATTAAATTGTCCTAATGTGTTATTTTTTGTCCGTAACTGTATAAGAAAATATGTAAATGATGTATTTGTAAAATGAAATTTGGTTAGTAACTAATATGTAGTTTACTAATGATTTTATCTATCTGATTACAGATTAATTTGATCTCAAGGGGATAAGATAGAATGGCAACTTAAGATTTGAACTGATATTTTTCCATATACAAGTGGGAAAGGGTTTTCCTATTCCTAATTCTTACAGGATTAGTGTTTGAACTTTCAAAGTCCCTATATATATAGGTACGCACTTCCATTATCCCTGCCTCATTATGCTGTATTATGTACTTCACACACCCAGCACCACCACTCTGAACAAACCTTAGCTTTACATAAATTCTCAGAAAAACTTATGTCGATCCCAAAACCCCAAAGGTCCAATGAGGAGTTGGAGGACAAAGTCCTCCAGAAAATCTTTGATGTATCACTCACCAAGCCCTCCGAACCCGATTCTCGAATAGTTTACTTGGAGAAGACGGCAGCAGAGATTCTGAGCGAAGGCAAGGAGATGAGGCTCAGTACAGCCCTCATGGAGTCCGTCCTAATTGATCGGCTCATGGGTGATTTCGGCTTTGTTGAATCGTCTTTTCAGAACCTTGTTAGCTGCTACAGACGTGCCCATGATGAGAGTAAGAAAATTGCTTCTGTGAAAGATAAGAATTTGAGGTCTTATTTGGAATCTGTGATTAGGCAAGCCAAGAAGCTGGCGGTGTCATATTGCAGGATTTGATTGGGGAACCCGGAATCGTTTCCTAGTCCGAGTAGGAAGTCAGATAAATCAGTTTTGTTGCGGCTGATTTTCTCAGAGGTTGCAAGTCCAGTAGATGCATTCAGAAGAAGCAGCAGAAGTAGCCCACCTGGGTTTTTGAATGAGTTCTTTCACGATTCGGATTTTGATATGTTGGACTCCATTTTGAGGAGCTGAGCGAATTCTTTTCAGAAGGTTCTAACACAGCTGGTATGCAATCTTCGTACAATCGTACTACACGATTAAGACAGAGATGAACAAATTATATGCTGGCCTTCACCAAGTTCTCCACACACTACTTAAATCTCCGGACGCCCGGAAGAGAGTTCTTGAGTATTTCGCTGTGGTTATCAACCTGAACTCATCAAGAGCTCGTATGCGGGTGGATCCTAATTCTTGCGCAAGTTCGGGGATGTTTGTTAATCTGAGTGCCGTCATGCTTCGGCTTTGTCAGCATTTCTTGATGAAAACTTAACCAAGATTGACAAAATCTCTAGGGGATATGTGTTCTCTAGAAACCATCTGGAGTTGGGAAGTTTGACTGCTCTACATGCAACAGATGAGGAAGTTACTGAACGGATTAAAGCCTAGTTTGGTACAGCTTCGTTTTTAAAAAAATCAGCTTCTATCTGAATTTTTAGATTTTATAGTATTTGGTAAATGAAAGAAAAACAATTATTTTTTTAAAATTACACGTCACTGGTAGCAGCTTTTAGAAGCACTCTGAATGTTACTTTTAAAAGAAGCCGTCATTAAAAACACTAGAAATTAATAATTTTATCTTAGCAGCAATTTTAAAACTAATATTTACCAAACACAAAACTGTTTTAATTCACAGCTGATTATTTTCACAGTACAAGCAGCAGCAGTTTTTTTTTAAAGTCACATCAATACCAAACTAGCCCTAAACCGAGGAGCACTAAATACTCTTTCGTTTGCCATTGCTTCTTCATGACTGCCAGAGTGCTCAATCTGGGTTTACTAAAAGCAATTTCTGAATATAAAGATCTTGTAAAGGACATACGCCAGTCTGAAGAAGAACCTGAAGCCATAATAAACCAGGCACCTCTCCACAGTTGAAAACTTATATAGCTCAGCTCGAGAACAATATAAAGTTGTCACATCAGAAAATGCATTGCTACGACGCTCAGATACTAAAGGAAGAAAACCTTGTACAGCAGACGATTTCTTTCTACCGGTTGATGGTGGTGTGGTTAGAACAGTGGTTTTAACTGAGTTTACCTGCAAAGAAGGACAATTTCTTCTTCAATTTCACGAGTCCAAAGATTCCACTCCATTTGTACAGCAGTAATAGGATGAACTGCATTTGCCCTCCTTATTGTTTCTGCACTAGCTTCAGATAATCCAATGTACTTTATCTTCCCCTCATTCACCAGCTTCTTTAGTTCTTCCATCTACTCTTATGACATAGCAATTATTAGTTTTATGATTTCAAAATACAAAAGACTTGAGGAAAATGAGAAAATCACAAACAAAATACACTAAGATTGCAGTTAAAAGAGGGCTTACAGTGTCCTCTATTGGGACTGATGTGTCTATCCGGTGCTGATAGTAAAGATCGATGTAGTCAACAGCAAGGCGCTTCAAACTAGCTTCACAACATGAGCGGGCATATTCCGGAGTGCCATTAACTATAACTTGATTAGGCTCAATTCTTACCATACCAAACTTTGTAGCCAGCTGAACTTGATCTCGAGGCAACTGCTTCAATGCCTGAAACACTTGTAACATGCCAACTATTAGTCATCTCACAAATCACAAGACAAGTGAGCTAATCAAATATTGAATGTCTTTGTGAGATGGATGATAAATAGAATACCTTTCCCACCAAAACTTCATTCGTATGTGGTCCACAAATATCTGATGTATCAAAGAATGTTATTCCTTTATCAAATGCGTGCTTGATGATTGATAATGCAAGCTCTTCACTGACTGGAGCCCTATGGTTGATTCCAGTAAACCCTGTACACCCAAATCCAAGCTTGGAGACCTGTAATTACATCATACCAAAATTCGATATGAAAGACAGACACCTTTTTGTCATAATTTATAAATGCCATTATTTATTAGTCACATAGACTTATAAGAATGACTAAAAAAGCCACAAATTCAATTATATTTGTTAATTGGAATCAAGAATCTAAAATGGGTTTCACCTCTAATTCCTGAGTTCCCAGTTGCACTCTTGGAACTTGGAGTGTATCCTCAGCCATCCTTGCTCTTGTTCCTCTTCTTCTTTCCTCCCTAAACGGTGCTGAAGTGGAAATCATGAATTCTGTGAGCTCAATTCTGAAGCACAGTTCTGATTTTGTAAATTGTGTGTGCCAGCATGGATTATGTCATTCTTGTTAATAACTTGATATCACTCCAAGATAACAACAGAATCGTACTAATACACACATACAACATCAATACATTATATGTTTCGATACTTCTATCTACTGTTCAACTGGAAATTATATACTCGTTATTAGAACTGAAAGAGGTTCTCATGAGGTAATTAAGAATTCCTTACACTAGGTGGCTTGATTGGTGGATTTAAAATGCCTCTGCCCTCAACTTGCCCCATAGAATTTGCATCTATGCCAGAGCATTTTGTGGAAGATGCCATGGAGTTGCTTATAGTTGCTTCCCAGCTGATTCCAAAAATCTTGTTGGATGATTTTATGAATTTTATTGTTATGTTCATGGCAAGTCCGGAATATATCAGGAACCCTTATTTAAGATCAAAGATGGCTCAAGTTCTCAACTGCTTGATGCATGGAAGTCGATCATCTACTGCTCTTGCTATGCTGTGCGAAGGGCACAAACTGTCTCTTGAGTATCTTGTGAGGAATCTCTTGAAACTATATGTGGACATTGAGTACACTGGCTCTCACACTCAGTTCTATGACAAGTTTAGCATCCGCTATAGCATTGCCGAGCTTCTCAAGTATCTGTGGCAAGTACCTAGTCATCGAAATGTTTGGAGACAGGTTGCTAAGGAAGAGGAAAAGGGCGTCTATTTGAATTTCTTAAACTTCTTGATGAATGACAGCATATATCTTCTGGATGAAGGTTTTAAAACAATTATTGAACACAAACAACTGGAAGCCGAGATGAACACTGCAGCATGGTCGCATGTACCTGAACATGAGAGGAAGGAGAAAACTCGCCTCTTCCACTCTCAGGAAAACATTATCCGAACTAATATGATCTTCCCAAATGAAGATCTGAGTATATTGGCATTTACTTCAGAAACAGATTACAGCTCCTTTCCTACTCCCGGAGATGGTTGAAAGGGTGGCAAGCATGCTGAATTATTTTCTCTTGCAATTAGTAGGTCCTAAAAGAAACTCTCTAAAGTTGACAGACCCCGAGAAATATGAGTCCGACCCGAAGCAATTGATCAAGCAGATCGTCAGGGTATATGCTCATCTGGCAAGAGGTGATAGAGACAATATTTTTGCAGCTGCCATCTCAAATGATGGAAGGTCTTACAATGGCCAATTGTTTAGTTCTGCTGTAGATGTCTTGAGGAGAATTGGTGAAGATGGGAGGGTCATTCAAGAGTTTTTTGAGCTTGGTTCCAAAGCCAAGGATGCTGCTTCGGAGGCCATGGACGTTGAAGCTGCTCTTGGAGATATACCAGATGAGTTCCTGGACCCAATTCAGTACACTTTAATGAAGGATCCAGTTATCCTACCTTCTTCAAGAATCACAATAGACCGGCCAGTGATTCAGAGGCATCTTCTTAGTAATAGTACCGATCCATTCAATCGTTCCCATCTAACTGCGGACATGTTGATACCAGACATTGAATTGAAGGCAAAAATACAAGAGTTCATTAGGTCACAAGAGTTCATTGAATAAGACCAATTCACCTCAAAATGTGGTATGCTTAGTTGATTAGAACTTTGTTAGCTTAACAGTACTTTTAGATTTTGCTTTTGTGATACGGATGATGTAAGTGTGGACAAACTGTCCCTGCTCTTGTAAGTCACAGCTTAAATAACTGTGATCCCTTCAGTAATGAAATATTTTATCATTCTTACCAATATTAGACTGTGTCCTATTCAAATTGATCTTATATATGTTTTTTAACTGTCTATATGATAAATATTATGGAATATTCAACCGATGTGACAAAAGGCAGATTTCAGCAGCAGGATAGTGTGTTTTCTTTCAAATTCTTGTTCTTGTCCTTTCCTTTGAGCTAGAAGGAAATGAGAAGGCTTGGAATCTATCTGTTGTTTAAGGGCAGAGAGAAACAACAATTATATAAAAATATGGTGCATGTCAGCATTTTCTTTAGGAAATTTGCAAGAAGTGTACACAACTGGGGGAATACATATGAAAGGCATGTTAAAATGAAGCATAGTTTAAATTAGAGATTAGTTAAAGTGGAGTTAGAGCCAGTTGGAGATATAAACTAACTAGAATAATCATAAAATCACGTTTAGAAGGATGTTAAAGAATGAAGGAGCCAGGATGCTCAAAATTTAGTCTCTAGCCACAGTGATTCGTTTTCTTGAGCTGTATAAGGTCAGGATTTAAAGTATCATTCTTGAACTGTATTACAGGTGTAATGTATAATTATTTAGAAATCAAATATTGTGTTCAAAAAAGGGAAAAAAATGTCTCAGTATATGGGATTTGTATGTGATTGCCTTTGTTTTAGTTTTATTATTACAGTGATTTTACAAATTTGAAGCTTGGTCTTCATAAGTACTTTTCAAACCCACTTTCAAGTGTTTCTGAAAGACTGAAACTAAAGACATTTAAACACCTGGATCGCTTCGGCTAAACTAGGTAGGAACTTCACCGGTTTAAAGGACAAAACACAAGAAAAAGTTGGGTTGTTATTATTCCCTGAAATCATGAGGGACGCTGAAAATGGAGTCTTAACACTGAAGGGGATCAATCTCACCATACTAAATTAACAACATAAACATAGAACACCCCTACCATGGTGGCAATGGCATACTACCAACGCCAGTAAAAGCTACTACTGCTTCAGCTCCACCATTCTCCCCGTCATCACCACGACGTGAGTAACATGAGGTAGGGATCGCTCAGTCAGAACAAAATTTTGGCGCTTAGGGTTTGGGAAGAGAAATCACAGCAGCTAGTGATGTAGCTTTACTGTAATCTACGAGGTTGGGGAGCTTGTTCCATAATTCAAAGTTGCATAAGGGTCTCCATAGCTCTAGGGTGGGTAAATGTATTGCTCCTCCACATTAGGAGTACCGGCAAGGCAGCAGCGGTATGGGTTGTCCGGATGCAACTCTACAGAACATGCAGAATTGATGGCATGCAGAGAAGCTGCGCAGTACTGCAGTATGTGACCACTGATTCACTCCAGCCAGTGATTTATGAGACGGTTCTGTTCCTCCTTTCTTACAAGATGTAATAGTTGCTGAACGTATTGTTCCTTTGTTTGCTAGGATTTTCCAGAAAGTCTGAACCTTATTCAACTCAAGAAAGTAGCAACTCACCCTCAGGTGAACCGTGAATCGAGTTCTAAGACGCGAGGCAACAATGACCTTATCTTATGTAATCACTGTAGTCAAAGTGTAATTCTACCTTCAAAATAACCATGTGTGGCCAGCTAGTGATTGTCTCTATTTGAAAATACAGACTTCATACACTTAAAGGTGACTTGACTTCATGAAATAACTATCTACTGTTATGTTGTCTAGTACTTTCTGATAACAATAGCCGCTGAGCTATTTAGACTGAAAACCAAGAAAGGCACAGGCTTACAAAGCAAAGTATCAAAAGAAAAATTAGCACTCCATAACTGATTATAATTGCACTTCACACAATACATGGATTAAATTCCCAATGAGAATAGTTTAAACAATAATCCAAAAAAGAAATACAATAGAGACAGTGACAACAGAGCTTAAGGACCACTTCCTTTTTCTTTTTTCCTCAAGTTGTCCATAATGAAAATATCTTAAGTTGTCAATAATGGAAATATCGTACATGTATAAATGAGATTCAGTCTATGTCAATCCATCATTTCAACAGATTACCGCCAATCTTCAAAGTTCCCTCCCATTAGAAATATGTACCTTCAGGTGGTTGGACAAGTTTCCGGTTGTGTGACGCTGTCATTTCCTTCTTCAGCTGCATCAATATGTTTTCCATGGTAAAGTCCCGCTGCCAATTTGCCAGCATTCCGAACTTCTTTGGATCAACCTGTTCCCAAACACTTCATTAAAAAACACGAATGACAAAAACAAATTCTTGAACAGTGGGAGCAAAACCATGAAAAAAATTAGTAGAAGAAATCACTGCAACAAGATGGAAATATGAATGGCTCAACGAAACAAACTGCAGCCCAGAATTTTACATTTCAATAAGAGATTACACCTATATGAAACAAACAAAACGTTCCCGACAGTCTGATTTCCTAATTCTTAGTACATATGATATAGTGATAAGCTTTAATTAATCTTCTGATAACATTGAAATCATTTCCTCAACCTGTTGGCATTATAAGGGTTCGGATAATCATTTATGAAAACAGGGAACAAATATTAAAACCAGGAGCTAAGCCAATAATTGTCAAGAACAAGCAATTGAATAACTTCCTAAAATGCAGGTAATATAAAAACATACCACTCCAGTTTCATGATTGACACAAGTCATTTTGATGCGTGTATGAAATCGTACACTTGGTGGCTTCTCTGGATAATCTTTGTCGCAGAACAATTTTAGTTGATATATGCGCCCCTCGTGAACAGTCTGAAACAATTTCAACAACAAAATGAGCATTTACTATTCAAACCATGAATTACAAACCAAAAAATTGAAGATACATATATCAACTTCCTATAAATAATGCAGAACTAATTGCAAGCAACTATTCCCGCAGTGAGAATATCTGAAAAGAAATATTGTAAAACGTGCATTCACTTCAAGCAAGTTGTGAAAAATGGCAATATCAAATGAAACTGGACTACATAACCACTTCACAAATGGGCATCAAAACAAGAATCAGAAGAAAATTTGGCACACTACTGCAATACTATTTAAAGTTCCAGAATGAAAGATCCATGCTTTATTCTCACCCATCACAATAATAGGAATTGGACGAGCACAAAGTCCAACATAACCCATAGATACTTAACATCCCGGGAGTAGCATTTTCTATATTTGTTCATGCCAAGGAGAAGATCAGGGAGCTAAAATTGGTGTCTTTCATAGTAACACCATAGACACGACTTTGGGCCTTGAAGTTAGACCAAAATCAGTTATGTTAAATGTGAAAGCGAAGGAAAAAAATTGGTTTCTTTTATAGTAATACCACAGACACGACTTTGGGCCTTGAAGTTAGACCAAAATCAGTTATGTGAAACGTGCAAGCGAAGGAAAAAAGAAGACTAAACGATAGTCAATACATATTAGATGGGAGAAAAGGTAAGCACAAACATGAAGACAAAAAGAACAAAAGGTGCAATTCCCTGGATGAGTAAGATTAGGATTGCTTAGTTATACTTAAAACGTTGCTTAAGTTTAAGGTCGGATTTAAACCAGCTCAGGTGGGTTTATGGCCTATACCATGGTGAAAAATTACATGAAAATCGTACATCATTGTGAACTTATATCAACTGAAAGTATCACACTGGAAAGTGCATCTGGATATATATCATGGAAAGGAGACTGAAAACTGGAAATTGTTTTCATGAACTAATCACAACATAGAGTGAAGGGGAAGTCAGGAAGGACCTGGGTTTCAACTAGACTAAACAAGTCATGATAACCACACCTTCATGCTGACAGAACAAAGTGCTAGTCAATATAATCTCTGATCATGTCCGGAATTCAACTGGGTGATTACAACAAAGCAATTTGACTAATCATTTATGCTGACAAATAAATGTGGAAAATCACTGTTCCAACAAGTATAGCACAGGTTGAAGCTCTGGCCCAATATATAAGGACAACATGTTGGCACTGCGAACATCACTACCAGGCTGCTAGCATTTCTGTTTCATACAATGCAAGGTTCTAAACGGCGAAGGCTTATTAGGAAGCTCTCCCGCGCACAGATCAAATATTGTATTGATAGGATATGGTATATGATTATATGCTTCAAAAAATAATAATAATAATAATCATTCAACCATTGCAAAACATAGTAAAACTCAATAATACCATTAACTTAAATAGAAATCCCTACAAAATGTTACCACATAGTGGTGATTCAAGAAGCAATGCGAACAAAACACTTAAAAAGCAATACCAAGACATATCACTCGACTCATTCCAGTCACTCTCATTGCCATCATTATCTTCCCCTGATCAACAAGAGCATGCACCTCATATCACAATGAGAGAGGAGCGCTGCCACAATCAACCAGAAAGTCGGAGTGGGTTGATGCCCAAACCAACCAGCAAATGGAAATGGGTTGCTGCCAAGTTCAAGGGAAAAAAGTCCTAAGACCCCTCATGAAGATGACTACAAACAGTGGACAAGAAGTACATATAGCAGAGATGAAGGATTACTAAAAAGAGTAACATAATAAGAAGACCCCTCATGATGCTCCCAAGAGAGAAAAAAAAAAAAAAAAAAAAAAAAAAAAAAAAAAGGTACTCCTAAACTATAGGTGCACACTGCTGCTGCACTTCAATTGCTAATAAAGGTATTTATGCTTAAAAGTGAAACATCTCATTGTGAATGCTTACAAAAATCCATCAGGGGGGAACTGCAGAGGTACTAGGATAGCAGACGACCATTTAATCAATACTCCAATATGGATCCTTTTAATTTTAAAGTTAACAAAGGGGAGATGGTTGATGAGTGGGTTTACGTGAGAGGGATTTATGGATCTACCTAATAAAGAGGATTACAATTTACTAGTAAGGCTATTTGAGAAGAGTGCTACCGTTCCACAAATGAAAGCTACAAAAAGACAAGGCTATGTGAAGAATCTACTTTTGAAGAGGGCGCTACCAAAGGCATAGCTTCCTTGAGTGGAGAGAGCTACTACATGCTAATTTCAAATTGACATAGACCCAAGTCCTATATTAAAATAAAATGAGGATGATGTGTCGTAATGGTCGGGATAGCTCAGCTGGTAGAGCGGAGGACTGAAAATGCTCGTTCACCAGTTTAAAACGGATTTCGTGTCAAAAGAAGAACGAGTGGAAAGACAATTTCAATCAAAAGAGCCGGGAAAACACACTTGAAGAACCTTTAGTGGTGGAACTCACTGAAGCAGTGGGCGTGGCAGAGGCAGGTCTTTCTTTGTATGGGTAACAACAATGTCAGAAAAAATAGGATCTTTTGAGCTGAAAACAAGCAGTTGAGCACCCATCACCACAAAATTTTCTGCAAGGGCAGATCCACCCAGGGACACAAGCATGCCACTTGCACGAATACAAGCAACAGTATGAACAGTTATGGTAATAGTGTCGCATGAGTAACAGACACAAAAGGAAAACCAAACACGAACAAGAAACAAAGAAGGCAAAAAGAAAAGGATTACCACAAAACGTAGACAGGAATGCCTCTCATAAACCACACTCAACTAACAATTCTACCAATCCATCCAATCTATAGTTTACAAACCTGATCCCCTAGCTAGACTTGACAATTAAAACAAATATGCTAAGCTATTACTAACTGATGGATCACCTTTCCCCTTCATTGCCTTATGCAAAAAATAAAACATAAGACAAAAAAACATACACCATAACCTTCTTGTCAATATAACTAGGCTTTGCCTCATCGTAGGAATTTTTTTGACAAAATAAACTTGTCTTAGGATTTATCTAGTTAGCTGACGTTGCCTCAAGCAATTGATTGAGAAGGCTTATGCCATTGCCAAGTGGAATAGCAGGCCACAGAATATGTAGAACTAAATCAAAGATAAACTTGTCTAAAATCCACTTGGCTTAATACCAGTCAACTGAATCGAAATCATGGATATGAGAAGATATAGATATAAGCATATCTCCAGTAATTGATCATTGATCAAGAATACACATTGCATAAAACATGATCATGTATTAATGCATCCAATATAAAATAATGGAATCAAGAGGATATTCTCCGCAAGAGAAGAAGGGGGAGGGGGGGGGAGAATATCTGGGAGGGACAATAGTACTGACGCACTTGCTTACATTATGTGGGCCAATTATAGTACCCGTCCAGGAGCGCATATAAATGTCATCTCCATCATCCATTCCATAACTGACAGTACCATCTCCAATGCCCTTTTCTCCACGTTCAAGTTCCTCCAGCAACCTGAAATTTCGTGGCACTGCACAGTGCACAACAACAAAAGACATGAGAAGCCATCCAAAACTTGCGAAGTACACATAACAGTACCGACACTTCTAGTTTCCACAATAAGACACTAAAAAGCTGAGATTAAACCAAAGTTAATAGACCTATTGGGATACCATGGAGTTGAAAGCGACGCAAAGAGTTCACGACGACATTTATCAAAAAACCATATGTTACAACAGATATGCAATAAATAAAAATTCGCACATGATACATCTAGTCTGGCATATTAAAGAACTGAATTAAAAAGGCAACTCAGATTAAACATAAAAACACCTCCTACCGACACGATCACCACCCTAACTTTTACTTGTTCATTTACTTCCCTACCAGACTCATTTTCTATATTTTCAGACACCGGTATACTAAAATAAATTCAAAAAAAGTATCTGTTTTTCAATCTATGACCTCGATACATCGATTTACACGTATCCGATTCAACAGCTAAAAAAGATCCTAATTGAATAAATTTTATGCACTATGACTAACGATTCTCCTAAAACAAAAAAGAATTGAAGTGTTGGAGCTCATGGTCGAGTTCCACTTGAAATTTACGAGTCCAACATAATTACACAAACCCTAAATTCATATATAAACATATAAACTTTTCTGCATATATAAACAAAATACAATTCAAGTTGAGGACTCTGGTCAGGTGCTACTAAAATTTTGAAAACAAACAACTTTGAACTGAGATCGGAAGAAATTTCAGAACCGAAAACACGAAATCGAATAAGAAAAAGAAAGGAAAATCAAAACTGAAGAGAAGAGAGGAGAGTGAAAAAGATATACCGACGATACTAGATCCGGCGGAACCAATCGTCATGAAATCGAAATCCGATCGGAGAATTGAGAGAGAGAAGAGGGTTTCTGGACAACGCGTAGTTGTGAAGCTTACGGAGAATAATGTGTAGGCACGAAGCGAATAAATGAGAAAGGGCATGTTTACTAACCTGGAATGAAATTGAGAGTGGTGTAATTGATTCCGGAATGGATGAATTCCGGTGTTTACTAACATGTCAAGTTATTGGAATGGATGTGGGTCTCACTTTATCATGAATCGATTCCTGACAAAACCCTTTATTCGATACCCAATGGGGAGGTGGGTATCAGAATCAAGGTAATAGAATCAACTTTTTCTCCTCAAAATATCCTCACATAATTATAATATTTCTAAATGACTCAACCATATATATATATATATATATATATAGAAGACGACAAAATATTGTTAGATTAGAAAATAATGACAACAAAATAGAAAAAAAGACGGCGCACTCCAATGTCTGTTTTGGTGATCGATAAGCTTCTTTGTTTTTGTTTATCATCTCCTCTCTGTTTCGTTCGGTTCTATTTCATTCATGAATGTTTATATCTGTGCTGCAAAACTTTAAACACACGCACTTGAGTTAACCAATATATATAGTTTAGGTGGTCTGATGAATATATCATCCAAGAATATATATAGAAGAACAATAAATTGCAAACATCTAGCTTCCTTTCTTGTAAGGGTATTTTAGTAATCAAACTAGTTTTAATTCTGATTTTATATGGTAAATAAACAACATCAATCGTAATTTAGTTTTATTCATGTTCCTTATGGTAAGTAAACAGTATCATGGAATGAAATATTCTGATACCGATTCTTGTTGATACCAATTCATGATAAGTTCCATTCCAAGTTAGTAAACGTGCCCTAAATGTTTGGGGACGTATAATACGCCATATATATACACTGTCGAGAAATTTTATTTACGTATAGTTAATTCTTAGATACAGATCTCATATTTTTGTAAATATTTTTAATTCTAGTTTTGCTCAAACAACAGTAAATTAAGGGAACTTGAAATCTACACTCTCTAAATTGAAATCGACACTCTCACTTTCTATTTTTGATAACTTAAATTTTGTCCTTAGTGACTCAAATTTTGTATTTTTATGAGAATGATGACTAAAAATGGAAAGTGAGTGTGAATTTTAATTTAGAAAGTGTAGATTTCACTTCCCTAAATTAACTAGAGGATTCAATCGATTTGCTCTTCTTTCTTTTTTTGAAATAAAATATTTTATTGATAAATCGTAGCAACCATTAAATTAGACAGTTATCTCACTTATTTATGTGAGCTTAGAGTTTAGCTGAGGATTAAGCTAGATACAAGAGAAATATAAAAATAGAGTCAAGATGCTCAATTGCGATACCAAGCCCTATGTAAATCTAGTAGCAACTAGCTCACATAGTCTGCTAAGCTATCCATATTAAACACTCACTAGAATTTATTTTCTCCCTTTGGGTAATGGCTTGGTGGAGTGTTAGGGCAAAGCACACTCAGAACATCTTCTCTTGTCACCTTTGAAACTTTGTTGGTTGCTTTGTTTCGGGATCCAATAGGCCCACCCCTCTTCTTCTTCGGTTTCAGCAAAGAAACTAGCTTCGTGATCAAACTACTATCAGGACCCTAGATAAGACCCAGCTTGCTAGGTGGAAACTGAATATTTGCTCTGGATTTTTTCTCCAAAGCAGTAGGGGAGACCACTCCTTCAGCTGGCTCTAAAAGGCAATGGGATCGAGGGCGCTTTTCAGTCACCACTGTCTCGTTTCCATTTCCATCAACCAGCTTTTCTGTAGTACCCCAGATTTTCGTATCAATTTTCTTATAAGATTTCTGAAATTTATGAAGAATTATTTTGTGGAAATTCTTATTCGTATGTGCGAAGTTGAAGTTTCGGGAGTAAAATTCTTAAGGTGCTTTGTTTTTAAGTGGCCAAAAGTTGACTTTTTTATCTGTAAGATATTTTTGAAAACTTTCTTCATGAGAGTTGTGGAGTTTGGCGATACGAATCCGTAGACATGCGGCATGCGTAAAACGGATGTCGTACGAAAAAGTTACGATTAGTCAAAGTTTAGAGTTGATTTTTGGAATGGGTTTGTCACACCCCAATTTTCGAAGGATAATTTTCAAAAATTTGAGCATTGATGTTGGATAAAGTGTAGAGACAAAGAGATAGCAAGAGAATCATCATCTTATTCATTGATAAGAGCCCTTTATATAGGGAATTACGCAATACCAATATGGTAAGGATATGAATACATAGATCTAGTCTAACTACATATCCTATTGGCATAAGGCCCAGGCACACATAAAGAATATCTAGAAAGATATAGAATATCCTAGAACACTCTCCCTTGTGCTGTGCGCTGATATGCCGATGGTGCTGATCTGTTGCCTCGTCAAAAACCTCGTCAAGTCACAAAAACCCTGTGGGAGAAAAACTGAACCTTGATCGTAGGAGAAAAAGAGTACAACGCACCCTTCACATCTGATAGTGACATGTATGCATGTGCTAGACTCCCCTGACGTTCGCACCTCCCTCCGATCTTTACATCAATCATAGGCTCTTCCTGATTTTTACTAATCACGAAAGTTTCAATAATTTAGCATGTCAATGTTTTTTAACATGTCTTCAAATGTGGCATTGGGCAATGATTAACTAAATCATGCCGTATTGTCCTCAAATGATCTTTTACACTTAGATCTTGAGGAGAAGGCCGCTTCAGAACTCAAAACATAAGTTCGTGCAGGAAATCAGATTTCCGCGCAGTATGACCTTCAGTTACTAGAACAGTCGTAACTTCCTCTAGGAAATACATATGAATGAACCGTAAATGGTTTTAGAAACTAGACTCATTTAGCTTTTCAACCGTATATTACACACGTTCTGGTTTGTCAGGAGCTATTCACAAAGTCTCGTCAAAGTTGACTATTTTGCCAAAATCAGATTCTCGGACAGATTCATCCTACTTTACGAAAATGGCCATAACTCACTCAATATGATAGGTATGATCAAATAGTTGGTGTCCCTGGAAATTAGACACATAGACCTTTCCAATAGTACCAATTTCACCATTTTTTAGTGAGTGAAATTTCCTATAGGTCTAGTGGAATTTAACCTACAAAACTTGGCAGATTCTGATTTCGCTTTTGATGTGTCTTTCTTATGTAGGGATAGAATAAGCCTCAACCTTTCATACCATTAAGTATTGAAAAATGAGTTACTGCCATTATATTGGCGTTGCATGGGCGCATAGCTACACTTAGCTTTACAACTTTTCATAGCGAATGAGATGTCAAGTCTTTCGTATTGTGTTGAGTACATTGATCTTAGATGGGAACTCTATCTCTTAACACATATTTTTCATCTTGCTTTAGACAAAACAACGGATCTCTCTTTAGAGCAAAGTCCTTGACTAATCATGGGAGTATATGTATGTCTCACTAGTTATAGAGAGCCTAAGCCGATTGATAGAAAATCATCATCAATACAGTCATCGAGTGCCTTATCGAGACCATGTCTTCCCAAGATCTTTTTCTTCGGATATTGATACATATTGGCATCTCTTGATCCATCAAGAGTCCATGTAAATCCAGAATGAACACGCAAAGGCATAATTACCATATCCCTTCCAAATCAAGTAGAATCCATGTGCGTTTCAATACATTTAGCAAACGCGTGCTCTTGTGGTCTAGAGCCACTTGATTCGGATGAATGAAGTCCGTTTAAGACCTTCATGTATATCTCTGATCCTGTAGAGATGTTATTATGACCACATTCATAGGCAGCATGTTCAGTTATTCGGAAACTACCAAACTGATAAAGTAGTGGAATGCAGTGACATCCATTACGAGAGCGTGTCCTAGTGCGTGTTAGTGAGAGACTTTGCGCCATAAGGTGAGTCTAAGCTCTTGTTCTCACTACGCTATCTAACAAAGGTATAGTTGATAGGGTTTAGCTTACAGTGTCGGCATCACTTGCCCAAGGACCTATCTCTTTGTTAATGTTGGATCACATCTTTCCATTAGGCCAATCAACTAAGTTTATATCCATCAACGAAGGGTGGTTTGATAGTAGACTCATTATCCCACGTCCTCATGTACACTAGTGTAATACTTGTAGAGATCTCTATATGGATTGGATTTGACATTGAGGCATCCTCCAACGATAATCACAATTCAGACTTCATGAGACGGATTTGGGTATCACTGATCAATGGATCAGGTTGTGCCAAGCTCGCTTTCTTCCTAGTGCGAGAAAATATCAAACCTAAGGGCCTCCTTCCTTATAGGGAGCCACACAGCCTTGTAACACCAATTTTGCAACTATATGGCGTCACCATATCACCATCCATGGTGATGGCGTCAAAACCAACACCTTTTGGTCGCGCCATGTCCTTTTGTAGGACATCAATCCTTGTAGACATATTTGTAGCATGTGATCTCGTCACTTTAACACTTTAAGCATTTGGGATCAAGATGAGACTTAGTGGGGACAAACCACGACAATTCACGTTGTTCTACTTGAACACTTGTGTTCTTATCTCCCCCTAACGACGAGAATATTGTCTCATCAAAGTGACAATCCGCAATTCAGCGGTGAATGAGATCGCCTGACAAGGTTTCTACATATGTGGATTATAGGTGGAGGTTCATATCCAACCTAAATACTTCTTCATCTCAAATGACCCATCATTGTATGCAGTGGCAATGCGATTTGACACCTAGAAATAACATATAGCCGAGCTCAAGGATTGGAGATCCGTTTCAATCCTGCCGAGCTCAAGGATTGTAATTTTGTGTCAATCCTGGTACACAGTCACGAATTGTAGTACAACAATATTCAATGATGGTGGGTCGTAAATGAATAGTAAAGCTGCATGCAAATATTGCATAGCCCCAAGACATAATAGAAAGATTAGTGCGCATCAATAATGTTCGAGCGACAAGCTAAAGTTACTTAGTCGTAGCCTCGGTGAGACCATATTGCGTGTGAACATGGGGTACAGGACAGTTCAACTTACATCCCGATAAACTTCTTTAAAGAATGGGTAGTGAGCCTGTAAAAGTATAAGCAGCATAAGTAATAGATAATAGTGTAACACGTGACCAGTGTGTTAACACTTCAACCAACACCATAAAGCATAAAAAGGTGTCCACAAGTTGGTTGTATTTATCTACATAGTTTGATGTAAGAATAGAATGTTCACTTTTGTGTCATTTAGCGTAGGAGGGTCTCACTCTTAATTTAGCTAAAGAATAGGCTTTCAAAACGAGCAATGAGCATTATAGGGGGCCAATGTGATATCGAGGGAATGCCGGTGTACCTCAATTGCTTGAGGAATTGACCGGACGACCTTTAGGAAGTTGGAGTCGTGTTCGGGTGACGTCAATGTCCCCCGAGTCACCACCATGCTTCATGGTGATGCTAGATCTCGAATGTCTTCGTTTTGAGCAGAAGAATGGATGTCTATAAGAATTTCTTAAAATTTAGACCATTATATCTCTTCTAGGATGACCGATTTGGTCAAACCAAAGCCTATATGAGTCGGTGTCCCAAATATCATGTTTGACGACAACATGGGATTCGATACTCGAATCGTAGTGACATATAATCCACTAAATTGACTCATAAACTTCTCTAAGATGCATTTCAATCCGCATTCATGAGAAGGTATACACAAAAGAATTCTTGTTCATTCTCACAATGTGTTTTCAAATGAAAACTATTAGCAGGAATGTCTTTAAAGCTCAATATGGTTCGGTTGCCTCTCAATGCAGAGAGGGTATATGTGACATTGATCATTGTGTCATGAGACATCAAAATTCAAGCTAAACCGCGTCCCTGAATGACCAGTATGATTCAATCATTATAGTCACAGAAGATTTACAAAAGCACAAAATTCAAAGATAGTTGTCGGTTCCTTAGAATGTTGTGGATAGTTTCACTATCTGCGAAGCACTCAATGTCTCGATGAGACATATCTACAAAAAGGAGTAGATAGGCGAGTTAATAGTTCCACTTGAACCATTTAGAAGGATTGAAAGAAGCTACGAAAAGCTGTAATCCCGAGAGTGCATAAAAATTTCCGCGCAGAATGAGCTTTGCGCTCTAAAACAGCCATAACTTCTTCGTTAAAATAGATATGGACGAACCGCAAAAAGTTCTGAAAACTAGACTCGTAGAGCTTTCCAATGATCATTGTCTGGTTTGTCTGGAGCTGTTCACAAAGCGCAAACGAAGTTGACTGTCCAGAAGGGACAAATTGCTGTTTTTCGCAGAATTGGCATGTGCGAAGCTGTGAAGCTTGCAGGTGGCGTGTAGGCTTTTGCCTTAGCCAAAAGTGACATGTGTATGATCAAAACCAAGTCCTTTCGGTCGTTCTAAGGTCGTAAACTCCATGACTAGTTAGCAAAAGCTCCCTGACATGAACATAAACTAATTCAGAGGACCTAGAGGATTCGATCATGATGATAATTTTCCGGTTTTGATAAGTCTTCAACGTCTTTTACAAGACGGCAATTGGTTTAATAGTGTAGGGGGATCCAAAATCAAAAGCTTTCGGTAACTCCAAGTCAGTATGACCAGGCATGTCCATGGAGGGTCGGTAGTGCGAGGCACACTTGAAACCACTATCTCCTTAATTTCGGACAATTCTAAGACATCACACTGAGCTTGGATAAGCCTAATTAAACAATTGATGATGGAAAATCCGCTAAAGGGTAGAAGACTTAACCGGTAACACGTTAGCGATCCTTTTCGAGGATGCAAGGCCGTGCGTCATCTTCACTTGGAAGAGACCAAAAGGCACAATCTAACCATGTAGATTGTAAATATGCCATGCTTCTAAAGACGATGTAAAAATGTACATCTTGTTTGTAAATCAATACGAACCATAAGAGGAGAATAATTTCATAACTTCGAAAAAATTCTCAAGGCATTTGTTATTGCTAATGTGAGTACATCGAGGTCTCAAACAGACGAAGGACGTCGATACAACGCCTTAGTAAATATAGCTTGGAACGAAAATCAATGTCTAGCCGATGACGTCAAAGTCATGGGTAGCTAGAGCAAGATCCGAATCTTTGATATTCGCGATCATGAGGATGATGTTCTTGTCCTCATATTGATTTTTCGTACCTTTTTGTATGCATTCACAATTTGAAGGAGCTTGACAATTTTGAACAAGTGATCCGAAGATCCACAACGGTTGCACTGTCATGAGCTGACGTGAGTAGTTTTGACAAAATGGTGTCTAGACCGGGAGTGTCGTCATTAGGGCTGGTGACACCTCCCCCTCTTTTCTAGACATCAGCACGATATTTTCTACCGTTGCCATGACCCATATTGTTGTCCTAACACTAGGAGACAAATCCATGTACATAGGCCCGAATCCGCTAAAGATTATGGATCATGATGCCACGGAATATCATCGACGATATGTAGTCAAATAAGGTGGTAAGCAATCCACTTGACTTAATAACTCAACAAGTTGAGTTAGATGGATGTTTCAAGAAACACTCCATAAGTGCATTCCACAGTACTTTGTGGTCATTACTTTGTCGATGTAGCGCGTCAAAGACTTTGAGCGCATGAGATGTGAAATCTCGACATCTAGGTTTGTTAGCCTGGGGGTCAAAACATGTGGTTTAATCCTTTCCAATGAAAGGTTCCACAGGTACCAAGTGAAGATCCGCCTTAGGCATCGAGTATGTCAAAACTCAAAGGAGCAGAATGTTACATTGCTCTTGCATACAAAACCAAGCTGTTATGAGACTTGATAGAGGTCACAAACAATGCTTTTAATAGTTTGTCATTCGGATTGATCACACACAATCCGGAAAAGCCGTGAATTGATCAAACACAATTCGGAAAAAGGCCTCGGATTGATCAAACACAATCCGGTGATAGGTCGGGGTTGATCATACACAACCCGAACAAGGAAACAAGAGTGATCAAACACACTCTTGACCCGCGAATAAAATTCCGAGATTTTTGGTACCTGCACACACAAAATCCCAAGCATAGAATGGAGATGGAGATGGAGATGGAGATGGGAGAAAGGATTTTATCCCCCCGAGTTATTCCAAAGTAAATAACTGTAATAGTAAAGCTTACTTGCTAGTTTGCCAAATAAACTACGTTTATAGAAGCTTTGATGAGTTTGAGTCGATTGCAGGCTTCGATCGAGGATTGGGAACCTTTTTGGCTTTCCTTGGAAGACGAGCAATCTTGAAATCTTTGGTTTCTAGAGGCTGCCGAGAGGAGAAACAATGTTTCGCCTACTTCCACTTTGAATTTGGGGCTGAAAATTTGATAGAAGGAGCATCTCTGGATGGGGAAGCAGCTGTCAAAAATTCAGGTTGATCTGAGCAAGGGAAGGTGGTGAACCGGTGGTCAGTAACGGTGGCGGTCTGGAATCTTCCGACGGCCGATTCAGAGACTTTCCGGCCGGTTTTCAGGGTGAGGCCGGTGGCGTTAGATCCGGGACGGAGAGAGCTTTCTGGGGATGTCCATCCATTCATCGGATCGAAAGGCTCACTGATCGGCGGAGGGCAGTGGAATTTTGGTCGAAAATCAGGAAAAACAAGGCTGCCTGATTTTAGGGTTTTGGAAAACAAATGGTGGCCTATTGGCTCTAGGGTTTGAACAAAGTGCATTATAACGTGATGTAGGATAAAGTATAGACAAAGAGATAGCAAGAGAATCATCATCTTATTCATTGATAGGAGCCCTTTATATAGGGAATTACACAATACCAATATGGTAAGGATATGAATACATAGATTTAGTCTAACTACATATCCTATTGGCATAAAGCCAAGGCACACATAAAGAATATCTAGAAATATACAGAATATCCTAGAACAAGCATGATATATCTCAAATTATCACTCCCAAAACCTGATCAACAACTTCCAAACTAAACTCAAAAGTTGGAAATGTAATTGTCAACAAAACTCAACAACTGAGTTAAATATTAAATATTTCATCTCCTTAATTACATTAACTTCAAAAGTCTAGTAAAATAAAGACGCTCACATGAGCTTAAAAACAAACTACATAATATACAAATGAAATGTACATCATCTAAAAACTCAGCTACAATGCCTCTGCCTCACCCTGCTGATCATCACCTGTAGGTCTAACCCCTACACCAAGAATTTGTGCACCGGGTTGTAAAACAACAAACCCGGTAAGTTAAAAAGCTCGTATGAGTAACTCCCAAAAATTAAATCAACATTTCCAACAACCAATAAAACACATGAAACAATATAAGAACAAATATTAAAACCATATAACCAACACTTTTACAAATATACATGTACCCATGAGTCCTAGATACCAATAAGGTATGTCCCATGACCTACAACAAACACATGTACTCATGGGTCCCAGATACTAATAAGTATCTCCCATGACCTACAACAACAATTTATGTACCCATGGGTCTTAGATACCTTAAGGTACCTCCCATGACCTACACCGACAGACGGACTATAGCTTTATTCCTAACCGTAACCAATCACCCGGCCAAAGGCTTGGAACCCAGTTTGATTGTCCAATATCAAATCACAAAATAATAATAACATCATAACCGTAACCAATCACCCGAATAAAGGCTTAGAATCCGGTTTGACTATCTAAACAATAATTCACAATATAGTAGAATCATCATAACCGTAACCAATCACCCGATTAAAGGCTTAAAACCCGGTTTGACTATCTCAATAACGAATCACAATATAATAATAGGAAAAAATTCAGTTTAGTACCCTGAACTTTAGGGTTAAAATCAGTTTGGTCCCTCTTTCTGAAAATCCATCTTTTTAGTCCTTGAACTTCTAATTTCTATCACTTGGGTCCAAATTTTAGAATGTGCTTCAATCATGACATCACGAGCTGACGTGGCACAAATACAAGGACCCATTTTAAATTATAAACCCAAAAAAAGGGAAAAATGGATAAAAACTTTTAATAGAATTTTTAATATGTTTGTTTTGTTTCCCTATTTTCTTTTCTCTGTCTATCCTCTATTAACCTCTGATTAGGCATGTGGCCTTCGAGGATGTTGATGCTGTTGTTGAGATTTCCATGGCAGATTAGATAAATTGTGTGGTGTGGAAGAAGTCAATTGAGAATCGGGGGAAGAGAGAAGAACACAATAACAAAATTGAAAATAAAAAGAAAGAAATAGAAACTATTTTAAACATAAATATCGATTGTACTCTTAATTTGGGTTTATAATTTAAAAAATGGGTCCTTGTGTCTGTGCCACGCCAGCTCGTGACGTCATATTGAAGCAAATTCTAAAATTTGGACCCAAGTGATAGAAATTAGAAGTTCAAGGACTAAAAAGATGGATTTTCGGAAAGAGAGACCAAACTAATTTTAACTGTCACATCCCGACCCTTAAATTTTTACCTTATTTACCAGCTTGATTATAATAAGAATTTTTACCGTCTCCGGTATTGAGATATAGTTTATTGGTCTCTAGAGGGGTTTTGAGGGACGATTATTTTGGAGAGTTATTCATAGGAGAAAATGTGACGACGGTAAAAATAGTAAATTTTAGCTAGTAAAATGTAATTTTTATTAGGGTATTATTTTTCGGGGTGTTCTATTTTTGGAGTTGGGTTTGTTGTGGAGTGGGTATATGGTTGTTGGACCGGGTGTTAGAGGCCCATTTCCCTCTTTTCTTTTTTCTTCCCGGTTCTCTCTTCCCCGACTCTCCCGCTGCCGGATTTCTTCTTGGCCGTCCACCACCATCCGCCGCCGCACTGGTCCCGTTCGATCGGTCTCCAACCTAGCTTCCATTTTAGGCCGGTGAGAGCCGCCCTAGATCCGCCGTGAAGGAGTTCTCACCCCGTAAATGTTCGGCTGTCATGGTGGAGTTCTCGCCGGAGCTCCCTCCTCCGGCCACCAAAACCGGTGATCCTTGGCTCGTTTTGTAGCCCTCCTCCCGTGCAGCAACCCCTCCAAAGGGCTCACTCCCTTTTGAACTAGGTAAGGAGGAATTCGAAGTTAAAATCCTAGGGCTCTTTAGGTGTTTGCGTTCGATTGACCTAGTTAGGCTTGGAATTGGTGATTGTGCTAGTTAAGAAAGTTGTAGAGCTTGATGAGAAGATTATTCTGTTAAAATTTCATAGGATTTGGAGGTCGCCGGAATCGGCCTCCGGCCGCCACTGCCGGCGGAGCCGCCGCCGTTTTGGGAGTTTTGTATATTTTTAAATGTGTAATAATTAGAGGAGTATATTGATATGAATTATGGAATTTTTGGATGAGATTTGGATAGGTTTGGGAATTTCCGAAGTTTGGTATTTTTGGCGGTTGAATAATGTAAAATCCGGTAGTAGGATTTAAGTCAATTTCTGGGGAAGGTTGTATTTACGGCTGCCGAGTATGGTATTAAAGTTTGAGTCATTTCGATTTAAGAATATCGAAGTTAGAGAATGATGAGCGTGGTTATGGCTCTCGGTTAATTTTGCCTATTTTGCGTATATATATATACACACACCGTCTTTTCCATCATAATGAGGTAAAATGTCATTATGGTGCGATGTGAGCGTTAGACGCAAGCGTCGTAGCCTTGTGTGAATTTCTATTTCTCTTATTCCTTCATAAAATTCATACAAGGGATATGACGAGTGTAATACATACATATTTTGTTTTAGCCTGAGACGCTCCATTTTATTTGAGTTGGTGACTAGCCGGAGCTAGTCGTGAAATTGTCAGTTTTGAGTTGAGCGCTTTTGAGCGGTCGCATGCAGCATAATTTCTTTGGAAATTAAAATGGGAATGCATAAATATTTTTCTATTAAATTATTTTTGTCCACTCACTCTAACGTTATTAAATGTCTTCCCATGGGCCCTTCGTTTTAAAATGCCCAGTCTGCAGAGTTCGGATTGGATCTAGTAGGAGACGAGGCGTAGTCACCTGCATTTCCACCACCTTTCACCAGTAGGTTATTTGTTTAACCTACTTGTGTTTTCTTACTTCCGCTAGTGTCTAGTAGCTCTGAATACTTGAGTTTAATGTATATTATTTCGGTTGTCGGCGAAGGCATGTTGACATTTTAGAATATTTGACGGAGGATGTATATTATCTTAGTTGATGTTTATTATCTTGTTGGTGGTGATTGTATTTGGGGAGCACGAAGGCTCTAGAAGTTAAGGGTGGATTGAGAATTTTAGGAGTGTTTGCATGTTTTCGTTAGGAAGGGTTGTCCATTTCCAAGGGAGGTTATACCGAATTTTGTGGTAAATCTTTTCTTGGAGGTGGTCCCCGCACGATTTACTCCGAGTTCAGGGTAAAATTCGGGGTGGGTCGTGTCATTAACCCTAAAGTTCAGGGTACTAAACTGAATTTTTTTCATTATATTATCATCATCAACAACACAAATAGCACATCATAAAAATTATATCCTTCCACATAGATATATTTATATGAATAAACATAGATATTCCCACAAGAATAATCAATTAAGAACCAACAATATTATGATCACATAAACATTAAATAATCATATAATAGGAAAACTTGTTTTATCTTACCTATGAGCCGTTAGCGATCAAGCTCATATATTTAAAAACAAACAATAACATATTCTTTAATTCAACATCATCATCAAAATGACCATAATAATTTGGTCCAAATGTGAACCTTGGTGAGATTTACTCACCTAAATACTCCCGCTGCGTTTTCAATAACAACACAAGAGTCAAGCTCAAAATTGACTCCACAAGTTCCTAAATAACATAAAGTCATCCTTAGTAACTACTCAACGAAAGATCAAAGCTTCCTTAACCAAACCTTAGCCTAAAGGTTGCCCAAAGGAGGACAATCCTTCTTCCGAGACCTCCCAAGGTCGACGGACACTCAACAACCTATCCATGCTGCCTCCAAGTTCGAACTTTCAAAGTTTGTAACCTAATAAACATCAATGATTAACATAGCACCTAAGATGCACTACATAATCAGCACTTAGCCTTATCACACAACAACACACTGACAACTACACAAACTAGCTAACACAGCAACCAAACCCACTCATACTGCCCGGACACGCTTCCACGCGCCACCACAGGCGGCGGCGAGTGGGTCCCACGCGCCACCACTAACTTCAAAATTTGGGGAAACTCCCAACAACAAACTTGTATATTGGAGCAATATGAACAATTTTAATACCTGAGGTTTCAACCAGTTGGCCGGAATCGGCCGAAAAGTGCCCCGAACACCACTCCGAATCCAAACTTCAAATCTGCAATTTTCAATGCCCAAACTTGATCCTTAGGTCACCAAAGAGGTATAAACATCTCTAAAGGAAGGAGGAGAGCAAGACTCACCTAAAACTGACTGAAATCGTCGACTTTCCGGTCAGACAACAGCAGCTCCGTCGCTTTGTGGCGGCATCTAGGCAGCGAGATGGCGAGCGACGCTGCCCCAGGAGTGGAGAGGAGGTCAGTGCGAACCCAACGGGACCGACGACGTCCAATTTGGTGGCCGGACGAAGGAGTATTGTGCCAGCGAAGTAGAGGGCGCGCGGTGAGCTCGGGAGAGAGGAGAGAGAAACTGAAGGGGTTTTTTGTAAATTTTAGGGTTTCTGAAAATAACCCACACACTTTTCTATTTATACACCTTCTAACATCGGAAACTAACTTCCTCTGACCATAACTTTTTCATACGACATCCGTTTTACGCGTGTCGCGCTTGTCTACAATCTTGTATCTCCAAACTCTTCAACTTTCATGAAGGAAATTTTCGAAAATATCTCACGGATAAGAAAGTCAACTTTTTCCCTCTTAAAAGTCAAAGCACCTTAATAAAATTGACTCCCGAAACTTCAACTTCGCACCAACAAATAAGAATTTCCACAAAATAATCCTTCATGAATTTCGAAAATAAAACAAGAAAATTGATATGAAAATATGGGGTATTACAGGGTTAAATAGAAAAATTTGTGGGTTTTATTTTAGAAACCCTAAATTGTAGAAAAGCCCCAACTCAATTCTCTCTCTTCTCCCGAGCTACCCATGTGCCTTCATTTTCTCCGGCACGAAACTCAGCCGTCCGGCCACCATTCGAGACGCCGCCGGTCACGTCGGGTTCGCAGGACCACCGCCTCCAAGTTTGGGTTTGTCACATCCCGACTCTTAAATTTTTACTTTATTTATTAGCTTGGTATTAATAAGAGTTTTACCATATTCGTCATTGAGTTTATAGTTTCAAAGGTTCCTAGATGTGTTTTGAGGGACGATTATTTCGGAGAAATTATTCGTAGGAGAAATATTTGACGACGGTAAAAAAGATAAATTTTAGCTAGTAAAAAGGTAATTTTTATTAGGGTATTATTTATGTGGTGTTATTGTGGAGTTGTGTTTATATTTGGTATGGGTAGGAACCGGTTGGGAAAAAGCCCAACACTTTTTTCTCCCTTTTCTATCTCTTTCCTCCCGACTCTCTCCCGAGCTCTCTCCCTCCGTCGGAAGTCCCGCGCTCGTCTGCCGCTGTCCGGCTGTCTCAGACCGCCGCACCGGTCCCAATCGGTTGGTCCTCGACCCAGCTTCCTTCCTGGACCGGTGAGAGCTTCCCTAGCATCGCCATGAGGGAGATATCGCGCCCGAAACCTTCGGCTGTCCGTGGTGCTCCGTCATCGAAACTCCCTCCTCCGGCTGCCATAGCCGGAGCCGCTTGGCCCTCCTCCCATGCAGCAATCCCTCAAAAGAATGTGCTCCGTCTTGGCCTAGGTAAGGAGATTCAGGTGTTTGAATTTCTAGGGTTTCTTGATATTTTTTTGTTCGATTGACCTAGTTAAGCTTGAAATTAGGCTTTGTGCTGGTTACGAAAGTTGTACAGTGGGTTGAGAGGAAGATGTTGTTAAATTTTTGTAGGCATTGGAGGTCGCCAGAGTCGGCCGCTGGCGGAGTAGACGACGGCGCCGCCACTGTTAGGGGGGTTTTTCAGGGTTTTAAATGTGTTATATTAAGGGTAGTCTATTGATGTGAAGTTTGGAATTTTTGGAGGAGTTTTGGATAGGTTTTGGATTTCTTTCAAAGATTGGTATTTGGCGGTTAATGGGGCAGAAATTCGGCCGTTGGATTAATGTTGTTTAGACTGTAGAAGGTTGTAATAAGGCTGCCGGTATTTACAGTGTGAAGTTTGGACCGTATCGATTTAAGAATGGCGAAGTTGGGTAAGGATAAGCCACTACAACAGAAAAGTCAATTGGCGAGGAACAAATTTGTCGTTAAAAACTGATATTTCCTCACCATAGTGTTTTAGCGAGGAAAAAACTTTGGTCACCAGTTCCTCGCGGTACGGTGGTCAAGAAAAGTTTTTACGAGGAAAACATTTTTTCCTCGCGAAACCCTTTTAGCGATGAATATTTTCTTTTCTCGCTATTATTCTTTAGCCACAATATTTTTCCTCGCCTAATCTCATACCTTTTTCATCTCTAAATTACTATTTCCTCGCCAATGATACGTAAATAATATTTAAATTATATTTAATAAAAGTTCCAAAAAACCATTTTCGTCGTTGTATGTATCTTTCAGCAAGGAAGTTTTTCCTCGTAATAAATAAATCTTTAACAAGGAAATTTATTTTCTTTCTTATATTTATCTTTTCTACGTGAAAAGTGTTCCTCGTTAAAGGAACTCGATAACGAGGAAATTTAAATTTGTCGTTGTAGGTTAAATGACGTATTTCCTCACCAAAGATACTCAATTACGAGGAATTTCACATTAGTTGATATAGGTTATATTGTTTATAGCGAGGAAATTTAGTTTTGTCGTTATAGGTTATATTCGCTATAGCGAGGAAATATATTTTGACGACGTAAGTAGTATAGTCTATAGCGATGAAATATACTTTTGTCGTCATAAGTTCTATAGTCTATAGCGAGGAAATTTACTTTCATTGTCTAAAATTTTATATAGCGAGGAAATTTAGTTTTTGTCGCTGTATGTTATATAACCTATAGCGATGAAATTGATTTTCATCGTCGTACATATTATAACCTTTATCAAGAAAATTTATTTTTCGTCGTTGTACATTTTTATAATATATAGTGAGGAAACTATATTTCATTAGAATTAATTGCTCATTACGAAAAATAATGCTGAAAATACAGATAATTGTTATCAATTCTCATTGTAATACATCAAAATAATAAGAAAATACTTCTACGGTAAGTAGTAACGACAATAGTCTAAACCAATAACAAATTCAAGATGATCGAAGAAACATTTCTCCAAATTAAGTTCAATAAGATCACTAAGCTGATGGATGTTGCATGTTAAAATTAGCCATGAACTCCTCAAACTTTTTGGCTTGCTCCTCCAGTCTTTGGATTACCTCATTTTGTGCATGAATCTTTTGTTGCTGAGTTCCTACAAGTTTTTGGGTCTCTTGTAGCTGTTCTTGCAACTCTTTATTCTTTTCAAACATTTCATTTATCGACGAATGAGAGATCCTTTTTGGTGGAGCTCTAGGTCCAAAACCACAACCTTTGATGTAGCTTGATTTGACTCCGAGAACTTTTTCACAAATTTCATCATCTGTCATTGTTCGAGTTCCATCTGGTTCAGTAGTCTCAGTTCGCATCTTTATCATAGCATCCTAAAAGTAAAAAATCTATACAGTTAGACATCATAACAACTTCCCAATTACAACTTGATCAATGTAATACCATTAAAATATTTGTATCAGTTTAACTTATAATGTTAACATATTGTAACAAGTATGCATCATTAACAAATTACTCACCCACTTTGCCTTTGCTCCCAAGTCCCATCCCTTTTTAGTGCTTTTATACTCTGTTTCAAAGCGATCAATGGCACCTTGCATCTCTCCAGTTTCTGCTGCCTGTTGCGTTCAAACATATTCTTGTAATATATACATGTATATATAGTTACAAATTTATTAACAGAACTGAAAAAATATCTTACAATTTGCTCTTGGTGAGACATATATGATTTTGACCCGGCTTTGTGGTGATGTTTCAACTGTGTGCTATTAATAGCATTTTTCTCTGAGCGA
Source organism: Fragaria nilgerrensis (assembly GCA_010134655.1). Classification (NCBI taxonomy): domain Eukaryota; kingdom Viridiplantae; phylum Streptophyta; class Magnoliopsida; order Rosales; family Rosaceae; genus Fragaria; species Fragaria nilgerrensis. The sequence continues at coordinate 22,615,598 of CM020979.1, read as the reverse complement.
ATCTAAAATTATTAGGACATATCAAACAGTTAGAAAGATGTAAATGAAAAGAAAAACTCATATAACAGAAAAGCGTTGCTACGTTGAATAATTGTAAAAGAAATAAAAAAGAATATCATACTTTAAACTTTTCACTGGAAAAATGAGTACACAGAAACTCTCAATCTTGCTGAGTCTTGACACCTTCGTGTTTGTTTTCAAGTGCTTCCTCAATCGTTGAAAACTTTTCAAAATGTTTCTTCAACTTGTAGCGAAAATTACAAAATACAGTCTGGCAGGTTGTAATTACATATCTCTCGACCCAAGGGAGAGACATGTCAAAGTCAAACTTATTTTGCACATAAACGATTTCATGTCAACCAAAACATCTAATTGAACTTAATTAAAAGGAACCAATCTAATATATTCAGAAAAACAAATCATCACTCACCTGTATTCTTTTGATCATGTTGTCCACGTCCACTTTGTCAATCTTCTTCCACTTCTCCACATTAAGATGGGCATGGTTTCGAATTGTGTAACCAATTTCATTTGCAAACATCTCAGCATAAGGCCCTGTAGGTCTTCCATTTTGTTCGGTAAGAGTGACAGGAAGTTTAGAATTCAACTGGGAGAACACCTTATCTACATTCACTCCTCTTGTCTTCCCCCGCACCTTTTTGTTGGACCTTTGACATAATCATTGTTAAGAACAGGAACATAAAAATATTTAGTTCTCAAAATATATGTATAATATTTTGTATACCTGAAGGAGGCTCCTGATTAATATATGACATCACATTGTCATTTCGTTCTTCAGTTATAGTGTTTCCCATCGGCTGATCATTAACAATTTGATGATGAAGACGTGTACTAACTCTAGTCCCTGTCATTATAATTGTGATTTAGGTCTACCATTCTATTTTGCAATTAGTGAAAATGAAATTGAATACTGCTCACATTTCTCTGCATTTTCTAGAGACATAAATAATTGGGCTGCTAACAATTTATTTATAGAAGAATACAACACCACTTACCAGTAGTAGTTCGTTCTATGGTGACAGCAGTAGTAGAATTAAGTCCATCTTCTGCAAAATTTTGGCATGACTGATTGGCAGTTTGCAGACGAGTACGTTTAGTCATTGCACTACCTATTAGCATACACACTTGTTTAATTAACTAATACAAGTAGAATAAATAAGTAAAAATAAGACACTTAAATCTTGTAGTAACAAAATCCAAACTAAATATTTACTTGGAGTAGACGTCGATCCATCCCGTGTAAAATTTAAGCATGGCCGATCAGTAGTTGCATAACCACGTTTTTTTGTCAATGATTCTGCATGAGATTGTTTAATTGGTACATTACATGTTGTTATACATAGACGCTAGATTGAAATATTATATTAATCAAAGAGGTTAATGAATCATAAATTATATAAGAAAAAAATGCAGTACTTACCGGCAGCAGGCCTCTGAACGTTAGAAGCTTTAGTGCGGTGCATCATATGACTACTATAACATGCACAAACAGCAAAAAACATACTTCTTATGTCAAAATTAATAATATAAAAACTATTAAAAATCTACAACATATCTGAGTAAGGCTATACACTATGAATATTGCTATAGAGCATAAATAAAATGAATAGACACGTAATAAAACATGTATAAAGCATTAGCTAAAGAGACATTGATACACCTCAAACATATCAAAATAGCATAACTACCACAACATTAACTCATTACGAATGTCAATCTCAAACTTGGACCAGTACTCTAACTTACAAAGAATACTCTTTTTTGTCCAGTTTAGCTCATGAGGCTTTCGTCATCGCCTTAAATCGGGATTGTCAGGATGTTTCCCAGGTTTAGCTTTATAAACATGATCTAATTGCCCCAATATGTCATCCCTGGAAAATAATCTGGGAGGAGGACGATTTTCAGCTAAACCGTTAAAATCTTTACTCTTTCTCCACTCATGATCAGGAGGCAAAAATTGTCGAGCACACATATAACATATTTTTCCTCTCAACCCTTCTGAAATTATGTCTTCGTTACAAACTGGACAAGCTTTGTACCCTTTTGTGCTCCACCCAGATAAATTTTCATAAGCTGGAAAATCATTTATAGTCCACAATACACATGCCCGCAGATTAAAATACCTCCCAACAGAAACATCAAAAGTTTCAACTCCAACCTCCCACAATTCTTTTAACTCGTCTATTAATGGACGAAGATACACATCAATGTCTTTTCCAGGTGCTCGAGGACCAGGTATAAGCAATGACATCATTGTAAACACTCCTTTCATGCATTTTCAAGGGGGCAAATTGTACGGCACTAGCATAACTGACAACATACTATAACTAGTGCTCATATTTCCAAATGGATTAAAACCATCTGTAGCAAGGCCCAACCTCACATTTCGACAACTGCAGCAAAGTCAGGATGCTCCTCATCAAAGTTTCTGCACTCTTCAGAATCAACTGGATGTCGAAGAAAACCCTCTTCATTTTGTCTTTTTATTTTATGTCATTTCATATCAGTCGCCGTTTTTCTTGACATATATAACCTCCGAAGTCTCGGCTTCAATCGAAAATAACGCAAAACCTTTTGTAGAACTTTCTTGCGTTTTCCATCATCGGACTTGTATCTCGGCTCACCACACTCTGGACATTTATCCAGTTCCTCATTCCCTTTCCAAAATAATGCACAGTCATACTTGCATGCATGTATGGATTCATACCCCAAACCCAATTCTAGCAACATATTTTTGGCTTCATTTGTCGATGGCGGTATGGACGCACCTTTAGGATACGAGTTTATTAACAATTTGAGTAAATTGTTAAAACTTTTATTGCTCCAACGACCACTTATCTTGATATGCATTAACTTTAAAATAAAAGACAATGCAGAGAACTTTGTACAACCTGGGTACAATTCTCGTTGAGCTTCATCAAACAAATAAGTATCGTTCTCGCTACTTGCCTCCTCATTGTCTGTCTCCATATTTATAGGCCCTTGGACATCATTTAACATCTCCAGCATTGCAGCATTGTCATCATCATCATCACTGTCATCTTCATAATCCTCATCTATTTGGTCGTTTACAACATCAACAAAATCTTCCCCATGCTCAGTTCATGTCCTGTAATGTTGCGCGAAGCCATTTACAAGTATATGTCTGCGTATATTGTTTAGAGGAAGACACGGCAAGGCATTCTGACACTTAAAACAGGGGCAGCGTGTCTTATTTTCATGATCTAGATGTTGTTTCGCAGCATCCATGAATGTTTTCAAACCCTTGATGAACTCAGGGTTCTGAAACCTATCTCGTAAGAACATCCAACTTCTGTCCATCCTAGAAGTCTGAAATATTGTTACACATTTTATCATAAATTATCTGTACAATATGTCTAGAATAATCAGAGTAATATGCCACATATCAAGTATATATAGAGTAAATTTCATCCGGTCACCATCTACGCTAGCCTATGCGCATGCCGGGAATGCGTTTAAGGTTGATGTGCGTCACAACATTAATAATAATCATACTATATTTAGCTATGAATGATAATCAGTAAGAAACTCTCACCTGCTCTCAACAATTCAAGACGGTTTAAGTGTCTTCCTTTCCTGTGCTCCTCAAATATGTGTAAGATAAGAATCCGCTGCTCTGTGTAGAACTGTAAAAATAATCAGACCTAAAACAAGAGGGCAATTGAAATTACCCCAAATCATATAAACTACGACAATAACCAAACCTTGATTTAGCATAAATCCATACCTTGATTTAGCATAAATCCAGACCTTGATTAATCAAACAACATAAGAATGATACATATGGAGGAAGAATTCTAAAAGAATCTGTAGGAGAAGTAACAGAAGATTCTTTCAGGCCCAAGAGAACTTCTTGAAAGAATCTGTAAGCAAAGTAGTACAAGATTCGTGTAGAATAATCTTTCAAAACTAAACCTAATATTACTTACAGAAGTTGAGAGCTTCAAAGATGGTCATGTAAACAGGGAGCCTCAAGATGGTTTGTCAGTACAACGCCGTGTGAGATATTAAGTTAAAAGAGAGATCTGTTTGCTTAGGGTTATCTATAATCGTTCTTTTCTTTTTTTTTCCTTATTTTCCTTTTGGATTAGGCGCTATTTCTCCCGCCTTCGGCACCAAAACATCCCGCTTCTTATTTTGGTCCAAGATAGCTAGCTTCCAGCCCGGATACTTGGCATTATTGTGTAAAATTACAGAATTCTCTATGTACACTGCATAAGAGACTGCATCTATTGTGAGGGTTGAATATGGTATTTTAATCAGAATAATTAAATAAACATGATGTATTCAAAATAATACCCAACATAGTTGTCTATATAGCCGTATATATAATTATATTCCATAGCTATATAAGTTGTTAGTAAATCATCGATAAAAACGTCTACATATAATTAGATGTGGAAATATCTAGTCAAGATGAAATATATGGTCGAGAAGTATTTGTAAGAGAAGTAATTCCTAAATACAAATTTGTGAGGAGAATCTCCCACACATCCTCTAAACGAATGTAGGTGACCAGTATTCTTGTCAAAGAGAAATTCGAGTGAACGAGAATCCAAGTGACAAGCAATCTTCTTAAAGAAAATCTAGGAGTAGTTCAATGGCAATCAGAATGTAAGGCGTGGAATCTACTCGATGAGAGTTTGGGTGAGGAGTGTTCCATTAGGAGGGCATTCTAAGTGAGGAGCAAGATATCTAGTTAAGATTGGAATATCTAACTAAGGTGGAATACTTGGTCGAGGCAGGAAAACATGGTCAAAGTGAAATATAATCATGGCGCTGAAATATCATATTGAGAAAATATGTTGGAATATATAGTTAAGGTGAGATATTCTTTTCGAGAAAAATTCGAGTGAGCAACACTACCAGAAGAAAGGCTTTAGCCGACGAAAAAAAAAAAACCAGGCTGACGAACTATTTTTTCGTCAGCTAACGTGGACTTTAGCCGACGAAATTTTCTTTCGTCGGCTAATTTAAATTTTCGTCGGCCAAAAAATTCTTTAGCCGACGTAATTAAAATTTTGTTGGCTAAAGAATTTATTTCGTCGACTATAGTCTGTGAACTTTAGCTGACGAAATTTTTAAAAGTTTAGCCGACGAAATGAAAATTTTCGTCGGCTAAAGTGCTTTATATTTGCAGATCTGGACAGCAGCAGCTCATCTGGGAAAAAAAAAACGGGAGGAGAAAAACGGGAGAAAAAGTTTGGGTGTTATCGAAATCTGTCCATAATTAGTTTGTGGAGCTATATATAGGTACGTATATGTGTATATATGTTGATTTTGAGTTTTATTTGAGTGTGATTAAGTTAATCGATTTTGAGTACGTTGGATGTATATATATATATATATATATATATGTGTGTGTTGATCGATTTGGTTGATGATTTGATAATATATATATGAAGTTGTTGTTAATAAGTAGTAGCTAGATATATATGTTAATTAATTTATAATATTGTGTTGATATGGTATGAAGTTGTTGATGATATATATGAGTTGATGATGATTTTGTGATGATGTTGATATATAATATTGTTATGAGTTGATTAATTTTGAGCACGTTGGATGTATATATATATATGTTGATCGATTTGGTTAATGATTTGATATAATATATATGAAGTTGTTCATAAGTAGTACATATATATATATATATATATGTTAATTAATTTATAATATTGTGTTGATGGTATGAAGTTATTGATGATGATTTTGTGATGATGTAGATATATATATATATATAATATTGTTATGTAATTATTAAGTATATATATATATATTTGTGTGTGTGTTAATTAATTTGTTATTAATCAGTTGTAGTACGTAGAATATATACTAAATGAACTGAGATTTTATATATGACATGTAATTTAATTAATAATTAGCTAGTGATATACATATATATTTTGTTATATTTTCAGGATATGGATAAGAGTTGGATTTCACTTCCAAAATGGGACAAAAGATATGATAAAGGAGTTATGAGTTTTCTGGAATATGCGCTGGCTAATGCTAACGGGAATATAATTTTCTATTGTCTGTGCACGAAATGTCAGTGTCGCAGCGATATGCATCGATTTGCGATTAACAAAGTATGGCAGCACCTGAAGAGTAACGGGTTTTGGGAGAAGTACACATGTTGGTTATATCACGGTGAAACATCATCAGGGGATCCGCATGATCATTGCCAATTTTCTGAGACGGGCAGTACATTCAACGATCCAACAACGGTCTTCATCAACGACATGTTTCCTTATGAGAGCGGTGTATGCGCTCAAGGACAGTATATGCCTGAGCCGGTGCAGCCCTTCCCTAGAGTTGTCAACACTGCTGGTATTGACAAGTACAACAAACTGCTTGCTTTCCAACAGACCTCTATGTACCCCGGTTGTCAGAAGACCGTTCTTGAAAGTGTGATGGACGTAATGAAGATTAAAGTTGAGACAAAATCGACCGTGAAGGCTGTTGATAATTATCTGCAGTACACTGCTTCGATGCTGCCCCACGGTCATCGTCTTCCTACCACAGTCATCGTCTTCCTACCACTCATCGTAAGGTCCGATGTATCTTGAAAGATCTTGGGCTTTCCTACATCAAGATCCATGCTTGCAGATATGACTGCATTCTCTTCTGGGGTAAAGATCCAGAAGGGAATGACCTTGGTGGGCTTGACGCATGTCCAGTATGTCACACTGACAGGTATAAGTTGACTCCTGCAGGCAATAGGAAACCTGTGAAGGTACTTCGGTATTTCCCGTTGAGGGATAGGCTGGAGCGGTTGTACATGTCTTCACACACAGCCAAAGCTATGAGATGGCACGCTGATAGGGAATTGCATGACGAAGATACCCTTATACACCCTGCTGACGGGGAGGCTTGGAAGCATATAGACAGTGAGTTTCCTCATTTTGCGTCAGAGGTCCGAAATGTGAGGCTCGGGCTCTCATCCGACGGGTTCAACCCTTTTGGCAACATGAGTCTTCAATACAGTGTATAGCCGGTGATTTTGGTACCGTACAACCTTCATCCATGGATGTGCATGAAAAAGGAATACAATATGTTGAGTTTGTTGATTCTGGGGCCCGGTTATCCAGGAAAGTGTCTCGATGTGTATTTGAGACCTTTGATTGAAAAGCTTCAGTTTTTGTGGGACGTTGGTCATCCCACTTATGACAAGTACATGCACGAGATGTTCTAGATGCATGTCATGGTTGTTGGTACCATCAGTGATTTTCCTGCCCGTGGGATGTTGTCGGGCAACGTTGTTAGGGGATACAAGGCTTGTCCAGAGTGCCTTAGCGATGAGGGGAGCAACAGTCATTGCAACAAGATATGCAGATTGGGTCACCGTACTTTTCTTCCATATAATCACGAATGGCGGTTCGATGACAAGGCATTTGATGGGACCGTAGAACACGGTGTGCCTCCCAAAAGATGGACGGGGGAAGAAATTTTAGCAGTGCTTAATGAGTATGATTTTGGGCAGCTCAGCAATCATCCCAACATTGTGACGGCAATACCTGAAAGACCCGACAGGTACAAATTCTGGACACATAAGAGCATATTCTGGGAACTCCCATACTGGAGTAAGTTGTTGATCAGGCACTACCTAGATGTGATGCACATAGAAAAGAATGTTTGCGACAGTGTGGTGGGCATAGTGCTGAACTTGGAGGGGAAGACAAAAGACGGCCCTAAGGCACGCATTGATTTAAAAAAAATGTAATTAAGAAGACATCTGTGGTTGAAAGAAGGGAAGAAAAAAATGCCTCAAGCTCCTTACACCGTGAAGCCTGACCAAAAGAACGTAATTTTCAGGTGGATCAGTTGTGTGAAGTATCCTTCAGGCTATGCAGGAAATATAGCTCAGTGTGTGAATGGCGTGCAATTTATATGTGAACAGAGAGACAGCAGACGGAGAACACACAATTCTGGGGTGATGGCGCATGGTGGGCGGAATGGAGTTGACTATTACGGTGTTCTCCATTCAGTGGTGGAACTCGTTTACGGTGAAGACATGATAGTGCACCTCTTCAAGTGTAGATGGTTTGATACTAGCCCGCAGAGCATGAAGATCGATCAGTACGGAATATTATCGGTGAACACTGCTACAAGTTGTTACGAAGATGACCTGTTCGTTTTTGTCACATCGGTAAAACAAGTGTTTTATCTTGATGACCTTGCTAAGGGTGACACGTGGAAAGTCGTCAACCTTGTGCACCCTCGAAACATTTACCGGGCGGCTACCACTTGGAGAGGCCGAAGACGAGGAAGAAGATGTTGCGTATCAAGAGCCCAACGCAATAGGTATTCCTAACGAGTCTACCGTTCGCCTTAATAATTTTAAAGCGAGTTGTTCGGTACGAATTCGTGATGAAGAGCCAAGGCTTATTGATGTTGATCCAAATCAAGAAACGGATGAAGACTCTGGCGATAAGGAAATGCATAGATTACCAGAAATTAATTCTGACACCGAAGAAGACTCATCGGATGATTCCGATTACGAGCCTTAGTTTTAATTTAGAGGACGTAATACATTAATTTGTAATAAAAAAGAATGTATTACTTTTATAGTTTACATATGTTGAATTCATATTTCTGTTATTTTATATGAATTTAGGTGATATATGAATAGGAAGTGTTTATGGTTTAAACCTTCTGTTTTTTAGATGTATTTTTTATACTTTAACCGATAAAATATACCATAATTCATCGACTAAGATGCGGATTAGCCGACGGAATATACTATAATTTTTCGGCTAAGATTGTTTATGCCGACGAATTGTGGTATATTTCGTCGGCTAAAACCATCTTAGCCGACGAAATATACTAAGGTATTCGTCGGCTTACCGCATCTTAGCCGACGAATACCCTAATATTTCGTCGGCTAAACCCTAAACCCTAAACCCTAAAATTTTTATACGACTTGTTGCGTCTCATCAGTTTGAAACTATTTTCAGTTTAAGGTCCGGTCAAAATACGTAATTTAGACGGTCCAATGACCTTTTCTGTGCGTTTAGAGGTTTGACTAAACCGATTGACCGTCCGGATCGATCCCTTAACCTTGTCGGATCAAGTTGAATTTTTTCCCATACATGTAATTTCTGATGGTGGTCAGATCTGATGGTCGAATTTTCGGTTCTCAAGTTTCATCATCACAATCACAACATGCCTACTAATGTTGTATAACTTGTTTACGAAGTGTTTAAGTAAATGTTCCGTTTCAAAAAAAAACTATACGTGGATCCTTCAAACGCAAAAAAGTCGTGGAATAAGATATGACCAGAATGGTTAAATACGTCCACGGTTGATAAATCACGGTATTCCGATAAAGTCTCGGTACCGATAGTTGCGGTCAATGCAATTTTCTAATCTTTCTCCCTATGGGTAGCCCTATCATCCGTGGTTTTTTTTTGTAAAATTTTTATACGACTTGTTGCGTCTCATCAGTCTGAAACTATTTTCAGTTGAAGGTCCGGCCAAAATACGTAATTTAGACGGTCTAATGACCTTTTCCGTGCGTTTAGGGGTTTGACTTAACTGATTGACCGTCCGGATCCATCCCTTAACCTTGTCGGATCAAGTTGAATTTTTTCCCATACATACATGTATTTTCTGATGGTGGTCAGATCTGACGGTCGGATTTTCGGTTCTCAAGTTTCATCATCACAATCACAATGTGCCGAATGTATTAAAAAGTAATTTAGCCGACGAGTTTCAAGGTTTAGCCGACGAATTTCAAAGGTTTAGCCGACGAATTTTAAAGGTTTAGCCGAAGAAATTCAAGGGTTAGCCGACGAATTTAAAATGTTAGCCAACGAATTTCAAATTTTAGCCGATGAAGTAATTATTTCGTCGGCTAAAGTTATCAGGACTGTAGAAAACCCAGCGAAAACCCTAACACCTGGTCTACCTCTCCCTCTCCCTCTCCCGGTCTCCCTCTCCGTCGCCCTCTCCCTCTCCCGGTCGCCCACTCCCTCTCCGCAGCCCATCCTCGCCGCAGCCCAGCCTCGTCGCCCAACCCAGCCTCGCCGCAGCTGCCACATTATTAAGGTCGGAGGTAAAAGTATGAACCCTAATTTATGTGTTGGTGTGAATTGTTTTGGAATTGGTTTATGCATGTGTTTTTGAAATTATGGTGCTTTTTGACGATAGGGAAATTTGTGGTATTATGGAATTTAGGAATGATTAATGCTCAATTAGGTTGGTAATGATTTGGAATATTTGATATGGTGGAAGGGTATAGAATTTGAATTTGAAGTATGAAATCGGAAAAAAAATATTACAATTTGAAGTCAATTGATTGACCTAGTCTGCTAGTATGCTTATGTAATTGAATTGTTGTCTTGTTAAATAATGAATTGTTGGAAATTTTAATTGAAATAGAGTACAATTTAGTTAGTATTTTAAACAGCTTTGATTCAAATTAATATTTTAAACAGGATGAGCGGTAATTTTAGATCGACGAAGGGTTCGAGGGGCCAAATGTCCGAATCGTCTGAGGGAACCTCTAGCAACCCTCAAACGTCGTTTCGAGGCCACATGACAGCTAGACATGCGACCTTTCTGGAGACGGCGCAGCGGCAGCCGCCGAGCGTTTCCCATTCCTCGAGGCAGCCTTTGGTGCCCACTTAATTGAGGCAGCAGGGCGTCCCTCATTTCTCGAGAGAGCTGTGGCCTCAGACCCAGACGGAGGTGTCTGCACCCGGTATGCCTGAGATACACCGGCTGCCCACTCCGGATGCTACTGCTTCGGATGGTGGGTCATCTAGGGTACAGATGCCACCGCCTCATCTATTCCTTCCGCAGATGATACCGGCCTTACCTGCAGTCGATGGCTCAAGGACGCCGATTTATCCATTGCCCCCGCCAGTGGCTCCATCAGCGGCGTACCGGTTCGTGCCTTTTGATACGCCTCTTATTTCCGCGAGGGTTGTTAGCGTGAGTCATGGAGTTAGTTTAGGAATGTAAATTAATTTGTTATTACTTTCCTATTCTGTATGTGTAGTACATAGTACGTAGGGTTTGTACAACTTGTATCTCTATATATAGCCTCCACTGTGAGATGAATAAGATATCAGAAAATTCATTCTCCAAACCTTGTTATATTTGACTTGGTATCAGAGAAAAGATCCGAAAGGACTTTGTCTCTTTGTCTTTCCGTTGCAAATTCTTCGTCCGACGTCGGTTATTTGTCAGACGGTTGTTTGTCTTTTTTAAATAAACCTCATTGTTAGGGCTTATTGTCTCGATCGTCGAAGTTTTTCCGACTGTTCTCAGTTTGACGTAGGCCCCTTGTCAGACTGATTTTTTACTGTGCTATGTCCGACTCAATATTACTGTTCAGCCCAGCTGCCGCCGCATCTTCTTTTCCAGAAGCTGTTGCCGTTGCTGTGTCCAGCCCGAGATCCAAGTGTCGCCGTCGTCGTCTCTGCCCAGAAGTTGTCGTCGTGCCGGAGCCAAGGTTCAGTCGACGTTGCTCTTTCTGCCCAAAGGACGCCGCCGTGCCAAAACCCGGGTCTCGACACTGCGGTGCCGATCCACATCTGTCATGACGTTGCCCTGCCGATCCACATCTGTCACGACGCTGCCGTGCCGATCCACATCTGTCACGACGCAGCCGACGCAGCATTCCTTGACCCGGTTCAGTTCAGTTTCTTGGACCCGGTTCTGCTAATCCGACCCGACCTGTTTCTAGTCCGACCCGGTTCGTTGTGTTCGACCCGACCCGGTTCAGTCACTATTCATTGTCAGCTCCAGTGCACCGACAGTGCAAGTGCACCAGGCGCAGGTTTATTCAGCCCTTTATTGTTTTTGCTCCATAAATTACTGATTTGGTATTTGTGTTGCAATGGGTTCTGGAGTTGAAAGTTCTCAAGAGAAAGATGTTCAGACAGTTGAAGTATATGTCAAGAATTCTGAAAGTGGTTCATTTAGGGGTGCCAAACTCAATGGAACCAATTTTCGGAAATGGAAGAAAATCATGACGGCTCATCTTCGAGGGATGCACAAGATGGGGCATGTAACTGGGACAATTAAGGCCCCTAGTGAAAGTGATGTTGATGCTTACACTAAGTGGGAAGATGATGATGGTCTTGTGAAGTCAGTCTTGTACAAGGCCATGAATGAGGACATAGTCGACCTGGTGGAACAATGTGATACAGCTCTGGCGATCTGGAAGACACTGGAAGATTTATATACTAATGAATCTGATTTCATACAGGTTCATGAGTTGATGTGCACTGCTTCTTCAATGCAACAGAATGGGCAGCCAGTGGCACAGTATTTCACCAAGCTAAGGAACATTTGGGCTGAAATTGATGCGAAACGTCCTTACAAGATCAAGAACCAGGAAGATCTTGTTTGGTACTTGAAGGAAAAGGAGCTTGAGCGAGTTCATCACTTTCTGAGGGGTCTTGATGCAAAACACAACAGTGCCAAAGGAGAGCTGCTCAGAATGACAGAACCTCCTAACCTGATTACAGCTTTCACATATATCCGTAAGGATGAGTCTCAGCAGGAAAGTCTTACTCAAGCACAACTTGAAGTCTTTAGTCTAACTATTCAGGCGAGAGCACCAGCACCACTCCTTCAGCAATCAAGTTCAGTTCCACTTCACAAGCAAGGACCACCACCAGGCTTTGGGAACCAACCTCATCCCCCTTGCTCTTATTGCAAGGGTGACCATGCTCGTGAGTCTTGTTGGAAGTTGTACCCTCATCTTAGGCCTAAGAGGCCTACTTATCGTCCCAAGGCGAAAGCAGCTATCCAGTTGGTCCAAGAACCAGACATCTATGGTGTATCCGGACATGACCATCATACAGCAGAAGGCACCACACCCACAGCATCAGTGACTGGTCGTGGTAAGATAGGTATGGCCTTAAATATTTCTAGCTTTGTTGGTGGTGATACATGGATTATTGATTCAGGTGCTTCAAATCATATGACTTATGACAAATCTTACTTTACTGAATTATCCTCTCCACCAGTACCATATGTTACTAATGCTAATGGTGAAGCCTTCCCTGTGTTAGGAAAAGGGTCAGTTTGTATCACTCCCACAATAGTGCTACAAAATGTGTTAATGTACCTGCTTTATCTCATCATTTGATATCTGTCCCATAGTTAAATGTTGAATCCAAATGCTCTGTGACCTTTTTTCCTATGTATGTGATTTTTCAGGATCTTCTCACTGGGGAGTTACTAGGTCGGGGGTACTTGAGGGGCAGGCTCTTTCATCTGGACCAGACTTATGCGGGGGAGAAACCAGGAGCACAGCCACAGACCGCTTTAGTGTCAACTTCTGACAGGCTAAGTGAAGTTTGGTTGTGGCATCGTCGCTTAGGGAATCCATCTTTTAGTGTTATGAAAAAATCCATGCCTTCTTTGTTTATTGGTGTGGATGAGTCAGTCTTACATTGTGAAACATGTGTTTTGGGCAAGAGTCATCGCTCAACCTATTCACCTCGTATTTCTAATAAAAGTGTCATTCCTTTTGAATTAATTCATTCTGATGTTTGGGGACCTTCAAAAGAACCTACTGTGTCTGGTATGCGATATTATCTGTCATTTATTGATGATTGTACATGTCTTACTTGGGTTGTTCTTCTTAAAACTAAGGATGAGGTTTTTACGGCTTTTCAAGCCTTTCTTTCCGAAGTCCAAAAACAGTACAATGCCAAAATTAAAGTTCTTCGCTCTGATAATGGAGGGGAATATGTAAACCGTGTCTTTCAGTCTTTTGTACAAACACATGGGATTATCCACCAGAAAACGTGTCCTTACACACCTGAACAAAATGGGGTCTCTGAAAGGAAAAATTGTCACTTACTTGATATGGCTCGTTGTATTCTCTTCAGTGCACATTGTCCTAAGAATCTGTGGGGTGATGCTATCATCGCATCTACCCATCTTATTAATCGTCTTCCATCTAGTGTCCTCCAGGGAAAGGTACCATTTGAGGTACTAGCTTCTTATGTCTCTTTATCTTCCTTTCATAATCTCCCTGCTCGTGTTTTTGGTTGTGTTGCATTTGTCCATATACCAAAGAGTCAAAGGTCAAGTAAGTTGGATGCCCGAGCGCTGAAATGTGTGTTTGTTGGTTATGGGGGACATCAGAAAGGATACAAGTGCTATCATCCACCTACTGGGAAGTATTATGTCACTATGGATGTCACTTTCTTTGAGGACATGAGTTATTATACCTCTTCTGATACTGCTCTTTAGGGGGAGCATTCATATTTTGAAGAGCTGTATCATGGAGAGGGGGAGACAGGTCATTCAGTTGAGGTTACTGATGCATCAGCTTCACATACACCAGCCACTCCACAGGTTCAGAGACCAGAAGATGATAGACAGGCACCACCAGATGATTCTGGTGCAATTGCTCCAGAGATTCAGGAACCAGAAGCTGAAAGTGTTCCTGCCCCTCCTGCCTCGCCTGCTGTTACTAATACCCCTGACTCATGTCTTCCTAGTACAGAAGATCTTCCATCTGAGGTTAGTGATTCTATTGGGGTTAATACTAGTGATGTTAATAGTAGACAATATGTGTTACCAAATAGGTCTACTAGGGGTAAACCAGCAAAAAAATATGAACCTACCCTTCAAGCCAAAGCTAAATATCCAGTGACAAATTTTATGTCTACCAAGAGATTGTCTAAGTCATATGAATCATTTGTGAATCAAATATCTGCTGTATCAGTACCTAACAAAGTGCAGGATGCGTTGGGAGATCCAAAATGGAGGAAAGCAATGGATGAGGAGATGGAAGCGTTATAGAAGAACAATACTTGGGAGCTTGTATCCCCACCACATGGAAAGAAGGCTGTGGGATGTCGCTGGGTGGTTACAGTGAAGCATAATCCAGATGGGTCAGTGAGTCGATATAAAACACGCTTGGTAGCAAAGGGATTCACTCAGACATATGGCATTGACTATGATGAGACATTTGCACCAGTTGCAAAGATGAATACTATCAGGGTATTGCTCTCTCTTGCTGCTAACTTAAACTGGCCTCTTAAACAGTTTGATGTCAAGAATGCTTTTCTTCATGGAGAACTTGTGGAGGAAGTGTATATGGATCTTCCACCTGGATATAAAACTGCTCCTTCAGGTAACTTTGTGTGCAGATTGAGAAAATCTTTGTATGGTCTTAAACAATCACCTCGTGCTTGGTTTGGAAGGTTTTCACAGTTCATGAGGAAGATTGGTTATAAGCAGAGTAACTCAGACCACACCTTGTTTCTCAGACATCAACGAGGGAAGGTAACAGCTCTGATCATATATGTTGATGATATGGTTGTTACTGGTAATGATACTATTGAGATGGATAGATTGCAAAAACAGCTAGCCACAGAGTTTGAGATGAAAGACCTAGGTACACTCAAGTACTTCTTGGGCATTGAGGTAGCCAAGGGGAGTGAAGGCATCTATCTGTGTCAGAGGAAGTATATACTTGATCTATTAGCAGAGACAGGTATGTTAGATTGTACTCCAATTGACACTCCTATTGAGCAGAATCACCGATTAGCAGAGTATCCTGATCAGGTACCTACCGACAAGCCTCGTTATCAGAGGTTAGTTGGACGTCTGATTTATTTGACACACACCAGACCTGATGTTGCATATGCAGTAAGTGTGGTGAGCCAGTTCATGCATAATCCCAGTGTAGATCACATGGATGCTGTTGTGAGGATTTTAAGGTACTTGAAGTCAGCTCCTGGGAGAGGAGTAATGTTCTCTAAACACAACAGTATTCTTGAGGTTTGTGGTTTTACAGATGCAAACTGGGCTGGAAATATTACAGACCGGAGGTCTACATCAGGGTATTTTACCTTCGTGGGAGGTAATCTTGTTACTTGGAAGAGTAAGAAGCAAAAGGTGGTGGCTCGGGCTAGTGCTGAAGCAGAATATAGAGGTATGGCTCATGGAGTATGTGAGTTGTTATGGCTGAAGAATGTGTTACGAGATTTGGGGGTCAAACCCAAGTGTGCTATGCAGTTGTATTGTGACAACAAGGCAGCCATTGATATCTCACAAAATCTTGTACAACATGATCGTACCAAGCATGTGGAGGTTGATCGTCACTTTATAAAGGAGAAGCTAGATGCAAAGATCATTAGCTTTCCTTTTGTCCCTACAGAGGAGCAACTTGCAGATATACTCACAAAATGAGTTTCTAAGAAGGCCTTTTATGACTCACTTGGCAAGTTGGGCATGGTTGATGTATATGCGCCAACTTGAGGGGGAGTGTTAGCGTGAGTCATGGAGTTAGTTTAGGAATGTAAATTAATTTGTTATTACTTTCCTATTCTGTATGTGTAGTACATAGTACGTAGGGTTTGTACAACTTGTATCTTTATATATAGCCTCCACTGTGAGATGAATAAGATATCAGAAAATTTATTCTCCAAATCTTGTTATATTTGACTAGGGTATCATCATCGACCACAGAGACGGAATCCGTCGCGTCCGCCTCATCGCCCTCAGGTAATAAAAGATGAATGATTTGTTTTCTTATAATTAATAATAAAGGGTCTCTGATTTTAATAATCAATTTGGTTTATCATGTGATAGGCACCGTCAGAGCGAAGCCGACAAAGAAGAAGAGAGGCCCCGTCACAGGGAAGGCTCTCGAGAAGACCGTCACTACTTCAGGGAGGATCGTCATCGATACTAACAGGGATTGCCACATAGTATCGGGCGGGAAGTCGAAGACGTACTCCGGCCGCGTGGGAGAACTCATTAGGGATAGAGTCCCTATGTTGTGGTCAGACTGGGGCGAGGTCCCGCAGGAGGTTAAGGACATGGTCCACAACGCGATGTCGGTGAGTTTACAAAATGCCTCAATAATATTATGTATTACATTGTTGATTTCTCGAAAAACTAAACTAATAAACGGTTAAATGCAGGTGTGGTTTGACGTTCTCAAGCACCTGAAGAACAGCTGGGCGGACGTTGTGCATGGGGGAAGGTACGTTGGGAAGTTAATGAAAAAAAAAATTGTATATGATATTAATAATATTTCTAATATTTTTGTTGTATCTGTATGTACAAGGAGTGGAAGAACGAGTTGCGGACCCACTGGACTATACACGGGAACGCACGTTCTGGTACCCCTGCTGAGTTTCAGTACAGGGAGTACGAGTGATGTTGGCTTCTGACATCAGAATTCAACAACCCTCGCAAACAGGTATTTAAAAAAATCAATTAGTTAATTTGTCATTAAGTACGTGTGTTTTTAAATATTTTACTAATAGTTTATTTTTTTCTTTGAAGGCCGTTTCCCGGGCGAACGCTCAGAACCGGCAACGCAATACAAGGAACCATCATGCCGGTTCTAGACCGTTTGCTGTCTTCATGGACGAGGCGGCCAGGGAACATCTAGAAGTCAACCGGTACGTCTATACGTACGAGAAGGCATATCCTTACTCCCAGGAGGATATTGTAAGTCATCTTACGTTTTAAAATTTTTAATTTTACTTATATATATGTCAAAATGTTAATTAATCATTTTTTTCCTATCCAATTAGGCGAAGGTGAGGGAGGCTAGTGACGAGGTGATGAGTGCTATAGTGAGGGAGACATGGCCGGACACGCAGGAGGAAGAGATGTTCGAAGCCATGTCTTGGATCGACACTTCAGATCCGAGGGTTGGGGCGAGGATCATGGGCACAGCCTTTCCACCGCGAGAAAACAACTTCTACTGCCGGGGTCTAGGATAGAAGGGCCAGGGGATCCTGAAGACCACTCCAGGATTTCAACGAAAGGCAACCTCGACCAGCAGCATGACGACTCAGCTAGAGTCGGAAGTTGAGAGACTACGGGAACAGCAAGCCGCTCAGGCTGCCGCTCATGCTGCTCAGGCTGCCTCTCATGCTGCCCAGATGGCCGACCAAAGAGCCTATAATGCCGCGGTATATGCCGCCCAGCAGCAGAAGATGTTCTAGTACATACAGGAGTTTATAGCTGCCCAGCGTCAGGAACTTCCAGCTCCGCCCATGCCTACGCCTATAGCGCTACCTCAGCCGCCGCAATCTCCTCAGCAGCAGGCCCCAGAATCGGATATTGATTTAGACAATCTAGATTTTGTGTAGTTGATAAATTATAACTTTATGTGTTTCTTGTTGGTTATATATATGGAATTGTTTTGGTATATTTTGCAGCTTGCTTGGAATGGTAATTTAGAAATTTAGCGTATTTTTTTTTACTGGAATGGACTTATAGCCGATGAAACATGTCACAATTCGTCGGCTATAGTATTTTTAATTTTTTTTCATACGGTTTAGCCGACGAATTATGGCATAATTCGTCGGCTAAACCATACTAAAGCCGACGAAACATTATGTATTTCGTCGGCTATAGTTATTTTTAATTTTTTAATTATATACTTTAGCCGATGAATATCTCTATTGCGTCGGCTAAAGTCTGGGAGTATAGCCGATGATGTCCTGTGTCGTCGGCTAAATAGTGGAACAATAGCCGACGAAATATAGAGTTTGTTTCGTCGGATTAATACATGAACAAAAGCCGATGACAAAAGAGTTTGTTGGCTTAATACTGGTACAATAGCCGACGACGGTCTCCAGGTTCGTCGGTTAAAGTCATCGCCGACGACCCTTTCCCGACAAAATTATAGCCGACGAAGGCTCATCGGCTAAGATCTTAGCCGACGAATTAAGATAACAGGCTTTTCGTCGGCTAAAGTGCTTGTCCTGGTAGTGCAAGAATCCAAGTGAGGGAATAATCTTCTTAAAGTGAATATGGGGATCAAGAGTCGAATCTAGGTGAGTAGCAATCTCCTCAAAGAGAGTTTGTGAGGAGTTGAGGGAAATTTTAGTGACATGTCAGGAGAAATCTTCTCTAAGCGAATCTCGATCATTAGCATTCCGTTCGAGAAAAATCAAAGTGAGACATGAAATCTGTGAGAATGAGACTTCCCCAAAATGAATATATTCTAGGCGAGCAACATTCCCTTCTAGAGAAATCTTAATAAAGAGTAGAGTTCAAGTAATAATAAACACTCTCATACGAACCATGAAGGGTAAACTCTAAACCCTAAACCCTAAACCCTAAACCCTAAATCTTATCACAGATAGATAACTATAACATTTTTACATAACTACCCCTTATACTTACACTACAATCAATATTAGTTTAAATGGGTAATCAAGTAAAATTAGCAGATAAATTACTTCGGAAGTGTGCAGATATTGCTTAGCATTATACCAGGAATTCAACTTCTTTTGGCTTCGCATTATACCGCTTTGTACAATTTTGTTATATTTTTGGTCTCTTCTTTCGTCTTTTTAAATTTGTTTTATGTATTTTCATTATAAGTAGATCGACAAAAGAAAACAAAATCATTCACACTCAATTAAATGTACTGATTTGAAGTACAATGAATATTTATTACAAATAAAAAAATTAAATGTTACTAAATCAAAATGGTCCACAATGGTATCCATACCAAATCAAAAAAACTTGAGAAATCTATATTTTCTAATAAAAGGTAACTACAGTACTAATGGCCATCAACATAAAATTATGCTATGAATTTCAGAAATCTTTCGACATCCCCATTCAGTTCCTCCAATCTTTTGGCATGCTCCTTCAATCCTTCAAGTCTGGTAGTCTCATTACTTTCATAGGCCATAAAATACTTCGACCAAGCATTATGATGTGTCAAATGCAGTTTCTTTCTAGCATTTAAGGAATTGATCTACAAAGAATGACAAATCAAAGGATTAACTTGACATACATCCTTTCAAAATTATAGGAATAAATTAGTGTATTATCTGAAAGTCGATCAAAGTGCGATTAGAAAACAAACAAAAAACACCAAGTACCTGTAACTCTTGACATGAAAAACGAGTACAAAGGAAATCCCATTATTCTTGAGTTTTAACTACTTCAGGCTTGTTTTCTAGTGCTTCTTCAACTGTTGAGAATTTATCAAAATGCTTCTTTAGCCCGTAACAAAATTTTAAAAATGTCGCCGTAAACATTTTGATTACATATCTCTTGACCCAAGGAAGAGAAATGTTAATGTCGAACTTGCTCTGCAAACATTTTAGTTGACTCTTGTCAGATAGAGTACAATAAAGTAAATGTTAAACTTTTACTTACAAAAAAAAAATTTGAGAAGTAAAGTACTTGAGAAACATCAAATTATCACTCACAGTTATTCTTTCAATCATCTTAGCCACATTAGTTGATTCAATGTCAGCCCATTTTTCCACATTCAATGATGCAAGCTTCCTAACTATTAAGTTGATATCATTCACAAACAATGTTGCATATGGACATGTGGGTCTTCCGATATCTTGTAGCAAGGTGACAGGGATTTTATGGTTCAACCGGGAATGCACCTTCTCGATATTCACTTGTCTAGTTCTTCGTCTCGCTTCTCTGTCTCGACCTGTTACACACAAGTTTCGATCAATCAATCACATGACTTCTTTTCTAATTTTGACTGATGAAAATAAAATACAACATACCTGTAGTGGACCTTTGTAAATTTGCTAACATTACAATATATATCATTGAGCTCATCAGTTATAGCAATCGTAATAGGCCTCTTAAAATTTTGTTGTTGAAGACACATTATGATACCTCATGTTTTACAAGTGAAATATTGATTAACATCAAAATATGACGAACAACGAGACAACCATATCTGATAGACAAAGCGAATTAGGAAAAACAAAGCAATCGACAAATATTGAAGGTTTGAAAAACCCAATAAGTATTAGGGAATACACCATCACTGATATCCACGTCCCTCACAAATCCTTTGACATTATTATATCCAATTCCTATAAGTAATTCTTGATTTGAACATAATATTTGACCACCAAAGATAATTTGTTTCTGGTTATCTAGCTACATGCAGGAGTTGCATCAAAACCCTAGCTTCGCGCAACCCAATTAAACAAGATCAAGAAAAACATTTACTTCTGTTTAAGAAAAAAAAGAAGTACTTGATCGAAAATTATTGCATCGATGATAAAAGCTGTATATCTACATCGATGATAAAAGCAATACTCATCGATCTACTGCTGCAGTATCACTTTTAATTCCCAAGAAAAAAATAATCAATAGAACTCAATTCAAATTGGGA
Source organism: Fragaria nilgerrensis (assembly GCA_010134655.1). Lineage (NCBI taxonomy): Eukaryota > Viridiplantae > Streptophyta > Magnoliopsida > Rosales > Rosaceae > Fragaria > Fragaria nilgerrensis. The sequence continues at coordinate 22,594,432 of CM020979.1, read as the reverse complement.
AAACAACACATAAAGCCAAATAAATCAAATAATATCAATTTCGGGAATCAAAGCATGATTCATCAAACTCCCATCAAACATAAGAAAAAAAGAGCATGAAAGAATGTTAGATACGTGTACTTTACCAAAGGAGTGGTTCTGATAGCTACAATGAGAAGCACAAGACGGTAGCTAGGGTTTTATCATCCTCTGTGCCTTTTATATTGGGTTGTATTTTAATCGCAATAATGCTCTCTTTTTTGTCCCCGCCAAGAGAAAAAAAATCCCGCTCTTTACGTTTTCAGTACCGCCATTTTTTTCAATTATACTTTTTTTTCCCACCATAACTTGCAATTTTCTACCAAACTAATAATGAGGAAATTATTATTTTCTCGCTAATTGGTTCTTTCGATGAGGAAACGGTTCCTCGTAAAACATAAACATATAGTGAGGAAACCTTAAATTTATCGCTATTCAATTTGGCGGGTCTTGTACAATTTTCTGCTAAATTAATGATGAGGAAACTTTTATTTTCTCGTTAATTGGTTCTTTTAGCGAGGAAACAATTCCTCGTCAAACACAAACATGTAGCGAGGAAACCTTAAATTTGTCGTTATTGAATTTGGCGGGTCTTTTATAAATTTTCCGCCAAACTAATAACGAGGAAACTATTATTTCCTCGATAATGGATTCTTTCGACGAGGAAACAGTTCCTCATAAAACAAAAACTTTTAATGAGGAAACATTACAGTTGTCGCCAATGAATTTGGCGGGTTTTGCACAATTTTCTGCCAAACTAATAACGAGGAAACTATTATTTCCTCGCTATTTGGTTCTTTCAACGAGAAAACGGTTCATCGTAAAACACAAACTTTTAGCGAGGAAACCTTCAATTTGTCACTATTGGATTTGGCGGGCCTCACACAATTTTCCGCCAAACTAATAATGAGGAAACAATCATTTTGTCGCTAATTGGTTCTTTTGACGAGGAAATAATTTCTCGCAGATTATGGACTTTTGGTGATGAAACCTTACTTTTGTCGCCATAAAGTTTGGCAGGTCTCCCACTATTTTCCGCCAAAAAAATAACGATGAAATCATGATTTCCTCGTTGAATGTTTATTTTGCGATGAAAAAGTTCCTCACCAAAAGTTTATATTTCCACGCTAATAAAATCACGAATCAGGAGACCAAATTATGATCATCTTTAGTGAGGAACTAAAATTTTTGTCGTAGAAAGTGGTTTATTGCGAGGAAAATATGTTTATCGTAAAAAACCTAATGATATTTAGTAAGAAACAAATATATTCCTCGTTAAAAATGACATTTATTGAGGAATATAAATTCCTGATAGAAAATTTGGTCACTAAAAGGCCTTTATGTTGTAATGAGCGTAGGTAAGGCTTACATTTAATTTTTGCCTATTTTGTATAAGTATTGAATTTTAGTTGGAAATTTAATTATGTTTCTGAAACAGGACATGAGGAGGCTCGAGCAGAAGAGGCCCTGGATCGACATCAGGCTTAGGCCTAATTTATGAGTGGACTTTTGTTTTAAATAATATGCATGCTATGGTTCATGGTCGAATAATTTCTTTTGTTGGAGTTACTGAAAATGAGATTTTTCGGTGAATATAAATATATATTTATAAGGAGAGTATGTATATAAATGTTAGCTAGCCATATGTGTCTGTCTACCTTAATGGCGTAATATATAACTGCATTATGGTGTGACGTGAGCGTTAGACGCGAGCGTAGTAGCCATATATGAGTGTTTAATTCATATAGGGGGTATGGACACATATTTATACACTCATCCGTCCACCTTAATGGCGTAGTATATCACCGTATTATAGCGTGACGTGAGCGTTAGACACGAGCGTAGTAGCCCTATATAAATTATTTTAAATCTATAAAATTTATATGAGGAGTATGGACGCGTGTAAATACATACATATATTTATATATATTTTTGAGCTTGAGAGGCTCGATATTTATGAGATAAAAGTTTTATCGCTGGATGCATGCATTCGATTTCTTTGGAAATTAAATTGGGAAAGCATAAATATTTTTATTTATTGGTTCATTTAATTAAATTTATTTTTGTCCATTCATTCTAACGTTTGCGAATGTTTTCCCCTGGGCCCTTCGTTTTAAAAATGCCTAGTCTGCAGAGTTCAGGTTGGTACTAGTAGGAGGCGAGGCATAGTTACCCACTTCTCCGCCACTTTTCACTAGTAGGTTACCTGTTTAACCTACTAGTGTATTTTCTTGCTTCCTCTAGTTTTAGCAGCTCTAATTACCTTGAGGATAATGTATAATATATCGGTTGTGTGCTAAGTCTTTGATTATATTTTGGAATACTCAAAGGATGACATATGTTATATTAGTTGGATATTTATGTGATGGATTGGACGATGGTTTTAATGTCATTTTGTGGTGGTTGTGTCACATCCCGACCCGTAAAATTTTATCTTATTTACTAGCTTGTTTATAATAAGAATTTTACCGTCTCCGACATTGAGATATAGTTTAATTGGTCCCTAGAGGGGTTTTGAGGGACGATTATTTCGGAGAGTTATTCGTAGGAGAAAAATGTAACGATGGTAAAAAAAATGGTAAATTTAGCTAGTAAAAAGTAATTTTTATTAGGGTATATTTTTTTGGGGTGTTAAATTTTGGATTTGGGTATTTTTAAGAAGTGTTGGGCCGGGTTGGTGTAAGGCCCAAACCCGTTTCTTTTTCTTTTCTCTTCTCCCTTTCTCTCTCTTCTCTCTCTTTTCTCTCCCGCGCTCTCCCTTTCTCTCCCCGCTGCCGGATTTCTTCCAGCGCCGTTCGCCGCCGTCCGGCCAAGCCAGGCCGCCGGACTGGTCCCGTTTGGACCCCCGCCGTTCCCTCTCTCTTTTTGGGCCGGTGACCGGCCGGTTGCGCCGCCGAACGGGGGGAAACTCCCCTAGCAGCCGATTGCCCTTTTCGCCGGAGCTCCCTCCTCCGGCCACCAAAGACGGTGATCTTTGGCTCGTTTTGTATCTCTCCTCCCGTGCAACAACCCCTCCAAAAGGCTCGATCCCTCTTGAGCTCGGTAAGGAGAAATTTGAAGTTGAAATTCTAGGGCTTTTAGGATGTTTTCGTTCGATTGACCTAGTTAGGCTTGAAATTGGACTTAGTGATAGTTATGAAAGTTGTTTGGGATGATGAGAGGAAGATTCTGTTGAAATTTGGTAGAAATTGGACGTCGCCGGAATCGACCTCCGGCCGCCGCCGTTTTGGGATTTTGTATAATTTTAAATGTGTAATAATTAGAGGAATTTAATGAAATGAATTGTGGAATTTTCGGACGAGTTTTGAATAGGTTTGTGAATTTCCGAAGTTTGGTATTTAAGCGGTTAAATAATGTAAAATCCGATCGTAGGATTTAAATCAATTTCTGGGGAAGGTTGTATTTACGACTGCCGAGTATGATATAAAAGTTTGGATCGTTTCGATTTAAGAATATCGAACTTAGGCAATGATGAGCGTATTTATGGCTCTCGATTAATTTTGCCTATTTTATCAATACTGGATTTTAGTTGGGAAATTAATTATATATTTGGAACAGGACGTGAGGAGACTCAAATTGGAGAGACCTCGGATCGACGTCAGGCTTAGACCTAAAGTTGTGAGTGGACATTTGTTTTAAATAAAAAGCATGCGATGAATGATTTTATTAATCATTTATTTCTTTTGATGAGATTTATTAATTTCTCGCCTATTTGACAATTTTTCCTCCTTTGGAGAAATCCCGAAAATGAGATTTTCGGTGGATATATATGTTTTGGATTTTATGAGAATAGTATGTATATAAATGCTAGCTAGCCATACGTGCTTGGTCCGTCATAATGAGGTAAAATACCATTATGGCGTGTCGTGCGTGTTAGACACAAGCGTCATAGCCCTATATGAAAACTTCTTTCTTTTTCAGTTTATTTAGGTTTTCATATAGGGAGTCCACACGTATATGTACACCGTCCCTTTTCGGTCATAATGAGGAAAAATATCATTATGGCGCAACGTGAGCGTTAGACGCCAGCGTTGTAGCCTTGTATGAATTTCTATTTTTCTGAATTGTTTCTAGGATTCATACAAGAAGTCTGACGGGTGTAGATACATACGAATATATGTTTATATATAGTTCAGCCAGAGATGCTCCATTTTATTTGAGTTTGTGACTAGCCAGTGCTAGTCGTGAAATTGTCAGATTATGAATTGAGCGCTTTTGAGTTGCCGTATGCAGTATATTTTCTATGAAATTAAAATGGGAATGCATAAATATTTTGTTATTAAATTATTTATGTCCACTCACTCTAACGTTATTAAATGTCTTTCCCTGGGCCCTTCGTTTTAAAATGCCCAGTCTGCAGGATTGCATAGTTGAGATCGGGCGTACATGGAGAAGAGGCATAGTCAATAGTATAGCTTCCGCTCTTTTCTATTTATTTCTAGTTCATTTCCTCTCAAATAGAGTTGCTCTGAATATGTTGGTTATAGGATCTTTGTTAGATTAGTAAATCTATATTGGGAGATGTTGTAATTTTTGGGGAGCACGAAGGCTCCACGAGTCTATAAGGTTGGATTTGGAACCTTTAGACGTGTTTGCAGGTTTCTATTAGAAGGGTTGTCCATTTTCAAGGGAGGTTGTACCAAAGTTAGCGGTAAATCTTTCCTTAGAGGTGGTCCCCGCACGATTTACTCCGGGTTTAGGGTGAAATTCGGGGTGGGTCGTGTCAGGTTGTGTTTGTGGGGAGCAGATGGCTCCAGGAGTTGAGGATGGTTGTTTCGTTATAGGAGTGTTATTTTAAATTTTTCAAGTTAGGGTTGTCCATTTTCAAGGGAGGTTATGCCGAATTTTTCGATAAATTTTTCTTGGAGGTGGACCCCGCATAACTTAATTCGGGTTTGAGGGTGAAATTCGGGGTGGGTCCTGGTGTAGCACAGCGTTGCAAGCCAGAGACAAAAATTTTGACCGGAGGAGGAAGTTGCCGAGTCACTCGCCGGAGCTCAAGCTTTCGCTGGTGAACCTAGACCTCTTGAGTGCTATTTTCTTGAAGTCTCTCCTAAACACGATTCAAGCTTCCTTTCACCTCATTTTGTAGTCTAGAAGTTGGATTTGAGGCACTCCTTGGCAGCCCTATTTTTGGACATTTCCGACCGATTCCGGCCAAATTGGTTCAAACGTCATGTATAAAAAATGCTTCCCTCTCTTCAATCTACAAGTTTGTTGTTGGGAGTTTGTTCAAATTTTGAGTTTGTGTGGTGGAGCATGGGGCCCACTCGTTGCGTATGGCAGCGCGTCTGGCAGTGTTTGTAACTTTAGTTTTTATGATTAGTTAACTCTTATTGTTGTGAGCTTGTTGAGATGTGGAAATTCTAGGTTATGAGTAAGGTTTGCATATTAGGTGCTATGTTAATCATAGATGTTTGGGAGGTTGTGAACTTTGAAAGTCTGAGTATAGAGGCAGTAGGAATGAGTTGTTTGTTCGACGACCTTGGAAGGTTGTCCTCTTTTGGGCAGCCTTTGGGCTAAGGTTTAGTCAAGGGTGCATTGTTTTCCTATAGTCCGAATAGTACTAAGTTTGATAAATGTTTGGTTTAGGTGACTTGTGAAGTGTGGTTTGAGCTTGGCGATTGTGTTTTTGTTGAAGACGTAACAGGAGTATTTAGGTGAGTAAATCTCACCAAAGTTCACATTGGGACAAAATTATTATGGTCATTTTGATGATGATGATGTTTTAAAGAATATACAATTGTTTGTTTTAAAATATATGAGTTTGATCGCCAACGGCTCATAGGTAAGATAAAACAAGTTTTCCTATTTATATGATTATTTTTTAACGTTCATATGATCATAATATTGTTGGTTCTTGGTAGATTATTCATGTGGGAATATCTATGTGAAAGGGTATATTATTATGATATGTTCATTGTGTTATTGATGATGATAGTATTATATTGTGTTTTGTTGTTTAGACAGTCAAACTAGGTTCCAAGCCTTTGGTCGGATGATTGGTTACGGTTAGGATAAACCTCTAGTCCATTTGTCGATGTAGGTCATGGGAGGTACCATTATAGGTATTTGGGACTCATGGATACATGTATGTTGTTGTAAGTCATGGGAGGTACTTATATGTATCTGGGACTCATAGGTACATGTGTTTGTTGTAAGTCATGGGAGATACCTTATAGGTATCTGAGACTCATAGATACATGTTTTATTTGTAAAAGTGTTGGATATGTGGAATTATTAACTATTCTTATATTGTTTCATGTGTTATTATTGGTTGTTGTAAATGTGTTGAGTTAGTTTTGAGAATTACTCATACGAGGTTTTTAGCTTACCAGGTTTGTTATTTTATAACCCAGTGCACTAATTCATGGTATTGGTGCACTGGGTTAGACCTACATGTAATGATCATCAGGAGTGAGGTGGAGGCTTAGTGGTAGGGTTTAGATGCTGTAGTTTTATTATTATATTTTGGTAGACAATATTAAGCTCATGTGAACATTTTCATTTTACTTAACTTTTCAAGGTGATGTAAACAAGGAAATGTAATATTTGACTCAGTTTGAGTTGGTGTTGACATTTACATTTTCAGCCTGTGAGTATAGTTTTTGAAGTTGTTGAATATGTTTTGGAGCTTTATTTTGAGTGTTATATCATGTTCAAATTTTTGAAAATTATTCTTAAAAATTGGGGTGTGACATTTTCCATCACAACAGTTGGTTTCTCCCTGCAAACTAATAACTTTGGTAAACTCACTATAGATTCATTTGAGTCATTTACCTCCAACAGTAGAGGCAACACACATAGAATATGTCCATATGTCTATCTTCTTCGAGACACTGTCAGAAATAACAGTTACATCGACAAGCATTCAAATTTGGTGCAGCCCCTTGCTTCAGTTGCTGCTCACTACTTGGTTTTGCATATCAGAAGCACTAGAAACCAAGGTAGTGTCTTTTATGCTGTTGCTCAAAGCCAACTCAGTCAATTTCATACCATGAAGACTAGCATGAACTAGCTGTGTCTCACCTCTCTGTTCTTGCATTTTAGAATCAATCACGGACTTCTTTTGCTTGGTTTCCAGCCTCCAAACATAGCTGATTCTGGTCTATTTCCTTTAGTACATTCCTAGTCTCCAAAACCACATCAGTAGTAGGACTTAGAAGAGACTTACTGAGAACTACAGGCTTACGTTTGATAACTAGTTTTCGCAGACAAGGGCTGCAGAGGTTGCAAAGGTTTCAGAAATGAAACCGAGGCATCAGCTTGAGTACCCTTAAAAATGAGGGAGCCTTTAGAGTATAGTTTGGATTTGCCAGATTGGCCAAAGTCTCAATCCGGTTCTCTTTTGGGTTTCTGCAGTTTGGAGACTGGAATCTTCTTCTTACAAACTCCATCAACATGAAATATCAACTTGCACAAAGATCACATACCCACAAGATTCTCATAGAAGAAGGTAACAATTTTTATGACAATTGGGGCTAGCTTAAGTACCTTTTCGAATATGAAGGGTCGATCCAGGTCACGAGAAATATGAACTCGTACTTCTCTAGTTGAGTAAAGCAGTTTTAGATCCACATGAGGACCATCTCTTACCACAATTACAGCTTCTTCAATGACTTCAGGAGTTTCCAGCTTTGAAGGGATGTTTTCGAGCCGAACCCAGAAGAACAACGAGTCAAAATTGATATCATAAAAATCAGCTAATCCATCATACTCTTGAATGACCATTGGCGCGCAGAGGTAGTACCAAGAACCTCCCCAAAGCACCCATTCGATCTCGCTTAAGGAATGAAACCTCTGGCTTTTGCTGAACTTTGAATTTTTCATTCGTGTTCCAAACACGACGGAACTTCTGCATCAGATTGGTGGGATCAAGTCATTTGGGAGCCAACGGCTTTGCAAGCAGGTACGCCTATGAGTTTTGACGACGCATAGTACCGGATCGGCGCAAGACATCAAGGACCTCATTCCTCGCCAGACCACGGGATGCAGCGAAATTGGCAACGACCTCATCAATTTGGCTTGACATGATTGAAGAAACACAGACAAATTGTTTTGGAATGAAGAATTTGGGTAATTTGAAGTAAAATGATAGAAGACGCTAAGAAGAAATATGCATAGGGTTTGGTTAGCGACGCTCTTGGTTTAGCGACAGAGAGAGCTTGCGCACTAAGGTTTTTTTTCTATGACTTTAAGTTTTGGTGTTGCGACAAAGAGAGCCTGCGCTCTTGGTGTTGTGCATGATGAAATATATTGATATGTACGGTTTGTTCAATAATGGAATTGAGATATATTGATTTGCTCATTAGCATATGTATATGATGTGTAATTCAAAACTTCATAATTCATTTATTTTACATTCAACAAACATGGGTTTACAAAACTGAGGCCTCTTTTGGTATACTTCGCTTTGAAAAAAAAAAAAAAAAACAGCTTCTATATGAACTTTCATATTTAATAGTGTTTGGTAAACTAAACTAAAAAATAAAAAATAAAAAAAATTGAAAATTACAGGTCACTGGCAGTAACTTTTAGAAACAACCTTAAGGTTGCTTTTAGAAGCTGTTGTCATTAAAAACACTAGAAATTAATATATTTTGTCTTGACGCACTTTTAAAACTAATATTTACCAAACAAAAATTATTTTAATTCACAGCTAATTATTTTTTAAGTACAACAACAACAGTTTCTTTTTAAAGTCACAACAATATTAAACTAATCCTAAGCCAACGACAAGAACAAGTCCAAAATTCCACTTGAAGTTTAATTATGGTTGACATGCTTGACATCTAAGCTATTCGACATGAAAACCATGAAATCGTGTTAATCAAAAGAAATTTTGAAAGATTAAAATAAGCATGCAGGTGAGAAATATTCCCTACCCATTATAATTTTTCGCTTTCTATCTTGGGCATTTCCTAGTTCATGTCGATGAAGGAGTAAAATGAGGAATACAGAAAGAGGGCAAAAGAGAAAACCTTAAGAAAAAAAATGACAAACAAAATTTGAAGAGGTGTGTATTAAGAATATAGACATGTGTGAATAAAATTACTTTTCTAAGTTTTTTTTCTGACAAATAGAAACAAATAAAAATATTTTTGAATCAAAATATTAATGATTTCATTCATAAGACATGTATAGATTACAATATGAATCGATCATTTTCCTTCCGTACAAAGGGAAAATAAGATCATTTGATACACAAATAGATAGTAACCTCCCAGCCACTCACAAAGTACCACAAATAGAGTTATATCATAGGACTTTATTCTAAACATAGGACATGAAATAACATAAATTTAAAGACCTATAATCTATGTGAAAACATAGATCATAGGCAAGTTCAAGGAAACAAAAAGAATTAAAACATATCTTTGCCCATGAGATTAGGGCTAGAAAGCTTTTTATGTGTTGCACACACGAGATGGTAGCAGAGATGTTCACAACCTTCAAACTCGCAAAAACATAAGAGATTGCAAACGACTTAGTGACGTCGTCGATGGAGAATAACGTCTTGGAGGAGAATGCGTTTGTCTTCTTCGAGAACAAGGAGGAGGTCATCGCTTGATTGATTTGAGATGCTAGCAAAGATATTCACAATCTTCAAACTCGCAAAAACATGAGAGATTGCAAACGACTTAGTGACGTCATTGATGGAGAACAACGTCTTGGAGGAGAATGCGTTAGTCTTCTTTGAGAACAAGGAGGAGGCCATCGCTTGATTGATTTGAGAGGAAAAAAGTTTAGAGTTTGATGGCTATTGCAGCAGCCTTTAGGTCTTGGTGTTTAGGAGAAATAATCACAAGACTAACAACATATCCATAGATTGATTGATTTAAAATTGTTGATAAAAACTAGTAAAGAATCTATTGATTTTAATGTTTTCTGATAAAAAAATTAGAATTAAATTCAGTTTACCCCCTAAATCTTTGGTGCCAAAATCAATTCAGTCCTGCAACTTTTTTTTAAATCAGTTCGCCCCTTTAACTTTCGTAAACACATTAGTCAGGTCTAATTTTTGAATTCTCCTCGAAATATGACGTCACCAAAGCTGTTGGAACTTACAAGGGGACCCATAATTCAGTTTTATCCCTCTTCAGAAGAGTAAAATAGCCAATTTGACAAAATATTCTTAAAGAATATAAAAAAATGCATCCATTTAGCAAAATGAAAAAAAAACAATGAGGATATTTCAGACATCTCGTTCAAAATGAGGGGATACAACTGAATTATGGGTCCCTTTGTCAGTTCCAACGGCTTCAGTGACGTCACATTTTGAGGAGAATTCAAAAATTAGACTGACTGATGTGTTTACGAAAGTTGAAGGGGCGAACTGATTTAAAAAAAAGTTGTAGGACTGAACTGATTTTGGCACCAAAGATTTAGGGGGTAAACTGAATTTAATTCAAAAAATTATTATAGAAAATCCATGTATCAATTCTTTCCAAATAAAGTTGATGAGTTGGAATATGCCACATCATTCGGTATAAGATTTTGGTATAAATATTTGGTGTCTCTAGCATTACTCAAGTAACCAAAATACTAAACCACCAATGTTTTTAGATGAGAGTACAAAAAGAACATATATTATCAAGAGAATTATTATATTATTTAATATTTTTATCAATAATATTATATGTTATAAAAATATTATTTAATTATTTTAGAACCGACCGGGTCATTAACAGATCAGTACATGAGTTAACGAGTCCGGGTCATTAACGGATCAACGGGTTAAATTTTCGATCCAAACTCATTTAAAAATCACGGATCTAGAGTGGGTCCGGATCCGTTTACAGGTCTAGGTTCATGGCTTCTCCTCTTCATTCTCTGGTCCGAGAAGAATATGACAGACGTACTTGTTTCTCAAATCATAGTCTAAGGTTATATCTGAAAAGGATGTGAGAAATATAGGAATGCAAAGACATTCCTAGCTCCCTTGATTAATGTAAGAATCAGGGAGAGTGTAGACTTCAGGAGGAGTCTAACACACATACAATATTATAGATGCGTGTTGTGCTCTTTTTCGCTTCGATCAAGATTAATTTTGTCCCATTAAGTTTTCTTAGCTGACAAGATTTTTAATGAGGCAACACACCATGCACCGTTTTAACTTTGACTTGGCACAAAGGGGAGTGTTGATAGAAAAATATCTTATGTGTGTCTTCATCAAAGTAACCGATGAGAGCAAATTAGGAATTTAATTATCAACAGATGTAACATCTCAATTAGTCATATTAACATTAAATATTGTCATTATGTGTGTGTAATTATCGTTGTAATTGACCTTTATAAAGAGAATTGCTAATGAAATGAGTAGACCATTCCAATTGTCATTTTACTTTTACAAAAATGAGATTTTAATTTTCAATTTAAGAAATGCATTCAGTAGTCTAGTGGAAAAAATATTTTCAGTATTTTATAAACTATGAGATTGAAAAAGTGAACACGTTGGCTTGTCCGGTAATGTTTTTAAAACGAATTTTAAAAATAAAATGAGAAAATAAGATTACAATTTTCAATTTTAAAAATGTATTCGGTAGTTCACTGTGAAAAATATTTTTATATTTTCTAAACTAGGGAAAATGATAAAGTGAGAAAGTTAAATTGATATTGTTGGTTGACCATTGTAAAAGTTGAAAATATTTTTATTTTTCATTTTCCACATTTTGAATGGCTTTTAAAAACATTTTCATTTCAATTTTATTTTTAAAATTAAAATATATGCGAGCATGAAAACGCTACCGAACCTTAGCGTTTTCAAGGCATCTTTTTCGTTTTGTAAAATTAAAATGGTTTGAAAATGTGTTCTTTAACCTATTTTCAAAAGGTAGAAAATGAGAAATTGAATTCTATTTTACATGTAAATTGGGAAAAGTTCAAACTGACCTTTTCATGTTTTCATTTCAATTTTTTTTGTGTTACATATTTTCATTTTCATGTTTTAGAAAACAAGGAAAAAGAGTTTTCAAAACAAGCACATTTGCAGTGTTTTTTTTTGCATTTTTGTACGTTAATATATACCAGACGCATTTTTGCCTTTTTTATTTTGGGAAATTGTATTTAGACTAAACTCTTACAAAAAAGTGGCAGATGAATAAAGCGTATTTCCTACGCTACCGTCACAAAAACGCGTGTGATCGCGTATATAGTACGACTCGGTCTCACCAGTTTCTCCCTCCCATTTCTGTCGCTCTCTGTATTTTCTACTTGGCTCTCTCTGATCTCTCTCGCTCCCTCCGGCGCGCAATTCCGATCCTCCGTCGATTGATTCCGGTAAGTTTTTCGAAACCCTAATCTCATTTTTTTTCTTATATGATTTGCAGTTTCTCTCGGAGTTAGGGCTTGTTTCTGTCGCCGGTCTCGTATTAGGAATTAGATCTCGGGTACGATTAACGATGTTGAAAATCAAATTGATGTATAAATCTCCTGACGGACAAGTGATCGTTAAGCATCTGAGCTATGATGCTAAGAAGAGGGGAGCTCCTGGGCATATTGAGGCCCCGAGAGAGAAGAAACTGAAGATGGATCCTTCAATCTCTAATAGGAGAATCTCTAAGGGTTCTAAAGTGAAGAGAATCTCAAAGGTCTCGTGTCGGCAAATCAAGCAAATAACTGCTGCAAGGCTGAAATCTACTCTATCGACTCATAATGTGACCAAAAGCAAAGAGAATGTTGAAATTGCTTTTGCTGCACCTGATCATGGTCAGGTAGAGCTCGCCGGTACAGTCAAACCCTCCACTCCTGTTCCACTATCACCAAAAAAGGGTCTTCATGCTGCAATGATGAAGCTTTCCTTTGCGGACGCTATTGTAAAAGAGAATTTCAAAGGTAATAATGCACAGAGCTTCCAACAACAAAAGACAATCTTTGAGCGGGAGCAGCGCGAAGAGATTGCAAGGCTTGAAGCCATAGTAACAGAAGGAGACAGAGAAGAAGCTCGTGTTGCCCTTGAAAAGGTGGAGAGGAGGACTTGTGTGTTTGAGGACAACCTCTATATCCTTCAGGAACTTAAAACGTTATCCGATTATTATGGTAGCTCTTGGGGACCACACTTCCGATCACCCCTGGAGCGACTTGGTTTATATCTCAAGGATGACTATACAATAGAGGTTGATGAATTGGAGGAAGGGGAGATTGTGGGGGATGAGGAATTGGAGGAATGGGAGATTGCGTGACCTTGCTTGCCTCCAGATGTAGATTATATGATCGTATGCGTCTCTGTTCTCCAACTTGGGGATGTTTTGGTATTGCTTGGGCCTAATGTCTATATATGAAATATTAGGCAGAAGAAAATAAAAGAAATTGGTAAAAAAAAAAAAAAAAAAAAAAAAACTCATGTAGAGTTATCCCAGAAAAGTGCATTCTGGGTTCTTCATTTCTTTGGTTTGGTTTGCTCATCATTTTGTTAGATTAAAGACTTTTTTTTTCTGTCATGAATTGGTCCAGTTTTATAGAATCTCATGCAGTTGTCCTTGATCTATAGTGGTGCTTCTAGATTTGGATTTTGCAGATTGGGAAAACAGGTTGGTTGTTTTTGAGTTTTTCTTTTTTTTTGGGTGATTGATTTGATTGAGTAATTGATTTGTGTAATGTGTTGGGTTTGATTTGTGGGGAAAAGGGGTTTTAGGGATTTGGATTTTGATTGTGGGTTTTTGAGTTTGTTTTAGGTGTTGAATTTGAAGCAATGGGGACCAAGATTTGCATGAACCTGTTTCGGTAAGAATTTCCGTCCCCTTTTTGCAGTTTCAAAGTTTAATTTTTTTTCAGGTGAAGTTTTGATTTTTAAGGTGTTTTGGATATAGTGTTGGGAGGGCAATATCAGATGTGGGTTGTGGATCTTAACGTTGGGTTTTATATTTTTTTTTATTAAAGTTTTGATCTTTACTTTTTGGGGGGTTTTTGGGTTTGGACCAAATGCATTTGTTCATGAGCTAGCTGCTGGTTTAATTGTGTGAGTCTGTTGATAGTTGCGTTGATGATTGAGTCTATGGATTATGATTAAAATCCTCTTTGCATTAGTGAAATTGATACCAATTTTGTGATTTGAACAATGTAAATGACAAATGCAGAACCTTTAAATGATAAACACGGGCTCATATTCTACCAGCTGAATCTTGGTAATGGAGTTAGCAGGGTGTTGTGTTGATTTCAAGTGAATTGCTGATTTCAGTATTTCTTCTGCTCAGGGTAATTGGTTTTCAATTTGTTTCTTCTCTTTTGTCTACGGTATATCTTCTTTCTCTGCTTACTTTGGTTTTCGGGGACAGCTGAGGGAGGAGGAGAGGAGAGAAGGACCGCGTGATTCTGATTTAGAGGTAGCATTCGATCTTCATTACATTTGAAATGGGAGATTGGCGGTGCATGCTGCTTTTGTCTGGTGAAAATGAATTAGGTGAAACACACTAATGTCTATATATGAATTATTAGACAGAAGAAATGAAAAGGACAAAAAAAAACTCATGTAGAACCATCCCAGGAAAGTGCATTCTGGGTTCTTCATTTCTTTGGTTTCCTCATTATTTTGTTCACTACCAGGACAAGCACTTTAACCGACGAAAAAGTTTCGTCGGCCTGTTAGCTTAATTCGTTGGCTATGTTTTGTCGGGAAAGAGTCGTCGGCGATTACTTTAGCCGACGAAACTAGAAGACGTCATCAGCTATTGTCCCAGTATTTAGCCGACGAAACTAGAAGACGTCGTCGACTATTGTCCTAGAATATAGCCGACGAATATCTTAAATGTTTCGTCGACCATAGTCTGAGACTTTAGCCGACGAAACATTTAAGATATTCGTCGGCTTAAGTATGTAATAAAAAATTAAAAAAATAACGTAAGCCAATGAAATATAGTGTGTTTCGTCGGCTTTAGAAGGGCTTAGCCGACGAAACATGTCATAATTTGTCGGTTAAACCTTATAACAAAAATTAAAAATACTATAGCCGATGAAACATATAAGATATTCGTCGGCTATAAGTCCATTCCAGTAAAAAAAAACCCGAAATTTCTAAATTACCATTCCAAGCAACCTGCAAAATACACCAAGACAATTTCATATAACCAACAACAAGCACATAAAACTATATAATTGATCAACTACACAAAACCTTATAAAAAAAATTAAAAATACTATAGCCGACGAAACATGTAAGATATTCGTCAGCTATAAGTCCATTCCAGTAAAAAGAAAACCCGAAATTTCTAAATTACCATTCCAAGCAACCTGTAAAATACACCAAGACAATTTCATATAACCAACAACAAGCACATAAAACTATATAATTGATCAACTACACAAAATTTAGAATGTCTAAATCAATATCTGATTCTGGGGGCTGCTGCGGAGGAGGTTGCGGCGGCTGAGGTAGCGATATAGGCGTAGGCATGGGCGGAGCCGGAAGTCCATGAAACTGGGCAGCTGTAAACTCCTACAAGTACTAGAACATCTGCTGCTGTTGGGCCTGCTGGGTGGCATATACCGCGGCAGTATAGGCTGTCTGGGCGGCGATCTGGGTGGCATGAGCGGCAGTCTGAGCGGCTTGCTGTTCCCGTAGTCTCTCAACTTCTAACTCTAGCTGAGTTGTCCTGTTGCTGGTCGAGGCTGCCTTTCGTTGAAATCCTGGAGTGGTCTTCAGGACCACCTCGCCCTTCTTTCCTAGACCTCGGCAGTAGAAGTTGTTTCCTCGCGGTGGGAAGGCTGTGCCCATGATCCTCGCCCCAACCTTCAGATCCGAAGTGTCGATCCGGGACATGGCTTCAGACATCTCTTCCTCTTGCGTGTCCGGCCATCCTCATCACTAGCCTCCCTCACCTTCGCCTAATTGGATAGGAAAAAAATGATTAATTAACATTTTGACATATATATAAGTAGAATTAAAAATTTAAAAACGTAAGATGACTTACAATATCCTCCTAGGCGTCAGGATATTGCTTCTCGTACGTATAGACGTATCTGTTGACTTCTAGATGTTCCTTGGCCGCCTCGTCCATAAAGACAGCGAACGGTCTAGAACCGGCATGATGGTTCCTTGTGTTGCGTTGCCGTTCTGAGCGTTCGCCCGGGAAACGACCTTCAAAGAAAAAATAAACTATTAGTAAAATATTTAAAAATGGACGTACTTAATAACAAATTAACTAGTTAATTTTTTTAAACACCTGTTTATGAGGGTTGTTGAATTCTGATGTCAGAAGCCAACGCCACTCGTACTCCCTGTACTGGAACTCAGCAGGGGTACCAGAACGTGTGTTCCCGTGCGTAGTCCAGTGGGTCCGCAACTCGTTCTTCCACTCCTTATACCTACAGATACAACAAAAATATTAAAAATATTATTAATATCACATACAATTTTGTTTTTTCATTAACTTCCCAACGTACCTTCCCCCATGCACAACGTCCGCCCAACTGTTCTTCAGGTGCTCGGGAACGTCAAACCACACCTGCATTTAACCGTTTATTAGTTTAGTTTTTCGAGAAATCAACAATGTAATACATAATATTATTGAGGCATTTTGTAAACTCACCGACATCGCGTTGTGGACCATGTCCTTAACCTCCTGCGGGACCTCGCCTCAATCTGACCACAGCATAGGGACTCTATCCCTAATAAGCGCTCCCACGCGGCCGGAGTACGTCCTCGACTTCCCGCCCGATACTATGTGGCCATCCCCGTCAGTATCGATGACGATCCTCCCTGAGGTATTGAAGGTCTTCTCGAGATCCTCCCTGTGACAGGGCCTCTCTTCTTCTTTGTGGGCTTCGCTCCGACGGTGCCTATCACATGATAAACCAAATTGATTGTTAAAATCGGAGACCCTTTATTATTTATTATAAGAAAACAAATCATTCATCTTTCATTACCTGAGGGCGATGCGGCAGACGCAACGGATTTTGTCTCTGTCACCGATGATGATACCCTCACAGAAATAAGAGGCGTATCAAAAGACACGAACCGGTACGCTGCTGATGGAGCCATTGGCTGGGGCAGTGGATAAATCGACGTCCCTGAGCCATCGACTGCAGGTAAGGCCGGTATCATCCGCGGAAGGAACAGATGAGGCGGCGGCATCTGTACCCTAGATGACCCACCATCCGAAGTAGTAGGACCCAGAGTGGGCGCCCGGTGTATCTCAAGCATACGGGGTGCAGACACCTCCGTCTGGGTCAAAGGCCACAGCTGCCTCGAGGAATGAGGGACGCCCGGCTGCCTCGATAAAGGGGGCACCTCCGGCTGTCTCGAGGAATGAGAAACGCTCGGCTGCCTCTGCGCCGTCTTCAGAAAGGTCGCACGTCTGGCTGTCATGGGGCCTCGAAACGACGTTTGAGGGTTGCTAGAGGTTCCCTCAGACGATTCGGACCTTTGGCCCTTCGAACCCTTCGTCAATCTAAAATTACCGCTCATCCTGTTTAAAATATTAATTTGAATCAATGTTTTAAAAAGCTAAGGCGTAGCCGAGGTAATGGCGCGAGAGCCTCACCAAGGCACTTGCCTTGAGACGTAAGGCGTAAGCCTTTTGAAAAAAAACTTGTATTCATGTCATTATTCATCCTATATATAGAACATATATTGCAATCAACATAACATTATATATTGTCATCCATTCCTAGTAAATACTCAAACAATGTAATTCAAACAAATCACCAAACATAAAATATATCCAAAGACTCAAGTTGAAAGATCAAAGTACACTAGCTAGTCTTGCAAGATCAAAAGATAATAACATTGAAATAAACTTCATGCTTCAAAATCATATCTTGTTGATCAACAATTGTGGCTGGCTGCCTGCAACACATCATTGCTAAATGCTAATGCCAATCTATTCAGTAACCAACTTTTCGTTTATTCAGTAAACCAACTCCAATCTATAACTAATGCCTATTGCAATATCAAATCCATATATTGAAAAACATCATATGTAGTTTCTAGTACAATTAAGAAACCACACTTCTTACAATTCATACTTGAATAATCAAGAAGGTTCCAGTTGAGTTGGAATGAATCAATATTCATAAAATTCACAAAATTCAAGAATTGATGTGCGTACCTCAAATCAACGGCGACCGGCAGCTTGGACGGTGCGGCTTGGATGCTTGGACGTTGGAGTTGCAGAAGACATAGACGAGGCGGAATCCGGTTTGACGAGGTGGTGGTCGACTGGTCGACTGTGTTCGTATTGTGGAAGAAGGAGAGGGAGAGGGAGAGGGAGAGGGAGATCGGGAGAGGGAGAGGGCGGAAGGAGGCAGATTGGGTCAAACCTAGGAGGCGGTGGAGGCTGTGGAGCGCGGTGAGGGCTCGAGGAGGTGGTGGTGGATTTTTTAGGGTTTTTTGGAGCGCTGTGGAGGCTGTCGAGCACTGGGTTTAATTATATACCCTATACCTTTAGCCGACGAAATAAAAATTTCGTCGGCTAAACCTGTGAATCTCGTCGGCTAAAGTAATGAAATTCGTCAGCTAAGCCTGTTAACTTCGTCGGCTAAACCTGTGAATCTCGTCGGCTAAAGTAATGAAATTCGTCGGTTAAAGTAATGAAATTCGTCGGTTATAGTACTTTTTATTTAATATTTTTAATTTATTTATTTTATTTTATTTTTATTAACTAAAGCCGACGAATTTTCAATAATGTCGTTGGCTATAGTACTTTTTATACATTCGGTACATTGTGATTGTGATGATCAAACTTGAGAAACGAAAATCCGACCGTCAGATCTGACCATCATGATAAAATACATGTATGGGAAAAAATTCAACTTGATCCGACAAGGTTAAGGGCTCGATCCGGACGGTCAATCCCGTAAGTCTAACCCCTAAACGCATGGAAAAAGGTCATCGGACCGTCTAAATTACGTATTTTGGCCGGACCTTCAACTGAAAATAGTTTCAAATCGATGAGATGCAACAAGTCGTATATTAGGGTATTCGTCGGCTAAGGTTTAGGGTTTAGGGTTTAGCCGACGAAATATTAGGGTATTCGTTGGCTAACCGCATCTTAGCCAAGGAATTATGACTTATTTTGTTCAAATAAGATGGTTTTAGCCGACGAAATATACTATAATTCGTCGGCTAAGATGGTTTAAGCCGCGAATTATGGTATATTTCGTCGGCTAAAATATAAAAAATACATTAAAAAAACAGAACGTGTAATGTAAACCATACTAACTTCATGTTCATATATCACCAAAATTCATATAAAATAACAGAAATATGAATTCAACATATGTAAACTATAAAGATAATACATTCTTTTTTATTACAAATTAATGGATTACGTCCTCTAAATTAAAACTAAGGCTCGTAATCGGAATCATCCAATGAGTCTTCTTCGATGTAAGAATTAATTTATGGTAATCTATGTCTTTCCTCATCGCCAGAGTCTTCGTCTGTTTCTTGATTTGGATCAACATCAATAAGCCTTGGCTCTTCATCACGAATTCGCACCGAACGACCCGCTTTAAAATTATCAAGGCGAACGGTAGAGGAGTTAGGAATACCTATTGCGCTGGGCTCTTGATACGCAACATCTTTTTCCTCGTCTCCGGCCTCTCCAAGTGTAGCCGCGCGGTAAATGTTTCGAGGGTGCACAAGGTTGACTACTTTTCACGCGTCACCCTTAGCAAGGTCATTAAGATAAAACACTTGTTTTACCGATGTGACAAAAACAAACGGGTCATCTTCGTAACAACTTGTAGTAGTGTTCACCGATAATATTCCGTACTGATCGGTCTTTATGGTCTGCGGCTTAGTATCAAACCATCTACACTTGAAGAGGTGCACTGTCATGCCTTGCCCATAAACAAGTTCCACCACTGAATGAACAACACCGTAATAGTCAACTTCATTCTGCCCACCATGCACCATCACCCCAGAATTCTCTGTTCTCCATTTGTTGTCTCTCTGTTCACATATAAATTGCACGCCATTCACCTTGCACATCGGATAAACTCTTGACATTATCGGCTTCATCGCTAGAAGTCTTAGTTCGTGCGACTAATTTGATTGACCATCAAATTGAATATGGTTCATTTGCAACCAACCATTCAACTGTAAATCAAGTTGATTTATTAGCCACATAATCTTTGTAGTCTCCAAGATGCCTATAAATCAAGTTGCAAAGTGTTATGATTATTGAACATGTATATTGAGGAATTCAGGTGTAAAAAACGTACCTTTCCATGGGATACATCCAAGTGTAGTGTACTGGACCGGTAAGCAACAATTGCTCGGGAAGATGGATCATCAGGTGAGGCATGATGTCAAAAAAATTTGGAGGAAATATCCTCTCAAATTTACACATGATATAAATGATGTCCTCTTGCATTTCCCGGAGGTTAGATTTTTTCACTTCCCGTGTGCATAACTTCTGGAAGAATCTTGCCAACGCTACTAACGGCTCCACCACCTGACGGGAAAGGAACAGTCGAATGAAAACAAGGAAGAGATGTTGTAGCACGATATGACAGTCATGACTCTTCAACCCGTACATCTTATTGTTCCGAAAGTTCACACACCGGGCTATATTTCCTGCATAGCCTGAATGTTACTTCACACAACTCATTCACTTGAAAATTACGTTCTTCTGGTCAGGCTTCACGGTTTAAGGAGCTTGAGGCATTTTTTTCTTCCCTTCTTTCAACCACAAATGTCTTCTTATAAGCATTTTTTTTAGATTAATGCGTGCCTTAAGACCGTCTTTCGCCTTCCCCTCCAAGTTCAACACTATGCCCACCACACTGTCGCAAACATTCTTTTCTATGTGCATCACATCTAGGTAGTGCCTGATCAACAACTTACTCCAGTATAGGAGTTCCCAGAATATGCTCTTATGTGTCCAGAATTTGTACATGTCGGGGTCTTTCAGGTATTGCCACCACAATATTGGGATGATTGCTGAGCTGCCCAAAATCGTACTCATTAAGCACTGCTAAAATTTTTTCCCCCGTCCATCTTTTGGGAGGCACACCGTTTTCTAAGGTCTCATCAAATGCCTTATTATCGAACCGCCATTCGTGATTATATGGAAGGAGAGTACGATGACCCAATTTGCATATCTTGTTGCAATGACTGCTGCTCCCCTCATCGCTAAGGCACTCTGGACAAGCCTTGTATCCCCTAACAACGTTGCTCAACAACATCCCACGGGCAGGAAAATCACTGATAGTACCAACAACCATGACATGCATCTGGAACATTTCGTGCATGTACTTGTCATAAGTGGGATGACCAACGTTTCAAAAAAACTTAAGCTCTTCAATCAAAGGTCTCAAATATACATCGAGACACTTTCCTGGATAACCGGGCCCCGAAATCAATAAACTCAACATATTGTATTCTTTTTTCATGCACATCCATAAAGGAAGGTTGTACGGTACCAAAATCACCGGCCATATACTGTATTGAAGACTCATGTTGCCAAAAGGGTTGAACCCGTCGGATGAGAGTCTGAGCCTCACATTTCGGACCTCTGATGCAAAATGAGGAAACTCCTTGTCTATATGCTTCCAAGCCTCCCCGTCAGCAGGGTGTATAAGGGTATCTTCGTCATGCAATTCCCTATCAGCGTGCCATCTCATAACTTTGACCGTGTGTGAAGACATGTACAACCGCTCCAGCCTATCCCTCAACGAGAAATACTGAAGTACCTTCACAGGTTTCCTATTGCCTGCAGGAGTCAGCTTATACATGTCAGTGTGACATACCGAACATGCGTCAAGGCCACCAAGGTCATTCTTTTCTAGATCTTTACCCTAGAAGAGAACGTAGTCATATCTGCATGCATGGATCTTGATGTAGGAAAGCCCAAGATCTTTTAGGATACATCGGACCTTATGATGAGTTAGGAAGACGATGATTGTGGGTAAGGGTGGGCATCCGAAACCGGTCCCGAAGGCCCATCCCGATCCCGTCCCTAAAATTCACGGGACGAGACGGGACTTTGTTTTAAATATTGAAGGCCCGTACCGATCCCGTCCTGTTTTGAAAAATCGGGTTCAAGATCGGGCCTTGTTAGCTGGATCCCGTTTAGGCCCGGCCCGTCCCTTTTAAAAAAATCAATGTGGTGTGAGTTAATCTACACCGTCTGATCTGTGGTAAGTTGTTAACCACTTGACCCTAATTCTATCATAGCCGCTCTTCACTTCTTCGATCTCTCTCACTCTCTGCGAACTTGCGAAGTGTGAACTCCCTCTCTCGCACTCGGTACTTCAGTCTTCGCCATCGCCGTCGCCATCACCGTCGTCAAATCTCAATCGGTGCAAGGTGAGTTGGGATAACAAGCAGAGTCTTCAGCTCAAGCTCCAGTCTCTCATTGAGGTAAGGTTTTAATGGGAATCAGAGTGTTGTGGACAGTGTTGTTAGTTGTTACCTGTTAGTTCTTTGCTGAAAGTTCAATTCTGCTTACTTGTTCAAGGAATCGATTATGACTTGATTGACTTGATTCATCTAGTTTCAACTTTATTTGGTGTGTGTTGAGGTTTTTGACTTGATTCTCTTGTTAGTCATTGCATCGATGATGATTGCGGAAGAGTCCTCACAGAACTTCAAGTTTTATTTGCTTTTTTGTGCTTTAGAGTTTGGTTTATACTTGTTTGGTTGATCAAGTAATTAACCACGAGTACTAGAAAACGTTGGTGACATCAGATGTTTAAACTAGATTGTCTTATTCTCCAGAATCTTGCTACTTATAGTTATAGCAATACAGAAGGTTATTGAGAACAATTATAAACTCTTTTAGTTTTTTTTTTATCTGTTTACAATTACATACAATAGAGTTAAGGATGGAAGATGTCCGGTTCCATATGAACATGATGACTTCTTTCAAAGAGTTAGAAACTTCCAATGCTTGTATATTCAGAACAGAGTTAACAATAAACCAACACAAAAGAGAATAGTAAGACAAATAACTAAATCATAAAGTGCTGATTTAGAATGGCTAAATCATGTTTAACAACCTAGTGGAAACATACATTTTCTAATTTTATGTGTGTTTATTTTCTATTTTCGAATTGTGTCTCAATTTCTCATCATCTGCAATTTTGGTTTTTTGTAACAGGTTGATCAACGGTTTTCCTTTTCAAAATTTGATGGCTAGAGGGAGGAAATCGGTTGCTCGACGAAATGAAGGTGCTTCCGGGCTTGCTGATTCTTTTGTGTTCTCAAAATCTAAGGGGAAGGCAAAGACAAAGGCTGTGGTGCACCATATCAACTAGTTCTTTGTGAGCTTATAATGTTGATCATTTTGTGTTTTTAGCTCTAAGTGCTTTCAGACCTTAAGTATATATTCATTTTATGTTTAAACTTATGTATATTAGTTTGACTTTATCTTGTTATGTTGTTGTTATTGCTTTGGACTTGTAACTTAAGTATTTCAGAATTTTCAGTATGTGACTTTGATATTACTCTTTATGTTTATTGACTTGGAGTTGGTTTACTGAGTTGTGAAGTTGTGATTGAAGTGTGGCTTTATTAATTGTTATGCAGCAGTTGATGATGAATTGAGAATGGTTGAATTTAAAAAAATGACTTGCAGGTTGGAGGTTGAACCATACAAGCATGAAACATCTGTGTTATCTGTGTTTAGGTTCTGTTGTGTTTTGGTTTTTAGCTGTTTTTTTCTTTCTTTTTTCAGCTTTTTGGTTCAAAGGCCCATTTTGGGCCCGATCCCGGCCTGGTCCCAAACAGAATTTGGGCCTATCGGGATCACTTCTCAAAAACACTAATCCTGTATCGTCCCGTCCCTATTCAAAATTTCGGGTTCGGGTTCGGGATCACCCTAATCCCGGCCCGTCTCGGCTCATGCCCAAGCCTAACCGTGGGGCAGCATCGAAGCAATGTACTGTAGATAATCATCAACAGCCTTCACGGTCGATTTTGTCTCAATTTTAATCTTCATTACGTCCATCACACTTTCAAGAACGGTCTTCTAACAACCGGGGTACACAGGGGTCTAGTGGAAAGCAATCAGTTTGTTGTACTTGTCAATACCAGCAGTGTTGACAACTCTAGGGAAGGGCTACACCATCTCAGACATATATTGTCCTTGAGCGCATACACCGCTCTCATAAGGAAACATGTCGTTGATGAATGTCGTTGTTGGATCGTTGGATGTACTGCCTGTCTCAGAAAATTGCTTATGATCATGCGGATCCCCTAATGATGTTTCACCGTAATATAACCAACATGTGTACTTCTTCCAAAACCCGTTACTCTTTAGGTGCTGCCATACTTTGTCAATCGCAAATCGATACATATCGCTGCGACACTGACATTTCGTGCACGGGCAATATAAAATTGTATTCCCGTTAGCATTAGCCAGCGCATATTCCAGAAAACTCATAACTCCTTTACCATATCTTTTGTCCCATTTTGGAAGCGAAATCCAACTCCTATCCATATCCTGAAAATATAACAAAATATATATGTATAACTCTAATTAATTAAATTTCATATATAAAATCTCAATTCATTTAGTATTCTACGTACTACAACTAATTAA
The DNA here is from genome assembly GCA_010134655.1 of Fragaria nilgerrensis. Taxonomy (NCBI): domain Eukaryota; kingdom Viridiplantae; phylum Streptophyta; class Magnoliopsida; order Rosales; family Rosaceae; genus Fragaria; species Fragaria nilgerrensis. The sequence continues at coordinate 22,569,926 of CM020979.1, read as the reverse complement.
TAACAAATTAATTAACACACATATATATATACTTAATAATTACATAACAATATTATATATCAACATTATTACAAAATCATCATCAACTCATATTATCAACAACTTCATACCATCAACACAATATTATAAATTAATTAACATATATATATATATATCTACTACTTATTAAGAACAACTTCATATATATTATCAAATCATCAACCAAATCGATCAACACATATATATATACATCCAACGTACTTAAAATCGATCAACTCAAATAAAACTCAAAATCAACATATATACACATATACGTACCTATATATAGCTCCACAAACTAATTATGGACAGATTTTGACAACACCCAAATTTTTTCTCTTGTTTTTTTTTCCAGATGAGCTGCTCTCCAGATCTGCAAATATAAGGCACTTTAGCCGACGAAATTATATATTTCGTCGACTAAACTTTTATATAGACGTCGGCTAAAATTCACAGACTAAAGCCGACGAAAAAATTTCTTTAGCCGACGAAATTAAAATTCGGTCAGCTACAGTTGACCATAGCTGACGAAAATTTAAATCAGCCGACGAATGAAAATTTTTAGCCGACGAAAAAATAATTTGTCGGCCTGATTTTTTATTTTTGTCGGCCAAACCCTTTCTCCTAGTAGTGGTTAGATTAAAGACTTTTTATTTTTTATTTTTCCGTCGTGAATTGGTCCAGTTTTATAGAATCTCATCCAGTTGTCGTTGATCTATAGTGGTGCTTCTAAGAATAATAAGTCCATTGATGGTATTGAGATAGTTTGGTTGTCTTCAGTGTTTGAATGACCCTTTTCTAGATTTTGGTTTTGCAGATTGGGAAAACAGGTTGGTTGTTTTTGAGTTATTTTTTATTTTTTTTGGGTGATTGTGTTTGATTCAGTAATTGATTGGTGTAATGTGTTGGGTTTGATTTGTGGGGAAAAGGGGTTTTAGGGATTTGGATTTTGATTGTGGGTTTTTGAGTTTGGTTTTAGGTGTTGAATTTGAAGCAATGGAACTGGACTCTGGGACGGTTATGTTGATAAAATTGAATGCCTGAAATGTCCTTTTCAGTTGTCTCAGTGGAGAATACTACAGAGGATGTTGGTCTTGCATCCTTCAGCAGATCCAATGCAGCCGAATCTTTTAGAATCTCTGAAAGTTCACCTGAAAGTTAACCCGGGAAGCAATATTTTGTCATAACTCTATTGAGGGGGTCAGTTTTGGTTCTAAATTCTCTGATGCTGCACATGAAACCTCAGCACATAGCTTGGAGTGTCAGCTAGACTCAACTGCTTGGGATGACTTTGCTGATGAAACTGAGTGTGATTCTGCTGGTTCAAGTACAAGATCCGAGATGGTCTACTCAGTTGTATCCGGGGATACTTCTATAGAAAATTGGTGTGACATCCTTCGACTGCTCCAATGCTAAACCACTTGGGCTCTCTGAAGATTCATCTCAGAAGTTATCCAGGGAAGCAATGCTTTGTCATAACTCTATCGAGGTGGCTGGTTGTGTTTGTGATATGTCTGAGGTCATACCTGGCACTTCAGCACATGGTCTGGAGTTTGAATTCCAGCTATGCTCACCGATTGGAGTTCAGCACATGTTCTTGGGATGAGTTTGCTGATGCTAATCAATGTGTTTCTGGTCCATCAAAACCTACTTCTGAAGTAGTCGGTTCATTTGCTTCTGGAGAAAATGCTGCAGCGGAAATTGGAGTTCTGTCCTTCAGCGGTTCCAGTGCAAATAAATTTGACTGAAAATCCACCTCAAATGTTATCTGAGGAAGCTACGTTTAATCATAGTTCTGGTAGGAAGGCTGGATGTGTTTATAAATACAAGCAACTGCTAAGGCATTTCAATCAAAGACATCTCTTTCAAATCCCTGGATTTAAAGGTGAGTCATAACAAGGGAGTAGCAATTGTAAGCGGCTAGCAAAAAGGATTAACTTTATGGCTTCACAGTTGTGTGCTCCTTGGGCTACTTCTGCACACTGGAAACTGAGCCAACTATTTTAAACCAGAAATATTCCTTGTATTTGTTTGTTTATTTTTTTTATTTTTTATGTTTTAGATGTTACCTATTCTCTAATCTTGTAAACTGTTTGCAGGACGTTTGGATGAATCAAGTTCTGATATTGCTTACTGTCACATGGAAAACATTGACTTGCATGATAAGGTGCAGATTCAGGAAAACTGTGTAAATGTAGAGGATAGTGTACTTCGTGCTATTTCTCGCAGAGCAAGAAAGCAAAGATCATACAAGGTATACTCCACCTCTCCTTTGGTGATGTTATAATTGGTTAAAGGAAATGCAATTTAGAAGTAGAACACAGCACACATCATTTCACATTGGCATTTGAATTACTTGATAATATGCTCCTGTATTCTTTTTGAAGAATTGCATATTAACTGGGAATTCGTCATAGGATTGGATAAGTCACATAACGGAAATGTCTTAAGAACCAATGGCTTATCCAACAAAAAATTCAAGTTCTGTTGAAGAAAGAAAATTAAGCTTGTGGTTTCTAGCAAGAGATGAGATTTACTAATTCCATGTTTAAGTCAATTACAGAAACAAATCCAGGATGCTTTTACATCAAAGAAGAGGTTGGTGAAGGAGTACGAACAGCTAGCGATTTGGTTTGGAGATGTTGGTTTAGATTCCAGCCAAGAAGCAAACTCTTACAAGGACAATTCGGGAACTCATCAGGCAGGTGACTCTGAGTGGGAGCTTCTCTAAGCAATATAATTTGTGTATGTAATTAAATGAAATTGGCGATTGGACGGGTTACAAGGCTGCCGACCAAGATTTGCATGAACGTTTCGTGTGGGACGAGTAATATGCATGAATGGAGGAATGGCCGGCCTTAGCGTTCTGGTGAATTTGCCCATCTCTGCTACAAGTGTGGGTAAGAATTTCGGTCCCCTTTTTGTAGTTTCAAAGTCTTTTTTTTTTTTTTTTTCTGCTGAAGTTTTGATTTTTAAGGTGTTTTGGGTTTGATATAGTGTTGGGAGGGCATTATGGGATGTGTTTTGGTTCTTAACGTTGGGTTTTATGTGTTTTTTGATTAAAGTTTTGATCTTTACATTTTGGGGGGTTTTCGGGTTTGGACTAATTGCATTTGTTCATGAGCTAGCTGTTAGTTTAATTGTCTGAGTGTCCAGGTAAGCTTCTGCTTTGGTTTATTGGTCGAACTTTGGGTGTGTGCAGTTCTTTTTTTTCAGGGTTTTCGTATGCGTACCTAAATTTAGCTCAGAGTCTGATCATGTATTTGCAGGTGGGGTTTTCGGGATTCAAGGAAGACTTGGATAAGGAACAGGAGTCGAATCTGGAGTTGTTGTCATGCTTTGACTACTCTACAGGTAAAGACTTGAGCTATTATTTCATGGGTATGTAATTGTTTTGCATGCAAAACACCAAAGGCTATCATTGTTGAAAGACAAGTGATCAATCTATTCTGATAGTGAGATATGAGCACAATTAGTATGGCAGTCAAAGTGTGAGACAAGTACGTATTTATATATAGATTTATACAGGGCTGCTCAGTTGCGGGATGCCTAGATTTGATTTTAAGTGAATTAATCTAACGGTTCTAATTGCAGCTTTAATTTCAACTTCACTGGTCATCTCCTCTCTTGTTTCTCAAAGGCTCCAACCATTCCCAGATCTATTCATCTTCATCTCCTCCCACCATCTCTTTAACCCATGATCTACGTTCGCTTGACATACTCCCTTGGTCATTTATTTTCATGAGATTGGTTCTATGGGAGGAGAACAGAATAGCATGCCAGACTTCTAGGAATTACAGATGTGATGATGATGAGATGAGGAAAGTAGATATGTATGGGTAGAATAGGAAAGCTGATTTCTCAAGTTTTTAGCTTTCCATTAATTGCAAAGCTGTAGAAAGGGAAACTGTGTATGTGATGACTTGAGGAAAGAAAACCCAGATTCGCAAACCTTTGTGTGGGTTACCAACCAATCTCAGAAGAAGATTGATGAACAAAGAAAACCCAGATTCGCATAACCTTTGTTTGGGTTACCAACCAATCTCAGAAGAAGATTGATGAACAAATCTGGGTTTGCAAGTTTGAACAGATGAGATGAGGGGAGAAGACAAAGTTTAAACATGTGAGATGAGGGGAGAAGACGATGACCAGTGAAATTGAAGCTGCGATTAGACCGGTTAGATTAATTCATTTAAAATCTAATGGCTGTGAGCGGTTTGTCCCGTTTTGTCCCGCAAAACGAGTCCCGCAACTGAGCAGCCCTGTAGATTTATATACATATGTATCTTTGGTATAGATATATTCCTGGGAGTGCAGGAGTAGAATTGCTGCTGTACATGAATAAATTAAAACTACTGCAAGTACATCAAAATAAAAATAAAAAGGAACAGGAAAAGAAAACGAAGAAGATAAATAATAACAAATTATATTTTGCATTACACGGTGTCCCTTCATATGCATTTTTCTGTTGTCTTCTTTAGTTATTGTTTTTTTATGTTTAGTTGGTTAATGTCAATTTCTTTCTTCAGAGGCTGGCAGAAGAGGAGAGGAGAGGCAGAATGTAAGCAGCTGCAAATGAGATCTAACAAGGTTAGTTTCTTTCAACTTTCAAGTATATTTTCAATGGCTATTTGCTTCTTGACCACTGCAAATTTATAAATACTACAGGGCCACCAAGGTGATTTGAAAAGATGTAATTTACTAATACTAACAAGGCATCCCATGACTTGAGCTGATAAAGATTATTTACTATAGTCTCTCAGCTTGATTCAGCTTAATTTATGATTCGGTCCTTCCATCTTTTCTATCACTTTTAAATTTAATGCATCCTTTGTATCATGGGCAGTATTAGGTGCTTTAGTATATGTAGATACTCAATGCCTATTATCTTAGTATCTTAATCCTCATTTCTAAAACCTAGCAATTTCCTTAATATTGTACTTTGCTAACTGGAGAATCGGAGTTTAGATAAGGGATTTTTTTTTTTTCACTCTGTAAATTTTCAGTTTGATTGTGATTTTCTAAATTTGATACAAATTTTGTGCTTTCAGAGCCATTAATGGAGTATTAGAGCTCAGTTGCGTAAGGTAAGCTGCAACATTGGAATACTTGCTAGGGAGGTTAGAGCAGTATGAGTAGGATATGGAGGAATATCTCTAAAAAGATTTTTGGACTTGCATTTTGAGGTAAGATTTCTTCTTCCATCCTATAGTGTTTTTGCATTATTGTTTTTGTTTCATTGCATTTATGGGCTTCAAAAACTGTTCCGACCTTTCTCATATTGATGCATGTATATCGCAAATCTAGTGTTGAATCTACTGTACTTTTAGGAATAAAATGCTTAGAAATTTATCCTAAGCCAAAATCCAAATGGAAAATTTGAAAATCATGCGATTTTGCTTTTCAAATTCAAGTTTAAGAACTGAGAGTTAATATCCTATCCAGTTACATCGTAAAAAAAAAATCCAAAAAGTTTGAGATGCAAGGAACTGATACGCTGTTGTGTTCCATATATTCCAGTTTCAACAGTACCAATATTTCCGCAATGAAACATATGTTCAAGGGATAGGTTACGCAACGATATGGGGCAATTGATGTGGAGTATAGTTGTGTTTTTAGTTCCTATTATCAATGCTAAAATATGCTTTTGGATATGCAGGCTCATTCATCAGTTCATTCATCAATACGTGGTGGAAGAACAATACTTTTATAGGTAAATTTGACAATCTCCATAGGTGCTTAGTCATTTTTTGGGATAAGTAAAAAGGTTCCAGATTGGGTGTATGAAACACTATCATATCTGGATTACTGATTTGCACTTGCTAGAGTTGTTAAGACACAGAGCTGGCTTTCAATATCAGTTAAATGTAATTGAATTTTCTGCATCCCATATGGCTTTTTATTTCAGGCACCAAACCACATCTTATGTTGGGCTCAAGCACATATAGAAACGTCCATAAGCTGCCCCTGCCCTTATGTAAATTATATATTCTTATTGTTTCATTCTTAACCAACAATTGCTGAAATCATATGTAATTTCAGTTTTCTGTATTTCTCTCTGAAATTTCTGTATATTGCTAACTCTCCAATACACCTACCAAAAACCCCACCACAGCAATGGGCAGATGCTTTTCTAGTTATGTAATATATGTATGCTTCCTGATTTGGTTTCCTGTTAAATTCTTTGTTGGTGACATCGGACTATGTAATGCAGACTTGCAGAGCTGCATACGAGAAGTCAGTTTTCTGCGATACGTTTCATTTAGGGGAAACGGGTTGGAGGGACTGCAGTTCGTGCCACAAGGTAACTGGCATTTTGATCATTCTTTTTTATTTTTATTTTTTTTGAAATTCCACCTCCCCTTCTTTCGTTATTGATTTATTTCTTTAATTTTCTGCAGCCTCTCCACTGTGGATGCGTAGCCTCTAGGTCTTTATATGAGTGCCTGGATTACGGGGGTGTAGGGTGCATTGGCTGTGCAAACCGTTCCCAACCTCGTGTGGTATGAACAATTACTATTTTGATATCCACTGAATTATAAATTTTGTTTAAACCCCTGCTATAGCTTCCATAATTGATATATAGCTTTTGTTTTTCTGATGAATATGTAACCAGTTGTTTGTTGTCAGTTACAATCTATATCTCTCTCACACACAAAACCTGCACTTACAAACTGAGACCGGATACATGATTCTTATGGGTCTTGTTTTGTTGTGTGCAGTTCCTGAGGAATGATGTCTAAGCATTGTCCTTTTGTTTCATTCATTTGGTCATTGTTGTGTTTACTTATGTCATCTTGAAGATGAGATCTTTATTTGTTTTTATGTGCTAAAGATTTGAGCTTTAGTATCACAATTTGACCATTTCTAATTCTGTGTAGGCTAGGCAAAACGTGCTTGATGATTTGCAGTTGATGCTTTCAGGGTGTGTTGAACTTAATTTTAGCCAGAACTTGCCTGCAGGGTAGAGAACATTGTGTGTGCTCTGGATCCTGGCTGCAAGGAGCAGCTGCCACAGTTACCACCAAAAATACGGTGAAAGGTCAAAGTATTGATTTAGTCTTGGAGAGCGAGTGACTTAAATGTTATTTACTGCCATCTTATAGCTGTTACCTTTTTTCTGATTGTTATTGTCGCCTGCATGAAATTTGTTCTATTTCAGGGTATTCAAGCGTGCATCACGAATAAATGCAAACAGGCTGATCCTGGTGGGAGATTTAGAGTGGCAAAGGGGGGATGCTGGGTGTAAAGAGTCTGTCTACTGGTGAAACAAGGGATCAAACTTGGTGGTTGTACTGTTTTCTTTTTAGGTAGGCTCAGTTCATTATTCTCCCCCAATCTGTCATAGTTTTCAGTGAAAATATTAATGAAAATGGCTGATTTTTGTACTGTTGGTTTTAATAAAGTTTGTTACATTTGTTGACTTCTATTTTTTCATACGCTTGTTTTGTATGGGCATGTTCCTTTTGTGCGACACCTAAGAATTTACCCAGACCAAGCTTTATATGCACTGGGAAGTGTTTCAATATATGAACACATGAACACAAACAAATTAGATTTTTACCGCTTGCTTTAGATCAGTAGTTGGTTAAGAAATGTGCAGACCACTTTCCGTTAATGTGAAAGAATTATTGTTACTGGCTTCCCTTGGAGTGTAGACTCTATGAAATGATAATTGGGTTATTGCTACCCAGAAATGAAATGTTAGTGGGATTATTGTTCTCACCTCTTTCCATTTTCACTCCCCTCCCCCTCACAGAAAGGCTGTTTCTGAACCACAGTTTCACATTCATTATGCCGTGCCCAAAATCTGGAAATTGTACTCCTCCGATTTGATTGCACCGATCGCTAGACTTTTCAGTGCTATGTGTTGGTTTTGGTCGGCTGATTATTGAATTGAACTTCCATACACAGCTTTATGAGATGGTTCTCTCCATACTTGAACTCCTCAACACCACTAATATACTTGCACAAACCTTCATCCAACTTCGTCCTCTTCCTTTGCTTCATTGGCTTCTAACACTCCAAAGTTACTCCCCTTGACCACTTTCCACTCTCTACAAGGTGGAAGTAGATCATCTTTCGCCTCAAAATCTTAGTTCTATTCTTACCCGTTAGGCCAAAATAAGATTTTCATATCCAATTAAGGTTTGATAATTTGGAATGCGTCTTTCTTTTCATATGACTGATGAGTGATGACACAAGAAAACCCCAGTCTAGGTTAAGTTCTTTTCTTTTCACACGAAATGCTGTGGACATTTCTATCAATCATTGAAAGTTAGTAAAATGTTGTAAGCTTTCAGATATAGCTTTACATTAGAATGATTCATGAATCTCTGACAATAAGTAATTTCCCATTCCATTCTATACTTGACCAAGATGGAATTTCACTGTGAGAATTGGTCAAAAGCAAGGACCTACCAAGGTTATACAGGTCAAACTTTTACAAGTATTAGTCATATACTTCCACAGGCTCAACCTAGTCCTCGAATATCTGATTCCTTTCAATATCTGTATCACGTTCGGTTAGGAAACTTAAAGTGTGCTGCCTTGTCTCATTCTTGCTTTTACATAGTTGCAACTGTTCCCGCAGGCTACTGACAACCTCATTGAGTCTCTTAATGTTCTTTTCTTGCAATAATATGATCTACAACAAGAAAATGAAAATTTCAGGCACTGAAAAACCTTACAAGTCATAAAAGATCTACTGATATATGTATTGTAAATTCACTGAAAAGACAACTGAACTCTAAGGAGTCTAAGCCATGGTTTTAGGATTCAAGCCATGGTTTTATAGGCTAATCCAACATAAAGGTTGTCATAAGACTCATGACTCATGAGCAATCTCTGAAATCAGATCTATAAATAAACTTGCATGCACTGGATCTCTGAAATCAGATCTATAAATATACTTATATGCATTGGAAGTCTCACTATAACAAAAGAAAATAGAAAAGAGAAGAGGTAACCCCAGCCACTGCGTTTTTGAAAATTTTACATAAGAGGATACCATAACTTTACCGGCAAAAAGAAAAGGAGTTTAACCAAACTTCCTCTGTTTTCTCTTGTTCTACTTCTATAGTTTTGAGGTGAACAAAAGCTTATATTTTTATCTCCCTCCATTCTTTCCTTTTGTAGTATGCTGCTCCTGTTCTAAACTAGGAGGGACTTCAGCCTTCCAAATTACAAAATAGGGAATAAATTGTGGAAGAGAACTAGGGCTGTAGGTAAACTTCGTTGAGTAGGATTTACAGGAAATCTGCCTGAAGCCTCAACAACTGCCTTCTCGTATGTCCTCGAGCTGAGAAAAGCATGAAGGCTCCCTAACTTCCAAGTTTTTGAAGTTCCTTCTAAACCCAAAAATCACAATTTCAAGGAAGAATAGAACATTAAGTACACGTCCTAGCAGATATGAATGACAAAAGGCTGTTTCCGCACCCATCCCTCTTCCAAAACCCTTTTATCCTCTGTCCATTTCACAACGAAATGTCAACAAATTGAAAATGAACTAGGTCATGGGGAGAAAGCTGTCCAGGGGGTTCAGCTTGAACCACTGATCACAATATTGGGATCCAGCCATTAGCATGTATCACATAATTAATTCTGAGTGAGTGCCACATAATTAATTCTTTCTCACTGACATCTCCATAACCACTTCAGAAGAAGAGCTTCGTTCCTCTTCACCACTTTCCCCACCACCCCCAAACAGTGGTGTAGCCAGAAACTCTTTACAAGAGGGTCAAATTTTAGATAACTTTTCATATACCTCATAAAATTCTAGATAATAGTTTCTTAGGTATAACAGTCATTCTAGAGCTATTATTACGGAGGAACCTGAAACAAATTTCAACAACAAAGAAAACAGGGCTTGAGATTTATAGTAGATTTGTACCGATGTATAACTTAGTCCCATAATCTTAATTTATTTCGCATGGGTAGTAACAATTTTAGCTAATGCTAAATTATGGGAAATGGAATAGAGACGAAGGCTGACAAGCGACGATGTACGTAGTCTTGGAATATTAAGACAGAAAATAAGAAAAAGATGGTTGAAAATAAAAATGAAGAAAAGAAAAAAATACATGATAGAATTTAGTCTTTTAGGTAGATTTGCAAGTGTTTGGCAGAAGACCATATCTATTATTTTTGAGTTCAGTGTTTTAAGAATGATAAGAAGTAAAAAATTCAACCAATCAGAAAAATGGTAAAACTTGAGAAGGGTCAATTGACCCCTTTGGTCCTATTGTGCCTACACCACTGCCCCCAAACCCCTTTCTCCTTTACTTGAGAATCACCCCCCAATCAATTTAGTTATCCCTTCTTCCTTCCTCTTTTGATTCCACATTCTACATTCCCCATCCCCAAATCCCCTCTCTTCTTTATTTTTGAGAAACTACCTCCCAAATTATTAAGAGATACCTTCTTCCTTCCACCCCTAACCACCAAAAAACAAAGTGGTTCAGTAATCTATCTAACATTTAAGCCACATCGCTTGAGATTAAAGTTAATCATTGCAAACTACTAGGAACAGATTGGAGACTAAAGTTACAGGAGTGTTTCTAGAGCCTTCTAACTATATTCCCCGTTCTCCACCTCCGGATCCCAAAAGCACCTCCGAAAGGCAGCCCCAATTTCATAGTAGGCCAGTTTCCCAAACCAATCCCAAAATATATTTTAGCTCTTCCACTCTCACCTCTTGCAGATAAAGAACAATTTCATATATTAAGTTTCTTCCCATAGAAGACACAAAGATTCACACATTCGGTAAACTACACAAATTCTGATCAGCGCTGAAAGAAAAAGATTGCATCATTGGCAAACTATAGGTGAGAGATCCCCACTCCTTACCTTCCTACTTTCAGTGCTTCCATCAGTTGCATGTCCCATGCTCTTTTAACCAATCCACTCACAACAACCGCCAAAATATATACAAAAGGCCACGTCAAGAAACTTCATAGAAAATACAGGTTCCATATTTTAATTCTTCTGCGACTGCTCATACTCATGCTTACAGTAAGGAAAGTGTCAAGTGTATGGGATTGGAAACTAAGCACAGTCCTAATTTAGGATTAAAAACGAATATCAACGCACCAGAAATCCTAGCTCCTAGGTATCATACAAAGCAACGCAGTGGACCCAATCTGAAGTACCACAACAGACTGAAGCACAAGCATGCCAATGGCCACCTGCACTCTGCTCACAAGGTCCATCCCTATGCTACATGCCAAGATAAATCTGGAGCAAATGAAAACAAAAACCTTGTCTGTCATGCCTTGTTTTGCATGTCTAGCATTAATAGCTTGTATTAGTTTAACTATGTGTTTTTGTTTGTAATCAACAATCTACTTCAATCAAACAATTCCATTTCTCTTCAGAAAGTTCCCCCATGAAGACTTCACTGCCTAACGGGAATCTTTTATAATTAAATATCACTATGCATGAAAGAACAATCTATGTACAGCACAAATAAACCTAGAGTGTTCTTTTTCTGTTCTTTTTTTTTTTTTTTTTTTTTTTTGTCTCACAGGTGATTCTGTGTTTGGAAGTTAACACCAGAGAAATAGAAGTTGCTGCTGATATTAGATCTCCCATATAGTCAAGAGGAATACAAAGTGGTTTTCTTGTTTTTCTTCGGAGGAAAATCATATATTTTTGGTGTCGATTAACATGCACGAGCTCTAGCACCTAGGTTTATTTTAAAAAAAAAAACATAAAAAAGAAAACGAAATTCATCACGAAAAATGAAAAAGACATTGCACTATAAGCATTAACATTTCCAAACCAAACTTGATCAAAATATTAATGCAAAACAATACTTATTACCTTCTCTTTTACAGCTTCTTCCCTCTTTGAGCTCTCACTTGGCTTTTGCGAGATACTTGGAGTTGCATCAAGGTCAGGGACAAGTTGTTGCTTCCACTCAAACTGGGAAGTGATTATGAGAACAACTAGAAGAAAAACTAGCAACACCGGTCTTGACATCATTCACAGTCAAAAAACCTGTTTCAAATACAAGGGAAACAAAACAAGCATCAAATATCAGAGTTGGAAACTTGGAATTCACTATATCCCTCCTTCTAACAAAAATCTTCAGTCGAAACAAATTTGATCAAAGAAACACAAGTTACATCCTATACTCCATTACCTATGTTGTTCAAGTTTCTAGTCTTGGAAAAGATGCAGAAACCAAACTTAAAAGCTCCATTTATCTTACTATTTCATTTAGTTCTTTTTGCGTGCGGCATTGTAATGTGTTTTTCTTCTTCCGAAGAAGAGAGATACTGGAAGACCCAAAAGAGATTCTAATATACAAAGCAGTAGAACCCCGCCAAGTCTGGACTACCGAGTTGTTGAATCACCTATGAGTAGCGTAGGAGATCACCTATGAGTGAAGGATCAACGAGTAAATGCAGAGGTATCGATAAAGCTGAAGGAAATGTTTTCTAGTGAACTTCCTTCGCTTAGAATTTTAACTTCCAAGTTACCACAAAGTCCAGAACGATTTCTGTGTTCCAGTATTAAAGAGAAAGACTAAAGAGCTAAAAAAAATTCAAGAAATGCCCCATGCTTTTTAAAAAACTGAAATTATTGTGGAAAACAAATTGCTTGTATTGAAATTGCGAAAAAAGAGAAAGAAAAAAGAAAAGTAGAACAAGGTGGAGAAGGAGTCTGACATACGAATGAGATATGGAAGACAATTAGAGATTTGGCTGATTTTCCAAGGAAGGTTACACAAAAACAATGATGATTTGAAGTATGTAATGAAACTCCTCTTGGAGTTATTCCACACATTAAGCAGTGTCTGAGTCTGCAATCAAACAAGAATAGAAGAACAAACTCCACCTTGGGATTATGAATGAAAAGAGAGATTCAATTAGACTATGACTAGCTCAATCTCATGATTCTCATCTGAAATGGTAATCCCATATTAGGTGCAGATAAATTCGAAACAATACAATTAGCCAAATGATCGAAACGGTAAATTGCATTTGATATTCACAGAAAACACGTAAAATTCAAGAACCGGAAATGAACTTACAGATCGGCGTCGGCAACAAGAGCATGGAGTTGCTTCGAATTGGGTATTGTTGCTTTGGAAAGCTTCTGCAATTTTCAAGTTTTGCTTCCAGACAAGGGATTCCACTCTTAGTTGTTTCTACTCTTACAAAATTTTACTTTAAGGGACTTTAGTTACCGTGGGTAAATAATATCATTCACAACCCTAACGATACTGAATTCGATTATTTTTTTTTTTTTCGATTACCTCTAATTAAGAACGTCTAGAACTAAAGTATAAGAACGGCATTCGAACATTGAGTCAAAATCCTAGAAGTGTGTATGAATTGTTACATGTTTGTTGATAACTTTGTTAGTCCAGGAGGACCGTGATTGAAGAGTGGAGTTGGAATATCGTAGTATATGCCCGGCTCATTTTAATGTTCTAGTGAGGAATTAACCACTCTGTCGCCAGTATTTGACAAAAACAAGATGCAGAGTTGCACAATAGAATGAGAGCACCTGATGGAACTTTGCTTGTACTTGATCCGAGTATTTTTGCTCAATATCACTGACTACGTGAAGATCATAGTACATGCACTTGATGGGATCATTTGTTGGATAATTTTGCTCAATAGAAGGTGTAATCACACTGATTGAGTGAAAACAAAGTCCCATCAACTTCTTTCATTCTATTGAGCAACTATCCATCTTGTTTTTGTTGAATATTGGCACCACAGGTTACACAAATAGGATCATCAGTTCGCAATATTTTTTGAATGACATTTAAGATTGCATGTTGATGTAACCGTACTGGTTAGAACTTAGAACTACGCCACCAGACTTCTCTTCTAAAGTTATAATCCAAAATCCATTATCTTCCTCATCTAACATCCGCAGAAATATGTGGTATATCCCATAGTTGGTTATGTTTCGGTTCAGGGATAATGTGGATGTAGCACAAGAACATGATGCTTATAAGATTGCTTCATAATACAGAGCACTGAACACTCCCTGTCATACTACTGCTGCAGAGAATCCATGCTGACTTTTCCTGGGTATGAAGAAAGCTGTATCAAATTTCAAGAGAACTCATCTGTTTCGTGTCTTGACAAACTGTGGTCTTGATGCCTTCTTCTCCATCTTTTCCCTCTTCTTTCGTGTCTTTTCATCCTCCACGCCTCCCTAATTACATAATGTGCTTTACCAAATCATACAGAACATAGAAAATCTATAAACTATTCAGTCATCCAAATTCAAGAGCAAAAGAGGGTACCTCTGGACCTTGGGACATAAATCCTCTAAAGAAACCAAATGATTTGTATGCCCCAAAACCTGGTATCTGCAAAAACGGTAAGCAGAATGTATCCTAAGACGTCATTGCCAAAGTCTCTGATCAAAATTAAATTTTCAAACTAAAAACTCCTCCCATAGGCATATGGAACCTTCTCCAATCCTTCAAATGTGTCATATATATACTTCGGTTCATATTTCATCAACCAATCTTTCCTAACTATGATAATGTTCTAGGGACACCTTGTAAATCCATCCTAGAACAAAGAAAGTTGCTAAAGACAAACATCAGTCTGCTTACTCATCCATCCACTGTTTGTGGGTCCAATACCTCACAATGCCCAAGAGACTGCGCAACATGCATGATATTGATATTACCAACTAAACCAATTAATTTTGTAACAAGTTGTAAAGAAATTACATTCTATTCTTTAAGTTTCCTTTAGCAAGAACATCATGAATTGACAAGTCTTTGACAAAACATACAAGCAAAATACTATCAGAAGCATGTCAGTGCAGGACAAAAAGAAAAATGGTTAGTCAGGTCTTACCAGCAAATAGGTGTACCAAAATTTTCCAGAGATTATGGACATGACTTGCACGAAGCTTGTAATGTAGATTACATCATGTAAATAGCTGAACAGTAAGACAACCCAAAAAGTCAAGATTTTACAACAAATCAGATTAATGTGTGCGCTAAGCCTGCGTGTGCAATTTTATTCGACTTTGTGTGTGTGAGTGTAAGTTGACTACATAAGTTAATAAGCTTGGTATTATAAACACAAAATACATATTACATTTCTAAAATTTTTAAAGCACCTAGGTTGCTAACTATTACACGTCAATAATGTAGCATGAGAAAAGAATGAAGTTTATGGTCTACTAATTTATTTGATATCTATCAGATGAAACACTGTATCCACGTGCAAAACAATAAATCTCTAGAAAAATAAAAGCTACAGTGCTGAATGTAAGAGAACTTTCAGTTAAGCACTTATTATACATAATCAACAGAATATGGTAAAGAGATCAAAATCCGTGGTCGTTTTTTTATCTAATGTAGCAGTGTATGTGAAGAATTATAAAGCTCTTGTAAATTATAAGAAATCATTGATTGGAAGGACATACCCACACACTCCACCAGTGGACATATCAAATCCACCGTCTAGAAGCTCACCATCATCAGCATAAGAAGGTTTTGCCATTTGGGCGAGTTGTTGATAAGGAATATAATAAGCTACAGATGTCAGCAGCAAAGCAACCCAGTTTTTCCAGGTAAAAGTAGAATGGAAGATGAGCATCCTTACTACCACATAAATCACCTACATCAAGTCACCAACTGAGCATCAACATCACTCTGCTCACCATAAGTTTTAACATATATCACTTATTTACACTCAACCAAAGTCCCAAAGCTTACATTGCATGCCAGAATCAAGCGACGAATATTTGCCATGTGCCGAGCATTCTCTTCCTTACGCTTTTTTGCTCCTTGATTTGCCATCTCTCTCTACGCCTCTGGACTTCTCTACCAGAATCTGACAATGTAATAGGAAAACAATATCAGATGGACAAGCTTGATCCCTTAAACTAGGCAGGCTATGGCCTAGCCCCAAAGCTTATGAGTTATGAGAATATTTTTTCCTTCATGAAATAGACCTTAATTTTTTACACCAACCATTTATATTTTCAAGCTTATTTAGACTCTGTTTCTGTCAAGAACAAAAATATGTGAATAATAAAAGTAACAGGAGGCATCAGAAGTTATACTATTAAGGGTAGCTTAAATTAAATGTAACATTAGTGAAGAAGATATGAAATATATATATATCAAAAAAAGGGATCCCCCATCCCTCATATATGTCAAAAAAAGGGATCCCTTAGTGGAAGGGCCCTATATTATATATATATATATATATATATATATATATATATATATATATATATATATATATATATACAGTCCCTATCCAGAGCGAAGCTTCGCTCTGGAATTAACGTGCGAAGGTTCTTATTTGACTCACTTTTCGGTCATATTTTTCGATCATACCCGGTCAGTGTCTAGATACATATCGTATGATCATCCTTACAAAGTTTCATTCAGTTTGGTGATCGTTTGCACACCGAATCAGATAAAATAAATCAATAGAACAAAATCTGTCCAAGTAGAACCGTTGGAGTAAATCATGATTATGGAGGCTTAAACGGTCACCAAATTGGATGAAACTTTGTAAGAATGATCATACGATATGTATCTAGACATTGACCGGGTATGATCGAAAAATATGACCGAAAAATGAGTCAAATAAGGACCTTCGCACGTTAATTCCAGAGCGAAGCTTCGCTCTGGATAGGGACTATATATATATATATATATATGAGTCCGGATCTAGAGAGGAACTCCTTCAACTCTTAAAGTAAGGATGTTTTTAGTTCTAGCATGTATTTTGACAATCAAAACCGCCCATTCCCTAGTTACTTACCCACATATGAATCCTACAAAAAATTAGCCAAAATGAAAAACGTCTAACCATTTGATTAGCACAATATTCATTTTAATTTTATCTAACGGCCTACAATTGTTTACATCAATTTGAATGACCAAATAATTATGGAATTAGTTGAAATTTTGTAGACATGTTTCTTGCATATGAATCTAGAGGATCAACGGTTGAGATCGTTAAAAGTAGTCATCTACTAATGTAAAATAGTAGAAATCCTCAAATTCTTAAAGTAAGGAGGTCCTCTTTAGATCCTCCCTCTCTCTCTCTCTCTCTCTATATATATATATATATATATATATATATATATATATATATATACCTGCTAAACAATACAAGTAAATCTATCCCCATAAAACGTCTATATTCATATGATTATACAATGACTTAGTAAAACCAATGGTAGTGTACATTAGATTTTAACCAGTTTCGGACATGCTAATGCAGAAACTATAGCCGTCACTATACAAGACAAGGTCAGCACAGAACAATAGATGACGATTATGGTATAATTCCTTCAAAAAGTAAAATTTAGTTTCTAACAAAAGTAATGAGAAAAAGTAAAATTTAGTTTCTAACATGATACAGGAATTTACACAAAGATTGCATGAACTCAGAGGTGGCAAAATAACATTTTCAGTACAAAAACACTACAGAAAAAGATATCCCAAAAACACAATGCTACACCACAGCGGTTGCTAAGTTAGCATCAAACGAAACCTATATTATTTAGATTCTCACATAGAAAAATCTGATGTAGCTCCCCAACCCCAAAGTCCTTTACAAGACTCACGTCTTAACCAGTGGTAATTTTTGATTTTACAGAAAGAAAACTAAACCCTCCACAATCCCGTGTGAGTTTTATACCCAGTTGAGTAACACAGAGAACTACGTAAGTCCTTGAAACCAACTGAATTGCCATTGTAGGGAACCAACAAACAGAACAACTTCTCATCACCATAACTTCCATATTTCTCAATCAATTTAAGCGTGTAATATATTGATTTATACTACTCAAGAAGCCCAACAAGTCTGTGCAAAAAGTTCACGATTTAAGGACTAATAAGGATATTTAAGTTACCAATAACGACAATTTCGACCAAAATTTATAAGAAGAGAAATCCAACCGAACCCATTCAGTCAACCAAGCATTCATAGGATTCAAATTCTACTGAACCCATGTATCACACAACCAAGCATTCCTAGGATTCAAATTCTTATCAATAGAAAGTGAAAATCTCAATGGCAAACCAACAGCTCTAAGAATAATCGAGACAAAGAAAGAGGGAAAGAAAATAAACGGTAATCACTGGACTACCAAATTTTGAAAGTTTTCTCACCTCTAACACCCTGCTCCAAAGACAAGCCTTCAACTTTTCTCCCTTTCTTCCAAATCGCCGGAGCTCTCCCTATCCCCTGAACTTAATCGGCAAAACAAAGGCTCCCAACATCACTCAAAACCGCTCATGATTTTTTTTTATTTTTATTTTTATTTTTATTTTTATTTTTTAAGAAAAGAAAGTGGGCAAAATATAAAAAAAAACAGCTGTTAAAGAAACTACTCTAAGTAAAGATGTGTGAGTTATTTAATAAAATGTTTTAAATTTTTTTTTTTTTAGCTTCTGTTATAGATGATATTAATAAACTATTTGTTTTGTTTAATTTTATTTAATTATAAAATAACTTGCTTGATTTAAATATTAAACGCTCTCTAGAAAATATAAGTGGTATGATGCCTTAATTATGTTGTTTAACCCTGACATCTTCTGATTTGATATACAACTCAAAAAGCTAGTATTAGGATCAAATCATGGTGTTGATGCAGTGGATTTGGCATATGTCTAACTTCTCTCATGAGTCATGAAAAAACTTGCTAGTGCATGTACATATCAGCTAGTTATCCTCTGATTGACCAAAAAAAGAAGAAGAAAAGCTAGTTATCCTCTGTCTTCACATTTCCTACTGAAATGTTTGTCTACCTCCATACGCTGCTAGATTTTGAGCAATTCAACAGCTAATTTGTTATCAAAATAAAGATCAAGCACATTTCTCTTCACATTTCTATAAGTCATATCATTCAAAACAAGCACATTCTTTATCCTTACATCAAAAAGTAAAATCAAGCACAATCTTTTGGTCAGGTATAAATCAAGCACTTCAAATGAGGCTCTTCAACAGATAGGATTGCGGGGGGGGGGGGGGGGTGAAACTTAGAAAGAGAGGACACTGCAGGCAAAAAGGATACCAGAATCTTTGTTTAACTACCATTATTTTTTACTTAATATAAATTATCATAGAAATCAGATCGATACAGAATCAATCTGCTCAATCGAATGTAAGTTATCAAATTGCCAATTGTAGGTCTGAAGTAACACAATAATCCAGCTACTCAGTACAAAATATGTTCAAGACTAGATAAATACAATAAATGCTCTTTTTCTTTCCTTGGTAAAAAAATAAATAAATGAAAAAGAAAACTAATAGCATGAAGAGTAAGGGTTAACTGGCTGTATACTTTGTGCTGTGTTCATTGAGCCATGATATGATGTCATTGAAAACTTGAACTATCATTTCATCCGGCTCACCCTCCAGAAGGGAATGATATGCATCCTCGTACAGGATTAGCTTCTTGTTAGAACTGCTTGCTTTCTCGTAGAGCGCTTTACTTACAGATGGATCAGTCACAATATCATCTTCTCCATGAAGGATTAATAATGGAAGAGAGACTTCTTCTAATCGGCTTTCTATCTCTTGGGTTGTATGGAGCATTTCTACAGCAGTCTGCAGGCGTGGGTTATCCCTGTAAGCAATAACATTATAGGCCGTCAGTTCCCGTTTCTTCAAGTCTTTAAAGGCTGCCTCAGCCAGATTTTTTTGTGGAACCAACTTCTGCTTTGGAAGGAATTTCGCAACACCAATTAGGACTTGTGCTAGTAGCCATGGCGGGGCCATGTCATCTGCAATTCTGCACATAGGTGCAACTAGGATGGCACCATTCCATCCACTAGGTTGTTTTAGGTGAATCTTAAGAGCTACAGCTCCGCCCATGGACTGCCCGAAAAGAAAGCTTGGGAGAGTACTGAACTCAGGTTGCATTTTGACTTTAGAAAAATGCTCAATGACATCATCTACGAGCCTTTCAAAGCTAGGAATATAACAATGAAGACCTTCTGAAAGACCAAATCCAGGGTAGTCCATTGCAAAAACTCCATAGCCAAATGATGCCAACTTCCTTGCGATTCCTTCAAAGAAAAACGTGCAAGTATCCCCATAACCATGACAGTAACAAAGTATTGCTTTGGGCTGAGATGTCACTGGAAGCCAACTCTTGGAGAAGATCTCCAATCCCCTGGAGTTCACTTCATATGACTCCTTTATTTTAAGTCCATCAGTTGGTGTCTTGAATAATATATGATCAATTTTAAGCTGAATGTCCTTAAAAGCTTCACGAACTCTCCTTCTGGCCGGAGCTTCATCCATGTTAGTAGCCAGAAGCTTCTGCAATTTATCATCAACATCTGGCAACCTAACTTGGGGTGCCATTACTTCTATGCTCTTCTTTCTCTTTGTTGGGGAACAACAATCGGGCCTGAACTCCCTAGAACTCTTTATTTTTTGGAGGGTTTTGAAATTCAGTTGGTGTTTAATCATGACAGTTAAAAGAATGACAATTGTAATCAGAAACGAGCATTAAGCAGCAAGTCTTTCCTGGAGGATGTAGTGATGGAAGAATTGGTGATGATGGTCAAAGGGCAGCGAGATTACAGAGGTCGATCTAAAACTCCTTTTGGGTCTCAATTCCTGCGACCTCTTTGGCTAAGCAGCTCGGGACTCAAAATCTGCAGAAGAAAAAGAATACATGTATATATGTGAATGCTCAAAGATATAGGAAGAAATAAACAGTGCAAGATATTTAACTATTCCAGTATATATATATATACAGAAACGTTCGAGAGCGGACGTCCGCACTCGGCTTAAAGTGCAGACGTCCCTCCGTTCGCCTCTGTCCAGCGCCGACGACGGCGCGCCTCCACCCCAGCGGACTCCAGCAGCGTCCCTGACCACTTTCCCTCCCCGGCGAGTCCGTTCTTTTCCAGTTTTCCGGCAAGATCACCCAAAACTTCAAATAAAGTCGATCTCGCCGGAAAACTGGAATTCCGCGGACTTGCCGGGGAGGGAAAGTGGTCGGGGATGCTGCTGGAGTCCGCTGGGGTGGAGGCGCGCCGTCGTCGGCGCCGGACGGAGGTGAACGGAGGGACGTCTGCACTTTAAGCCGAGTGCGGACGTCCGCTTTGGAACCAGCCTCTATATATATATATATATATATATATGTTTTCCTATTTGATGCTTCAAATGGTGCTCTTGTACAAGCATCTACATGTTTGCATCATTCTTCAATTTTCTTAACAGTGACCAAATTAGCCGGAGGAATACTGTAGCACATTTCAAGGACTTTGTTTGTGGAACAAATGTGATTATACACCATAGGTATTCCTACAGATTGACTCAAACCAAAGAAGATACAACTCTCAGAATCAGATCCCTGCTGCCTCCCAAATTAAACTAAATTCTAACACTTCAAAATCCCACTTCACAGTTTGTCCCTTACGTCAAGTAAGGCTATCGGACATCAAAACCTTAAGTTATTTAGGGAACACACAAACAATGTATATCAATTCAATATTTTCCCTGCCAGACAATCAAAAATGTAAACATATAGGTACACAACCAAGTACCTTGCAAATAACAAATAAGTGGAAAATGGGGATGGGGAGCTGAACCCAAAACCTCCTGCAACTATCACGTTCAGTCTTGTCTTCTTTTCTTTTAACTTTTGACTTTGACAAGAATTGAAGTTTTATCACCGAAAACAACACTATAATGAACTCGAGGACAGGACGTGCACTTTCACAGCACCAGAGAAAAGAAAAGCTCTAATAAGCCTAAAGTATATAACTGTTTAAAGAACGAATTTTCAAGGTAACAACACAAACTTGATAAGGAATAGTATCTGAATTCCACAATGACTGATTCCGACAAACCAGACTAAAAACTGATTTGATCTAGAGATCTTCCAACCCACACACCCCCGCCCCCCAATCTATATTTTTAAATTTCAATACATCTATATAACCCAGTACTGCCAACATTTCTTCAGCCCCAAAAGGGTTTTGACTTTCTTTCCTCCATCTAAACCCTTTAGCTTCTTCTTGAGCAATATAACACACTCATTGAATGACCTACCAACACGGGCCCCTTTAAAAAACCTTGACCAGAACTGAAACAGTATCCCCTGGCATGCAAGGACTACGCTAAAGGTATGGCCTACAGTGGAATATTGAACGAGCAAGCATTTCTTTAGGAGGAACCTTGGTGTCCAAATTTGATTAATAAAATATTTTTGAACTCATATTTATTGCAAGGGTAACTGTTAAAAGACTTTCTCTAAATGCCAAGACCCTATCATCTCCCCAGAAGGAAACTAGGTGCACCATCTAGCTTTAATGACAGAGAAGGAAACTTTCCATTTCCAAAATCTTTGAGATTCCTAAATCCCAAGTTTTGGAAATAAGCGAAAACACCACTTATTCCTTATCACTCTAAGCCACAAGGAATCTGCTTCCATTTGATATGTCCACAACCACTTCCCAAGCTAGGTGTAATAATTAATTTCAATAAAGATATTATTTCCAATGTTCAAGAAAGGTCTTGAGTTCTCTACAAGTTCCCAAGGAAGGCCTTATAAACTTGTCACCAAGGGGAAAGGCCTGAACTCCCATACTTTAATAAACTCTGATCTTCTTTGAAATCAACCAGATATATGTTTTTTTTATCAATGCATTGATAATCTTATAATCAACAATGTCATAAGCTGGGAAATTAAGTTTATACTTGATACTACCGAAAGTAAGTCTCTCCTTCATTTACTGAGAGTAAATAGAAGTGGGAAAGAAACACACATGGTTCAATGGTTACATAACAGCGAAGGTCAACTATATTGTGGGTTTCTATGAGCTTGCAATTCACTATGATAGCACCAAATAGAAACTTTACAGTGACCACTTGGAATAAGACATATTTTGACTTGAAGTAATCACCTAGCACTAGCATGGTATTAGTATACAGCTTAAACAATAGCATATATAAAAGGAAAGCAAAAAGCAAAAACAAAAAAACCATAAAATATGCATTTCCTCCCAACCACAAGAAAGAATTTACACAATAGACACATACATGTCTGAAAGTAATGAGAATGATCAGTTCTGGAGATAGACGAGTCACAAATGGAATACGAAAGCGATTCATTACCTTCTCCGTTAATAGACTCCTTCTTTATGATCTGATCTGTTGAGAGATACTTGAATTTGCTCAAGGTCAGGCACACGATGTTGCTCTAACTCAATCTCCAAATTGATAATGAGAATCAAAAGCTAAAAGTAGTACAGCTCCAGGCATCATTCATAAGAAAACAAAACCTATTCGCAATAAAAATCAGAACAATAATCATCAGAAACCAGCCTTGACATTTAACATATCCCTTACTCTTGACAAGAATCTTCTATCTGTAAGGAGACTGATTTCGCACATGTTTTGCATTCTAAACCTTATGCTGTTTAATCTCAGAAACGAATAAAAAACATAACAAAAAAATCAAACTTGAACTCCATCTGTCTCATCTAACAAAACTTATCTGGGTCCTTCAGATTATACTAGTTTATGATTGTTATCTTCGCAAAATTGTTTCTAGTTACTTTCTTCCTGTGATTCATCTAGGCTTTAAGTTAACATCAATAGAATTTATGGTCTCTTCTTTTAAAAACCAAGTCCTAAGAAAAGACTTGCGAGATCTTAATGTCAAAAATCATCTCAATCAAACCTCAATGAAATATGAAGCACCTTCTACTGCCAGTCATCATCACTAGAATAGTAGAATGTAAACAACAAATTCACAACGTTTTTTCATGTCCCATAATTTCTTAGCCACCAAACAAAACCAAATTCACATTTAGACAACAAACCATAACTCCGAAGAACTCTCAAATCTGATCAACTCATCTATGAGACGGGTCTTATTAGACATGTTCAAAGGAAAATAATTTCACTTCAGCTGAGTTTAACTGATTTGAATTAGGCTCTGTCTCAACCTACACAATCCAATCTAATACAAACAATTGAATGAGGAAAAGCTGTGATTTGACTATTTCTGGGGAATGCCACAGATTCAAGAGACCAAATGGAAACAAAAAGATGACTTACAGAGCAACCGAACAGTTTGAGTTGATGATTGGCGTCTGGAATTGAATGAAGTGAAGAAGCTTTCCGATGTAGTTGGGTCCGAGACAAAAGCTTTCTGTTTTACTTCTTCTTCTGGTTTGTTTTATGTTTTTGTTTTGAGCGCAAATGCGACCAAAACAGAAAGTTTGAGCGCTTATGTCACCACACAATTCGTACACCTTAATAGAAACCAGACAAAAATGGAACGCGCCCCACGCGCCAAGAGTTTGGCGTTCTGGGCTCTGCTCGGTGGATTGCTTGGTGGCCGCCATGGCCAATTTCATGGATTTCATTCCTATCCTTGATCTGCGTTCGGCGTTCGCGGCATCGGATGACGAATCTGACAGCTTGCTATTGGTCTTCTCCTGCACCCTTGGAATGGGTGACCCTGGTGTTTCAAAACTAGTGTCTTTTGATTTGTGTACGGCAACAAGTACGTATCTCCTCTATTAGACCTTTGCTCTTTCAACTTATTTGCTATTATATCTTTGCATGTTGCAGTTTACAAAAGGTAAGTGGGGTTTCTGCTTGTTTACTAGACCCTTCAAATCCTAACCTTAATCTCGTGGAAACAATGGTGACTGTTGTTACGGGCTTTCTTGATCTCCAGTGATATGTATTGGTGACTGTTTTTTAGAAATCGTGCTTGATAAGCTGTCTGGGGGTTTCAATTGGAACCCAATTAAAAGGACTATGAACTTGCCATGTGTTTTGATTAAAGCTCTAGGAATTGCTGTTGAGCACAGCTCTCAGTCTAATAATAATCTTATTTCATGAAGATTTGTACTTGGAATAGCCGGGGAAGTTCCTGGTCAGGTTTTTTGGCACAAACAAATTTCTATGCCTCTAGTGTAGATATTGATGTCCTCTGTTTCTTGGATACTAGGGCCTCTACAGGTATAATTAATAAGACCATGAAACTTCCTTTTGATACTCGATATATTATTCCTGCAAGAGGGCAATGTGGTGGCCTCCTTTTACTCTGGAAATCTAGGATGGTTAACATTGATATTATCATGCCTCATGATCGTTTTATTCATTGCATGATATCACTGAGATTGCTACCAACGATTCCTTGTATACTACCTTTGTGTATATTTTTCCTCAAAAGGAAAAACAAACAGGTCTTTGGAATGAAATTCTAGCCATGAAGCCTGTGAATGATGAACCCTGGTTAATTATGGGTGATTTTAATAACATTATTAGTCTCAATGAAAAATCTGGTGGTAACCAGTCGGTTACGAACCACATGATTAATTTTACAGTTTTCCTAAATAAAATGTTTGTTCTTTAGATGCCTCTGGTGTTCCTTTTCCTTGGTCAAATTGTCATAAGGACAATACAATTATTTTTGAAAGATTGGACCGAGTGCAAATGCAGGTTTGATTAATCTGTTTCCGGATATGACTTTAGTTAATTATCCCATCAATTCTTCTGATCATGGTCCAATTTGCCTAAATCTTTATCCAAGGTCCCGAAATTTTCATAAACCCTTCAGGTTTGAGGCTATGTGGTTATCCCACAATGATTTCAAGAGGTTAACGACTGAAATTTGGGGTCAGAACCTTGACAGTGATCCTTTAAAGAACTTTTTGGCGATTTCTGGAAGTTATGCCAAGGTTTTGAAAACTTGGAATAAAAATATTTTTGGAGACTTGTTCAAAAAACTTAAGGATCTTCAAGAAGAGAGTAGTTTGATTCAACAACAACTTATGAACTCTCCTTTTTCTGTTGTTTTGCAGGAGAAAAATGCTAAAGTTAATCACGAATTGCTTAAGATGTACAGTGACGAGGAACTTTACTGGGCTCAAAAAGCAAGAGCTAATTGGCTTAGCTTGGGAGATAAAAATACTAAATTCTTTCAGACTCGAGCTAATATAAGGAAGAAAAATACTTTTGTTACAAAAATTAAAGATGACTCTGGTGTTTGGTTAAATAGTTAAGAACATATTGCTAAATATTTTGTGCATAACTTTAAAAGGAGATTCTTGTCCGAATATGAACTCTATGATGACTTTTTTGGATTGTTTGTCTCCTTGTATCTCTACAGATGATAACTCCTTGCTTACAGGTGAATGACACTGAAATTTTGGAAGAAATTCAATTGGCCCCTTGAAAGCACCTGGACGGCTGGACTGGATGGACTACATGCCATATTCTACCAAAAGTGCTGGACTGAGGTAAAAAGCTGCATCATTCCTTTGATTAAAGGTTTCTTCCAGCATGGTCTGAACATTGAGCTGTTAAATCATACCAATATTGCTTTGATTCCTAAAAAAGATAATCCTGAAACTGCGGCTGATTTTAGACCTATTAGTTTGTGTAATTTTTGTTACAAGATCATTACCAAAATTTTAGTTAAGAGACTTAGACCTCTTCTGGAAAAGTGTATTTCTAAAAACCAAGGTGCCTTTGCACCAGGAAGCTCCATTCAGGATAACATTTTAATTGCTCATGAGTTGTTCTCAGACTTTCAGCGAAAGAAAGGGAACTTAGGTGCAATGGCAGTCAAGCTTGACCTTGAGAAAGCTTATGATTTCTTAAATTCGAATTATATCGAGGCTTGTCTCCATAAATTTGGGTTCAATACACATTGGATTTCTCTGGAAACGAAATGTATCACTACTGCTTCTTTTTCTATATTGGTTAATGGCAAGTCTGAAGATTGGTTTAAACCTTCAAGAGGAATCAGACAAGGTGATCCCTTATCCCCTTATATCTTTATCTTAGCTATGGAACCCCTCATTCAACACCTAAATAGTTTATCAACCAGAAGTAAAACCCATGTTGGTATGCTTTCTTCCCGGCTAGGTTTTAGGATTTCAAACCTAATGTTTGCTGATGACTGCCTTATTTTTGGGAAAGCTTCTCCCAAAGCCGCTAGAAATATTCTTACTGTTTTGAATAATTTCTCTGCTACCTCTGGTCAGAAAATAAACTTTGACAAGTCTTCTTTGTATTTCTCTCCAAAGGTCAGTAATGTGACCAAGGTTAATATAGTTAGTATATTAACTATACAACAGAAAGCTACCATAGGCAAGTATCTTGGCATTCACAATGTGATTTTCTGGAAAGACCCTTCAAATGCAAAGGAACTTATGCTCAGAATTTCAAAAAAGTTATCAGGTTGGAAAAAAGGTACTCTTTTTAGAGCAGGCAGATTGACTCTTATTAAATCTAATTTGCCGGGCATGCCTATTCATGTTATGTCTTGTTTTAAATGCTCTCCTAAAATTACAAATGCAATTGATAAGGAAGCTAGAAATTTTTTCTGGAATTCCAATGGGAGTCCTCCTGTGGCTTGGAGCCAAATTTGCTGCCCTAAACATGTGGGTGGACTTGGCATTAGACCAAGTGCTTACTTTAATAATGCTGCTATTGCCAAACTTGGCTGGAAAATTAGTAAGGAACCAGAAAATTGGTGGGCTCAGATTATGAGGAAAAAATATTTGAGGAAGGTTAATTTCTTTCAAGCAAAAAAGAAGCAAGCTAGATCTTCTTACTCAAGGGTTGAGATGGACTGTTGGCAATGGAAGAAGTATCAACTTCTGGACCTTCAATTGGGTTTTCCCTTTTTCTCTAAGTAATCTTCTCAATGATAGTCAAAAAGCTAGTATTTCTGTTGCTGATTTTATGACTAACAAGTGTTGGAATAAGCAAAAACTCTTGCAGGTACTAGATCATAGCATTGTAAACCAGATATGGGCATTCCTATTCCTGTGTGTGATCCGGAAGATGAACTTATTTGGGGACCCTCTTCTCATGGAAATTTCTCAATCAAAACAGCAACTTGGTTGCAAGGTAAGGATCAAAATGTTCATGCTAATGCAGATCTTTTAAGGAAAATGTGGTGATTGAATATTCCACCAAAAGTAAAAATATTTAGTTGGCTTCTCTTAAGAGGCAGATTGAAAACTAAGGATAGACTTTCAAGGTTCAGCTACATCAATAATAATTCTTGTCCGCTTTGCAATAACGATAATGAAACTGCTGATCATATTTTTGGGTGTTGTGTTTTCTCACAAGATGTCTGGAGAATTGCAGGCATTGATAATCTAGTTGACTAGAGCAATGAAATTTTGCATAATATGAGAAGCCTTTTTGGCAATAATGTCTATGATAAAGATTTATTTGCCAAACTTCTTCTGTGTTGGCAAATATGGAAAATAAGAAATGATTGCGTTTTTAGAAACTTAACTCCCAAGTCTTTTGATACAGTTCAACTGGCTCTTCATTACTTACATTCCTACAAGAACCATAATTCGGGGCTTGTTGGATTTTCTACTCAAAACCCTCTTGCCATAATTAAATGGCGTCCACCACCCCCGAATTTTTACAAATTAAACTTTGATGGCTCTGTTAACCATATGAACTCGGCTGCTACTGGCTTTATTATCAGAGATGATAATGGTCGGTTTGTAGCTGCTGGTGTGAAAAGAGTTGGTTCCTCTAGTGTTCCAATAGTTGAAGTTGCTCCTTTAAGAGAAGGACTTCTAAAAAGCAAGAGAGAAGCACATCAAGAAGGTAAATGGTAGAAGGAGACTCAAAGTTGGTGATTGACTGCATTAATGGCACTTGTGCTACCCCTTGGAGACTCAAGACAATGGCTCAAGACATTAAGCAAATATGGGAATGTTTTGAGAGCTGCTCTTTTCAACATGTTTTTCGAGAAGCTAACTTCCCGGTGGATGCCCTTGCAAACTTGGGTACATAAGTAACATGGATATTGACTTGGAAGGATCTTGTCCTCTTCAAATTAGAAATGTTTTATTGTTTGACCGCTTAGGGTCATTGTTGTACTCAAGGTTCTATTTTGTAATTTACTTTTCGTATAAAAATAAAATAAAATACAATTCGTACACCTTATATTTAACTCTAGGTTTTTTTTTATTATCATTAAATAAAAAATAAGAGAGATAAGTCATCCTTGACATGTCATCACGAGTAAGACTGATTCTTAGTAAAGTTTCGAAAATTCTTCTATACACATACATGCACGGTTTCAGCAACATTTATCAAGTAATTTGTGTTCTTGATTTTTATAGTAAACATCTTTAGTAGTCTTCTTGATGTTATCTAATGGTGTTTGATAAAGCAAGTATTATTGTTGCAGCAACATGGCTTCTAAAGTATTATTCTTACTTTATCAATCACTACAGCATAGCTTAGCAGCATGTTGTATATGGATTTGTCCTACTGTTCTCAGTTTTTGTTGGATTCAAATAGTGCCTTGAATCCTCTATAAATACATCAATCTAAATCAACATACATGTGAGACAAAAAGAGAGAAACCCTCTCAAACCCTAGCGTAGGCGCGATCAACTTTCTCCTCTCTCATTCATCATCGCTATCATGTCCTCCATTGACACCGTCACAGCGTCCTTCGCCGCCTCCTTGGCTTTGGCCGACAGTGGAAAAGTGCCAGATTTGGGGAAGATAGGAGGAGGTCTTGTGAGACGTTCATCCCAATCTTTTCTTCTTGCTAAGCCACTCACACGTCATGTTGTGGATCCAGAAGATTTCAAGTTGCATTTTGGCCGTGCTTGGGTGGTGTAGTGGAATTTCCGAATTCAGGAAAGCGTGATCTCTTCCTTGTCTCCTTCGAATCTGAGAAGGATAGAAAAAAAGTTCTAAAGGGTGGCGCATGGTGCTTTGACCGTGTATCGGTGTGTATGATGGGATTACTCCTATAGTCAACGTTCCTATGCGTCATGTGAGGATGTGGGTGATCGTCTCTTTGATCCCCTCTCGATACAAGGAGCCTGATAACCTTCGTTTGATTGATAACCTTCTTGGAGGATACTTGGATTATGATCGTACAATTCAAAAGGGAGTGATGAAGATCTTGTTTACCCACGACATCTATAAACCAGTTCTTTTGGAGAGGCAAGTTTATCTTGATCTAAGGGTGGAGCCGATGTTAAAGTTTAATTTTGTACATCTTCTGGGTAGATGTTATGTCTGCAATATGATCACACATGCTGGAGAAAAGTCTGATGGAACTCATACCGTCTTGGGTACATCCAAAGGCATTAATTTTGGTGCTCAACCAAAACTAGGTTATGCCTTTTTGCAAAACCCACCGCTGGTGTGGCTATCAATCCAGCATCGGTGGTTTCCTCGTCTCCGGTAGTGAAAGAAAGCATGTGGTACGTTGACTGGAGCGTACTGAAGCATTAGAAATTGATGAATTTGGTCTTCGGCGTATGGGCTCTTCTTCAGGGTCTGGTAACTCTACTCTTGAGAATAAGGTTGCCTCTGAATTAGAGACATCTCTTATTGTGTTAGAAGCTATTGTTGGGAAAGATGTGGTATTTTCTACTACTCCCTCAAAGAAACGAGGACGTAGTGGGGGTTGCTCTCCCTCCCCGAAGAAAATCATCAAGGCTATTCTGAGCGGTAAACTTATCAAGCTACAAACTGAATCTTTGGGTTTGGTCGACACAGGTGGGGATGATGAGCCTCTTGCGCCCCTGAAGAAGAAGTTGGGTCATCGTCTAGGTAGCAGGAATAAGGTATCTCAGTCTACCAAAAAAACAGAGGTTCCTCTGCGTATTACTTACATGATTGCTGCTAAGGTGGGTGACAAGGCAAGCCTTAATGCCAAGGGCAAGACTTAGATTCGGGTTGCCCTTAGCCCGAGCATCAAAGGTAGATTTACTACTTATTTCTTAAGCGTATTATGTCTATATCAATTGAGGTCTTAGGCAGCTAATATTCTGTTTCAAGGACTTAGGTAGTCAGTTTTAATTCTTTTGCTTCGGGCACTCTTTGAGCCTATGTATAATTAGTAAATACTTGTCTTGGTGCTTGTAAGCCTCCCTTAACATACTCTGTAGAGGATGACATTTTGATGTATGTGTCTTTTGGTCATTGATTAAGCAATATAAGTTGGGACAATGCCCACTAGCCCTAATTTTAAGAATTTTATTCCCACTAACAAAATAAGATTTTAAAATTCCCAAGAGCCAACTTAAACAGCAGAAAGACAAATATACCCTTAATGAATTAAATAAACTACAATAGACCATTATAAGAGTCTATTATAAAATAAAATTTTTATAACCGGATTCTCACGACCAATGACGTTGACCGGACTCCAGGGGCCATTGACCAGACTCCGGGGACTGTTGACCGGGCTCCGACGACCGTTGACCGGACTCCGGGAGTCGTTGTGTTTTAGTTACTTATAACAGGTCCCTACTGGGGGCAGTAGGACCACCTACTAGGGGCAGTAGGACCTCATGTTGGGGGCAGTAGGACCTCCTACTAGGGTCAGTAGAGGCAGTATGACCTCCTACTAGTATGACCACCTACTGGGAGCAGTAGGACCTCCTATTGAGGCAGTAGGACCTTTTACTAAGGGCAGTAGGACCTCCTACTAGGGTCAGTAGGACAACCTACTGGGGGCAGTAGGAGGGTCTACTAGGGATAGTAGGAGGTCTGTCTAGGGGTAGAATCTCCTACTGGAGGCAGTAGCACCTCCTACTAGGGTCAATAGGACCACCTACTGGGAGCAGTAGGAGGGTATGTGGGTCTACTAGGGGCAGTAGGAGGGTATGAGGGTCTACTAGGGGCAGTAGGAGGTCTGTCTAGGGGTCTACTGGGGGCAGTAGAAGGGTCTACTAGGGGCAGTAGGGGGCCTGTCCGGGGGTCTACTAAGGGCAGTAGGGGGTCTATTGAGGATAGTAGGAGGGTCTACTGAGGCCAGTATGATGGTTTATTAGGGGCAGTAGGATGCCTGTCTGGGGGTCTACTGAGGGTAATAAGAGGGTTTACTAGGGGCAGTAGGGGGGTCTACTGGGGGCAGTAGGAGGCATGTCTAGGGGTCTACTAGGGGTAGTAGGAGGGTCTACTAGGGGCAGTAGGGGATTCTATTGGGGGTAGTAGGAGGGTCTACTAAGGGCAGTAGGATGCCTATCCGGAGGTCTACTGAAGGTAATATGAGGGTCTACTGGGGGCAGTATGAGAGTCTACCGGGAGCAGTAAGATGGTCTACTGGGGGCAATAGGATGTGGTCTGTCCGAGGGTCTATTAAGGGTAGTAGAAGGGTCTACTTAGGGCAGTAGAAGGGTCTACATTCTTAGTAGACAACAATTGCTGCAACCGGCAATTTCCTGAACAGAATGAAACTCAAATGTGCATTTACCACACTAAGTTTTAACAAAACATTTAATCTCTACAAATCTACATCTACATGTAATAAGAAACACATGGCAGTCAATACAGACATGTATAGTATGATACATGTAAGACCTATTTAACTTCTCCAAGATCAACTAGGGATTACAACAATTAATAAGAAGAATGATCACAGGCTTGATATATCATATATGTATATAAAACTGGGCGTCCTAGCCCTTATCATGTTTCCTAAGGGATTTCAAGAATTCAATTTGTCCCCAATTATTGTATGAAGCAAGCTTACCATGATGCGCCCTGAAAGCACATATGTTTCATTTTTGAAACCTTTCTTTTTACATCATAATGCAAAAACTTCCACCTGCACTGTAAAAGTTGGTTTCATATTACTCTACAGATCATGAAAACGCACGCAAATAAGAAAAAAGTATCCTATGTACATTGTGCTAAGAAAAGGGGGCAACTTTGATAATTATGCCATCATATGGTAAAAAGCAACCAGTCTTCCTTAGAACTAAATACGACGATCCAAAACATTTACATTGGATTGGATTGGATTGTACTTATGGTTGGTAGGGGACCCTAAATATAAGATAGGGTACATTCCCCTGTTTTTTCTCCTACAAGGATATGAACAAAACCTTTGTCCTATGGCGCTTATTATTCATGACAGGTACACCGTGCACCTTGTATCATCTCATGCCTCCAGTTTTACAGTTCCTCTAGATTTTCTCATCCTGGTGTACGCTGTTAAGTATAAGAACCATCTTCAATTATGCTACAATGAAAAAAGTTGTAATCGATTCAAGTTCGAAGCATAATCGGCTAGAAATGTGCAAACTTATTAGATTGAGATTGTGAATTTTACCGGTAGAGCACGTCAAAATTGTCGCCGGAGCGGCAATGGCCGATGTGGCTGAGAGCGTAGGCGTTGAAGAATTCGAGATGCAGCCGAGGTCGAGCAAGAGGCCCTCGTCGGAACGGAATCAAAGATCTAGTCAATGTCAAGCCGGAGCTCGTCATCGTTGATGGAATTGAAGACGCAGTCGAGGTCGTCGTCGGCGGACCGAGGATGGCAAGGCTCGAATCGTCTCCGAGTTACCAGATCTGAGATCGGCGGCGACGGCCGGAGGCTTCTATGGCCTAGTTCTGAGAGAGAGAGGGGTCCTCGTCTTCCTCAACGTCGCCTTGACCCTTAGTGCGGGTGATGCACTCGCCGGAGCCGGAGGTCGGCGAGAACAAAGTATTGACCGGAGAGAGAGAGAACGAGAGAGAAAGAAGAGGTATGGATGAAAGAAACAGAAGAGATGAAAGAGATTTAAAACAAGGGTAATATGGTCCGGAAAAATACTGAAAAAGTTAAAAATTTTGTTAGTGGGAAACTTTTTTAAAAGGTTTTAGAGTTGATGAGAATTTTAGATTCTTATTTTGTTAGTGGGAAAAAATTCCTTAAAATTAAGGTAGATGAGAATTTTCCCATATAAGTTATCATTTTCAAAAAAAAAAAGATATACATGTGAGACCTGTAAGTTTATGGAACTAGCTTAGAAAATTACCCTTAAGTCAAAACTACACATTCGCTTTTTCTATTGGTCTATCTAATATATTTCTTTGACAAAAAAGGTTAGCTTGAGTCTCTTTTATTTATTCCAAATGGCAGTTCGAACAAGGAGTCAAGGACTTATATATCCTACTAGAAAGCACATTGTGGGGCAGAACCTGACTAGCTATAACGTGGTTGTGAACGCAGCTTATAAGCTGTACCAAGACTATCTGAATTCCAAGAAAGGGCGACATGGTGCTTCAAGTGATTCAAAAGAATCAGGGGGAAAGGTAACAAAGAAGAACCTGAAGAGAATACAAGGGGAAAACAACAGATCATGTGGAAGGAATGTTGGGCCTTTTGCTACCATTGTGGAGAAGTTGGACATGTCAGAACAAGGTGTCCTCATAGAGAAGCTTCTGGATCAGTAGCTACGCCACAAAACTGACCACCAAAGCATGCAAAACAGTGAGACAACACAGCAGAATATGCAACAACCACAAAGAGGAACTTTTCGCACGGCAAATAAGGGAAATCGTTGCCGCGGCGCTGGACATGGCCAATATTACTCGTGGAGGAAGAGCCTTTGCAGTGATAAGACACAAGGAAGAAGATCCAAATATTTCACTTGATCGAGGTACTAATCTTTTATCTCTTGAAACTAGTCTTAATAGATACTGGTGCATCACACTCCTTTATTTCAACTTACTTTGCTGAATTAAATCTAGAATCTCAAATATTAGCTGAACCCTTGCATCTAAAAACACCCTTAGGGGAGGGAGCACTAGTGGTAATGAATTGGTTGCGAGTACAGCGTTCCCTAATTGATTGTGATAGAAGAGAAAGAGTAAAACCATCAGGAGGAGGAGACTTAGTTATACGGCTTGATGAGTCCGTTATATTGATGCATTGCTTTCAGAACAAGAGAGTGTTGTTGTGTTATGGTCTTTTATTAACAGCCACAGAGACATCAAATTGTGTTCAAAAACCTATTCTAGTGGTAGATGAATACCCTGATGTATTTCTAGAAGACTTGTTTGGAGTACCTCCTGAAAGGGAAGTAAAGTTTCACATTGATCTTGGTACCTAGAACCACACCAATATCAATGCCTGCTTACGAATGGTTTTAACAGAATTAAGAGAGCTTAGAGCACAACTAGATGATTTAGAGAAAAAGGGTTTCATCCGTACAAGTAGTTCACCTTGGGGAGCACCTGTTTTGTTTGCTAGGAAGCATGATGAAACATTGAGGCTATGTGTGGATTATCGAAGGTTGAACAAGGTTACCATAAAGAACAAGTATCCACTACCACAGATTGATGAATTATTTGACCAACTTTCTAGGGCCAAGTACTTCTCCAAGATCGACCTGAAATCAGACTACCATCAGCTACTAGTTAGAGAAGAGAATATTCCCAAGACTGCATTTCAAACAAGGTACGAGCATTTTGGAATTTGTTGTCATGCCGTTTGGAATGACCAATGCACCTGCATCATTCATAGACCCCAATGCACCTGCATCATTCATAGACCTCATGAACCGAATTTTTTGACCGTACTTAGACCATTTTGTGATCGTTTTCATTGATGACATCCTAATGTATTCTAAGATGGCAGAGGAGCATGATGAGCATCTGCCAATTGTTCTGCAAAAACCTTGCTGGAGAACAATTGTATGCTAAGAAATCAAAGTGTGAATTTTGGTCGTCTGAAGTACGATTTCTTTGGCATGTCATATCTAGTGATGGTATATCTGATCCTAGTAAGGTGGTAAAGGTCCTAGAGGGGGTGAATAGGCCCTTAACAACTTTTTTTTGTTGTATAAATTCGTTCTCAAGGATAGCAAGGGTTATAGCTATCCTGAATAACAAATACACAATAACAATAAATAAAAGTTGCAGTAAAATAACAATGAACACTAAGATATTTTTTTACTCGCAGAAACCCTACAAGCAGGGAGAAAAACTGCGTGCCCCTAACTCTTGAGGGACAAACTTTTCCACTATGTAAAACTCACTTCTTACAAGATTATAGTCTAGGGATACATCAACAACTTGTTATCCTGCCTAAACTACCCACTAGTCTAGATCTATACTTTCTCTCTTGTTTCCGAGTACCTCACTCCTTACAAGATTACAGTATAGGATACAACAACGACATGGTATCCTACCTAGTCCCAAACTAGTCTAGATCTACCTCTCTTGTCTCTAAGTGGCTACACATGAAGGTATAAGAAGTTTCAACTCAGAACTCAGCTATCACTTAACTGATTCTTCTTGAACACTTCTCAGAAGTTTCACTCTCAAAAACTCAGCTATCCTAGACTGATTCTTTCATGAACCCAACTACCTCAGCGGGATATATCAGAACTCAGCTATCCTCAGCTGCTTCTTTCATGAACACTTTCGGGGTTGCTGCACTACCAATTGATCTCATGGTATGCAAAATGCAATGAGTTTATGAGAAGATGTTTTGTTCAGCTCTAAGGTTTATAATCACAAAAGGAAGACTTAGAGACTAATGAACAATGCAAAGTAAAACCAAAAACCCAACAAAAGGAGAAACCTAACAAAGCAAATGTAGAAACTACATTTTGACAACCATTGAGCAAAGGCAGCCTTGCTCAATATATATACGTTGATGGAGTGCCCTAACAAGAGAGAGACACAAGCCAAAGAGGTGCCACAAGAGGGCAGTCACGAGGGCCAAAGCAAGGAAAGGGTTTTGGACTTTTGTCCTTGGCCAAACTCAGAAAGTGAGAGGACATATGCAGCTATACATGACCAAGCAAAAAGACAAACAAAACTATCCTAAACAATGTTTGATTTAAAGACAAGAGACAAAGGTTTTGCAAACTTTTTCCCAAAAGCATAATACCATAATGGTTTAGCAAACCACTTTTCACTGATATCAAACAAGGACAGCTGCAAATATTGGTTTGTGTATCACAAGCACAGCAGACCACAGCTGGAGCCTAAGAGCTAAAACATGGGTCACGGGTTGAGATAAAGGCATCAAACCCTAGACTAATTTGAGCACCAAGACATGACTTTTATCTTAGTTGTCAATTTGAAATTCAAATGAGGATCTTACCCAGACATAGTTCTTATGGAACAAGGGTAAAGAAACATACATTTAAGACAAAAGAAACAAAAGACCAAAAATCTGGAAACCCAGATTTTTAGGACGGTAGACAATACTGCAATCCTCAGTGAAAAACCATGAAATACATATGCATGATTTTACCTGAGTTCCATGAGTTCATGTTGGTTCTTCTATTTCTTCAAACTTGTTCTTCAGATGTGCAAGACCAATCTCTCAATTGATTTAGGCTTCATAGGTTGTGTTTTGTTCTATATAAGGATTGCCAACAACTTTATACCTTCAATCTCCTCCTTTAATTTGGCATTCCTTAACAAAACACACCAAGACATGGTTGTTCAGACATACTCTCAACCTGCACAAGAACTTTCAAGAACAAGTGAAGAATAGAAGAATAATTATGAATACTAAAAATAACCAAGGATAGGAGATGCATCATATATCCTGAAGCACAAACACATAAGCATATGAGCATAAATCCCAATATTCATAAATCCCAACAACCAATAAGCTCTAAGGTCTAACCAACAATCCCAACAGCCAGTTCTCCCCCTTTTTGTCAAGGAATGACAAAGGGAAACTATATGTTCAAGGAGACATAAAGAGAGCCGAGAATGATAAAACCAAACTAAACAAGGTCAGAGCGGTTCAATATAATCACATATACGTATCATCCTCAGCATTATCAACATCATTTGCAGCGTCCTGATCCTCACCATTAAAGGCAGCAAGAAGCATCTCCTATTTGAGCAAGTTTTGCTCAAGAGACTCGACAAACACATTGAATAGTCATAAAGACTTGACAATGGGTGTCACCAGGGGATAAGTGAGTAGCAAAGACATCATGATGTCACACTCAAACATTAGCTACAAAGAATAGCTTGGTGGAAAGACCTAGATGACCAAGAGACAACTCTCGGAGGGTATATAAGGGATACTAGCATGTCTTGATATCCTGGAGAAGTATGGTTAAGCACAAAGGAAGATATTTAGATCTAAGCTTAACATCTGAACCAATGTCCTAAGGGGAATCTGCATAAAGACCACACCCCCATGTATGGTTAACCCTAAGAAAAGACACTAGGCAATTAACCCATCCTAACCCATCAACAAAAAAATTCACATCAAGAGGAATTGTTTTAAGGTCAATGAAATTCTCATAAACAATCAACCTTGAAAGAGTAACATGAACTCATAAAAGGCATAGTGAGAACAAGGAGGGAGAGCTAGGGATATCTAGGGGATCATCCTTATGGGAGACAAGGTGGGTTTGGCATCCCCTACAGTAGTTGAAGCTTTGCATTTGATAATAGGGACATTGACCCCATATCTGAGTTTAGACATACACTCTAAACAATAACATCAACAACAATCAACACAATGGTCAGTGCACCTCAGTATGAACTAAAGTGAATGATGGTGGAAAGGCTATTAAGGGAGAGTGAAGGTGAAAAGGTCAAGGAATAGTGGGGCAATTAGGATGGCATCTAGGCAGCGGAGAAGGCGTCATGGTTTGACGTCAGAGTGTGCCACTAAAACTACAACCCACATAACTTGAAAACAACAAATAGTGTAATCCCTTCAACTCTCATGTCCACATAGTTGAGAAAGTCCAACTATCGTAGATCGCGGGAAACATATCAATCATTAAAGCAAATACCAAGATGCTTCATATCACATAAGTACAACCCACATGTAATAGGGCATAATGTAAAACATGAGAAGAAGTTCCCTCAATGTTTTGACAACCTAAAAAGGATTAAGATGCAAGTATGTGTATAGCTCATATAATCAAACTACTCCCCCTAAGAGGGTGCATTGCTCCCCCTATGAGTGCGCACAATATAAAAGAAGGAACAACTAGATGCAAGACCTATGATACCATCCTATATTTAGATCCCAACCGGATCAGCACATACTCACAAAGTCCTCAATCAATAACCACACACTTACACAAGAGTTTTCAAAACCTTTTGACAACCTTAATTTAAAGAAAAATAAGGTGCATGTGTGTACCACAAATTATCATTTACTCCCCCTAAGAGTGTGCATAGAAAACAAACTTATCTAATTAAAATAAAATGACACACAAGAAGTAACGACTAAACAACCTACTGAGGATACCAATGTACACCATTCAGATCCCTGCATATAAACAGTTTGAGCATAAACACACAAAGTAAGACACCAAAATTATAAATGTCTTAATCACTATGCTAGTCCACATGTATATATGATTGTGAAGTAATCACCATGGTCCATTAAACCTAGTCCAGACATCAGAGTGTGTGTGAAATAGTTCCACTCATGGGTCTTTAGATCAGCATTAACTGAGATGAGAGATAATATATCATATAGTCCAGGAGAGCAGAGGTCACATCCATCCTTATAGCATCAAGAACAACATTGTTCAAAGTCAAAGGCAATTTTCTGATTAGTTTCATTAGATATTAGTCCAAAAGCTAATATGAAAAATCGTCCTCATAGGTTTATGTAGCAAGATGGTTGTCATTGACTCCCTAACCAGATGGTCTTGGGACAATAAGTGTAACAAAGACACTCAATAGGACAACCAACTCGAACCCATAGAAGGATAGAATACATTTCAGGAATCCTCACTGAATCATGAATCAAGTGAGAGACCAACTAGTCCAAGATATGATTTGTGAATTTCATTTACACTTCAAGATCACTAAACCAGTCTCGTTTCTGCCCACCCTTATATCGCTCATCACGACCAAAGAATGTATACTTTGAGACTAGCTTAGAGTGGAGCAAAGAGCTCAACACACCACCTCATCAAACCAACCTCGTTTCTTCCCACCCTTATATCGTTCGTCACGACTAAGGAATGTATACTTTGAGGCTAGTTTGACATAAAAACTCTTTGCATCAACTCATCTTAGTTTATAGCTTTGCACTTTGTAACCCACAAAGTTGACTATGTGAAGCATGTAGTTCCTTAAGTCTTTCAAAGCTTAGCAAACCACAAATGAGAAATAATGATCAATTAGATGCAAACATACATGTGTACAAGAGAGCAACTAAGACAAGTGAAACTTAGACACTCACTTAGGTCGAGATCAGAAATTGTCTAGGGATAACACATCACACATGTATCCTGAAAACTATTTTTGGAAAATAAAGACACATATTTTTTTTGATTTTTCTCTTTGAAGAAGAACTTCCAAGGCTAAAATTAATGAACAGACACACAAGAGTCTCAAGGGGAGAAATCAATCTCTTTAGCACACACCAATGGTCTTCCGAAGGCATATAAAACAAGGTTGTCAAGAGATTTTGTGAACTAATATGCATATCTATCTTCAGCAGGTATAAGCACAATTCAAGCAAGATATGTTCAGCTAAAATTATGATAAAGTGATACCTAATATCATGATACTTAATATCAACATGCTTGATCCTAGAATGCACAGCTTTCTTGAAAATATTGATGACATAAGTATTACCACAAAAACAGGGATATAATACATTCCCGAAATCCTCAGTCAGCACACATGTGCTTTATCCACAATAGTTGCATACAACAACTTTTTGCATTAATGGACTCAGTTTGTGCAGTGGGGATGGACACATAGTTTTGGTTTCTTATTGTACGTGTCAACATACCAAATTGGTTCCCATAAGGAACAACCTCCGAAAGTGCCTTTTCTATCTGTAGCATCGCTAACCCAATCCAAGTTGGAGAAACCTACAATATCAGTATTAGTATCATATGGATAACTAAAACCAAAATCACAAATACCATACATGAATCCAAAGATACGGTTTACTGCCTTCACATTGGATCCCTTGGAGTTTGCTAGGTTGTTAGCAAAGAAGCCAACACATAAGGCAATAACATGCCTACTAGTTGTGAAGTACAAAAGGTTAATAATTATGCTCTTGAATCCAAGTTGGAGAAACCTGCAATATCAGCATTAGTATCATATGGATAACTAAAACCAAAATCACAAATACCATACATGAATCCAAAGATACGGTTTACTGCCTTCACATTGGATCCCTTGGAGTTTGCTAGGTTGTTAGCAAAGAAGCCAACACATAAGGCAATAACATGCCTACTAGTTGTGAAGTACAAGAGGCTAACAATCATGCTCTTGAAGAGTGTTTGATCAACAACAATATCCTCCAGATCGGCAAAAATCTTACAGCTCATGCCTATCGCATTCAGGATGGCAGTGGATGTTTCCATTCTAGGTATCTGGATATGGTCTAAAGAGAAACAGTAACCCAAAAAGTAACACTATTTACCATAGAGACAAATCTCAAAATTTTCAAAGAAAAGTGGTAACACATCCAGCAAGATATCATAAAATGGAATCGAAACCATGTCATCAACATATACTTATGCACTTATAATGTGCTTTGAGGTGTCTTTGACAAACATGGTTTTGTCAACTGAACCTCTCACATACCCATCTAACAATTGTGTGGATAACCTCTCATAACAAGCTCTAGAAGCTGGCTTAAGGCAAGAACTAAGTGTCATACAATGCTTATTTCAACACGGTCCAACTCATCTTGCAAGGCACTGATATAATCAACATCAAGCAAGGCTTTCATATCAAATATGGACTCTATGATAAATACAAAACCATAAATAAAATATGGTGTGAGTATCATATCAATATGTAGCAAGTAAACACTTAAAGATGACAATATTGCTTACCAGTCAAATTGACTTACCCCTGGTTTGTCTAGGCTCAACCACCTTATCAAAATATGTCAGAAGAAGTGTGATCTTTCTGAGCTTGACATTGTTTTAGATCTGTGGGGCGTCAGGATGGCAAGACCCTCATCCATCCCTGAGTCTGGGAAATCAGATTCAGTCCCCGGGATTTCCACATTAGATATTCGGTCAACAATGAGTGCATCTTAGACTTGTTCATGTTCAGACACCACGGAATAACCATGAGAGAATAAAGAAGTGATATATTGCAACATATAATATTTCCTTCACTTTGCATGATCTCTTGTTGTCCACACAATATGCTTTCATATGTGACACATATGGCTTTTTCCATTTCCAAAGCTTAAAGGGTGGGCTTGAAGGATTTCAACCTGAAAATCACTCTATTCAAAGAATAGTAGACATTAGAAGCAAACCTCTCCCCAATAGGCATTTAAGCATAACTCTTCCCAAGTCAACAAGGACATAATTTATCCTTTTAACAAACCTATGTTGTTTGGGAGTAATGGAAG
The DNA here is from genome assembly GCA_010134655.1 of Fragaria nilgerrensis. NCBI lineage: Eukaryota > Viridiplantae > Streptophyta > Magnoliopsida > Rosales > Rosaceae > Fragaria > Fragaria nilgerrensis. Next base: position 22,527,830 of record CM020979.1, on the reverse strand, counting down.
TAGAAAATTCATGATGTACACCAAATTCCTCACAACAATAATGAAGCATGTTGAAATTTAATGTCATGATCGAATCTAATACTACCAATATGCAAGCCAACAAAACACTCTCAATAAACCTATGTTGTTTGGGATGTACACCAAATTCCTCACAACAATAATGAAGCATGTTGAAATTTAATGTCATGGTTGAATCTAATACTACCAATATGCAAGCCAACAAAACACTATTCAATTGAAACTCAATTTCTAGCAAAGTTGTAATCTTTTCAACACTTTCACCTTTAATAACTAGGAATCTAACCTAAGTGAATCATGAAAAAAAACAACAACAATTACAAACACATGCTTCCAACCACCAATGCTTTAGTTTCAACAAGTTCAACTAAGTCTATATGCAACAATTCAAGCATATTAGAAATAGGTTAAACATCAAATTAAGAGTGAAGAGAATGAGCCAACTTACCAATTCTGCAATGTTCATACATACCTGTGGGGATACCAGTGAGCTTAGGTATCCATGTCGACTCCTTCTGATGATAGTTTTACAATGGCCAGATATTTTAGATGACACACTCTTTTATGCCAAAGTTCAAGAGCATCCTCAGATACCATTGAACGAAAGCACTCTTGAGGAGAAAAGTTCTCTTATGCAAAGGTACCATAACATTGGTCCTTAGTCCTCGCACCTCTTATCATGCATTTACCTTTACCATCAGGTATCAGACATATAACAACCTCTAACCTTTTTACCAAAAGAAACATTCTTCAGGTCCAGGAGACCAAGAGTGTTAGCTATGCCACAACCAACTCAGCTTTGGCACCAACCCCAAACACAACTTGTCCAAACCTAGATGTGAACCATTTTGGGTCACAGATCATGTACCTTAAAACAACCAATGTCCACATACCACAAGTCAAAATGACTCGTCGTAAGAACACTAAGTGCAACATTGCACAAGGCCATGAACTAAGTCCCTCCAAGACAAATCATAAGTCTAGAGAAAAAGGCATACATGCCCAACATCTGGGTTTTGTCCAAAAAATGTCAAATGGTTTGGTATAAACTGATATGGCTTTGAAACAACACCGCTCAGAAATCTCATTCTAACCCAAGTGGATTTTTCTATGGAATCTGGGTTTAGGGATACACAACCACCTTGCTATCCTCAAAAACTCTCTTAAGGATTTTCTAAGAATAACCAAAACGAGGTGAGCAACTGATTCTCCTAGGATCTCCTAGGGTTGGATTGACAGAAAAATCAGATATGGCCAACAACATAGTGGTGGCGAGCAAAAGGGGACAAAAGGTTAGAAGTTTTGGAATCCCAAGTCAACTATGCTCAACAACAAGGGGTTCTTTGCTCTTGACGAAAACAATAACTTTACTGCTTTGAGCACTCTCTAATTTCAAAACCTAAACCAAGAATTTCCAAATTTCGTCTCCTCACTATTTGATAATTCATGGACAGAATTTCAATCCTAGTGAGAATAGACTTTGAATCATAAAACAACTCAGTATATAACATGTATATTATATTAGAATCCTTGTCCTTAAAGGACTCATCTAATATGACTGGGGCTACAAAGGCTAAGGAATCCTAAACATCATCAAATGATGGTTTAGACTCATAAAATAAGCTATGGAATTTTTGAGCTTTTTCATAAGTCGTAGCCAATGTGTCCCAATTGACTCTCCAATGCTCTTTGTCAAATAGAGCAGCGGGCAAGCTATTAAAAGCTTTGATGTTCATCCTTCCAGAATTAGTCCAATCAAAATATGAAGGGACGTTAATGGAAGTATGGCCTCTATCACGGTCCATTCTCGGCTCACAGAGGATCTCACTAACAAAAGCTAGTGGCCGCTCTGATACCACTTAAAGGTTCTAGAGGGGGGTGAATAGGCCCTTAACAACTTTTTTTTTTGTATAAATTTGTTCTCAGGGATAGCAAGGGTTATAGCTATCCTGAATAACAAATACACAATAACAATAAATAAAAGTTGCAGTAAAATAACAATGAACACCAAGATATTTTTTACTCGCAGAAACCCTGCAACCAAGGAGAAAAACTGCGTGCCCCTAACTCTTGAGGGACAAACTTTTTCACTATGTAAAACTCACTTCTTACAAGATTATAGTCTAGGGATACATCAACAACTTGCTATCCTGCCTAAACTACCCACTAGTCTAGATCTATACTTTCTCTCTTGTTTCCGAGTACCTCACTCCTTACAAGATTACAGTATAGGATACAACAACGACATGCTATCCTACCTAGTCCCAAACTAGTCTAGATTTACCTCTCTTATCTCTAAGTGGCTACACATGAAGGTATAAGAAGTTTCAACTCAGAACTCAGCTATCACTTAACTGATTCTTCTTGAACACTTCTCAGAAGTTTCACTCTCAAAAACTCAGCTATCCTAAACTGATTCTTTCATGAACCCAACTACCTCAGCGGGATACATCAGAACTCAGCTATCCTCAGCTGCTTCTTTCATGAACACTTCCGGAGTTGCTGCATTACCAACTGATCTCATGGTATGCAGAATGCAATGAGTTTATGAGAAGATGTTCTATTCAGCTCTAAGGTTTATAATCGTAAAAGAAAGACTTAGAGACTAATGAACAATGCAAAGTAAAACCAAAAACCCAACAAAAGGAGAAACCCAACAAAGCAAATGTAGAAACTACATTTTGACAACCATTGAGCAAAGGCAGCCTTGCTCAATATATATATGCTGATGGAGTGCTCTAACAAGAGAGAGACACAAGCCAAAGAGGTGCCACAAGAGGGCAGTCACGAGGGCCAAAGTAAGGAAAGGGTTTTGGACTTTTGTCCTTGGCCAAACTCAGAAAGTGAGAGGACATATGCAGCTGTCCATGACCAAGCAAAAAGACAAACAAAACTATCGTAAACAATGTTTGATTTAAAGGCAAGAGACAAAGGTTTTGCAAACTTTTTCCCAAAAGCATAATACCATAATGGTTTAGCAAACCACTTTTCTCTGATATCAAACAAGGACAGCTGCAAATATTGGTTTGTGTATCACAAACATAGCAGACCACAACTGGAGTCTAAGAGCTAAAACATGGGTCACGGGTTGAGATAAAGGCATCAAACCCTAGACTAATTTGAGCACCAAGACATGACTTTTATCTTAGTTGTCAATTTGAAATTCAAATGAGGATCTTACGCAGACATAGTTCTTATGGAACAAGGGTAAAGAAACATACATTTAAGACAAAAGAAATAAAAGACCGAAAATCTGGAAACCCAGATTTTTAGGATGGCAGACAATACTGCTATCCTCAGTGAAAAACCATGAAATGCATATGCATGATTTTACCTGAGTTCCATGAGTTCATGTTGGTTCTTCTACTTCTTCAAACTTGTTCTTCAGATGTGCAAGACCAATCTCTCAATTGATTTAGGCTTCATAGGTTGTGTTTTGTTCTTTATAAGGATTGTCAACAACCTTATACCTTCAACCTTATACCTTCAAGTGGAGACAGTTCTAAACTGGAAACGACCAAAGAATGTCTCTGAGAAGAGAAATTTCCTTCGATTAGCCGGATATTACCGATGCTACATCAACAATTTTTCTAAGATTGCTTCTCCATTGATTCGTTCAAATCGGAAAGGAGTAAAATTCGAGTGGAACGATAAATGTGAGTTAGCATTTGAGGAACTCAAAAAGAGACTGACAACTGCTCCATTTTATCCTACCTAACAATGAAGATCCATTTGAGATATACACTGATGCTTCAGCTCAAGGACTTGGGTGTGTGTTGATGCAAAATGGAAGAGTGGCAGCCTATGGTTCCAGACAACTCAAGACACATGAAGTGAACTATCCTACATATGACTTGAAGTTGGCAGTAGTTTTTCATGCATTAAAATTTGGAGGTGTTCTTTGTACGGGAGTAAGTTCACTGTCTTTTGTGATCATAAAAGCTTGAAATACATCTTCACTCAACGAGATTTGAACCTGAAGCAGAGGCGATGGATGGAATACTAGAAAGATTATGACTTCGATTTTCATTATCATCTTGGATGATGACTTCGACTCATTTTATGACCTCAGTTTCTTGTAATGTTTAGTTAAAAGAAATAAAAACGATATTTGTTGAGTTATCGCATTTCGAATTTGAATTTTCTTAGTCAAAATTCGGATGTGACACGACCACCCTTTGATAGAGTTGCATACACCAGGCATGGTTGATACCACAAGCCAACCCAAAAATCTACCCAAGAAATCCTCGAATCCCTGTTCACGATTAAAAAAAAAAATAGAACTGCCATCTCTACCGCTTTTGCATTTGCAAGCCGGAACGACAAGTCGACGATGAGGACAAGATCTCCATTGCCTTCGACGGCCGACCTCTACGTCTCTCAAGAGTCAAGAGAGAGACGAAACATTACTTGGGAGATAAAATGAGAACATTTGAATGATTTGATATGTTTTTGGTTTTTGATTTGGGGAAGCGATGGACTATGCCGTAGTACAGTATGCCATGAGTGGGAATGAACACGTGTCGACTTTTCATCGGCGGAGACAAAATCCGAGGGACATCGATGGGATTTCTCAGATGACGCTCGTTCCCTTCGTCAGGTTAAAAGTGAAGGGCTTTTATGGAATCCGGTGAGGTGAGAAGGGGGAGGTAAATATGACGTTGGCGGGAGATCTACACTGAGCAGCCACATCTCCCGTCGAAAGGGTGAATTAGCGGCAAGTAAAACATCCTGCACAATTAGGCGAAGATGTTCAAAACGTTTGGAACCGATTTACTGAAGAACGGGTTGAAGGTGGAGTACAGTAGAGCGTGGTGCACATTTTCGGATACGAAAGAGGCGTTTTTGCTCACGAGCTTGAAATCGATGAATGCAACCAGATCCTGCGCATTCCCTCTGGGGGTAAGAGTTCTAATCCATATTAGTTACAGTTCATGTTTTTAAGATTTGATTAACAGCCGAGAGCTGAATGATACAGAGAAGATTAGCATGGCCTAAGAGGCGCTCATTGTATGCATTTGTCAAACTGAAAAGGATGCTCACCACCTGTTAGATGAAATGCATGTGAGAACCTCTCCCCTTTCTTATGCTTTACTTGAACTGAATATTCTTTACCATTTTGTGCATACATTTACTTTTTGTTTTTTGTTTTTTTTTAAGCGCATTTGACTGACTTACTTGAACATAATTGTTAGTTGGGTTTAAAACTTGTTGAATTTGTAATGAATCTACTGCAAGTACTTGGTATTGAATAATCACATGTAATGGCTGACTAGTTTAATGGAGGGAAGGATTCACTTGGGGTCTTGAATGTTGCAGAGGCAATCAGCTTAGAAAGTAAATCCCTTTCTGCAAATATATGTTAATGGAGGGAAGGACAACACAAAAATTGGAGCTCCCACAGATTTGGAGCTCTGTATAACAGTTGGCCCATCATTAGAGCTCTGTATTCCCACACTCCCACATGCTTTATCTGATATATAGCAGACAAGAGGAGGACTCCCACAGATTTCACTCCATCTTCAAAAAAAAAAATTATGTTGAAAGATAAGGCAGTGCTATGATAAGTGATGAATAGGTCTATCGTATGGTACATGAATTGAGTAGTTGAATGAGGGACACTGGCTTGTGAGAAATTTTGAAATCACAAGTGTTTGTCTTGCCATTCTCATAAGTTATTGTCGTCCCACTGCTTTCACATATATATGCTACTGTGGAAACCACGTCCTCCTTTCGGAACATGCCTTTCCTTACCAAAATTCGTACATAACAAACAAGAAAGTGACATCAATGCTGTCACTTTCTAAGAAACAATCAGAGGCATGCATTAGAAATCCAGGTCTGTTTAATACTTATAATCAATGATGTTGCCAACCAGAACTGGTGGTGTTACTTGTGTATGTTATGTGAATAGGAATTGTGAGCACCAGTTGTTTGATGAAATGAGTTTGAGAATCTCTGATAATTGTTTCTATCATGCTTATTTGAATTGATCAGTCTGCATTACATGTAGTTTTGTGTTTCCGTTTACCGATTTTTCTTTGCATCTGACTGAGCTAAATGAACATTGTTATTAGTTTCACAATAGTTAATGTCATTGTATTGAACTTGGCAATATACTCATACCTGCAACTATAAGCAGACCTGTTTATTTGGGTTCGAATGTAATGCAAACATGTTATATACTTATATGCGAGTATACACGTTTCCGTAATGCAAACAAGTGCCAATCAGGCTAACAACTTGAAATTCCTTTCTGTATATATATTTTGCTGAGTAAGGATCCCCCTCTCATTAATTTTGGATGACTGAGTGTCAGAATGGTACAACACAACTCCTGGTTTAGAGTTATAGACTGTAAGCCACTACACTTAGTTTGTTGTTAGAATGAACTGCCATTCAATAAATAATAATAATGGCTTGCGGTTTTCGCTGTCGTTCATTTTGATAGAAAGAAGTATACGAATTGTTGAAGAAAATAAAGTTGTACGTAGTAATGGACGAGAATAGGGTGAATTCAATTTCTAGTCAGCTTTTGGGATTCTTTGTGTTTCTTGAATTCATCTTGATTGGAAGGTATGCTGCTATCTAAGGTTACAGCCACAATCAGAGTGGTTTTTGTTTTTGAAGGCTTGGTGAGGACATAGCACAGAAGCGCCATTGGGGACTGGGGAGATTAGATGGCCTAGCACAGTACTTCGATGAATTATTGATATCGACTTCTTGCTTATGTAGTTGTGTCTTAACATAATGCAAATCATTTAACCATCGTTCTGTAAAACTCTGGTCGTATTTCACTAAGAGCCTGATATTTGACATGTCACTATAAGACTGATATGAGAAATTATGTGCATATTATGGTCTTATTTACTATTCAAAAGGATACATAGTCAATAAAAATCATTCTTATCGTTAGAAAATAATTTACAAATTGATAAGTCATAATTGTGGTTTTGGGTTGCTCCATTGTCATGCCGAATAAAGTTGAATACCTGTAATTTTCACAGTAGTGTATCCCATTTGAATTGGTCATTCTCTCATAATAAACTTGCGGCTATTCAAAGATTTTGATATTGAAACGCTGTTTTAATTTAAGTATTAGGAGATTAGAAGATTTATACATTAAGCCTTGATGACTAAGTGTATAAAACTATAAATCCAAGTCCTCGACATATACCTTTCACTTGACCTTTAGAGTCATTGCTTAATGTTCTACAATATGGGATAGACTGAAGTATTATCAATAAGATCCCACAAGGTGCATATAGCATGATATCTGCAGCAGAGTCCAACATCATCAACAATGCAATCTTCCTATTCGGCTGAAACATTCCTCATCAGTTCAGTCTACCTATTGCTTGTTGAGCAAAACAATAACCATTATCATAAGAACCCAACATAATCAGTTCAATTAATCTGCAACTCTGCAAGAATAAAATATGAACCCTAAACATTGAAGATTAATATATAATGAGAATTTCATGAAGTTCAATCAATACGTTAGCAACTTACCATCCAGTTGCAGCATCCAAGATCAAATGACATTAATAGATAAACAAAAGTAGCAATCCCAGATGATATGTTTATCGAGGACCAGGATTCAAAATGTAAAAGTTGGGCATATATGCAATCTAAGATGCAAAATGATAAACCAAACAAAGAAACATATACGCATGCAACAGTTTAGTATTCCACAGGTAAACCGTTGATGAGGAATGGGGCGATGAGGGCGGGCGATCAGTGGGGCAATTCTAATAATTAGAAAGAAAATGAACCTGAAGCGGACTGTATTGGGTTTCCGGCGATGGCTACCAGATTAGATTCAACTCTGACCTCCCCGCAATGAGTTTCGTCATTAATCTCTCTAGGTGTCTGATTCCATATCCGGACTGTATCTTCGAATACTTTCGAAATTATTCACCTCTTCTCTGTCGGCAATGAGTAACGTATGCAATATCTCTGCATTATCTGATTCTAGATCCAGGCCATAACTTCGAACTATATCAAAATAGTTGACGAAAGCTTCAGACGCGGGATCCATCTCGAGCCAAGTCTTTTTTTATCTCTCAGTACAACAGTAAAATCAACCAGTTACCGTGACACAACTGCCCTTCTGTTAAAAGCACGTGGTCCAGATTTTGCCCCTTGGTTTGAGGCAAAATGAAAACGAAGGAGATAAAATGATGAATAGATTGATGATTCACACCACCACCAAAACACCCTATCCAAAAAATGGAAAAACAAAAGACGATGCGTCTCTCCACGTGACGACCACACCTCTTAAACCCCCTCGTACGGTTGGCCCGCAATCAAACAAACCTCAACACGCAAAACTAGACACATCAAACAAAGCAACGCATAAAACCCTGAAACCCCCATACCAGACCAGAGAGATTCTCATTTGACCAACCTTCCCTTCCAAGTCTCACTTACCCCAAAATTCCCCTTCCGTTTCCTCTCAACAAAAACCAACCCACAAAATCCAGAGAAACTTGGATTCAATAGAGGAAGAGAGATGGGTGGGATTTCCAAGGAGGCTCAGCTGTCCATCGCCGCCTCTTCGATGTTTCCGGGGTTTAGATTCTCTCCGACAGACGAGGAGTTGATTTCGTACTACCTTAAGAATAAGTTGGAGTCCCCCGAGAAGAGCGTCGAGGTTATTTCTGAGGTTGATATCTGCAACTTCGAGCCATGGGACTTACCAGGTTTGTTTTTTCCATTTTGTGTTCTGCATGTCTCAGTTTTGCTTTGGACCTTTTGATTTCTTTGGGAATTGGGTTTTTGTTTCTGTAATTATAGTGATTGATTTTCTTTGAACAATAAGTTGGCTACTTGGCTTGTGTTTTTTATGTCTCTGAGTTGAGAGTTGAGAAGGACAGCTTTGAGTTGAGTAAATTCAGTCTATTTGGAAGCCGATGAGGACAGAAACTTTATTTAGTATGAGATGACCACGAGAGAGCCAAATTTTACGAGTACACAGTCCTTTGCAGTTGTATTATTTCAGTTGACTAGTTGATAGGAACATTTTAGGCACATCCATTTTGGGTATTATTTACAAAACCAAGTGTGAGAGTTCCACTATAATGTAACGCTGCGCTAATGTTTAGGAGATTGTATATAAGAGTCTCTAAAATGATCCAGTAGAAAAATTATTATTTGCAATTACGGAGTAGCATGGTGGGTGTGTTTGGTTGCGACAGAGTAAATTTTGGGGAAGCTCACTTTAATATGTTGTGTGTTTGTGCGTGTAAACTTATGTTAATTGTATCTGATGTAGATTTTTCTATTGTAGTTTGAGTCTGCGAAATAAATAATTGTACGTCTGATTTATGTTTGATTGATACTGGGGTTTTTTGTAGCTAAGTCTGTCATTCAATCGGAGAATGAGTGGTTCTACTTTTCTCCACGGGGCAGAAAGTATCCAAATGGTTCACAGAGCAGAAGAGCAACTGAATCTGGTTACTGGAAAGCCACAGGCAAAGAGCGTAATGTAAAGTCAAGTTCTAATGTTATCGGTACCAAGAGGACACTTGTGTTCCACATCGGACGTGCACCGAAAGGTGAAAGGACTGAATGGATTATGCATGAATATTGCATGCTGAATGATAAATCACAGGTGAATTTTTCATTAGTCAAAAACTCAAAATAAAATCTGTTAGTTATTTGAATTTAACCACCCACAGAAAGTTGGTATGCGTTGCACACAAGTCATGAGTGTATTACTTATTTATTTTCTGAACTGGTTGTATCCGCAGGATTCTATGGTTGTTTGCCGTCTCAGGAAGAACAGTGAGTTCCATCTTAATGACACCACAAACCGAGGTTCCTCAAGTCAAAGTCCTTTATCAGCTCAGCATAATAGTGAAAATGTTGTATCCGAAATTGGTACTGATCAAGGGGAGAAGGCGATTGATTGCAACTCGAAGAAATCTACTAGCAGTTATGATTCTCATTCTATTGAGCAAATGGATTCTGCATCAGATTCGTATCAAAAACTAACACCAGAAGTGACACAAATGGAATCATCTGGGCACCAAAAGGTAGGTTTGTTTGTATCTCAGCATGTTGCTCTTTCTTTTTAGTTTGTTTTCATTATAGTTTCTAGATTCTTCTTTGGTAAAGTCTAGTTTGATTTTAAAGAATAATTAGATGTACATTACACATAGTGACTATCTATGTAAGCATGCATAACGGAGCAATGTCTCTGCTGATAGGTTAAGTGCACAACAAAGGTGGCTAGGTCACATCACACTTTCTTCCTAAGCTTGAACATAAGTTCTTATATTTTTTACAGCATTATAAGTAAGAACCATGATGTGTTTTATTGAATTGGTTCATTAAACCATGTGGAGATATAGGTAATAGGAGAATACAGTTAATGAAATTCTAAATGATGTTATTATACCTTAGTTCTCATGTCACTATCTCCCTTGTTGTTGAATCCATGTCATTTGTGACTCTGCAGCGTTCATATGATGATGACTTCTTCGCTGATATACTTAAAGATGATATAATCAAGCTAGACGAATCTTCAGTCTCTGTTGCTGATAACATACTACCTGTGGTTGAAAATAATTCAGAAGCCCAACAAGAGTCGATGCAAGCCGTTGTTTCTCAGGCCATTCCATTTCAAGGTACTGCAAATCGAAGAATCAGATTAAGAAGGACAAGGTTAAGGATTCATTCACAAGCATCAATAGAACGTATGACATCGGGGCAGTCACCAAAATGTTTAGCAAATAATCAGGTCTTGATATATGTATTTTTGTTTTTAATAGTATTGCTGGTTCTGTTTCTGTTTCTGTCAAATTTTTGTTTTTCTAATATTTCTGCGTCTGTTTCTTTTTATGGTGGGAGGTTTCTGGCTAGCGAAAAACTTCATAAATGAGTGAAGTATGTAAAGTTTTTCGACACATAATCACTGTATATAGTTTCTATCACAAAATGTAAAATATTAGACTTCATGTACATGACCCGCTGTGGACTTTGTTGGAGCATAAGATTATAATTCCCATGGATTGTCTATTGGAGTGACACTTGGGTTTTAATTGTAATTCTATGTTTTGGAGTTTTCAGTCTTACTCTTCTCTCGATGAAAAGCTTGAGGTTAATTTTACGTGTTTCAGTGCAGCAGATGTTTGCTAGATGATGCATATTCTCCACACACTAAATTTGAGGCCATCGGTCCGCAGTAGTTGTCGAAATCTCGTTCTGTCAGCTCCAATCTTTATATTTAGGAGGTTCTGTCAACTCCATTGGATTGTAGACATCCAACGATTTTCAACAAAATGCAGAAACGTAACAGACACTTGACACAATGCCAAAAGCAGCTACAACCCAAAGAATAGTGTGTCAATGACCAAGAAAGTTACTGATCACAGAATGAGTGGCTACTTAAGTTCCTTGTAACAGGCAAGGAGGTAAACATTTTAAGAGGGGTAGTATTTGTGAAATCGGAAAAATGGCTTTCTCAGATTATATTTTAACTTACGATTTGGTTTTGGGGTCAGTATTCTCTAATTTTATTGTGTTTAGACAATTAAAAGTAGGGATAATGCCCAAATACCCAAAAACAGGGTTCTTAAACCCCAATCCAATGAAAATCTTTTCTTATGGCCCATTTCAATGATTCTTAATAAAATGTCAACTTTACCCTTCTCCCATCTTATCTCTCATTTTATCTCTCCGATCTAAAAACTCTCTCATCTACTCTCTCTCATCTACGATTTGAAACTTTTTCATCTCTCTCTCACTCTCTCTCTCATTCGCCGCCGCCCTCATTCGCTGATGCCGCCCCACCCGCTGCTTCATCCCCGGCTCCGACAAGGTCCGGGAGCTTCCGGGCTCGTCACATCGATGAAGTCCACGTCGATCAAGTCTAGTCAGCTCGTCGTCGTCGCCGTCGTCAATCAAGTTCTGCACCATTTCACGTCGGCACTACCGCAAGGATTTACAATCGAGACGGAGCCACTGGTATTGCCGTTGAGATCAGATGACGTCGGAGAAGCGTTGCGCGGTCAGAGTCCGGGGAAGAAGGCGGCGAGAATGAAGGATTTGTACTGGAAGAGAGGTTGAGGAGAAGAGATCGATGATTTAGTGCGAGTGGGTGACACAAGAGTAGCAGTGGTGATGCAACGTCGGGCATTGCCATACCATAAGTGATAAGTCTCCCAATCCAACGACTTGATTTACTTTGTTCTCTTATCTCCATGATGATAGATTGCAAATCGGTATAGTATTGTACACGCTGTGTTTTCTTACTGCTGCGGTAAGTGTGAAATTTTACTAGCTAGTACCAGTGGTATCATTGTAGGGATTTGAACAGATGATTTAGTTTCAAGGTTTAGGACTTGTAATCGTTTTTTGCTGAGTTTTATATTGAAGATTTTGAATGTGGATTCTAATTGTCAGTTTTTGTTAAAAAATTAAGTTACCTTAGCATTCTATGTGCCTGCATTCCATAGTGATTTTCTAGAGTTTGAGATGTTGATTTTAAATTGATATTGTGGTCAGTAATTCAATTTCTGAGGGTCAGTAACTCGATCATTGAGAAAATCTAGCAACCGGTGAACAAAATCTGGTGATTAACTCAATTACTGGGGGTCAATAACTGGTCAGTGGGGGTCAATAACTAGTTAGTGAACTGGTTACTAGGGTCAGTAACTGGTTACTGGGTGTCAGTAACTGGTTAGTGAACTGGTTACTGGGGGTCAGTAACTGGTTACTGGGTGTCAGTAACTGGTTACTGAACTGGTTACTAGGGGTCAGTAACTGGTTGCTGGGGTTAGTAACTGGTTATTGGGGGTCAGTAACTGGTTACTGGGGAAATTCTGGTGACCGGAGTCCGACGGCCGATGACCGGAGTCCGACGACCGGTGACAGGAGTCCGGCGACCAATGATCGGAGTCCGGCGACCAATGATCGGAGTCCGGTGACCGGTGACCGGAGTCCGACATTCCAGTCAAGTTTTTTTATGTTGAAGAGGTGGGGGTAAAATAGTCTTAAAATAATATAGTTTGTTAAGACTTTAGTAAAGATTTGACCATTTGGGCACAAAAAGAGTTTATTTTCATTCAAATGAGCTCATAGAAAAGATTGTCATTGGAATGGACAATGAAGGGTTACAATTAGTACTAAACGGGCATTTTCCCTTAAAAGTATGTTATAGGATATTCTATGTGTGTCTTGGCCCTATGCCATTAGGATATGTAGTTAGAATATGACCATGTATTTTTTATTATTACCATATTGGTACTTTGTAATTCCTTATATAAAGGGCTTCTATCAATGAATAAGATAATGATTCTCTTCTCTTACTAGATCTCTTTGTCTCTACTGTTTATACTTCATCACGTTATCATGCATTTTGTTCTAACCCTAGAGACCCACCATTTGTTTTCTGAAACCCTAAAAAAGCGTTTTTTGGCTCCTATGTCCGACTACCGCCGTCGCCTGTTTTCCCGGCCGCCGTCCAACATCTCCAGCCGCCGTTCTCCCGGCTACCGCCCGCAGTCGATTTTTGGCCTCATTCGGCTTAATTTTTCAGCTTTTTCTTTCAAATTTTGATGTTTTGAAAGTTTTATGGTTTATATATATGATGAATATGACTAATTATATATTTTGTTTTCCATGACATAATCGCGCGACGAATCACAATGGAATTACGCGAGCAATTTCGCAGCACACACGTGGAATTAAGCATGAAAAATTACAAAGCAATTCCTATAAATGCAGTTTATTTGGCAAACTAACAAGTAAACTTTTATATTCAAGTTCTTTATTTTTGAATAACTCGGGGGCATAAATTTTTTTCCCCCTTCTCCATCTTCATTCTATGCTTGGGATTTTGTGTGTGCAAGTACCAAAATCCCGGAATTTTATTCGCGGTCAAGAGTGTGTTTGATCACTCTTGTTTCCTTGTCCGGGTTGTGTGTGATCAACCCCGACTTTTCTTCGGATTGTGTTTGATATTGATACGAATTACCTAGGTGGTACTACTAATAGCGAAATTATTAATAGCACTAAAACACACACAAGTAACGTAGGTCGAAGAAAATATATTCCTCTCTTATTATTGTGCAAAAGGGTACAATGTTTATTGTCTAATGCCTTCTCTCACAATAACACTCTAGCTCTCTTTGTTTCGCTCTGGTACCTAGAACCAAGCTAGGCACCTCTATTTATAGAGTCTAACTCTATAAATCCTTATCTAACTTGGAGAGTACTCCCTAACTAAGTTAGACAACTATTCATTTTCAAGCTAGAAAACTATGTACTTAGCTAGCTTGGAGAAGGAATCACTAATTCCTAAAAGCTAAAGGATACACCCGTATCATGGCTCCCCCTTTTAGGAACTTAAACTCCCGTTTAAGTTAAAACTGGAGATTAGGAAACTCAAGAGTTCCCTGCTCTTCGTTGAACCATTTAGCCTTGCTTGGAACTTGACCGGCACGCCCAATAAGAAACGCTATCCCCTCCCCTTTACGTGTGGTAGTCACTTTACGCTCCAAAATGCAATCTTCAACTAATGGATCCTCTCGGTCAAACCACAAGTCTTCAACTGATGGTAAGACTGTCTTGTTGTCGCCATTATCATCAAGTAACGGTGGTTCGAACAACTTCAGGTACTCGGCATTGATAACCGAATACATACCTAAGTATGGTGGCAAATCAAGCTTGAAGGCGTTGTCACCAATCTGCTCCAGAATACGGAAAGGCCCATAACGCAGTGGTTTGATCTTCCTACCCTCACCCTTGAGACGCTCCTTGCTTAGTTTCAACCAAACCAAGTCACCAACACCAAAGTTACAAGGTACTCGAAGCTTATCATGCTTAGCCTTGTACTTTGCTTGTGACTTCCGCAATTGTGCTTCAACAGTTGCATGAATCTGACTTATCTTCTCTAGGAACCGTTGTGCCCGAAGCTTATCACTCTCTCCCTTTTCATGATGACTGTCTCCAACAGTAAACACCATATCGAAAGGACTTGGAGGCAAATACCCATAGCACGTCTCAAATGGAGATGTCCCTGAAGAACTATGAACAGCCCGATTGAAAGCAAACTGCAAATAAGGAAGACTCTCATCCCAAGTCTTCGGATGCTTAGCATTGTAACCCCTTAGCATGTGTACCATAGTCCGGTTAACTACCTCCGTCTGTCTATCGGTCTGCGGATGAAAAGCAGTGCTTTTCTTCAATCTAGTATCCATCATACCCCACAAAGAATCCCAAAAATGACCAAGAAACCTGCTGTCCCGATCCGAAATGATCGAACTCGGCAATCCGAAATGCTTCCAAACATTTTCAAAGAACAACTTAGTAGCTCCTGCTCCTGTTATGGTCTTCTTGCAAGGAATCAATATCACCATTTTACTAAACCGATCAACCACAACGTATAAATAGTCACACCCAGACTTGGCTCGTGGTAGTCCACCTAAAAAGTCCATGGAAATACTTTCCCAAGGCCGAGATGGCACCGGCAAAGGTAGGTACAACCCTCTCTTCCGATTCGCTGGTTTCGAAGTGCAACACAACTTGCAACCGCGAATATACCTGGACACATCATCTTGCATCTTTGGCCAAAAGACATATCGATGTAGATTCAACACGGTCTTCCCGGCTCCAAAGTGACCTGCCACCTTGGACGTATGAGCTTCCTGAATCCACTGCATTCGATCTCTATCTTTCGGTATGCATAATGATGAACCTTTGTAAAGCAAACCATCACGTATCTCAAATTCCCCTTTCTGACCCGTCTGCACCTTGGCATACACATCTTTCAAACTTTCATCGGTCACATACCAAGTAGCATACTCAGCTGGCACCAACGGTTGAATCTGCATGGCCACCCCTAAGGCTGAAACACTCACTGGTGGCCGAGACAACATATCAACGAGCTTGTTGGTGATCCCCTTCTTGTACCGAATGACAATGTTGAAAGCCATCAAATATGACATCCACTTCATGTGTCTAGCCTGCTGCAACTTAGTCTGGGCATGAAGATACTCTAACGGTTTGTGATCAGAATGCACCACTACCTCCTTTCCCAATAAATACACCCTCCAATGCTTGATTGCTTGATAGAGTACATAGAACTCTTTATCGTAAGTGGGATAGTTCTTAATAGACCCAACAAACAATTCTAAATAGTATTCCACCGGTCTACCATCTTGTAGAAGCACTGCTCCCATGGCGTAGGTGGAAGCATCTGTCTCCACCTCAAAAGGACGCTATAAGTTTGGCAATGCTAATACTGGTGCTTTCGAAATCTTCCTCTTCAACAACTGAAAAGCATCTTCGTGGTTTTTATTCCATTCAAACTTCAAACCAGCTTTCGTCAAACCATGTAGTGGCGCTGCAATTGTAGAGAAATGCCGGATAAACTTGTGCAAATACTGACATGCTCCGACGAAACTCCTTACTTCAGTTATTGAACGAGGTCTAGGCCACTTGGTGATGACCTCTACTTTCGTTGGATCAATTTTCTGGTGTCCACCACCAACCACAAATCCGAGATACACTAGCTCTTCCCGAGCAAACTCGCACTTCTTCACATTCAGCTGTAGTTGACTGCCTTTTAAGATCTCAAAAACCTTTTCGATGTGAACCAGGTTCTCTTCCCATGTCATGCTATAAATCAGAATGTCATCCAAGTAAACGATCACACACTTCTCTATTAAGGGTCGTAGTAAATCGTTCATCAACCGCATGAACGTAGCCGGGGCGTTACACAATCCAAACGGCATCACTAACAATTCGAATAGGCCTTGCTTCGTCTTAAAAGCTGTTTTCCATGTATCTTCCTCTCGAACTCAGACTTGGTGGTACCCAGATTTCAAATCTAGCTTGGTAAAATACCTTGCGCTCCCTAATTGATCCAACAAGTCGTCTATTCTCGGTAATGGATACCGATTCTTGATGGTTATCTTGTTCAACGCACGATAGTCGACACACATGCGCCATCCTCCATCTTTCTTAGGAACTAACAAGACTGCTGATCCACAAGGTGAACTACTCGGCACAATGACTCCCTTCTCCAGAAGCTCCTGTACCTGTTTCTCAATTTCCCCAGATTCCTGTACAGTAGTGCGATATAACCCTGAATTTGGTAAAGGACTTTCTCCTATCAGCATGATCTCGTGTTACACACTCCTCTTTGGCGGCAGACCCGGATTATCCCGAAATAAATCGGCAAACTTCAATTTCAGCCTCTCGACATCTTGGTTCTGCTGCCCGTTAACGCAGTTAAGCATACTTGACTCGAAGACTCTTCCTTTGGTCGAATCATCAACAAGACAAATTTTCCACATGCATTAACTAACCGTTTAGCCTGGGTTGCTGTAACTAAGCTCGCCTCTGGTGGGAGAGGCGCCGCCCGGATACCGAATCGTTGTCCGCCCTTTATAAATGTGTACTTCTGAGCCCTTCTTTCGTAGATAGCATCCTTATCCCATAAGTAAGGATTTCCCAGAATCAACTGACAAACATCTAATGGCACCACATCGCATGTTACTTCGTCGATGTAAGATTCATGAAGAGCAAACTTGAATGTGCATTGACTGGTAATACCTAGTCCTGCGTCCTTCTGAATCCATCCTAATGGATATGGCTTCGGATGTTTGACCGTTTGAAGACCTAACTTTTGAACCAAAGCTTCCGAGATAAGGTTCTTCTGACTTCCCGGATCCACGATGGTATCAACTAAACTGGTCTTCACTTGTTGCTTTACAACAAAAAGTTGCCCCTGCGGTTCTCGTCGTCGTTCCCTAACTGTGTTCCTGCCATAAGACTGAGCTTCGCATTTGGTTCTGTCATCCTTGGAACTTCCTTTACCTCGTTGGTGATTAATGTTGTCTTCTTCCTCTCCTCCTTGTGCCGTAACACTCTTGGTTTAAGGTGAGGGAACTTTACCCAACACTTATCTGCCACGTGGCCTGCTCCTTTGCAGTGACTGCAAGATTTACCATCTGACTCGCCTTTCTTTTGCTCCTCCTTTTTGGTAAGTCGAATGTGTTCTTTGCAGTGACTGCAAGATTTACCATCTGACTCGCCTTTCTTTTGCTCCTCCTTTTTGGCATAGAACACATTCGACTTACCCCCAGTCTGTTTTCCATCTCCCTTGGTTTTGTTCTTCCTGAACTTCTTCTCAATGGCGATGGCTTTCATGCTAGCTTCTTCAACAGATTGTACCGTGAACAAATTCAACTCCCTTTGGAGGTACTCATGCAGTCCTGCTTCGTACTTCATAAATACCGAATACTCCTTCAGGGATATATCTAGAACCATAGCTTGATTCTGGAATTCGGTAGTGTAATCCTGCATAGACTTATTGGTTTTCTGACGCAAGTTATGCCACTTGTGCCAACGTTCCTCCAGAAACCCTACTGGATAGAACTTCTTTCTAAGCAATTCTTTGAACTGCTTCCACGACACTACCTCCTCATCACTATTCCTCCGGTAGGACTTCCACCAAGTTAAAGCATGAGATGATAGTTTCAGAGTTGCACAGGTGATCTTCTCTTGCGATGTAAAATGATGGAACATAAAATATGTGTCAAGCCGCTCAATCCAGTCGTCCAACTTGTCAACATTGACGCTGCCATCGTACATCGGAACTTCAATCTTGAAATCAATCTTCAAGTTTCGAAAAGAACTCCTTCCTTCTTGTTGCGAGGTTTTGCTGGCAGTGTCAGATTCGTCATCCGATCCCATCTTTGCTTGTTCTTCTTCCGACTCCAAATTTGTTTCCTTTGGCTTCTTCGGCGATTCCTTCAATAGCAACTGTTTGACGAGACCGATCAATTCTGCAATCGCAGTGTTTGACGCAGCCATCTGCTTCTCCAACGCAGCAAGTCTTTCTTTCTCTGGTGTTTCATCACCCATCTTCTTTCCTCTTGATCTTGTGGTATTTTCCAAAGACACAAGAGATTTTCCTCGCTTTCTGTAAAGTGAACGAGTCATGACCATACACCACAGGACTCCTCACGGATACGGTTAGCTCTGATACCAACTTGATACGAATTACCTAGGTGGTACTACTAATAGCGAAATTATTAATAGCACTAAAACACACACAAGTAATGTAAGTCGAAGAAAATATATTCCTCTCTTATTATTGTGTAAAATGGTACAATGTTTATTATCTAATGCCTTCTCTCACAATAACACTCTAGCTCTCTTTGTTTCGCTCTGGTACCTAGAACCAAGCTAGACACCTCTATTTATAGAGTCTAACTCTATAAATCCTTATCTAACTTGGAGAGTACTCCCTAACTAAGTTAGACAACTATTCATTTTCAAGCTAGAAAACTATGTACTTAGCTAGCTTGGAGAAGGAATCACTAATTCCTGAAAGCTAAAGGATACACCCGTATCAGATATATCCAGATATATAGAGTCCGGATCAAGAGATGACCTCCTTAAACTCTTAAAGTAAGAATGTTTTTAGTTCTAGCATGTATTTTGACAATCAAAGCCACCAATTCCCTAGTTACTTACCCACATATGAATCCTACAAAAAATTAGCCAAAATGAAAAACGTTTAACCATTTGATTAGCACAATATTCGTTTTAATTTTATCTAACGACCTACATTTGTTACGTCAATTTGAATAACCAAATGATTATAAACGTCAATTTGAATAACCAAATGATTATGAAATTAGTTGAAATTTTGTAGACATATTTCTTGCATATGAATCTAGAGGATCAAGTTGAGATCGTTAAATAAAGTCATCTACTAATGTAAAATAGTAGAAATCCTCAAATTCTTAAAGTAAGGAGGTCCTCTATAGATCTTCCCTACACACACACACACAGAAAGGATTAGAAGAGGACGTCTGCATTGTCCTTAAAGTGCGGATCGAGGTCCCTGCTTTTGCCGCGATCAAGCACCGATGACAGCGCTCCTCTTGCTAAGAAGACGCCAGACCTCGATCATGAACTTCCTCTTGCCAGTGGACTCGCTGAATACCAATTTAGAACCGAGATTGATCTTGTCTGAAGTTTTGGGTGGAGGTTGCTGCCCAGACCTTCAACTCCAATCTCCATGGCCTTCATCTTCATGGTAAATTCATCCGGGATGCCTCTAGTGTCCGTTCGGCAAGAGAAGAGACATCGTCAGAGCTCGATGACTGAGAAGGCTGAGATGTCCACACTTTTACGGGTTTGCGGACTATATATATATAGATTAAGGTGTGCCGTGACGTGGTTGGTTAATGTGTTTAACTGATAACTTTGAGGTCATAGATTCAAACCTCATTGGCATATGTAGAGTGAGTGAGTATTAATAAAAATTATAAAATATATATATATATATATATACAGTCCCTATCCAGAGCGAAGCTTCGCTCTGGAATTAACGTGCGAAGGTCCTTATTTGACTCACTTTTCGGTCATATTTTTCGATCATGCCCGGTCAGTGTCTAGATATATATCGTATGATCATTCTTACAAAATTTCATTCAATTTGGTGATCGTTTAAGCCTCCATAATCATGATTTACTCCAACGGTTCTACTTGGACAGATTTTGTTCTATTGATTTATTTTATCTGATTCGGTGTGCAAACGATCACCAAACTGGATGAAACTTTGTAAGGATGATCATATGATATGTATCTAGACACTGACCGGGTATGATCGAAAAATATGACCGAAAAGTGAGTCAAATAAGGACCTTCGCACGTTAATTCCAGAACGAAGCTTCGCTCTGGATAGGGACTGTATATATATATATATATATATATATATATATATAGATTTGGTTGTGGGTTTGTTATTCAGCAAGTTGATTATGTCATTTGAAGCGTCCTTGTGAATGTTGATATGTAGGATGTTGATCAACAACAGGGGATGAAGAAGTTTGAGGTGTCTATGAAGAAGAGGAGGGATTAACTTCAATGCGTGGGTCGATTTGGTTTTCACATACACCTGCTATTTATCTTCTTAAATAATTTAAAAAGATTGAAAAATAGGTGTCACTTTTGTAGCGGTCAAAAGCAGTGAGTTTGGATGGCTATGTCAAGACTGGTATGGACGCAAAACTTTTCCCAAATAAAAAGATCGATGCCCTTTCTAAGAAGAGGAATGTCAATGATGAAGGAGGACAAGATTCTGAAATTCAGGTTTGTTGTACCACTGATATATTTCTATGTTTTTGTTAAATGAATTGCAATTCTATATATCATGGATATGGTTAATGTTGTTGCAGTCCAAGAAAGGGAAAATATGTCCTTTGACTACAAATGAGTGGAGGCAAAAAGCCAACGAAAGAGATGAATATCAAATAGTAAGATTGCACTGAACAACTGTCTATTGGTTTTGCTTTTTTGTATACTACTTAATTGACTAGGTTATGTGATTTATGTGTGCTGCTCCAACAAGAGGTACGTTTAAACAACCTACAGCTGCCAGTACAACTGCTTCTACACTTGCCGCAACGAGGTCAAGGCATGTACAAGCTATAATAGGTCCAACAATGGTATAGTTCACAGACCTAGATTTAGGAGAACATTCACAGTATTTTGGGTTATTTTTTATTTTTTATTTTTATGTCAAGTGTTAGTTGTGCATTCACTATATCTTTTCTCTGGTCCTAAAAGGATGAATAAATTTCGATCCCCCTTACTGTGATGAGGAGTTATACTACTCCTACTTCTATTTATTTTTTCAGATTGCTTTTGTCTTTAAATACCCCTAGGTTTGGGTGTATTGAGATGTAAGCATAATTTTCTCACCAAAAAAAAAAAAAAAGATGTAAGCATAATTTCTTTTCATGTACTCTTTGGGTTATTGATGTTCTCTTGCCTCTTTGTTGAACGTTCTTTCATTAAGGGAGGCCAAAGAGGAAGGGTAAAACCAAAACTCTGGCCTTCTTTACATGTTTTCTTAGTGGACATTATGAACTAAGAATCTATAACTATCTCACAAAAAATGTATCTGCTTCATTTTGTTAGCTTCACACACTTATGTAATGATGACAACATATTGCTTGATCCTACATTATCTGTTGAGTAGTCAGATTTTTGTATAGTGAGACAAGTCAAAAACATACACCAAGACATTTCAAGATCTTTAATGATAGATTTATGCTGAAAGTACCATGGCTTACATATGTAGGGTTTCAGGCATTGAAAGCTCAGAAAATTGGTCAAGATCAACAAATCCCACCTCCTCTGCCCTTTTACAAGCACAACTTGTAAACAGAGAAACTTCAATAGGTCCACCAAGGCCCAATGCCCATTAGAGCTAGCTCAACTCAATCCCAGTCTCTCATTCCTCAATGCAATCGAACAATGCAAAACGTGATTCTTAACCATTGTCGCGCCAAAGGCGACAAACAACGCTACAACCACTGTTGCAACCATTCAACAACGGAAGCAAATTTGCCCACCCTCATGACCACCCATCTAGTTTAATGTCGTGTGGCTTTTTTCTTGACTATGGTTAACCGTGATTAACAATATAATAATAAATTCTGTTTTTCTTATTAATTTTATAATGTTTTTGAGGATATTGATCACGAGGAGTTCAATTCACTTTTTAGGCACAATTTGAAGTTCGGATAAAATCAATCACTGTTGCAACCATTCAAGAACGGAAGCAAATTTGCCCACCCTCATGCCAACCATCTAGTTTAATGTCGTGTGGCTTTTTTCTTGACTATGGTTAACCGTGATTAACAATATAATAATAAATTCTGTTTTTCTTATTAATTTTATAATGTTTTTGAGGATATTGATCACGAGGAGTTCAATTCGCTTTTTAGGCACAATTCGAAGTTCGGATAAAGTGAAGAGAATTAGAGCAACAGTCGTGGACATTGGAACGCGGCTTCGCCGAACCTTGACGATACCCAAAACATGCTTGAAATTAAATAATGGAGTAAATGCTTGTGACACCCTGTAGTTTACACCTAAAATCAGTTTTGTCCCTAACTTTTTTTTTAAACTGGTATACCCCTATACTTTGAATTCTCGACTGATTTGCCCTTGTCGTCAATTGAACCCGTTATGTAAGACTGTTAAGTTGCTGAGATGACCGGTCCTGCGATTCCAACTCAGCTAGAAACCTGCCACATCGACATAATTGATGACATAACCGATCATCTCAGCAACTTAACAGTCTTACATAACGGGTTCAATTGACGACAAAGGCAAATCAATCGAGAATTCAAAGTATAGGGGTATACCAGTTTTAAAAAAAAGTGAGGGACAAAACTGATTTTAGGTGTAAACTACAGGGTGTCACAAGTATTTTCTCCTTAAATAATTAAGGGTTTAGGGTGAAAAACCCTAATCGATATATATATATATATATATATATCGAGTTCGAAGTATATCATATGCCTAAAAAAAATTAGGAAGTCTTGTTCAGGCGACTACGACCGGTGAAGAAACATAGCCCGAAAGCTTCACACTTTCTGGCAAGTTTTCAGCAATTTCCGATGAACCTAGCTCTATTGAATTATTCGAGTCACTATGTTCCATTGAAAATATCTCCTATTGGTGTATTACTTTCTCAACTTTTGTTCATGATTATGTTCTGGGCATTAGAATCTTAGGGCTTAGGAAAGATCATATATTTAGCAATTAAACTATGTTTGAAGTCCGTTGGGAAATGGTGGAAGGGAACCTGGGTTTCTTATAGATAGTTTTACGAACCAGTGGGGAAGGTAATCTGATATGGGTATTGATGGATGAGTGGATCGTCAATTTGAGTATTGTTCTCTTCCTATCAAGAATGTTTATAGCTGCACCAAGAACGAGAATAATAGAAGGATTTGACTGAGATTTTTTATTTTTTTTTGGATTGCTGACAGAACAATATTTAAGTACATAATTTATTTTATTACAATGTTATATTGTTAACTATGGTTAAGAAAAAAAACACATAACATTAAACTAAGTGGGTAGACATTAGGTTAGTCGGCAAATTTACATCCATTCAAGAACACACACCACGTGGATCTTTGTACACCCACGATAGCGGATCTGAACCACCACACATGGATCTTTGTGCCTCTTGGACCATTGTCGATTCCCTTTAATGCCGCAGCTACTATTCGGTGTAGATCCAAAAATGAATATGAACCTATCCAAACCAAACTATGTCCTTCGAACTGAATATCTATCTGTATTCTTTAATATAACTGTAGAGCAGCTTCAACTGGACTTGACACCACCTCCATCAACTAACGACCTCGATCATCGTAGAACCAAAGCTTGTATTAGAAAACGAGTTCAATTGTTTGGTAACAAAGCCTGCACAACCGATGGAGTGAGACACCACCAAACGAGGAAAGCTTAAAAGGCAAACACTAACCTCGTGTAGCACAAAGCAAAGTGTCATGTTTTGAAAAACTAACCTCAAGTAGAACAAAACGAAGCAACATGTTCTGAAAAAGTGTGCAATGGTGACCCTTTATTATTTGTTAAAAAAAAAATAAAAAATTTGTAAGCAAAAACATAAGGATAGGAAAATGGCTAATCTCATGGGAGATACAAAAACAAGGATTATTAGTGGTAATTAATGGGATGAATGTGTATCTGTGGGTAATTTTGTAAACAATATACTACCGCACCTTGAAAAAGTGTACCCAGAAATCAAAGGGCATAAGGAAGCTTCATATTGGCGTCTTACATCCCTTATTTGTGATATTATAGCGTTTAATTGCTAAAATATTTAAAAACACTTCGTTTAATTATGTCTTTAACAAGGCTAATTTTATAGGTGATACTTTGATTTCTATATATCCGCTGCAATCTTTCCTCTTGACATGTTTAGGGTCAAAAAGCTTATAACATCTCTTTTTCCTGCCTATAATTTAGATTTGGGAGACAAAAACATATACACCTTTGCTTGTTACCCTATTATGATAAACAAAAAACTGAAAAGAGCAAGAGAAACATCTCATTGTGCACGTTCTTTTAATTGTACTAACTCTTTTCTAGCTTGATTGCAAAATTTAGGTAGTATGCAGAATTCTCAAGATGTTTTGCTCATGTGTTCCTTATTTGTTGCTCAATTTGATATGCAAGAAATAAGTTGGTTTTTCCGTAAGTGGTTCCCTTCTTGTCGAAGACTTTGCTTGGGGCTGTGGTAATGGGAACTAACTGTTATCAAGCTAATTTAATGCTTGTTACTTTGAAGGTGCCTAAGTATTTCCACATCAAGTGGCAGCCTCTAAATCTACCTTTATTAAACTAAATTTTGCTAGATAGGAATCCTACTTGTTCTGTTGTCATCAAAACAAAAAAAGGCGAGAAAAACACAAATTTGGTAGTGTAAAGGGCGTAATTGTCATTGCACTTATTTTTAATTCCTAAGACTCCCTGACATGGAATGGAAGCTCTAGAAACGCCTGGTACTCTTCTTCCCCTTGTTCATAAAAAAAAATAAAAAAATAAAAAAATAAAAATAATGGGAAGAGAAA
Organism: Fragaria nilgerrensis; assembly: GCA_010134655.1. Classification (NCBI taxonomy): domain Eukaryota; kingdom Viridiplantae; phylum Streptophyta; class Magnoliopsida; order Rosales; family Rosaceae; genus Fragaria; species Fragaria nilgerrensis. The sequence goes on along the minus strand of CM020979.1, from coordinate 22,502,379 downwards.
CCAAATCTTGGCAGGGCCCAAGTAAAAACGTATGAAACATTCCAACCTCTAAAACTGAATGGTGGTGAGGTGAGAGCGAGAAGAGACCAAAACATCAGACTACAAAAACATGGCTGTAGCACCAGTCAAGGAGACTCCAGTCTTTGCCGAAGTTGACATGGGCGACGACTCATCCTCCCCCACCGTCCGCGCCACCGTCGTCCAAGCCTCCACCATCTTCTACGACACTCCCGCCACTCTAGGTCCCTCTCCACCACCTCATTCCCTTTCCCATCAACATTTTACCATCTTTAATATGGGCCTGTCTGGATTGAGCTATGTTTGTTGTATGTGCAGATAAGGCTGACAGATTGCTGGCGGAAGCAGCTGGGTATGGATCGCAGCTGGTTGTGTTTCCTGAAGCATTTGTGGGAGGGTATCCTCGTGGCTCCAATTTCGGGGTTGCCATTGGGAACAGAACCGCTAAGGGGAAAGAAGAGTTCCGAAAGTATCATGCCACTGCCATTGATGTACCTGGTAATACTACTTTGTGTTTTTGTTTTTCGAATTTTCGGATTAATTGAATGCTGCATTGGAATGCATGTTTAAACTTGAGGGTTAACTACTGGTTGCTATTTGTTCTTTAGTTTAACATGAACAAACTTATGTTCTAGTGGGATTTGATGTTATTCCCTGTATTCTAGGGTATACATTACAAGCTGGTCAATGTTCAATCGACATCCTTAGAAGTACATAGTCTTAGTAAATTCTGGAAACAGATGTGATGCAAGAAGTAAAATTTATGTTTGCTAAGACCCTTGGGTATCATTTGATACCTGTAGTCATCCCTATTACACAAGAAGAATGTATGTAGATCCTGTTTTTTTTTTTTTTTCCAGTAATTTCTTATATATAATTTGGCCAGTCGCTAAAGGTCATTAGCTCATTTGTGTGTGAGATATTCCCTTTGTTCCACTCCACAACTCTTCTCTTTGACTCTGTATGAGTTTTTCCAAATGACTTAAGTCATGTCTCTTTACGTGGTTCGGCTTAGCCTACATCCACAGAGCAGCAGGGACAAATTCACTATCAAAGTCTGAGACTCTCACACTACCAACTTTGCAGTTGACCGCAACATATGCTCTTATTCTTTCTCGTCTAAACTGCCACAGTTACAACCTCTACTCTCCTATTTCTTAGCAGCCTTTAATAAATACTGCATAATAGAGAGACAGAGAAATAACGAGCCACAACACAATAACCTCTGCATGAAAAACCTGATATTTAGCTAAACATATAGCACTTTGACTATTGCAGTGAAGCTCCACCTGATTTTGATCTACGCCCAATTCAGTAACGAGTCACAAGGCTTCTTTTACAGCTTCAGTAGCTGCCATATATTCTGCCTCTGTAGTGGATATGGCAATAGTTGCTAGCAAAGTAGATCTCCAGCTAATTGGTCCTTGTGCCATGGTGAACAAATATCCTGCAGTAGACCTGCTCTTATCCAAATCTCCAGCAAAGTCAGAATCAACATACCCTGCAACAAAATTTCTCATTTCACTACTCTTCATGGTTGCATATTCTCGTGTTGAAATTAAAGTAGATGAGAGGTTCATATATCATAAGTTCATAGCATGGATGTGTCAGTTTCTATTAAATAAGATCTTATGGATTGTTCTCTGTCCAAGCTTTAATAGCATTAAAAAAAAAAACAGCGTATTGATGCTTTGTGAATGTTGACATTATAAATGGGTATTCTGGAAGCTAAGGAGGAAAAAAAATAAACCCAAATATTAGATGACCATAAAAGCTTAATATGTGGTTGAACTGTGATATGTTCTTTTAAATCCTATTAGTATCCTATCAAAGTTGTGTGGATTCTGTATGGAGTTCTATCAAATCTATGAATTCCACTGACTGTCCATGAAGAAACTGTACTGCACTCTTTGACAATCCCAAAAATGTGCGACTAACATGCTTAAGCCATATGCCCTTGTTAGGTCTAGATCAACATAACTGAGTTGTGCCAGCCAATGCAGTGTGTACAAATGTACGTAGATCGGAAGGGTTGTTTAGTTTGGAGTAATCCATTTTACTCCTCGGGTTTTGACCATTTCTGTGATCAGATATGTTGACTAAAAAGTTATCCTATTCCAAGTTTTTCATGTCTTCTCCTTACAAATGGAGTTCAAATATTCTCTGGAATATGCTAATAAGTTTACTCTCTATCAGGAATAAAGACAATGTGTGCTAAAAGAATTATTATCACATTCTTGCCAGTCGTGAGGCTGTAGGGTTTTAGTTTTTTATTTACTTTTTATGAAGAAGCGGCATGAATATGTATTCATAATTTCTGTCAACTAATGTAGGTCCTGAAGTTGACCGATTGGCATCAATGGCTGGAAAATATAAGGTCTTCCTGGTAATGGGTGTGATAGAGAAAGAAGGGTATACACTATATTGTACTGTTCTGTTTTTTGATTCTCAAGGTTGCTACCTGGGAAAGCACCGAAAAATAATGCCAACAGCATTGGAGCGAATCATTTGGGGATTTGGAGATGGATCCACAATTCCTGTATTTGATACTCCAATTGGAAAGATAGGTGCTGCCATTTGTTGGGAAAATAAAATGCCACTTTTAAGGACAGCAATGTATGCTAAAGGTTAGTCATTTCGCTTGAAAATGAAAAGCTCTACTTAATTAAACTGTATCAACTCTTTTTGCTATATGTGTCAGTTTTCCCCTGATTTGCTTAACTTTTTCCTTTCTTCTAGGTTTGGAATTCATATTATGATTTAATTCAGTGTAATAAGAGTAAAGAATAACTTTTCTACAGAAGAGATGCTAAAAAGGCTTGTTCACTATACTTCTGGACTTAGGGTCATAGCCCTGTTTGAGGCCTCCAAATTTCCATGCTTGCTGTGAGTTTGAAATATATCATCCGGTTTGGAATAAGGGCTGTGATTTTGGCTCTCCACCTTCAGCTACTTAGAAATGAAGTGAAAGTGTTAAACTTTGCTGAAAAATGGAGTGCCATACCACCCTAGATTAATAGTTGATTGGGGCAACTGGGTGGTTGATAAAATACCATTTTGTAAGATTGACTCAGTTTAAGTTCGTCTTTGATACCAGAAGTATGTTACCTCTCAGATACACTTTTTTAAAGATGAAGAACATTATGTTCACCACATGCCCTTTCCTTCAATATATGTACTTGGCATTACTGAGCATTCATTCTGATTGGCATTTTCAATTTGACTGGAACCCATTTGAAAGTTTTAAGGTTTCCACTTAATATGAACCTGACTTGCTAGCTATTGTGGGTTGAATATAAATGTGCTCCTGGTTCCATTTTTTATACAGTTTTTTTGTTTTGTTTTGACGTAGAATAATTTTTTGGTTTGTAGGCATTGAAATATATTGTGCTCCTACAGCTGATTCTAGGGATCTATGGCAAGCATCAATGACCCATATTGCTTTAGAAGGTGGGTGCTTTGTCTTATCAGCTAACCAATTCTGTCGAAGGAAAGACTATCCCCCTCCGCCAGAGTATATATTTTCAGGCACGGAAGAGGAACTTACTCCTGATTCTGTTGTCTGTGCTGGAGGCAGTGTCATTATATCACCGTCAGGGACTATACTCGCTGGGCCAAATTATGACGGGGAGGCACTCATCACCGCAGATCTTGGTATGCCATGTTTTTTTTTATATACTCTACTTTTGATAATCAGTTTTCTGTATTATGAAGAAATTAAAATAAATAAGAGATTTTATATTACAAATTGGGTTATTGTTTCTTCTATTTTTCTGTTATGGAGAGTGAAGCCTAAAACAATAAAAATAAACTAAGGATCTCATTGGTCCTAGGTACCCTGATAATATCCCCAAAAATAAAGTTGAAGGACAACTAGGAGGAGAGTCGAAAGACACATCTGCGGTCCAAAGAGAGCCCATATTTAGCAATTATATTAGCTGCATAGTTTCCTCCCTGAGTTCACACTCACTCTTGCAGCTAAAAGCTTGCACTCCTTGGGTCCAAATGGCAAGCTCTGGTCAGGCTAAAAGCCTTGCCCATCAGCATGAAAAGAGGGGCATACGCATATATACCTGCATATCAGCTCAACAGCAGTAACTAAGTCAACTTCTATGTCAATTCTGTTGTTTGTACAGTCCCCATAATTTAGCATTTAAAATCTGACCTCTTCCCAGTTATATGTCTAAGATTCTTCTCTTAAAGCAGTATTAGCAGGAAACTGAACCATGTTTTCTAATGACAGTGGAGTGTCTTTTTAATGATAGTGGAGTGTCTATATGTTTTCAGTACACAAAATCAGTATTACAGTAACAGTCTCATCTAGGCCTCATGCTTTTAGAAGTGCGATTTTTGAAGAAATATGGTCTGACTGATCCTATGGCTCTCTGACCCTCTGTCATACGCAAAACATAATCTGTAGTGAGTTAAGTTGAGGTAGCTTTACAAGGACAAGTGTCTTTTCTTAGGTAGTTATATATATGACTTGCTCTAAGCCCAGAATGATCCCATAAAACCACTTCAGAGGAACCTAATAAAAATAGCATATTATCAGACAAAATTGCTTTATCATTAGAGACCATAACATAGTGAATATAACTTTTTTTTTAATGATCATTATAATATAACCAAATACTATAGTGCATGGCTGTTCATTTCTACATTAACTTTCAATATTAAAGAAGAGTGAAAAATCATAATGGATCTCTGATTTAGCTTTTTATTTTTTGATTATTTTTATTTTTTTATATTTGATTCTTTGTTATAAGAATGGATCTCTGATTTTGTAACTGGCCAAAATGGTTCTTAGATCTTGGAGATATAGCAAGGGCGAAGTTTGATTTCGATGTGGTAGGACACTATGCACGGCCTGAAGTGCTTAGCTTGATTGTGAGGGACCATCCAGCAAATCCGGTTACTTTTACATCAGCCTCAGCAAAGAACGAAGACTCGCACGACATGATTGAATCAAAATGCAGGCTTGTTCACTCATGATCATTTGTGGATATATGATTTCTGTGATTTCTTTGAACACTGGTGTTGTCATGCTTTGGAATCTGATCAAATGTGAATTGTACCCCAAAATTGATGGGATTATGTACTTCCTTATTTTGTATTGTATTTAAATCAACTTTAGAGACCAGATTTCTTGTTATACTTGCAATTTTAGTCCATCTTGAATATCTTTCCTTAGTTATAATCCATCTTGAATATCTAAAGAAAGGATATATAGCAATATATCCTCTGCTTTTTGATAAGTTTGAGGACTATTCGGAACTTGATATTGCTGGTATAGTGGTATGTAAACACAATCAGTAACAACACATTAATAAACTTCTCTGTCAGAAATAAATTTGGGACCTTCCTTGGTGTTTCTTTGCAAAAGGGCTAAACACCTGCAATGTCACATGAAGGCTGTGGATCTTGTGAAAATTTAAATGATGGTTGCGTGCGCATTACCCTCAACTAATACGGTCTCCATTGTTTAACAGTGTAAACTACCGCTAATAATGCATCACCCCATAAACTCTGTATGCATCACCTCGATGAATCTCACATTTAGAAATAGGCCTTGTTTTGATACGAAATGTCTTAAATACAATCGAATACTGACTCCCCAGCCAGAACCAATTCTCCCATCTGGTTCCGGCATCAAGAACATGTTTCCTCCATATTAACCAATTCTCCTAGTTGAGATAAAGTATTATGTTCCACAACAGTTCAAGAACTTATAAAAGTTTTAACGTCAATCCGGAAAATAAAGAGAGTGAGGAAGATGCATTTTCTTCTATCTAAAACCTGATACACCTGAGACGAAAATGCATTCTTACTTCGACTACACTTGAATGGTCACTATCTTATGGATTCCTATAACATGCTCAATAATAAATATCCAAAATTCTACAAATAAATTATATTGAATTCATATAGCATCGTATAAAAAATGTATATACAATTGATCTATCTGTAACATTGAATATGATTGATGCAAGCAATTTATGTTCTAGAAAGCTTCGAAGAAAGAAAACAAGAGAACCATTGCTCACAGAAATTATATAACACAAAAGACATTTATGTGAACTTGACCTTGGCAGTGTCTTCTAATGTTAGCTAGGGCTTTGAATCACTCTTTGGCAAGGCCGTATGACTTCCTCTTTAAACGACTTCATTCTCACAGATCCTTTATAGGCAAGCATTGGTAACTGCAAGTTGTAGTGGCAAAGCTTTAAACTGATTATACTTTCGGATCAGATAAGATATGGTCTATGAGACATATAGCAGATCCATTAGTCTTGATTTCAGTTTCGCGTTCTTGTGTTTGATGCTCGTCTTCTTGTTCTTGTGTTTTCGAACCAAATCCCCAATCAATGCCAGTGGAACTTTTGTTTAAGCATATGTTTTCCCATTGTATCTTTTCAGAGAGAGACCTTCTTCCTTTAAATGGTTTATCAACTGAACTCCTTTTTGAATCATCTTCAGCATCGTCTCCACAAGCATAACTCCACTTGTACATCCTATTACTATTGTCCATGTTTAGTTCAATGGAATGAAGATCATCACCTGAGTCTTCTTCATCACACTCTTCTCTGTACGCAACTTCCATTCCATCATCGCCTTCCTTTATGCTCTGAATTGACCCAAAATTTATTTTCTTTAAGTAGGCCTCAAGTTCCTTGATTCTTTTGAAGTCTGGAGAGTCACCACTGCCTTCACCCTTATGGGATCTCAGGTAGCCCTCTAGCTCATTCTTCAGTTGCTCGACAGCTGCATTTTTCTCTTCAAAATGGTACTTCGCTTCGGAGAGCTTCATCTGAACTCTCTCCTCACGCAACACATCTGCTAGCTGAAGCATTTCCCTCTCCTTCTCCACCTCTTCACGCACTTTTTCTGACTCTCTCTTTAGTTCTTCAACTTGGGCCCTGTCTTCCCCCATACCTACAGCTAGCTCATCACAAACTTGTTCAAAAATCTCTTTTGCTCTCTTCTCCCTCTCAAGTTCTTTTATTGCCTTTGACAAAGCTACATTTTTATCTTCCAGTTCTTTGCCAAGCTTTTTATTCAACCGTTCTGTTTGTTTTCTCAGCTTCTTCTCTACTTCAAGTTCTTCTGCTATGCATGCTACAGCAGCACGTATTTTCTCTCGCTCCTTGCTTTTCCAGGCTGCCTTTTCTTCTGCAAAATGCTTCATCAGGTACTCAATTTCTTTGCAGTTTGACCTCTGTTCTCGGATCAATTGATGGACCTGGATACGCGCTTGATCAAGTTCGGCTCGTAAGGCTGTGAGCAAGGGAATATTTAGAGAATGCTGCTGTTCTTCAAGACCAGAAACACGAGTTAGAACTTTTACGAGCTCCTTGGATGTAGAAAGGCCATTACTGACCTCCTTCAAACAGGTCTTGATGCATTTTCGATCGGTTTTTCCATATGAATGATCTTTAACCTGCATATTGTGATATGAAATCAACATGTGTGCTTCTGCAATCTCTGTAGCTTTAACATATCCAAAGTTACAAAACTGATGCTGTCAAAACTCAAGAAATAAAAATTCTGGATAATAATGGCCGTGTGCCTTGCAATATCAGAAAATGTACAAAATTGTTCCTTTGAAGAGCCAAGAATGAGTGTAACCACAGCAAAGAAAAAAGTAAAATGCTAAGAATTTGTTTGGTCCATACTACCGACTGTTTTAACAGTGAAAACGATGAGAGTATGTGATAGACTGATAGGTATGAACATTTGAAAAATCTACTAGTCCTTGAAAAGGACAACTGAGAAAACCATTTATGAATCTTTATGAGAGAACTATTATCAAACAAATCTCTGGGGACCAATTCCTATAATTCACTGTCAACATCTTGTCATTTTTTAACAAAAAAGTCTCCTAACTGTTATGTGATAAAGTGATTGGTTTACCTCAATTATACTTTGACTGCTATGCGTCTCAAACCCTCCCAAATAGTGATCACTCAGTTGAATCCTCTGAGAAACAGCCGACAATCTTCTCTGGTGTCCACCTCCAGATCCAGTTTTCCTCTACAAAATTACCAAAACCAAAATAGTAAAAAGAAAAGTTACTACTGATTGAACATGAACAGAACTCTTTCAAGCTAGAGAAAATAAATAGAGCTCTAATAACCAAGATATGAATAATAGAGTTCGGTAGTGCACTCTCATTCAGCTATTGAACATGAAATTTGTGTAATGTGTTACTATGTGATTTGGAAATCCAACGGAACAAAAGAAACTAAAATTTCACATATCATGTAACAACTAAACTTTCAATAATCAACACGAAACAGAGTTCTTCCAACTCAGAGAACTTAACAACATGGCTTTTTGTGTTACGGTTTAACAGGAAAACACAAACAGAATATTATCACAATTCTCAGAGCAATGTCGATCATAGTAAGATTAAAAAAAGGCAGAATAATGTCACCTCTGAAATAGGAGAATAAGATGGATCTGGCAATTTTGGCGGCATTTGAGGAACACCCTCCTCCTCTCTCATTTTGGACTCTTTACTTTTCAAATCATTAACTTCATTGATCTCCCACATCGTAGCCGCGAGCTTCCTCGCTGAAACTGACATGACTTCCTTCCCTTTCCCGTCATCCTTGGAATGCTGCTGAAGAAGAAGACCCTTCTGCTTCTTCGGCATGGTTGCCGGCGATCTGGGGCTCGTTGAAGTCTTCCAAGTAGGCACCGGCGTACTCGACCCGGCACGCTTCCCGACGAGAATGGCCCGCTTCAGTCTGTACCTACGCACCAAAGAAGAAGACGACGAAGACGAACAGCCTCGCTTCCTGATCTTGCATTGCCTCTCGATCAAATCGTGGCGGGTCTGCAAAGACATATGGGAGAGGAATTGGTATGTGGGTTTTGATCTTGGAGGGCAATGATGGCGACCCAGTTGGGGGATCTTCAAGATTTTGAGGAAGAAAAATGGAGATGGTGGAAATGCATTGATGATGATAAGAAGGGGGAGGAGGTCAGTTGGTATTGCTTTTCATAAGGCTAAGTTTGATTTCAAAGTGTGAGCCTTGAATTCAGTGATTGGAAAAGTGAGGGAAGACTGTCAAAGATTCTGGGCAGAGGAGCAGAAGAGAGGGTGTGGTCTTAAAGAAGATCAAGGGGAAGCTTGGAAAGGTGTCAAAGGTTGTGTCTTTGTGATTAAAATGGAAGCTTTAAAATCTTTAATTTTGTTGAGAGGGCAAATGGGGAAAGAGGGGAGAGAGTGATAGTTGTTGTGGGACTTGGAAACTTGGGTTCTTCTCTTCGCTTCAAATCCTCTGTTACCATTTCCCTATCACTCTCCCTGTATCCCTATAAATTTATGCCATGTGGCAATTTTTGCTTACTAAGCTTAACAGCTTCTAACCCATTCTAACCTTGTAAACTCTAACCTAACTCTGATCCTAACCCAATTGTAACTCATCTCTATTTAATAATGATAAAATATATTTACAAAGTCAGAAACCTTATGATTTTCTCTGACTTCGTGGCTTTGTGCTCTTCAATCCCCACCGCACTTCCTCACAAATACTTCCTCACAAATATACATAGAAAATAAAGACCTCCCTCCACAAGTACCAAAGACGACAATTATAACAATGCAATTTGGCCATAAAATGACATAATATATACAGAGAGGTCGTTCTGGGTTTGCTACCGACAGTTCTGTAAACCCTGCAGGAATATGAATTTCGGTTTTTGACTCTAAAACAGGTATAATTGCATGGGTTCCATTGGTTTGATCACCAACTTCGATTTGCAGTGAATGTCACCGGCTTTGATTGAAGACTGTGCTGTAGATTCCAATATGCATGGTCCATTCACTCCATTGATATAGGCTTTAAGCTCATGATCCACTAACATCAGCGTTTGGTAAGATTTGGAAAGCTAGTAGTAAGACATGACAATTTTAGAAGTGACAGAGTTAATCGGGGGGAAAAAAAATTGAGAGAGACAGACGAGTTATTCTTATATTCCAAGAGCATAAATTATAGCATACCAGTAATAATCTGGGTTTATGAAGATAAGAAATAGAGTGGAATGAAATAGGATCCATCGGAAAAATTATTGTCATTAATAGTTCATATATATGCAGTCAAACATGTAGGGAGTTCTAGGGTAAAGGATGGGAGCAGAGGAGGTACGCAGAGGAGTTTCATAGAAACAAGGTTTGCCCAGATTTTGTAAATAAATTTTATCATTATTAATTAGAGATGAGTTACAGTTGGGTTAGGATCAGAGTTAGGTCAGAGGTTAACAAGGTTAGAGTGGGTTAGAAGCTGTTAAGCTTGGTAAGCAAAAATTGCCATATGGCATAATTTTATAAGGATAGAGGGAGAGTAATAGAGAAATGGTAACAGAGGATTTGAAGCCTCTTCTCTTCTCCTTTATTTTCATTCATCCATTGATTCCATTTCCCTAAATTAAAAAAGGAAGAAGAAAAACAAAGGCAAGATGATGTGGCAAACATGTGAACCAATTCAATCAGGGTGGTGCATGTGTAATTGGGAAGGACGAAGGGCCACAAACATTGACTAGGTTCTTAGCATTTCCATTTAAATTTGTCTCTTTCCTCTCTGTGCTGGAATGTTCTTCTTTTCCTGCCTCATTCCTCTTGGATCTTGCAACTTCTGCTTACTTACAAACCTTCCTCAATAGTTTTCTTTTTATTTAGTATCTGGTATTTTTACCTTTTTTTTTTCCTTTCATAAACTGAATCCAAAACATTGATCAAGACTTATGCCAGTTATGTGTAGTCTAAGTAGTGGTTAGGGACTTAGGGTAGGTCTAGCAAAAGCTGTGACTTAGGATAAGTCAACTTATTTCAAGTTTTCAAATTTTATAATAATTGATAGGTCTCGGTTCCTTCTTACCTAACAAAATATATATATATATATATATATATATATATATATATATCAGGTAAGGACCTTCTTACCTTAGGTAAGGTATGATTTTCTTTATTTAACCCACTTTTCGATCACATTTTCTCATTTTAACCGTTCAGTATCTAAATATATATGAGTAGATCATCTCTACAAATTTTCAGCCAAATTGATAATCGTTAAGATATTCAAAACTGTAATTTAGAGTTAAAAGAACGTACGGTTCATGATGAACAGATTAAGTTCGTTCATTGATTTAATACATTTTCAATACCTTAACGATAGCCAAATTAATTGAAAATTTACAGAGATGATCTAATCATGTATATCTAAATACTGAATGGCTATGATGAGAAAATATGATCGAAAAGTAGGTCAAATTAAGGAAATCCGTACCAGGTCCTTATTTGAAAAGAACTATATATATATATATATACAGTTCCTATCCAAAGCGAAGCTTCGCTCTGAAATTAAAATGTGAAGTTCCTTGTTTGACTCACTTTTCGGTCGTAATTCCACATCTCCACCATTCAGTTTATTGATATTAATGCATAGATCATTCCTACAAAATTTCATTGAATTTGATAATCGTTTGGGTGTTCATAATCGTAATTTACACAAATCTGGTTAGATAGGTTGATGGTCCATTCATTGATTTAACCTAATTCGGTACCTAAACGATCATCAAATTCGATGAAATTTTGCAGGAATGATCTATGCATTAGTATCAATAAACTGAATGGTGAAGATGTGGAAATACGACTGAAAAGTGAGTCAAACAAGGAATTTCATATTTTAATTTCAGAGCAAAGCTTCGCTCTGGATAGGAACTGTGTGTGTGTGTGTGTATATATATATATATATATAGATAGCGAAGCTTCGTTCTGAAATTAATGTGTGAAGTTCCTTATTTGACTAATTTTCGGTCATATTTCCACATCTCCATCGTTCAGTTTGTATAATCAAATGCATAGATCACTTCTGCAAAGTTTCATTGAATTTGATAATTGTTTGGGTGTTCATAATCATGATTTACACAAACAGTTCTGGTTAGACAGGTTTATGATCCGTTCATTGATTTAATCTAATTCGGTACCTAAACGATCATCAATCTGAATGAAATTTTGTATGAATGATCTATACATTAGTATCAATAAACTGAACGATGGAGATGTTGAATTATGACCGAAAAGTTAGTCAAATAAGAAACTTCACACATTAATTTCAGAACGAAGTTTCGCTCTGGATATGAACTATATATATATATATATATATATCAGTTTTACTACTGCTACAGGAGCAATAATCGAGCTAGAGCTTATGCCTGCAATTGAGAATTTTTTTTCTCTTAACCAAATTCTAGTCTTCCACCGGTTATGTTCTCGATTATAGACATGTTCACTCACTTGACCTTGATGCTCTATATGTCTAATGTTCAAAGGCAGCGGCCTTGGCCTTGAGCAAAACCAATCACAGCGCGGCTAAGAAATAAAGTTCTTTCTCTTTCTATGCCAGTCGAACCAGTGACCAAGATGGGCTTGAGCAAAACCAATCACAAGATGGCTAAGAAATAAAGTTGATCAATCTCCTCGACACTGTGTTTGAAAAATAACGCTTGTTATGAAGTTTTCTCAATGAATCGAAAAATTGTAGAGTTGTGTCGAATTGCATAATTGAAGATGAACAATGTTTATAAACTCTTGTTACTTTAATGAAAAGCTTCACGTGTTAAGAAAAAACGTCATATAACTTTTGTCGGACTCTCGTTATTACAAGATGACTGTAATAAGACTTTTCATGTTGACAGAAGGCAATGAGCTCGCTTAATGACTCCTTCAATCTTGTGTCTATGTTCTAACATGGCGAACGTAATAAGAAAAACACAACATTAATCATTTACTAGAAGTGGGTGATGAATTTTGTTACGCTCATTGTCATGACATAAATTTACTGAAAAATAATAAAATTTCGCATTGCTAACTTAAATAAAGAAGGAAAAATAAAAAGATGATTACATCTCTGTGTAAATCTTCCAATATGCAAAGTAGGTTAAATAGAATAACATCTTATGAAAAGTAAGATAAAAGTAGTCTCCAACAAATCATCAAAGCTTGACCAAAAAAATAAAAAATCATCAAAGCCAGTATACAAAATTAAAGAAACTAATGCATTTAGTTTCAAACTTAATCATCGACAACATCTTATCATCAAAGCCAGTACAGCTCACAAGATCTCTCAAACAATCAAACAAAGCCCCTAAGAGAAACGTTCTTAAAGAGAAAAATCGACCAAGAGAGCAGCCAAGAAGGCGGGGCCCCAACCAACGGCTCAACATGTTTTGGAAGTGTTGGAGTTTCCTTGCTGTATTTGGAGCTTACCTGAAAAACAAATCTTATAGTAACACCCACATAATTGCTACTTCCAGGGGACCCCGAGACTGTGCCCCCATATGATCCTGTCCCCTTTTTTCCAATTGAAACATGTCACGAATGCTCTTGTTTGTGGTCCTTGGGAGCTTCCTGGTTCGAATTTTGAAAAATATAATCCAACTGAAGCTACAATGGCATAAGGTGTGTTGAGAGGGATGGAGGCAGCAGGAGCATGGATGCTACAATCAAAGAACCATGTTATTGAAATGCCTAGCAAAACTAGCGTACGGAAATAAAACTGAATATAAGGGTAGGGTTCATGACTTGATACACATGCACCACTTGTGGTGGTGGAGAGGAGGATAGAAAATCGATATCGGAGATTCATCGTTGTAAATAAGATTAATTAGATTATTATTATGCATATTTTAAAAAAATAATAATAATTATACCAAATGGGTTGGTGTAGTGGAAGCATGTTAGACTGCAAGTGGGGTGAACGCTACAAAGACACTGTTTGCTCAAAAGTCGTCTTGGTAGAAATGAGGGTCGAGGAACTTTGGTACAATCGTCATTTCAATTTGCACCAGTGTGCCAACTCGCGGCCGAATGACCAAGCGAGGTTTTGATTGATGTTGTGCGCTTGATCAGACTTCTTCAAATGATTGTAGACTGAGGAAGGACACTCTCGGCCGTTAGGATTTAATGCCTGTGTTGTAAGAACTTTCAGCTAGGTGTTAATCCTCACCAGGATCCTCAAATAGGGAACTCAAATGTTCGGGTGATATGTGAGAGATCTATCGGATTAAGATACTCGCAAATCACCGTGAACACAAAAATAAAGCGGACTCGGTTATTGAAACTTTGTGAGATGATGTGTGTGTGAACAACGAATCGTATCGACCTAATCCGGACTAGCCAAAAGAGATCAATGGAAGGGAAATTCTACGTTACAACTACTCCTAGGTGCGATTAATAAAGTGCATATAATGTAAAGAACAAGAAAAATAAAGTGCTTGAATGTAAAGAAACTGAAACGAAAACGAATTTGAAAGCTGAACTGAAAAGTAGAATACATATGCGAAAATGACGTGCTCCGAAACTGGGGTACGATAATTAAGAACCCTTTTTGACAATCATAGTATAAGGCAAATAAGGTTCGATTAATCCGAGGACTAAGAGTGCTCATGTAACAATGGTCATGTAAAAAGTCAGTAGCTATCAATAAAATTATTCACAAGTATTTATTTACAAATATACACATGGGATCCCTTGCATGCCTTGAGGTATGCATACCTCGCTTAGTTGACGCCTAGGTGGCAATGACTCTGTTAGATGACTGACTAACCCTATTAACTAACCCCATTAACCCCGTTAACTAACCACACTAACCCCGTTAGTTAACTCGTGCTAACCCCGTTAGCTAACTTAAATTTTAAATTTTCGGGACTCTAACTCAACTGAATTGATCTCAATAACTCTCTCCCTCAGCTTCCAACTCCCAGTTTCAAACTCAGACCCTCTCCCTCTCTTGAATTTTGTCTTCTCTCAAAGAGCAACCCAGAAGCAACCTTACCCCTAAAATCTCAAGAATCTGAATCCCAATCTCTCTCTCTCTTTCTCGTCTTGCATCCACATCCGAACCCGTCAATTCTAAACCCTCGATTCCCCTTCTAAATCCCTAACCATGCCCCCTAAAAAGAAGACTGACCCTCCGACTCAAGGGGTTGATCAGAGCCAGAATTTAGGGGTAGACGAGGGACGTACGAGAAGGAGTAGTAGGCTCTAGGGTCGTGTTCCAAGCAGCAGTGAAAACACATTCTCTGACTGTCGGACCGCAGTTATTGTAGGATCGAAATCGGCGGCCAATGAAGCAAACCCTAAACGAGGAAGACCCTCCAAAAAGGGGGCATCCAACAGAACTGTGGCAGCAGATTCGGTGAATGAATCTGCAGTGATTGGCCAGATTACAAAAGAAGTTGTGGCTGGGTCGTCGAGACCCGAAATCAGGGAAGAGGCAGAGGAATCGGTTCATGTTGAGGAAGTGGTACCTCAAAACCAGATTGAACACCACTCTGCATGTTGAAACCGAGATGCATGTCAATGAAGATGTTATGCAGAGCAGAAAGGATGGGAGCTTCATCTCTCCACGCAAATTTTTTCATATTGGGAAGAAGAGGAGGGCCAATCATGGTTCGAGCTTGTTCAATTTCATGTAAGTATATTCTAACTGGTGTGAATTTCTGAGAATTTTGATTGAGCACGGGTTGTGGGTTACTAATCTGATGTTAAGTGTATTAGGACATAAGCAGAGTAGGTTGGTATAATGAGTTTGATAAATGTGTGAAATTAGGGTGCTTGGGTCTTGAGTCAGTCTACCTCAAACTAGTAAACATGTTACCAATCCGATGTGAAGTGTATTAGCACAGAAGTAGAGTGGGATTTGACTAAATTATGTCTTTAACTTGTGACTTTGTTAGACTGATGATGGTTTTACAAAGGACATGATTTCCTTGGTTCAATTACTATTTGTTTGTTTTAGTAGCAGCAACCTATCTATACCAATATTCCGGAACTACCTTAGCCTTTCTTGTTTGAATGTGTATATATTGGTGATGTTTATTCATCAGTCTATAGGTCTTAAATTGTGACTTTGTTAGCTTTTGTATTGTACATAAATAGTACAAGACTCCTTTTATTAACCTAGATGTATTTGGTATAATGCAGTAACATCCAACACAAACAATCACATCCGCAACAGAAGTTAAGCACGGTTAGTATTCTTTGGAAGTTGTTGGTTACATGAAATACTAATCTTGATGTATTTCCTTTTGATGCTGACATGATAGATTAATTATGTTTCAGGTCTGCTTGGAGTTATCCCAGCAGTGGAAAGATCTTCCATTGGAGGAGAAGCAGAAGTACGTGCCGGAGACAAATCCATTGGAGGACGATTTTAGGACTGAAGATTATGTGGATCTGTTTAGCATAAACTGTCGATGCTCTCCAGAACGTTTCAAGAACTTAGTTTCTGGGTTTAGTGATGAGCAAAAGGCGGCGTGTAAAGCACTTGGTTTTGGTGTTTTACTGGAGATTGCTGGGAAGAGGCTGCGCAAGAGCACGATGCGCTATCTTGTGGAGTGTGTAGACCCTGCTGAATGTACTATAAAGATTCACGGGAAGACATTGGAAATCTCTCCCAATGACTTTAGTTGGGTGATGGGATTGAAGAATTCCGGGAAAGAGGTGGACTTTGTTGGTCCTATTAAAGATAACCCTGACCTCATGAGTATAGTGCGAGAGTTCTCTACAAAGGAAGGCAAATCAATGATGGTTTTGAAGGATGTGGAGAACTACTTGAAGAATAAAGAAGCACCGGTGGATGAGAAGTTCAAGCGGCTATTTGTGCTTTACACAATGTGCACAATCCTTACCCCTTCTGCCTCCTTAATGATACCACAGAAGTGGCTGCTGCCGCTGAGGGATACGAGCCTCATACGCACATACAATTGGTCTGAGCACGCTTTCAAGTATTTGATGAAAGGAATTAGTGAGTTCCAGAAGATACCCCAAGATACGCAGACCTCCAATAATCCACAAGGGAGGCAGACCTACATCAACGGCTGCGTCCTTTTTTTGCAGCTTTTTTACTTTGACTGCGTGGTGGCACCTAATCACTATGTGGACAGGTAAATGTACCCAGTTGAAGCTTGGGGGGATAGACATGTCGACAAGGTTATGGCTTACACCAAAAGCAAAGGCGGGTTGATGTCTGCCCAAATAGAGGTGCGTAAGCCCGATGATCGTGTTTGTGGAAGAAGTGAAGCAATTGATGAGGGATTGTCCCATAGGGTGGCTATTTTGGAGGAAAGCTTCAAAGAGTATAAGGAATAGACATCAGAAAAGTTGGGGATGATATTGTCCGTGCTGGAAAAAATGGTAAGTAAGAATGTGAACTCGGGCAAGGATGCAACAGTAGCAAACCAACAAAGCCCTTCAAAAGCTGTTACACCTAACCCCCCCACCAATGCTTCATCTTCACCTTCACCTGCCAGAGATGCTCCAAACAAGGAGGTAAACAAAAGAAAGAGAAAACATTAATGGATTCCGATCATTTTTTTTTCTTGTTGTGTGTTTTATGTTCTGGTTGCCTAATGGTTGAAGGAAGGACAAAAATGAATGCATTTCCTTATATTTGTTGTGTGTTGTAATAGTATTTTTTTTTTTTCACAACATCTCCTTTTCAATGTTGTAAGTATGTCTGTAATAATTACAGGTTGAACTCTATGTGCATTCTTCCTTCCTTTGTATCAACTTATGTGCATTATCCTTCCTCTTTATTGAAGGAAAGAAAAAAAGGAATGCATTTCATCCTCATATTTGTTGTGTTGTAATAATATTTTTTTGAACTGGAATGCTCTCACAACATCTCCTTTTGAATGTTATTAGCATGTCTGTAATAATTATAGGTTGAACTCTATGTCCAGAAACTGTCATTTTGACAGCGAAAATGTGTGTTAACATGACAAATCATTTGGTCTACAAACATAGTTGTTGAAGT
The DNA here is from genome assembly GCA_010134655.1 of Fragaria nilgerrensis. Taxonomy (NCBI): domain Eukaryota; kingdom Viridiplantae; phylum Streptophyta; class Magnoliopsida; order Rosales; family Rosaceae; genus Fragaria; species Fragaria nilgerrensis. The sequence goes on along the minus strand of CM020979.1, from coordinate 22,484,536 downwards.
CTACTTTTACAGTGTCATGTTTCTGTGTAAAGAAAAGAAGGTTTACATGTAATTTGGGTAGGTGTGAGTTGTTGTTTCTTATGTGGATTATTTGCCTTCTCATAATTGTGTGCTTAGTAATTCACCTAAATTTACATAAAATTTACATTGATCTTCTTTTTAGGTGTCACCGGAGCTGCCGACAAAGAATTCTACACCCGTGGATATTTCATCTGAATCATCCGTGATCAGTCCATGTAGGTATATCTTTAAACCGAGTAAGGTTTCACAGAGTTATACTATGGGGAAGAATGTTGAGAAGGAAGCCTCATAAGAGAATGTTGAGAAACAGAGGGATGAAATAAATAATCTTACTGACCCCTTTCAGAATGTTGAGAAGGAGGCCTCATGCAAGAAAATTGATAAACAAAGGGATAAAAAAATAATTGATCTTACTGACCCCTGCTAGAATGTTGAGAAGGAGGCCTCATGCAAGAAAGTTGATAAACAGAAGGATGAAAAAATAATTGATTTTACTGACCCCTGCCAGAATGTTGAGAACGAGGCCTCATGCAAGAAAGTTGATAAACAGAGGGATGAAAAATAATTGATCTTACTGACCCCTGCCTGAATGTTGAAAAAGAGGCCTCATGCAAGAAAGTTGAGAAACAGAAGGTTAGGGAGTTTAAGTTTGATGTTAACATGGATGTGGATGACGAAGTAGTCCTGGACTATGTATATAATGGAGTTGGCAATGAATTGATTCTCGCTGAGTGCAATGGTCAGAGTTGTAAGAGGAGTAGTGCCAAGACTCTCCTACCGAACACATGGCTTAACGATGAGGTTGTGACCATATTTGTCTCTTATCTACTAGCACAGAGCACTAGCGACAATGTTTATTTTCACACTTTTCTCAGCAAGAAGCTACAATCATACTGTATGTATGAAAAACCGCTAGGAAAAGTTCCTACTCCAAAGAAGATGTGGGTAAAAAGTTACAGTAAATACCTTCCTCATTGCAAAAAGGTTAGTTTGCAGTTGTTTTTATAAGCAATATGGTTGAGTGATATTTGGATTTTGTATGATGTCTCACATTATGATATTTTTTTTTAACAGATGTTCATACCAATCCATGACTTAGATCATTGGTATCTCTTTGATGTGCATATAGATAATGAGACATGAGAATACTGGGATAGCCTTGGAGACAAAAAAAATCACGCAAGGATTACTGCAAAGATATTGTAAGTCACACGAAGCCTGTTGTGGTCATAATGTCACGGGATGAGAACTTCGCTTCTCTACCAACCGTGCGGCTTTAGAGTTGTTCACCTCCTCGAACTCTCTAAGTCAGCCTCTCCTTCACGCAACGGAAACAAGAGCAACACAAGAGAGCAAGAAAGCTAGAAGTATACTAAGTGTGCAAAGCTAAGCAAAGCAAACACTTAGGCAATGTGGGAGAAAGGAACTTTGTATTAAGTTATAAACACTTTACAAGGATTTCTAGGATTTCTTGGATCTCTAGCAGTGGCGGAGCCAGGATAAAATGTCACATATGGGCTACTGGTAACACATGAAAAAAATTCTTACACTCATAACTTTTTTTAGGAAATGCTAACTTCATGTAATCGCATTTGTTATGAATTTTGAACGCTATGACCATAGACCTACTCCACTAGAACCGACAGCACCCGATCACTTCTCCTTTTATTAGTTCAATTGTAATATTTTCTTCCCCTGAATTGAATGGAGGAACCATGGATCAAAGAGAAAGGAGACTCATGAAAGGAAGAATAGTCAATTTCCAAAAGAACAGAGGTGCAGTGCAGCAAGTAGTTTGCTGCTACACGGGATGACTTTTGTTTGACAAGGTTTTGCTTTGTCCTAGTGAAAATCATGAATCTGAGCTTTGTGCTGATAATGAGTCGTTTAAAACATAAGGAAATGGGAAGTTGCAACGTGACAAGCAGCCAAAAGGATTGAAGGCAAAGCGACATAAAATTGGTGCCCACCTAAAGATCATCCGATCAGCTTGCTGCCCATCATATGCCTATATATCAGATGTGATGTAAGTTTTTTTCTGGATTTTCAAAAACTTACCTACACTACCAGGAGAAGTACTTTAGCCGACGAATTATTTTCGTCGGCCTGTTACCCTAACTCGTCGGCTAAACTCTTAGCCGACGAGGCTTCGTCGGCTATAGTGTCGTCGGGAAAGGGCCCTCGGCGCTGACTTTAACCGACGAAACCATCACCGTCGTCGGCTATTGTCCATACTTTAACCGACGAAACATTATGTCGTCGGCTTTTGTTCATGAATTTAAGCCGACGAAACAGTCTCTATCTTTCGTCGGCTATACTCCCAGACTTTAGCCGACGACTTAAACCGTCGTCGGCTATACTCTCAGACTTAAACCGACGACACAATACGTCGTCGGCTATACTCCAAGACTTTAGCCGACGAATATCTCAGTTCCGTCGGTTAAAGTATATAACTAAAAAATTAAAAAATAGAGCCTCTTTCGTCGGCTATAGTGAGTTTAGCCGACGAAACATGCCATAATTCGTCGGCTAAACTATATAAAAATAAAAATAAAAATACTATAGCCGACGAATTGTGGCGTATTTCGTCGGCTATAACTCCATTCCAGTAATAAAAAAAATACATAAAATTTTTAAATTACCATTCCAAGCAAGCTGCAAAATACACCAAAACAATTCCATATATATAACCAACAAGAAGCACATAAAACTATATAAGGTATCAACTACACAAAATCTAAATGATCTAAATCAATATCCGGATCTGGGGCCTGCTGGTGAGGAGATTCCGGCAGCTCAGGTATGTCTATAGGCGCAGGCATGGGCGGAGGTGGAAGTCCCTGAAGCTGGGCAGCTGCTAAATCCTGGAAGTACTGGTACATCTGCTTCTGCTGGGCATGCTGGGCGGCATGTAGGGCTCTAGTATAGGATCTATATTCGGCGAACTGGGCGGCATGAGCGGCAGCCTGAGCGTCAGCATGAGCAGCCTGAGCGGCTTGCTCTCTCCGTAGTCTCTCAACTTCCGACTCTAGCTGAGTCGTCCTGCTGCTGGTCGAGGCTGCCTTTCGTTGAAATCCTAGAGTGGTCTTCAAGACCCCCTGGCCCTTCTTTCCTAGACCCCGGCAGTAGAAGTTGTTTTCTCGCGGTGGGAAGGCTGTGCCCAAGATCCTCGCCCCAACCCTCGGATCTGAAGTGTCGATCCGGGAAATGGCTTCGGACATCTCTTCCTCCTGCGTGTCCGGCCATGTCTCCCTCACTATAGCACTCATCACCTCGTCACTAGCCTCCCTCACCCTTGCCTAATTGGATAGGAAAAAAATTATTAATTAACATTTTAACATATATATTAGTAAAATTAAAAATTCCGTAAAAATGAAAGATTACTTACTATATCCTCCTAGGAGTCAGGATATGCCTTCTCGTACGTATAGACGTACTGGTTGACCTCTGGATGTTCCCTGGCCGCCTCGTCCATGAAGACAGCGAACGGTCTAGAACCGGCATGATGGTTCCTTGTGTTGCGTTGCCGGTTCTGAGCGTTCGCCCGGGAAACCGCCTTCAAAGAAAAAAGTAAACTATTAGTAAAATATTTTAAAACGCACGTACTTAATGATAAATTAACTAATTAATTTATTTAAATACCTGTTTACGAGGGTTGTTGAATTCTGATGTCAGAAGCCAACGCCACTCGTACTCTCTGTACTGAAACTCAGCAGGGGTAGCAGAACGTGCGTTCCCGTGCGTAGTCCAATAGGTCCGCAACTCGTTCTTCCACTCCTTGTACCTACAGATACAACAAAAATATTAGAAATATAATTAATATGACAGACAGTTTTGTTTTTTCATTAATTTCCCAACGTACCTTCCCCCATGCACAAAGTCCGCCCAGCTGCTCTTCAAGGGTTCGGGAACCTCAAACCACACCTGCATTTAACCGTTTATTAGTTTAGTTTTTCCAAAAATCTACAATGTAATACATAATATTATTCAGGCATTTTGTAAACTCACCGACATCGCGTTATGGACCATGTCTTTAATCTCCTGCGGGACCTCGCCCCAGTCTGACCACAACATAGGGACTCTATCCCTAATGAGCGCTCCCACGCGGCCGGAGTACGTCCTCGACTTTCCGCCCGATACTACGTCGCCATCCCCGTCAGTACCGATGACAATCCTCCCTGAGGTACCGACGATCTTCTCTAGAGCCTTCCCTGTGACGGGGCCTCTCTTCTTCTTTGCCGGCTTCGCTCCGACGGTGCCTATGACATGATAAACCAAATTGATTATTAAAATCGGAATCGGAGAATTATAACAAAACAAATCATTCATCTTTCATTACCTGAGGGATCGGACGCGGACGCGACGGATTCCGCCTCCGATGATGATACCCTCGCGGAAATAAGAGGCGTATCAAAAGGCACGAACCGGTACGCCGCTGATGGAGCCACTGGCGGGGGCAGTGGATAAATCGGCGTCCCTGAGTCATCGACTACAGGTATGGCCGGTATCATCCGCGGAAGGAATAGGTGAGGCGGCGGCATCTGTACCCCAGATGACCCACTATCCGAAGAAGTAGGAGTTGGAGTGGGCGCCCGGTGTATCTCAGGCATACGGGGTGCAGGCACCTCCGTCTGAGGCTGAGCAAACAACTGCCTCGCGGAATAAAGGAAGCCCCGCTGCCTCGATGAAGGGGGCACCTCCGGCTGCCTCTGCGCCGTCTGCAGAAGGCTCGCATGTCTAGCAGTCATAGGGCCCTGAAACGACGTCTGAGGGTTGCTAGAGGTTCCCTCAGACGATACAGACCTTTGGCCCTTCGAACCCTTCGTCGATCTAATATTACCGCTCATCCTATTTAAAATATTAATTTGAATCAAGGCCACAAAATCAAAAAATGCAAACTCATTTTTAAAATGTAAAAATATATTCACTTCCTAAATACTAATTTTCACTTCCTAAATACTATTTTTCACTTCCTAAATACTATTTTTCACTTCCTAAATATACACTTCAAAAATAAAAATATACACTTCCTAACAACACCACAACATTGCAATTGACCGGAAAAATCAAAACAAACACAAAATACAAAACAAATATATACATTTCATACCCAGCTAATATACACAACAAATATACACTTATTAAATAACAATATACACTTCCTAAATACAAATATACACAACAACACCACAACATTATATACACAACAACATTATATACACAACAACACCACAACATTATATACACAACAACACCACAACATTAAAAATAACCGAAGCTCAAAAAAACGTACTCGAGGAGGAGGAGGGAGGACCGGAGCAGCAGCAGAATTCGGCCGGAGCAGCAGGAGGAGGAGGCCGGCCGGCCGGAGGAGGAGGAGGAGGAGGAGGAGGCCGGAGGAGAGGAGGAGGAGGCCGGACGGTCAGCCGGAGGAGGAGCCGGCCGGCCGGAGATGGAGAGGGAGAGGGACCGGCCGGAGATGGAGATGGAGGAGGCCGGAGATGGAGAGGGACCGTCTAAATTTCGAGGGCGAGGGCGAGGGCGAGGGAGAGGGAGAGGGAGAGCGAGCGGAGGCCGGCCGGAGAGGGAGAGGGAGCGGAGGCCGGCCGGAGAGGGAGAGGGAGAGGGAGCGGGAGAGGTCGAGGGCGAGGGCGAGGGAGAGGAAGAGGCAGAGGGAGAGGGCGGCGACCGGGAGAGGGAGCGGAGGCGAATTTCGGAGAGGGAGAGGAAAACGATGGAGGCTAGGGCATACAACCAGTCGAGCTGGGTTATACCCGAAGACTTTAGCCGACGAAATAATAATTTCGTCGGCTAAAGGTAATAATTTCGTCGGCTAACCGAACACTTTAGCCGACGAAATAATAAATTCGTCGGCTAAACATTTTAATAATTTCGTCGGCTAAAGGTAATAATTTCGTCGGCTAACCATTTGAAATTCGTCGGCTAAACACAAACTGTTTATACATTCATCAAACTGTGACTGCTGCTCGTGATGATCAAACTTGAGAACGGAAATCCTTCCGTCAGATCTGACCATCATGATAAAATACATGTATGGGAAAAAATTCAACTTGATCTGACCAGGTTAAGTGCTCGATCCGGACGGTCAATCCCGTAAGTCAAACCCCTAAATGCACGGAAAAGGTCGTTGGACCGTCTAAATTTCGTATTTTGGCCGGACCTTCAACTGAAAATATTTTCAAATTGATGAGACACAACAAGTGGTATAAAAATTTTACGCAAAATAACCACCGAAGATAGGGCTACCCATAGGGAGAAAGAATTGAAAATTGGATTGACCGCAACTATCGGCACCGAGACATGACCGGAATACCTTGATTTTTCAACCGTAGACGTATTTCACCATTCTGGTCATGTCTTATTTCACGACTTTTTCACGTTTGAAGGTTCTACGTATAGTTTGTTTTTGAAACGGAACATTTACCTAACACTTAGTAAACAAGTTATACAACATTAGTAGGCATGTTCTGACTGTGATGATCAAACTTGAGAAAATAAAATCCGACGGTCAGATCTGACCACCATGATAAAATACATGTATGGGAAAAAATTCAACTTGATCTGACCAGGTTAAGTGCTCGATCCGGACGGTCAATCCCGTAAGTCAAACCCCTAAATGCACGGAAAAGGTCGTTGGACCGTCTAAATTTCGTATTTTGGCCGGACCTTCAACTGAAAATATTTTCAAATTGATGAGACACAACAAGTGGTATAAAAATTTTACGTAAAATAACCACCGAAGATAGGGCTATAGTATGTAACAGAAAAAGTTTAGGGTTTAGCCGACGAATACCCTAAATCATCGTCGGCTATACTATGTAATAAAAAAATATAAAAATTAATAAAGCCGACGAAATATCAGGGTATTCGTCGGCTAAGATGTTTTTGGCCGACGACTTCCATTATACTTCGTCGGCTAAGATGGTTTAGCCGACGACATTCATTTGAACTCGTCGGCTTTAAGATCTTTAAACCGACGAATTCCTTTTCAATTCATCGGCTTTAAGTTCTTTTAGCCGACGACTTCCTTTTCAATTCGTCGGCTATAAGTCCTTTTAGCCGACGACTTCTAGTATTCTTCGTCGGCTAAGACGGTTTTAGCCGACCCGACGACATTTAATATAATTCGTCGGCTAAGAGGTTTTAGGCCGACGACTTATGTTGTATTTCGTCGGCTTAAGTAAAAAATACAAACCCTAAAACAGATGGTTTAAACCATACTAATTTCCTGTTCCTATATCACCAAAATTCATATAAAATAACAGAAATATGAATTCAACATATGTAAACTAGAAATGAAGGTAATACAGTCTTTTTTATTACAAATTAATGTATTACTGTTTCTGCACATCCCGGAGACTGGGATCATGGAGAATCACGGTGGAACACGAATATAAATAGTAAACATCATGGGCAAGAGACAAGCACGTATAGTGGTTCACCATGCCATCGGAGGGCATGGCTACGTCTACTTGGAATTCACTATTATGGCCAAGAGGCCCTTTGGGATCGGGAGAGATATTCATCATCTATCATCCTATCTCCTCTCTATGTCTATGGGAAGCCTTCCTTTTATAACTAAGGAAGGTTCCCTCCTTTTACATATTAGGGATGTGGGACAAACTACCGACTACAATTACATCCAACTACCGACTACAATTACATCCGAAGAAATTAAAACTAAGGCTCGTAATCGGAATCATCCGATGAGTCTTCTTCGGTGTCAGAAATAATTTCTGGTAATCTATGTCTTTCCTCATCGCCAGAGTCTTCGTCTGTTTCTTGATTTGGATCAACATCAATAAGCCTTGGCTCTTCATCACGAATTCGCACCGAACGACCCGCTTTAAAATTATTAAGGCGAACGGTAGAGGAGTTAGGAATACCTATTGCGTTGGGCTCTTGATACGCAACATCTTCTTCCTGGTCTTCGGCCTCTCCAAGTGTAGCCGCCCGGTAAATGTTTCGAGGGTGCACAAGGTTGACTACTTTCCACGCGTCACCCTTAGCAAGGTCATCAAGATAAAACACTTGTTTTACCGATGTGGCAAAAACGAACGGGTCATCTTCGTAAGAACTTGTAGCAGTGTTCACCGATAATATTCCGTACTGATCGGTCTTCATGCTCTGCGGGCTAGTATCAAACCATCTACACTTGAAGAGGTGCACTGTCATGCCTTCACCGTAAACGAGTTCCACCACTGAATCAAGAACACCGTAATAGTCAACTCCATTCCGCCCACCATGCGCCATCACCCCAGAATTCTGTGTTCTCCGTCTGCTGTCTCTTTGTTCACATATAAATTGCACGCCATTCACCTTGCACATCGGATAAACTCTTGACATTATCGGCTTCATCGCTAGAAGTCTTAGTTCGTGTGACCAATTTGGGTGACCATCAAATTGAATATGGTTCATCTGCAATTTACAATTTAACATTGTAAATATAGATAATTATGCACTAAAAATAAATACGTACATAAATATTGAATTACGTACCCAGCCGTCAAAATAATTTGCGAACTCCCTGTTGTGGTACTCGAGATCACCTTGAATGTCTGGACAATATAGATGGATGTCTTTCCAGTATTCAACTTCTGGACAGTTAATCAATACCCACCAGTGGGCAATGACTAGCTCATGTGGTTGCAACTTGTAGGAGTCTGGCAAAATTCCATAAACTTCAACATCACTGGAGAGTATGGAAAGAGTGAACTTCGGTACATCTACCGGCATGGCTTCGTCTGTTTCCTTCAACGCTCCTAAATACAACTTCATGTAGGTGACGCACTCGTGCGCAATATATGCTTCAGCTATACATCCTTCAGGCGCGGATTTATTAGCCACATAATCTTTGTAGTCTCCAAGTTGCCTATAAATCAAGTTGCAAAGTGTTATGATTATTGAACATGTATATAGAAAAATTGGATTGAGGAATTCAGGTGTAAAAAACGTACCTTTCCATGGGATACATCCAAGTGTAGTGTACTGGACCGGTAAGCAACAATTGCTCGGGAAGATGGATCATCAGGTGAGGCATGATGTCAAAAAAATTTGGAGGAAATATCCTCTCAAATTTACACATGATATAAATGATGTCCTCTTGCATTTCCCGGAGGTTAGATTTTGTCACTTCCCGTGTGCATAACTTTTAGAAGAATCTTGCCAACGCTACTAACGGCTCCACCACCTGACGGGGAAGGAACGGTCGAATGAAAACAGGGAAGAGACGTTGTAGCAGGATATGACAGTCATGACTCTTCAACCCGTACATCTTATTGTCCCGGAAGTTCACACACCGGGCTATATTTCCTGCATAGCCTGAAGGATACTTCACACAACTCATCCACCTGAAAATTACGTTCTTCTGGTCAGGTTTCACGGTGTAAGGAGCTTGAGGCATTTTTTTCTTCCCTTCTTTCAACCACAGATGTCTTCTTAACTGCATTTTTTTTAGATCAATGCGTGCCTTAGGACCGTCTTTCGTCTTCCCCTCCAAGTTCAGCACTGTGCCCACCACACTGTCGCAAACATTCTTTTCTATGTGCATCACATCTAGGTAGTGCCTGATCAACAACTTACTCCAGTATGGGAGTTCCCAGAATATGCTCTTATGTGTCCAGAATTTGTACCTGTCGGGTCTTTCAGGTATTGCTGCAACAATATTTGGATGATTGCTGAGCTGCCCAAAATCGTACTCATTAAGCACTGCTAAAATTTCTTCTCCCGTCCATCTTCTAGGAGGCACACCGTGTTCTACGGTCCCATCAAATGCCTTGTCATCGAACCGCCAATCGTGATTATATGGAAGGAAAGCACGGTGACCCAATCTGCATATCTTGTTGCAATGACTGCTGCTCCCCTCATCGCTAAGGCACTCTGGACAAGCCTTGTATCCCCTAACAACGTTGCCCGACAACATCCCACGGGCAGGAAAATCAGTGATGGTACCAACAACCATGACATGCATCTGGAACATCTCGTGCATGTACTTGTCATAAGTGGGATGACCAACTTCCCACAAAAACTGAAGCTCTTCAATCAAAGGTCTCAAATACACATCGAGACACTTCCCTGGATAACCGGGCCCCGGAATCAACAAACTCAACATATTGTATTCCTTCTTCATGCACATCCATGGAGGAAGGTTGTACGGTACCAAAATCATCGGCCATACACTGTATTGAAGACTCATGTTGCCAAAAGGGTTGAACCCGTCGGATGAGAGCCCGAGCCTCACATTTCGGACCTCTGACGCAAAATGAGGAAACTCCCTGTCTATATGCTTCCAAGCCTCCCCGTCAGCAGGGTGTATAAGGGTATCTTCGTCATGCATTTCCCTATCAACGTGCCATCTCATAGCTTTGGCCGTGTGTGAAGACATGTACAACCGCTCAAGCCTATCCCTCAACGGGAAATACCGAAGTACCTTCACAGGTTTCCTATTGCCTGCAGGAGTCAGCTTATACCTGTCAGTGTGACATACCGGACATACGTCAAGCCCACCAAGGTCATTCCCTTCTGGATCTTTACCCCAGAAGAGAACGCAGTCATATCTGCATGCATGGATCTTGATGTAGGAAAGGCCAAGATCTTTCAGATACATCGGACCTTACGATGAGTGGTAGGAAGACGATGACCGTGGGGCAGCATCGAAGCAGTGTACTGTAGATAATCATCAACAGCCTTCACGGTCGATTTTGTCTCAACTTTAATCTTCATTACGTCCATCACACTTTCAAGAACGGTCTTCTGACAACCGGGGTACACAGGGGTCTGTTGGAAAGCAAGCAGTTTGTTGTACTTTTCAATACCAGCAGTGTTGACAGCTCTAGGGAAGGGCTGCACCGGGTCAGGCATATACTGTCCTTGAGCGCATACACTGCTCTCATAAGGAAACATGTCGTTGATGAATGCCGTTGTTGGATCGTTGGATGTACTGCCTGTCTCAGAAAATTGGCCATGATCATGCGGACCCCCTGATGATGTTTCACCGTGATATAACCAACATGTGTACTTCTCCCAAAACCCGTTACTCCTCAGGTGCTGCCATACTTTGTCAATGGGAAATCGATGCATATCGCTGCGACACTGACATTTCGTGCACGGGCAATAGAAAATTGTATTCCCGTTAGCATTAGCCAGCGCATATTTTATAAACTCATAACTCCTGCACCGTATCTTTTGTCCCATTTTGGAAGCGAAATCCAACTCTTATCCATATCCTGAAAATATAACAAAATATATATTTAATTATAACGCTGCTAGCTAATTATTAATGATGAAATTTCATGCCATATATAAAATCTCAATTCATTTAGTATATATTCTACGTACTACGTACAACTAATTAATAACTAATTAATTAACACACACACATATCATATTAACACAATAATATATATAAACACAAAAATTAACAACAATATATACACAATTAATACAATTAATATATATTAACACAAATTAATTAACAACAACTTCATACCGTACCATATCAACACAATAATATATATATTATAAATTAATTAATAACATATATATATCTACTAATATTTATTAACAACAAATTAATTCATATATATTATCAATTCAAATCATCAACCAAATCGATCAACACACATATATATATATATACATCCAACGTACTCAAAATTAATCAATTCAATCATAATCAAAATCAATAAACTCAGTCATAATCAAAATCGATAAACTCAAATAAAACTCAATTAATCAACATATATATACATATACGTACCTATATATGGCTCCACAAACTAATTATGGACAGATTTCGACAACACCCAAACGTTTTCTCCCGTTTTTTCTTCTCCCGTTTTTTTTCCCAGATGAGCTGCTGCTGTCCAGATCGCAGATATAAAGCACTTTAGCCGACGACATATTAATTTCGTCGGCTAAACTTTTAAATATTTCGTCGGCTAAAGTTCACAGACTATGGCCGACGAAATAAATTCTTTAGCCGACGACGTTTTTTTTTCGTCGGCTAAAGTTTACCATAGCCGACGAAAATTTTAGTTAGCCGACGAAGGAAAATGTCGTCGACTAAAGTGGACTTTAGCCGACGAAAAAATGCTTCGTCGGCCTGGTTTTTTTTTTTTCGTCGGCTAAAGCCTTTCTTCTGGTAATGCTAGGCTCCAGCCCAGTCAAGACCGGGCTGGCTCCGCCACTGATCTCTAGGATGCTTTGGCTAAGAGCCTTCACCACCTATTTATAGGCATCCTTACCCTTACCTAAAGTTCTAAACTAATCTAGGACATTACAAATAAAGACAAAGTCTAGAGACTTCTACATGTCTCTAGGAAATCCTACAATATCTATACAAGGTTTGAGTGTTCTAGAGAGTTCTAGGGATCTCTAGTTGCTTGAGCCTCCTCAAAGGTTCTAGAGAATTCCATAGTCTCCTAGAGACTTCTCGATGTATCCAGACACCTCCGAGGCTTTCCACAACATTCTAGAACACTCTAATGTGCTCCAAAATCATCCTTGGGCAATGCTTGCTTCAAATATGCCCAAGGGACTTGGCAGGTTGTGACAATAATCCCGTTAACATTGTATACTCAGTTGCATGGTTATTCTTTCATGATGTAACAGCTGAAAGTTTTTGACATTATTTTTGGCCATCTTGTGAAGAAGACTAAGAATTTTGAAGATTTTCCCATTATTAAGCCGCCACAATGTCCTAAACAAGAGGGTACTGATGACTGCAGGATCTTTACAATCAAACACATGGAGCAGTATGGTGAAGAGTGGTGGACCGAGGTATGTTTTTCATTTATACTAGAGAATTTTAATGGTAATGAGTGGCATGGGCATTTACTTCATTGACTCACATTCATTGCAGTATAACTCAAAAGAGGTTCGCAAAGAGCTAACCATGAAATTGATAAGAAACGGATACAACATCAGATGGCAAATGATGTGTAGAAACATTAAAAAAAGATTAAAGAATAACAAACTGGAAAACAAGATTGGAAAGCCTCAGAACAATCAAGAGGCTGAGAAGCGCGGAAAGAATGTACAAGTCCTTAAGCAAGTGAAGATTGAACCGATCGAGAGCAACACAAACAGAAAACCACAAGTGCACGGAACTGTAAAATCTCGCAACAGAACCATAAAACCTCACACCAGAAAGAGTAATGTCCAAAGTGTCCACCGTAGCCGTTGGTAGAACCCATGTCTCCTTATTGTAAAACCTCATCCTCTCACAAGCGATGTGTACTATATTACTATGTATCAACTACTTTATTATGTGTACATTATTCACATAAAATGTGCACTTTATCACAACGTAACTACTTTACTATGTGTACTTTATTCACAAGAAATATGTATTTTATTACATGAGTCTGCTTATTTCACACATATTCCATACTCTGCTTATTTACGAGCTCGGGTCTACTTTTTTTACGAGACAAAATGGTCTACCTGTTTATGAACAATAAGCTACCTGTTTTGTGAACGTGGTGTACTAGTTCTTTGAACCCTGTACTCACACTACGAGTAGACCAACTCTAAAGTGTCCAAAATTCACAGACACTTGAAGAATTCTTGATAGGTCTACCTGTTTCTGAAGCCTTGTCTGCTTATTTACGAGCACGGGTCTACTTTTTTTACGAGACAAAATGGTCTACCTGTTTACGAACACTAACCTACATGTTTTGTGAACGTGGTCTACTAGTTCTTCGAACCTTGTACTCATACTACGAGTAGACCAACTCTAAAGTGTTCAGAATTCACACACACTTGAAGAATTTTTGATAGGTCTACCTGTTTACGAAGCCTTGTCTGCTTATTTACGAGCACGAGTCAACTTTTTTTGCGAGACAAAATGGTCTACCTGTTTACGAACACTAACCTACCTGTTTTGTGAACAAGGTGTACTAGTTCTTCGAACCTTGTACTCACACTACGAGTAGACCAACTCTAAAGTGTCCAGAATTCACAGACACTTGAAGAATTCTTGATAGGTCTACCTGTTTACGAAACCTTGTCTGCTTATTTACGAGCTTGGGTCTACTTTTTTTGCGAGACAAAATGGTCTACCTGTTTACGAACAATAAGCTACCTGTTTTGTGAATGTGGTGTACTAGTTCTTCGAACCCTGTACTCACACTACGAGTAGACCAACTCTAAAGTGTCCAGAATTCACAGACACTTGAAGAATTCTTGATAGGTCTACTTGTTTCTGAAGCCTTGTCTGCTTATTTACGAGCACGGGTCTACTTTTTTTGCGAGACAAAATGGTCTACCTGTTTACGGACACTAACCTACCTGTTTTGTGAACGTGGTCTACTAGTTCTTCGAACCTTGTACTCACACTACGAGTAGACCAACTCTAAAGTGTTCAGAATTCACACACACTTGAAGAATTCTTGATAGGTCTACCTGTTTACGAAGCCTTGTCTGCTTATTTACGAGCACGGGTCTACTTTTTTTACGAGACAAAATGGTCTACCTGTTTACGAACACTAACCTACCTGTTTTGTGAAAGAGGTGTACTAGTTCTTCGAACCTTGTACTCACACTACGAGCAGACCAACTCTAAAATGTCCAGAATTCACAGACACTTGAAGAATTCTTGATAGGTCTACCTATTTACGAAGCCTTGTCTGCTTATTTACGAGCACGGGTCTACTTTTTTTACTAGACAAAGTGGTCTACCTTTTTACGAACACTAACCTACCTGTTTTGTGAATGAGGTGTACTAGTTCTTCGAACCTTGTACTCACACTACGAGTAGACCAACTCTAAAGTGTCCAGAATTCACAGACACTTGAAGAATTCTTGATAGGTCTACCTGTTTACGAAGTCTTGTCTGCTTATTTACGAGCACGGGTCTATTTTTTTTGCGAGACAAAATGGTCTTCCTGTTTACGAAAACTAACCTACCTGTTTTGTGAACGAGGTGTACTAGTTCTTCGAACCTTGTACTCACACTACGAGTAGACCAACTCTAAAGTGTCCAGAATTCACACACTTGAAGAATTCTTGATAGGTCTACCTGTTTACGAAGCCTTGTCTGCTTATTTACGAGCACGCGTCTAGTTTTTTTGCGAGACAAAATGGTCTACCTGTTTACAAACACTAATCGACCTGTTTTGTGAACGTGGTCTACTAGTTCTTCGAACCTTGTACTCACACAACGAGTAGACCAACTCTAAAGTGTCAAGAATTCACAGACACTTGAAAAATTCTTGATAGGTCTACCTGTTTCTGAAGCCTTGTCTGCTTATTTACGACCAAGGGTCTAATTTTTTTGCGAGACAAATGGTCTACTTGTTTACAAACACTAATCTACCTATTTTGTGAACGAGGTGTACTAGTTCTTCGAACCTTGTACTCACACTACGAGTAGACCAACTCTAAAGTGTCCAAAATTCACAGACACTTGAAGAATTCTTGATAGGTCTACCTGTTTTTGAAGCCTTGTCTGCTTATTTACGAGCACGGATCTACTTTTTTTGCGAGACAAATGGTCTACCTGTTTATGAACACTAACCTACATATTTTGTGAACGTGGTCTACTAGTTCTTCGAACCTTGTACTCACACTACGAGTAGGCCAACTCTAAAGTGTCCAGAATTCACACACACTTGAAGAATTCTTGATAGGTCTACCTGTTTACGAAGCCTTGTCTGCTTATTTACGAGCACGAGTCTACTTTTTTTGCGAGATAAAATGGTCTACCTGTTTACGAACACTAACCTACCTGTTTTGTGAACGAGGTGTACTAGTTCTTCGAACCTTGTACTCACACTATGAGTAGACCAACTCTAAAGTGTCCAGACTTCACAGACACTTGAAGAATTCTTGATAGATCTACATGTTTCTGAAGCCTTGTCTGCTTATTTACGAGCACGGATCTACTTTTTTTGCCAGACAAAATGGTCTACCTGTTTACGAATACTAAGCTACCTGTTTTGTGAAGGTGGTGTACATTATCCTTCATCATACATTCTGGAAATCAAAACCAACACAAGGTAGAGGTCCTAACAGTTCCCAGTTCTTAAACGAAAAACATAATAGACATAATATCATATGGAGCTAGTTTTACAAAACACAGAACATGTCCTTATAGTTCATAAACGAAACATATAATCACTTTCCGAAATTAAAGACAACATTGAAATTTTTTGAAGATTCATGCGCATCAACTGTTGGCAGAGTAGTTAGAATGGCCCCCTCGGGCTCCTTGTCTTCGGGGCAGAATGCCAAGACATTGATTCTGCGATCTAGAACTAGTTCTAAAACGACAAAATCTTCACTTTGGATCCCGCACAACGCCAAAAAGGTGTTCCACCCGGTGCCGAACTCAATATAGTTTCTGTTTGTGTGAGTAAGCTGCACGACCGTTTTAATCGCCGGCGCCGCCTTCAGGTGAAACTCAAACAGACCCATTCCGACATCAAGAAGTTGTTTGTGGAATGGTCCATGAGCATTGATCTGTGTATAATAACATGCATAAAATAATAAGAACACTCTTAAGACAAACCACAATGGAACTTCAATGCAATAGTGAAAGTTGAAGAAAGTTACCATTGGGCGCTCAGAAGCATGGGTGACGCGCCTAAAGAATTCTGGTCGAGGTCCTCTGTAAAATCCAGAGGCATGGCTCAAGCAAAGGGGGACGTCGACGACAATGTTTCCATCCGAGTAAAATGCCCTAACCTTGATTGCTTGTCTCCCATGTAATCCACCACAAGGTAGGCCTCAGAATCGTTCTGTATAACGTCGTTCACAAATACACCCTATCCTCTACGCAACTGAACCCAGTCATGGCCCCGTTTCATAGAAACTGGCCAGTCTTTTCGATAACTGTCTAAGTAGATAACACCTTTTTTTTCGACATCATCGACCATGTATTTGTCGGAAAATGACCAGGGTATCTCCTGCAACTTCAAACAAATGATTATGATTGGTAGATGGTTTAGTAAAAAAATAAAAAATGCAACCAGAGTATAAGATAAAGAGCACTCGTACCAATTCTGTTATATTGACCCCTGCTTTGTTAACCTTGGCTACGAACAGAGGAAGAGAGGAAGCTGTGTTTGCCATTGAAAAGTTTGGCTTGAAAGGTACTATCTGGTCTGCTAGAAACTGGAATTCTAATGAGTGATAGCGGTTTGGTGGAAAACTTTCACTCAAAGGAGGTTTAAAGGCAAGCGAAATGGCAAGGTTGCATTAAGCCTTACCCATTCGAATAGTCAAGCCTGTTTACGAAGCGGTAATAATAAAGCGGTGACCAACTCGATTTAACCGATAAGACGTCTTGGGGTTTGATCAGACGTCTTGGGGTATGATCAACCGTCTTGGGGAATTGGTAAGTCCACTTGTTGGATGACATAGGTCTACCTAAATCATGAGCAATGTATAGGAAAATCATGACCTTAGCAAATTCCAAAAAATAAGGAAAATAAATTGTAAAAATTGTAAAAAAGTCCACTTGTTGTATGACATAGGTCTACCTAAATCATGAGCAATTGTGTAGACGTGTTTCATGCTAGTTAAGAAGACGTGATCAAGGAAGGATATCATGCAAAGAGGTCCTAATTGCTTTGAAGTATATAATTGGGATGACATTCCTTACTAGTGGCATCTGATGATGATTACATTAGATATGGTGATATGCACGTATAAGATTGAAGAGTCACACTTGGAAACAATATCTTTACTTAGAAGGTGCTTACGTTGGAAGATATCCAAGAATTACATTTGAGGTAAGATAAGGAAGGTCCCGTCCTTAATATATCTCATCTCCGTTGATCTAAACCCATTAAGTTAGGATTCCGGGTTTGGGCCAATGGACCAATGGGCCAATGGGCATTGTTTATGGTTCCTCAACCTTGTGCGATGCAGATGAAAAGTAGGGTTTAGGATTGACGGCTGGGATAAGACACGCTGGTGATCCGTAAAATTTGAGGTGGATGGCGGCAATTGAAAAATTTGGTTTGGGACAAGTTAGAATTTTCAGTTTGGTGGATGGTGGTTACTTTTGAAATTTGATATCAATTTGAACCAATTTGAAATCACAATTCAGACTCTAAATTCTCTCCAGATATTGATGATTTTCACCAAGCAAGTGCTCTATGGATGTAATTACTCTCTATTTAGATAAGACTGAGTCATTATCGTTGTTGGCATAATAAAGTGTAATCTAAGTTCAGCAGTGAGTTGTGCAGGCCAGTTTATTGCTTCGATGTTTTTTCTTACTTTTGTGTAGCCTGGTCTGAACTCCACTTCTTCATGAGTAAGTGAAACATGTACACCAAGACACATGACAAGTGATTCTACTGGTAACACCAATATCAGTACATAAAATACATGAAACAGGTAACACCAATATCAGTATGTAAAATACGTGAAACATGTAACACCATATCAGTATCATTGTTCTTAGTTCATTTGAGAGTTAACTTGATACGGAACAGTACTACAAAACTATCAGTACTAATCTACATTAGGGCTTAGAAGCCTAAAAAAGACCTACGATCCACTTACATTAGGGAGCGTTGATGGTTTTCTCAATCCATTTCCAGCACTTATTGAATTTGCTCCTCACCAAGTCAATGGTTAATTCCATGCGAATAGTGTGCGAATCAAACTACATTGTTTTAGAAAGTCCATTTTAGATTCAAGTACCATCCGGCCATACAATTTAAGTTTAAGATTGAAAGAGACATTTGGTTACCTCATGCCACCACTTTGATCCATTGTTTTGCATGTGTCTGATTGTAAAAATCCCACAATCAGCTCCACCCTCCTGTTCTGGGGAATGAGCTGGCTCGTCGAGGGTGAAGTCTGCAAACTTTTTCGTGAAGTCTGCAAACTTTTTCTTCTCCTGCCCGAAGGGTTTCGTAATGAATTCCACACCGTAAATCATGTCAAGTGCTAGAAGCTGCAGTCATTAAACATTAGGCACAATTCCAATAACATAAATAGAATACAGAGATTAAGAGTCATTAATTTTGTTTTGTTTAGATTAAAACATGATCGCTCACAACGGTTTTGCACTAATTCTTCCGTCTCCTGCTACATCCCAAGCTATCCCACATTTCAGCTATTTGGACATCAGGACGCACCACCAACATGTACCAATGTTTTATGTCGTGCATGGGTATGAAAATCTGTAAGAATAATTAAACGTGAACATATAGTTTATGTTTGATCATCTCAATGACAAGCGAAGCCAACTAGTGACATACCTTTTTGCATGTAGGAATGTCATTGTCAAATCTTCTCACACCCAACTCCTTCGAACTTACACCGTTGACAACATGTCCTGAAGATAACTGTTTACTGCACTGCATCGTCTTCCAACAGCAGTAGGTTGTAAAGTAAACGCTATCACCTCCTCTACGTTCTTGCCATAGATAGTCAACAAACAATGTTATAATGTCGTCATTGACGAACCCATCAGGTCGGAGTGTCCTCACAGAATCTCTAGTGGTAAAGATGCCGCCACTAGCACTATCAACGATGGTTTCGCTCAGTTGCAAGTTCGTCTCTGTGTCGTACACAAAGAGTACAAGTCTCTTGTCAGTCTCTCCTCTATCGGCATTGACTCTGAAGGGGCCAATCTGCGCCTTGTCGGAATATTTGTGGCATTTTTTTAGCGAAATGTCTCTTCCATATATAGGTTCCTGCCAGAAACACAATGTCGGCAACTCACAAACTA
Organism: Fragaria nilgerrensis; assembly: GCA_010134655.1. NCBI lineage: Eukaryota > Viridiplantae > Streptophyta > Magnoliopsida > Rosales > Rosaceae > Fragaria > Fragaria nilgerrensis. The sequence goes on along the minus strand of CM020979.1, from coordinate 22,464,798 downwards.
CTTTAATCGAACATTCCCACAACTAAATTCCAATGTAATCCATGCAAAAAAGGACAAGACCGTAAACATTGATATAAGAGTCACAATGGATCAACTCACAAACTACTGCAAATCCACAAATTCATACCTGACTTTGTGAGCCATCTCAGGGCCTCAATGTATTCGCTGGAGGGGCACTTTGGGGAGGGTGTTCCGCATTCTGTGTTTGAGAACTTAGACAGCTCAGTAAACTCAGAATTTTGTCCATCTTGCCTGTGACTTCAAGGACGTTTGGATCTTTCAAAGAGGAATGAGGAGCAACCGAGCCAACATCAAGTTTACGACGCTTGACCACCTTTAGAAAGAGTGCTTTCCACCGTCTCAAAGCCATATCTCGCTCCTTTTTGATACTTCTTCCCTTCTTCGCCGTTTTTGGTGGCATCTTCGATCGAAATTATTGATTGAAAGGGGTAGATTACCGTGATTTAGGGTATGTGTATACGAGCGTTAGCTGTTTCAATTTGGGGGTACAGGCCAGCTAAGGATTGCGAGGACGAAACAAATCGTCAAACTATCGTCAATCTGGGAAGAAGAAGTGGATTATCATAAGTATGACTGTACAAGAATTAGAGGTTAAATTTGGGATTCCAACATCATCATGCATACAAAGTGGGCTGAAGATGATATGGCACTACCAGGACAAGTACTTTAGCCGACAAAAAAGTTTCGTCGGACTGTTAGCTTAATTCGTCGGCTAAGATCTTAGTCGACGAGCCTTCGTCGACTATAGTTTCATCCGAAAAGGGTCGTCGGCGATGACTTTAGCCGACGAAACTATAACCCGTCGTCGGCTATTGTCTCAGCCTATAGCCGACGAATATATTAAAATGTTTCGTCGGCCATAATCTGAGACTTTAGCCGACGAAACATTTTAATATATTCGTCGGCTACAGTATGTAATAAAAAAAATAAAAAATAACTAAAGCCGACGAAACAGACCATATTTCGTCGGCTTTAGAAGGGTTTAACCGACGAAATATTCCATAATTCGTCGGCTTAACATTGTTATAGCTGAGGAATTATGGCGTATTTCGTCGGCTCTAAGTCCATTCCAGGATAAAAAAAAAATCCGAAATTTCTAAATTACCATTCCAAGCAAACTGTAAAATACACCAAAACAATTCCATATAACCAACAACAAGCACATAAAACTATATAATTCAGCAACTACACAAAATCTAGATCGTCTAAATTAATATCTGCTTCTGGGGGCTGCTGTTGAGGTTGCGGCGGCTAGGGTAGCGGTATAGCCGGAGGCATGGGCGGAGCCGGAAGTCCCTGAAGCTGGGCAATTGTAAAGTCCTGCATGTACTAGAACATCTGCCGCTGCTGGGCCTGCTGGGTAGCATGTATCTCGGCATTATAGGCTGCCTGTGCGGCATTATAGGCAACCTGAGCAGCTTGCTGTTCCCGTAGTCTCTGAAGTTCTGACTCAAGCTGAGTCGTCCTGGTGGTCGTGATCCTGCTGTTGGTCGAGGCTGCCTTTCGTTGAAATCCTGGAGTGGTCTTCAGGACCCCCTCGCCTTTCTTTCCTAGACCCCGGCAGTAGAAGTTGTTTGCTCGCGGTGAGAAGGCTGTGCCCATGATCCTCGCCCCAACCGTCGGATCCGAAATGTCGATCCGGGACATGGCTTCGGACATCTCTTCCTCCTGCGTGTCCGGCCATGTCTCCCTCACTATAGCACTCATCACCTCGTCACTAGCCTCCCTCACCTTCTCCTAATTGGATAGGAAAAACATTATTAATTAACATATATATAAGTAAAATTAAAAATTTAAAAACGTAAGATGACTTACAATATCCTCCTGGGCATCAGGATATGTCTTCTCGTACGTATAGACGTACCGATTGACTTATGGATGTTTCCTGGTCGCCTCGTCCATGAAGACAGCGAACGGTCTAGAACCGGCATGATGGTTCCTTGTGTTGCGTTCGCCCGGGAAACGGCCTTCAAAGAAAAAAATAAACTATTAGTAAAAAATTTAAAAACGCACGTACTTAATGACAAATTAACTAATTAATTTTTTAAATACCTGTTTACGAGGGTTGTTGAATTCTGATGTCAGAAGCCAACGCCACTCGTACTCCCTGTACTAGAACTCAGCAGGGGTACCAGAACATGCATTCCCGTGCGTAGTCCAGTGGGTCCGCAACTCGTTCTTCCACTCCTTGTACCTACAGATACAACAAAAATATTAGAAATATTATTAATATCACATATAATTTTGTTTTTCATTAACTTCCCAACGTATCTTCCCCCATGCGCAACGTCCGCCCAGCTGTTCTTCAGGTGCTCGGGAACGTCAAACCACACCTGTATTTAACTGTTTATTAGTTTAGTTTTTCGAGAAATCAACAATGTAATACATAATATTATTGAGGCATTTTGTAAACTCACCGACATCGCGTTGTGGACCATGTCCTTAACCTCTTGCGGGACCTCGCCTGAGTCTGACCACAACATAGGGACTCTATCCCTAATGAGCGCTCCCACGCGACCGGAGTACGTCATCGACTTCCCGCTCGATACTATGTCGCCATCCCCGTTAGTACCGATGACGATCCTCCTTGAGGTACTGACGGTCTTCTCGAGAGCCTTCCTTGTGACGGGGCCTCTCTTCTTCTTTGCCGGCTTCGCTCCAACAGTGCCTATCACATGATAAACCAAATTGATTATTAAAATCGAAGACCCTTTATTATTAATTATAAGAAAACAAATCATTCATCTTTCATTACCTGAGGACGATGCGGCGGACGCGACGGATTCTGTCTCTGTCGCCGATGATGATACCCTCGCAGAAATAAGAGGCGTATCAAAAGACACGAACCGGTATCATCCGCGGGGGCAGTGGATAAATCGGCTGCAGGTAAGGCCGGTATCATCTGCGGAAGGATGAGGCGACGGCATCTGTACCCCAGATGACCCAGCATCCGAAGCAGTAGGACTAGGAGTGGGCGCCCGGTGTATCTCAGGCCTACGGGGTGCAGACACTGGAGTCTGGGTCTAAGCCCACAGCTGCCTCGAGGAACGAGGGACGCCTTGCTGCCTTGATGAAAGAGGCACCTCCGGCTGCCTCTGCGCCGTCTCTAGAAGGGCCGCACGTCTGGCTGTCATGAGGCCCCGAAACGACGCTTGAAGGTTGCTAGAGGTTCCCTCAAACGATTCGGACCTTTGGCCCTTTGAACCCTTCGTCAATCTAAAATTACCGCTCATCTGGTTTAAAATATTAATTTGAATTAAGGCTGAGGTATGGGCGGATACACTCATTCAATGTTGCTCGTTAATTCAAGGTTGAGGCAACATTGAAAAAGTAAACGAGTTCCATATTATCCATTTTTTTTTCATTATGTTCATGCTTAAATTTAAATGCTTAATATAATGTGAAATATATATATTTTTGAAATTATACTTCTTCAAAAATATGAATTCAATTAATCTCTTAAACATAAATTAACCACAAAAATGTAACGTCTTTAGCCATCAAAATTTATGATCATAACAATAAAATGGGAGATTATATGGTAACAAAAAGCATAAGTGAAAATCAATTCGAAATCAAAAGTAAAAAGAAGAAAAACGCTAACCTTGGAGGCACACCGGGAGCTGGAGAATTCGGGAGAGGGAGAGGGAGATCGGGAGAGGGAGAGGAGGCGGAGGAGGCAGCCGGGAGACCGGGAGAGGGAGAGGAGGCGGAGGACGCAACCGGGATACCGGGAGAGGGAGAGGAGGCGGAGGAGGCAGCCGGGAGAGGGAGGAGGCGGACGAGGCAGCCGACCAGGAAAGGGAGAGGAGGCAGAGGAGGCGGAGGAGGCAGCCGGGAGACCAGGAGAGGGAGAGGAGGCGGAGGAGGCGGCCAGGAGACCGGGAGAGGGAGAGGAGGCGAAGGCGGCAGCTGGGAGACCGGGAGAGGGAGAGGGCGATCGGGAGACCAGGAAAGGGAGGCGGAGGAGGCGGAGGGAGGAGGCTAGGGTTTTGAAACGCGTTATGAAGGCTGTCGAGCGCTGAGTCTTCGTCTGTATACCGTGTAACTTTAACCAACGAAATTTTTACTTCGACGGTCAATCCCGTAAGTCAAACCCTTAAACGCACGGAAAAGGTCATTGAACCGTCTAAATTACGTATTTTTTCCGGACCTACCACTAAAAATAGTTTCAAACCGATGAGACCCAACAAGTCGTATAAAAATTTTACGGAACATAACCATCGAAGATAGGGCTACCCATAGGGATAAAGAATGGAAAATTGCATTAACCGTAACTATCGGCACCGAGAATTTACCGGAATACCATAATTTTTCAACCGTAGACGTATTTCACCATTCTGGCCATATCTTATTTCATAACTTTTTTGTGTTTGAAGGCTCTACGTATAGTTTGTTTTTGAAACGGAACATTTACTTAAACACTTGGTAAACAAGTTATATAACATCAGTAGGCATGTTCTGATTCTGATGATCAAACTTGAGAAACAAAAATCCTACCGTCAGATCTAACCATCATGATAAAATACATGTGTAGGAAAAATTCAACTTGATCCGACAAGGTTAAGGGCTCGATACGGACGGTCAATCCCGTAAGTCACACCCCTAAACACACGGAAAAGGTCATTGGACCGTCTAAATTACATATTTTTCCCAGACCTTCAACTGAAAATAGTTTCAAACCGATGAGATCCAACAAGTCGTATAAAATTTTTAGGGTTTAGGGTTTAGGGTTAAGCCGACGAAATATTAGGGTATTCGTCAGCCTAGGTTTAGGGTTTAGCCGACGAAATATTACTGTATTCGTCGGCTAACCTTATCTTAGCCGATAAATTATGACTTATTTCGTCGGCTAAGATGATTTAAGCCGACGAATTATGGTATATTTCGTCGGCTTAGATGGTTTAAGCCAACAAATTATGGTATATTTCGTCGGCTTAAGTATAAAAAATATATTAAAAAAACAGAAGGTTTAAACCATACTAACTTCCTGTTCATATATCATCAAAATTCAAATAAAATAACAGAAATATGAATTCGACATATGTAAACTATAAAGGTAATACATTCTTTTTTATTACAAATTAATGTATTACGTCCTCTAAATTAAAACTAAGGCTCGTAATCGGAATCATCCGATGAGTCTTCTTCGGTGTCAGAATTAATTTCTGGTAATTTATGTCTTTCCTCATCGCCAGAGTCTTCGTTTGTTTCTTGATTTGGATCAACATCAATAAGCCTTGGCTCTTCATCATGAATTCGCACCGAACGACCCGCTTTAAAATTATTAAGGCGAACGGTAGAGGAGTTAGGAATACCTATTGTGTTGGGCTCTTGATACGCAACATCTTCTTCCTCGTCTTCGGCCTCTCCAAGTGTAGCCGCCCGGTAAATGTTTCGAGGGTGCACAAGGTTGACTACTTTCCACGCGTCACCCTTAGTAAGGTCATCAAGATAAAACACTTGTTTTACCGATGTAGCAAAAACAAATGGGTCATCTTTGTAAGAACTTGTAGCAGTGTTCACCGATAATATTCCTTACTGATCGGTCTTCATGCTCTACAGGCTAGTATCAAACCATCTACACTTGAAGAGATGCACTGTCATGCCTTCTCCGTAAACGAGTTCCACCATTGAATGGAGAACACTGTAATAGTCAACTCCATTCCGCCCACCATGCGCCATCACCCCAGAATTATGTGTTCTCCGTCTGCTGTCTCTCTGTTCACATATAAATTGCACGACATTCACCTTGCACATCGGATAAACTCTTGACATTATCGGCTTCATCGCTAGAAGTCTTAGCTCGTGCGACCAATTTAGGTGACCATCAAATTGAATATGGTTCATCTGCAACCAACCATTCAACTGTAAATGTGGATAATTATGCAATAAACATAAATACGTACATAAATATTGAATTACATACCCAGCCGCCAAAATAGTTTGCGAACTCCCTGTTGTGGTACTCGAGATCACCATGAATGTCTGGACAATATAGATGGATGTCTTTCCAGTATTTAACTTCTGGATAGTTAATCAATACCCACTAGTGGGCAATAACTAGCTCATGTGGTTGCAACTTGTAGGAGTCTGGCAAAATTCCATAAACTTCAACATCACTGGAGAGTATAGAAATATTGAACTTCGGTACATCTACCGGCATGCTTTGCGGAGTTTTCTTCAACACTCCTAAATACAACTTCATGTAGGTGACGCACTCGTGCGCAATATATGCTTCAGCTATACATCCTTCAGGCGCGGATTTATTAGCCACATAATCTTTGTAGTCTCCAAGTTGCCTACAAATCAAGTTGCAAAGTGTTATGATTATTGAACATGTATATATATTGAGGAATTCAGGTGTAAATAATGTACATTTCAATGGGATACATCCAAGTGTAGTGTACTGGACCGGTAAGCAACAATTGCTCGGGAAGATGGATCATCAGGTGAGGCATGATGTCAAAAAAATTTGGAGGAAATATCCTCTCAAATTTACACATGATATAAATGATGTCCTCTTGCATTTCCCGGGAGGTTAGATTTTTTCACTTCCCGTGTGCATAACTTCTGGAAGAATCTTGCCAACCATAGAGGAACTCAACATATTGTATTCCTTCTTCATGCATATCCATGGAAGAAGGTTGTACGGTACCAAAATCACCGGCCATACACTGTATTGAAGACTCATGTTGCCAAAAGGGTTGAACCCGTCAGATAAGAGCCCGAGCCTCACATTTCGGACCTCTGACGCAAAATGAGGAAACTCCCTGTCTATATGCTTCCAAGCCTCCACGTCAGCAGGGTGTATAAGGGTATCTTCGTCATGTAATTCCCTATCAGCGTGCCATCTCATAGCTTTGGCCGTGTGTGAAGACAAGTACAACCGCTCCAGCCTATCCCTTAACAGGAAATACCGAAGTACCTTCACAGGTTTCCTATTGCCTGTAGGAGTCAGCTTATACCTGTTAGTGTGACATATCGGACATGCGTCAAGGCCACCAAGGTCATTCCCTTCTGGATCTTTACCCCAGAAGATAACGCAGTCATATCTGCATGCATGGATCTTGATGTAGGAAAGCCCAAGATCTTTCAGGATACATCGAATCTTACGATAAGTGGTAGGAAGACGATGACTGTGGGGCAACATCGAAGCAGTGTACTGCAGATAATTATCAACAGCCTTCACGGTCGATTTTGTCTCCACTTTAATCTTCATTACGTCCATCACACTTTCAAGAACGGTCTTCTGACAACCGGGGTACACAGGGGTCTGTTGGAAAGCAAACAGTTTGTTGTATTTTTCAATACCAGCAGTGTTGACAGCTCTAGGGAAGGGCTGCACCGGGTCAGACATATACTGTCCTTGAGCGCATACACCGCTCTCATAAGGAAACATGTCGTTGATGAATGCCGTTGTTGGATCGTTGGATGTACTGCCCGTCTCAGAAAATTGGCCATGATCATGCGGACCCCCTGATGATGTTTCACCGTGATATAACCAACATGTGTACTTCTCCCAAAACTCGTTACTCCTCAGGTGCTGCCACAAATCAATGCATATCGCTACGACACTGACATTTCGTGCACGGGCAATAGAAAATTGTATTCCCGTTAGCATTAGCCAGCGCATATTTCAGAAAACTCATAACTCATTTACCATATCTTTTGTCCCATTTTGGAAGTGAAATCCAACTCTTATCCATATCTTGAAAATATAACAAAATATATATGTATAACGCTAGCTAATTATTAATTAAATTCCATGCCGTATATAAAATCTCAATTCATTTAGTATATATTCTACGTACTACAACTAATTAATAACAAATTAATTAACACACACACAGATATATATATATATACACACTTAATAATTACATAACAATATTATATATATATATATCTACATCATCACAAAATCATCATCAACAACTTCATACCATCAACACAATATTATAAATTAATTAATATATATATATATATATATATATCTACTACTTATGAACAACTTCATATATATTATATCAAATCATCAACCAAATCGATCAACATATATATATATATACATCCAACGTATTCAAAATCAATCAACTCATAACAATATTATATATCAACATCATCACAAAATCATCATCAACTCATATATATCATCAACAACTTCATACCATATCAACACAATATTATAAATTAATTAACATATATATATATCTACTACTTATTAACAACAACTTCATATATATTATCAAATCATCAACCAAATCGATCAACACATATATATATACATCCAACGTACTCAATCGATCAACTTAATCACACTCAAAATCGATCAACTCAAATAAAACTCAATTAATCAACATATATACATATACGTACCTATATATAGCTCCACAAACTAATTATGGACAGATTTCGACAACAGCCAAACTTTTTCTCTCGTTTTTTTTTCCCAGATGAGCTGCTGTTGTCCAAATCTGCAAATATAAAGCACTTTAGCCGACGAAATTAAAATGTCGTCGGCTAAACTTTTAAAAATTTCGTCGACTATAGTCTGTGAACTTTAGCCGACGAAATAAATTCTTTAGCCGACGAAATTAAAATGTCGTCGGCTAAAGTTGATGATAGCCGACGAAAATTTAAATTAGCCGACGAATGAAAATTTCGTCGGCTAACGTGGACTTTAGCCGACGAAAAAATAGTTCGTTGGCCTGGTTTTTTTATTTTCGTCGGCTAAAGCCTTTCTTCTGGTAGTGTGGGCTGATAGAGTTTTCTTTTTGCATGTTCTTGACATTGATGGGCCGACCCATCAGTTCACATAGAGCCCAGTCCGCACACCCCATAGTTGCCTATTGTTGGAATCCCCAAAACCATTAATGGAAGTCGGGTTCCATTCTTCGCCGCCTCTGACCAAAAAAACCCATCCCTTCCCTTAATCCACGAAATCCACCTCTCAATCCTACTTGCTCAAAAACTTCCATACTTGCATGTTGCTGCAATCACGATAATCCATCTCTCGATCAATCATTTGGATTAAACATGCCACAGAAAAGGGCCATAAATGGAAGAAACATCCAAGAGGAGCGAGAAATGGCTATAAGAGGGAGAGAAGCATTTTTACTAGAAATGATCAAGCGAAATCTTCAGGCTAAATATGAGTCAATTAATACGCCTGCCCCTATTGACGCTTCACCCAGTGTTGCCGAGGTTGATCCTTCTCCATTTGTGAAAGATCAAACGGCGCATGAAGTCACAGGTAAGATGGACAAAATCCTGAATCTAATGACCTCTCTAATTTTTCAAACACAATATGCGGAAGAGCCTCCCCAGGCATCCCCGGCGAAGAAATTGAGGCCCACCTGAGAAGGACTGATGTGATGATGGTTTATGAATGTAAGTCAGATTTAGGATGTTAAATGTAGATTAGTATTCTTAAGTCTGTACGGTTCCCATTTTGTATAGCTTGTGTGTTCGTTTGAGGATCTTGGCATTGCTGGTAGTACTATAACTTGTATATGATTGATCCCATGATCGATTGCCAAATCCTCTTTCGAAAAACATTTACTTTGTTGAAATGCCAAGTCTACTAGTTTTATGCCAAGGTCTACTAGTTTTATGTAGAAGTAGATTTCCTGAAGTATTATAACAAAGTAGAGTATGCATTCAAACCCTAGATACTACAATTTGATAAGATAAGAAAACGCATCCAGCATTCATTTTTCCTTGTGCTTATGCACTTACATACCAACAAAAAAGAATAAGTACTTCATAACATCATAACACATAAGCAATACTCCCACAAACGTCTACATTCGCTGCTGAATGCTTGATTCTGGATCTCTGCAAGCCACGTTGATGCGCACACAGCCACGTTTGTTGAGGTACCAAAGAGTCACGTCTTGATTAGAGGAGTGGCCTCTTCAAGATGTTGAAAGGAGTGTTTTTTTTTTTTGGAATATTTTTTAAGAAACGAAAGGACTGCAGATACAGTGGGTACATGGAATGTGAAAGAGGTTTTCCTCGGCCATAGTGTACTGATTTTGTTGCTCAACGTTCCACATGATTTTAGTATACTTGACATGATTTTAGCCAGCTCAGTTTCCAGAACAGGAGGGTGGAGCTGTTTGTGAGATTTTACAATCAAACACATGCATAACTATGGGTCAGAGTGGTGGCATGAGGATTCAAAACTCTTTCTTAAAATAATTTTACTCTTGAATCGAAAATTCCAAACAACACTATCTAATAGTTCTACTTTTTTCATGAATATTTAATTACAAATTAGTACACTCCCGTTCATAAAAAAGGTACACCCTCTAATAAGTAAACAGGTATATTTACCGAGTTAGTGAAGTCAAGATGGTCTACTTTTTTTGCTCAACATTTCATATGATATTAGCAGACTTGACATATAAAATCGATTTTACCTATGAAATGAGATGTTGGTAGGTTCTTCAAACTTGACATATCGTTGCACGAAACGACTAGTCATAAACAGAAACTGAATTGAAATTCAACCCTAATTCCTTCAAAACCACAATCGATAAAGGGGACTGGCTGATAGAATATTAATTAATCACTACCACAAAATGATTTCCAGAAATTGTGACCGAAACATAACCGATGTTGAACAAACATAACCAAAACATAAATTGTTACAAACTAATCAACACTAAATCAAGGATCACGCCGACTCCTCTCCTCTCCCTAGATTACTTTCGGGCTGCCTTGTTGATTCGGTCTTCAATATTACGCTTAATTGCATTGACAGATGAAGTTAACATGTGAATCTGAGCTAGGACATCTTCAAGGGCAGCAACGACGTCCATCATTGTCATGGGGCGTGAGGGTGGGGGGCTAAGAGGGCGGTGTACATATCCAGGTATCCCTTCATGAGTCCGCCGTACGAATGAATCAAGCGATTCTAATGGTTTTTCACGAGAAGGCGAGGAAGATGACGAGTCCTTGCATACATAAATTCATAAATCAATTGAGAAATATATTCAGACACCATTTTAGGACAGATAAACAGATTTGCAGACTTATACATACCGAAATAGCTTTCCCTTTGCCTTTATGAGATGGTGTGGGGGAGAGCCTAGCCCTCTTAGATGATGTGCCTCTCTCAAAATACGAACGAGAAGGCTAGGAAGATGCCGAGACCTTGCATACATAAATTCATAAATTAATTGAGAAATCTATTCAGACACCATTTCAGGCAGATAAACAGATTTCCAGACTTATACATACCGGAATAGCTTTGCCTTTGCCTTTATGGGATGGTGTGGGAGAGAGCCTAGCCCTCTTAGATGATGTGCCTCTCTCAGAATACGAACGAGAAGGTGAGGAAGATGACGAGTCCTTGCATACATAAATTCATAATCAATTGACATTCCAATTTAGCAACAAATTAAGAAAGCAATAAACAAAGGAAGAAAATAGAGCAACCAGTATATACCGCAAGAACGGGTGCAATGCACCGAACTGCAGCTGAAGATGAAGACCTTGAAGGTGAAGCACCATGAGGGTAACGAGGAATACCCGGTCATGCGAGTGGTCAACTTTTGCCAGGCCATGGCTTCTGAAACGTTCGTTCACAATTTGGAGTTCAGAGAGAAGAGAACATGAGTTGCAGAGAATTTTACGTAGGTGCGGTTTATACTGCTTGTTTAGCGTTAGGGTTATGTGTTGCGTCTAAAACCCTTTCAGTTTCAATACAAAATTCGAGATGAATATGGAAAGTCCCGCTAAATGAAAATGAAAGGGAGAATGAAAACTCTAATTTTTAGGCACTAAATGCCCGCCTATCCAAACCCAAATTTCAAATTTCAAAAGCGTGAAGGAAGATTTTGGAAAAAAGAAATTTTAAAAATCACGCCTACTACACAAATAGAGAGACAAGTGTACTCTTCTATCGATGTCAAGGGTAATAATTTCCGGTTTTGACTGTGGTTATGCTTACTTTATCTTGCACACAAACCCTAACCCCTAAACCCTAAACCCTAAACCGTAAACCAACATTGGTAGCGAATATGTACAAAGTGTTCCATATACTATATAGACTAAATCAAACATTACAGACGACATCTGAAACCGTACATACTTTAAGGTGACGTTAGCTCTAACATTATAAACATCAAATGCTATATACACGATATGATGACGTTAGCTAGGTCATCATAAGCACTATATACATGAAACTCAAGAACTAAAGTCAAGCATTGTACTAGTAAATGAATGTTATATTCTCCATCGATCACAACATATATAAGCATAATGAAGATATAATTGTGATCGAAGTGGAAATCCCGATACAAGTAGGAGTTTACAATATATAAGCGTGTTCGATCATACTTTAAAGGTCACACTACCTAGAAGATTATAAACCTAAAACCCTATATACGGGATAGGTGACATTAGCTCCATCATCGATCATAAGCACTATATACATTAAACTCAAGCCCTAAAATGAAGCATTTATTTAACAAAATAATTTCCATACACATTAGCTCCAAAAGTACAGACAAATAATAAATCATGGGGAAGTAAATTGAAGTAAATTACAGTATGATCTGACAAACCTCATGTTACTAATGAAACCTCTACTTACAAGTCAACAAAACCTCTAGTAATTCAAATCTCAGTCTAGATCATGGAAATGCGCTGATGTATGCGGCAGTAAGACTCAAAAATAAGGGATAAATAGACGAGCATTGTCAAGGAATTCATCCCTCAATGGTACAGTAATGAAATTGCCTTCTTCAACTCACTTTCCAAGGAAGGGATCATTCAATATCACATAAACACATGCCATATTTAACATAAACACATGTCAAAAACTCCTGAATCAGGGGCGAACTGAAATTATTGGAATCAATAATTTCCTTGAGGCGGTTAATTAAGCTCCTCAAGAGCAATATCCCATTTTTGCATCAGTATCTCAGCTGCCAGCTTTCCCCACAAAGCACTGAGACTCCTCTCGTGTGCATAAAGCCCTGTACTGAAACAGATAATCAGCAGCACCATATTAGTTACCGCACTCAAACTGAAATTTGGCATACTGATACAATGCGAGGTTAGGTCGTGCTCTGCCATCTCTCTCTCTCTCTCTCTCTCTCTCTCTCTCTCTCTCTCTCTCTCTCTCTCTCTCTCTCTCTCTCTCTCTCTCTCTCTCTCTCTCTCTCTCTCTCTGAACATATATATGATTTTGCGGCATATATAAGCGTAGTGAACATATAAAATGAATTTTATATGGGGGTCCATCACATATATAAGCGTAGTGAACATATAATAAATCATGGGGTGGAAATCCCATAACAAGTAGGAGATTAATTACAATTTGCTTCTCGACACTAAAAAACTAAAATGACATTTATATAGTCCATCAGGTATATAAGCATAGTGAGGCTTCATCATCATAAAATCTACACCCATTGTACACTACAGGTGACTAGAGAGATCGATCATCATAAAATAACCCTATATAAATGCAAGGTCACTAGTGCTTTATCCATCATCACAAACCGTAATCCCAAATAGGAATAATTTTCTTATTGCTCTACTGGAATGAATTTTGCATTAAATTTGTCACACCCCGACCCTTAAATTGTTACATTTTTACTAGCTTAGTAATAATAAGAATTTTACCGTCTCCGTCATTGAGGTTATAGTTTATTTGGTCCCTAGATGGGGTTTTGAGGGACGATTATTTCGGAGGATTTATCCGTAGGAGAAAATGTGACGATGGTAAAAATGGTAAATTTTACCTGGTAAAAAGATAAGTTTTATTAGGGTATTATTTTTGGGGTGTTAATTTTGGTTTTGGGTTTAAGTGTGGGTAGTGGACCGGTTTGGGGCAGAAAGCCCAAACCATTTCTCTCTCTCCCTTCTCTCTCCCTCCCGAGCTCTCTCCCCCGAGCAGCCCGACCCTCCAGGCTTCCGGCCGTCCGCCTGCCGCCGTCCGGCCACCGTTCGCCGCCGCTCCGGTCCTAAAAGGTCGGCCTCCGACCTAGCTTCCATTCTAGGCCGGTGAGAGCTGCCCTAACTCTGCCGTGAGGGAGCTCTCTCCCCCGAAAGTGCCGACTGTCGTGGTGGTTTCATCGCCGGAACTCCCTCCTCCAGCCGCCAAAGCCGGCGATCCTTGGCTCATTTTGAAGCCCTCCTCCCGTGTAGCAACCCATCCAAAGGTCTCACTCCCTCTTGAGCTAGGTAAGGAGAAATTCGAGGTGGAAATTCTATGGCTTTTGTGATGTTTTCGTTCGATTGGCATAGTTTGGCTTGAAATTGGGTGTTATGCTAGTTAAGAAAGTTGTAGAGTAGGTTGAGAGGAAGCTACTGTCAAATTTTAGTAGTCATTAGAGGTCGTCGGAGTCAGCCTCCGGCCGCCGCTGTTTGGGAGATTTTTATGGTTTTAAATGTGGAATATTAAGGGGAGTTTATTGATGTGAAATATGGAATTTTTGGAGGAGTTTTGGTTAGGTTTGTGATTTTCCGAAGATTGGTATTTTTGGCGGTTAATTAATGTAGAATCCGGCTATGGATTTAAAGTCGTTAAATCTGAGGGAGGTTGTGTTACGGCTGCCGATTTTGGTATTAAAATTTGGATCGTTTCAGTTTAGGAATATCGAAGTTAGGCGAGAATGAGCGTGGTTACGGCTCATTTTTTTTTATTTTGCCTATTCCTGAGTAAGTATTGAAATTTCAGTTGGGAAATTAATATATTATTTGGAACAGGACGAGAGGAGGCTCAAGCAGACGAGGCCCCAGATCGACATCAGGCTTAAGCCTAATTTGTGAGTGGACTTTTATTTGAAATAATATGCATGTTATGGTTCATGATTGAACATTTTCTTTTGTTGGAGTTTTGACGTCATTTAATTTTGACGCTTTTATTTCTCTTGGAGAGTTACCGAAAAATGGGATTTTTTCGGTGAGTATAAATATGTATATTGAGGAGAGTATGTATATAAAAGCTGGCTAGCCCTATGTGTCTGTCCACCTTAATGGCGTAGCATATAGCCGCATTATGGTGTGACGTGAGCGTTGAACGTGAGCATAGTAGCCCTATATGAGTGTTTAATTCATATAGGGGGTATGGACACATATTTATACACCCGTCTGTCCACCTTAATGGCGTAGTGTAGCACCGCATTAAGGCGTGACGTGAGCGTTGGACGCGAGCGTAGTAGCCCTATATAGACCCATGAATTTATATAGGGAGTATGGACGTGTGTAAATACATACATATATTTTAGAGCCTGAGAGACTCGATATTTTTTTGAGATTAAAGTGTTATCGCGTGCAGCATGCATTCGATTTTTCCTTGCAAATTGATTTGGGGAAACATAAATATTTTATTTATTAATTTTATTTTTGTCCACTCACTCTAACGTTATTAAATGTTTTCCCCTGGGCCTTTCGTTTTAAAATGTCCAGTTTGCAGAGTTCGGGTTGGCACTAATAGGAGGCGAGGCGTAGTTACCCACTTTTCACCAGTAAGTTACATGCTTAATCTACCAGTGTATTTTTCTTGCTTCCGCTAGTATTAGTAGCTCTTATTACCTTAGAATATTGTTTAATATTTCGGTTGTGTGCTAAGTTCTTGTTTATTAATTTAGGAGATATTCTAAGGATGATGTATGCTATCTTTATTGGACGATTTGGAAGTTGGTTGTTTCGTCTCGGAGGGTAAATTCTTGTTTTTTTCAGTTAGGGTTGTTCATTTTCAAGAGAGGTTTACCGAGTTCTTCAGTAAATTTTTCTTGGAAGTGGACCCCGCAAGACTTACTTCGGGTTTCAGAGTGAAATTCAGGATGGGTCTTAACAAAATTTCGTGTGCTTTTATTAACTTATCATAATCCGTGTATTTATGATAATCATTAATTATGTCCATTGTAATAATTATGTGCATCATTACCATCTACTTACATCAATATATTTCAGTTTACAGCCTATATTCATGCAAGGTTACTAGTGCTCTATCATAGCAAACCTTACAATAGTGGATGATAATTATTCGACAGTATTGAATGGGCTACTTTTTTTGCAAAGACGTTCTACTCTTCGTTTATGATAAAAGCATGATACAATGTAGACTTTCTGGAGATGTGTTCTTTATAGTGTTACCTTATTAGCTCTACATTTATTACATAATCATCTACTTCTCTTACGGACAGTTTCTTTACTTCATGTAGACTTTCTGAAAAAGTGTCCTACGGCGAGATAGACCATTCACAAAGCAAAAACAAAACAAGGAAATCTAAATTCACGTTGACATTACTGAAAAGTAAAATGAAATGCCAAACACAGAGTACAAGAAATTTGAACTACAACTATAACTAAGATCGCCACCTATATCACCAGAATAAGGAACCACTCCTCAGATGTGGGGGAGGCGTCTCCTTTTTTTGTTTTTTTTGGGCATCTACGGTGTGTGTGCCCGGCTCCTTTGCACGTACTACAGTGAATAGTTTTCTTTGTAGGTGTCGCAACTGAAGGAAGAGGATCATTGCTTGTTCCCGTAACATTTTCGTTTGTCTTCTCAGCTTTTTCTTTCTCTTTCCTAACATCACATATTTGAGTATTGTGTCCAGATCGTTTGCAATAACCACAGGATCTCTTTGCAGGTGTTGCAACTGAAGGACGAGGGTCAGTGTTTCGTTCGTCATTTTCATTGCTCTTCTCAGCTTTTTCTTTCTCCTTCCTAACATTACATGTTTGACTGTTTTGTCCAATACCTTGGCAATAACCACAAGTAATCGGTCGTCTGGGAGCCTCAGTCTTCTTGTCATTTTTTTCTCTGCCTTTGGTCCTAACCGGGATAGGGTCTCTCACAACAATACCTTTCATGTTGCTGGGTGTGGCCAGAGCTTGAACCTTTTCTTTTTCTTTGGCAAAATCTTCCACAATTGATGAGAGTCTACTGATCTCCTTCTGCAACATGTTGTACCCTGCATCTGTCTTTGAAGCATAAAAGCACAATCGATTGCATTCGGTAGTTAGAGCACCATACTTGCTCACTTCCAATGCTTTGCAGGGCATAGATTGATCCGGATAAGGGATCTCACACACAGTTCTTGTGTCCTTTGACCATCTCTTGACGATCAGTGACTTGTGAAGCTCAAAAATGTGTTCATTTTTCATCACCGTGAACATGTGACGACATGGTACTCCCCTGTACTGAAACATTCTGCAAGAACACACCATAATCGGGTCTTCTGCACTGTCAGTCTCTTTCTCAGGGTGGTAAACAACAGACTGGTCAAATTCAGGCCGTTTGTAAAATGATACCTTGTAAACACGACTACCATCTTCATGACATTCTGCTCCTTGCTTTAGTGTAATAAAGCTCTCTTTCTTGATCTCTCTTACAATCCACTTAAACACATCGTGTGTGAATATCCCAAGCACCCTCTTGAATTCTTTATTCATGCCCTCACACCTTTGTGTGCTTCTCATTCCGGCCATAAATATGTCACCGAAGAATGCTTGACAAAACTTGTCTCTCTTTTCATACATATTCCCGATCCAAATATTGTCATGGAGATCAAGTTCGTCAATCATTTCCTGCCACAACCTTTCAACCGTCTGATACTTCCTCACGCATCTGTTAAAAGCCTTCAATTTTTTCTCAGACTTTAAGTGGGTAAAGGCATTTTTACCTATGTGCCAAATACATAGACGGTGCCTTGCTTCCGGCATCACAGTTTCAATTGCCTTACGCATGGCCTCGTCACTGTCTGTGAGTACCGTCTTTGGCATCTTCCCCTTCATCGACTACAAAAATACTGTATGTCTCCTCAGTCTCATCCGAAATAAGGGCAGCACCGAAAATAATACTACCTCAATGGTTGTTCGACCCAACAAACAAAACCAATGGCATGTTGTAAACATTGGTTTTGTATGTGCTATCGTATATCAGCACATCCCCATAACACTGATAATCAACAAATGAATGCCCATCTCGCCAAAAAATGTCCATTAACCTGTCTTCCAAATCTATAGTGAATCTGCATATGAACTGTGGATCTTTTGCTGCCAGTGCTCTCATGTAGGAAAGCACTCCTTCGGAATCACTCTCAAATGGGGAGGTCCGTCGTTGTTGGTCAAGCTTGTTGTAGAGGTCCTTCATGGTGAATCCCACTACCGAATATCCCCCAGCCTGCTCCACCATATACTCATACGTGTGACATGGTCTGATTGAAACCCTTGTCATTGTGTTTGTCAGAGCCAAAGCTGCGTCGCTAACATGACGATGAGCACAAACGAATGCAATCTGGTTCCCAATAGCTAGTTCATGATTATGCTCTGGAACGAATATCTTCACCAAATAAACTCTACTCCCATCATTGTAATTGATCCGAAATCTAGCTTGGCAGTTCACCCTAGTCTGTTTCCGAGGAGTACGACTCAAACCATCTGCTTCCAAGTACTTTTTACCTCGAGTTCCTTCCTTGCAGCAGACCCATTGCCTCCACCGAATCAAACTGTTAGACTCTCCCTTGTCATCCTTCCTACATCCAAATCCAACTGCTGCTGAATATGCACAGTAGAATCTCTCTGCCTCATCCACTGTTTCGAAGGTTAAAGCTCGCACATCGGTGATCGTCAAGCATCCAAATCCAGGAACATCTACTGCCACATCCTCTACACCCTTATTCGGCTGTTTTTCATTCTCAGACACATCCATCGCTGGTTGTACCTGTATTTCGACTTCAGTATCAGTATATACGATTACTTTCTTAATAATTACAAAAAAATAGTAGACCTATTAAGCAATGACGGACCGCTTGTGTTATATTGATTGGTCTACTCAATTACATGAGTTAAACTACTTCTTTCATGAAACAATCTATGAAATCTATGATTCACATGTTATCTATGATTCACAGATTACCTCTTTTGAATGAATCATGAATCATGACAATAGAAAAGAAGACCTAAAATAGTAGTGTTTTCTATATGAAGCAATATGTACAAGATTCACAAATCAAACAAGGGAACTGAAAAAAGGTATCAAACAAACACCATGAGACTATGAAACTGAAACAAGATCATGAAGAAACAAAACTCACCGAGCTGGGCGAAATCTATGAAATCTATGATTCACATGTTATCTATGATTCACAGATTACCTCTTTTGAATGAATCATGAATCATGACAATAGAAAAGAAGACCTAAAATAGTAGTGTTTTCTATATGAAGCAATATGTACAAGATTCACAAATCAAACAAGGGAACTGAAAAAAGGTATCAAACAAACACCATGAGACTATGAAACTGAAACAAGATCATGAAGAAACAAAACTCACCGAGCTGGGCGAAAGAGGAGAAGATTCAGCGCGACAGGAACGTCTGATTGTCGATCAGATGGGATCGATACTGATACTGAAGAGACAGAGTCTCGATCAGATTGAATAATCAAGACTCTCGATGAGATTGAAGGATCAAGAGTTACAGAGAGTGAGTCAAGGTTATAGAGAGCCGCAGATATAGAATGAGAAGATTGATTGATCAAGAAAGAGATAGAGAGAGAGAGAGACATAAAGAGACGTTGAGAGAGAGACAGAGAAAGAGCCGTTTAGGTTTAATGATCGAAAGAGATAGAGAGAGACAGTCGTCTAGGGTTTTGGAATGCTGTTTTGTTCCGTCAGAGAAGTCAGAGAAGAAACGTACGTCTGTGGACTTTGCCTCCGTCTATGGACGTTGCCTCCGTCCGTCTGTTGCGTTAACTTTGTATGGTTAACGTGACTGACTGAGGTCTTCCACTTTTTAAAGTTGTTGTCCTATGTGGACTTACGTGGACTAATATAATAATTTCACCTTGCAAGGTATTAATACCCCAAGGCACCTAAGTCTTTTCCTATACACATTATACACAATATAAGAGGGGGGTTTTGAGAGTTTGGTTTTCTACATTCCTACGAAAAAGATAAACAAAAGATATTAACAAGTGATCAACTTCATTCCACACAAACATTTAAAATCATGTAAACAAATTGTTTCAATCTACATAACCTAAAACCATGCCAATTAGGAATGAAACGAATTCAGAATTACATGCCGTAGCGGCCATGTAACCTATATTCTTCTTAAGTATCCTACGCTTCGAGCAGCTCCAAACATAGAAAATTTCACGTAATATGTCATGTTAATACTTAGCGCAACCATACAACATATAATATGAATCGTTAAGATCACAGAAGAATTCAAACATATAGACAGTTTATCTTAGCGCTTAAACAACCCACATGCAACTTATGACCTAAGCCCAACCCATTCCCATGAATCTAAGTTTTTGCCACTTATTCAATGTATGTTTGCTTTAGCGGTTTAACACAGATCAATGACACTACCAACCCTGTAGAAGTTAATAATTTGAATAAACCGGATCACAAGTTTTCAACCCAAAGAATGGCACAATAATAAGTTACGCAAATCTCATCAACAATCTAAGAACAGAACTTTATAAAATTCATGCACAAATAATTCTAAAAATTACTAACTCATATGTTTGTACCAAGCAATTCGAAATCCAAACAGAAAACAAACTACGCAAAGTTTATGAATCATAGTTACACTTTTATTGTTCTTCGAAAGGCTTTTCTGAGATCGTAGAATGCAGCTACACGTCAAGACTTCAAGGCAGCAACTTGAGCAAGCTCTGAGGAGTGTCGTCGGTTTGCTTCTTCTTGTGAGGATGCATGGCAAGGAAGACACTGAGAGAGAGCAATGAGTTTTCTGAATATTTGGTGGAAGAAGTGATGATGAAAACGTTGCTCCTTTACTCCCTTTTATACTGGCTTGGCCGAACCCTAGCTCTTCCCTAGCCTTTGATCAACTTCTGATCCAACGGTGATGAATTGTTTGCTCAAAATCTCGATTTAAAACTCCCTAAAAATCTCTGGAATGTCTTCTGCAATAATTCATCGCATGAGGCTTGAATAAGGACTAGATACGTTTCTTGTTCTCCAAAGAAAATCACAACAATGAAGATCCTTCCTTATTCTACCACCAATCAAGTCATTGACGAAAATCCTTAATTTTCCTTCCTTCCTTAGGGTTCTTGCAAGAGAAGTAAAATCAGAAAAATAAGGTAGGGATAATTAGAATTTAAATGATGAAATTAAAGGAAAGAATCTCCCTTAATTTCTGATTTATATTGAACATGCAGGTTTTTATCGTCGATTTATCAAAGATTTCTCTAAGATAGCTCGGCCCTTGAGTTCTTTGTTGCAAAAAGATGTGCCCTTCCACTTTGATGCCGAGTGCAAAGAGGCTTTTGAGAGGTTGAAGACCATGTTGACATCGGCACCAATCATGGCGCCACCGGATTGGTCCTTGCCCTTCGAGTTGATATGTGATGCCTCAGACTATGCCGTGGGAGCTGTGCTCGGACAGAGAAAAGAAAAGCAGCCGTATGCCATATATTATGCCTCTCGGACGCTCAATGATGCGCAACAGAACTACACCACCACCGAGAAAGAACTTCTTGCCGTGATCTTTTGGATAAGTTTCGTTCTTACTTACTTCAATCTAAAGTTATTGTTTATACTGACCATGCGGCTTTGAAGTATTTGTTGACAAAGAAGGATGCCAAGCCGAGATTGATAAGGTGGATATTGCTTCTCCAAGAATTCGATTTGGAAATCAAAGACAAGAAGGGGTCGGACAACGTTGTTGCCGACCACCTTAGCCAATTGGTGCGTGACTCGGATCCCGTGGCCATCCAAGAATGCTTCCCGGACGAGCAACTCTTCAAGGTAAGCAAGGTAAGTGAGGTAAGTGAGCCTTGGTATGCCGACATTGTGCATTACCTTGTGACAAAGCAATTTCCGAACTCTATGTCCTATCATGCTAGAAATAGACTTAAGGCATTAGCTAGACATTATGTGTGGGATGAACCTTATTTGTGGAAACATTGTGTTGATCAAGTTATTAGGAGATGTGTCCCGGAGAATGAGCATAGGTCTATTCTTAGTTTTTGCCATGATCAAGTTTGTGGAGGTCACTTTGGTTCTCGTAGGACTGCTTTGAAAGTTTTAGAATGTGGATTCTTTTGGCCTACTATTTTTCGAGATGCCTATAAGTATTGTGCTTCATGTGATAGATGTCAAAGGACAGGGAATTTAGGACCTAGGGATGAAATGCCTATCCAACCTATTATATATGTTGAAATATTTGACTGTTGGGGTATTGATTTCATGGGGCCTTTTCTGAATTCTCAGGGCTATCTGTACATTCTCGTATGTGTGGATTATGTTTCTAAATGGGTGGAAGCAAAAGCCACCCGGACTAATGATTCTCGAGTTGTTGCAGATTTCCTACGCTCTAATATTTTCTCCAGGTTTGGAATGCCGAAATTTGTAATAAGTGATGGAGGTTCCCACTTTTGCAATCGGACAATTGAAGCTTTAATGAAGAAGTATGGAATCAAGCATAGGGTTGCTACACCTTATCACCCCCAGACAAGTGGCCAAGTGGAGCTTAGTAACCGAGAGATCAAGCGGATACTGGAGAAGAGTGTGGAGCGGTCACGCAAGGATTGGAGCCAACAACTTGATGATGCACTATGGGCATATCGGACTGCATTCAAAAATCCTTTGGGGATGTCACCGTTTTGTATGGTGTACGGCAAAGCTTGTCACTTGCCTGTGGAGTTGGAACATCGAGCTTGGTGGGCAGTTCAGACTTTTAATATGGATATTGAGGAGGCCGGACTACACAGAAAGTTGCAGTTGTGTGAACTTGAAGAAATCAGGAATGAGGCTTATGATTCTGCCGTGATCTATAAAGAGAAAACCAAGGCATTCCACGACAGGATGATTCGAAAGAAAGACTTTGTTATTGGCCAGAAAGTTCTCTTATTTAATTCTAGACTTAGGTTGTTTCCAGGCAAGCTACGTTCTAGGTGGATAGGACATTTTGTTATCACTAATGTCTTTCCTTTTGGTGCAGTCATGATTAGAAGCATGGTAAAAGGAGCTGAATTTCAGGTTAATGGTCATCGATTAAAGCCTTACATGGAGAACATGGTGAACCACACGGTGGAGGAAGTCTCTCTCCTAGATGCTACGGCATGAGAATGAGAAGATAATAGTCTAGGCTAACGGACTATAAACACTTAAGCGCTGCATAGGAGGCAACCCATAGAAGGAGCTATCAACGAGAGTTTGCAAATTTCTTTCTCCCTCCTCTTTTCTTTTCGGATTGATCTTAGTTTTCTTTCATTGAGGACAATGTTGATTTTAAGTGTGGGGTGGATGTCATTACTCGTTGATTTGCTATGCTTTGATATGATTTGAGTTATTTTTAATTTTTTGTTTGTATTTTCCGATTTTAGTTGAACTTTTCGTCATTTTTAGGTTTTTTATTTCCTTAGATTCGGATTACAACTTTGTTACTTTATTTTGTGTTTTGTTTTTATTTTGTTGAGTCTTAGGTGCCTTCTAACGTGTCTAGGATGAATATATGATCTTTGATTGATTAGTTATTGAGATGAACATGATTTCGAATATTTGAGCTTATATGTTATTTGATGGTTAATAGATATGTTGAAATTGTACGAACTTGTAGTAGATGAGGACCATTGAAACTTAGGTACAGAATGAGCATGTTCCTTACTTGTTTGATTTCATGTTACCTTTGTGAGATTTTCGAGCCATATATATGTGCCTATTCTTTGGAGAGTTTACTCTATCTATTCCTGTCTTGATCAGGATTCCATCTTTCCTCTTTCCTAGTTTCTAATTTTCTTATTTCTATTTCAGGAAAGTCTAAACCCGTGTTGAATAGAAAATGTTTTCCTGACTCATGAGGGAAAGGTGGCTGGCAGCTAGGAGTTCCTGCTTGAACTAGGAGAAGTACAATCCGAGATATGTATGGAGATGCCGTGAAGATTTCCCAAGAAGCCAAGGAGAGAGAATCCGTGCGGCATAAAGAGAGAAGGTTTTCCAAGTTCAAGATGGTTTTGTCATTCCTTAATGCATGAGGATTACTTGAAGAGCAAGAGAAGAAATTAAATCCAACTTGGACTTGGTTTTGCCGATTCAATAGGATTCCTTGTGCTAGAAGAATTCTTGGAGATCAAGACTTGTTACTCTATAAATAGGGCACGGCATGGCAGCAATAATGATCATCAACCCGTGCAAAATTACGTCAAAGCTTTGCCGAAACTTCATCATTCTCCAAACACCATAATCCGAACTCACCATCATCCTTGATCCGAAGCAAGTAGCCTAGGATTCTGCTCACTCGAAGAATAAAATAAGTAGGGATATTCTGAGAGTATTTCATCTTCTATTTTCGGATTGCTATGTGTTTGTTCTCATTTTTGTTTGTTTTAGGTTTTTGCTTAAGTATGTTTCGATTCTTGTCTATGAGATAGAAGTACTTTTGAACCATGTTTTAAATTAAAGTTTTCAATTTTTAATCAATGATTTTAGGTTTTCTATGCCGTGAGTTTTTATGTTTTTATACTTTAAGATTTTCGGTGCATTCTTCCATTATCATGTGTAATTAATACAAGTAGTTGATGTTGCATGTGTTAATCATCCAAAGTTCGACTTTGATACAAGTAGTTGATAAGTTGCATTGTCTTTGTTTTTCACCGATTTTCTACCTATGTTTGATTTGGACTTGTGCTTAAACACATCGATTCTTTATGTGATACGTAATTGCATGATTAGTTTATGTGTGTGACCTATAAGTAGAGCACGTAGCCGAGCTTGTTTGTGTCACGATGTTGAATGAAACCCGTAGTCTAATTCTAAGTAGGTCTATGTCATAGGAACCACGTAGAAACTTATGTGCATATCAAATTTAGGTTGTATATTTGCTCACAGTGTAGACTTAAATGAGATTAGAAATCGTCTTCTTTATTCTTGCATGGTTGTTTGGTTGAGTTTGCATGATTGTTGGTTGATCACATGTATATATGTATAGAAGTAATTTAGGATTTATTATTAATGTTTGTTCCGAAATTATAAAACCCTTAAACCCTATATGCTTATTTCGACATTTTTATTAGATTAGATGGATCTACCCTGTAGTTGGATCCCCGGTTTAGAACGATCCATGCTTGCTTTATACTACGATTGATTTCTTGACAGGGTTAATTGATGCGTGTGCAAATACGTTTTATCACTTCCTTAGGGTTCTTGCAAGAGAAGTAAAATCAGAAAAATAAGGTAGGGATAATTAGAATTTAAATGATGAAATTAAAGGAAAGAATCTCCCTTAATTTCTGATTTATATTGAACACAAAATATCCCTTGATTACGGCAAAGTCCCTAAGGATTTGCCATCCCTTTTATACACGTCCACAGAATCCCTATTCCAAGTTGAATTAGGTTTCCTGACTTCACATGATTTCCCTGTCTCATAAGAAAAGAAAGTTTCCCAAACAGTTTAGGAAAGTCAGAATATGAAAGACTCATAAGTAGTAAGTTTCCTAAATCAAAATAAGAAAGTTCCTTAAAATGAAATAGGCAAGTTTCCCGTTTCAAAACTGGAAAGTTTCCCAAACGACTTATCTTTCGATTTTGCGACTTAATGTGACTCCTTGCTCTACCAAGAATCCTCCTTTGATTAGGATTTCTCTCAATTCTTGCGTTTTAGCCTTCTTTTGTGTAAAACTGTCTCTTTCGACCTACAACACAAAAACAAGCTAGAAATGTCACATCCCGACCCTTAAATTTTTACATTATTTACTAGCTTGGTATTAATAACAGTTTTACCCTTTTTGGCAATGACATTATAGTTTATTTGGTCCCTAGAGGGGTTTTGAGGGACGTTTATTTTGGAGGAATTATTCGTAGGAGAAAATGTGCCGACGGTAAAAATGGTAAATTTTAGCTAGTAAAAGGTAATTTTTATTAGGGTATTATTTTGGGGTGTTTTATTTTTGGAGTTGGGTTTGTTATAGTGTGGGTTTTAAGTTGGACCAGGTGTGGGAGAAGCCCAACACCAACACACACTCCCCTCACTTCTCTCTCTCTTCTCCCGATTTCTCCTCACGCCTCCCCCGATTTCTCCTCACGCCTCCCCCGCTACCAGAACTTCAAGCCGCCCGTCCGGCCACCGTTCACCACCGCACCGGTCCCAAACGGTCGGCCGTCCACCCAACTTCCTTCCTAGACCGGTGAGAGATCCCCTAGCGCTGCGGTGAGGGAGAGTTGCAGCCCGAAACCTCCGGCAGTCCAAAGCTTTCTGTCGCCGGAACTCACTCCTCTGGCCGCCACAGCCGGAGCTGCTTGGCTCGTTTGGAAGCCCTCCTCCCGTGCAGCAACCCCTCCAAAGGTCTCTCCCTCTCTTGAGCTCGGTAAGGAGGAAAGTGAAGTTGAAGTTCTAGGGTTTTTTAGGATGTTTTTGTTCGATTGGCATAGTTAAGCATGGAATTGGTGTTTGTGCTAGTTAGGAAAGTTGTAGAGTGAGTTGAGAGGAAGATGATGTCAAAATTTGGTAGGCATTGGAGGTCGCTGGAGTCGGTCTCCGGCCGCCGCTGTTTAGGGGGTTTTCATGATTTTAAATTGGTTATATTAAGGGGAGTTATTGATGTGAATTTTAGAATTTTTGGAAGAGTTTTGGATAGGTTTGGGAATTTTTAAAGTTTGGCGATTTTGGCGGATTAATAGGATAAAATCCGGCCGATGGATTAAGTTGTTTAATCTGTGGAATGGTGTAGTTAAAGCTGCTAGTTTTAGTGTTGAGGTGTGGACCGTATCGAAGTTAGACAATGATGAGCGTGGTTATGGCCCACGATTAATTTTTGCCTATTTTGTATAAATATTGGATTTTTAGATGAAAAATTAATTATATATTTGGAACAAGACGAGAGGAGGCTCGAGCAGAAGAAACCTCAGAGCGACATCAGGCTTAGGCCTAATTTGTGAGTGGACTTTTGTTTTAATTAAAAGCATGCGATGCATTAATTTATTGATCAGTTATTCTTCTGCTGAAATTTATTGCTTTCTGGATATTTGGCAATTTTCATTTTTTGGAGAGTTACCGAAAATGAGATTTTCGGTGGATATGTATATTGGATGTTTATGAGAATAGTATGTATATAAAAGCTAGCTAGGCATACGTGCTTGGTCCGTCATAATGAGGTAAAATTTCATTATGGCGCGACGTGAGTGTTGGACACAAGCGTCGTAGCCCTATATGAAAACTATTTTTTTATTTTGTTCATATAGGGAGTCCACACATATATATATTGACACGACCCACCCCGAATTTCACCCTGAACCCGGAGTAAATCATACGGGGACCACCTCCAAGGAAAGATTTACCTTAAAATTCGGTACAACCTCCCTTGGAAATGGACAACCCTTCCAAATCAAAAACCTGCAAACACTCGTAAAATTTTCAATCCACCCTTAACTTCTGGAACCTTCATGCTCCCCAAACACAACCACCACAAAATAATAAATATCAACTAAGATAATATACATCCTCCGTCAAATATTCTAAAATGTCAACATGCATTCACCCACAACCAAAAATATATACATAAAATCTCAAGTATTCAGAGCTACTAGACACTAGCGGGAAGTAAGAAAACACAAGTAGGTTAAACAGGTAACCTACTGGTGAAAGGTGGTGGAAATACGGGTGACTATGCCTCGTCTCCTACTAGATCCAATCCGAACTCTGCAGACTGTGCATTTTAAAACGAAGGGCCCAGGGGAAGACATTTAATAACGTTAGAGTGAGTGGACAAAAATAATTTAATAACAAAATATTTATGCATTCCCATTTTAATTTCATAGAAAATATACTGCATGCGGCAGCTCAAAAGTGTTCAACTCATAAACTGGCAATTTCACGACTAGCTCCGGCTAGTCACCAACTCAAATAAAATAGAGCCTCTCAGGCTAAACTATATATATAAATATATATGCATACCTATTTACACTCGTCAGACTCCTTATATGAATCCTAAGAACAATTTAGAAAAAAAATAGAAATTCATACAAGGCTACAACGCTTGCGTCTAACGCTCACGTTGCGCCATAATAGAATTTTTTCTCATTATGACCGAAAAAACGGTGTGTATTTATATATATACGCGTATATCCCTTATATAAATTATTATATTTATATAGGGCTACGACGATTGCGTATAATGCTCACGTCGCATCATAATGGAATTTTTACCTCAGTATGGTGGAAAAGCACGTATAGCTAGCTAGCATTTATTTATATACATATTATCCTCATAAACATCCAAAATACATATCCACCGAAGATCTCATTTTCGGGATCTCTCCAAAGGAGGAAAAATTGTCAAATAGCCGAGAAATCAATAAGTCTCATAAGAAGAAATAAATGATCAACAAAATCATTCATCGCATGCTTTTCAATTAAAACAAAGGTCCACTCACAAATTAGGCCTAAGCCTGATGACGCTCCGAGGCTTCTTCTGCTCAGGCCTCCTCACGTCATGTTCCAAACATATAATTAATTTCTCACTAAAAATCCAATATTTATACAAAATAGGCAAAATTAACTGAGAGCCACAACCACGCTCATTATTGCCTATCTTTGATATTCTTAAATCGAAACGACCCAAACTTTAATACCATACTCGGTAGCCGTAAATACAACCTTTCCCAGAAATTGACTTAAATCCTGCAGCCGGATTTTACATTATTCAACCGCCAAAATACCAAACTTCGAAAATTCTCAAACCTATCCGAATCTCATCCAAAAATTCCATAATTCTTATCAATATACTCCTCTAATTATTACACATTTAAAACCATACAAAACTCCAAAACGGCGGCGGCTCCGCCGGCAGCGGCGGCCGGAGGCCGATTCCGGTGACCTTCAAATCCTATGAAATTTTAACAGCATAATCCTCTCATCATGCTCTACAACTTTCCTAACTAGCACAATCACCAATTTCAAGCCTAACTAGGTCAATCGAACGCAAACACCTAAAGAGCCCTAGGATTTCAACTTCGAATTTCTCCTTACCTAGCTCAAGAGGGAGTGAGCCTTTCGGAGGGGTTGCTGCACGGGAGGAGGGCTACCAAACGAGCCAAAGATTTCGATCTATGGCGGCCGGAGGTGGGATTTCCGGCGAAAAGCTTCCCGGCGTCTCCGGCGGGTTAGAGGCTCGAGCATTAGGCCGGGAAGGGAGAGGCGGTGGCGGGGCTCCGAACTGGGCTGGAGCGACGGCCGGTGGCTGGCCGGACGGCGGCAAACGGCCAAGAAGAAATCCGGTAGCGGGAGAGAGAGACCGGGAAGAGGAGAGAAGAGAAAAAGAAAGAAAAAAGAGAGGGATTGGGCCTCACCCAACCGGTCCAACCCCTCTATATAACCCAACACCAAAAATTAACACCCCCAAAAAATAATACCCTAATAAAACTTACCTTTTTACCGGGTAAAATTTATCATTTTTACCATCGTCACATTTTCTCCTACGAATAATTCCTCTAAAATAATCGTCCCTCAAAACCCCTCTAGAGACAAATAAACTATATCTCAATACCGGAGACGGTAAAAATTCTTATTATAATCAAACTGGTAAATAAGGTAAAAATTTAAGGGTCGGGATGTGACAATTCTCCCTTCCTTATAAAAATTTTGTCCTCGAAATTTACATACCTGTCATTCGAAGAGATAGGGATAATGTTGCATCATTTGCTCCTCTGATTCCCAAGTAGCTTCTTCTACTTGATGACTTCTCCAGAGCACCTTGACAAGTGGGATTATCTTGTTCCTAAGCACTTGCTCCTTTCGGTCGAGAATCTGAACCGGTTCCTCTTCATAAGACAAATCTCTCGTCAAACTGATCGGCTTCTCTTGCAGCACATAAGAGGGATCGGCAATATACTTGCGAAGCATGGATACATGAAACACATTATGTATCCTGGCTAATTCTGGAGGCAAAGCTAACCGATAAGCAAGTGAACCAACTCGCTCTATAATCTCATAAGGGCCAATATACCTCGGACTAAGCTTCCCACACTTATCGAAACGTACAACCTCTTTCCAAGGAGATAATTTCAAGCACACCCAATCACCCACTTGAAACTCAAGATCTTTCCTACGGACATCTGCATAACTCTTATGTCTACTTTGAGCGGCCTTGAGTCTATCTCTAACCACTTTAATCTTCTCATTTGTCTCATAGATTAACTCTGGGCCACAAAGCTCTTTTTCTCCTACTTCATTCCAACACAAGAGCGTACGACATTGTTTCCCATAAAGCGCCTCAAAGGGAGCCATACCAATGTTAGAATGATAGCTATTATTATAAGCAAATTCCATCAAGAATAGGTTCTTATCCCAACTCCCTCTGAACTGCAAGGCACAAGCTCTCAACATATCCTCCAAAGTCTGAATAGTCTTCTCGGACTGCCCATCAGTCTGAGGATAAAAAGCAGTGCTAAAGTGTAATCGGGTACCTAAAGCTGCTTGTAGAGCTCCTTAGAATTTAGAAGCAAATCTAGGATCCCGATCTGACACTATTGATTCAGGTACACCATGAAGCCTCACAATTTCATTAACATAAAGTTTTGAAAGTTATGATAAAAGTTTTGAAAGTTTCACAAGTAAGTTCTAGCAATCTCTAGTTCATTCAATATCTATGGCATATGAATCGATCAAGTAATGTATAATGAGGTCATATATATCAAAGAATAGATAGAGTAAACTCTCCAAAGAATAGGCACATATATGTGGCTCGAAAATCTCACAAAGGTAACATGAAATCAAACAAGTAAGGAACATGCTCATCTGTACCTAAGTTTCAATGGTCCTCATCTACTACAAGTTCGTACAATTTCAACATATCTATTAACCATCAAATAACATATAAGCTCAAATATTCGAAATCATGCTCATCTCAATACTAATCAATCAAAGATCATATATTCATCCTAGACACGTGAGAAGGCACCTAAGACTCAACAAAATAAAAACAAAACACAAAATAAAGAAACAAAGTTGTAATCCGAAAATTCAAAATTAATCCTAAAAAAAAAACAACTCAAATCATATCAAAGCATAGCAATTCAACGAGTAATGACATCCACCCCACACTTAAAATCAATATTGTCCTCAATGTAAGAAAACTAAGAGCAATCCGAAAAGAAAAGAGGAGGGATAAAGAAATTTGCAAACTCTCGTTGATGGCTCCTTCTATGGGTTGCCTCCCATGCAGCGCTTAAGTGTTTATAGTCCTTTAGCCTAGACTATCATCTCCTCATGCTCATGCCGTAACATCTAGAAGAGGGACTTCCTCCACCGTGTGGTTCACCATGTTCTCCATGTAAGGCTTTAATCGATGACCATTAACCTGAAATTCAGCTCCTTTTACCATGCTTCTAATCATGACTGCACCAGAAGGAAAAACATTAGTGATAACAAAAGGTCCTATCCACCTAGAACGTAGCTTGCCTGGAAACAACCTAAGTCTAGAATTAAATAAGAGAACTTTCTGGCCAATAACAAAATCTTTCTTTCGAATCATCCTGTCGTGGAATGCCTTGGTTTTCTCTTTATAGATCACAGCAGAATCATAAGCCTCATTCTTGATTTCTTCAAGTTCACACAACTGCAACTTCCTGTGTAATCCGGCCTCATCAATATCCATATTAAAAGCCTGAACCGCCCACCAAGCCCGATGTTCCAACTCCACAGGCAAGTGACACGCCTTGCCGTACACCATACGAAACGGTGACATCCCCAAAGGATTTTTGAATGCAGTCCGATATGCCCATAGTGCATCATCAAGTCGTTGGCTCCAATCCTTGCGTGACGGCTCCACACTCTTCTCCAGTATCCGCTTGATCTCTCGGTTACTAAGCTCCACTTGGCCACTTGTCTGGGGGTGATAAGGTGTAGCAACCCTATGCTTGATTCCATACTTCTTCATTAAAGCTTCAATTGTCCGATTGCAAAAGTGGGAACCTCCATCACTTATTACAAATTTCGGCATTCCAAACCTGGAGAAAATATTAGAGCGTAGGAAATCTGCAACAACTCGAGAATCATTAGTCCGGGTGGCTTTTGCTTCCACCCATTTAGAAACATAATCCACACATACGAGAATGTACAATAGCCCTGAGAATTCAGAAAAGGCCCCATGAAATCAATACCCCAACAGTCAAATATTTCAACATATATAATAGGTTGGATAGGCATTTCATCCCTAGGTCCTAAATTCCCTGTCCTTTGACATCTATCACATGAAGTACAATACATATAAGCATCTCGAAAAATAGTAGGCCAAAAGAATCCACATTCTAAAACTTTCAAAGCAGTCCCACGAGAACCAAAGTGACCTCCACAAACTTGATCATGGCAAAAACTAAGAATAGACCTATGCTCATTCTCCGGGACACACCTCCTAATAACTTGATCAACACAATGCTTCCACAAATAAGGTTCATCCCACACATAATGTCTAGCTAATGCCTTAAGTCTATTTCTAGCATGGTAGGACATAAAATTCGGAAATTGCTTTGTCACAAGGTAATTCACAATGTCTGCATACCAAGGCTCACTTACCTCACTTACCTTGAAAAGTTGCTCGTTCGGGAAGCACTCTTGGATGGCCACGGGATCCGAGTCACGCACCAACCGACTAAGGTGGTCAGCAACAACGTTGTCCGACCCCTTCTTGTCCTTGACTTCCAAATCAAACTCTTGGAGAAGCAATATCCACCTTATCAACCTCGGCTTGGCATCCTTCTTCGTCAACAAATACTTCAAAGCCGCATGGTCAGTGTAAACAATAACTTTAGATTGAAGTAAGTAAGAACGAAACTTATCCAAAGCAAAGATCACGGCAAGAAGTTCTTTCTCGGTGGTGGTGTAGTTCTGTTGCGCATCATTGAGCGTCCGAGAAGCATAATATATGGCATACGGCTGCTGTCCTTTTCTCTGTCAGAGCACAGCTCCCACGGCATAGTCTGAGGCGTCACACATTAACTCGAAGGGCAAGGACCAATCCGGTGGCGCCATGATCGGTGCCAATGTTAACATGGTCTTCAACCGCTCAAAAGCTTCCTTGCATTCGGCATCAAAGTGGAAGGGCACATCTTTTTGCAACCAAGAACTCAAGGGCCGAGCTATCTTGGAGAAATCTTTGATAAATCGACGATAAAAACCTGCATGTCCAAGAAAGCTTCGAACATCCCTCACACTTGTGGGGATGGGTAAGTGACGCACAAAATCTATCTTAGATTTATCAACTTCAATACCCCTAGAACTAACAATGTGGCCGAGCACTATACCCTGATTAACCATGAAGTGACATTTTTCCCAATTAAGCACAAGATTAGTTTCCTGACATCTCCTAAGCACAAGTTCTACATTTTCTAGACATGCATCAAAATTTCCACCATAAACAGAAAAATCATCCATAAAGACTTCAATCTTAAAACCTATGAACTCAGAAAATATGTGGTACATGCATCTTTGAAACGTACCTGGAGCATTGCACAAACCAAAAGGCATGCGGCGGTAGGCAAAAGTGCCAAAAGGACATGTAAACGTTGTCTTCTCTTGATCCTCTTCCGCAACACTTATTTGATTGTAATCACTATAACCGTCAAGAAAACAATAGAAGGGATGACCGGCTAACCTCTCAAGCATTTGATCAATGAATGGCAGCGGCATGTGATCTTTCCTTGTTGTTGCATTGAGCCTCCTATAATCGATACACACTCGGTGGCCGGTTACGGTCCTTTGCGGCACAAGCTGGTTTTCATCATTCCTCACCACCGTGATTCCGCTCTTCTTTGGCACAACTTGAACCGGTGAAATCCACCTTGAATCCAAAATTGGGTAGATGACTCCACAATCGAGCAACTTTGTCACCTCATCCTTCACAACTTGCATCATAGGTGGATGAAGACGTCGTTGACCCTCTTTGGTCGGTTTTGCTCCATCTTCAAGCAAAATTCGATGAACACACATTGTAGGACTAATTCCCTTGATGTCGGCTAAGGTCCAACCTATGGCCGTCTTGTGTCTCTTCAAAACTTCGATCAATCTCTCCTCTTGCTCCTTCTCTAGTGATGATGAAATGATAACCGGCAATGTTTCATTCTCTCCCAAATACGCATACTTCAAATGTTCCGGAAGAACCTTGAGATCTAATTTTGGAGCTTGGACAATGGAAGGAAGAAACTTGTTAGATGGAAAGAGAATTGGACTAGGGGAGGAGTAGCATACCTCGGCAGCCACCTTAAGTGACTGCACGGTTTCAAACAAGGGCAGAGGCACGGCCTCGGCAGAAACTGCAATTTTGTTTCCCATGGCATCAAATCTGATTCCTTTTGCCAAGGTGAGTGCCAAAGTGTCTTGAGCTATTGTCTCCACATATTCATCTGCAAGATCATCCACAACATCAATAGAAAAGGAATCTCGAAAAAGTTCAGGAAGTGGATACCTCATCGCATCAAAAATATTGTAACTAATGATATCTCCATCTATTTCGAAAGTTAGTTCCCCTGAGTAGACATCAATTTTGGTCCTTGCGGTTCTCATGAATGGTCTTCCCAATAGAATGGGAATTTCTTTGTCATCTGCATCCGCCGGTTCCATGTCAATGACATAGAAATCTGCAGGAAATGTTAAACTTGCAACCTGCACTAAAACATCCTCAACATAACCCAGAGGGATCTTGTTGGAGCGGTCAGCTAATCTAATGATAATGTTATCCTTTTTCAACTCACCTAGACCTAAGTCTGCCTAAAGATAAGAGGGCATAACATTAATCGAAGCACCTAGATCTAACATGATCTTATCAAAACTATGAGTACCAATGGTGCATGGAATCGAAAAACTCCCTGGATCCTTGAGCTTAGGTGGTAGTTTCCTTTGAAAAACCGTAGAGATGGTTTCATTCATTACCGCTACATCCTTCTCTCGTGGTAGCCTCTTGTTGGTGCACAATTCTTTCAAGAATTTCGCATACTTTGGATTTTGTTGAATGCACTCCAGCAATGGCATGTTTACTTCCACCTTCTTAAATAACTCAATCATTGCATGATCAGCTTCATCGTGCTTTGATTTAGCAAACCTGTTGGGGAAAGGGGCACGAGCATGGACATTAGTAGAAACTAAACCATTAGAGTTAGAAGACTTACCTTTCTCAAGCACGGCTTCAGTGGATTTCAGATCAGCAAGGACTGCAAGAGGCTCGGCCTCTTGCACCTTCTTCTTGGCAGGAACTGCCGCATGGTCACTCTCTCTCTCGGACTGAGGCACGGCCTCTTTGTCCGGCTGCTTCTCGGCATAAACCTCTTCAATATCTTCGTCATCTTGCAGCAATATGCTCTCGGCCTCACCTTCCTTAGAAGGCGCCGACTTCTTCAACAAAGGCTCCTCAAAAACGCGACCACTCCTAGTTGTAACGATCTTGAATTGTCCCGCATTCGGGTTTGGCAAGGTTTGGCCTGGCAACTTACCACTTTCATGGATTTTACCCATGAAATCGATAACTTGTCACATCTGTTTCTTGAGCTCTGTGATCTCTTTAGAATTAGCCTGTTGACCTGTCACTAAAGCTTGAGTTGCAGATGTTAAGTTATGTTGCCCTTGAGCAAGGGACTTCAAGAGTTCATCATAATTAGGAGTAGAAGAACTAGCATTGTTATTTGAACCTTGAACATTGGCATTATTAGGCACAAAATTAGAAGAGTTAGGAGCAAAACCTTGAGGTACCTGAGGCCTCACAAACAAACCTGAAGGCGAAGGTCCTTGACCTTGAGTATTGGCCGGTTGAGCATTGTTGTTACTCCACTGAAAATTTGGATGATCTCTAGTTCCAGGATTGTAAGTGTTCGAATATGGATCATAACGTTGCCTCTGTTGTCCCATAAAGTTCAACTCCTCCTCACTCAAAGCACCATTCGGACATGAATCTGTAGAGTGATCCGAAAGTGAGCAAATTCCACAAGCTTGGTTGCCAAGATTCGAACCATTGAAAGCTTTGACCAAGACATCAAGCTTCCTATCCAACGTGATCATTTGATTCCGAGCTTCAATGTCATAGACACCACCACGGCCTCCAGCCGACTTCCTTGAGTTCTTGGTGCTGAATTGACGATTGTTATCCGCCAAATCCTCAATCAAGTTATATGCTTGCCGTCCGGTCTTGTTCATAAATGTGCATCCACATGCAGAGTCCACCATACCCTTGTTGGTGTTGTCAAGTCCCTCATAAAAAGCTTGACCTAACTCGTCCAAAGGAATTCCATGATGAGGGCACTTCCTCTGAAGTTCCTGAAATTCTTCCCATGCCTCATAGAGAGTGTCACCATCCTTTTGAGTGAAGTTCTGAATCTCCCTCCTTAGCTTCTTCGTGAGTTGCGCAGGAAAGAATTGTTTCAAGAACTTCGAGGTCATCTCATTCCAATTGGTGATGATTCCTGCAGGCAAAGAATACAACCAACGCTTAGCATCATCTTTAAGAGTAAAAGGAAATAAAAGCAATTTTAGGCCTTCTGGAGTAAGATGATTGATTGATTGCAATCTGCAGATATCGAGAAACTCTCTAAGGTGAACATTAGGGTCCTCCATTGGAGAACCCGAGTACTTGGGCAATTGCCCAAGCAACTGAACCGGTATGGAGAAGTTGGCTTCATTAGGCATAGTGAAAGCAATGCATGAAGGTGATTCCGGGGCTGTGGGGATGAAAGCAAATTTGAGTGGTGAGTCGGCCATGTCGATGTCGGACTCGTCTTCCTCACAGTCAATCTCGGATTCGGATGAAGATGAAGATTCGGACTGGATCCGAAAGGGAGAAGGAGGATCTTGCTCTTCAAATTCCAAAGGTCCAACCATGCTACTTGATGCTTCTTTTTGCTTCTTCCTTTGTTCTTTGCAAGAACGGTCAATCTCCGGATTCAATGGAACAAGAGCTCCTTGT
Source organism: Fragaria nilgerrensis (assembly GCA_010134655.1). Classification (NCBI taxonomy): domain Eukaryota; kingdom Viridiplantae; phylum Streptophyta; class Magnoliopsida; order Rosales; family Rosaceae; genus Fragaria; species Fragaria nilgerrensis. The sequence goes on along the minus strand of CM020979.1, from coordinate 22,427,881 downwards.
GAAGACGAACGAGTGCCTCGAGGTTGCATGCACGTTTAGCACCTGAAAAACCATTTGGCCAAGATCAAGTTAGAATGCATGAGTATAAAACGAAATCAAAAGTAATAAACTAGACTAAGCTAAGAACCAAGGGTTCTTATAAATAAATCAAAGGAAAACAAAACAAAGGAAATTCGAAAATCAAGAGATAAATTTCGAAACAAATTAAATACAAAATCATACATGGCACCAATCTTTAAGATTACAAAGTCATACAAGCTTATTTTCGAGTTGCTACTAAAACACTTAAATAAATAATGATTCTAGATGGTAAGACACGGTGGACGTGCGGCCTGGATATTGATGTTTCGATCACAAGCTTGAAGCGTTGTTTCAAAGGTCAATAGCTCAATCCAGAGATAGTGAACATGGTAGGACACATTTAGTGAGCAATGAGAACTCCATCACCGAGATGTATGTTTTCAAGGCTCTTGAGATCCAATTTTGGTCCCATGCACCAGAGTAATAGAAGGAGCATACCAATGTACTCAACTAGCAACAAACTTATGAACCAAACATGACTCCAAGTGTTAATAAAAGCCGCCCACAACCTCATGCAAACCCGAGAGTAAACAAGAAGGGTTAAGGCTAGAATTAACAAAAGAGATCCTACCTATTCATGTGCATTACAACCTACAACATTATTCATACAAGTATTAAAGTAGAAAAACAAAAATAAAACATAATTACATCATATACACATTCATGGTTTTAACTTTACAAATATAAACATATAGACATATATACAATGCAAAATTCGACAATTCAAAAAGATCGAGGATCCCGAAGGATCCCCGGCAACGGCGCCATTTGATAAGACGTATTTGCACACGCATCAATTAACCCTGTCAACAAATCAATCGTAGTATAAAGCAAGCAGGGATCGTTCTAAACCGGAGATCCAACTACAGGGTAGATCCATCTAACCTAATATAAATGTCGAAATATGCATATAGGGTTTAAGGGTTTGATGATTTCAGAATAGACATTGGAAATAAATCCTAAATTACCTCTATACATATTTACATGTGATCAACCAACAATCATGCAAACACAACCAAACAACCATGCAAGAACAAAGAAGAGAATCTCTAATCTCATTTAAGTCCACACCGTGAGCAAATACACAACCTAAATTTGATATGCACATAAGTTCCTACGTGGTTCCTATGACATAGACATACTTTGAATTAGACTACGGGTTTCATTCAACATCGTGACACAAACAAGCTCGGCTACGTGCTCTACTTATAGGTCACACACATAAACTAATCATGCAATTACGTATCACATAAAGAATCGATGTGTTTAAGCACAAGTCCAAATCAAACATAGGTAGAAAATCGGTGAAATAACAAAGACAATGCAACTTATCAACTACTTATATCAAAGTCGAACCTTGGATGATTAACACATGCAACATCAACTACTTGTATCAATTACACATGAAAATAGAAGAATGCACCGAAAATCTTAAAGTACATGGACATAAAACTCACGGCATAAAACCTAAAATCATTGATCATAAATCGTACACTTCAATTCAAAACATGGCTCAAAAGTACTTCTATCTCATAGACAAGAATCGAAACATACTTAAGCAAAAACTTAAAACAAACATCAACAAGAACAAACACATTCTAATCCGAAAATAGAAGATGAAATACACTCTCAGAATATCCCTACTTGTTCTATTCTTCGAGTGAGCGGAATCTTAGGCTACTTGCTTTGGATAATTGCTGAAGGTGGGATCGGATTGTGGTGTTTAGAGGTTGATGGAGTTTGGGCAAAGGCTTTGGTGTTATTTGCACGGGTTGATGATTATTATTGCTGCCATGCCATGCCCTATTTATAGAGCAACAAGTCTTGATCTCCAAGAATTCTTCTAGCACAAGGAATCCTATTGAACGGGCAAAACCAAGTCCAAGTTGGATTTAATTTCTTCTCTTGATCTTCAAGTAATCCTCATGCATTAAGGAATGACAAAACCATCTTGAACTTGAAAAACCTTCTCTCTTTATGCCGCACGGATTCTCTCTCCTTGGCTTCTTGGGAAATCTTCACGGCATCTCCATACATATCTCGGATTATACTTCTCCTAGCTCAAGCAGGAACTCCTAGCTGCCGGCCCCCTTTCCCTCATGAGTCAGGAAAACATTTCCTAGTCAACACGGGTTTAGTCTTTCCTGAAATAGAAATAAGAAAATTAGAAACTAGGAAAGAGGAAAGATGGAATCCTGATCAAGACAGGAATCCTGAGTAAACAAGGATTTCCAATCACTTAGCACAATTTCAACACCAAATTCTTCAATTCCGAAATTACTATGTATTCTAACACCAAAACCTACATATTTCTAAATTAAGCAATTATTCTATACTAAACACAAATATAAAGCTAAAACAACTAAATAGGAGTTAACAAAGGGTAAATAAAGGGTATAAACATATTAAGAACGTCACACTTTGTGCTCCTATCAACAACCCCACACTTAACCTTTGCTAGTCCCTTAGCAAACATATTAAGAACGTCTTGACCTCAGCTTTTACTTGCTAACAAATCAGACATCTACTCACAAAAGCTGCAATTTTCCTCTTCATGTTTGGCCACCAATAATAATCATTCAAAATCCGGTACATTTTTGTGCTACCCGAATGAGCTGCATAAGCGGAACTATGAGCTTCCTCCAAAATCTCACTCTTCAACTCTTCATTTCTTTTTGGAACACAAAGCCGATTCTTAAACAATAAAGTCTCATCCTTTTTAACTGAAAAATGATCGGCTGCAGCTCCGCTCAAAGCTCTTCCTATCAATCGAACTATTATTCTGTGCTTCCCGCACTCTATCAACCAAAACTGGCCTCACATGAAAACTAGCTACTAAGGCACCAACCTCATCTACTGCTAAATCCACTCCTGTAGCTCGCAACTCACTAAGAAGTAGAACTCGAACCGTCCTCAAGTGAGACAAGGATATGGAGGGATTTCGACTAAGAGCATCAGCTACCACATTAGTTTTTCCAGGATGATACTCGATAGTCCAATCATAATCATTAATCAACTCCATCCACCTTCTCTGTCTCAAGTTTAGCTCTCTTTGAGTGAACACATACTGAAGACTCTTGTGATCGGTAAAAATATGACACTTGGCTCTATAAAGATAATGTCTCCACAACTTGAGAGCAAAAACTACCGCTGCAAGTTCCAAATCATGAGTAGGATAATTCCCCTCGTGCGGCTTTAATTGCCAGGAAGCATAGGCAATAACTCGCTCATGCTGCATCAATACCCCACCTAGACCACGTCCAGAAGCATCACAAAAGACCACATACTGCCAAAACAGGAGCACTAATCAAACGATTCTTCAATTCTTGAAAACTTTGCTCACACTCATCTGACCATTCAAATTTAACACTCTTCTTAGTCAACCTTGTAAGAGGAGCAGCAATCCTTGAAAAATCTTGCACAAAGCGCCGATATTAACCTGCTAATCCCAAGAAACTACGGATCTCCATCACAGTGGTGGGTCTTCTCCAATTTGACACTGCTTCCACCTTTTGGGAATCTACACTAACTCCTTCTGCCGAAACCACATGGCCCAAGAACCCCACTTTATCTAGCCAAAACTCACACTTGCTTAACTTAGCATATAACTAGGAATTCCTCAAAGTCCGCAATATTATTCTTAGATGTTTGGCATGCTCCTTCTCACTTTTTGAGTAAACCAAAATATCATATATGAATACGATCACGAAACGATCAAGATATGGACTAAACACCCTATTCATAAGATCCATAAAAGCAGCGAGTGCGTTAGTAAGTCCAAATGGCATCACCATAAATTCATAATGACCATAATGTGATCGAAAGGCAGTCTTGGCTATGTCACTCTCCCTGATCTGTAATTGATGATACCCAGATCTCAAGTCAATATTGAGAAAACAGAAGCACCCCTCAACTGATCAAATAAATCATCAATGCGGGGCAACGGATATTTATTCTTCACTGTGACCTGATTCAACTTCCTATAATCAATGCATAGTCTCATGGTGCCATCTTTCTTCTTAACAAACAATACCGGAGCACCCCATGGAGACATGCTAGGCCGAACAAAACCCTTGTCTACCAACTCCTGCAATTGAGTCTTCAACTCTTTCAATTCCGCTGGAGCCATTTTGTAAGGTGCCTGAGAGATAGGCATAGTTCCGGGAAGTAATTCTATAGAGAAGTCTATCCCCCTTGCAGGGGCAAACCAGGCAACTCCTCAGGAAAAACATCCGGAAACTCCCTTACTGTAGGAATATCTTCTACTCCCAAAACTCTCATACTTGTATCCACCACGTGAGCTAAATACGCCTGACAGCCTTTATTTAATAATTTCCTTGCAACAACAACGGAAATTAGGCAACTCGAAATAACATCTTTTCCCCTTGAAAAGCAACCTCAAATCCACTTGGACTTCGAAGCACCACTACTTTCTAAAAACAATCTATCAGAGTCATGAGACGTCCACGCTGACCACTGCCCCGCTGAGAGCCACCTCTGACTGAAGCACTGCCATGGGCACTACTACTAGAGCCTCTAGCTGAAGACTGACCAACTGACTGAGTAGGGGTAGGGGTGGTCCTCTGAGCCAACAATGGGCAATCTCTCCTGAAGTGATCCAGACTACCACACTCATAGCACCTAGAAAACTGCTGCTGCCCATAAGAATAAGTCTTAGTACCTGACGTCCCACCGTGGAAACTGCCACTAGAACCAAACTGTCTAGTCTGCTGCCTACCCAACTAGCTCCGAGAAGAACTTCTGAAACGTCCTTTAGACCTGCTTCAAACACCAAAGCTAGATCTATCACTACTGCCACTACCAGCAGAAGACCAGAGGCGGATGATGAAGCAGTCTTCTTGGATGGACCCTGACTGGGGCCACTGTAATCACGAGGCTGAGCACCATATGTCCCCCTGGACTTAATGGCCATGGCTGCACCAACTGCATCCATAAAGGTCGGGTAAATTACCCCCGTCATCTTGTCTGCATACACTCCACCAAGTGCTCCAATGAACATCTCAATCCTGGTCTTCTCATCAGGAACCAGATATGACACATGGTAGCTCAGAGAAGTGAATCTTTCCTGGAACTCTATGATCCCCTCATTATCTCTCTTCGTCATATACAGGAAATCCGACTGAATTCTGCTGCGGTGGTCATGATTGAAATACTGCCCCAAGAAGAGAGTCTTAAACTTCTCCCATGACATACTCAGAGCATCCACAACATTCCTGCTGGCAAGCGACCACCAGTGATGTGCTGAATCATCCAGAAAAGTCACTGCCATCTTCACCTTTCTTTCTTCTGGTAACTCAGTGATCGCAAAAGCATTTTCCATCTTATCCACCCAATTGTGAGCATCAAGGGGTCCCTTGGCACCCTTGAACTCTCTGCCTCCAGCCTCATAAACTTCTCTCATTTTCACCGCATGAGGTTGTGGAGCTCGATCCATGACATCCCTCAGCAAATTTCCAATATCATCAACCAATCCCCTGACCTCATTGCCCTCAACGGCATTGGTCGAAGTAGCCACACAGGTTTGCCGCGGGCGCCTAAGAGGCATAGTACCTGAGGAAGAAAATATTTAGTAGTCCATAAACAAGACTAACTCAACTATCACACATACCCAATAACGCATAGCATCAAAAGCATAAAATGCCAATGAATCCGCCGCGGACGGATCATCACTCTATAGACACTACGTGCTACTTAGGCAAATATGATAGTGAAAAGGAAGCAGGAAAAGGAAACCTAAAGCTCTGATACCAACTGACACGACCCACCCCGAATTTCACCCTAAACCTGGAGTAAATCATGCGGGGACCACCTCCAAGGAAAGATTTACCGCAAAATTCGGTACAACCTCCCATGGAAATGAACAACCCTTCCAAATCAAAAACCTGCAAACACTCTTAAAATTTCAATCCACCCTTAACTTCTGGAGCCTTCATGCTCAAACACAACCACCACAAAATAATAAATATCAACTAAGATAATATACATCCTCCGTCAAATATTCTAAAATGTCAACATGCATTCACCCACAACCAAAAATATACATAAAATCCCAAGTATTTAGAGCTACTAGACACTAGCGGAAATAAGAAAACACAGGTAGGTTAAACAGGTAACCTACTGGTGACAGGTGGTGGAAATACGGGTGACTATGCCTCGTCTCCTACTAGATCCAATCCGAACTCTGCACACTGGGCATTTTAAAACGAATGGCCCAGAGGAAGACAATTAATAACGTTAGAGTGAGTGGACAAAAATAATTTAATAACAAAATATTTATGCATTCCTATTTTAATTTCATAGAAAATATACTACATGCGGCAGCTCAAAAGTGTTTAACTCATAAACTGGCAATTTCACGACTAGCTCCGGCTAGTCACCAACTCAAATAAAATGGAGCCTCTCAAGCTAAACTATATATATAAATATATATGCATACGTATTTACACTCGTCAGACTCCTTCTATGAATCCTAAGAACAATTTAGAAAAAAAATAGAAATTCATACAAGGCTACAACGCTTGCGTCTAACGCTCACGTTGCGCCATAATAGAATTTTTCCTCATTATGACCGAAAGGACGGTGTGTGTATATATATATACGCGCATATCCCCTATATAAATTATTATATTTATATAGGGCTACGACGATTGCGTCTAACGCTCACGTCGCACCATAATGGAATTTTTACCTCAGTATGGTGGAAAAGCACATATAGCTAGCTAGCATTTATTTATATACATATTATCCTCATAAACATCCAAAATACATATCCACCGAAAATCTCATTTTCGGGATCTCTCCAAAGGAGGAAAAATTGTCAAATAGCCGAGAAATCAATAAGTCTCATAAGAAGAAATAAATGATCAACAAAATCATTCATCGCATGCTTTTCAATTAAAACAAAGGTCCACTCACAAATTAGGCCTAAGCCTGATGACGCTCCGAGGCTTCTTCTGCTCGGGCCTCCTCACATCCTGTTCCAAATATATAATTAATTTCCCACTAAAAATCTAATATTTATACAAAATAGGCAAAATTAACTGAGAGCCATAACCACGCTCATTATTGCCTAACTTCGATATTCTTAAATCGAAACGACCCAAACTTTAATACCATACTCGGTAGCCGTAAATACAACCTTTCCCAGAAATTGACTTAAATCCTACGGCCGGATTTTACATTATTCAACCGCCAAAATACCAAACTTCGGAATTCCGAAACCTATCCAAATCTCATCCAAAAATTCCATAATTCAAATCAATATAGTCCTCTAATTATTACACATTTAAAACCATACAAAACTCCAAAACGGCGGCGGCCGGAGGCCGATTTCGGCGACCTCCAAATCCTATGAAATTTTAACAGCATAATCCTCTCATCATGCTCTACAACTTTCCTAACTAGCACAATCACCAATTCCAAGCCTAACTAGGTCAATCGAACGCAAACACCTAAAGAGCCTTAGGATTTCAACTTCGAATTTCTCCTTACCTAGCTCAAGAGGAAGTGAGCCTTTTGAAGGGGTTGCTACACGGGATGAGGGCTACAAAACGAGCCAAAGATTTTGATCTATGGCGGCCGGAGGTGGGATTTCCAGCGAAAAGCTTCCCGGCGTCTCCAGCGGGTTTTCCTCCTCTCCAGCGGGTTAGAGGCTCGGGCACTAGGCCGGGAAGGGAGAGGTGGTGGCGGGGCTCCGAACTGGGCTGGAGCGGCGGCCGGTGGCTGGCTGCACGGCGGCAGACGGCCAAGAAGAAATCCGATAGCGGGAGAGAGAGACCGGGAAGAGGAGAGAAGAGAAAAAGAAAGAAAAAGAGAGGGAGGGGATTGGGCCTCACCCAACCGGTCCAACCCCTCTATATAACCCAAAACCAAAAATTAACACCCCCAAAAAATAATACCCTAATAAAACTTAACTTTTTACCGGGTAAAATTTACCATTTTTACCGTCGTCACATTTTCTCCTACGAATAATTCCTCTAAAATAATCGTCCCTCAAAACCCCTCTAGGGACAAATAAACTATATCTCAATACCAGAGACGGTAAAAATTCTTATTATAATCAAACTGGTAAATAAGGTAAAAATTTAAGGGTCGGGATGTGACATATATACCCGTCCTCTTCGGTCATAATGAGAAAAAATTACATTGTGGCGCGATGTGAGCGTTAGACGTAACCGTCGTAGCCTTGTATGAATTTCTATTTTTTAATTTGTTCATATAATTCATACCAGGAGTCTAACGAGTGTAAATACATACACATATATGTTTATATATAGTTTAGCCTGAGAGGCTCCAGTTTATTGAGTTTTGGAGACTAGCCGGAGCTAGTCATGAAATTGCCAGGGCATGAGTTGAGCGTTTTTGAATTTTCGCATGCAGCATAATTTCTTTGGAAATTAAAATGGGAATGCATAAATAACTTGTTTTATTAATCCACTCACTCTAACGGTTTTAAATATTTTTCCCTAGGCCCTTCGTTTTAAAAATGTCCAGTCTGCGAAATTCGGGTTGACACTAGACAGAGGCGAGGCATAGTTACCCCCATCTCTTCCACCTTTCATCAATAGGTCACCTGTTAACCTACCACCATATTTTCTTGCTTCCGCTAGTGTTTAGTAGCTCTGATTACCTTGTGATTATTGTATAATAGTTCGGTTATGTGCTAAGTCTTTGTTTATTAATTTGGGAGATATCTAAAGGATGGTGTATGTTATAAATTGGATATTTATATGTTGGATTAGAAGATGGTGTTATTTTTATGTGTGGGGGTTGTGTTGTGGGGGAGTGGGTGGCTCCAGGTGTTGAGGTTGGATGTGTCGTTATAGGAGTGTTATTTGAATTTTTCAAGATAGGGTTGTCCATTTTCAAGGGAGATTATGCCGAATTTTTCGGTAAATTTTCCTTGGAGGTGGACCCCGTAAGACTTACTTAGGGTTTCAGGGTGAAATTCAGGATGGGTCTTGACAAGAAATGGAATCATTAAAGGAATAACAAAGCTAAATAGAATCGGAAATACGTTAAGAACATAGCATAAAATACGTTTATCAGAAAAGAGAGATAAGTTTGTGTGAAAGATTGATTTGTTTGTGTGATGCAGAACCTTTTACAATGAGTTACCTATGCATGCAAGTCATAAACCCTAGCTAGCTTGCTTCCTATGTCATGGAATAACAGAGAGATTCAATTTCCCTTTTGGGTTGATTCGTGCCTAATTGCCCTGATTTGATTGAAATCTATGATTCTCGCGGTATCAATTGATTGGTGTCTTTCTTAATTTGTAAAGACTATCATTCTTAATGAACTCTCAGCCGTGATTGTTGTTTAGGCTCGGCCAATTACTCATAGTTATTTGTTTTGGCCCGTTCGCACATTAATCAATTCGAAATGCTCTAATGGAATAACAATATGGGCTAGTGTTCTCACCTCAGCCAGGGAACTAAACATCCTTACTCTCAGCCAGGTTCCCGAACACCCTTACTCTCGGCTAAATGCCGAACTCTTTCATTCCCTTCCAGACGGCCGAAATGCTTTCAATCTCGGCCGTACGACCAAAAAGCTTTACTCTCAGCCAAATGGCTAACTATTCATATCCTCGGCCCAAATGACTAACTATTCTTCACTTTCAACCAAATGACCGCATGTACTCCATTTTATCTGAAGTCATCAAATCGATTTGGCAACCTCTAAGGATTGCTTAATTTAGGTGCAAACATAGGCTCCCCCAGGCTTATGACCATCGACTCTCAAGCCATGTGGTTATTGAGAATGAAATCAAAATCGATCATGCGACCAAAAAGGAACATATCACGCATTTGTCTAAAGTAACATGAATCTATTCGGTCGTTATTAACCGATTCGGCTGTTGTACGTTAACGCATTTGCCTATTTTAAAATGAAATAGCTCATCTTGACTTTATACACCTCGGCCAACAAACTCAATGCATCTCGGCCATTGCACTTTCAACCCATTCGACCGAACTTAATGCAACTCAGCCATCATACTCTTAACCAATTTGGCCAAACTCAATGCATCTCGGCCATCATACTATCAACGCATCTCGGCCAACACATTCTTGTTCAGTTCGGCCAAACCCACTGCATCTCGGCCATTGCACTTGTTTGTACCCAATTTTGGTAAATCGGCCCTTGAAATCTCGGATGATATATAAGGAAATTTGGTGCTTTATTAGCAATATCTCAATAAAATTTCATAAAATTCAATTAGATATTAACCTTTGGAGAAGCAATTAAAATGAAACTAAATAACGACTATTTCTCATAATTGTCGATATATAAAAGGGAAGGAAATAACAACGATTTCTCATAATTGTTGATATATAATTGAGGAAGGAAATAACTGAGATGTAATTGTGTTTGAAGGCATTGATGGCAATGCTTCATGATCAAGAGATAATCGATTATAACAGTGCCACTAGAAAAAGGTAAATATGGTGCGATTGAGGAATGAACTAATATAGAGCATATCTTTATTTCGGTCACTAAGACCGAAATTAATTTATTTAATTGTATCATATTTCCTTAATCGTGTGTTTGTAATTGTATATTCGACCCTCAACCTCATTGTAAAAGGTCCCCTACCAACACAACACACTTCAATCTCAGTCAAACACTTCACATTCTTTACAATATTGATCTTTTCATTATTGTTGTAGCCTAGTTATCTTCTTCTTTTTATCGCTTTCTTTACATTCTGAAATTTAGTTTCATGCAATTTACTCTTCCGCGTCTTTAAATTTCATGCATTTTAATTCCTTGCAATTACTTTTCGGTCTTTAATTTCTACACTTTATCTTTCTAGCAATTTACTATTCATTATCTTTAAATTTCATGCCATTTAGATTTTTGTTCTTTAATTTACAATGTGTTTGGATGCGGGTGAATTCTCGAGAATTTAATCAAAAATAAGGAATTCTCAATTTCTTAAGATTGTTTCCACTGTTTGAATTCTTATCCTGTGGAATTAGAAATTTCCACAGGAAAATTGTAACGCCTCGGACCTTAATTGACCGGTTTACCGTCCGTTGGACCATAAACGACTTCATTTTTACTTTTACCGTTTTGAACTATTTAAGACTCCAAAAGTTGACTTTTCTTTCGTCAAAAATTTGAGAAAACTTTTTTTATGAAAGTTGTGGAGGACGTTAAACCAAGTTCGTGGACACGTGGCACGTCAAAAACGGAGTTTATATGAAGAAGTTACGGTCTAAAAACCGAAGTTTCTATATCGAAAGTGATTAAAGGGAAAACTTACCAAAAGTGGTAAGGTAGAAAATCAGTTTCACTTTTTCCTTCTCTCTCCTCTCCCCCGCATCTCTCTCTCGACCGGCGACTTTCTTGCTGTCGTCCGGCTAAGTTAGGTGACAAGGCCGGTATCTATTTGAAGCTCAGCTCCTCCATCAATCTGGGTAGGTTGTTGGACCTATAGCGCCGCCGTTCCTTGGCAACAACCCCGTGAAGGCAGCAATGTCGTATTTTGGTTCCTTGGTCAAAACTTCCTACTCCGGCCACCATAGCTAGAGTTTCTTATCCCGTTTAGAAGGTCTTATCCCGAGTAGCAAACCCTCAAAAGGATTCAACCTAATTCGAGTTAGGAAAGGATTATCGAAGGTTTGAAGTTCTAGGGTATTGAATTTAGGATTTTTCTGTTTTGCTTCGATTGGCATATCGAAGGATTTTTCGTCTTGAAAGTGAACTTTGTCTTAGTTATGGAAGTTGTTGTGCGTATTGAGAGGAAGATTGTGTCAAAATTTGGTAAGCATTGGTGGTGGCCGGCCATCGTTGCCGGCGGTGCCGCCTCTTTTGGGTTTTTTTTTGTGTTATTTAATTTGGTTATGATGAGAGGAGTCCAATGGTGTGAATTTTGTAAATTTTGAAGGAGTTTTTGTTAGGTTTGGGATTTTTTCGGAGATTGAAGAACTTGACAGTTGATATAATAGATCCAACCAATGGATTTCCTCGGTTATGGTCTAGAATCGATGAGGTGAGGTTGTGGTTGAAGTTGGTGAAAATCCAATTAGCTTAACCCTAGCTTGAGTAGTGAGTCAAGCAGAGGAATTTCGATTCTTAAGTTAAAGCATTAATTTCCCTAAATTGAAGAGTGGTTCTAAACATGTTTATGGTGTCAGGATACGTGGAGACCTCTCACGAGTGGTGTTGCGGATATCGTTGGGCTTATGCCTAAATTTATAAGTGGACACTTTGTTTTTAAATGATTAAGCATGCATGGTTTCTTTTGAAAATTATCATTTTATTTTCCGAGCTTATATTATAATTTCGGTTTATGATATGATCTTGAAATATATTTGAGTTTGATGCATTGATTAAGTGTTGGTCATGATTTATGGATTTGAGCTCTGCTTATTAATTTGGTATTTGAGTTATGATATTCTTTATGATTTTCGGATTTAATTATTATTGTTTTTATTCGTTGACTTTGAGATTTATAAAATATTACCGAAAATGAGATTTTCGGTGGTTCTCTATTTATAATTTTCTTGGTTATTTGCGGGTTATTGACCTTGACATTGAGAGTATTTTAACAAGTATTTCGGTTTGAGAAATTATTTACGATTAATACTTGATAATTAAATCTCGCTTATAATTATAGATTTTAGAATATTTAGACGTGTGAGACACGTCATTGTGTTTTATTCTATTTTCTTTTGATAATTTTCATGTACGGTTAGGAACTGTACTTGTGACTGCATTTGCATGAACTTGGGGAAGCTTTATGGATTTAGATTTTTTCGTATGATTTTAGTCATCATACTAGGGTCACTCTTATTCATTACTAGGTAGCCTTTATTAGCAGTCCTCACCATAGGTGAGTCGAGCGCTTAGCGTGAGACACTACTAGAGCCTGAGAGGCTACTCTTACATGGTGATATATCTTCCCCTTGTTTTATTTTCTCAATTATGTATTTGATTAACCAGCGGGGCTAGTTTGTCTCTTTTTCATTACTAGGGTCGCTCTTATTCATTACTAGGTAACCTTTATTAGCGATTCTCATCATATGTGAGTCGAGCACTTAGCGTAAGACGCTACTAGAGCCTAGGAGGCTCCTCTTACATGGTGATATATATTCCCCTTGTTTTATTTTCTCAATTATGTATTTGATTAACCAGTGGGGCTGGTATATATCTTTTTACGAGCTTCTGGACGTTAAGCTAAATGTTATATCAAAATTGCATGCATTGAGGTTTCTTTTTAAAGTTTAAATGCGGGAAAGTAAATTACGTTTTTGTTAAATTATTTAATTTATTTTTGTCCACTCACTCTAACGTTTTCAACTACTTTTTTCCGGGCCGTTCGGTTTCATTGCAGGTTAGCTTAGAAGAGGTCGGACGTACACGGAGTTGATGCATAGTCAATATTACAGCTTTCGCTGGCTCTCTTATCTATGTTTTCTTTCCTTATTAGAATTGATCTGATGACCCTTGTGATTGTTGTAAATTAGCTAAGGCTTGTTGTGTTATGGGTGTTGATGTAAAGCTGGGAGCAGGGAGGCTCCAAGTGTTGAGGATAGTTTGTTTTGGTTAGAAGTATATGTTTGGAATTGACAGGTAGGGTTGTCCATTTTCAAAAGAGGTTATGTCGAAATTTTTGGTAAAATCTCTCTTGAGGTGGACCCTGTAGCGTTTACTTCGGATTTCATGGTGAAATTCGAGGTGGGTCCTGACAAAAATAATCGTGGAATTTGGGAGCTTAAATTCCTTACTTGAATTCCTCACAAAATATGTGTCATTTGTCACTTCCTTTAACTAAGGTTAGTCTAACTTCAAATTCTTGTCATTTTAAAACTTTACATCATGAAATTTAAACAATAGAATTCTCAATTAATAGAATTTAAATTCATGAAATTGTAATTCCCATTATTTTGAAATGTCTATGAAAATTGAAATTACTTTATCCAAACACAACGTTATTTTTCACAATTTATTTCTTGTAAATTTATATAAAAAATCACCCAAAAAAAGCAACAACGGTGAAAACGCCGAAAGTCCTTGCACTAAAGGCAAGAAAACCCAACAGCCAAGACGGCTCCTTCCTCGGCCTACAATTGCTTGGAAGAAATCAGATCAAAATGTAGACTTGACCGGTCTCTAGACTCCGGTTACCGAAAAATCGTTGGTTGTCAGAAAATCGCCTATTTGGCAAAAAATTGTCAGTCGCGGGAAAATCACCGCTCGCCGGAATATCACTGGACTTTTTAAATGTGACCAGACCTTACCGGAACCATATCGTACGAAAATTCGCTAGAAGATTTTTGAGGAGCAGTAAGGTTGAAAAATATTTTACTGGGGTCAATAAACCTTTTATTAGGGGCAATGAAAAATTTATTAGTGTAATAAACATGAAATCTCACTAGAACATCCACAAAAAATAATAAATGCTCGCAGGAAGTTTTATTAGGGGTAGCAATGTTGAAGAATGTTTTAATGGGGGCAATAAACGTTTTACTGGGGTTAATAAAAAGTTTATTACCACTTCAACTTTCGTTTTTTAGAAAATTAATCTTCAAATGAAAGGAAAAAAACTAAAAACAGAAGAAATAAAATTGCATTGACCCTTAGTAATAGATTTATTTCTCCTAGTAATAATTTATTGCCCTCAGTAATAAATATATTGGGGGCTTTCTCACCACCAAAAGGCGTAAGGGAGTGCATTGGAGGTTTTCTCCTACATAACTGTTGGTAGTGTTGGGTTTTGCCGACGTATGGGCGTTTACCCAATGGAGTTATCCATTTCCCTCAAAAAAAAATCTAACAATATCCCTAAGTCACACTCCCTCGAATCTTTCCTTACTTGTTCAACTCTAACCCCGAGCTGCCATCCTTTTTCAGGTTTAGCAGAGCTCCGATGGAGTGCTTGAAAACCGTTGATTACGTGCATTTGTATACACGTAATTACTACTTAAACACTAGAATTTAACTACTCCTTAAGTTAATTATTATGTAATTAATCTACTTTTTATTTATTTGTAGAAAATAAACAGAAATGTGGATTTCGGAAGAAAATGGTGAAACATTGGAGCAAATTGAAGATTTTGAGGAAATGCCTAAATTATCGATGCGGGTCAACGTACGGTGAACAATATCATCAAGAATGCGAAACTAATGTGGAGTGGCATTAAGAAAATGAATTAAGAGGATAATTAATCATCACCTTGATTAATTAGCTTTTTGCTTTGGTTAATAATGGAGATGATCACGTGCAGATGCAAGGCAGCAAGCTAGCATTGTTTCCCCATTCTACCCACTCACACGCTGCCACGTGGCATGGCAGTTTTGTTTCCCTCAAGCATGAACCGAACCGAGCCACTTTGGGGAAAAACCTATCTCATTCTATCCTCTCTTCTATCTTCTTGAGGAACGCAGCCGCACCACCACCTCTTTTTCACCGGTCTCTCCCAATTTTCATTCTTCCATTTTCACCTCAACACCATTCACCTCAAGGCCACCATTCTCCTCAAGACCACTTCATCTTCAAAAGAGATTAAGAAAGAGCTCTCACCAACATTATCAAGACTTCACCAACTCAAAGGATTTTGATTTTGGTAAAGAGAGGAGACTTAATATCAAGTGGGTTCATGATTGCTTATAGCAATTTGTGAACCTAACTTGTGTTCCTCTCTTCTCTAACCCTTCTATCAATTTCTTATGTATTTGATGATGTATTTGTTAATGGGTAGTGAGTAGTTCATCTTGTAATGACATTGATGGTTTAATTTTAATATATGCAATTTCCATTGTGTATGCTTTGAATCCGAATTTATTGGTCCTTAGAAGCATGTTTTTAGGCTTAGTCACCCTTTGAAATTATGTTGTGGGCAATTGTGATGAGTAGATTAATGAGTTGACTACTTGTTAGTCTTGTGGCATCTAAGATTTAAACATGGTAACCATTAGCTAGCTTAATTGTAGCTAAGCTTGTTTGGGTCTCCATTATGTTGCACTCTAGGCCTCTAATTTAGATATTACGGTCTTAACCGGCGTAGTGCCTAAATTATAGAGTTGATTGTGGCCTTAACCGGCATAATCGTTATACCGTAAGGATAATTTATCTAGTAGCCCTAACCGGTATTAGATACGAGACTTGACACATTAGGGAATGAATGCATTTATGAGATTGGTATCAATATTTGCAAGAGGATTAGTGTGGATCACCCGACACTCCCATGTCCCCATTGATTTGAAAAACCAAATTTACTTTCTAGTTTGTAAGTTAGTTGTTTACTTTCATTGTAGTTTGCATTAATTTACTTAATCTCCAATTCAACTTCTTTTCAACTATCGACTCATTTGTGCATAACCACCCTTAGGGTATAAGTTAGTGGTTTTGATTAGACTTAATGCGAGCTAGGGTGAGCATTGCCAAGACTTGGTGCCTTGAGTGTTTGTTTATAGATTTCTTTGTCTTTATTTTATTTTTCTTCTGTGCCTTTTAGTACTCCTAGAGCCGATTACCTCGGTTAGGTCCAACCTAATCTTCGTGGTACGATAACTAAGGTCTAAATATTTCTCTTACTTGACACGATTCGTACGCTTGCGAGTTTATGATTCAAGTCAACCGTTGTCATGCTTCCTTGGAAACCGTCGTCCAGCCTTGATCTCTGCTGTCGTCTAGCCGCCGCGGCTTCTTGGCTCTCTGGGAAGAGATACGATTTGAACCAACCATCATCAATGAACTAGACCTCAGCCGGATTCGAACTAGACCATGCCTCCGATCGAAGGCGGTTCGAACAAGACCTCGTCGGCGCGACGAACCAACCAGGAGTTTTAGAGTAGATCTCGGTGGGGCTCTTGGCCGACACGACTTCCTCATTAGCCTTGCGTTTCTTCGGTTCTTTGTCGCACCCTAAAACCGGTGCCGGTGGTTTCCAAGCACTTAACACTGAATCTGAGGCGTGAGCAAGAAAAGTAAAAAAAAATAAAACAAACTCAAATACCTTCCAGAAATTGTCAAAACTAAAGCATTTGTAATAACAAAATAAATTACAAAGACTAAACAGCTCTTGCGATCTAGCTCACTAGTAACTTCTGTAACTCTTCTATACTCTAGTACACGTCAGCTAAGTGTCACCGTTAGACTTCTCGAAAGACGTGTCGTACCTCATACGCACCTGAACAAAAATCTATAGAGATGAGCTTACGCTCAGTAAGGCCAATCCTCTTAGGTTAATCTTAACTATGTGACTCAATCAAGTTATCCATTAGTAAACAATACTCGATGCATATATGCTAATGAACTCCCTCCGCTCAATTAGTAGCTAATTAGTTAAAACATCAAAGAAATACGAGCCTTCCCATACCGTGTAGATATCTCAAATATACGACCTAACAACCAGCAATATATAAACGCCAACACCTCTTTCGTTAGTCGTCTTGTTATACTCATGATCATCTAAACCCAAAACCCAATAAGATCTTTTTATCGACGTCCGCCGTT
The DNA here is from genome assembly GCA_010134655.1 of Fragaria nilgerrensis. Classification (NCBI taxonomy): domain Eukaryota; kingdom Viridiplantae; phylum Streptophyta; class Magnoliopsida; order Rosales; family Rosaceae; genus Fragaria; species Fragaria nilgerrensis. The sequence goes on along the minus strand of CM020979.1, from coordinate 22,410,309 downwards.
GAAGGGGCCTACTTTCTCCAAGCTTGCACACGTGTGGGCTAACATGGAATCATGGATTCCCCATGAGGAAACTCAACTACTCATTCTCGTCTCTCCATAATCATCATTCTCACTATTCTCACAATTCCTCACTATGCATTATGCATGTCAATTGAATATCAATGCTCATAGAATAACATCCAGGACATGCTTATATGGAACACGATAACATCTATCATATAAATCACCAATTATATATGCTTTAATTGAAAACGATACCAATAAAGACTTAATCAATCAATGTCACACAATTCACTGATTACAATAATAATGAAATTATCGTTTAAAAAAAAGGTTCCCCGAGAGACCATACATGTCATCTAAGTGTTAGTTTCGACGCTAACTACAATTAGTAACACAGCGACTTGTTTTCTGAAATCTTTATCTTTCTGCTTCTAGAATCCTGCAACTCGTATTCGATCCTCGTACCGAATCCTTATTCCAAGAATGTCGGCGAATCATGTCAAGTCAATGTCATTAAGTCCTTGAAATTGATAAGGACACCCAAATACGTCTCCACCAACTTCTCCGTACTTTTAAAGTATTTTACCATCGAATCTCAATTTCACTCTAAACACCAACCCACTTTAAATAGAAGTTAATCCCAATATCTACAATTACTCTCTACACCCAAAACTCCCATTAAAGCTTGATCACCCTTCCCTCATCTCCTTTGCACCATTTCACACTTTCCTCCATAATGAATAACCGATCACTTCAAAACCCAATTCTATGTACTTCTAACTTCCACAACTCTAACTAATGAAACAATCAATACAAGGCCTTTTCACTAAGAGATCCCATTTTTTAGGTTTATATGAGAGATAGGTCCCCTATCATCATATCTAGCTTTAATAAAATGACTAATTTCAGTTTACCCTCATCAACTTTAAGTCGAACATCATGTTAGTCTCTTTTATTTCAATTTCATCAAAAACACCCCTCGACTTCTAATTTTCATCAACCGTGTCCAAACTTCCGATTTTCATACAATTCTCCGTCATGTGATGACGTGGTATTAAGAAGAAAACCAAATTTGAAATCACTGGGCTCATAGAAAAAGAGAAAAATAGAGAAATTGCATTCAATCCCACCAAAATAACTGAGGTTAGGGGGTTGTGATGGGAACAGAGATGTGTATCGATATGGGGGAAAAATTGTCTGAGAGGTTATTTTCAGAATTTGACTTTCTTCTTGATATCAAGTCATCACTTGACAGAGGAATTAGATGGAGATTGGAGGTTTGGACATGCACGGCTGATGAAAATTGAGAGTCAAGAGATGTTTTTGATGAAATTGAAAGAATAAGAACTAACATGAAGATCGACCTAAAGTTGACGGGGTAAACTGAAATTAGTTCTTAATAAAATGAGCGGCTGATATTAAGTCACTTTGATTTATCTCTTTCTAACCTAACCCCAATTCAACAACTCTCCGTTGTTTCTGCCTCCCTCGCGAGAAACAACGCTCATATTGTTCATCTAATTCACATTTCAAGCACTTCTCTTTCTTCAGATCCTCTAGAGATCGACCAGGTTTTGGGTGGATTTTCTATTTGTTGCGAGTATATACTTTTCTTGAGGGAAATCGTCCACTCTTGCTTCATATCTCAATTCAGTTGCACCAATTTACAAGGAGTAGTTCATCGAATTCGGTTTCAATTCTTAAGGGTGTTCTTGACGAAAAACCATAATATAGTTTCAATGTTATGTGCTTTGTGATTTGTGATGAAGCAGAAAAGCCATGGTATTCCTGAGACTATATTGAACAGAGAATTGATATACATAGTATATGGTACTTTCTTGATTTGGGATTGGGTGATCTCGAGGACCATTTCTTGAGTCTGATCCTTGAACATCAGTATTGAGTTTCATATGATTAGATTTTATTTTGGATGGGTATTGGTCGATCTTTTTTTTTCAGATTGGATATGTGAATTCCATGTTTAGAGAGCAACAATGGTTATGAAAGTTTGGGTGTTGAAGTGATTATACAAAAACATATAGCAGTTTTTGTTCTTTAAATTTGGCGTCTTGAAAATCTTCTGGAGAAGAACCCAGAATGGTGTTGACGCTGGGTGTTTTGGCAGAAGAAAACAAAGGTGAAGATGTTAAGAACTCTTGAATTAATCTCAACCGCTTATTTTATTAAAGCAAGATCTAACGGTAAGGGAGTCTTTTTTATAGAAGTGTAGGAGTAATAGATGAGACTTTGAATTTGATTTAGCTTTAAACTCCTCAATCTTTACACGAAATGCACGACAACATCTTTTGATACAAGTTTGCTTCCTTTCTTTTAAAGATAGAACATCACCAATGAAAATCCACATGAAGAGTGGGGTATTTGTTTCGACTCTAAACTCTCATCTCTTGATCACCTTCACCTAATTTTTTTAAGTCGTGTTTGATCGACTCTGGACATATATTATAGGGTTGTGTGTGATCAACCCTCGTGAGACAAATCAAAGTCATAAGCATCGTATTTGAGTATCCTTTGGGTCTCAATAAAAAAAAACTAGCTAATACGACTTGGCTTTTTCTTGTGTGCGTGTCACACCCCGGTCCAAACGTTGGCGGGTTTTAAGCACCGGACGCCGATTTCGAGGTGCGAGCGAGTGTTACAAAGCGGAAAATAAACAAAAACACTATCTTCTAGGCTCGTCGGCTACCATTTTCCCGGCTCGGTACAACCTAAGTACTTTTCTGCAAAAAAATATTAGAGATGGGTGGGTGAGCATAACCACACGCTCAGTGAGTAGACCAATGTAATATGCTCGCAAAGCCATGTCATTTTACCCACGCTATAAAATACGTATATCGTATGCACATCATTTCACGCAATTCATCACATTGCACAATTCTTTCTTATTGGATATCCTTCAATTTAGTGATCCCCATGGGAACTTAATGACTTTTAAGTCATATACCTCTGTGTGTCACATCCTTACTTCGGCATAACCAATCAAGAACTTCACATATTCCATGACTAGTCAAACAATAGATCCAATACATAATTATATATGAGGAAAAATTTCAGTTTACTCCTCTGAACTTTAGGTCTAAAATCAGTCTAATACCTTATCTTTTTTTTAATCAGTTTCTTCCCTAAACTTTCAAAATGACATCAATCTCGACCAAAATGACTAAAATAGCCCTTGTTAATTCTCTCTCTCTCTCTCTCTCTCTCTCTCTCTCTCTCTCTCTCTCTCTCTCTCTCTCGCTCTCTCTCTCTCTCTCTCTCTCTCTCTCCTCTCCCTCCCTCCCTCCCTCCCTCCCTCTCCTCTCCTCTTCCTCTCCCTCTCTCACCCCCATTACTCCCTCTCTGTCGACTCAATCGGAGTCGACAGGTCAACCCAACTGGTTCCTCCTTCTCCGGCAACGGCGTGATGGAAGACTAGTGGCGACAGCTTCCTCTCGACATGATGATCGTCCCTGTATCCTCAGTTTCTTCATATGAAGTCCGGTGACGGAGAATCGAAGAGGGGAAAGAATTTCTGGGTTTCCGGTCGAGTTCGTGATTCCGGCCACGGCGGCGAGCGTGACTGGTGTGGATAGCTTCATCTTGATGTCAGGAACCTTTCTATGCTATTCGTTTTCTCAAGGGAGAAGTCAGAAGGGAGAATCGATTGTGTGAAGCTCAAGTGTTTTCTGGTCGTGTTCTTCGTTTTCCGACGAGATTCGGTATTCGACCCAGGTATCAAAGTTGATCAATTTTCCAAGCTATATCTCTCTGTAAACTTGAATTTCATTTTGGTTGAGAGATGGAGGATTTGGATTCTGGGCAGTGTTGACTGCTGTGGCTGCTGCCGTGTACGGCGGAAGTGGTGACGTTGTGATCTTGGTTTGGTGATTTCCAGTTAAAATGAATCTTTGAATATGATTTTTTGATTGCTATATGTGTTGGAATTACAAGAATTTGAGAATTGATTGTAGTTGGGTTTCCGGCAGTGAATAACCAAGTTACTATTCATGGCGGCAGTGGTAGTGTTTTGGTGTTTGTTTGGTGAAGCTGGTGGTGCGTAAGAGTTTGCTAGAGTTGAAGGATATAAACTAGGATTTAGTGATCAAATGTTGACGTTGGCAGCAATCCACCACATGACCGTTTAGGGCGGTAAGGGGGGGGAGAGGAGGGAGGAGAGAGAGAGAGAGAGAGAGAGAGAGAGAGAGAGAGAGAGAGAGAGAGAGAGAGAGAGGGTAAAGGATTAACAAGGGCTATTTTAGTCCTTTTGGTCGAGATTGATGTCATTTTGAAAGTTTAGGGATGAAACTGATTAAAAAAAAATGAGGTGTCGGACTGATTTTAAACCTAAAGTTGAGGGGAGTAAACTGAAATTTTTCCTATATATAAGCACCGCATATTTTGTAAATAGACATGCTTTACTCGAAAACAGAGAGATATTTCGTAAACAGATCAAAATCATGTTTTTCGACTATTTTAATAACAAATAAGAATATTTGAAACATATTACACAAATCCACTCACCTCGATAACATCGAAATCCCACCACGAGTACCGATCGTAAACCGAGCTTTCTAAAACGAGCCATCTAGGAACCACCGTTGGTTCTAACCTAAACTTCTGGGATAGAAAGAGGACATCGAGACGAACCCGTAGCCTTTCACGGATTCAAAATCGGAGTTACGAATTAAAAATTATGATCCGCCGAAGTTTAATCGTAAATTTTAGAGAGAGAAAGAAACGAGAGAAAAATTGTGGAGAGAGGAAGTTTGAACAATTGTTGAACGCATCAGCTATATATACACATAGCTAAGCCGACGTTTAGGGTCGGTTTGAATAGAACAACCAATGACAAGTGGACACTTGTCCACACTACACCAAAACACACCATTTTCTTCCACTATGTGACACATTTTGGATGACTAAGGAAAATGATTAGACATATTAGTCAGCTTTTCTTGGTCTCTAAGTAAGTCTTTGGACCAATAAGACGTTGTCACGTCAACGGTTTGATAAGTTTTGACGGAAGTTTGAAAATTCGTTAAAAATAGCTCGGGAGTCCGAAAAATTTACCGAAAAATACGGCGAACTCGTGGCGACATCTAGTTTCTAATTCTAAGAGGAAAAACACATTTTGAGAAATTTTAAAATTCAGGATGTTACAGTGCGGATGGACAAAGGAATAGAATTTGATGTCCTTGACGCCCATGGTACTGAGTACCATCGATGGGTCTCAGATATTGAGCTAACTTTTATTGCTAAAGATCTTACTGAGACCATATTTCCCGATCCGAATCAGAAACCGTCTCATAAAAGAACAAAATCTCAAGCGCTTATATTCCTAAGAAAGCATATCGATCCCACAGTGCACATGCAGTATCAATCAAAACATGATCCGAAAGAATTGTGTGATCGATTACAATTCTTAACAGCTAGTTCTAGAGAGAAAACTAGCCGTGGAGAATTGTAATCGATCCCACAATTCTTTCGGCCCATGTTTTGATTGATATTGTCTGCACAGTGTGAGATCGATATGCTTTCTTAGGAACATAAGCGCCTGAGATTTTGTTCTTTTATGAGGCGGTTCCTGATTCTCATCGGGGAATATGGTCTCAGTAAAATCTTTAGCAATAAATGTTCGCTCAATATCTGAGACCCATCGATGGTATTCAGTACCATGGGCGTCGAGGACATCAAATTCTATTCCTTTGTCCATCCACACACAATAGGCGTCGAGGACATCAAATTATATTCCTTTGCCCATCCACACACAAGAAAAAGCCAAGTCGTATTAGCTAGTTTTTTTTTTATAGAGACCCCCAAAGGATACTCAAATACGATGCTTATTACTTTGCTTTGTCTCACGAGGGTTGATCACACACAACTCTATAATATATGTCTGGAGTCGATCAAACACGACCCGGAAAAATTAGGTGAAGATGATCAAGAGATGGGAGTTTAGAGTCAGAACAAATACCCCACTCTTCATGTGGATTTTCGTTAGTCATATAATTTTTGGTTATAGAGACCCAAAGGATACTCAAATACAATGCTTATTACTTTGATTAGAGTCTCACGAGGGTTGATCAGACACAACCCTATAATATATGTTCGGAGACGATCAAACACGACCCGGAAAAATTAGGTGAAGGTGATCAAACACAACTTTGGACCTGGGGAAACTGTCTGGGATTTTTAACCTGCAATTTTCATAGACCCAAGCATAGAACGGGGATGAAGAAGGGGAAAATGCACTTTATCTCTCCCGATTTTAGTTGGAATTTAAAGAACTTTTAAAGTATACCTTGAAAACGTACCGTAGAAATTCTTGGGAAAAGCTTGGATGCTTGATCGGGGAAAGGCGGGAAGGAGGACCAGGAAAGACAACGATCAGAAGCGAGGCCGATGGTCGGGTGTGGCAACAGAGTCGGGGCCGAGGTAGGGCCGAAAAAAAAAACATTTTTTTTTTTGTGGTTTTGAAAAACTTTTTTTAGGGTTCTGAAAAATTGACTATTAGCTCAAGGTTTGAGCCAAGTACTAATAACGTGATCTAGTAAGAGAGGTTTGAGAATAGAAAGTAGAGAGAATCGTGAAAAGAGTTGTATCTTATTTATTGATAGAAACCATTTATATAGGGAATTACAAAGTACAAATATGGTAATGATAAGGAATACATAATCTCTTTCTAACTACAGATCCTGATGACATAAGACTAAGACACACATATGAAATATCCTAAAACATGGGCTTAATATTTGGTTGTATTTTCCAGTTCACAACATAAGTGACAACCTCATCTGGAGACACAAGTTTAAATCAAGCAATCATCATCAGGGACCATTGAAACCATAAATTATTAAGGATGCGAAAAAAAAAGTCCCAAGGAAGCACTTGATAGATTCACGCCTCTAGAGCCACCTGCACCTGCTCTAGAAGCGACCGGAGCTCTCTAACTACAATATTCATATTTGGCCGGCACAAATCACATTCTTGTACACACCAAGCTACCACACTTGCTAGCTTTTCACCTGCTTTGGGAGGATATTTTCCTTTCAGCTTAGGATCTACATGTAGTTCTTGATTCAATTTTAAGGTAGCCCAAGTCACAAGACTGTTGTGTTGAATTATCGAGAGGGTTTTCCCCAATCAGAAGCTCTAAAATAAGTACTCCAAAGTTATACATATTGCTAGACTGACAATTTACTAGCCAACAAAAACTCTGTTGTGTTTAATTATCGAGAGGGTTTACCCCAGTCAGAAGCTCTAAAATAAGTAGTCCAAAGCTATACATATTGCTAGACTCTGACAATTTACTAGCAAACAAAAACTCTAGAGCATAATAACCAAAACCTCTCATTTCTTGTTCGAAATTATAAACATTTCTTTGGAGATAACCAACATGATCGAAAAAATAATAATAGGCTATCATGGCTTTGAGATCTTCAAAGAGAAGCACATTACTACATCTAATATCTCGATGTTTAGTACAAAATTGATCATTCTGATGCAAATATTTCAACCCCTGAGCTACATCAACCACGATTCTCACACGCTGCATCCAGTCAAGTGTTTCAGCAAATTTCATTCTTCCATGTAATACATCATGGAGAGAAGCCATGGTACTCTCATATGCAAGAACCCACGTACTGCCCTTTACACGATAACCAAGAACTTGAGCAAGATTGTCGTGCCTTAGTGCAGAAACCATGGGAACTCGGGTCAACTCGATAGTTGATTCATGTTTAGATGACACATTAAGCATCTCGAAACAAACAAATTTGCCATTATCGATGTTTTGAAATCGTACTCTTTTGTATCTTTCTTCAAACGGAATGTAATGTTTCCCTAACAACTCTCGGGGATTCTTCCCTCCACAGAGTGAAGAATCACAAATGTTGGCTTAACGGCGCGTGGAATTACGCGCTAACAGACCTGCATACAAAAAAAATCAATGATGCGTTGTGACACCCGAAAAATATGACGAGCTTAATTTAAGGTTATTCGGTAAATAGTCTATCAACCTCGATAGTATTAAAATGTGCTTGAGAAGATTATCAGAAATTTTACAAGGTCAAGTTCATGATTTGAGAAATGGATAATAAAATATACTACGAGACGAGTTCTTGGGTATTTTCGTGGTATTTTCCAGACATCCGTGCTAATTTCTATAAATTTGGGAAGATTGAAAATTAGTTTTGGAAAATCAGAAAATAGGATTTAATGTTGACCTTCTGATTTTGAAATAGGACAATCATGGCCGTCCATTTACATAGTCAGCTATTTGGTAAGACCAATGCCTCTTCTTTCACTCACCGAATCCGTTCACCAATATCACAACTGGCCTTATCAATGCTTATCTAGTGGTAGAGGAACCAAACCACCGACAGTGAGTTTCTCTGGCCATGTCTCTGCCATTCGATTTCTTCTCAACTGTGCAACTATCTCTTCTCTTCCTCTTCTTGCCTACATCTCACCTGTGGTGGTTGCTCACTCAATCGTCAATCGAGGTACTCGAGTAGACATCGAGATCGAGAAGCTCGGTGTGCACGGCCAGGTTTTGTGAGATTTCTGGCGACTTTGACAACCGATTCATTTGCATGTGGTATGAGTCTTCGCCCTCTCGTCATGCTCAACATTCTAGTATAATTAGTTTTTGGTTTCGATTTAGTTTTGATCAAGTTTGTGTTTCGGGTGTTTTCGAGCTTGGTCGAAATTCATTTTCCATGTCGACCGTTCTGGGAATCCTTGGTTCATCTTCAACGTCTTGGAAACCGAGCTGGCTATAGGACAAGTTTGATATCATGGCTTGAGAAAGAGAGGGCCAAAACCAGCAAGTTGAAAACGAGAGCAGCAACCACGGTTTAATCTTGAACTTGATTTCAAGGTGAGCTTGGCATTTGAAATTTATGTATCCTGAGTTTTACTATGTTGGGTTGGTAATTGATGGTTGTGGTGAAACAGAATCAGTGAATTGAGGTAGAAGTGAGAAGAAGCTAATGATTTGAGCTTACTGTGTTAATCGTCAACGGAGCTAGTTTCCTGGCATTCGTTTGATATAAGGTGGGTTGCGATTACTTTGAAATTATGAGAAGAAAATTATAGTGTTTGAAGTTTTGATGATCAGTTTGATCACATTGTGAGCTGTGTTGCAATACATGTTGAGACAATGAAGTCTAAATTGGCAAATGATATGAAAGCCAAGGTTAAGGTGGCATCTGTTCGTTGTGGCAGAGGGATTGAGCAAGTCATGTGCTTATGATTATCCAATGTTAACAAGGTACTTGCTGAATATATAGCTTGGAACTATATGATTATATTGATAAATAAGTGTTCGGTCTGTGAGTGTTGTATTGGTGATCACGATTTGGTCAAAGCTCCAAACCTTACTAAGAGTTTCTTATTGCTTGATAAAAGAAGAGAAACTGAGTTGTAGTTTAGGGTCTGATTCTTGTTTAATTAAAAATGTGAAGTTGTTTGGATGAGAAGAATGGGAACGTGATTCTCAGTTTGTGTGACAATGACTTTGAAACTAAACCTTGGAATTATACGTATGATTATACCAAGTTTTGGTTATGGTCATGAAATTGTAATCATCCCGATCATAATGCTTGTTGTCAGATTCAAATCTTGATATCCTGGTAATATTGTCAAGGCAGATTGCTGGTGATCATATTATTGTTCTTGATCATGAGATTTGGAGTGTTGTTAAGTGATGTGGACATTATAATTTGGTTTCAGTAACATGGGTGTCCATAACAACTTAACATAATTATTATGCGACCAAAGTGTTATGTGAAATTTATTTTGGGAATAAGCAAGTGTTGAAAGTGATTTCTATTTTTAGTTAAGGTTTGATGATGGGAACCAAATGCGAAATTGATTATGAAATTGGTCAAACGAGTATTGTTGTTGATTGGTCAAATAAGGTCAAAGTTGATTTCAACGACTAGAATTTAATGTCGTGATTGTTTATTCCTATTTGATAAGTTGTTAATAAGTGAAATGTCGGACGTTAGGGACTCCAGTTACCCATAGAGCAGAATGCTCGAGATTCTCGGAGTTCGTGAGGAAAGCCTCGGATTCCAGGTAGAGGACCCGGAACTACTTTGATTAGTGGTTTTTACTTTATAAAATGTTTATGCATATTTGAGATTGCATGATCTGGTTATCCGATAAAAATATGGTAACCGGTGTTATAAGATGTTGATGGCTTGAGAGTGAGAGGAGCATAATGACTACCTTGGGTTCGATCCCCTAAACCTCCAGAGGGGCCTTTATGGACGGAAGAGTGTTTTACATCCCTTGTGGAGTGGCACTGCTTCTAGGCGATAGGGCGTTTGTGGACACGCTCGCTACACTTACCTGTTGTACACATATATAGTGAGGTAAGTTTGGTAGTGGGTCTAAAAAGGACCGGCCATCAAGTACAATTTTATGACGCCGCATTTATTTAATCATAGAAATGTTTTTAAAAGTTTGTTGTTCATTAAATATTTGGATTCAATCTTGTTTTTATACTGAGCCCTATGAAACTATTTCTTTATATGTTTTCAAGAGTTCCTTGAGCAGCGAGGACGAAAGCTCACCCCTACAACAGTTTGTGGATGTAGGTACTGTGCACTGGGACGAGATAGTGACGAGGAGTTGGGTGTGCATATTCATGATTGGTAACTTGATTTCTATGTTGTTCCCTTTATTTTTATATTTGAGTTTCATGTACCAAATTCTATCTTGTTGGTCTTATTTTGTTCTGGTTCGTAATTTTATTTCTTTAAGTTTATTTATTATTAGTCATTCCGTAAATCAAATTTTAGGCGAAAGGAAAGGCTCAATCCTATTATGAGTTTGTTTTATGATACTCTAATTGATAATTTGTATTTCTATGAGTTCATGATTTCATAATCATTCCTTGTATCAGCTTTTTGGTGAATTAAACTATTAAAGTACTTTGAGAAAAATTAAATTTTACATCTCAAAATGTTTTTACGCTTCTGTTGTGTTTTTCTCAAATGTTTTCTTACATTAACTGTCTTGCGTTTCTCCTTTTGAGACTCGCGGCACTGTGACATGCCTAAACTAAATAGGTGCAATTTGGGGTGTTGCATGCGCTACGCCCTATCATTTCCTGGCGGACTGCTTCGTGGCAGCGTTGCACATGCATGCTTTGCCGTGATAACAACCCTGATCTGGTAATACTTGATCTCCCGCCGGACACCAAAAAACTCCTTTCCTTTTCTAGCCGAAAGCACAACACCATCTCCTTCTTCTTTCAATAAAAAAACAACCATCTTCTTCCTAACCCTGACCGGCGTCGGCGACAACGACGAGCACCTCCTCGACCTCCTAATCATCCCATCCCTCCTCTCCGCTCTCGTCGACATTGTTACCTAATCTTTCTATGGCTCAGTCCTCACAACCACTTTTGTGGCTAGTTCTCCAACAGCTTCGGCCCTCTCTTGAGCCTAATTCGCTGGCTGCTCCAACGCTCGTCACCGGCCTGTGTCGTGGTGATGTCGTAAAGATTTAAAATATCTATCATATAGAGGGTCGGCGATGGAACCAGCACTGGAGGAGGCACGACGATGTCGACGCCGACAGGCTTGAGCGTGGACAAAGCCTCCTCCCACTAAAAAGGCAAGTGGGCAAACAACAACAAGATCATATGAGAAAGCATTTTGGGTTGAAAGCTCTCATGAGAAACCCGATGAACTTGCAATTTGGGTTTTTTTCCTCCTATTATTGTTTCCAAACTAACGACGTAGAGATTGAGTTAGTCAAATTGAATTGATGATCGACTATGATTTGTGGCTAGTATTCTACCACCTCACCCTGGTGAATGTTCACCATGTGGATGGAAGAATTTTCGAACAGCTCCATTTGAGACAAGTCAGACAACAAAGGTTCAAGTTTAGTTTCATTTTCATCAGATGCCAGATGACGCTCTTCCACATCAGGTGTAACGCCCCAGACCTTATTTGACTATTTACCGTCACTTGGATCGTAAATGTGCATCATTTTTACTTTTACTTTCGTATTCAAGCTTTTAGTAGCTCTAAAATATGACTTTTTTCTTCGTTCGAAATTTGAGGAAACTTTCTTCATCAAAGTCGTAAAGGACGTTAAACCGAGTTCGTGGATATATGACACATTTTAATCGGAGTTTGTATGAAAAAGTTACAAGGGTTTAAAGTCAGGGGCAGATTTGTAATTTCACAGAAAACTCAAGTTCTATAAATAGCAAGTCAGCCCTGCCATTTCGGGAAATTTCCAGAAATTGCCCAGAATTTCTAGAATTGCTACCAAAACTTCTCGGCCTAGCCGGCACCAATTCCGGCCACCTATGGTGATGAGACCGGTCACATTCTCTTCATCTTGAAACGATCTTTCCAACCATATATGCCATGCAACCTTTTTCTAAACGAATGAGACGAATCGAAGGGAAAAATGTATGACTATCTTTTTGGTTATTTTTCATATTCCGGCCAACTCCGGCCAAATTGGACGGTGTGACTAATTGAGATTTGTTCATCTTGCCAAGCTCTACAAAACCTCCAAAGGGTTTCCATCAATTTGCAATGTGGAGAGAGAATCGACGAATCCAAATTCTAGGGTTCATAATTTGGGATTTTTTCTTGACGAGGTAATTTATGTTACTTACATTTGAAATTGATCTTCGTGCTAGTTGAGGAAGTTGTTTGGTTTCTTGAGAGGAAGATTGTGTTAAAATTTGGTGGGCATTGAAGGTGGTCGAAGTTTGGTGGTGGCCGGCCGCAGCTGCCTACGAAGCAGACGGCGGCGCCGCCTCTTTTGGGTTGTTTTTCGAGTTGTTTGGCTTGTTCATGATGAGAGGAGTCCAATGGTATGAAATTTGAGAATTATGGTGAAATTTTGAATAGATTTGGGATTATTCGAAGTTTGGTTTTGTCGATGTGCCACTCGGGAAGATCCTACCGTTGGATTTTCCTTATTTCTGTTTTAGAATGTTGAAATTAATGAACTAAAGTTGCGGGTGGAGTTTGGCATGAATCCGATAAGCTTAACCCTAGTAAGGGTAATGGGTTAAGCGGAAGAGTTTTGGTGTTTATATTTAAGTATTCATTTTTTTTAAAATTGAAGTTTGGTCCTAAGCATGGTTATTGTGTCAGGATATGAGGGGACCTCGCTTGTGTGGCAATTCGGGTTTCGTCAGGCTTAGGCCTAAATCTATGAGTGGACACTTTATTTTTAAATGAATAAGCGTGCATGGTTTCTTTTGGAAATTCTCATAATATTTTCCGAGCTTATATTATAATTTTGGTTTATGATATGGTCTTGAAATTTATTTGAGTTTGATGCATCGATTAAAAGTTGGTCATGATTTATGGATTTGAGCTCGGGTCATTAATTTGGTATTTGATTTTTAATATTCTTTATGATTCCCGGATTTAATTATTATCGTTTTTATTTGTTGACTTTAAGATTTATAAAAGATTTCTGAAAATGGGATTTTCGGTGGTTCTCTATTATAATTTTATCGTTTATTTGTGGGTTATTGATCTTGACATTGAGAATATTTTAGCGAGTATTTCGGGTTGAGAAATTATTTACGATTTATACTTGATAATCCAATCTCTCTAATAAATATGGATTTGAGAATATCTTGATGTGTGAGACACGTCATTGAGTTTTACTTTATTTTCTTTTGATAATTTCCATGTACAGTTGGGAACTGTACTCGTGACTGCATTTGCATGAACTTAGGAAAGCTTTATGGTTTTAGATGTTTTTGTATGATTTTAGTCACCATACTAGGGTCGCTCTTATTCATTACTAGTTAGCATTTATTAGCGGTCCTCACCATAGGTGAGTTGAGCGCTTAGCATGGGACGTTATTATAGCCTGAGAGGCATCGATCGGTTTTTATTTATTGCTAACTAGCCTTTATTAGCGGTCCTCACCATAGATGAGTCGAGCGCTTAACGTGGGACGCTACTAGAGCCTAAGAGGCTTCGATCCGAGCCTGGGAGGCTCCTCTTACATGGTGATATCTCTTCCCCTTGTTTTATTTTCTCATTGATGTATTTGATTAACCAGCAAGGCTGGTTTGTCTCTTCTTAAGAGATTTTCTGAACGTTAAGCTAAATGTTATATCAAAGTTGCATGCATCGATGTTTTTTAAAGTTTGAATGTGGGAATGTATCTAAATAAGATTTTGTTAAATTATTTAATTTATTTTTATCCACTCACTCTAACGTTTTTCAACTACTTTCCCCTGGGCTCTTCGGTTTCAAATGCCCAGTTTGCATGATAAGTTTATTTGAGGTCGAGCGTACATGGAGTCGAGGCATAGTCAGAGGTTGCTTCCGCTTATTCTTTATTCATTGTTTTTCTTTCATTCTTAGATATGCTCTGATTACCTAGTTAGTAAATTATTGAATGTGTTTGTTGTTGGCTGCAGGATTCTTTTAGATTAGTATTTGTTATTTTGAGAGATGTAATGAACTTGGGGAGCAGGAAGGCTCCAAGAGTACAAGATTGGAGTATGTTTATAGAAGTGTATGTTTTGATTTGACAGGAAGATTATGTCGAAATTTTTAGTAAAATCTCTCTTGAGATGGACCCCGCAGGGTTTATTTCGGATTTCATAATGAAATCCAGGGTGGGTCCTGACATCAGGTTAACAACACCAACAACAACAAATCCAGTGGCGCATCCTGGCTTTATTCCTCAAATATTTATCCTCTCGAACCCTTTTGTTCATAAATCCTAAAAAGGAAGTAGTGTGAGGTTGGTTGAGGAAGATCGAAGTAATGTTTCAATGTTTTATTCTTCTCTGTATATGAGGTTTATATAGAGATACGATTGTAATCTTAATAGAAAAACATCCTGCACATAAGAAAAATAAATATTTACGGAATATTCTACATATGTTTATATCATATATGATTGTTGCATCTCAACCAACAGCCTTTTTTTGTGGTCTACTGCAGCTAAACTTCGTAGGCGTGCCTTGTTAAATTGCATTGTTTTGTTGTCCTAGTTTTACCGGGCAACCACATGTTCTTAAAACGAGAGCTCTGTCTCCATAACAGTTTCAAAATGCATGGGACGAGTTTTGTGCACAATCTTAAAGTGGACTAGGTACATCGGATGCTTTAGAGATGGAATATTTGGAAGCGGCTGTTTCAAAATGAGCTATACATAGGACTTGGATGAGAGATGCTCTAACCTCCACAATGGCCTCGATCCATTGCTAGTCTGATTACTATTAGATAAATTTTCGAGTGTTAAATAATGTCATGATCTTTAATTGATTTTTTACTTACGCCAAAGACTTGTGTTGATTTTGATGATTTCATTCTTGCGAAGAAGGTCGTGTGATTTACACATGGTTACTTGAGAAGTTAGTTAACAAGAAGTTAGATATGGAAGTACAAATTAACACATTTTATGAGCTCGAAATGCTCGATTAGCATTTTATTACCTTCAAAAATATTACCACGATTATATTATACGGATACTTTCAAGCATAATTAACCCTTAATCATTTACATAGAGTACATACAGTGCAAGAAATAATAAGTTTAGCCATTAAGTTGAGAAGAGAGTTGGAGAAATTAAGATAATTGACATCAAACAAAGATTTTACATGCACCTAATTAAAAAGGATCAAATTCAAAAGTACTTGTCAGTCCTTCCCTTGAAACCGATCTGCCCAAAGGTAAGGGTGATGAAGAGCCCCAGGTGCCAGCAGATCAACCACAACCTGCTCAAAACAAAGAATTTTGGTTCAGGTCATACAGATACCGAGTTTAATTCAAGTAAATTAATTAGTATCATCCAAACACACCCTCTGTCAGTCTGTCTCAGTATTAGGCAAGCATTTGTTTTTTTTTTTTTAATGTTTTCCCTTTTATTCCTATTTTCTTGGCGGCAATTGTGGTGATTACTCAACTTTTACTAACCAGGAAGCGGTTAAAAAGTTACAATAATGCTTGTTAAACAACATTGGTCCCATGGTCTAGTGGTCAGGACATTGGACTCTGAATCCAGTAGCCCGAGTTCAAAGTAGGTTATAGTAGACAAGTGTAACGAACCAGAACTGGGAGGTGAGAGCTGGAGGTGTGGGGAAGTGAGCGAGCTCGGTTCCAATGCTGTCAAAGAAGAGCCCGGTCAAACTCTTGCCGTCGATCGCTGGAACGCTGGATGGCACCAACCATCCGATCAACCCGAACCCGATCACATTCAGATCCCTCCTCAGCCAATCACTCTGGAAGCTCATGCTGTGATATTCATTCATGCATATGCATTTAACCAACCATCATCTATACATAGTTCCTTCCCCATAAATAAACATACAACTCCTTTTGTTCTAACAAAATATATAACTTACCAGGTGAACTTTCCTCGAGAAGCTTGTGCTTGCCTCAGCGGGCTCCTAACCATGACTGGCTTCACAAAGTCTGTTATAATCAAAAGGCGCGCATATTAGAGCATATGGGACATTATTGTAGACAGAGCAGCCTAAGTTAATATGATACATTGATATAGTAAAGTACCAGAAGAGAGGCATGCCCTCTTTGAGAGTGAGCTTCCGAGGCCAACGACGGTGGAAGCGGTTGCGAAGTTTGTCGCCATCTCTGAACAGATTCTCTCGAATAACGTACTCTTGAGTCTCGGAGTGATCGAGTTAGAAAGAAATGCAAGTGTTGGGGGTGGTGGTTAGAAGCTTAATTGAAAGGGGGTAGGGTTTTGTCAGCTCTCTGAGATTGAGAGTTTGTGGATCGAAGATGGGTTGGATTGCATAATATGGTATGGATGGGTGATGCTTCAATGAGCATCTGCCACCTGGGATTTCATGGATAAAGTGGGGACTCGTTCATCAAATACCACTAGGTGTTATTACATCATTTAGCCTCATCAGACTCCAGCATGCTGAAAGGTGACTTTGCGCATATAAGCTTCATTAGATATTTGTGATATCAGCCGGAAAAGTAAAAAAGAAAAACAGAGCGATAAATGTCAGATTATCGCATAAGAGTTTCTTTTGAAGAAGAAGAAAAGAAAATTGTCATAAACAAAAGTTTTTAGGACAACCAAAGTTTACAGTCAAAGAGTAAGGTTCTAGAAGCCTCACTCGGCACTCTATCATTCTAATACAAATAGGAACATTTGAGTGGCCAACATTTGAAATGACATCAACCACAAAATTAATTTCACGAAGAACATGTCTAAAACTAATGGAATATAAACTAGTCGTCAACTCTCTGATGTTTTGAACTAGCTTAATTAGTCTCCAAAGGTAGATCAATTCAACATTTCATTGCTTCAATAACTAGCTTGGAATCTCCTTCCACTTCTATTTTTGTAAAGCTTTTCTCGTTTGTTTTCACAAGGCTGTCTCTTAGAGTCAATGCCTCTGCAACAGGCACTGAGGCTCTTCCAACATGATTGGATGATGCAGAAATAGGTCTGCCATTAACATCTCAGATGACAAAGCCCATTGCCACATAATCTTCCATAACTAAACCATCAAAGCTAATCTTGACAAAAGAATTAGGAAGTGTTTGCCACTTAATAGCAGCATTCAGGTTTTGAAAGTGCACATCACTAGAACTTGTATCAAGATTAACACAGCTTGAAGACATTGAAGCTGCTGCGCGCCATGGTAGTTGAGAGGGGATTAGGAGTCGCCCCTCTAAAAATTGTGTTATTCTTGGTTTTCCAAACCTGCCAGCATATGGTAATAACTTTTGCAGATAAAGTAGCATCATAAGGCTGAGTTATAAAGAGTTCCTTAAAACTTTAAGGTACCTCTTCTTCCCAATCAATTAGGGGGACAATATTTGATAAACTCCAAAAATGCTTAGTGAAATCACAATATCCAAAGAGATGATTAGGTGTTTCATTATCAATGTTACACAAAGGGCAAGAGTATCATTGATTAAACCAAATGTGGACAATCTATCTCTTGTTTTGAGCCTTCCTCTAATCAATAACCAGCCAAACATTTTAATTTTAGGATGAATATCCAGCTTTCATAACTTGTTTGACATGTCAATTTGGTCATGTTTGCGGTCTTGATCATGAGGCATACTCTATAGAAAACTTGTCATTAGAAGAATGACCCAAATGAAAGCATCCTCTTGCTCAGAAAAGGCAAAGGAACATCAACAATATGTTTAACTATATATGTTTTTATCCAACTCTTTTAAGCTTAGCTCTATTCCAAGTATTATTGCAAATATAGAAATAGTAAAGCGAGAGTGAGACGTTTGTGAGAATGAGAGCTTGTAATTCTATTCCTTCAATAGTTGATATGAACTCTCTCACCCGTCAATATAGGCAAGTTGCCAAACCATGTAATCTCTGTGTGTTATTTAACTTTATTTGACTTTACAATTAGCATTTCCAATGACAACATAGTGGAAAAGCTAATTGTATTTGTTTACAGATGTTTTTCGTGAGTCTATTAACTGATCGGTGTGTTTTAGTTTTTTAGAATACATTATTTTTGTAAGGATCCTATTATTGCAGGACATTATTCTGTTGTTCAATGTAATCCGGGCTTAAGGCACCATGTCCCCCCTTCATGTATTCTCATGTTCCTTCAATCGAAGCGTGAGGATTATGACACCAGCATTTAAAAAAAGAAAAAGCAAATAGACATGCCTATCTTACAATTTTCAGTTTCGTAATCTCCAGTAGAGTTGTTAAACTTGAATTTCAACAAAATTTATGTATTTTTGTAGCAAAACTCAACTCGAGCAGAATATTTAAACAAAAGTTAAGTTTAACTATTACTATAATAGATTGATAAATTTAGCAATTGTGTCATGGATTGTTAATGCAAAAGTTATAATTTTTTTTTTTTTCATTTTGTCCGCTTGTTAATTGATGATTGGTTAAAATTTATGAGGTAATTTCAAATAATAATTGACTGATTGAGCTTATTTCAATAATTACATTTTTTTAACTATTATTAAATTTAACAACAAAATAACCTACCAATCCTCCCTCGCAGTCAAACCTCCCTCCTGATCTCTTTCCCGTCATCAGATCGATTCTCTGCTGCTGAGAGTTTAGGTGGGAATCGAAGCATGAGCTACCTGTTGAAGACACTGACGAAGAAGGAAGAGGTGGATTCGATCATCAGATCCACAATCGACAAAGTCCTCGTCCTCCGCTTCGGCCGCGCTTCCGATTCCACATCTCTTCTTCTCGACGACATTCTCGCCAAGTCATCCCGAGACGTCTCCAAGTTCGCCACCGTCGCCCTCGTCGATGTCGATTCCGACGACGTCCAGGTCTACCTCCATTACTTCGACATAACTCTCATTCCCTCCACCGTCTTCTTCTTCAACGCCCACCACATGAAGATGGATTCCGGAACTGCCGATCACACCAAATGGATCGGCGCCTTTCGGACGAAGCAGGACTTCATTGATGTCGTTGAGGCCATTTTCAGAGGAGCCATGAAAGGGAAGCTCATTGTCAACTGCCCGTTGCCGCTGGAGCGAATTCCGAAGTACCAGTTGTACTTTAAGGATGTCTAGAACTGCCAATACCTGTCAAATTGTGGTTTTTGTTTTGCTTTGTCTGATTATGTGGATTGGGATGTTGGAAGAAGAGCCTCCTCTTCATAGAGAGAGGTATGCTTTACTCTCTTTTGCCCTGAGGCATTTCAATTCTTGGTTAAATGTTCTTTATTGAGAGTCTGTATCTGTTGATCACTGGGGAGCTAGAGCATCCTTTCCTAGATCTCATGTGTCAGCTATGAGGCCATCGGGTTTAATCCATTCACTACCACAAATGTATGCAAGTTGGCATTTTGTTTCGTTTGATTAAGGTTTATACTTTTAATCTGCCTGAATATTTGTGAATCTATTCAGTATTATTAAAGTACAGATACCAAAATATCAGTTGTTTTATAAAGATGTGTAGAAGAGGTTGGCATTTTGTTTCGGGCTTATATTAATTAATGAATTATGTCTGAGAGTCTTATGGCTCAACCTCTTTACTTTGGTCCTCTTGGATTTTATTGATTGAGTTTTGGAATTAACACCTGATTATTAGGATTCCTGTAGTTTATGCTATTTCCAATGAATAAAGCAGAAGCTGAAGAAGAATGAGTGGATTAGGGTGGAATGTCATGAAACAGGAGAATGACTCTGAAAAGAGAGAGGTATGTTTTGGTCTGTTTTCCCAAGACATGCCAATTTTGGCTATTATGCTTTATAATCTTTCATTGCTGAACTTAGTTAGATTGATTGGAGATGAGATTTATCGAACATTTATTAGATTTAGACGTCTATCTTTATTTGATACCAGAAGTGGTTAAAATCACTTGCTTTGGTACGATGTGGGAATTAGGGATTTGGGAGAATGGGTGTTAATGGAGTTATATCATTGCGCTTGAGGCAATGACGCTGCTCATTAGGTACTAACCGAGGTGTGTCTATTGCGGGTTGAATACTATTTCTGAACCCCATCCTGTTATTATGGGAGTTATCTGCGGAAAAACAGTGCTAATTGTTAATATGGTTTCATAGATTCTGGTTAGGGTTCTCATCTATAAGACAAATTGGTTCTTATAGATGACAAAAGTTGATTGGTTGTCTGTATAGTGAGGGATTAATTGGGCCAAAGGAATTTGATTTCCAAATATAATTGTAACTGGTATTGTTAAAACAACTGATAGGTATTAAAGAATGAAAACAAACAGAGTAGTTAGTTGGTTACTTGTTCAACTTTTGTTTAGCAGTGTCAATGAGGAAGAGATGCATTCATTAAGTGTCAAATTAGAGCCTGGAGAAGCCTTGTGTCAGTTGTGTGAGTTGGTATGTTGCAAACAAAAGAGTGATATTGAATTGTTGGCAATAAGTATGATAAAGAGTGGATGTACCAGAACCAAATTTAGGGGAGAACAGATTATGTCTGTGGAAGCACCACACCTTTTTCATAAACCATTCTAGAGTGTGATATATATCACTTTTCCAGCTGGTGAATTGACATTTGACACCATGGGACTGTCGAGGTGTTCATTTTAAAATTAAATATTACAGACTTAGTTGGTTGATTTGAAAGTTTAATTTCGAATTATGCATTGCGTTGTCTGTATTTATTGCGGTTGTAGATTTCTGGATGGTTGTTAGGGAAGGATGCTCCTTTGTTGTTAGTATGAGAAATTAAACGCCTTATATTTTAGACAGTATATCTGCTTTTCTTGTACTTCATGCTATTGAAGAGAGAGAGGTATGCTCTACTCTTTTTGCATGTGGCTGGTCAATCTTTGGCTAAATGATCTTTATAATTTTGTAGT
Source organism: Fragaria nilgerrensis (assembly GCA_010134655.1). Lineage (NCBI taxonomy): Eukaryota > Viridiplantae > Streptophyta > Magnoliopsida > Rosales > Rosaceae > Fragaria > Fragaria nilgerrensis. The sequence continues at coordinate 22,389,011 of CM020979.1, read as the reverse complement.
ATCAAGATAATATGCATTGTACAGTTACCAGGTTTAGTAGCTGATAGCATGATTGGATAGTAGAAGTGAATGTATCACTTGCTTTGATATATTATATTGGGATTAGTGGATACGGGTTAATTTTACTGGGAGTTATCTGTGGCAGGTTTTTGTTAGTTGTGTAATAGACAAATTAGTTCTTTACGAGAGACTTGATCACTTAAAATTGAGTGTGTGAATCTGTTGATCTCTGGGGAGCTGGAGCATCCTTTTCATCTATGTCATGTGTCATCTATGTGGCTATCGGGTTTAATCCATTCACTTCCACAAACATATGCAAGTTAGCATTTTGTTTCATTTGATGAATCTTTATACTTGTAATCTACATGAATATCTATGGATCTAGGAGGTATCTGTTCATCACTTGTATTTTTTATGGGGTTTTAATTCATTCAATCCCAGAAATGCATGGAAGTTGCCATGGAATGTAATTGGCATGGATGTAATGTTGATAGGCATATTGAAGAGCTGAACAGCTATGTTTTTGTGTCTATCTAATGTAAGAGAACAATGAGCATTCTTTGAGAAAGTTTTGCGGGTGATTTGTGAAGGCAATTATGATTATTTATATTTATAACATGCTGAATCTCTTTGTGCATCTATTTATGAATGTGTTACATAAATAAGAAATAGCTGCTGTAAAGAGCAAAGGAGCATGAAAAACTGAAAAAAGAGAGTTCCAGCAAGGGTCAGTAGCTAGGTTCCCAATTTCTGCATCCCACTGACTGTCCGAAACTCTTTGGGTATCTGACTTTCATGCTAGGAATATCTATACTATTGTTGTGAGTTAGATACTTATGCTTCTAGCACAAGGCTACTTCTTGTCTTTAACATTATTCTCCTCGTCTTTGTTTATAACAATTGCAACCTCTTGGAATTAACATTTACTAGAATGATCAGAATGCTTGATTGGGTTGTTGAAGTGATTTTAAGTCAGTTGCTTCGGTATACTATGCCGTGATTACAGAATGTGGGAATATGGTTGTGCTGGGAGTGTATCTTTCTTCAAAATATGTTGTTATTCTTCATTCTTGCATTCTTTGATCTGGTTATCACGCTTTGTTAGAACACAATTGGTGGTGTTCCAAGTGCTGTGTGAAGTGGCATTCTTAAGTCGGAAGCAGCTTAAGTAAAAAGAACCAATATTTTAGGTATTTGCATGTGTAAATGAGAGAGGAGATTTTTGTGCAGTTGGGAACTAGCAGTCCTTTATCCTTGGTCATGTCTTGTGTATCTGTGTATAGGGTTTTACTCAATTCAATCCGGAAGTGCATGCAAGTTCATTGGTATAGGGTATGGTCAGAATACAAAGTTTTGTAGGTATACTTGATTACATTGAAGCAGGATCTCCCTTTGGCTGATTTGATCAGAGAAAACTAATCTGATACAGTTTGGTTATTTTCTGGTCTTATCTTTGCACTTGATTTGGTTGGATGACAAAAGTGTCTCAGTAGTCTAGTTTCCTCATTTATTTAAGCTCTTTATATTTGTAACATAGGCATGAATTTTTTGAGCTCTCTAAAAAATTTAGACTGCATGCATGTTTCCATAATATAAAAGCTACTCCATTGACGATGTACTCATTGATCGATATCCCAATAAGAACCGCATTGTGAGTTAAAAGCTTCTGCCGCATTTTAAACAGTCACTTTGTAAATCTCATTGCAGCTAGTTATGTGAAAGAGAGTCCAGTTAAGTGGCGTTTCATCTTAGATTTGCTGTTTGACAGAACTGTGACAGAAATAGGAGTTAAGTAACCGAGTTAATTAACAAATTTGATCGAGAAAACCAATGAAATGTTGATTTCATTATTCAACAGAAACTGAATTTTTTTTTTTTGATGAAATTAAACAGAAATTGATTATTTAAGATAGTAATGTGTAATTGTGTATAACCCATTAATTGGTTTAAGAATATACAAAATGTACAGAAATACATGTAATTAAGAGTAAAAAATGAAAATTAAAATAAACTCTAAAATTACTAGCTCCTGTAATCAGACTATATGTGAAGATACTCAAGTTTTGAAGCATTGGCCAATTCATGAACCTAGACCAGCAGACTTGGGGCAACAGGGCTAAAAGCTTACCAAACACCGAAAGGGTCCTCGACACTAGCTAATACTCCGAAAACTCTTGCCAAACACCACACTTGTATGATCTCTGCATGGAAACCTTGATTTGAAACCAATCATCTTTCTTTATATAACAAAGTACGTACGTTCGCTCCTCTTTCTTATGGTGCAAGTAACCCTTGCAACGTACCAAGGTTAATGCTGTGCTGATTATTAAGTGAAGCAAATTACTGAAAATCTAAATTTACCTCATGTATAAACTACTGTAAGTCTTAATAGATCAGCAGTTGACCCTTATAAAACCATAAGAAATGCGTCATCTTCTAAACACCCTTGTCCAAGCATTTTTTATTTGGAATGTCAGCTGCAGCTATAATCCTATTTCACAGTAGCCAGAAGCTTAATTGAAGGTCATGCATCTTCTCAGAACTTGTGATAGTATTTTATTCTGTGAGTGTGACTATTTATAACAATTTGACTGGCTTGCTAGCATTGGTTCAAGTTTTACATTGTATATTGGCTTTTTCTACAAGTACTTCGAAGTACAGACGGAGCAAATGAGTACTTACCTTTGTGGTATGGGTGAATCACTTGCAGAGAAGTTGACATGTCGTGGAAAAGTTACAGAACATATATATGAGTGCTGCCTAAGCTCTTCAGTTAGAGGCAACTCAGTGATTAATAGAGAATGAATTACATGTAGTGGCTTTGCTTGTTGAATTAGGACCAGAGTCAGCTCTTTTTGTCTTCAATGTGTTTGGAGTGTGTAGGGTGTTTCTTCATTCTTTTCCAGAATTGCATGCATTTTTCTATGGAAAGTATTTAAGATACTTTGCATATAAAATGAGTTGCCAAGCATTATTTAGATAAAGCTTGGACTGAGTCTTATAGATCAGTACAATGTAAACACAAGTGAAGACTATCATTTTCTAATTCCGCAGGCACTCACACTGACCTGTATTTTAGATCGACCTATATCATTTAACATTGCTAATGCAGATGTATGAAGCAATTTCTGCAAATTATTAGAGATATAGTATTGATCTCTATGTATTTGATTAAGGTACATATATATTTCCATATTCAGCTAACCACTGAAGACTTGAATTCACTTTATATTCTTTGAAATATGTGGATTACTAAACTGCAATATTTCTTCAATTTTCGAGAACAAGATATTTGTGTCAGTGCAGTAAACTCAATTTGGAGGGTGATAAAATTTTCATGTTTCTGCAACTAGTTTGAAAACATATTATAAGTTTTTTTCCATATCTATAGCTACTATAGTCCACAGAGAATCATATATAGCTATGAGAAGTCTACAATACATTTACCATTGTGCTCCACACAGAGATGAAAGCCCTAGAGCAGCTTGTCAGTTTTGTTTCCGGTCTGGAAAAAATTCGATATGTTACTTACTGCTTGCCTATCAACTATTTCAATCAGCTTGTCATACTGTGACTCGATGATTCTTATATTTTTATTTCTATTTTTAAAGAAAATTTAGTACTTGATCTCGATGAATCTTCAGTTCTCAGAGTCTTATGTTCACAAATCGCAACTCTACTTTGTCTACTGTGGTTATAAATTTTTACTGTTTCCATAATATAAATGCTACTCCATTGGAGATCGATGCACCTCTATGATAATAAGGGACCATTTTGTGAGTTAAAACCTTTTTCACCATTCGAGAAGCAGTTACTCATTTAAACCAGAAGGTAAATCTCAATGTACCAAGGCACCAAGCTATGTGAAAAGACTTTCCTGTTAAGTGGAATTTTCATTTATGTTTTCTGTTTAACAAAAGTTTTTTTTTTTTGGAATCAATGAAAGATTTCATTAATGAATGGTAAACCCATTAGAAGAGTCTAAAAAAAAAAATAACTATAAAAAAATTACCACTCAGCCCAATCCACATAAAAAGGGTAAAAGAGGGTAACTCTAAAAATCAAAAGTTTACATCAACCCTAATTGTCTAGCACAGCCGCCGCCGCCGCCCAAGCAAATCTTAGCCACTGCTGCTGCCGCCGCCAGGGACCAAGTGGTCGCGAGATATGCCGAAATGAAGGGATGAAGACCGATAATCCGCTGCCAATAAAATCTAACAACACAAATCCATTCAAAACCAAAAAAAATGGGGATGAAAGAGAGGAATCCACACCATACAATAGCTTTCTCAAATCCACCAAAGAAACTCGATCCGAAAGGGAATCGAGGCCACCGAATTGGGACAGCATACACAGAAACCGTAACCAAAGAACAAAACCGATGGTGAATGGGGAGTGAAACACGCATGCTTATTAAGCACCCATAAACCTTTTGGTAAGTGATCAATCTCACTTTTGAGAGGTGGTTTTCTTTAGTAGATGGAGGGGAGCTCATGTGAGGTTGTGGGTGAGGGGAATGATGGAGGTTTATGGATTTGAAGGGGTTGTTGGAAGATCGGCAGAAATAGGAGGAACAAGTTCCTTTATGGCTGAACATAAGTTAGAAAAAAACCATAAATCGGGTAAAAGCACCACTAAGGTGAGATCAAAGCTATCGATATCAAAGATTGAGATGAGAAGAAGCCAAGAAACCCACCCCGAACCCTCAAGCCTTTGATCTAGATCTAGGGAGATCTAAATCTAGGCAAGAAAGAAGGGGGAGGGAGGAGGAATGGCAGATCTACTTTCTGTCTAAGTTTAGAGAGAGAGGCTCCATGCAAAAGAGAGTCTGTTTAACAAAAGTTACATAACAGAATAAGAAACTTAAGTAACCAAACTCAATTGAGTAATAACAAAGATAACAAATTTGACAACTGCACAGCTGATGAGAGATGGACTGAAGGACAAATGCAATGTTAATTTCATTAAAAAGAGTTTGATTTACATAGGAGTGTAAATAAGTATAACCCATTAACTGGTTTAAGAATGAACAAGAAATGTACATACATGTAAGAAGAAAAAATCGATATTTTCAGCGATATTTCGCCGAAAATTTCGTTTTTATCACACAGCGATATATCTTTCACTTTCCAGAATTTTTCGTCCGAAATAATCGATATTTCCCGACATATCGCGATATTTTCGAAATCTCACCGAAACTTTGAAATCCCATCGAAAAGCTAGGAAGCGTGCTGGAAGCGCTCGGAATCTCGCTTCCGAAAAAAGATGGTTTGGAAGCTCGACGGAAGTGTACGCTTCTGTTTTGGAAGCGCCACGGGGGCATATAGGAAGCACTTCCGCTCTGCTCGACTATCTGTCTATCTTCGACTTCGTCGCTGCAATTCACACCTCTCCGACCAGTCGATTCGCGTAGCAGCCGAGTCACTCCTCAATCGATGATCGCAACCCAGACCTGCCCCGTTGTACCAATTCACACTTTCACAAATATCACAATCCAAAGAAAGTATCGCAGGTGGTGGTTCCGGCGACTTGATTGAACCGTTGTTGCTCTAGAAATTTGAAACTTAAACTCTAATCACCAAAACTTAACAATTGATCGACGAATGACAAAGATCTTGGATGTACGGTGATAATTTTGGCGAGAGAAATAGGTAGAACAAACGAAGTGCAAAAAAGTGAAAACGGCGGAATCCACAAACCTTAAAAGGATTCTTAGTCGCATTAACTCAAAATAACATTTATACCCTTAAGCTAATTAATATATTTACAAACATAACACAACGCATATTTCTTTTTGGACAAATTTCACTTTTATATGGTTATATTTATTTATATTTATTTTATATATGTATTTATATATATAATTTTATTTCGACGCTTCCAAATCGCTTATGCTTCCAACAATTTTTAGAAAAAATCTTCTTCGATGCTTCTGAACGCTTCCGCTAACGCTTCCCGCTTTCCTTCGTTTCCATGCAACGTAGCTGAAAAGTCGAAACTTGGTTGGGTTGGAACAAGGTTAACACCTTAACCAACCCTACTAATCATCTAACTTATTTGTTATAGTATATTTACAATATTATTTGTTTTTTTTTTTCTGAATCTGAAAAGTAAAAGATTAGGTAAATATCTAATCCTCAACTAATTTTTTTACCTACACTTCCATAAAAAAAAAACTTTTTTACCTACACTTCTTAATTCATTTTTAATATATTGCAAGTCAAATTTTATAACTACCTTCCGAAATAATTTTCTACAAAACCTCTCAATTGTAATCCTTTTTTTTGCACCTTTGATGATCCATTACTTCATTTTTCATTTACCTCATAGGTCTTCTACGTAGTTTAAAGTACTCATGTAATATCATGTGAAATGTATCATATGTATATAAGGCGTGATGACCTAGTCTCCTTTTGGGTTTCCAGCCATAAAAAAAAAATGTTTAAAGTAAACTTTTAAGAATTATTAACAGTTCAGCACTAACTTTTTTTTCACCTTAACTTATTACAACTCCCTATAAATCAATGTTTATTTCAAAGTTTTCATTTTAAATATTTTTTTTGACAGGAAAATATAGTACATATATAGAAAATAAACATTTAAAGTTTGGTTTAAAATTTTCTTGTTTTTCTTTAAATTTCCGTCAATTTTCTTATTTTTTTTACTGCAATCGATATTTTCCCAAAATTTCCATCGAAATTTTCATATCTAGAGGGTCGAAATTTTCGTAACCACCGAAATTTTCTTCCTTGCATGTAGGAGTAAAAGAGAATAAACTATCTGAAGTCCTAGCTTCTATAAACAGATCATATTCAATTGGATCACTGGTATTCAACTATTGAGCAGCAGATCCAAAAACTTATCACTCTGATCCTGAACTGAACCACCTGATCCCAAGTTGAAGTTGTTGTTGTCTTAGCAAGTTGGAGTTTGTGCAAGCAAGTCATCAATACTAGAGAAATCAGGTTTATCCTCAACAAGCAGGTCAGGATAATAACAATCTTGATCCAACTCGAAATTGATCTGTTCCATTTTCGACTGATCAATATCAACACTGGTGCCTTGTGGTTCCTTAATCCAATCTAAACCGTGTCGAATCCCGCCGTTTTGTTCGCTCAGCCGGATTCGGTGTTTTGATCTGATGAGAGTTCCGAATTGAAGGTGATGTTGAAATCGGGCATGGCGGAGGAAAGCTGGAAAGGAAAGAAGAAGAAGAAGAAGAAAGAAGAAATGGAACACGTGACTTGATGGTGGTTAGAGATGTGGAACTGCTAATGAAAAGACATTTAAGATTTATTATTTATTTTTGGTAATATATAGTTACGGAGGCAAGTAGGGTGTTAGATTACGTGGCGAATTCTTATTCGCGGCACATGATTGGCATAGGGAAATAGGTACCCTTCCTGTTATCCCAGCCATTTTGTGGACCGTGTCAGTTTTGGAGGATCATAATATACGTACGTATATAGGTCTAGTTTTTATACATTAATTTTATATACCAGATCGTATATATACGTGGCATGGAGAGATTCTATGTAATTTTTATAATAGAAACCACGTTTTAATCGGATTCGTAGCCTCATCGAAGATAGCGCGCAGTTTAAATATTAGGCATGCAAGACGGAGAGAAGTGTTTTGAATATGCTGTTCAAAGTCAAACCTATTCACCTGCGTGTGCTTTGTCTGACCTCCTTGACTTTTCCCCCAACTTTTTACTAAACCACATTTGTTTCGTTTCGTTTCGTTTTATTTCTTCTTTTTACTTTTTACTCAAATTCAGGTAGACTTAAGTATTTTCAACCATAGTAGAATTTTCCCATTTATATGATACTTCCCTAACCATTTTTCTCTTTTCTTTAACATTACATAAAATGTTTGGTATACTAGCGCGCTTGTTCCAACGCCAAGCTATACAAAAATCATTTCTCATCCCTAGCTCATGTCTCACTAGGTTACACCTGCAAGTACTTCTTGAAACCATAATGTATGTTTATATATATGTTTGCGTGAAAGCTAAACGATCATCATAGATCAAAGAACCAAAAACTGAACAGACAAAGGGAAAAAAAAATATAGCTTTCATTAGAACTTGGGACCAATCAAATGGTGATGTGTTCACAGCTTCATATCCACATTTGTAATTGAAAAAATAAAATGAAAGAAACAATTGTAATTAGCTAGTATGTATGCATTTCTGTACTCGATCCTTTTGTATGAATCTAGCTACTCTGAAACTGTATGTGGTAATAGTAACTCGATCTCTATCGGAACAAGACGAAGGACCAAAAAGCCATGAACAAAGTAACACCAGCAGCAATGCAGACCATATCCATCAAGCCCTCTCTCTCCTCTGCGTCCTCTCCTTCCTCTCTCTCTTCATCTCCAGAAACTCCCCAAACCTCGCCTCCCTTCACCTCCCTCCTCGCTCTCCCTCGCCTCTTCCTCTTCTCTCTCCCTCAATCGCCCCTTGCAGAATTACCAAACTCTCCTTCCGTTCAGGTGGTCCCCTCCATGGCCTCCATCTGCATGCTCACCTCCCTCACGTGCAGCTTCCCTCCGTCGCTCCCCTTGCACGTCACGACCATCCCACACTGCACAAACTCCCCGCGACGATTCCCCGGCATGATCGTTGCGAAACGGAGCTGTACCTCGCCGGTAAGCCAGTGTCGGGTGACCGACACTGGCTTCCGGCTGGAAAGATTGGCCGCGCGCTTTTGCGCGGGGTCAATCACGATCCAGCTCAATGTCAAGTTCTCCTCCAAGTGCTTAAGGGACTCGTTGGTTTCTCCGATGTGTCGTATTGGAGTCGGAACGGTCTCTTTTGGGTCGAGCAGATCAATCCGGAAGGTGAGCACAGGAACCACCCGGTCTCGGTCTCGGTCTCATGAACCTTGGAGAAAACGAGCTCTCCCTTGTAGAATATATCCACAGCGGAGATCAGCTCCGACGCCGGAATTACCAAACGGCTGCTGGTATCGGACGAGCAAGCAGAGTGATCAAGAAGAGGGAAGGAGTCTGAGAAAAACGAGCGGTGGCCGGACGGGAAAGTGGAAATGGTATCGTGAACACGTTTATCGGAGACGGAAGGCCAGGTGGTGGCACAGATGTCCTTCCAGAGTGTCTGATCGGCCGAGAAGGCTCGCAACTGCGAGGAAGTACATGCGGCAGAGGCGAGAGTGGGGCCGTCGAGGCGGGTGAGGATGTGGGAGGTGATTATGTCGGAGTGGAGGGCGGAGATGGAGGCGTCGCCGCCTTGTTCAACTATGAAAGATGCCATTTCTCTATCAAAGTATTGTTCTTCTTCTTCTAGCTCTAGCTCTAGCTCTAGCTGTTTGTTAATCTGAGATCGAGTTGGAGTTTGAAGTGGGCGTGGGAGTGATGACAAAGAAGGTTGGAGGGGTTTGGTTATAGTACTCCTGGGGAGGCTGGTGGTCTTTGGAGAAGAGAGTCAACAACGGCTTCATGTTTAGTTTAATCTAATAAACTTGTTGGAGTGAAGGTGCAGGCAAATCTCCTCCAACTTCGTTTTCCAATTTTATATATCTTATTTTTGGAGTTGGAACGCAAGCGTGTTTCATATCTTCTTCATTTTCAATCTTGGGATTAATCTTTAAACTATTTCCTCAATCTTAAAATGTAACTGTATAATTTGGGGTGACTCTTTTTATTTTTGTGTATACTATTGTCTAATTGTGTGGTCCGTTTCAGACCGGTATTGAGATTTGCCAAGGTCAATTATTAGTTACAAAGTTGTTGTTATTGACTAGTTCAACCAAACTAGCCACCAAACTCATAGTAGTACTGGTCTTGTTTTGTGTTTGGTTTTCCACGCAGAAACAAATCGACTTTGTCTAAATGAAAACAATACTAAATTTTGTGTGCATAATTAGCATGGTGGTGACTCATGAGAGTAATTAGTGTGGTAAATTTTCGCTAGCTCAAATTCATTTCATCTTATTGTTCTAAACACACTTCATTTTCAAACTTTAGGTGCTTAAAAATTCATCCGGGACGTTACAATTAACGTAGCAGTAGATAGTTCACAGCTGATTGTGTATTGTAATACATAGTTATGTATTTGACGGCTGATTGTTGTACGTAGTAAATTATCTAATATTAAACAATGTTTGTGATAGATTTGACTGGATAAAAGCCATCCAATGTAGAGACGTTATCTCGCGCAATTGGATTAGGCGAGTACTCCCCAAGTCATAACGAACGGCTGATGGGTCTAACTTGGTTGTCTGTAAACTGTACCTACTTGACTCGTGAATGGAATATTCAAACTGCGAGAAATTAAAACTAGTTTGGCATGTATATACGTAGTCGATCAATTTGCTCTTAATCCTAATTCTAATCATAGTTGATCATATATATTAGATTAGTTAATGCATGCATATATAATGGACGGCAGTGACGCCTTTCTGACTTTCTATATGAACCTGCTGATATATCAACAACTTCAGCTTCGAATTCAACTTCATTTCAACTATGGACTACGGCAGTATGGATCAGATGATTGCTTACCTTGTCTATTCACCATTTTAGACTAGATTTTTTTTTTCCTTTTTATTGAAAGACATGCAGCTTGTAATTGTTTGTATTCCAAAAGAGTGAAGTGCATGAAATGATCGAAACACTCTTAATTAGTTCATGAGCGTACGCTAATGTATAAAGGTCACTATATCACACTTTCTTAGCATAGATATACAAATGGTGGTGATCATCGCTAAGTGAGCACTGATCGATCGAGGTGTTTCGCATTGGTTTCGTCCGATTTAAGATCGATCCGAGAGTCAAATGCGATTCGGAGCTGGCATCCAAGTTTAAGTTCGGATTCGGATAGAATGAGTTTGAGTTCTACGTCTAGTGCTTACTATTTAGAAGTCGATCGGTTGCAGCCAGCTTGTGTTATTGGCAACGTGCACAAGTCATTATAACATCCAACAATCGATCCCTAATTGAAACACTGTACATTATTTTTTCGATTCGGATTTGGTAATATGAGCCGACAGCATCCAATATAAGTTTGTCTCCACACGCTCACAAGGTACGTAATTCCAACGAATCGCACACGAGTTAGAACAAAACGTAGAGGTTGACGTCTGCCAAAGCACATGCCAATTAAACACCTCTGTCAAATTAAGAATACAATTTTCTTGATTGAATGAAGCTCCATTAACGACTACAAATCGACGTCTTTGAAATAGTCAAATTATGTATGATCTATGAAATCCGCACAACCTGAATTGTGACTACACTCAAGACCAAGAAGAGATCGCAAATTTCCAATTTATCATATAATTCCACGTATAATAGCCACAAATAATGTGGCCAAAATTTAGAGGGATTGTACCGAGGAAAAATGTAAACTTAATACGATACAATGTCGGATGTAAGCTATGTTATATCAATTGACAAATAGGTCGGTAAGTGACTACCGCGGTCATTTAACAGCTAATTTGAGACAATATTGTTGTAATAATAAACCACAAATAGCACTTGTCAACTATTAAATATGACATCAAAGTAAAAATATTATGTGTACGTTGAGGCTTATCTTAAAATCGTATTATATTTTTTCGATTATTCTAAAGTTAGATTATGTGAAAATGTAAGTTGACTATACAATGGATAAAACGTGGAGCCATGGCTTCCATTTTTCAGTTTGAAATCGACTTGTTTGAATCTCCCTTGCTGGGATCATGACACTTTTGCCTATAGCACCACTATCAACGTGGATAAAATATTGGATTGACAAATTGCGGCGGCTGCTTGCTCTAATATATTGTACGTACACAAGTAGTAGCCTACCAATTTGGAAATGAAATGGCGATAAATCATCATGATCAACCTGATCGATCGTGTTTAAATTTCGTCCAATCAACGTGTACATATTTTTCTTCGAATTGATGAACTTGCATTCAATCCTAATGAAAAGTGCATGGCCATCATCCTTGACTTTCTTACATTGAGTTTATGTCAAGACCGCAATCGGGATTGCATGTCTTGGACTTCCCATTTGTTATTTTCATTTTACATATAATTAAGAACAGTAAGAAACTAAGAACTAAAACACACTATATATGACACGACCAACCCCGAATTTCATCATAAACTCGAAGTAAATCGTGCGGGGACACCTCCAAGGAAAGATTTACCACAAAATTCGGTACAACCTCCCTTGAAAATGGACAACCCTTCCAATAAACGTGGAGCCATGGCTTCCATTTTTCAGTTTGAAATCGACTTGTTTGAATCTCCCTTTGCTGGGATCATGACACTTTTGCCTATAGCACCACTATCAACGTTGGATAAAATATTGGATTGACAAATTGCGGCGGGCTGCTTGCTCTAATATATTGTACGTACACAAGTAGTAGCTACCAATTTGGAAATGAAATGGCGATAAATCATCATGATCAACCTGATCGATCGTGTTTAAATTTCGTCCAATCAACGTGTACATATTTGTTCTTCGAATTGATGAACTTGCATTCAATCCTAATGAAAAGTGCATGGCCATCATCCTTGACTTCTTACATTGAGTTTATGTCAAGACCGCAATCGGGATTGCATGTCTTGGACTTCCCATTTGTTATTTTCATTTTACATATAATTAAGAACAGTAAGAAACTAAGAACTAAAACACACTATATATGACACGACCAACCCCGAATTTCATCATAAACTCGAAGTAAATCGTGCGGGGACCACCTCCAAGGAAAGATTTACCACAAAATTCGGTACAACCTCCCTTGAAAATGGACAACCCTTCCAATAAAAACCTGCAAACACTTCTAAAGGTTCCAAATCCAACCTTAACTTCTGGAGCCTTCGTGCTCCTCAAAAACAATCATCACCAACAGGATAATAAACATTATCTAAGATAATATACATCATCCGTCAAATATTCTAAAATATAAACAAGCCTTCACCCACAACCAAAAATATATACATTAAACCCAAGTATTCAGAGCTACTAGACACTAGCGGAAGCAAGAAAAAGACAAGTAGGCTAAACAGGTAACCTACTGGTGAAAAGTGGTGGAAATACGGGTGACTATGCCTCGTCTCCTACTAGATCCAATCCGAACTCTGCAGACTGGGCATTTTAAAACAAAGGCCCAAGGGAAGACATTTAATAATATTAGAGTGAGTGGACAAAATAATTTAATAATAAACTATTTATGCATTCCCATTTTAATTTCATAGAAAATATACTGCATGAGGCAGCTTAAAAGTGTTCAATTCATAAACTGATAATTTCACGACTAGCACTGGCTAGTCACAAACTCAAATAAAATGGAGCCTCTCAGGCTAAACCATATATATTCATATATTCGTATGTATCTACACTCGTCAGACTCCTTGTATGAATCCTAGAAACAATCAGAAAAATAGAAATTCATACAAGGCTACAACGCTGGCGTCTAACGCTCACGTTGCGCCATAATGGTATTTTTCCTCATTATGACCGAAAAGGAACGGTGTACATATACGTGTGGACTCCCTATATGAAAACCTAAATAAACTGAAAAAGAAAGAAGTTTTCATATAAGGCTATGACGTTTGTGTCTAACACGCACGACACGTCATAATGGTATTTACCTCATTATGACGGACCAAGCACGTATAGCTAGCTAGCATTTATATACATACTATTCTCATAAAATCCAAAACATATATATCCACCGAAAATCTCATTTTCGGGATCTCTCCAAAGGAGGAAAAATTATCTAATAGGCGAGAAATCAATAATCTCATCAAAATAAACAAATGATTAATAAAATCATTCATCGCATGCTTTTTATTTAAAACAAAGGTCAACTCACAAATTAGGCCTAAGCCTGATGACGCTCCGAGGCTTCTTCTGCTCGGGCCTCCTCACGTCCTGTTCCAAATATATAATTAATTTATCAACTGAATTCCAGTATTTATAAAATAGGCAAAATTAATCGAGAGCCATAATTACGCTCATCATTGCCTAAGTTCGATATTCTTAAATCGGAACGATCCAAACTTTATATCATACTCGGCAGTCGTATAAACAACCTTTCCCAGAAATTGATTTAAATCATACGGTCGGATTTTACATTATTTAACGCGCTTAATACCAAACTTCGGAAATTCACAAACCTATTCAAAACTCGTCCGAAAATTCTAAAACTCATTCCATTAAATTCCTCATAAAAATCTCCACCTAAAACAATTTTTCCAGCGCCGGCGCCGGCGGCCGACGACCAGCTCCGGCGACGTCCAAATTCTACCAAATTTTAACAGCAGCTTCCTCTCATCATTCCAAACAACTTTCATAACTATCACTAAGTCCAATTTCAAGCCTAACTAGGTCAATCGAACGAAAACATCCTAAAAGCCCTAGAATTTCAACTTCGAATTTCTCCTTACCGAGCTCAAGAGGGATCGAGCCTTTTGGAGGGGTTGTTGCACGGGAGGAGAGCTTCAAAACCGCACCAAGCTTGCCCGGATTGGTGGCCGGAGGAGGAGTTCCGGCGACGGAAACCTTAAGGCAGCCGGAACTTCCGGGCGACGTCTCTCCCTCACGGCGGCGCTAGAGAGGCTGCCACGGTCTAGAACGGTAGCTGGGTTGAGACCGATCGATTGGGACCGGTGCGGCGGCGAACGGTGGTCGGACGGCGGAGAAGAAAATCCGGCAGGGGGGGAAGAATCGGGAGAGAAAGAGAGAGAGGAGAGAGAATCGGGAGGGAAGAGAGAGAAAATCTGTTGGGCTTGGCCCAACTGGTTCCAACCCAATATAAACCCAATCCAAAAATTTAACACCCCCAAAAATAATACCCTATATAAAATTACCTTTTACTAGCTAAATTACCATTTTTACCGTCGTTACATTTTTCTCCTACGAATAACTCTCCGAAATAATCGTCCCTCAAAACCCCTCTAGGGACCCATTAAACTATATGTCAATGTCGGAGACGGTAAAATTCTTATTATAATCAAACTAGTAAATAAGATAAAATCTTACGGGTCGGGATGTGACAATATAGAGGAATTTCAGGGAAACCATGCATATATATAGTTGATCCTATCAATAGATTAGCAACCTCTATGGTATGGAGTGTTAATCAATCAATCCAACATTTATGTTGACAACATTTAGCAACCATCCGTCCTTAAATATGCCCCATTTGGAATTTGAGTTTTGTTAGAACTACTCTACACTCCGAGACTGAGCTCAATGTGTTTACTTCTTGAGTCTACATATGCTTCTGAGATCTTGAAGAGTTTGAAGTTGTTTAAAAATGATTTCTAATGATTTTATAATTTTCACCTCATTTCTGCGGGAAATTGTGGATAACACCAGGTTGGTTTTCCTTACTTCTTAAGGAAACAACTGCATATAGCCTGGTTCACGTGTACGCCTGGTTTACAATTTTTTCTTTCTTTTTCGTTTAACGAACGCTGATTTAACCCTATTGATGATGTTATTTGGATGGGAAATGACATCATCATACACAGAAAAAGCTGGTATACAGAAAACCTCAAGAGCTTCCCCATTTCTGCAATCTAAATTTGAAATGTTTTTACTGCTCAATTTTAATCTCCTCTTCGCTTTGCAGGTCTTCGGAACGTGAGTTAAGGATCTTTGCTTTAGTTCTAAGAATTTGCGATACTATAATGTTTGATGAGATCTAACTTTTTGTATAATTCAATAGAAATGAACTAAAATTACATATGTACTTTTAACATTGTACCTCAAACTACTCTCATACTCTCAAAGAGAAGTGTCATCACTATCATTTTCCGACAATTAGTGTATACTTTATATACTATTTTTTGCTACCAAACTTCATTATTTTGGTAGATAGACTCGTGATTAAGAGGTCTTATAGGCTATATCGGGTAAAGCAATCGGAAAAAAAAAATAATCAAGTTAACATGCCTAACACGTTTGTAACTAGATTCTAACACCAGTCTCTGACCATGACTTTGTCTGGTTTGGCTACAATGTGAACCGTCTCAGGGTATCCACATGTAGGACCATAGAAAGTCGCACTCCACCAAACTCTGTTGCTACTTCAATAATCTTAAAAACAAGAAAAGCGCAGGAGAAACCCATTTCTTTATCCTCCAATTCTCCAAGTAACTAAAAAAATGGAGAATGGCGATTTCATACTTGGATTCAAAGGCAATCTCCACTGCAACTATACACTAACTAATTAGTCAATAACACCAATAATCAGCACAACTAAGAACAAGATATGGTCTTCAACACAACTCGGTTCCTGGAAAGTTAGGCCACAACATATTCTTGCTTAACTAAGCTAACAGGTCAATCGAACAAAATCCTCATTTGCCAAATTTGAAACAAAAACACTCGATTTTAAATGCAGGTATAACCCATACCATTACCTACAATCCAGATCCAGATCCTAGCTTCTTCACATGGAGCAAGTTAATATGTGATTCAAAATTTTACATACCAGTAACCGAAGTTGCATAGCATCCTGCCCATGATTAGTAATCATCAGTCCCATGTTGATGGACCGCCAACTCCAATTTCATCCACAGGCAATAGTGGTAAAGTAGAAGCTGTGCTCCGCTTCTTAGCTTTACTTGAAGTGATGGTTACTATGCCGCCCGACAATTTTGTGTCTTGACTAGCCTTATCCTTAAGTTTTCTCTGTCTGCCATCATCCTCAGCATCTACTACTTTGTCATCCGAAAGGAGCTCCAAAAATGAAGTGTCTGCATCATCAATAATATCAAGTTCACTTTGTTGCTTTTTCTTATGTAGTATCTTTTTAACCTTGGTATCATCGTCTTTATGGCCTTTCTTTTTCAGCTTCTTTCCCTTGATTCCTCCAAATCAGCAGCTTCTTTAAGATTGCTCAAATCCTCATTTACAGCCTGATCTCTCTTCTTTTTCTTTATGCTATCCCGTTCTTCATTCCCTTGGACCAAAGCTTCCTGGTCCGAGGCATTCTCATTTGCTTTCTCCCTATTTTTTGTTCCTTCATATCCAATTCTCTAGCATTATCAAGGTTACTATCCTTAGTTTCACCGAAACCTTGATCTTTTGAGTCTCTATGTTTTTGCTCTTCTTCATCAACTGCATCAACCCGGGCACCCTTCTCATTCTTGGTGTATTTATCTATCGGTCTTGCATTGAAAACATGCAGGTTTGGCAGCATCTTTTTGATCTACAGATATATGTTTTCATGAGAAGCTATAACAAACTGGAATCGACCGAGATCCAAATAAGAGAAGGCAAGAAATTGACTATTACCTTCTTTGCTAATTTATCCTTTTCAGCAACAGGGTTCCCTTGGAGATTGAGATTCTTCAGATTGACCAAGGCATCAAGCACCTTACCTCAGAATATAAGAAACAACTGTAGTAAGAAATTTGTTCCATAAAGTGTTTAAGACCAAAAGTTTCAGTTTCCTGCATCTAACCTTCAGTTCAGACCATCTGGTAATCACATTATTCCCCAGATCCAGATTCTGGAGTCTCTTATTCTGAGCCAACTCAGCAGGGAGACCCTGAACCAAACATATTCACATCAAAAATAGATACATAATGAACAAAAAAACTAAGCTACAATAAAGTGAAAAGATAAACATGCAAAATCACTATTAACAACTGAAAGCCAGCAATTAGAATATAAGACTAGCAAAAAGAGTAATTGCAATAACTAAGCAAAAAAAAGAAGATTACAATAGAGAAGCTTCATATACAATTGAAAAAAAAATAAAAAATTCAACAGGCACGTAAATCAGCACAAACCTCAATAGCATTGTGAGCAAGCCGGAGCTCTTTCAGTTCAACACATGACTTGAGCGAAGACTCTAAACTCCAAAGTTGGCAGTGAGAAAGAGAAAGCTGGAACAAAGAAAATTCAAAGAGTTTCAGCAGAACTCAGGTGAAACTACAACCAAAGTTTAACCACTAGAAAGATGCTTACCTTTGTTATAGATTTGACATTCATCAGAGAATCACCAATATCACGAATCGGATTTTTAGAAAGAACTACAGAAAATAAAATAAAATAAAATCAAGATTCAAGAGGTAAATAGCAACTCATGTTTCCCATATCAAAACTCTATGTATCAATGCTAAAACATATGATGAAACTGCAATATACTGTCCTTTTTTCATGTGATTCATGTCAATATATATTCATTGCCAGAATCTTACCCTCAAATGGAATTAAAGGTAAATAAACAAACAAACAAATATGCTTCTCGGTACCCCAACAAATTAGACTGTAGGCCGCCAGGTAAAGCCAAGCTCATGCCTCCCTCATGTGGCCCTACATAAAACTAGGAAGGAGATCCCTTTGACTACAAGTTTTTAGGTGGACAAAATTTTACTGTTGGTCACTATGGATTGGCACCAGTATAACTACTTGAAGACCTTTTGTATCTTTTAGGATGTCAAAGGGGATAAGCCTGGAAGACTTCCAAGCCAATCACAGCAACTTCTCCTATATAGTTGATACTATTAGAGAATATTTAGAAGAAGAATTGAGGATCCACTAACTAACTAACAATCTCAACTAAATTAATAAATAAAAACAAAGAAACAATGTAGTACATCAAAAACAGAGGAAAACTACAAGTTGGATCATAATTGAAACTACAAGTCCATTAATGTAACTCATGAACTTAATTAGGCTTAGAAATCATACCAAGAGTGTTCAACTCTTTCATCTGTTCAAGTCTGCAAATTGAAGCAATCTCATTGTCTAAAAACCAAGAAATCAAACAAGTTAGTAGCAGTTCTGAAAATACAAGCAGAAATAGAAATACAGAAATATGACAGAGCTAATGCAAATGGATAGGCACATAATTAAAATTAACGAGTTAGTAGTATCGACACCATAAAGAAGAAAGAATTTTCCAAGCGCAGTGAAACGAACAAGAAAACAGCAAGGTTCCAAACCCTAAGGGCATGAGACATTGTCTCCATAACCTACCAACTGAGTAATAGTAATCTCAAGGCAAAATAACTTGTCAGATGTTCCATGCTAATTAGAGTTGACGCAACATAACTTCAATAATTGCCCTGGATTTTTTGGGCCGTGTCTTTTGAAGAGGACATGATACTCCTCTGTAGTGGGAATTCTAAAATATATCTGAAAACCTAGGTTGCTTACAGTTTAAGAGATGATTAGTTATGCACACACTCTTAAATCAATCATAACTTCAATGCTTTTGTATTTTTCATCAATATAAGTCACCATGTCAAACAGAAACGAAAAATAAGTGTGAGGGACTCTCAGAACATATTACCATGTCAGCATGCTGAGGTGGTTAGTTTTGTTAGACAACAACCGGCCCAAAAGCATAAGCTATACGGAAATGGTATATAAGAAATGTACAGCAACATAACTATCCACCCTCACATGCCGAGCTAACACAATGCATACAGACAGTTTCGGGCACTGGAGGACCTGAATTATGGACCTCCTGCGAAAAATGCTTTGATACATGTTTGATAACCATTGGTTCTGAAGCTCAAGGTATCAGTACCAGAGAATAACCCACAGTGTATACCAAGCTGACTAATAAGACTATTTACGTGTATTTAGTGATAAATTCCGCAATCAAACGTATTGTACATTAATGCATATTGTGTACTTGGAACCACAATAGTTCGACATGGGTTACTATGTGGTTAGACACACACCTCAGCAATCATCGTGCAAAAGGGTTTCAATGGTCAACAGCTAGAAATACAATATACCTTATTGCTTACATTGTAAGGTCCTCATTGTATATGTCAGCTTCAGAATGGGCCTATATGTACATGCATTTCTAGCTAACAATATTGTTCTACAACTGACTTGGCGAATCTAATTTTAGTAAACCTTGTTGTGGAAAATGGTCAGTTACTAAAATTTGACCATATACGTACGTGCCTAGTATTCTCATTATTTGAGTTAAACTCGGCAAAACTATTTACACAGAAAATATTATATTGGTGTGGAAAGTACTTGACAAACTATGATCAGAGACCTCTAATGTGCCTTACTATTCTAATATGATTTAGGTATTCCCTTAGAAGATCCCCCTCTTACTGTTTCACTAATACTACCAGTTTCATAATGTGTGTGATTATCCGTTATAATTGTTGCCACTCATTCCTGTATTATTCTCAAGATTTTCAAATAAAAAATCACCATTTAAAATTAATGCGCGCAAACTCACAATTGACTTGACCTCATCCATCACTGTGAGCTTATTCTTGCCTGCATTAACACCTGATTCAAAGATGAAACAAAGTGACTGTAGATGGCAATATGGATTTAATGTTTACAGAAATTAAATAAGGGACAAGAAACGCAAGCACATATGGCCAACGAGAAAATATACAAGTTCAGGTGCAGGTTAAGAGCTGTCTAAGACAGTGTTTCAAGGAAGTAGACAAATAAAAAGGTAAGAAGCCCTTAGGGCCACCTGATACTGCTCCCAAAAATGGAAGTTTTGCAGATGCTGAGAGTTGCTTATTGTTGGTTTCTTTTTTTTTCTTTTTTCGGTTTGACAGTTTTTTTTTTTGGTTAATATTTTTTCCTTTTTCGGAAGATTTGATGATTTTATCTGAAAAGAAGAGAACAATTCAAAAAGATGACAACATCCGGAACACAAAAGAAACCAATACTCGATTCACAACCGCTAACAGATATATAAGAACAGCAGGAGCCATAGCCGCTAATGCAAAGCAAAAAAAGCACAGATCCAAGGACATGGAAAAAGCACTCAATACTATAATGTTCCTCAATAAACTCCAGCTCCCCATTTGTTCCCTAGACAGGGAAATCAAGCCTGGGAAACTCAATATCCTGTTCCAGATCAAAACAGTAATTTCTAAACATACCATCTACTAATATGATTGTAATCACAAATTTCATTATTCGATACGACTTCGCATGTCTATCCTTACACGTCCTAAAATATCTGCCATTCTTTAGAATCTGTGGCAATGCTTTTAGTTTCCACAAGAGAAGATGTATAAAGAAGTGATTTTTATAGCATTTGACAGAAGTGAAACATACTTTCCCTTTATAGCACTTGTAGTGCTTCTTGGAGAAGTACCTATCAGGTGCGTCCTCAGGAGGCGCTTCCAAGTAAATATGAAAAAAGCACTTGGTGTGTTGATAAGAAGTTTTATTTGCCTCTGAAAACGGCACTTCTGAGAAAGTTTCCTATGGAAGCACTACAGAAAAAACCCTTATTGTCAACAGATCCTTCTCATAAACCAGGAGGAATGTAGATGACTGTGGATCTTGAGTATATATGAAACTTTTGACAAGTACATGAAGTAGGTCGGTGGGTTGAAGCACAATTCATTTCGAGGCACATTGAAGGATTTTTTTTGTTATAATCTAATCTACTTGTAAGACTCAGACCCATATAGAACATCAAATCATTTAAATTGAGGAACGGAAGATGTTGAAAACTTGAAATAGTTCCACACATTTGATTTACTGCCACTTCACCAAACTAACCTTGACGGTGTACATGCTAAATACATGGTTGTAAATTTTTAACACTGCAACATGTTTACAGTCACAAGAATTAGATCACACACACACACAGACTATCAAACCACAATATGGCTCCGAGAGACTGATTTGATGTATTATTTTAAACCTTATAGATCTTTACACCGTTCTTTAACTATAATACCCATACAACTTTTGTATCAAACACACTTTCTTCTCTTAGGGTTCTTCCACATGTAAGCCATAACAAGATATACTTTTGAATTAAGACCCATGTGAACTAGGGCCCTGGATACTCACTCTTACACCGCAAAATGGCACGTACCATACATACAACAATTAGTATACTTAATAGTCTAACATTGCTATTTCTAACAAAGGCGGCACACGCAAAATCAAACCATAGCGTATAGCTCTCTACCATATAAGCACAAAGATACATGTTTTTAAAATTTCATAAACTCGCAATTGGATGAGCAATGTAAACTATTCCATGCTACACAATCCACTACTTCTAATAATATCTACTTGTTATTCGGGGGAAAGAAAAAAAAAAAAAAAAACAACAACAACAACAACTAGGAAGAGGAAATGTATAGTGCTTACAGTGAGCTTAGAAAGTCCTTCAATTCCCTGAGGCTTTGCAGCTTGTTCTCCGAAACGCATAGCCACTTCAAATTGACGCATGACTTCAACCCCTGAATCACACAACAACAAATGTAGCACAAATCAGAAAACAGAAACAAATCACACAACGAGCGAGTTAGTTACCTCGAGCGAAGTGAGGGTGTTGGAGCTGAGATCGAGCCTCTCCAAGTTCTTGAGCTCGCCCAAGCACGAGACCTAGCCAATTGTACCAGAAGTATATATATCAGAACGGAGAGAGAGATTCGAGAAGGAGAGAGAAGACGACGAGTCATACATCGGAGAGAGCACGGTGAGTGAGGACGAGAGAAGAAATGGAGTTGGGGTCGTGAGTGTTGTTGCCCTTGAGCACCTGATCCAAGCTCAACCGGTTCATCCTTGCTCCCTCTCTCTGCCTCTGCTTTTGGTGGCGGGAATCAGAAATTAAACAAAACCGTGGTTTGGTTCGTTTTGATTTTTCTTTTTCTTTTTTAAATACTTTTCTTAAAAGTTGTATGTTTTAGTTTAATAAAAAATTATCGTGCTTTAAGTTTTTTTTTTCTTCTATTACTTGTTTTTATAAGTACATATAATATATCAATAAAATTTAGGAAAAATACCCAAATACCAAAAACAGGATCTTAAACCACAATCCAATGAAAATCTTTTCTCATAACCCATTTCAATGATTCTTAATAAAATATCAACTTTACTTTTCTCTCATCTTATTCCCATCTTATCTCTCTGATCTAAAAACTCTCTCTCTCTCTCTCTCTCTCTCTCTTTCTCTCTCTCCTCTCTCTCTCTCTCGCTCTCTCTCTATCTTCTCTCTCTCTCTCTCTCTCTCTCCTTCGCCACCGCCCTCATTTGTCGATGCCGCCCCACCCGCCGCTTCATCCCCGGCTCCGACAAGGGTTGGGTTAGTAAGATAAACTCATCCCACCTTTTCTCCTCCTCTCCCTGAAATCCTTGTTCTCACTCTCAAAATCTCAAACCACCACAAATGCAAGACATCTTCGGATCAGTCCGCTGATCACTCGTGTTCGGCCACCGGACACCGACGACTCCCCGGTACCCTAGTCGACAAGATCACCGCCTCCCTTCAGAAATCCCGAGTCTTCTCCAAACTCTCCCGCCGCCGCCATCCTCCTCCATCCCCAAAGAGACCGCGCCTTTGATCCGATGGCGCAAGGGCGAGTTGATCGGCTGCGGCGCCTTCGGCAGCGTCTACATGGGCATGAATCTCGGCTCCGGCGAGCTTCTGGCTGTTAAGCAGGTCAGGGTTTCCAATTCGAGTTGTTACGATTTTCGGATTGAAGTTGATTATGCTGCACATAATATTTATTAATTATTAATATTTTAATGATATTTTTTATATATTTATTTAATCAATTATTACTTATATATTCGCTGGAACCAAAGGGAATCTAGAAAAATTATTATCGTATGCATTTAGCGAGATTCCTAGTAATAAACTGGTTCCGATTCAGACAAGAGAAAATTTATTATTTAATCAAGATTATTAATTTATCAAACATTCATTTATAGAGGTTATACTGTAGTCATTTTTTGTGCATAGTAGCAAATAAATAAAACACGAGTTGGTAAATATAATAATGTATAGTTACATAAGGTTTTGGTAAAAGAACAACGTAGGTAAAAACAAATGTAGCACTCCTTCATAAGGTTGAAGTTTCTACATGGTGACTTGTGAGATTAAATTGCCAATTGAACTAGCTTCCTCTTTAGCAGCCTCCACAAATCGATCCTGCATTCATTAAACTCAGTGTTTACATCATTACATCAAAACAGTACTACAATATGTGTATACTAACCATCACATCGAAATGTCTATATCATATATTATTTGAGTAGACTACTCAAACCGGGTATGGTTCAAGGGACATAATATTTGACATTATTTTTTACACTGATTTTTATCTCTTGGATCTTGACTAATTTAATGGTTGTTATTAATTGTTAGTATGATTTGACAATGAGAGATGACAATAATATTATTTTCCAAACAAACAAAATAAATCAAGTTCAACAAATTTTTAGTTAAGAAAAATCCAGAAAATTGTTTACAAAAATTGAATTGCAGATGCCCAATATCATTTCTTCTAGTGACATAGTCTTCTCTTAATAAGTAGGAGGTGTGAGTTCAACTCACGCAGTTATAATTTACCTGATAAAAAAAAAATGAATTGCAGATCGAAGAACATGCCGAAATCAAGGAGAAAAAGACAATCCCAAGTTCATAGCAACTAAAGAGTTGCATTCCTTCTCAAATTATACCCAACACCATCTACTTCTCAAAGAAAAGGAAAATAAGAGTTTATAGATAAGGATTTTGTTCATCCTAGTATTTGATTTAATCCTCCTATGTATCCTAAAAGCAATGAATCAAGGTTTTCTCAAATCTCTAATCTCAAGCAGAGGTGCTAACATGATTTATCAGAATCATGGATTGTTAAAGTATGCAATTAAGAATAAGATTGATTTGGTTGTTCAAGAGCAAAGATCAAATGTGGATTTTGAATTTTTTTTTTTTTAAGAGATGCAATCAAACCTCTTTCATGGACCCGAATTGTTCTTTTTCTTGTTGAAGAACAATGGTGTTCTTCAAAGGTACGATCATATAATCCGTGATTTTTTTGTCTTTTTCTGACAAAAAAATTGTATAATTTTATTTATTTATCTTTTTTGATTGAAAATAATGTTATTGTCATGTCATTGCCAAATCATACTCACAATTAATAACAACGATTAGATTAGTTAAGATCTAAAAGATAAAAACCAATGTAACAAATAGTTTCAGATATTATGTCCGTTTAACGGACCCACTCAAACCATATCAAGTAAGTTTTAAGTTAGCATGACAATAACTATTTCAGTCTTAATATAAAAGTTTTATAATTCATGATTGAGATCATATCAATTTTAGTATGAAATACAATACATAATATATGGTATATAATTTTCAATAAAGAAAAATATAATGGTAATACTTACATGTATAGCTAACATTCGGCCTACTGCTCTCTTGCTTGACTCTTGAAGCTCACCAGCAAGCAAAAGTTCATCCAATATGTAGTAAGCCTGCTAATTCAAAGTGTTCTTTTCAACTGAAACTATATGTATCAGAGACTAAAGATACTTAAAGATGAGTAAAAAAAAACCTTATGGAAGTGAAAAATCAAATCCAGCTCGCAAACCTAATATGATATACCATAAGGCAGCCACAACATTTCAAAATCAATAATTACTAACAATAACATGCATTTCTATTTAATTTAAAAGAAGACAAATCTTGAAAATTCAATCAAGAAAAATTAATCACTTACACACCAAAATAGCGATCGAGTATCTCAACATAGTGGTGAATTAGTTGAAGTGTCTCTAGTTCATTGTCATCTTGGTCAATACACATGCAAAAATACAAGCTGGCATATCTGATCAAGCATATTTCATGCATATTCAAACCAACTAAACGAGTTAGTTATAACTGCTTATGCAAAAGCACTATTGCTACTAGCTAGATTAATGTTATAATTCAAACGAGGTTAATATTTATGTGCACAACCTTTATAGACAACTTTAAGTCCTCTCCATTCTATGAAGTTGCATAGCTTGGGGCCTCGATTGAGTATTATTCGCTCAGTTCCCGCATCACTTTTTTTCCAGAAAAGTTTATGGTCACAACATATACAATTAGCAGCAACAGTGCAAAAGCTTGAAGGTTTACATCACTGACGACTACACCAGTTCCCATAGGTTGAGGGTGTTGTACGTGATATGAGTGTATCCTTTAGCTTTTAGGAATTAGTGATTCCTTTTCAAGTTAGTAAGTACATAGTTTCTAGCTTGAAAAGGAATAATTGTTAACTTAGTTAAGGAGTAGTTTCCAAGTTAGATAAGGATTTATAGAGTTAGACTCTATAAATAGAGGTGCCTAGCTTAGTTCTAGGGACCATAGTGAAACAGAGACAACATATGTTTAGACTATAGTGAAACAAAGACAACATATGTTTAGACCAGAGCAAAACAAGGAGAGCTAGAGTGTTATTGTGAGAAAAGGCATTAGACAATAAACATTGTACCCTTTTGCACAATAATAAGAGAGGAATATATTTTTTTCGACCTACGTTACTTGGTGTTTTAGTGCTATTAATAATTCCGCTATAGTAGTACCACCTAGGTAATTCATATCAGTACGTTCTATAATATATGATTCATATGGTCTAATACATATTTAGTACAATAGAAGCTATATATGTCTGAACTTTATAATTCTCTTAATACTCTTTCACTCATGTATAGTATATAATAATTAGGGCTGGGCATAAAGACCGAGGACAAAAAAAAAAACCAGTAGAATCGGCCCACACTGACAAGTTCGGGTCGGGCTTTTTCACGAGCCTAGGTATGTTGCTTGCCTTGTCGGTCCGGTCCTTCAACGGGCCGGGCCCGGTCCTTTAAATAGGGGGACAAAATGGGCCCGAAAGTCCGATTGTGTGTGAATACTGGGTGTGAATAGGTGTGTTTCTAATTAACACTTTCCGTTTTCTTTTTTATAAGTATTAAACTGTGTGTTTGGTTTCTCCGCCTCTCACACCTTTCAATTCTTCTGGTCATAATCTTTCTTTCATTGACCTATCTCCAATTTTCTTCAATTCTTCAAATCCTCCCTCTAAGTCGCCGTTAAGCTCACCCACGTAATGCCATCTGCTGCCCCAACGTCGACTGGCTCGAGTCCCACAAGATCGAAATCGGTGTCCCTAACTCTCGCCGCCGTCTGCCGCGAATGCGGCCTCTCTCGTCTCTTCCCCATATTTGGGTCAATTTAGGCTGATCGGAGTTTGAGGTTAAGGTCAGGGATTGTGTAAAAGCACTGAAAACCGTATTGATGGGTGAATACAGGAAAATAGAACGGAAGGCCTGAAGGACGGCCGGTTTTTGGTCGGTCTGCGGTCCGGTCCCGGGTCCCGCCAAAATCTGTGGCTGGTCTCGGCCCGTGCCCAACCCTAGTCCAGGTAGTTTGTTTGATGAAATATCTCGATAGTTATTATGCAATTTGGGTTTGGCGTAACAATGTACGTTGAGGATCCGAAGTGACATCAAAAGAAATTCATTCATTTGCCTATTCAGAGCTTTGAAGGAATTGTATATTGCTATGTCTTACGCTTTCAAGAAGCAAACATAAATGTTACTTAGATGAAAAATAAGTTAGTCAATAACAAATGTTATCCATTATTGATTTCAAATATTTTTTTTTCAAGCAATGATAAACACTATCAGAATTGACATGTTTGATCCGTATTGTTATGCTATGTAGACATGAATCAAATGATTGAGTACATATATGACATATAACAACTTCGAAATACTTGAAAACTTAATACTAAGTTAGAGGGTATACCCTTCATTGTTGCTTAGTTGATTATTTTTTTTGTTTTGAAACAGTTGCTTGTTGTTATGATCCCTATTTACCTGTCTGATGAATATATCTCATGGAGTAGCTAAATTGTCTAAATGCAAAAGTGACATTACAGATTTGCAATAGAAGTGGGGATCAGCAATCATCATCTCTCCCCTGTGAAGAATTATAGATCTAATATTTGCACATCTATACAATAGACAAAATAGTATGATCAAAGATTATCAAATAGAGTGACAGAAGGTACCTTAGATCGTTCCTTTGCGAATAGGTTGAAAACCATTGGTAAGCCTCACCTTTCCTTGCCGGCTAACAAGAATGACAAAATGAATCTGCAGAAACATCGATTTAACCAGAAGACAAAAAGATCAAGATTAATAAAATATTTGAGACCAGGAAAAAAAACAATTGATAAATGCACAACAAGAAGGAATTACCATTTCTGAGAATAATTATAGATCTAATGTATCTCATTCACAGACTCTAATTCATGTTGTAATGTTTTATCCTCTCAATTTGGAATTTCGATTATATGAGATCTTTAAATATTGTTATCTTATTCTCCTTATTACAACTTTAATTAAATATAATAAGCCGTGCTTTATATTTGAATTCAAACAATCGTGCTCATTGATCCAGATTATTCGCACAGCCTTACCTTTTAGGTGCTTATAAGCATTATCTACCAACTGAGAATAAGCTTCATAATATCGGACTCTCAGATGTGTAAAATCTTAACAAGTTTACAATATGGTCACACAAAAATTAATACAAGAAGGAATTACCATTTCTGATAAAATATAGATCTAATGTATCTCACTTCACAGACTCTAATTCACTGTTGTAATGTTTATCCTCTCAATTTGGAATTTCGATTATATGAGATCTTTAAATATTGGTTATCTTTATTCTCCTTATTACAACTTTAATTAAATATAATAAGCCGTGCTTTATATTTGAATTCAAACAATCGTGCTCATTGATCCAGATTATTCGCACAGCCTTACCTTTTAGGTGCTTATAAGCATTATCTACCAACTGAGAATAAGCTTCATAATATCGGACTCTCAGATGTGTAAAATCTTAACAAGTTTACAATATGGTCACACAAAATTTAATAAGCTTTATAGATTATAGCCGGAAGACTAGATCAGTACTAGAGACTCAATATGTTTTTGACTAATCAAAAGAGCAGGCATCCATTAGAGGAATTTTTGATAAGGGAATGCAATAGTTACAGAAATGTCACATTTTATGACACAGGACAATATGATCATCATCATAGTTACTGGTATACATGCCTGTTTTTATAAAAGAAAAGTTTAGAATGCAGCATAAAACCACAAAATACATAACGTAGTGTATAAAAGGTATATTTCAATTACAAAATTCAGTGTCATAACTACCTAATCTCTCCCTAAATCATCCTAAATCCCAATTCTATATCATCTGAAGCATCCACAACATCCATAGTCGTTCTGGCCACCACCTAAACACCAAATGCCAATTCAATATCATCTGAAGCATCCACAAAAAACTCATCTTCATCCATGGTCGTTCTGGCCACCACAGCTGTTCCTGGAGTGTTGTTGTTGTTGGCGCGGCGCTGGAGCGTTGTTGGCAGCGGGTGGAGCTGGTGCTCTCCTGGGTACTCGCCGAACTTGGGGTCATCTTCGAACCACTATCACATTTCCCGCACCCCCCATTCTTCTAGTTATACAGTAAGCGAGACGATACCGATCGCCCACCCGAGGACTGCTCCCACACACTACTCAACCTTTATGGTGGAATGAGATTCACAAATTCTTATTAATGCTCTGAATGACCACGCTTCTACTCTGTGGCGTATCAAAAGTATTTTACAAGATATCAAATTTCTTGGCCGACTTTTTCCTTCTATCTCGTTTCATCATGTTTGGCTCGAGGCCAATTCTTGGCAAATAGCTTAGCTTCTTTGGTTCACTCAGTACCACCCCCTCTATTTGGATGTATTCCTTTCCTTTGTCCCCTCTCCTCTATTTGGATCTTTACAGGAGCGGTGTACATCGAGGTTTATGTTGTAATTTCTTTATTCATAAAAAAAAAAAAAGTATTTAGCTTTTATAATCCAACAAAATAAAAGCCAAGCATGGTTGGCTAAGAACTTGGAGTTATCAATCATCACTTTAGAATTACTATAACTTTAGAATTACTATACATGACACGTAAACCTTTCCAATTAACACACTGAACCGAATGTTTTTACTTGCAAACATGACAAAGCCAAACATCAACCTCTTCAATTTTTCTTTGAAATGAAAAATATCTATCTTTTTTTTTCTTTTGGAAAAGATCTTAATTTTTTATTACGAAAAGATATGATCTTTTTAGCTCAA
The DNA here is from genome assembly GCA_010134655.1 of Fragaria nilgerrensis. Classification (NCBI taxonomy): domain Eukaryota; kingdom Viridiplantae; phylum Streptophyta; class Magnoliopsida; order Rosales; family Rosaceae; genus Fragaria; species Fragaria nilgerrensis. The sequence continues at coordinate 22,359,082 of CM020979.1, read as the reverse complement.
GAAATTTTATTCACACATATCTATACACTTAAGACACCCCCATAATTTTTTTTGTGCAAATATTTCCTTAATCTTCCTTTATACCCTCATTATACATATTAAGTCCTAGCAAATCTGTACAAAATGAGCATCTTCTTCTTCTCCAATATATATTATAGAAAATTTCATATAAGTCACTTTCTTAACATTTTTTCTACATAAGTCAACCTTAATATTTTATCCATATAAGTCCACTTTGTGACCTAAATCCATCAGTTTACTTTCATACTATACCTAAACTACCCTTCCTTCCTGCTACCCCAATCCATCTGTTTTCTCTTGTATATAAGTTATAACCTCCTCTCTCCTCTCTCTCACCCTCTCCCTTCCTCTTCTACTCATCTCCAATCTCTGTCTCTCTCTCTCTCTCTCGTCTACTCTCTCTCTCTCTCTCTCTCTCTCTCTCTCTCTCTCTCTCTCTCTCTTCATCGGAAGACGCCGTCGCTTCAGAAATCAATGAAGATCGCCGACTAAGTTGAGGAAGATGATGACAGGCCGAAACGAATCAGACTCTGATCGAGAAGTATAAGATCACGTCGATGGATTCCAATCGAGAAGAACCAGATCTGGTCGACGATAGAGGTTTCTCTTGATCGGATTCGCCGACTCAACCTCGACATCGTTGAAATCGCTGGCAAATCTCTCACCGTATGGCTTCGTTACTTGTTTGATTGATTCTTCAATTCTTTGTTTCGCTTGGTGTTAGATCTGAAATTAGCTTTAAATTTCATGATTTTTTGCTTCTCTGAACAGATTTCGCATCAACGACGACCTCGAATTCATACTTAGTCGTTGAATTTGGTTCAGACGGAGATGGCCGGCTCTTGGTAGTGAAGGCGCGAAGTCCTTTGATTCTGATTTGTGCTTGCGGCGGCTCTGGTTCAGAATGGAAGGTCGAAATTATGGGGTTTGGCACCAGGTATGCTACTATCTTTGATTCAAGTGGAGGGGATTGACCAATCTTAGCAGAAAATGGATCCCGACTAGCTATCTTTCCGATTTCTATGTTTTTTTTTTTTTTTTCCGGATTTCTATGTAGTATACATGTAACACGGTGGTAGTATTTTTAATGTCGTAATAGTATCTTTTCAACAAGACAATAGTATTTTGTAAACACGATTGTAATATTTTTCAATTTATATAGTAGTATCTTTCTCAACCTTTAGTAGTAGATTTTGTTTTACTAGATAGTAACTTTTGTTCTGTTTGATAGTAGTTTTTGTTGTCTTTAACAGTAATTATTGTTTTGTTTAGTGTTAGTAATAGTGATTTTTATCGATGAGAATTAGTAACGTTAGTGTTGATGTGTTAGATAAAGCAGCTTTTGGTGCATGGTAATAGGTTTTGTTATGTTTAGGAGTTGTTTTTGTTAGTGGTGGTAGATTTTGTTACCATTGTAGTAGTTTTTTTTTACTGATAGTAATAGTTTTTGTTGTCGGTTGTAGTAGCTTTTGTTCAAGTCGTAGCAGCTTTGGTTAATGACAGTAGTAGCTTTTCATGTCTGCTGTAGTAGCTTTTCTTTGACAGTAGTAGCTTTTGATGTCGATTGTAGTAGCTTTTAGTGTTAGTGACAGTATCTTTTGTGATCTAAAGTCCTAGACGGCAGTTACCGAAACTCTTACCGTAGTAGTTTTTGTAGCTGGTGGTAGTAGCTTTTTTAACTGGTAGTAGTAGTTTTTGTTATGTTTGGAAGTTTTTTTGTCCACCCCAATATTTTGGTAGTTTTGTTACTAGTCATAAGTAGCTTTTGTTCTCGGTAATAGTAGCTTATGTTTCCAGCGGTAGTATCTTTTGTTGATGACAGTAGTATTTATCTTTTTTTGTTAGTAGTAGTAGCTTTTATTGTCAGTAGTAGTAGTTTTTGTGTTGTGGTAGTAGCTTTCTATGCTGGTAGTAGTAGCTTTCTTTGCTGGTGGCAGTAGTTTTTTTGTTATCGATAGTTTCTTTTGTTGTCAATGGTAGTAGCTTTCTTTGCTGCGGTAGTAGTTTTTTTTTGCTGGTGTAGTAGCTTTTGTTGCTATCGGTAGTAGTTTTCTTTGCTGGTGGCAGTAGTTTTTTTTTGTTATCAGTAGTATCTTTTGTTGTCAGTGGTAGTAGTTTTTTTTGTCGGCGGTAGTATCTTTTGTTGTCAGTGGTAGTAATTTTTGTGGTCGCTAGAATTCTCATAGTGGTTGGCCAGAAAGTTCGTCGGAGGTCTGCCGGAAAGTTCGTCGGAGGTCTGCCAGAGACCTCGCGGAGGTCACCAGCCAAGACCATGTGTGTGACTTTTACATTAGTGACATTTTTGTAAATATAAGAGAGAAAATCTAATTTTTGGTTGGATGACAGTATGTAATTTTGTTGAACTTTAATACCTAATATAAGACTCTATTTAAACTTGTGTGGACTTATGTGAGTAAAAATGTTTAGGTGGACCTATATGAGAGAAAATGTCTCTAAGTGGACTTTTATGTAATTTGCCATATATATTAAGTCCCAACAAAACATGATGATGAACAATAGATATTAATGAAATAATATATCATGAAGACCTCTTTTATACTTTGATTATTTGATTTCTCTATACTTCATATAACGTGAGAGATAGAGAACAAAATTTTCATTGATTTTGACTCTGGTGCTTTTCTCATCTTTCACCAACTCTACCTTGCCACTACCCCAAATTCAAAGCTAGCTCAGTCATGACTCCAAACACAAATTATCACTAATATCATAATCTGCTACAAATTGATGGATGTGATGATTTCATCTTATGAATTCAATATTGATTCATTTGATTGATAAAACGAATTGGAATTAACAACTTGATCAAAAGATTATGGAATATTGTTTTGCTGTTTAGACTCCAGTATAATATTTATTTAGTTTATTTCAGCTTTCTCAAATCAAGGGTAAAACAGTATTTAAAAAGTTTTAAAATAAGATGTGTGTATCTAGTAATTAGACATATGTTAATAAAATTTCTCTTTTGGCTCCGTTTGTGACCAAAAAAAAAAAAAAAAAAAAAAGAATAGAGGATAGGATCCTTTTCATTAAAATAAGAAAAACCTAATTAACAATTTAAAAAGAGAAAACAAATATTTAATAAAGAAAAAAAGAAAAGCAAAAGAGACGTTGTTGTTTCTTTTGAAGAAGATAACTAGATAAGAGAGAGACCCTCGGTTTTATTTCAAATTTCAAACCCAGAGGAAGAGAGACCCAATTCCATTTGCCATGAACTCCCAATTCCAATTCCATTTCCGGTAAATTCCCAATTCCAATTCCATTTCCATTCGATGGATTGGAGATGGTCGCTAGGATCGTTTCTCGTCTTCAATTCCATGTAAGAAGTGGCTCTTTCTCTGTTCCTTGTGAATTTTTGTTTGCTTGAATATGAGCATGAAACTAGAATCGAATTATTGGTGCTCTCTCTGTTTTCTTTCTCTAATTGTTTGCTGCGAATTGGATTAATATGTTGCCTTGGATCAATTGGTGTACCCAGTAGTTCATGATTTTGTTGCCATCGGAAAGAGAATATTGTTCTCTTGAAAACAGAGAGAGATGAATGGTTTACCATTTGAAGAGTTTAATAAATGGTTTTACAACAAAAAATATGTTGCCTTCGATTCATTGGCGGTGCCTAGTTCATGATGCTCTTGCCTGAGAGATTATTGTTGTCTTGAAAGTTCATGCTCTTACTGTTAAAAAGTAATAATTGATCCCTAAAAAAGGGTATTAAGAGAGATTGTTGGAAAGAGGATTATTGTTGCCTTAAGATTGTTGCCATTGAGATTGTTGCCTTTCGAAGTTCATGATTGGTGAATCTGACATGAGTATAAGTCATTTCAGCTCATAAATTCATAATGTGAGCTCGCAAAGAGAGATTCTTGTTGCCTTTCAAAATTCATGATTCTGCACTTTGAAACTTGAGCTTGTATGAACCATTCAAATGAGCTTGCCCAAGCTGGAGTTACAACAGAGAACTCATTGAGGCTGGTTATTGGCTCTGAAATTGTTGCCTTGTACGCTGATTTCATTTGTGAGCAGGAGGCTGTGTCTTGGGTGAGGAAGGGCTCTCTTCATTAATTCAGAAGTTTGTAGACAATAAATGGATTAAAGGGCATGACACTGGCGCCCACAGCTCCGAAATTGCATCATCTTTTATTTGCATATGACAGTTTCTTGTTTGGCACAGCATGTGAAGAAGAATGTCAACAGTATCAAAATATCCTTTATACATATGAGATTGGGGTATGGCAACGTGTCATTTTGCAAAAGAGTAGTGTTGCATTTAGTTAGCATATGAATATGATGAAACAGTTGCAGTTGGCTAGTATGTTGGGAGTTAAGAGGGTGGATAAGATTGTTGCCTTTCAAATTTCATATTTGTCATTTCATGGGTGTGATGCATAGAGACCTCAACCTGAGACATGTTGTGTAGAAGGATGAGAATTCCATTCTCAAGCTACTGATTTCAGGTTCTTAGTGTTCATCAAAGAAGGTATGTGGGCTATTTGTTTGTTTAAGTTTGCCATTTGTGAATTTCTAGAAGGAGCATTTTGTAGTTGCATTACTTGCTGGAAGTTCACTCATATTGTCTAGGAAGACTGACTGGTTTATACTGTAGGAAAAGTATTTAGGTGAATTGTGCAGTTTCTGTTCATCCAAACTAGGTTGCTTGCTAAACATATGTTTAAAATAGTTTCATTACCTGCTTGAAGTTCGATCATTTAGCTAGGAAGACTATTTGGTTTATATCATAGGAAAAATATTTATGTGAATTGTGCATTTTCTGTTCATCCAAAACTAGGTTGCTTGCTAACGTATGTTTCAAATTGTTTAATGCTAGACCAATGGCCAAGTTTATTAAAAAGTTTGTTGGATCCCATACGATATTATTAAGTTTGACAGAAGACCAAGCCAATTTGGCCTTAAAAATCTTTATGATGACTGTGGATTATGTAGCTGGCTATTCAGATGGTAGATAGTCTCTTTATGAAAATCTTATGGCAATAATGGATTTATTACTTTTAATTAGTGGCAGATATTGAGTATATCTTTTCAGGGAGGTAAACTGGAATTGAGTTTCATCAACTTTAGAAACCACTCTACTTCTATATTCGAATTTATTGTGCCATGTTTGGTACATGGTGCACCAAGCAGTTTCTATTGTCATATTTCCTACTTGGCCTGCATCATTTTGGGCAATTGAAGAGTACTAATATCGCTGGAAAAAAAAAAATATTGGTGAAATGAAGAGTCAGAATAAGGGAAGCAATGTAGATGTTGTATTAGTTGCAGAAACTTTAGAGTGCAGGATAGTCAAGAGTATTTAACTATGAGCTCCATGTTTGAATATTAAACCAAGCCAAAGACTGTTGCTATATCTCTGTGTCTGGACCTTTGACTATTGTGTTTATTTTTGATACCACGGCTATAAACTTATATTTGTACTGTTTGGTGAGCTGAGTTTATTCCTTAAACTTGATGTACAATATGGTTGGCTCATTTTAAATACTCAGTAGTTTCATGGACTTGATAGTTATCCCTAAGACAACATCATGGAAAGATGTATGTCTTAAGATCACTGAATTGTCTTTTATTGGACTAACTGCATTCAACTGGTCATCACATCACTTTTTTCCTTAACTACCACGGAGTAGATTATATAATTATAGTAATTTACTGCCTATATAAGTAGTATGTACATATGTTTGATAACTATTGGAGTATTGGCCTATCAGCACATGGTTTATGTTTTTATATTGGGTAAAATATTGTATAGTCTTTGTGGTTTAAAGTTGACATCTGTTTAGTCCTTATGGTTTTATTTTAATCTGAATAGTCCTTAAAGTCACGATTTTTCATCCAAATAGTCCTTATGTTTTTTTTTTTAATCTGAATAGTCCTTAAAGTCATGATTTTTCATCCAAATAGTCCTTATGGCCTTTAACTGAGAAAATTGTTGGAAGGACTAGTTGGATGAAAAATTGTGACTTTAAGGATTATTCAGATTAAAATAAAACCACAAGGACTAAACAGATGTCGACTTCAAACCACAAGGACTAAACAAATTTCAATTCTTTTATATTCATATATGTTCCATTGCCAGGAAGAATAGCTATCCACTGTGTTCTGTATCGATTCCCCTAGCATGTAATCTTATCTTTTGGTTGTGCCTCTTATTAAGTTGTTCTTCTGTATCTTTCTGAAATTTTGTACTTTGCTGCATGTCTTTTCATTTGTTGCTTTCATTCTCTTCCAGATATATTTTGAACCTCTAGTCTATGAGAGTATGCATTTGAAGGTTTTAGGCAAAGTAATTTGTCAAGCAAAGCTATTCATTTTTAAGGTAGAAACTGCATTTTGAATTGAAGAAAGTTCTGCAGAATTTCCTGAGAAGAAAACTCACTTTATCCTTTCTTTTATCCTACTTCCAGATCTTCAAATGTTCTGAAAATTCGACAGTTTTCTTTTGGGGCAGTTGACTAATGATCTGGAAAGTTTCAGATTATTCTGTTGTAAATTGATTACTCGGTGATTTTCCAAAGTGTAGTCTGCACTTGGTAAAGTTTCCAGAATTTCAAGTGTACCTCTTTGTTTTCTGCTTAGTTTCGAAATCTTATTTGGACCATTTAACCTCTGATCTTCTATTGTATGTACAAGTAGACATTTCATTGGCCATTTCAAAACTGATTTCAAGTCATTTGGTCTTAAAATAAATATTTGGTGGATTTTCTAATTTGAAGCTGCTGCTGCTATATTATTTTCTGAAATCTTGACAAGTTGGTCAGTATGTTCAAGTTTTGCCACATTTCCTGAACTCCAAATCGCTTGAGATTTTAGATGTTCTTTCTTTACATGATTACTTATGATCCAGAAAATTTGTAATCCATCCCTTTCCGAACAAAAGTACAATGAATTCTCTAAGCCAGGCTGCTACTGTGTTTTATACCAATTCTCGTATGCGATATGTCTCTCTATAGTCATAACAATTCCATTGATTCGTATTCAATCCTTACCTACAGTATGCAAGTTGTTTCAAATCCTTACATTGAGTGATCATTATTTCCTTGTCATTTGGTTGGTGTTTTCTACAGATAACATATCCATTATAAAATTGTACTTCACCGCTTCCTTTAAGGCCAAGATGGTGCCAATCTTGTAGCTAAGATTGTAGCTATTTCAACGGTCTCAAAGGTGCCAAATTATTAAACTACTGAGTTTCTGCTAGATATAAACATGCTACTAATCAGGTTTATTAACAATGAGTCATGCTACTAACCTCTGTGGTGGTGCAATGCACCTTCAACGAGGCTAAATGAATTACTAATGTGACAACCCAAGTTTTGCTTAATTGCAAATGGGTCTTAATTTAGTCTCCTAGGGTGGTTAATTCCATATACGGATGAAATTCATCTGTCAGTGGCTTAGCTGTTGTTCTTGGTTGAAGTAATATGCAATACATCAAGAGAGGGTAATGCAAAATATCAGGCAACTTAAATTTGCAATATAGAAGAGAACGTTTTCTTCTCAGCTGTTCCCTATATACTAAGTTACAAAACTTAGAATTGCAGAAAGGGTAATGCAACTGAGAAGGCAACTGGAGCCAAAAGAACCAACCCCATGCCACAAACTGTAACTGCACACAGCACCAAATATCAACCACCTACCAGATGCAACTACATCATAGAACACACATATTCCACACAATGGCTGGAAAACCTATGTGGTGCAATCAGGGTTGTCATAGTAAGCAGAAATCTCAAAGTATTCATTGTCATATATCTAGATGAAATAACTTGTAGAAAGTTCTGAACTTCTAATAAAATCAAAATTATTATATAGCATGCCTCTATCTTTGGTCCTCTCTGTTGAGATATTAATCTCACATCGGGAATATGGGACCTTGCTTGTGGGTTAATAAGGGTTTAGGCCACTCCATTCATTACCAATTGGTTTTGGATGTGAAACCCAGACTACTTTATCATGGTATCAGAGCAGGTTACCCACGTCCACGTGTGAAGCCCAATGGCCACACGAACTCCACGTCACCCTAAATGTTGTCCACGTGTTAGGCTTGAAGATTCGCCACACGTGCGGGGGCGTGTTGAGATATTAATCCCACATCGGGAATATGAGACCTTGCCTGTGGGTTAATAAGGGTTTGGACCACTTCATTCATTACCAATTGGTTTTGGATGTGAAACTCAGACTACTTTATCACTCTCCAAGAACCCTTCTGGTAGCAGTACCTCCAACTCCAGTTGACTCCTCACAACCCACAAAAATCTCTGGTTACTTCTCTCCAACCCTACAGCCATTTCCTTAAACTGCTCTTCAGAAAACGTGCCTTTGCTTCCAAAGCACAAGAACACCGCACTCCGGCTCGGCTGCTCATCCAGCCACAACATCGAACCTTGACCGGTAGGCCCATTTTCAGAGTTGGAAATCAACGGTTCGATGTGATACAACGACGGAGTTCGATCATTAGGAACACAAACACCTTCCTTTATGGCCTTGATTGCTTGAGGCTCTAGTTCTACGAATGTGTTGGTTATAATACCCTCTGCTTTTGGAAGACATGAAGCAAAATAGAGAAAGTAATCATACGTAGACTCGTTGCGGTCGAGAATAGGAACCGGCATTTGCGAGCCTCGGAGTGCTGGTAATCCCGAAAAGTCCACAATGGCGTCGTTTAGGTCCTTGAAGCTTTCCGCCGTTTGATCATGGAGGCGGAGCCAGGATTTGAGCCTTGGGGGGTCCAAACATTATAGCATAAGTGTATATTAAAATTTTGTAAAAAGTTACCTGACTCAATGTTTAATTTAATCATCTTTAAATGAAGCAAAATTTTATTGTATACATCTCATAAACTCATGCAACATTAAAATGTACGAATGAAGAAAATAGTAATTTACGCATCACTTAATACTTCATATTTTTTGTTTTGATAAATTCATTAATTTTTATGTTTACTAATTAAAAGAAATCAATTATCTTAACAATTTTGATTGGTAAGACATAAAGACCGATCAATTTATAGATATATTTTTTAATATAATTTATTTGTCATCCAAGATTAATTAATAGGTAGAAAATTAAGGGGGGTTTAATGATATAATTAAACAGATTTTAATGATAATTAGCTAAGCACCTAAACTTCAAACTTTTCAAAAACCAAAGGGGTTCAGACCCCTTCGGGCTGAGCACAGCTCCGCCCCTGACCTCAGCCCCTGATGGACAGTGGGGAGGTAGAGAAACAAAGCAAGAACAGAGGCGCATGAGGTGAAGTAATAGTAAGTTGGGATGTCAGGGTGGTAAAGGTGATGCACTGCTGACGTGATGAAGGCGAGGACTTTGGAAGTGAGAGAGATGGTGTTGAGGGCTTGGAGGACATTGGGGATGGATTGTGTCATGAGCTGGATCAAGCATTCGGGTCGGTTTGGGCGTCGGGAAGGGGGAGGTTGAGTGAGGGGAGAGTGAAGAAGGAGATCAGATGGAGGTTTGATCTGAATCAGAAGAGAGGAGATGGTTGATGTGGGAGGATTTGGCAAGAGGGGAAGATGTGTCCACCAGGACTGTTATGGAGAAGTTGGGGTGGTGTTGGGAGATGAGCTTTCCTAGTTCGACTATGGAAACCATGTGGTGCGATCCAGGTGATGCTGGATATAACACTGCTTTCTTTCATTTCCGCCATTCTTGATCCTAACAGAGAGAGAGAGAGAGAGAGAGAGAGAGAGAGAAGAGAGAGAGAGAGAGAGAGAGAGACTATCTTATATAGTGGAAGACTTCGGGCTGGTAAAAGTCGTTGTGGCGGCTTGTAGAAGAAAGACACGACATCTCCAACCAAATAGCCAAAAAGAATTGTCAAATCAAAATTTGACATCTAATTGTCAAAAATGACAAATTTTTACTCCGACCCATTTTCAAATTCATATATCACTCATCATTTTTTTATTAACTATTCATATAAATCTTTTATTTTATAGAAAATAACATCCCACCATACTAAACAGTTACAAAAACAGAAAACCCACATTTCAAAATATTTAAACAGAAAAAGACAAGAGCCCAGGCCCAAAATCAGGTGATGCAAGCTGACTTTAAAATTAATAATAAAATGACCAAAATCTCCAAATTATTAAAAAAATTACGTCTATTGCCACTAGCCCATTTATCTCTTTCTCCTCCCGATGATGCACACAACACTCTCTCTCTCTCTCTTCAAAATCAGATTCTAGATCTAATTGATTTTGTCTCCAATAACCAAATATCAAAATGGTGTTCGGTTACTATGACGTTGTCTCGGTCAATGTCGAGATCGACAATGACACACTAGATCTCACCGGTGAGACATCGGAGCTCTTGAAGATGCAGCGGAGCTCTTTGGTGACGACGACTTTGGTCGGCTATGTCCATCGTCGAGTACAACCCTAAGCTCTCCAGACGTTGTGGCTTCAACCTCGGGCTTTGACAACTTATCACTTTGAAATTTGTGGTCGTGGCTTCGAACCACTGTCCGATCAAGTGTTGGTGGTCAGTGGTCATCGAAAGCGTCGAGGCTGCTGTGATGCTTGTGAATGGTAAGTTGTTGTGTAATAAGGGATATGTAAGTTATTTGGCTGTGTGAATGTGCATGGGATGGGGTTCATTAAACAATATCATGTCTTCTTTGGTTGGTTTTTGATATATTTTTTGTGGAAGTGTAAGATTCAAAAAAATACAATGGCATTGTTGAGGACAACTACTGTGATTATGAAATGGTGGATAGTGTTAATGCAGACATGTTGCATCATGTGCTGCAAGAGATTGTCAAAACTCTGTTTTTTCGATATTCAAATGTGTGCTGCTTGAGCCCTTTTGATGTCTTGGTATTATTGGGTCTGCTTCACAGTTGGCAATTTAGAATTGACATTTGAATATATGAATTTAATACTAACATTGTGTATCCTCTTATTATTGTGGGGTTAATTGCTTGGTTCATTTTATAGGAAAAGTTGTGGTGTGACTGTGTCCCTTTTGGACAAAAGATGGCATGTGCCTCTTGCTTTGTAAAAAAATAAATAAACAAGTTGTGATATGTTGCTGAGCATTTGATATGTGGTGGTGATGATGAGTTTGATACTGCTATTGCGCTTGATTTGGAGGATAATGGTGGAGGATTAGAGAGACTATGTGTTTGATGATGTTGTTGGGTAGTGTTATAGATGGTCAAGAAGAATGTAGTAGTAGCAGCAACAACAACAACTAAATTACCAGCTAGTGCAGTAGCATGATTGGAAGAGTACAAGTGTAGCAATATATTAGAAGAATAGATGTGCAGTAGTAGGATTGAAAGAGTATTGGTGTAGGAGCAGAACTCGACAAGTACAAGTGTAGTAGCAGCTAAATTCTAGCGAGAGTGCAGTAGCAGGACTTGAAGGTATATGTGGTTTGCTATATATTAAAATCTTCAAGTAAGAGTACCGTCTTTTTCTTGAGAAAAAAAAATCCAATTGCAGCTGTGGTACTCAAAACCTGCTACTACATGTACTGAAAATAACTACTGCTACTACATTGAGCCACTGAAAACCTGTTATTTCACTTATTAAAACTGTTACTGCACTAGCTGAACCATTAAAAACCTACTACTACTGCATGTATTGAAAATAGCTACTACTAGATTTGCTGAGCCACTGAAAACCTACTACTGCACTTACTGAAGCTGCTACCACACTAGCTCAACCACTAAAACCTTGCTACTACATTAGCTGAGCCACTAAAAGCCTGTTACTGCACTTACTAAACCTGCTACTACACTAGCTGAACCACTAAAACTCTGCTACTACATCTGTTGGAAGTGTAGTTTTCCAACAAAACATGCAACTACATTAGTTGAGCCATTAAAAAACTACTACTGCACTTACTGAAGCTGCTACTACACTAGCTGAACCACTAAAACCCTGTTACTACATCTGTTGGAAGTGTAGCTTTCTAACAAAACATGCTACTACATTAGCTGAGCCACTGAAAAACTACTACTGCACTTACTGAAGCTGCTACTACACTAGCTGAACAACTAAAACTCTACTACTACATCTGTTGGAAGTGTAGCTTTGCAGCAAAACATGCTACTACATTAGCTGAGTCACTGAAAATATGTTACTGCACTTACTGAAGCTGCTACTACACTAGCTGAACCATTAAAACCCTGCTACTACATTTGTTGGAAGTGTAGCTTTCCAGCAAAACATGCTACTACATTAGCTGAGCCACTGAAAACCTGCTACTACTTCTACTAGGATGTTAACCTCTACTACTTTCTACTAGAATGTTAACCTCTGCTACTACTTCTACTGGAATTAACTGCTACTACTACTGGGATGTTAACCCTTGCTACTACTTTTACTGGAATTAACTGCTACTAACACTAAGTTATTTAAAACCTGCTACTGTATTTCATTTACTAAAAATCTCAAAATAGCTAAAAGCATATTTAATTAGTGTAGGGTTAGTTTGGTAAATTAAACTATGACCCATGACATGCAGAGAAAAGATTATCCTTAATTGTTAAAAACTGTCCTTATTTGTTTAACAACAACACAAATTGATTTATTTGTTTTTCAAATCCTTTTAGAGGATGTATATGTGATTTGCTATTTATTTTATATGAAGAAATAGGAAGATGAGAGAGATAAGGAAAAAGACATAAGCTTTAGCATTTCGGTTGAAGAAGATTTTATGAGTCTTTTATAACTGTTAGGCTGACATGTCCAGAGTAACTAATCGGTTGGAGATGCTTTGACACATTAGGTTTTCTAGAGGTGTGATTTTTTGGTCCTCCGTTTCAGTAGAAAGCCCCACGTGGCAACTTTTTATAACTAAAAGGTGAATAGTAAAACTTAACAAACGTCTTGAAACAAAATTATGTAACCCTTTCTCTATCCCCACCCCTCAATCTCACAAATGCACTTTCACTTGTTTCCTCGCCATACACCATGAAGCATCTTGTCCACCCCATGTCTGCCACGACCATTGCCAACGGTGGCAAGGACCCTGTTGTCATCGAAAGCCCGCAAAGGCGATGACACTAGTGGCGGCGCCGAGGCCCCGACACCAAAAAATGGATAATTGAGACCAAGAAGGCTTTGCAACTGCCTAAGTACCTAGATCATAATGAGCTCAACATTGTGCTTAGCACCATTGAGTCGTTCTCAACACTTTATATGAGTTATTATACTATCAATAAATAAACATTTATTACTTTAGAATTTTATTATAGTAATTTACAACCAAATTGAATCAAAATTATTGTTTAGTTGAATCAAATTTACAACATTGACATCAACTATTATCAAATTCTTTTTACACATTTACATATAATTATACCAGGTTCCACATCGACAACAACATGTTCATAAACTTGTAAAAATGCCATAGATTGAGTATCACCTCTAAAAGAACTAAAATTACCTAAAAAGTGAGTTCCTTTACCACAATATCTGTAAATATGGGTATGCACCTAATTAAGCATGACTTCATCATGTCAGTAGCTTGGTTTACTTACAATAATTCATTAATTTTTTTTTGTTAGTGACCAATGTTTTTTTGTGCCTCTAGCGTCTATACACTATGTTTGTAGTATTTAGACTCTTTTTATTAAGCAAACGTCGATTTCCTAATGAGTGGTGTTAGTACGTCATTTTTTAAGGAAAATGATTCTAGGCCTTAATAAGGCCTAAGATTTTTAGCCTTAATCCTATGTGGCATGACATGTCACCTAAACACATCATCAATTTAAAAAATCATGTCATTGCATTCTTAAATAAAAATACAATCTTATCCTTCTCAAATCCAATGCTCTAGATTATTTTGTCTTTATTTATAATAAAATATTTTTGAAGCCATTTTTTTCATTATGTTCATTATGATTAAATTTAAACGAAATTTTACATACACACCCCAAATAACTTAATACACATTCATTTCTTAATACACCACTTATTTAATTTCTCATTCAGATATTTTACTAAATACACAACCCAAAGTATCTGAAATACCCTTAATCTAAAAATCCATGAAATATCATATTATGTGACTATATTAACACTATTATTATTTTATAATTAATATATATTAGATAATTTAACATTTTATAGATGTTCATATCTATTACTTGTGTTAGTTCTTGAGAAATTCTTACAAATTCATTGTTCATTTCAAATTCTTAAACATGAAAGTGATAAACAAGATGAAAAATACATATCTGAATACTGTGGGTGAAAAAAAACATATGTGAAATATAACGAAATAGGTGTTCATATGCATAACAATTACGTCGTTTGACATTTTGACACTCTAAACTTAGAAATTATGAATCTTTAAGGACAAAAAAGAAATTAATTGATTATCCAAATTTCCTTGCAAATTTTATGTTTATTTTAATAGTTTCCCTAAATAAGTTCTTGATCTTAAAAATTTAATTTGTTTTAATATTTTAATTTGGTTTATATTTCACATTATTAGTTTCTAAATATAAGTTCGTTGTTAATATTTAAATTGTGTTACACATACCTCTTTTGGTCATTTAACATACCAATCAAATATGATTTAAAATATCAAATAATAGGATGTATATTAAGTTATTTGAGGATCTTTTAAATGCCTAATATAATGTGAAATATATATATTTTTGAAATTATTCTTATTCAAAAATATGAATTCTTATTCAAAAAAAAAGAAGAATTCAAAAAACTATATATATATATATATATATATTTGTCCAAAAAATTATATAATTCATCTAAAAGGATTCGATACAAGTTTTTCTATGTATTTTATGTTTAAAATTCGATGAAGAATGTATAGGGATGTTAATTGGGATATTCGATGAATAATTATATTCGAAATATCAAAGATTACGAATTTTATATAGAGATATTGTACTTCTAACCGTAAAAATGAAAAAAATGATGAATTAAAAAGTTAAAAATTGAATTTTGATTCACAAAGATGGAAAGAAAATCAATTTCAAAAAAATAAGATGGAAAGAAAATTTATTGATATCATAATTGTGACCCTTAAAATCTGATAAATTTCCCTTATTATAATGTTAGACTCCATTAAGAAATAAATTTAATATAATTCATGTAATGTAACTAATTTATGTATAATTATTGTCTAATTTGGATTTAAGAAAGATAAGATTATATTTTTTTAAGAATGACATGACATGCCGCATATGATTAATGCTATAAATTTTAAGTCTTAAGACCCTTTAACACTACCCATTTTTTAACTGTGCCTGTTGTAATTAAATGGGAGCCACCATTCTGGCTTGACATTCAATGAAACACACAATTTCCTATATAAACCAACAAATATCTTCCTTACGGGCGGCCATGTCTCAACGAACATACATTAGAAAACTCTAAACACGACGATAGATTCAAGGAAACTGACCCTCATTTTGTTTTTGTTTTGTGAAAAAGTAAATAATAGAGGCAAATATAAAAAAAACCAATATACAAAAATCATGAAGCAAGTAGCGGAGTTGCAGTGTGAGAGTCAGCCCACCCTAAACTAACCCAACCCCTTCACGGCTTCACTCTCCTCCTCCTAGTCTCCCACCTTATTTACATCTCTCTCTCTCTCGGATCCCAAACCCTAGAGAGCTGAGAGTAGATCGAGAATGGGCCATGGGAATAAGCCCGGGCAGCGCCAAGTGTTGGAGTCCGTCTACTCGGCGATCGCGCTCTTCTTCATCCTCGTCGCCTGCGTCGAGCTCTGTGACGCCGCCACCGTCGTCGACGTCTACCGCCTGATCCAGTACGACATGTCGGGCGCTCAGTTCGGATCTCGCCTCGCCAATCTGAATCACCACGCTGGCTCCCTTCACTCTCCTCCTGGCTCTGATCTCTCTCGCACTGTCCTCATCATCCCCTTGCGTGACCTCAACATCACCTTTGTCACAGGTACCCTACTGCTCCCATCTATAATCTCATTCAAGATTTTCTAGATTATTAGTTTTCGGAACCAAGCGAAACTCAAAGAATTAGAGTGCTAATGTGATTACTATACGATTAGTTTCGGAGTGAGGATGTTCTTGGATTTGTATTTTTCAGTGTGAGTTTATTTGAAAAATGATGTGGAGCGTAGGCTAGGATATGTGCTTAATGCCAGGTCTATAATTTCCTTATACAGGTGAAATGAGCATTTCATTAGTGAACAAATGCTTTTTATTAACTCGATAAGATATTTTAAAAGGGATCATGGATGTCGTATGGTTTCCTGAAGATGTTTGATGCAATTGATTCTTAACCTGTAACTATAACTTATAGTGGCATTGCTAGTTGGATGATATGTACCGACCTTTCTATGGTAATCGCTGATGAGATTGTTGATCCTATGGCAGACTATATTACCCAGAAGCAGCCTCTGGGAGGCTTGCTGATTTTGCTTCCCCAGATGTTTAGGCCTGAAAATATTGAAATGGCAAAGAGTAGTCATCAGACTGATGGAGACGATCAATTGAAGACTGTTTTGGCTGAACTTGAAAAGCTACTTATACATTCCAAGATACCTGTGAGTCGAACTGACTTAACTTTTCTTATTCTTTCTACAATCATGCGGTTGTCTTCATCCGTTGCAACTTCTTGTCTATGATTTTCATGCTTATGCCTATTGCTTTTGCATTATCTTTCTATTGTTGTACTACGTACATTGTTCTTTAAACTATTGATGGAGATTATTCTTTTGTCTTTTGCTTTTTCATTTTTTTTGTACCTTCATTTTCTTTGGCCCTCATGGATTCAGCTTCTGATATTCAATTGTTTTTTTCTTTCTTAATTTAAATATTAAGTTTTTCATTATTGTTTTTTATTTTAGTGAATGCCAAATATCATATGATTTAAGGTCCCCTTAGTTTCATAATTATACTTATCAGTCAACAGGGCTTTGGTTCCAGCTACCAAAGTCAGTATCTCAGTCGACATGACTGTGTATGTGTACAGTATATGTGGTGTGTGCGTGTTTTCTGTTTGCTGTACATGCTTAACCTAAAATTGAAGATTTCAAGGGATAATCTCAAAATCGATTTTACTTCCACCTACTACATTTTATCCTAGAACTATCTATATCTCGATGCTTGCAAATAAGGGTGAGATGCTGATGCTCATCCACAATTTTTTTTACACTATCTGTTGGTAGATCCAAAATGTTATCTGGAGTATTTCTTAATCTTTTAGGTTATTTACTTATATGAGTTCAATAGATCCAAAATGTTATCTGGAGTATTTCTTAATATTTTAGGTTATTTACTTATATGAGTTCAATAATTTTTCAAATGTTCCTCTAAGGTATGCATGTCTAAAGAGTAATTTTGTGGTGGTATGTTCTGTTACAGTATCCTGTATATTTTGCTTTTGAAGATGATGATATTGAGGCTGTGTTGGCTGATGTCAAGAGGAATGATGCCAGTGGCCAGCCTGCCACCGCCACTACTGGAGGGTAAGTAAACAGTTTTATGTGGAGACTGTAAACAAACAGCTTCATAATATAATATGGATATTATCTACAATGAGATGAATCATGTTTGTTTAGGTAGTCTTGGTAAAATTGTAGTTCCAGCATAAAACGGGCTTTCGAGTAATCGAGTGGATTTTTCAATACAGCTGAATAAATCGATTTGGGAAGACTATAAACCGATAAAAGTACAAGATTTACCTGGTTGTACTTTTGATATTACCCAAAGGAGGATTTATACTTGTTTATCTTCACAAGGAGATAGCTAATCATATTCAAATTGCAATTCTTTCGGAAATTTTGGATTGGTTGTTAGTTATATTCGGAGTGGTAGGGGCTATTCTTGGAGTTGTTGTTCTCTTTCAGTTTGCGACTTGACCCTTGTATGGGTTATTTGGGGGAAAAATAATATATCTGTGAATGTAATGATCACAGTATTTTCGTCCCTTGGGTTTACAGTAGCTTGTTATATTCATAAGCTTTGACTAGAAGAATTCGCTGCTACTTTGGAAATTTTGATTGATAGACTCTCCATGCACGGTGGAAGCTGGATGCTAGAATTGCAGAACTCCTTGATGGGTTTATTTTATCTATTGGTTTCTTGTATTTTGTCTGGTATTATTGAATCACATTAGTGGTTATAGCCAAACTTACTGTACATCTGGGCATTAATAGAATCAGAAACCTAGACATCGACCCGTGTGACACCATAACCAATTTTATTAACTTTAAGGTCATAGCTCCAATGGTGTGAATAGTTTCTGGCGTTAACTGTCTTCTATCTGACTAACATATTGAGAGAAATACGAATTAGCTGCTTTCTTATCATTTTCGTTTGTTCTTCTTCAGATCATCATTATCATTATCATAGCTTTTTTCTTTTATCTTATTCCTTGTAGTTCTTGTTTCTCTCTCCACTGATCTTTGTTGCGCTTTGAGTAAATCCTAAAAAGTAGAATTGTTTTTATATAATGCATGCTGTTTGCAGTGAACTTGATCAGATAATGTGTAGTTGTTGTGTAGAACTCTTCTCTGATCCCTTTTTCTGATGATATATTGCAGATACAAGCTTGTTGTTTCAGTTCCAGAACCTAAGAAACGTGCGTCACCCACCATTACAAACATTCAGGTGCAAATTCAAAAAAGTCGGTTGTTTCTTATTTCCCCCCTCTCGTTTTCTATTGTTTGGCAGCGTCTTAAAGTTGGATTTCTAGATTACTAGTTTATATGAAACATGGCATCATAAAAAATTTCCATATGCTCTTGAATCATTATAACAGGATCCATTAAGTTCAAAGGTTTAGTAATAACTTTAGGACGTCTGTTCACATAGGCCTTCACAGACCGTCTGCACGTGAAGTTTTTTTTTTTTTTTTTTTTTTTTGGCAACTATAAATAATTGTTTCATGTTATGTTATTAAGTTCCAAGGTTATGTGTTATTCTGCATTTTTTGTGTGTTTAGCAACAAAGGTCATTTTATTTCAAAAAGTTTCTCTTGTGGATGTACACCTGGTTGCTGTTATGTCCTATTGGCTACAGTCCTGTGAGCTGCAGAAGTCTTATACTTATGCTGTTAGTTTTGCATTTAGTTTAGCTGCTTAAATTAAGACTGAATGTATGTATGATACTATTGGTTACTGATGGCAGTAGTTGCCTAGATGTACTTAATTTTCTTATTAGTAACTTTAGAATTTGAGGAAATAGATTTTCCTAAAAAGTATTTGGCACTGTTAGATGGTAATCGGGCATAAAATATTGATTTCAGTTGATATTTTTTGTGTGATCAGCGTTAACAGAAAATCTTTGTAAATTGAAAGAGTTTGTGCATTATTTCAAACCGGGAAATCATTCTGGAAGACTGAAATTGCAATTGATAGAGTTTAGCTGCTTTGTCTTATATGTAAATTTAATGTTTCTTTTGAATTCAGGGATGGTTGTCTGGGTTGAAAACTGATGAAGACACAAATCAACTTCCAACTATTGTTATTGTAGCATCATATGACACATTTGGGGCAGCTCCTGTAAGTACATGTAATGAAAAATCTCAAATAATGTCAGCTGCTGTTTAGCTTTAGAGGTGACTATATTTTTTTTTTGTAGTCATTATCAGTGGGAAGTGATAGCAATGGAAGTGGTGTTGTCGCCTTACTTGAAATTGCTAGGTTATTTTCTGTTCTTTACTCAAATCCCAAGACGAGAGGAAGGTACAATTTGCTTTTTGGGTTGACATCTGGAGGACCGTATAACTACAATGGAACTTATAAGGTGCTAACAATCTCCTACTTACAACTTCCAATTTTCTCTTTTTTTTATTTTTTTATTTCTTTTACATCTTTAGTCTGTTATCTCTTGTCTGTTGTTGCTTATGTTGCTTGTATTTTATAGTGGCTCCGGAGCTTTGACCAACGCCTACGTGAAAGTGTTGACTACACTATTTGCTTGAATAGTGTTGGCTCATGGGACAAAGAATTGTGGCTTCATGTGTCTAAGCCTCCAGAAAATGCTTACATAAAGCAAATTTTTGAAGTAAGCTAACATCATTTTATAGGATGGAGAACAATTATTGTTGACTTGGACTGAGCGATGCTACTGCATCTTATGTTATACTTGTAGGGTTTCTCTGATGTAGCAGAAGAGTTGGGCATTACAGTTGGTTTGAAGCACAAGAAAATAAATATTTCAAATTCTCGAGTAAGTTGATATACTTAAAGTACCATGTCTACCATATTAATGGTGAAAAAACAATACTAATATGTCATGTTACGAGATCAACAATTCAATACTGTATAACAGGGATTCTGTGTTTAAATTTAATGCTCAATGCCTCAAACTGCGTTGCTTATATCATCGAGTCAGTTTCTTTTACTTCTTTGGAATAGTGTAATGACTATTTATCAAGTCTGGAAGTAGCATATGTTGTTGTGTCCATGTCATGAACTTGTTTTTCTATTCCTTGTTGCTAGGTTGGTACATGAGAAACTTTCCGCACTCATAAAATCAGTTCAACTACTGGCTTTGACTTTGAGTTCGTATTGCTCGTTTGTTTTCAAAATTTATTTGTTGGTAATTTCTGGTTCCAGGAACTACATAAAACTGCTTAGTTTTTGTTTCCTGTGTGCTTGTCAATCCTTTTGTCAGTTTGTGCTTAAGTCCTGGTCTATTAATGTGCTTTCCTATTGCACACCTACGCTCTAGAGTGTATAACAAGGTCGTAAACCTTCTTACCTGCTGTAGGTAGCTTGGGAACATGAGCAGTTTTCACGGCTGAGAGTTACTGCTGCCACCCTTTCTGAACTCTCTGTTGCTCCTGAACTGTTAGAAAGCACTGGAAGTCTGCTTGATGGCAGGTTATGTTTTCTTGAACTCACTTCATGTACTCATGTTATTGTATAATAGTCTTTTGCTGAAATCTTGATTTGCTGCAGGCTATTTGTTGATGAAACTGCAGTTATTAAAAGTGTCAAGTTAGTTGCTGAGAGCCTTGCGGTAAGGTTATCTTGTTAGAATACATATTTTTTTTTGGGGTATGATTTTCTTTCTGGTTCTTTGGCTACTGTACCTCTTCTTGTTTCGCATACTATATAATTTAGTATCCTATTAGGCTATTACTCTTTGTTATAAGAAAAGTATGTTTATAACTATATCAATGTCTAAGTTAGAACCTGAAATTTTTTAGAGGACAGCAAATTTGTGGAATATTCTGTCTGCTATACAGCTAGACTGGTCTGGAGAGACATAATCAAGTGTCTATCGTTAAGTCTATGTGTGCCTTGATTTAGTGCGGTGAAAAGTGGGTTACCATGTCATTAGAAGCTTTTGCATCAAAACATTTAGAAACAAACTCTTTCTAGTACCTGTGATAAAGTAGTCTGGGGTTCACATCCAAAACCAATTGGCAATGAATGGAGTGGCCCAAACCCTTATTAACCCACAGGCAAGGTCCCATATTCCCGATGTGGGATTAATATCTCAACACGCCCCCGCACGTGTGGCGAATCTTCAAGCCTAACACGTGGACAACATTTAGGGTGACGTGGAGTTCGTGTGGCCATTAGGCTTCACACATGGACGTGGGTAACCCGCTCTGCCATGATAAAGTAGTCTGGGGTTCACATCCAAAACCAATTGGCAATGAATGGAGTGGTCCAAACCCTTATTAACCCACAGGCAAGGTCCCATATTCCCGATGTGGGATTAATATCTCAACAACCTGAAAAGCGCATGTCTATTCATGATCAAATTAATTTATGGCTGTGTATATGGTATTAGTTTCTTGAACAAGAAGTATGTAATGTATGAACTTCAAATATGAAATTGCTGACTTATAGCATTGAATACTGAACTAGTTTATAACTGAATGTCCACCTTAGTTGGTTACAGTCTCTAATACATTGTTTTCCTCTCACCGCATGCAGAGGCATATATATGGTCACAAAGGAAAGAACATTCAAATCTTTGCAGAAAACAGCAGTTTGGCAGTTAATCCTTCATACATAAAATCATGGTTGGATCTATTGTCGCAAACACCTCGAGTGGCACCATTTTTATCAAAGAGTGATCCATTTATCTTGGCATTGAAAAAGGTTTGCTTCTTAGTTTTCATTATATTTTTTTCCTCATGTTTGGCGTGTGCAATTGTGTTCACATACTGGTGTGGTGTGTGTTTGTGGGGGAAAGCTAGTTTCAGCACACCATATATATGTATATATAAGCCTGATCTCAAGTGGACTTCTGGATGTGGACTCTGCAAATTAAACCACATTATTTGAATCTTGAGTCGTATGGTGTGGCTAAATCTGCGAAGTTCACATACGCGTGTTGTATTTATGTGCATACATATTTATAACAGTTACATATAATATGCCAACTAGTCTATAAACGAAGTTGCAAAGTTAAAATGTTAGAAGCTTGTGCTTTATGGTTGACAATGTTCTGTGTTCAACCTGCAGAAGTTTGCCAATGCTCCATTACAGGATTAAAAAACTTTTATGGAACTGTGTAACAAATACCTACTTTTGGGCTTATTTTAGAATGAATTAACTTTTCTGATATTCAAACTTTTTGCGTTGCTATGGTCAAACTTCAAGCAGCCCAAACTTTTAAGAGATATTATAGGTTACAAAGTTGGGGGAGGGCAGAAACAGGGTAAGTTTGAGGTTTTAGGAAGATTCGCCCAGTTTCATGGAAGCATTGCTGGGTTACTGGTTCGTTTAGAAAATATCTTGCTAATTCTACATTGGCTGGATCGAAGAGTGGAAGTTGGAGTGTAGTCAGCGTACAGCTGTTTTTCCTTGTACATATCCTAGTCAAAACAATTAATGGACAACTCTTTCCTGTCCTTTTCTTGCAACATGGCCTCAGGTGTTATTTTTGGTTCTTGCTTATGGAAGGATGGCCTCTCAGCCTTCATTGCCCGTTTGCAATTATGTTTTGACAAAAAATAGTTTATGGAGGCTAATGTGAGATGGTTCACCCCCGTTACTTGCAAGGCCTTATTTGTGAGATGTATAAGTTTTCTGGAGGAAGGAAGATGAGAATTGTGCTTGAAGGATGTGCAGTGTTGGGCAGTCTCTTGGGTGGCTTTGGAGAGAACAGAACAGGAAGATCTTTCAGGAGCTAGGGTGAGGAGGTAGATCACTCGTGGGATGGTGTTCAAGATATTTGTGTTCCTTTGGGCATCAGTTTCTTAAGAATTTAGAGATAGCTCGTCTTATGCTATATAAATATATGTATACTAACAATAATAATTGGGTTGGAATCTGGTATTCTGTGATACTTTTAGCTTGTGTTATTTGGTTCTTAGTTTTATTTGAACACCCTCTGTTTTCTTAGTAGATGGTTTTAATTTTGTAAGAGATGAACGTGAACATCACTGTTTGTAAGAGACGATCTCCAACCTTGTCCCTACATATCACTGTTTGTATTGCTAAAAGTTTATGTTTCTCGTCACACAAGAAATACAATATGAGGGGAATAGGAAAAGCTAGCGTGTTTAGGCTGGCAATGCTTTGATAGTCAAGAAAACTCATTCGATGACATTATTAATTCTGCAACCATTGGTATGTTTCTCATCAAATCGTTAATTATTGTTCACAGGAGTTGGAAGATCATACTGGTGATGTGAATGTGCAGCATGAGGTTCTTGATGGAGTGTTTACTTTCTATGATCCAACTAGGGCTAGCCTTAACGTATATCAGGTACTAATTTTCTTATTGAGAGAAAGAATGGTGCCAATGTTGATATATGTACTTGCTTATTCTATATCCTGTGTAAGACTATAGTATAGTCGAAGTTACTTTTTCATTTGTTGGTATGTGTTTCACATTTGCTACATTTCTAGATAAAAAAGAATGATTTTTAGATTCTTACTGATAGATTCCATAAAGAAACTGCGACTTTCGTGTTTAAATTTACCTTTTAGATGACTATATATTGATGCTGTCCTTCTAATCGCTCTATTCACCTTAATAATCCTCAAGTTTAATTAAAACTCTCTTTTGAATTTATTTTATGTTCAAACTTGTTATATATTTGGCAATTTTATGTCACATCCTCTTTTCAACCATCTTTATTTCAGGTCGCCAGTGTGACATTTGACTTGCTGTTGCTTCTAGTCTTGGGATCGTATCTGATAGTTCTCTTCAGTTTTCTTGTCATCACAACTAGGGTATTTCTTATAAGCCTTACACTATTAAAGAAGAAACATTTTTATCTGCCACTCGTTTTATCTGTAGTAGTTTTCAATGGATAAGTTGCTGACAATTGCTAATGCCTCTGCAGGGTCTTGATGATCTAATTAGCTTATTTCGACGACCTCCCTCACGTAAAGTGAAAGCAGCTTGATTAGCAAAAGTCGGATATGTCAGAACTTTGCTTTTCTGGCACTGAAGACTGAAGAGTCTCTATGTGGCCTAGATTCGATTGCCGAGTTGTTAGTAGTTCCATTCTTGTTGTGTTGGTTAGTTTATGTCACGAGGATCATTCAGCTGTTGGTATTAGGGAAGAGGCTTACAATTTATGACTGATTGGATCAGACTAAGCACTCAAGGTGAACCATCAACGCCACGAGGACATTTTTGTTGAGGTCCATGTTCTGTTGAACTGACTATTTAGGTATGTGCATGAAGGTGTAATACCAACCAAACAGATGGTCAAAAGGTGAAGATAAAATGATTTTTCACGGTTTTACTAGATACATGACCAAGTTGTAGCAAATGGATGCAGTTTTAGCTGTCAAATTATTTCTTTGGCTGTAGCAAGGTTACGAGTAGCCAATTTATGAGTGACCTTTGTAGTATGAGCATAATGGCTTTCTTATGATTCTTTTTAAACAGTTTGAATCATACTCTTGGTCCGTATGATGTTTCATGCTGCAATTTCTCAAAGGGTTCGGATTTGGCATACGCAGAGTGAACCTATTGTTTCCAATTCAGCATACAACTTTGGTATCATTCTCTTTTGAGTCATCTCGATTAGTCTTGGTTACGAACATGGACCAGACTTTGTTACGATATGACCTAGAATTCCTATTGCGGAATTAAATAAATTTTGATTTAGCGAATTTTCGATTACCATTCTTACAACTCTATTCGATCAACATTTTTCTTGAATTTCCATTCCGCCTATTCTTCGCATGATCCATCTTGAGATCATTTCTCTTCGTCTTGTGGCACCTTTGAAATCTCCTCTGCATATCATTGAAAACTGGTCCAACATGAAACAGTGATCTGAGAGGTCTCTTGCTCGTAGTTTCGCCAATATGAGAACACAGCAAAGGCTTATCTTTGCTTTGATCATAGACAGATAAGAGTTGTGAAAACCACAAGCTTGGCTCAGGACAGAAATGTTTGGCAAGCAGATCCTGCTTCTAGTTACAAGAACACTCTTTCAAGACTTGACAATTAACTGCAATATATATTGAAGCAACATATATGTTGATTATCGATAGACCTGGAAACCAGGTTGCTCGCAGAACCATCAAAGCCTAGGCCTAGCAACAACCTTTTGTCAACATTTTGATGCCAGCTGAGCTGCCGTGGAAGCTTCCACTTCATCTTTTTTTCGGTTCCTTACGTTTCAAAGTTCATACTGACCGGTATGCATGTCTTCAATTCCCTTTTTTTTTTTCTTTTTTTTTTTTTTTTACTAACTCGTTTCTGGCCGCGAACGCTGCTCACTCAGATCAATTGTTTATGGCAGCGGCTGCTTCACTTCGCTCAAATTCTTGACCCATTTTTGCTAGTAACTTTTAATTAACCGAGACCTTTGGACACCCCTTGGCGCCTAGACCCCTTCTTATTCGATCTTTAAAATGGTGAGATGGAGAAAAAGGTACGTTGTGTGAAGTAATAGGATCAGTTGGACGTACTCGTACTTTGAAAAGTGAAAACTGATAAGTCATTAGCACTAGTCGTACTAGATGACATGGTTTACACTTTACGGTCAATTTCTAAGAATTCTAGTTAACGATCAGCATTATTTCGAAATATGAGGTGGGAAAATAAAAAGAAATGAAAAGAAAATGTCAAAAGATGAGGTATATATGAGAAATACATGCACATATGCACGTACAGAAGAGAAGTTGAAGCTCTTCGGATGTGAACCTGTTCCAGAAAATGAAGAGGTTAATTATAACATCTCTCTTTGCAGCTCAATCTTGATGACGCTTCTGATGATCAGGAGAGAACACTCGCTTGGCTTGTGACACTCTTTTCGCACGAGCAACGTAGCTACTGACCGAGCTAGATAAAGTGATTCTCAGCGAGATCAAAAAGCATCTCTAGATGCATGTGTGTTGGCTATACCTCAAACTCAAAGAACAAGCTGAGAGGCTGGTTGAGGGAAACGCTAGCTCAAGGTACGTACGTTGTATGAGCTATGAACTAAAAGAATCATCAGTTGGTCTCCTAATAACTTCAAAACTGATTAATACTAGTCGTACTAGATTGCATGGTTTATACTTTATAGTCCATTCTAGTAACTATTGTTAAGATCAGCATTATTGAGAGATATATGGCGTAAGAAAAATCAAAATTAAGAAATCAAAACAAACAACTCAAAAGATGAGATAGCATGCAAGAAAAATAGCAGATTGCAAGTCTACATTAAAAGTCATTGTTGTTATCTGAAATCGGAAGTCATTGGTTATTATATATACAATTTATATATCCCAAGAAAACATAATGTGATCGATCCTTGCTTCTGTATTATATGCTTAATTATTGTGTCTATATATGTGTTTGTGTGTGTACACGCACACACAGTTATACAGACACGATTACAAGGTGTTAGGGTTTGTGTATATATAGCTGCTGGGCTATAACTTTATAAGTACCATCTATCGATCGAATTATTATAGCAGGGAGATCGAGCTTCCATAATTTGAGCACTAAACCATGGCTGGCTTCTCTTTACTCTCTGCTGCTGCAAGAAGGTATACGTTCTCGCTCTACAAGTCTACATATATATATATATATATATATATATATATATATACATGCATGCATGGGATTAATATACGCTGGAGACGAATATTAAACTGTTTGTGGATTAATACCGTAGGCTTGAAGGTAAGGTAGCACTGATCACCGGCGGCTCCAGCGGCATCGGAGAATCCACCGCCAGACTCTTCTCCAAACACGGCGCTAATAAAGTCGTGATCGCCGACGTGCAAGACGACTTGGGCCGATCCGTTTGCAACGAACTGAACCCTTCCTCCACTACTTTCGTCCATTGCGATGTGACCAACGAAAAAGAAGTCGAAAACGCCGTAAACACGGCCACCGCCAAAGTATGGAAAGCTAGACATTATGTTCAACAACGCCGGCATCAACGACGAGGCCAAGCCGAGCATCCTCGACGACAAGGCCGAGTTCGAGAAGGTCCTGAGAGTGAACCTGGTTGGTGTCTTGTTAGGGACAAAGCACGCGGCTCGGGTGATGATGGGAGCTCGAAGGGGGCCATTATCAAAAAAAGAAAAGAAAAAGGGGGCCATTATCAACACTGCTAGCATTTTCTCAGTCGTAGGGGGCGGCGCCACGCATGCCTACACGAGTTCGAAGAATGGAGTGGTGGGGCTCACCAAAAACACCGCGGTGGAGCTCGGACAGTACGGGATACGTGTGAATTGTGTGTCGCCGTGCATGGTGGCGACGCCGTTGACCAAGGACTTCTTTAAGCTGGAAGACGGAAGTGTCCGTGAGGTGCTGACGGCGGAAGATGTGGCGGAGGCTGTACTTTACTTGGGGAGTGATGAGTCAAAGTATGTTGGTGGACATAATTTGGTAGTAGACGGAGGCTACACTATTGTCAACCCATCCCGGGTTTTCAATGAGCAATCTTAATTTTGCTGGCTAATTATGGCAAGATGTTTCCTGAAAACTGTATTCCTTTTCTTTCTTCTTTGATGATTTGTTTGATCAGCTAATTCAGCTTATTAATACTTGAAATGTTTGAATCTCAAGGTAGTCATCACACCCAAAAGATGCAAGGGTTGAACAACAAAATTAAGGTTGAACAACAAAATTAAGGCAGCATACTTCTCAAACATGAAAGATAGAAATTCGGGAACTATATCTGGGTTTAACAGTGGCAAATGGCACGAAATTGAAACTATATATCAGGAGCTCTCATAAGAATGAGAGGATAAATTCTGTACATTCATACAATCTGGATAAATAAAGGAAATCCAGCTCTGGTAGACTATAGTGCTGCCTCCTATAGCTCCTCAGTCACATGCACATTTTAGAATTCACCCCTCTTCTAATTGGTTACAAGTTCAAAGATGGAAACTCAAGAGTACCTTTCGTGGGTTTAAGACACAGGTAATTGTAAATCATACACCGGGTGTTCTCATGACAATGAGAAGAGAGAGACTATAAATTCATGCGATCTGAAAAACTAGACGATAAACTATTCATCTCTGTAGATTGTAGCGCTGCGTCCAATATCTGCTCAGTCAACTGAAATGCATCTTCTAATAGATTATGAGTGGTGTGCTTTAAGGACTGCTTTATGGACCATGTCAACGAATTGATTATCCTACAAAACATAAAAAGCTACTCAATAAATAATAAACAAAGTAATAACAATGATATTTATAGGAAGAGGAAATCCACCGAGGGATAAAAGCTGGGTAAATTACATGCACGAAGGGAAAATGAGAGATTGATATCAGTTCTATGTACTTGACTGGTCAAACTAACCAATTATCAGACAAAAGCTTGAGGTACTAGTCAATAAACATAATGTAATCAAGTCCGGTAAACAATAACAACCAAAACTAGTTGTGTTTTTTTTTTTTTTTTTTTTTTTTTTTCAACTTCCACATCATATCAAACAAGAAGATAAGCAACCACCATATGACTATCTAACCAATAAAGAAAAAGAAATAAAAGATGCATTTTATGAATTACTCTGATAAGAAAAACAAATGACCATAATGTAACCAAATCCAACAAACAGTAACCAAACTAATTGTGTTCCACATTATATTAAACAAGAAGAGAAATAACCGCCATATGACTATCTTACCAAAAAATAAAAGATCCAATTGAATTACTCCGATAACAAATAAGACCACTAGATTCATCTAGTATCCCAAATATTGATCCTCATATATATATATATATATATATATATCAGAAAACTATGAACTGTATCTGTGCATTTACAAATGTTTTTTTCAATACCCCTTGATAAGACCATTGCAAACATGAGATCTTCTCAATTGAGGGAAACCGAAAATGGTACTGAAAGACTAACCTGAACAAGCAGCCGAAGTGCATCTTGGACTTTATCTCTATTAATAACCGGCCCATAGTTTGAAGTAGAATAAGAAGCAGGAGTCAGAGATGGTGGAGGGGCAGATGGGGGAAAAGGTTGTAGCAAAGGTGCACCATATGGATGATGTAGACTCACAGCAGCTTGAAACAGAGGAGCACTAGGCACTGATGAAGAGACGGGTGCAATCGCTGTTGCAGGAGAAGGAGTGGGAACAAAAAATGATGGCTTTAGAAGATTAGTGGCCAGGTTGGTGTTGCTGTGGGATTCTGGGACGTCAAGGGAAGGGACTGATGGCACAGTTGATAAATGTGGATGAGATGATACGTGCATGCTAGGAATAGCAGAAGGGGCAAAGCCGACTTGATGCAAGGGGAAAGAGATTGTAGAAGACTGGTAAGCTTGTCCAGTAACTGCTGTATGCGAAGCTGCCTGCAATTATTATCAAATTTTGTCAAATGGCCCAGGAACAAGAAAATGAAAATCAGCTCACCTACAACTTATCAGTTTATATATTGTCTTTATGTGAAATACTAAATGCATTTTCAGGACTGCATTGTTTATAGTCTATAGTTACCCATGCCCACTTCTGTTAATAGGCAGATGCTTGAAAAATAACAAACGCAGAAAGTAAAAAGCCAGCACATTTAAATGTATTGATACCGACTTTTGATGTCTGTTTTGTGTGCTAATGTAGGTATATACTTAAAATGCAACCAACACGCAAAGTACAAACTACAAAGTCTTAATGTAGGCATACGAATTGAACAAACACAGAAGTGCAAAGCCAGCACATGTAAGGAGGTTGGGTTCTGTTGTAAGAAATGTAATTATATATTAGGGTTTAGGGTAATATTCCACAAGTATTGTTTCATTCTTACATTTTCCTTTCACTGGAGAACCAAGATCTTTTCCTATTAGTACTGCATCACTGACTCCAAAGGTCACTAATATTACCATGAAAAGCAGAAGTTGTTGGAGATGCAATTGCTAAACATTAACTTTTCGTCTCATAGAGAATTAGAAATTTAATATTCTACCACTATGTGTATATATCTGCTCGAAATTTCTAAACTAGATACTAGAAAATCATGAAGCATGGGAAACCTGAGACAGTTGACACTATACACAATCTTTGTTCAAATCGTAGCAAAGTAAGTCCCAAACAAATGCACACGCATCAAGGATAGCTACACCCATTTTCATTGGATACACCATCTATGTTACAGTATGATATCAATACTTGGTACACTCGAAACTAAACAACAGAACTATACCCTTTTCTATATAACATCTCTTGTGTTTGGTGTTGAGATCATATTCAGGACAGATTAAAAAAAAGTCCCTAGTTATATGGTATAAATTTATAATATCAGGTAGGGATTCATATGAAAAGGCCAGATCCAATTTCCACAACTCTAGTAAAGAGAAGAGAACAGCACATACACTAAAGAAGTTAACAAAGGCATGGTCATCAGGAACATCTGCAATATTGGATGCAGTTGATGATGATGGCTCTAAAGGACCGTCCATAACATCCATGGTTGGGACTGCTTCTAGTTCCTCAAACTCACTACAATGACAAGTAAATGACCATATTATTACTTTAACTGTTATATAATAAGCTCATCACAAAATACTTGAACATTTACAATAGCATGAGAACTGTTAATTATCTAGTAAGGAATGACATTGGAACTTTAAAACCAGAGCAACTCGAGAGATTACTCAATCACATCAATGGCTCCTTTTAATATCAAATGAATCACCCTCTTTCTTTTTTTTTTTTTTTTTTTTTGGGGGGGGGGGGGGTTAAAAATCATCCTATCACAAATTAGAACGTTACATTATATATACAGCTGTGCAAAGTAAGAACGAACTAATACCTCTTTGTAGTTGATACTGTAGACTTTTGAGGCACCTTGGAATATGCACCCAGTATCCTGGACATCGGAAAACATAAGATAGGAACAAATGAGAAAGTTACGTATCTTTGAAAAACATGTCGACTCATTGTCATTCTTCCTTTACGTGTATGCAGCATAGATCGATAAATAAAATGCAATTAATCCAAATCCTAGCGAACAATGGGAATAGTAACGTCCAGAGGTACTATACTTCTATCAAAGTTTCAATAATGATACTGTAACACTGAGCAAAATGGCAAAATGTATATTCTAAACTTCAGTTGACAGTTATAATAAAGTTACCATGAAGTACAACTATTAAAAAATAAACAAAGTGATAACTAAGAAACGGGCAAGAGGTCCACATCAGCAATAACCAGAAAGCTACACCATACATAATTTGATGCCTGCATGCAAAACACCCTAAAGACCATAATGTTAGACTACAGCTGTCTTTGAGTCAAGCAGTTATCCTCGAGCTGTAGTCTCCAAATTCTACCATAGAGTATTGCAAACAAATAAAACCACACACAGCACTCAAAAGCATGGTATGCCAAACTATTTTCATGGCACAACTATATCAGATGAGGTTCTATTTTCTCCCAACATGAGATGCATGGCTTGAACATGACCATATTCTGTGCACACATGAGATCCGTGTCCTCTTACAAGTAACTTGATTCAAAAGAACAAGTTCTATCCAAGATCCATCAAACACAAGATATATGACATGTGATTTGTTAATTTATACCATAACAAACTATCTAAACCGTGTAGCTCATTTGTTACAATGCGGGATTAGTAAAAGCAAGACCTAGATCAAAATTCACAACTCTTCCTCTGCTATATTCTCTCAATTTGAAGTTGTTTATAAGAAACATTATATAACTTGAGCAACATTCAGTTTCAGTTGGGCAATCCCATACCTGCCATGTTGAAATGACAGATATTGTTCTTAAAGCAAGCCACAAGATCAAAATTCACTAAAGCAAACTGTTGATCGAAATAAATCTTCAGAAAATTTCGAATTACCTATTTATCCATATTCTCAATACTTGACTCCATCGTACTGTACCCACTCAATACTAAGCCATAGTTGTGAAATCCCATAAAATAAGTACATGGATCAAGTATTAACCGGGAGTAAGTAGACAAGGAGAATTGGGAGAAATCACTCAAATCAGAAGGGCAACATCAAGTAGTCATAAATAGACAACATTGATGCATTTACTAATTCTACATAAAAAAAAAAATAAAAAAAATCCCCATGGTACCTTTTCCTGAAACCAAAAAAAAAGAAAAAAAAGTGTGAAATAAAAAAGAGAAACTGGAGCTGAAGCAAGAACTCTGCATAACTAAGGATGGCATGACGGTTGTTTTATCAACCAGTGGGTTCGGTTTAGTAGTTGGAGCTGAAGCAAGCAATATGCAGACTATGAGATAAGTTGTTCAACTGAAGGCATACATTTTACAAATATTAAAAAACAAAAACCTATCTTATTGCCTGCTGCAGACCATAGCACATGTTGATTCCTTATCTTTTGTGATAACTACATAATCGTTCACCGAAGAAGGGGCAATGGGCAACAAAAGAGTCTCCTTCCTTTGCTATTCTATGGCAAGCAATTCTATCCTAGATGGCATATATTGCTGCTTTACTCTTTGCTTCTGTTTTCAATGTGCCTGATGGAGATAAGAGAATCATAGGTTTTCTTTGTTTTCTCAATAGAGTACATTATGAACCATGTCATAGCTTCCCTGTTTGTCTGCCCCACATTAGTAGATGAGTCAACTCTGACCCCATCCTACACAAGATTGGAATCAATCCACCAACTCTAGAAGAACTTATTTTTTTTTACTACTATAAAAGAATCAACTTAATATCAAGTCTTAAATTGAGGAACTGTGTCCTTTAGAACACAGCACGACCCCATCCTACCACCACTGCCACCAAAGCTCAATAATGACTTTGCTGCAGAGCCCCAATCAAGTTATTACAACCGAGGTAATCATAAACTCTATAAGACAATAAGGTTCAAGTCACAGAGTGTTTCCGTTGAAGTGAGTGTTAAGGTAAGTAATTAAATAAAAAATGAAGAGCTTCACACATTAGCTCTTTGTAGATTTGCCAGGTGTGAGGTTAACATACAGGTACCATGAGTCTGACAAATTTGGGTTTTTATGATACCCCAATATGCAACAATTTCTTAAATATTTGTAAGGTAGCTAGTATTTCTATACTAAAACATGGCCAGCAATTTAAGTTAATCACAAGCTGAAAAACTGATACATGACTAATGCTATTTTATAAGTGGCGATATTACAAGTAAGTTGCTTCTTCTATTGTTTCTTATATATTTTAAGAGGAATGAGACTTGCAAATCATAAAATACATAGACTCAAACAAGGATAAGAGTCCGCCAAATACTAAAAGTAAACACTTGACAAGCCATCATGAAAAAGAATATTTTAAATTATAATACACAAAAATATGGACCGCGTCACCATACAAACCTAGCAACGAGAAAGGATATATAATTATATACACTACACCATCGTCCGGACTGAAATAATAGTATACCCAAATTTTCTTACACTGAAAAGACCCAACAAACAAAAACAATGCAGAGACAACTAATTATGCCTAAAACAGCATGGAGATTGAAACAAATAGTAGGTTCAAGAGAGCATTTTTGACGACACCTTTTTCCCTATTTCTGACCATGGTTATCACGTAGTATCAATCTATCATCCCTGGAAATGCCAAGCTATATGTGGGTGGGGGGGAGCATAAAATGGTGAATCTAATTATTATAAGATAAAGACTCCTAACTGATAGTTTCATTCCTTTATGTATTTTACTATGATTCATTTGCCTATATAAACGGCTTACATGAGAAGCGCATTCAGAGTTTGACCTGCTGATTTAAGATATACTGAATTGAGTTTACCCTACCTTTCCTTTCTTTCTTCCTGTCAACCTATATTCCCTATATTTTCTGCATTCTCTCTTATTCTACCAATTCCCCTCCTTGTCGTACATCAACACCTTAAAAGTATTCTATCAACTTCCATATAAGGCATCTACAAGTTCCTTGATTGTGTCCAACATACCCATACCACAAAGAGTATCTGTCTGACAATCTAATAGACGGCGAGAAGAGAACAATACCTGCTGAAAAGATTAGCCACCTCCTCACACTCAGCTGCATTATAAAACCAAATACCATTCACCTCTCGCTTTGCATTTCGATATAACAGATATGGAAGCTGGACTTCACATTCAAAATCTCCCAAAAGATCCTCTACTAAATTTTCTGCATACGCCAACAGAATTTTGTTAACAAAAGAAACTGAAAAATAATTCGACTATATGCATTCCCAATTGAAAATGAAATAATAAGAAAATAAAAAAACCATTTAACCATGGTCATAAGTGAGATGTGGAGTAAGAAAAACCTCTTGTTGCGTAATCTTTTGTCTATCACTCATTTAAAGTTGCCTAATTTAAAGTTGCAAAGTAGACTACAAGAACATGGAGTTCCAACGGTACAAGCCAACATATAAGAGAAAATGAAAATGTCTCAAAACACAAGAGTTAAGGAAGAGCATCAAACCAGAGAGGCAATCAGGAAACAAAAAAAAACAAAAAGGAACCAATAGATATGGTAAGGTAACCTTTCAAAGAAAAAGATATAGTCCAGTAATTATCTGAGACTGATTTCTATACTTTTCAGTCCCTCGGTATCTTGTATCCTCAATAACTTATCCAGGTAAGCAGGACCACTAGTTCTTTTTAGATCCAAGCTCTTTCAGAATTAATATCCCATAATCCAGTTCACTGACGGTGTAAATCCGGCATTCAACGACTTGGTAACCAAGTTGGTATCCTCATATTTCATCATATAATAACAAGGTGTATTTGATACACCTACCTATGCATCGCCCCTTGATTGCATACTCAAGTGCTCACATACCAGTTCAAGCTCATTTTTCGCAGTGCCGGAATCCCTAAAACTCTAAAATAGTACTAAAAGAGTTCCGATATAAACATTTAATTTTTAAACCTATACACTAGTTAATCCCCTCTATAATTTATATTGGAATTCAATTCAGGTTTCTCTAATTAAATCAACAAAATCGAAAAGACGCGCTCACCAGTATTGAGGCGGTTCATGACAATAAACTGAAAGCGAGGCTGCGCGTTCCGCTTGACGACGAAGAGAGGACCCTCGACGTCTTTCCGACTCCATTGGCTGGTGGAGGTGTCGAACTTGTAGAAGGTGACGTGTGTAGAAGTGATGAGGATTTCCTCCACGAAAGGGTCCCTTCGCTGCAGCACCGTCAGGTTCAACACCTTTGTGGTCTTCTCGTCCAGATTCGGCCTCACCTTCCCGTTCTGCGATGCCATTCTTTTGATTCTGAGACTCTGAGAGAGAGAGGACGAGTGTTATTGAGTTTGTTTCTAGTACTCGGTGACCTTCCTCCTCAAGTTTTGACAAAAACAACACAACTTCCTCCAGAAGTGACTAACACGACGTCGTTGCTGCTGCCAACAACCAGCCAACAATTTTCTTTTATTTATTTTGTCAATAGCAAGCCTTTCTGTTTTTTTTAAATGGAAAATTAGGAGGTACATTTTAAACCCCAAACCCTATTGCCCGTGCATTTGGATTGGATCACGATCAAAAAAACACTTGAGTGGTTAATTTTGGTTTTAGTTCTTCTCAATCATCTCTATGTTTTATTTTTATTTATTTATTTATTTTGTTGTTTACTATACTAACATTTATTTTTATTTGCTTCAATTGGCTCATTAAGAGTAATTATGCAGCACAATTTGATGAATTTCTTGATTGCTAGCTTTATTATATTAGAGATAAAGGTAGTTGCCACTACTAGAAAAAAGTTCATAGGTGACGAAAATATTTCGTCATATAAGAGCTTTTGTCGTCATGTAAGCACTAAAACGACGAAAATTTCGTCACCTAAGGTTCGTCATCTAAGGCCGGTGGTGAGAGCACTTAGGTGACGAAAATAAGTATTTTCTCATCTTAGTCCTTGTTAAGATGACAAAAACTATTTCATCGTAAAATTGGTTACCTGACGAAAACTATTTCGTCATCTTAGTCCTTACTAAGATGACGAAAACTATTTCGTCACACAATAAGTTAGCTGATGAAAACTATTTCGTCGCCACAGTACTAAAGTAATGAATATATTTCGTGGTCTAGGATCTATTTGTGACGTTGTTTTACCAGCTAAGGTGACGAAATCTTTCGTCACCAAAACACTAACACTACGAAAACCTGGCAGTTGTCTGATGATTCGTTCATCCGACTAAGGCCACGAAATATTAACTTTCGTCACCTTATTGCTATTTATTTTTAATATATTTAACCATTTAAAATTATTAATATCCTATTTAATATTAACATAAAGATATTAAAAATACAAAATGACTCAATATTTCTTCAACATTCACCAAACCACCTGTGCAGTAGCAAAAATATATATATATATATATATATATATATATATATATTCATAATCAAGTTCATATATACAAACTCAAGAGTACTTGGAAATATAGACTTGTTCATACAACATATATATTAGAAAATAAACTAGTGACTATGAAGCAATGTTAATTGAATCATTGCACTGCTCCTGGGGTGGGACTGCCGGCTGGCATACGCTGAATTTGGTGAAGAGAAACTGCTCACATTGTTGAAGACGTGCCATGATTTGTATGTTCTTTTCCTTGACTTTTCGGGCTTCCTCCTTGGCCTTTTGGGCTTCCTCCACAACAACATCAACAAGTGCAGCTCGTTGGGAACGTGAAGTGCAGCTCCTATCGGGCCCTTGGCTCAAACTATAATTGCCTACTAGTCCCATACCCCGAATCTCCTTCATGTTTCTATGTCCAAATGTTTTTTCAAACACGATCGCCTGAGTTTGTTCGTCAAAATGAAAATCAATATCTTCTTCCGGAATGCTTGGGTTTTCCTTCCTCACATTGTCACGGATCTCATCAACCTTCTCCATTAGTAAGGCCTAAGAAAAGAAGTATATGTTTTACAAAACAATTAATATGGAGAATAGAGTTTTGAAGGCAGTAATATATAGAATTGCTGAAAGTCATTAATCATATTAACCCATCTAGCATCTAGCATTATTAAGCCATCTCTCATCTAACATTATTAACCCATCTAGAATAAGTTGGCCAAGAAAAATGCAAAGGCAGGGAATAATAAAATATTCTATCCTATGTTAAATGAATTAGGACCTAGATATTAAATATTTTATAATTAAAATATTACTTTTGTATATGTATGAATTGATAAAGCATTTGAAAGTGTATGAACATTATTAACAAAGATATATATGAATGTCCTTATGACCCCGCAACAATGTTTAACTAAACCACTTACTTCATTTTCAACTGCTTTGAGGTTGTGAGCTGCGTCATACGCATGTGAGTAACTTTTAATGAAATAGAGGTGTTCACCCTTGTCCTTCAATTCCTTCGCATTGTAGATGAAAGCCCTCGACCCGGTGTGGTGGTGCAATGTCTTCTTGTCCCGGTAACTCTTGTTTGCAGTCGATCTTCTTTGTAATTTCATCATATTAAGACTTTGGTTACTGTTTTAATATTGCATATGTTGATGTTCAATAGAAGCTTATTCATCAAAAACCTCAAACACAAACTGATCAAATGAACATTAACTATGAACAAGAATAACTAAATCATATGTTACTATAAAATTAAAGACTTGACAAAACATAAAATCTCATAGATAAATCCCACAAATATTAGGGCTCAAGCATATGAAGAACAATATTTGAACTTTACAGTTGGCCTAAATAATGAGATACTAATATGCACAGCTTGTATTCATTGTGTTGACCCTTGAGAGGAAAGCAAATGCAGGAAATTGAAAAGGTTCTTATAGCTTTATGGTCCCAAATATACAACAGTTATTCTAAATCTATTGAAATGCAACAGAGTAATCATGTTTATTCTTATTCATCAAAAACCTCAAACATAAACTGACCAAATAAACAGTAACTATGAACAAGAATAACTAAATCATATGTTACTATAAAATTAAAGACTTTGACAAAACATAAAAGCTCATAGATAATTCCCACAAATATTCCAAGCTCAAGCATATGAAGAACAATATTTGAACTTTACAGTTGGCCTAAATAATGAGATACTAATATGCACAACTTGTATTCATTGTGTTGAGCCTTGAGAGAAAAGCAAATGCAGGAAATTAAAAAGATTCTTATAGCTTTATGATCCCTAATATACAACAGTTATTCTAAACCTATTGAAATGCAACAGAGTAATCATGTTTATTCTAAACCTTTTCAAATGCAACAGAGTAATCAACATGAATACATGCAATAAGGGAGAAACTAATCCTTTTGCATACACTTATAGCAAAACCCAGTTATATAAAACTTTTAATTATACCAACAAACTTTCAGTAGCAACACATATTTACGGTATGGTGAAATACAACTATGGTTGAAAAATCACATATTTATGGTAACATTTGGTCCCCGATACAAGTGGACAAGCGGTCAACTCTATATACGCTTATGTTTCCTTATATGGAGGTTTATCGTCGAGAGGTGAACGTCCCCAAATTTTTACATGAGTGGTTACATCTCATCAATGTGAGAGTTTTATGTGTGAAAGAATCAATCAAACTAGGTCATATAGGGGTAGGTAAGAGTGTTTTCGTGTAATAAGTGGCGTTAATTTAATGTTGACCGCGTGGATCGAGATCTAAACGTTTTTGAAAACTGGTGAATTTTTTTTATAGCCGTATTTAAGACTGATCATATCAGACGGTTGAATTTTCATTTTGTAAAATTTAGCCATCGGAACCACAACATGTCTACTAATGTAGTATAACTTGTTTAATAGGTTATATGCAAGTGTAGATCTTTGTGAACCAACTATAGGGAGGAAATAATATTTTCAAAAATCTTGTGAAATAAGATGTTATCAGTATGGTGAAATACGACTATGGTTGAAAAATCACATATTTCCGGTAACGTTTGGTCCCCAATACAAGCGGTCAACCCTATATACGCTTATGTTTCCATATGTGGAGCCCTATCGTCGAGAGGTGAACGTCCCCAAATTTTTACATGGGTGGTTACATCTCATTAATGTGAGAGTTTTGTGTGTGAAAAAAATCAATCAAACTAGGTCATACAGGGGTAGGTAAGAGCGTTTTCATGTAATAAGTGACGTTAATTTAATGTTGACTGCGTGGATCGAGACCTTAACGTTTTCGAAAACTGGTGAATTTTTTTTCATAGTCGTATTTAAGTACACTGATCATATAGTACGGTGAGTTTTCTAAAATTTTACTTCTACCCCATAGTTGGTTCAAAAAGACATGAACTCTTTGCTAGCTTCAGCAAACACAACTTTATGCTTCGTCACCTAAGTAAAGGTGTTAGACGACGAATCTATTTTCGTCACAAAATAAGTTGTTAGGCGACGAAATACAGTTTCGTCACCTTAGTACTCCAAAACTATGGTTTTTTCGTCACCTGGATTATACCTTACATGACGAAATGTATTTTCATCACCTTAGTGCTCAAAACTTTCACTATCACTTACATGACGAAATATATTTTCGTCACCTTAGTGCTCAAAACTTTGGTGACGAAATGAATTTTCGTCACCTAAGTTAGCTCTGAGGTGACGAAAATAGTGACGAAGTATTATTTAGCCATTTTACCTTATTTAGACGACGAAAACTGTTACTGAGGTGACGAAAGCGGTTTCGTCACTAAAGTGTTCTCTTAGGTGATGAATTAAAAATATTTCGTCACCTTAGAACCTTTTTCTAATAGTGTATATGCTTTCTTTCGGTTGAGATTTTGTCAAGTTTAGAATATCATGCTTTATTGTTTTCAATTTCTTTTTCCTGCTGGGATCAGTTGCCAAATTTTCATTTTTTTTGTTTTTATTGTTTGCAGGTCTTTTGATCTTTTGCAACTATTATGAGACGACAATTTGTAACAGAAAGAAAGGAACAAAGAAGGATGGGATTAAAATCAAGGAGAAGACAAATGTTTGCATTGTTGGTGATTTTGATACTAATTGAATGTTGCAGTGTTAATGACTCTGATTCTGGGAGTATACGTATCTGAGACCTTCTATAGAGCTTAGCATTACAACATTGGTTCTTTAGCAACCTATCCCCATATTTGGACAGTCCATAAAGGTAATTTTGGAATCAACTCTACATTTAAGTTTTGATAGAAATTGAGATATGCATTAATTCTTATATAGATGCTTGATTGAAAGATAATTTTTCACTGATAATCCATTGAAAGAGAGTTTAGGCATGTTCAAAATATAGTTCTTTATGCTAATCCTTTGATATCAATTCAGATTCTTTGCAATATTAGGGGTTGTTCGACAGGCGTATT
This sequence comes from Fragaria nilgerrensis, assembly GCA_010134655.1. Lineage (NCBI taxonomy): Eukaryota > Viridiplantae > Streptophyta > Magnoliopsida > Rosales > Rosaceae > Fragaria > Fragaria nilgerrensis. The sequence goes on along the minus strand of CM020979.1, from coordinate 22,318,398 downwards.
TCAAAAACTCAAAATAAGATACGCGGAGTAGAACTCCGAATTCATAAGTAAGTTTGGAAAACAACAATACGACGTTTCCACCGTTTCTAAATAATTGGAAAACACAGAGAAATTTTCGGCAGCTCTCAAGTGCCACCACTTTCAGCTATGGCGATTAATTGATATCATCTACAGATCCACAAGATTGATTCTTCTGTTTGATCCACTTTCAACTTACCCAGACGTTGGGTCGTAAGTTGTAGGATACACACTCAATTTGAAAGACTTCTCTCACAAATCTTATACCCATATGAGTTTCTTACTGCTTCAAATCAGTTCACAATCTATGTATTTGTCTCAGTGTTTCACTTCCTCGATCAATGAATATGCGAAACGGTGGAGACTCCAGTTTTCTCACCATTCATGATTCGTCAGTTCTTTTTTTTTTTTCGACTAAAAATTTAAGATGCTTCAGTTCTTTTTGCTCATAGTTTGAGGTCTTGAAGATGATGACAAAAGCAAACACATTTATGTGGTGGAGATTTGAGTCAGATAGTCATTATACTTACAGAAGATTAATAGTGATGGGGATAAAGTAAACTACAGATGGATGGAGACGCATCAATATTGCAATGCTGAACATTTTCAACTTTTTACTTTTGGTAAAACATTTCTATAGTTGTGCTACCGAATGTATATTCAAAATCTAAAAACACCAAATTTAACTATTTATTTTCATTTTGTGAAACAATTTTAGGAAAATGAATTTGTAAATCATTACAGGATAGGCCCTTAGCTTTCAGGTTGTTTTTGTTTTCACCATGAACTTTTAAAGTTGTAAAATTTTAATACTTAGCTCATAGGTTATTAAACTTAATTTTTTAAACAGAGATGAATTGTTTATTTTTTTTAACTATTTTTTCATTATGCCTAAAATAAAATTAGGCCAAACAAGATAGTATTTGGATGTTTGTGTATATGATTGGTCATATATATTTATTTTTTATTTTAGTTCTCAATTGCTTAAAGTAGAAAATAATGATTCAATATAGTTTGGTATGCTTCAATGTATTATTCTTCTCTATATATGAGGTTTATATAGAGATACAATTGTAGTGTTACTAGGAAGATATTTCATACACCTATACATAATATTTAACCTACACATACAAGAAAAGTAAATATATTCAAAATATTCTACACTCCCCCTCAAGTTGGTGCATAGATATCGATCATGCCGAACTTGTCAACCGAGTTGTCAAATACTTTCCTTGACACTCATTTTGTGAGAACATCTGCTAATTGATCTTCCGTATGCACGAAAGGGAAACAAATGATTTTCCTGTCCAAGTTTTCTTAATGAAATGCCGATCTACCTCCACATGCTTTGTTCGGTCATGCTGAATAAGATTATGAGCAATTTCAATAGCAGACGTGCTATCACAATGCAAGTCCATGAGTTTCTTGAGTTTGAAACCCAATTCTTTTAATACATTACGAATCCATAGCATCTCACAAACTCCATGTGCCATATCTCGAAACTCTGCTTCAGCACTTGATCTTGCAATGACTTTTTGTTTCTTACTACGCCAAGTCACAAGGTTTCATTCAACAAATGTAAAATACTCAGATGTAGACCGTCTGTTAGTCTTATCACCAGCCCAATTAGCATATGTGTACCCTACAACTTCCAATTCACTCTTCTTTTCAAACAACAAGCCTTTTCCAGGTGTCATCTTAAGATACTTTAGAATACGATATACTGCATCCATATGCTCTTCGCTTGGACAATGCATAAATTAACTAACCACACTCACAAATAAGCAATATCAGGTCTAGTATGAGAAAAATAAATAAGTCTCCCTACTAAATGTTGATGCCTTCCTTTATCAGTTGGAAGTTGATTCAGATAGATGACAAGGTTGTGATTCATCACAATTGGTGTCTCAACAGGCTTGCAGTCAAGCATTCCGGTCTCAGCTAACAAGTCAAGTATATATATATTTTCGTTGGGATAAAGAAATCCCTGTCTTTGACCTTGCAACTTCAATTCTGAGAAAATACTTCAACTGTCCAAGGTCCTTCATTTCAAACTCCTTTGAAAGGTACTTCTGTAGTGCCTCCATCTCCTTTGGGTTATCTCCTGTAATAATCATATCATCAACATACACAATCAGAGCAGTGATCTTACCCTGATTACGTTTGATGAACAAAGTGTGATCTGAGTTGCTTTGTCTATAACCAAATGTCTTCATTGATTTGGAGAATCTTCCAAACCAATCTCTAGGAGACTGCTTCAAACCATACAAAGACTTCTTCAACTTACAAACATTTCTGACATAGCAAGGTCTACATTTGACTCCTGGGGGCATGTCCATATACACCTCCTCTTCCAAGTTTCCATTGAGGAAAGCATTCTTCACATCAAACTGTCGTAGAGGCCAATCTTTAGTTTCCGCAAATGAAATCAAGATTCGAACAATGTTGATCTTTGCTACAGGCGCAAACGTTTCTTCATATTCAATGTCATACCGCTGGGTGTATCCCTTGGCAACCAACCATGTTTTATACCTGTCAATGCTCCCATCTGCTTTCAACTTTACGGTGAATACCCAACGACATCCAATGGTCTTCTTCCCAGCTGATTTAGGCACAATATTCCAAGTCGAGTTTTTCTGTAATGTCTCTAGTTCTTCGTTCATCGCCTGAGTTCACTTGGGATCCGTCATTGCATCATGTACAATACTAGGAATAGAAATACTGTATAATTGATTAATGACAAGAGCATGTGACCCAGCCAACCTATGGTTAGACATGTAATTAGCTATAAGATATTTAGCTTTGGCTTTGATGTCCAGTTCATATTGTTTCTTTGGAATACCCTTGGTAACTCTTTGTGATTTCCTAGTTACAATATTATCTACCCATATAATTTGTTTGAAATTAAAGGTACCTGAGCAAAGACATTCATAGCAGATTCTTGGGTTGATGGTGTAGAGAAAGGGAAACTATCTGACCCAGAAGAATTTGGAATTACAGGTCTGAAGGCTCAACAGTTAAATTGATGGGTTTGTAGTGTGGGTCCCCCTGTAAAGACGTTGTTTTGTTTCTACCGACACCATCTGCAGCATAAGGCGTGTCAACTAGTGGCTTCCAACTGTGGTCCAACACACATGTGCCGCCATCCTCCTCAAGCTGCACGACACATGGCACCTATGTCTCTACTCTAACGCGACTCGTCTGGCTCGGCTGGACATCACGTGAGCCTACGCTAGCGTCAACAACTTCTGTCTTTTTGTCCTTCTCTTGCGTCTCTTTGTTATTTGTGGTTTCTCCGACTCTAAATCTTGACTTCAATGCTTCTAATTCTTCTAATTCTTCGAATTCAAATAAATTTCGGGAATTCCCTTCATATGCTCTCTCCCCCTGAAGGGAAGACTCTGATACTCCCCCTGAGTAGTAAGGCTCAGATTCACAAAAAGAAACATCAATGGATACATGCATGGTGTTTGTAAGAGGATCATAACATCTATATCACTTCTAAAAATCTTTATAACCCATAAAAATACACTTCCTTGCACATGGATCAAGCTTACTTCATTGTGGTTTTGGAATATGAACATACACTGTACATCTAAATACACGAGGCTCCAAGTTAGGCAACGAAGGAATCGAGATAAGTTTCTAAAGTTGTTGTAGAGGGTTTTGACATTCAATAACCCGAGAAGGGGTACGATTAATGAGGTAGGCAACAGATGTCACAGCTTCTCCCCAATATTTTACAGGTACATTCATGCCAAACAAAGCCGCACGTACAACTTCAAGCAACTGCCGATTTTTCCTCTCTGCCAATCCATTTTGATGAGGAGTATAAGTATTTGAAGTCTAATGTCGAATTTCATGTAACTGCATAAACTCTTGCATAGAACCATTAATATATTATCCGCTATTATCAGACTGGAAAACTCGAACCACCTGTTGATATTGTGTGGACACCATCTTGTGAAATTCTTTGAATCTAGAATAAACATCGCTCTTGTTCTTCAATAGAGACACCCAAGTCGTACGGGTACAATCATCAATAAATGTCACAAAATACCGGGCGCTAGAGAGAAGGAATTTATGCAGGACCCCACACGTCAGAGTGAATCTTCATAAATGAAACATGATTTTTATTTAGGCTTGGTGAATATGAAATACGGTGGCTCTTGGCCAGTTCACATATGTCGCAATGAAAATCTGAATAGTCGACACCCGAAAATAATTGCGGTTACAGCTTCTTAAGATAATCAAAGTTTAAATGACCCAACCTGCGGTGCCAAAGCCACACATCTTTCTTAGCATTCTCAGCTCTATTGACATGATTAGCTTGACCCAAAGACTGCATATGTTTCTCTCATGTCTCTGTCAGATTTAGGTAGTACAATTTCCTTTTTCTCACTCCATAACCCAAAATCCGCCGCGTCAGAATGTCCTGAAACACACAGAAAAACGGATAAAAGGTGACAATACATGATAATTCTTGAATGATTTGGCCAACTAAGAGAAGATTGTATGACAATTAAGGGACGACTAATACAGAATCAAGGGTTAATGTGTTTGATAGGAAAATAGAGCCTTCTCCGGTAACCGGAGTTGTAGTACCATCAGCGGTAGAAACAATATTTTGAGAGGAGGGTTTTAATTTTTTCAAGAGGCTAGGATCATTACACATGTGATCTGATGCTCCTGTATCAATAATCCAGGACCTATTCATAGATACCTTACCACTCATACCTGATTGTGCGACATTGAAGACATTGAATGGTTGGTGTTTGTGTGGTTATGACAACTTTTTCTTGATTCTTTCGGGGTTTCAGGGTGAAATCTCATCAATTCGGGTACCCAATTGTTTCAAAACAACGTTGCTTGCTATGACCTAATACTCCACATAGCGGACATTTTGAGTTCGCATATGAATTTGGTTTGCATGGAGACCGGCATGGTGTGGTGGTATGGTAGTTGATTTGGTGTGCCATTTTGGAGGTTTGGTTTTTGAGATTCAAGGATTTGGGAATTATGATTTTGATATATGCAACGATTTGTTTGTGATGTGATTCGGGACTCAAGTTTGGTTTTGGGATTTTAGAATTTGTGTGTGATTTGTGGGGTTTTTGGTACGCAGCGATTTGTGGTGTTTTGGGTGTAAATTCAAAAGATCGAACCTGGCAAGCTCTGATACCAAGTAGTAAATAATGATTCAATATGATTTGGTATGCTTCAATGTATTATTCTTCTCCATATATGAGGTTTATATAGAGATACAATTGTAATGCTACTAGGAAAATATTTTCTACACCTATACATAATATTTAACCTACACATACAAGGAAAGTAAATATATTCAAAATATTCTACACTTAATTCATTTGATTCTATAGTTCTTCAATTATGTCTTTTTTTTTTTAAGATGCGCTGACTGACTGTATCTTTCTTTCCGATTAAGGTTTGAAGATCAAAGATTTGTTTAATCAGTTGCTAGAGCAGTGTTTGTTTTCTTAACTTTTAATTCTATCAAATGATATTATGTTGATTTTTGTTTAATTGTGAGAGGGAGAGGACCTGGTCTGATCGGAGAAGAAGAACAACTCCGGTCTTTTTTTTTCTGATTTCTGCAAGTAAGGTCGATAATAATCGTCACATGTAAGTGCACGATTAGACGGTCGCATGAGCCACCTGGTTCGGTTGTCGCACATAAGATTTTCTCTACATAAATTGTACATTCCAGAACGAGCCCTTATTCAATCCCCTTCTTTAGAAATCCCTTGATGGGAACAATATATAAATACAAAGAGAAAAGTAAACTACTAAGTTGGTTTCTTCATTCATGTCCATACGGTTTATATAATAGGAACTAGCATTTTGGACCCGCGCAATGCTCGTGTAGAGACCCCAAAAATTATTTTAGAGTAAAAACTATTTAGGAGTAGTTATCTTGCTCCCTTGATTTTTGCTGATCGTGGATGCATGTTCTTCTCAACCTGTTCATTCCCACAATCCCTAATACGATCAGCTCCTCTTATTCTTTTCTTTTTCTTTTTTTGTATTTGTCTTTTACCATAACATCCCTCTTGGTTCTTGATCAGAATTACTTGATAGAGGGGTAGTTTCGGAAGTTCATATTTGGTGAAGCGTTTTGATTGCTCGCATTATGGTAGCAGAGATATATATCTAGAGAACACTAACTGCTTTTGATAACTACTCCTACTATTGGGTCAAATGGACCTTATACATACAAGTAAACTAAGATAGAATATAAGGTACAACATAATAAGGGATTGCAGCAGCTACTGCATCGCATCATCCCCTCTCTCTAAATTTCAATCTCCCCCTTCTCTTCTCTCTCTACATCTCTCTCTCTCTCTCTCTCTCTCTCTCTCTCTCTCTCTCTCTCTCTCTCTCAGGGCGATCGCTGCGGAGAACCAGACCCCGCAGAAGGTGAGAATCGAATTAACCTGTCCATATTTCAATTTTTGTAGCCGTTGGTGAGTCCCGAAGAAAACCCCCAATTCGAATCCTAGGATTTTTTTTTGTTCTTTCTGGTCTTTTGATTTTAATTATAGGCTTAGATTTATGTTGATTCTTTTAATGTTCAATTGGGCTCAGATGAAGAGAACCCATCTGGGATTAGGATTTTAGGAACCCTAGAATTTTTTGATTCAAGGGGAATCTAGGGTTGACTGGGTTTAGATTTTTAGGGCTTTAAGCTAATTGATGATTTTTAGGGTTTTGATTGTGATTTTGGGTGCTGATAGGGTTCATCACAGACTTCAGCGAGTTTTAATCAGTTTACTACTTGATTGTTTGGTATGTTTTTAAACTAAGATATGATACGTATAACTTAAAGAGTAGATAACTCTAATAAAAAAAAATTCAGCCCACCCCATTTCAAAATTCTAGTTCCGCATGGGTGGCGAGACAGAGAAATTGGATGGTGGCTAAGAACCAGGGAGTGAATGAGAGTGAAGTAAAAATTATCGAGAGCGAGTCAATGTTTTAGAAATTCAGAGAGAATAGAAAAAGCAATTGGAGAATTGAGAGAGAGATAGAGAGAGAGAGAGAGATTGGAAAAGTGATCGAGTGCAATGGCGGAACTAGAATTTTGAAATGGGGTGGGCTGAATTTTTTTTATTAGAGTTATCTACTCTTTAAGTTCTACATATTATATCTTAGTTTAAAAACATATCAAACAATCAAGTAGTAAACTGATTAAACATAAATCAACATAATATCATTTGATAGAATCAAAAGTTAAGAAAACAAACTCTAGCAACTGATTAAACAAATCTTTGATCTTCAAACCTTAATCGGGAAGAAAGATACAGTTAATCAACGCGTCTTAAAAAAAACAAGACACAATTGAAGAACTATGGAATCAAATGAATTAACTGATTGAGGAATTAAGCAATTGGGAACTAAAATATAAAATAAAATATATATATGACCAATCATATACACAAACATCCAAATATTATCTTGTTTGGCCAAATTTTATTTTAGGCATAATGAACAAATAGTTCAGAAAAAACAAACAATTCATGTCGGTTTAAAAAACTAAGTTTAATAACCTATGGGTTAAGTATGAAAATTTGGGGTGAGCTAGTTTTTAAAATTTAATTTATTAAACTAAAATTTAGCTACAAAGTAATGTTTTCATGAAATTTGAGGTGGGTTGTAGTCCACCGTAGCCCATGTGTAGGTACACCATTGATCGAGTAAAGAGCGGGGAATGGGGTTTTATAAAGCAGAGAGAGATCTTAATCCAGGCTAGCTGTTTCACAGAGGTGGTTTAGTGTAACAGTAATAAAAAGTCAAATAGTCACTGAAGTTTTGATTTTGCTTCTAGTTGTGTCATCGTAACATGACAGATGGCCTCTTTAATCGTTTTAATGTTATGAAACGGTTTTTATTTATTTATTTATTTAAAAATAAATAAAATTCTTTTTTAAAGGATAAATAAATCCTTATATAATTGAAAGCGAAGTAGAGTGCAAGGAAGAAAAAATCAAAACTTTCGATTTTTTCACCTAGCGATATATTTTTCCCCTCTCAAGCATTTCTTGTCCGAAACTCTCGATATTTCCCGATATTTCCGAAAAATCCCGATATTTCCAACTAATACTAGTGAAAATTTTGTTCTTCATAGGTCTTCTACGTGGTTTTAAAGCACTCATGTAATTCCATTTGAAATGTATCATATGTATATAAAGCGTGATGACTTAGCCTCTCTTTGGGTTTCCAGCCATTAAAAAAAAAAATGTTTAAAGTAAACTTTAAGAATTATTAACGGTTCAACACTAACATTTTCACTTTAACTTACTAGAACTTCATATAGATCAATATTTATTCAATGTTTTCATTTCAAATATAGTACATAATATAGAAAACAAACATCTTTTAAAGTTTGGTTTAAAATTTCCTTATTTTTTTTCAAATTTCCGTCAATTTTCTCATTTTTTTTTACTACAATCGATATTTCCCTGAAATTTCCATATTTTGGAGGGTCAAAATTTCCATAATCACCAAAATTTTCTTCTTGGTAGAGTGCGAGTCAAGCGGTGATGTTTCCTTTTTTTTTATTTTCATTGTAATTAAAAAATCAAAATGAAAATATGCCGCATGTTTTGTAAGAAATAAAAAAGATAAATAGAAAAAAAAAACATAATTTTGATTTACAGTACTCTGTAAGTATCTATTTGGGCGTTTTTGGATTATTAGAGCATCTTTAGCAATGCTAACCATTTTTTAGTTAAATTTTAGTTAAATTAGTTAAAATGTTATTTTGGCTACCACTTTAGAATTGTGGCTGCATCAATACTCTTTATTTAGCTAGCATTACATCAACATTATTGTTTAAATAAAGATTAAATAGTTTAAATATATTTATATATCACGTAAAATATCTTACAAGGAATGTATTAAATTATAGCTAGTCTCATCTGAGTCATCTCGCTCTCTATATTTAGCTAGCGAGATAGCTAAAAGTCATAATAACTAAACTTTGTTGTAGCTAGAGGTCCAAAAATATCAAAAAAAGCTAAACATGCTCTCTAAAATAGTTGAAAGCTAAAATAAAGTCTGCTAATGTTACTCTTAGCGCGTTTGATAATTTTCATGCTTGTATTTTTATTTTTAAAAATGAAATATATTTGATGACAATCGTTAAAAGAGTAGCAACAGTGGTAGGTCGATTTGAGTAAGAAGGAACTAGCCTATCAAGAATGCTAGAAATGGTACCCGTGGCTTGCCACGGGTGTTTCTTGTGCGTTGTTAATAATTTATGATTATGACATATGTGAATGAAATGACTTGATTCTTAACTAAGATGATAAAATAAGACATAGTTTTATTCCTCTAAAATTAGTTGAGTTTACGTTATTACAGTTCATAAAACTATACAAAACTATTATATCAACAAATCAACCATTTTAGGAAATAGGGAGACGGGAAGCGCTGGACTACTCTAACAGTATGGTACACCAGTGTGGGTCCGAGTCTTGTGGCACCATATTGACCACTCCGAAGGGCATATATGTAAGTCCCTCATTTAACTGCCGTCAGCAGTAAAGTAATACCACAGATGGTTACCCACAGCCAACAAGGAGAGAGAGAGAGAGAGAGAGAGAGAGAGAGAGAGAGAGAGAGAGGAGAGAGAGAGAGAGAGAGAGGAGAGAGAGAGAGAGAGAGAGAGAGGAGAGAGAGAGAGAGAGAGAGAGAGAGAGAGAGAGAGAGAGAGAGAGAGAGAGAGAGAGAGAGGAGAGAGAGAGGAGAGAGAGAGAGATCAGGTGTTAACGCGATATGGCTGAATGAGATTGAGAGACATCAAGAAAAAGATATACAAAGCGGCGAGAGAGGTCGAGAAAGATCGAGAGAGATATACAAAGAGACGAAATGCAGTCCGAGCTAGAGGCCCAAAGCTAGCTGTTAAAACTCAGACACTCACATACGACATTACTGTTTTTTTACTGTAGATGAAACAGTGCTTATGAACAGTAATCAAGCAATAAATATATAGTAATATATAGTAAATATAATATAAACTAGAAAGAGCCCCCGGCGCGTTGCTGCCGGCTGTCGAATTCACATATGTCAGTGTGAACAATCGTAAAAAGTTTAGAGATACATTGTTGATGAAACCATTCATTCTCAATAAAAAAGAAAAGACACCTCAGAAGCTCAGATATCATTTTTTCGATGAAAGCTTAGATATCATTATTCACATATGAAGAAATAGAAGAACAATCAAATAGTACCTAAAAATGTTTGTCTAAATTCTATATTAATCCAAAATGGTTTAGTTTATCACTGATGGGAAATGTTCTTACGACTTGAAGTTCTCACTTATCTGCAAGAGAAAGATAAAAGGGCTGAATCGTAATGTTCAGTTTCAGTTAATATTTCGTTCCATTGTATCAAAATCATTTCAAGAAACTTGTCATTCAAATTAGTAATGTAAAGTTTTCCAAAGATTACTTATGCATTCATTTAACACCAACTGCCATCAACAAAAAATCACCTCACAGTCAGGAAATATAAAAAAAATAAGTGACACGTTTTCATAAACAGGTTTCTAGAAACGACTGGTTTCATCAACACATTCAACCAGTGCTGTCCACAAAAAAATCAGAAAAAAAAATTAGGTTGCAAACATACAAACCTGTATTGCATTTTTGGTCAGGAGACATGCCATTGTATGAGTCACTACTCTGCTAGCATTAACTTCTTCATCCTCACTGTCATGCACCACTTCATCCTCAAACTCAGTTATACCAATCTTCATCAGTTACGGTTCGACTTGCACCCACATTCACACATCATTAGTTCATCACACATCATATAGAAAACAGAGCTTAGTTTGGTTTCAGGATTGAGACTCAATTAGCCAAATAAACCAATATGGATTACTAATTAAAAAAATTGGTTATAAAAATAATAAAGAACATTATGCATTAGGTTGATACGTCCGCCTTACAACTTTTATTTGACAACAAAGAGAAATTGCACTATGCCATTTCTTGCATTAGGCGACACAACTGTTGTGTCGCCTGATAAAAATCGTAAGTGTCGTCTTCTAGCATGTCGTTGATGAGATTCTCCGACGACACAAATGTTGTGTCGCCTATAAGAACCTCAGGCGACAGAAGACTTTTTTCATTTTGTGTCGCCTGAATTAAGATAAGACGACACGGTATATATGTCGCCTGATAGTTTAAACAACGACATGCTAGAAGGCGACATACTTTTTTTTTGCCGTGAGGCGGCACAGCTCTTTGTGTCACCTTATAACTGTGAGTGAGAGAGAAATACGCCTTACAGCAACATATAGGTGTAGGTTAATTTGTTTAAAGACGACATTTAAACGTCATGTGAAAATGTTACAGGCAACATATACTTGATGAATTAGAATGTAAACTTTTCCACGCTACATTTATGTGTCGCTGGATGAACCCACACGACATACTATTGATGTTGTTTCTAGTCTAAACGTAGTACGACGACATATATGCATTAGGTGAATGATCTTCAAGCAACATATATTTTTTTCTTTTTTCATTTGGTCTCTTTAAGACAATAGATATATGTCGTCTGATATGCTTTAAGCTTTCACTACATGATATCTTTTAGGCTTTCGACATTTTCAAACGACATTTGTCTATTGTATGAATGAGCTTGAGCTACATATAAGTGATGTCTTCTTTTGATTTAAACTCTTCATTTACGTTGCCGGTTGTTCTTTATGGCCTCACATTTCTGGTATCCTAACTTAGTAAAAAAAATTACATTGAATGATTATCTGCTCAAATGCAGAAAATGAAAAATCTTATTGGCAAGAAATGTTAAGCATCACAATGAAAAAACACCATTACTTTGTACCCAATATACAATACATCAATCAATATAATTTTTATAGCTCTGCATATTTTGCAAAATTGTATTGTATGTGTCTAGCTACCTACACTGATGAAACTTAGCAATTGCACTTTTCTCTTTCTGATGTACTTCTGAAAGGGACAATGCAATAGCACGATCTATGCCTTCTTCCTGCAATGCAAAAACAGAGTTATCACTTTTCTATTTCTTTCTATTCAGCAACTGCCGATAAACATAATCAATATATGCATACGATATAGAACCTTAAGAATAGGATGTAGTTTACAAGAAATTGAACATGAGGATGAGTAGAAACATTTATCACTGATCACAGGAAAAAGGTATGATTCAAGTAGGTAGAGATACTGATCTGAAGTACTTTCGACATAAGAATTTTAAACACACAAGACACCAAGATATAAGGATAAGAAATAGATTCAAGCATAGCCATACCAAGTCTTATAATTTAAACAAAAAAGTTTCGCTTTACTTTGAAAACTGAGTAGAGATGATCATGATTTCAATAAGGTCTTGGAGATGACACAATTGCAAGCATTATACTCGAGGAATCTTTGCTGTGAGTAGAAGTTGGTGCATAGAAAGAAGTTAACAAGGAAATGGACAAAGTCTTTCTAGTAACCGAAAGTGGGGATGGTATTTCATTGAAATCAAAGAGCTTATTCAATATGATCAAATTGTTTCAAGAGAAGAAGATAACAAAGAATGGATATGGCTCTCTCTAAATGCTTAAAAGCTGTTCATTACGGTTGGAAATCAAGTCAACTTTACTTTGAGAAATAAATATCAAGAACAGAGATTCTTTTGGGGACTTGATAGAATTATGTTAATAGAAATTAGACCAGCTGAAAAGAGCCAAACCACATTTACATATATAAGTTCTTCTTTGACAAAGCTTTATTTGTAGATAACAAGACAATAATATAGCTTCAGTAACTACTTTTACTATGTTCCAGCATAAGCTATTTCAATTGATGATAGCAGATGGGGAAACTTAAGGATAGGAAAAGAAAGAATATTGACTTGAATTCAAAAATCGTTCGGCTGTACACACTGAGAAAGAAATAGTAAATAGCAAGATATACTATTATCAATTCGAACAAATGAGATTAACATAGTATTCAATACTCAAACTCGACAAATCAAGATTTGGCAGAGTTAGCTGGTATGTCATGCTAAGACTTCCCAAGTCAAGATCCTCCTCTCGATTTTAAGCATATACGATAGAGACCTTAATAAGAAACTAAACTGTATAAATAATTGCATGACAAAACCCTTTCTCACATCCGCCAATTACTAACTTATACATAACACAAACCTAGTGGTAACCATTCAATTTTATTCCTTCACTAATTCTACTTATACAACAACCAACAAACTTCCAAAATAAAGTTCACCCTCACCTCATTTAAAAGCTCAAAATGGAACTCTATAATTTACTCTCAGCACCCAAAAGGTGTTTAGCTGCACTAACACTTTCATCGCCAACGTACCTTGCCAATTTCATATATCAACCATGAATGAGAAACTAACCCAAAGCCATAAACCAAATTTGTAAACTCAGCAGCTGCTCACCTTAATATCAAAATCCTAAAAATGATCTCAGCCTCTCCAAAGAAGGACTCGGCAATCTGCGGCCAAATGAACTAAAAGAGGATATGAACCTGAGGTTCATTCCTCTACCACCAACGCAGTAGCTCTGCCCAATTCTCCTTTCAGCCTCTTCTTTCCTATTAGTGAAAAGAACATATCTAAGTCACCCAAAACAACAACCCAACAACCAACTCATAAACAACTCAAATCCCAGAATCTTAATATTTTCAAGAACACAGATTCCCCAAAGTTGAACCGAGAGGGGAAGTCACTTACCCAGACTTCTGAGGCTCAAGGAGAAGGTGGCCAATCCAATGGTCGGTGGCCGGATGGAACTCGGAGCCATCGTCGGTGTTATCGGCAGCAGCAAACTCGGAAACCACAAAACCCAAATTGTTAAGTTGTACTCAAATCGAATATCTAATAACACAGGCCTATAGATATAGTCAAGGAGAAGAAGATTCTCACCACATGGACGTGAATCGGTCACCAGAAAATGCAGAACATAGCCGAGCTCTTCTTTTCATTCAGTCTCCTTTGAATTGGGTTGTGTGATTTATGGACTGGGTTTTGTAGATGAGAAGAAGAGGAAGAGTTTGTGGCGGTCTTGCCGTCTGGAATGGCCGGAATCGGCGGGAGAGCGGCACAGAAGATGGCTGCGGGGGAGAGAGAGAGGAGGAGGAGGAGGAGGAGGAGAGAGAGAGACGGGTCAACCCTAGAAATGGGCTTTTGACCGAATTCAAGAACCTCATTCCTTCTTAAACTTAAATCCACGGCTGATTAAAATCCTAGTTAGATGTTGCCCATTTTTTCAAAGAGCCCGCCTTTTTTTTAAAGAGTGCGCTTTTTTTTTTAAGAATTGCGACTTTTTTTTTTTTACACATAAATGTTACCTTAACACACTAACATATTTGTCTAGCTACATACAAAATTAAATGTTGGGGAAACTAAATTCAAAGTCATAAATTACTAAATTCTAGTATCAGCCAACACATAAATATTGTCTTATTAACATAATTAAGTAAAATATTAAATTTCGACCGTCTGATCAGCGTATTTAAATACGGATATGGTTAAAAATTCACCTAATTTTGATAAAGTTTAGGTCTTGATCCATGCAGTCAACATTAACTCAACTTCATCTAATTAAGCGAATACGCTATTACCCCTACTTATTTACTAGTTTTGGTCGATTCTTTCATGCACACACTCTAACATATATGTTATATAGCAGCTTGTATAGAATTTTCATAAATTTTACCTTTCGGGGATAGAGTTACCCATAGAAGAGGATAAGCGTAAAATGGTTGACCATCTCGATCGGGACACAAACGTTATAAAAAATATGTGATTTTTTTACCATAACCATATTTCACTATACGTAACACATCATGCGGATGGATTTGCAAAATTCTATTTACAAGATATAGTTTATTCACAAATGCACACACTTGCAAAAATGCCACTAAACAAGTTATACCACATTAGTAAGCATGTTGTGGTTCCAATGTCTAAAATTCAAAATATTAAATTTTGACCGTCAGATGTGATCAACAAATTTAAATACGGATATGGTAAAAAATTCACCTAATTTTGATAAAGTTTGGGTCTCGATCGATGTGGTCAACATTAACTCAACATCATCTAATTAAGCGAATACGCTCTTACCTCCTCCTTCTTGACTAGTTTTGGTGGATTCTTTCAGGCACACACTCACATATATGTGATGTAGCAGCTCCTGTAATATTTTCAAAAATTTTACCTTCTGGGGATAGGGCTACCCATAAGGGATAATAAGAGTAAAAATGGTTGACCACCTCGATCAGGACATAAACGTTATCGAAAATATGTGATTTTTTTACCACAACCATATTTCACTATACGTAACGCATCCTACGGAGGGATTTGTAAAATTCTATTTACAAGATATAGTTGCTTCACAAATGCACACACTTGCAAAAATGTCACTAAACAAGTTATACCACATTAGTAGGCATGTTGTGGTTCCAAGGTTTAAAATTCAAAATATTAAATTTCGACCGTCTGATGTGATCAGCGTATTTAAATACATATATGGTAAAAAATTCACCTAATTTTGATAAAGTTTAGGTCTCGATCTATGTGGTCAACATTAACTCAACTTCATCTAATTAAGCGAATACGTTCTTACCCCCTCCTTCTTGAGTAGTTTTGGTGGATTCTTTCACGCACACACTCTCACATATATGTGATGTAGTAGCTCCTGTAAAATTTTCAGAAATTTTATCTTCCGGGGATAGGGCTACCCATAGGGGATAATAAAGGGTAAAAAGGGTTGACCGCCTCGATCGGGACACAAACGTTATCGAAAATATGTGATTTTTTTACCGTAACCATATTTCACTATACGTAACGCATCCTACGGATAGATTTGCAACATTCTATTTACAACATATAGTTGCTTCACAAATGCATACACTTGCAAAAAGGCCATTAAACAAGTTATACTACATTAGTAGGCATGTTGTGGTTCCAAGGTTTAAAATTTAAAATATTAAATTTTGACCGTCAGATGTGATCAGCGTATTTAAATACAGATATGGTCAAAAATTCACCTAATTTTGATAAAGTTTGGGTCTCGATCGATGTGGTCAACATTAACTCAACTTCATCGAATTAAGCGAATACGGTCTTACCCCCTCCTTCTTGAGTAGTTTTGGTGGATTCTTTCACACACACACTCTCACATATATGTGATGTAGCAGCTCCTGTAAAATTTTTAGAAATTTTATCTTCCGGGGATAGGGCTACCCATAGGGGATAATAAGCGTAAAAAGAGTTGACCGCCTCGATCGGGACACAAACGTTATCGAAAATATGTGATATTTTTACCATAACCATATTTCACTATACGTAACGCATCCTGCGGACGGATTTGCAAAATTCTATTTACAAGATATAGTTGCTTCACAAATATGTCAACTTTATTTACGATTAAATTTTTGTAAGCTTTCCTATGGGGAGCTATATAGTCGCTTGATAAACTTGTCCAAAATTTCACATAGATTAGTTTCGACAATATTGAATGAGAGTTTTAGTGTTGACAAATCGAAAATATAAGTCTCGACCGATGTAGATAAGAGCATTTCCATTTTGATAAATGTGTTGACTTTTAAATTTTCACAAATTGTCAATTCAATAAAATTCAATATCAGCCAACACATAAATGTTGTCTTATCAACATAATTAAGTAAATTTTTCACACAAGTTGTTAATTCGATAAAATTCAATATCAGGCAACACATAAATGTTGTCTTATCAACATAATTAAGTAAATTTTTCATACAAGTTGTCAATTCGATAAACTTCAATATCAGCCAACACATAAATGTTGTCTTATCAACATAATTAAGTAAATTTTTCACACAAGTTGTTAATTCGATAAAATTCAATATCAGCCAACACATAAATCATAAATGTTGTCTTATCAACATAATTGAGTAAAATTTTCACACAAGTTGACAATTCGATAAAATTCAATATCAGCCAACACATAAATGTTGTCTTATCAACATAATTGAGTAAAATTTTCACACAAGTTGTCAATTCAACAAAATTCAATATCAGCCGACACATAAATGTCGTCGTATCAACTTAATGAAGTAAAATTTTCACACAAGTTGTCAATTCAACAAAATTCAATATCAACCGACACATAAATGTCTTCAGATTAACATGAGTAAAATTTAAACAATTGAGACTAAAGTTGACCACTTTCTTCACCGACATATATGTGTCGCCCCGAAAACAGATTTTTTTTTCAAAAAAAATTGGTATTGTCTAAGTGCACTTCCACCAACATATAAAAAAATGTGTCGCCCTGAAACCCCGAACCACACTTAATTTCGCATGTGTCGCCTGATAGGTGTTGCCTGATGCAGGAAATGGCATAGTGTTGTAATGTTAAAGACAACCAAGACTAAATAATTGATTGAAAATTATACCTTAAAGCTTCATCTAATTTCTCCATCAAGCTTCATCTAATCACTGGTTGAAAACTACAATCTCACTGGTTCTGCACCCAAAATGAAAAATGAAAAAAGAGTTTTTTTTTTGGAAAAAAAAAAAAGAAGAAAAAAAAAGGAGGATTAGCTAGGGGAAGAACTAAAAGCAAAACATGAGAAATATAAGTGAAACAAAATTAAAAAAATACAGCATAAGGAAACTCAACTTGAAGAAAACATAAATAATAAAATAAGTAAACAAAGATATTATCGAGTAGTCATTAGTATGCCTCCAAAAATACTCTCAACCATATGGTGATTGCCTTATTCTTTGCTAAGAGACTGAAAGGATTGCAAACCAATCACATAATCAAATCAATCAAACAATCAAGTCCTCCTTATTTTTCCAAGAAACCATATAAGAACATAAAATTCCCAAACACATAGCTACAGATGCAGAAAGGAAAAGTTACCACAAAACTTGCCTCTACATTTTAAGGATGAGATCTTCTTGAAAAATCGGCAGCGACATGATGAAAAGTAATCAATTATCTCTATATAAGAGGGAAAATGTTACATCCCGACCCTTAAATTTTTACCTTATTTACTAGCTTGGTTATAATAAGAATTTTTACCGTCTCCGGCATTGAGATATAGTTTAATTGGTCCCTAAAGGGGTTTTGGGGGACGATTATTTCGGAGAGTTATTCGTAGGAGAAAAATGTGTCGACGGTAAAAATGGTGAATTTTAGCTAGTAAAAGGTAATTTTTTTAATAGGGTATTTTATTTTGAGGTGTTAAATTGGTGGAGTTGGGTATTTTTGTGGTGTTGGGCCGGGTTGGTGTGAGGCCCAAACCCATTATCTCCTCTCTTTTTCTTTTCTTCTTCTCCTCTTTTTCTTCTTCTCTCTTTTCTTTTCCTCTCCCGAGCTCTCTCTTTCTCTGCCGGGAATCCTCCGCCCGCCGCCGTCGTCCGGCCGAGCCAGGCTGCCGCACCGGTCCCGTCTGGACCGGCGTCTCCTCCTCTCTCATCCTTGGCCGGTGAGCGCTGCCACTTCACGGCCGAGAGGAAGGAAACTCGTCCCGAAGGACCGGTTGTCTTCTCGCCGGAGCTCCCTCCTCTGGCCACCAAAACGGGCAAGCCATATACGGTTTTGTAGGTCTCCAACCCAGCTGCCTTGCCCTAAAAAGACTCACTCTGGTTCGCTTTAGGTAAGGAGGAATTTGAAGTTGAAATTTCAGGGCTTTTAGGATGTTTCCGTTCGATGAGCATAGCTAGGCTTGGATTTTGGATTTGTGCTAGTTAGGAAAGTTGTAGAGGGAGTGGAGAGGAAGCTACTGTTAAAATTTGGTAGGATTTGGAGGTCGCCAGAATCGGCCTCCGGCCGTCGCTGCCGGCGGAGCCGCCGCCGCCGCCACCGTTTTGGAGTTTTGTATGGTTTTAAATGTGTAATAATTAGAGGAGTGATGAAGGATAAAGTGTAGAGACAAAGAGATAGCAAGAGAATCATCATCTTATTCATTGATATAAGTTTTTTATATAGGGAATTACACAATACCAATATGGTAAGGATAATGAATACATAGATCTAGTCAAACTACATATCCTATTGGCATAAGGCCAAGGCACACATGAAGAATATCTAGAAAGATACAGAATATCCTAGAACACTCCCTCTTGTGCCGCGTGCTGATATGCCGATGGTGCTGATCTGTTGCCTCGTCAAAAACCTCGTCAAGTCACAAAAACCCTGTGGGAGAAAAACTGAACCTTGATCGTAGGAGAAAAAGAGTACAACGCACCCTTCACATCTGATAGTGACATGTATGTATGTGCTAGACTCCCCCTGAAGTTCGCACCTCCCCCTGATCTTTACATCAATCATAGGGCTCTTCCTGATTCTTACTAATCACGGAAGTTTCAACAACTTAGCATGTCAATGCTCTTTAACATGTCTTCAAATGTGGCATTGGGCAATGATTAACTAAATCATGCCGTATTGTCCTCAAATGATCTTTTACACTTAGATCTTGAGGAGAATGCCGCTTGTGAACTCAAAACATAAGTTCGTGCAGGAAATCAGATTTCCGCGCAGCATGACCTTCAGTTACTATAACAGTCGTAACTTCCTCTAGGAAATACATATGAATGAACCGTAAATGGTTTTGGAAACTAGACTCATTTAGCTTTCCAACCGTATATTACACACATTCTGGTTCGTCAAGAGCTATTCACAAAGTCCCGTCGAAGTTGACTGTTTTGCCAAAATCAGATTCTCGGACAGATTCATCCTACTTTACGAAAACGGCCATAACTCACTCAATATGATAGGTATGATCAAATGGTTGGTGTCCCTGGAAAGTAGATACGTAGACCTTTCCAATGGTACTAAATTTAATCATTTTAAAGTGAGTGAGATTTCCTGTAGGTCCCGTGGAATTTGACCTACAAAACTTGGCAGATTCTGATTTCGCTTTTGATGTGTCTTTCTTATGTAAGGATAGAATAAGCCTCAACCTTTCATACCATTAAGTATTGAAAAAGGAGTTACTGCCATTACATTGGCATTGCGTGAGCGCATAGCTACACTTAGCTTTATAACTTTTCATAGCGAATGAGATGTCAAGTCTTTCGTATTGTGTTGAGTGCATTGATGCGTCTTATTATATTTAGATGGGAACTCCATCTCTTAACACATATTTGTCATCTTGCTTTAGACAAAACAACGGATCTCTCTTTAGAGCAAAGACCTTGATTAATTATGAGAGTATATGTAGGCCTCACTAGCTATAGAGCGTCTAAGCCGATTGATGAAAAATCATCATCAATACAGTCATCGAGTGCCTTATCGAGACCATGTATTCCCAAGATCTTTTTCTTCGGATGTTGATACATATTGGCATCTCTTGATCCATCAAGAGTCCATGTAAATCCGGAATGAACACGTAAAGGCATAATTCACCATATCCCTTTCAAATCAAATAGAGTCCATGTGCGTTTCAATACATTTAGCAAACGCATGCTCCTGTGGTTTGGAGTCACTTGATTCAGATGAATGAAGTCCGTTTAAGACCTTCATGTATATCTCTGATCCTATAGAGATGTTATTATGACCACATTCATAGGCTGCATGTTCAGTTATTCAGAAACTACCAAACTGACAAAGTAGTGGAGTTCAATGACATCTATTACGAGAGCATATCTCATCGTAGTCGATCTCAGTGCGTGTTAGTGAGAGACCTTGCGTCATAAGGTGAGTCTAAGCTCTTGTTCTCACTACACTATCTAACAAAGGTATAGTTGATAGGGTTTTAGCTTGCGGTGTCGGCATCACCTGCCTAAGGACCTATCTCTTTGTTAATGCTGGATCACATCTTTCCATTAGGCCAATCAACTAAGTTGATATCCATCAACGAAGAGTGGTTCGATAGTAAACTCATTATCTCACGTCCTCATGTACACTAGTGTAATACTTGTAGAGATCTCTATATGGATTGTATTTGACATTGAGGCGTCCCCCAATGATAATCACAATTCAGACTTCATGAGACGGATTTGAGTATCACTGATCAATGGATCAGGTTGTGCCAAGCTCGCTTTCTTTCTAGTGAGAGAAAGTAACGAACCTAAGGGCCTCCCTCCTTTTGAGGAGCCACACGGCCTTGTGACACCAATTTTGCCACTATATGACGTCACCATATCACCATTCATGGTGATGGTGTCAAGACCAACGCCTTTTGGTCACACCATGTCTTTTTGTAGGACATCAATCCTTACAGACATATTTGCAGCATGTGATCTCGTCACTTTAACACTTTAAGCATTTGGGATCAAGATGAGACTTAGTGGGGATAAACTATGACAATACACGTCGTTCCACTTGAACACTTGTGTTCTTATCTCCCCCTAACGGCGGGAATATTGTCTCATCAAAGTGACAATCCGCAATTTAGCGGTGAATGAGATTGCCTGACAAGGTTTCTATATATGCGGATTATAGGTGGAGTTTCATATTCAACCTAAACTTATTCATCTCAAATGACCCATCATTGTACGCAGTGACAATGCGATTTGACACCTAGAAATAACATCTAGCCGAGCTCAAGGATTGGAGATCCGTTTCAATCCTGCAGAGCTCAAGGATTGCAATTTCGTGTCAATCTTGATACACAGTCACGAGTTGTAGTACAACAAAATTCAATGATGGTGGGTCGTAGATGAATAGTAAAGCTGCATGCAAATATTGCATAGCCCCAAGACACAATAGAAAGATTTGTGCGCATCAATAATGTTCGAGCGACAAGCTAAAGTTGCTTGGTCGTAGCCTCGGTGAGACCGTATTGCGTGTGAACATGGGGTACATGACACTTCAACTTACATCCCGATAAACTTCTTTAAAGAATGGGTAGTGAACCCGTTGAAGTATAAGCAGCATAAACAGTAGATAATAGCGTAACACGTGACCAATGTGTTAACACTTCAACCAACACCATAAAGCATAAAAATGTGTCCGCAAGTTGGTTGTATCTATCTACATAGTTTGATGTAAGAATAGAATGTTCACTTTTATGTCATTTAGCGTAAGAGGGTCTCACTCCTAATTTAACTAAAGAATAAGCTTTCAAAACGAGCAATGAGCATTGCAGGGGGCCAATGCGACATCGAGGGAAGGCCGGTGCACCTCAATTGCTTGAGGAATTGACCGGACGACCTCCAGGAAGTTGGAGTTGTGTTCGGGTGACGTCAATGTCCCCCGGGTCACCACCATGCTTCATGGTGATGCTAGATCTCGAATGTCTTCATCTTGAGCGGAAGAATGGATGTCCACGAGAATTTCTCAAAATTTGGACCATTATATCTCTTCCAGGTTGATCAATTTGGTCAAACCAAAGCCTATATGAGTCGGTGTCCCAAATATCATGTTTGGCGACAACATGGGATTCAATATTCGAATCGTAGTGACATACAGTCCACTATATTGACTCATGAACTTCTCCAAGATGCGCTTCAGTTCGCATTCATGAGGAGTTATACATAAAAGAATTCTTGTTCATTCTCATAATATGTTTTCAAATGAAAACTATTAGCAAAAATGTCTTTAAAACTTAACATGGTTCCTTAGAATGTTGTGGATAGTTTCACTATCTGCGAAACACTCAATGTCTCTGAGACATATCTACAAGGAGTAGATAGGCGAGTAAATAGTTCCACTTGAACCATTTAAAAGGATTGAAAGAAGCTACGAAAAGCTGCAATCCCGAGAGTGCATAAAAATTTCCGCGCAGAATGACCTTTGTGCACTAAAACAGCCATAACTTCTTCGTTAAAATAGATATGGACAAATCGTGAAAAGTTCTGAAAACTAGACTCGTAGAGCTTTCTAATGATATAAAGCTCACTGTCTGGTTCATCTGGAGCTGTTCACAAAGCTCAAACGAAGTTGACTGTCCAGAAGGGACAAATTGCTGTTTTTCGCAGAATTGCCATGTGTGAAGTTATGAAGCTTGCAGGTGGTGTGTAGGCTTTTGCCTTAGCCAAAAGTGACGTGTGTATGATCAAAACCAAGTCCTTTCGGTCGTTTTAAGGTTGTAAACTCCATGACTAGTTAGCAAAAGCCCCCTGACATGAGCATAAACTAACTCAGAGGACCTAGAGGATCCGATTATGATGATAATTTTCCAGCTTTGATAAGTCTTCAACGTCTTTTGCAAGACGGCAATTGGTTTAATAGTGTAGGGGGATCCAAAATCAAAAGCTTTCGGTAACTCCAAGTGAGTATGACCAGGCATGTCCGTGGAGGGTCGGTAGTGCGAGGCACACTTAAAACCACTATCTCCTTAATTTCGGACAATTCTAAGACATCACACTGAGCTTGGATGAGCCTAGTTGAACAATTGATGATGAAAAATCCGCTATAGGGTAGAAGGCTTAACCGAAAACACGTGGGCGATCCTCTTTGAGGATGCAGTGCCATGAGTCACCTTCAAAGGAAGGGACCAAAATCGGCACAATATGTCATGTTTCTAAGGACGATGTAAGTGTACATCTTGATTGTAAATCAATATGAAACATAAGAGGAGAATAGTTTCACTTCGAAAAAAATCTCAAGGCATTCATTATTGCTAATGTGAGTACATCGGGGTCTCAAATAGACGAAGGACGTCGATACAACGCCTTAGTACATAAAGCTTGGAACGAAAATCAATGTCTAGCCGATGACATCAAAGTCATGGGTAGCTAGAGCAGGATCCGAATCTTTGAAATTCGCGATCATGAGGATGACGTTCTTGTCCTCATATTGGTTTTCCATACCTTTTTGTATGCATTCACAATTTAAAGGAGCTTGACAATCTTGAACCAGTGATCCAAAGATCCACAACGGTTGCATTGTCATGAGCTGACGTGAGTAGTTTTGACAAAATGGTGTCTAGACCGGGAGTGTCGCTATTAGAGCCGGCGACACCTCCCCCTTTTCTAGACATCGGCACGACGTTTTCTGCCGTTGCCATGACCCATTGTTGTCCCCATATTAGGGGATAATCCCAAATAAGTTTATCACATTAGCGTATATACAATTCCCGTTTGTATGATCAAAATCAAGTCTCGTTGGTAATTCCACACCAACTTGGAGGACCTAGAGAACTTGATGATGATCGAATCCGTAAAGATTATGGATCATGATGCCACAAAAGATCATCGACAATATGTAGTCAATTAAGGTGGTAAGCAATCCACTTGACTAATAACTCAACAAGTAGAGTTATATGAACGTTTCGAGAAACGCTCCATGAGTGCATTCCACAGTACTTTGTGGTCATTACTTTTTGCACAGATTGCCATTAAATGCTTTTGTCGATGTGGCGCTTCAAAGACTTTGAGCGCATGAGATGTGAAATCTCGGCATCTAGGCTTGTTAGCCTGGGGGTCAAAACATGTGGTTTAATCCTTTCCAATGAAAGGTTCCACAGATACCAAGCGAAGATCCGTCTTAGGCATCTAGTACGTCAAAACTCAAAGGAGCAGAATGTTACATTGCTCTTGCATACAAAATCAAGCTGTTATGAGACTCGATAGAGGTCACAAACGATGCTTTTAATGGTTTGTCCTTCGGATTGATCACACACAATCCGGAAAAGCTGCGAATTGATCAAACACAATTCGGAAAAATGCCTCGGATTGATCAAACACAATCCGGTGATAGGTCGGGGTTGATCATACACAACCCGGACAAGGAAATAAGAGTGATCAAACACACTCTTCACCCGCGAATAAAATTCCGGGATTTTTGGTACCTGTAAATACACCGACCCAAGCATAGAATGAAGTAGAACAAGGGAAGGAAACACTTTATCTCCCCCGAGGTTATTGAACTTGGAAGAGTTTTAGGGTTGTAAAATAAACATACCGTAAACACTTGGATGCTTGATCAGATGAAAAGAAAGCAGCAGAGCGGACGGCGGCGGCGGCCGAGAGGAGAAACAACGTTTTCCCACTTCTACTTCGAATTTCGGGCTGCAATTTTGATAGGAGAAGCAGCTCTAGATGACAAAGCTGCTGTCAAAAATTCAGGTTGATCGGAGCAAGGGAAGGTGGTGAACCGGTGGTCGGTAGTGGCGGTGGTCTGGAATCTTCCGACGGCCGGTTCGGAGACTTTCCGGCCGGTTCTCAGGGTGAGGCCGGCGGCGTTGGATCCGGACGGAGAGAGCTTTCTAGGGATATAAAATTTCGGCAGAGGGAAGTCGGAATTTTGGTCGGAAATCTGGAAAAACAAGGCTGCCCGATTTTAGGGTTTGGAAAAACAAAAGGTGGGCTATTGGCTCTAGGGTTAGAACAAAGTGCATGATAACGTAATGAAGGATAAAGTGTAGAGACAAAGAGATAGCAAGAGAATCATCATCTTATTCATTGATATGAGTCTTTTATATAGGGAATTACACAATACCAATATGGTAAGGATAATGAATACATAGATCTAGTCAAACTACATATCATATTGGTATAAGGCCAAGACACACATGAAGAATATCTAGAAAGATACAGAATATCCTAGAACAAGGAGTATATTGATATGAATTATGGAATTTTTGGATGAGATTTGGATAGGTTTGGGAATTTCCGAAGTTTGGTAATTTGACGGTTGAATAATGTAAAATCCGGCCGTAGGATTTAAGTCAATTTCTGGGAAAGGTTGTATTTACGGCTACCAAGTATGATACTAAAGTTTGGGTCGTTTCGATTAAAGAATATCGAAGTTAGGCAATGATGAGCGTGTTTATGGCTCTCGGTTAATTTTGCTATTTTGAATAAATATTGGATTTTTAGTTGGGAAATTAATTATATATTTGGAACAGGACGTGAGGAGACTCAAATTGGAGAGACCTCAGATCGACGTCCGGCTTAGGCCTAAAGTTGTGAGTGGACCTTTGTTTTAATTGAAATGCATGCGATAAATGATTTTATTGATCATTTATTTCTTCTGATGAGACTTATTGATTTCTCGGCTATTTGACAATTTTCCTCCTTTGGAGAGATCCCGAAAATGAGATTTTGGTGGATATATATATTTTGGATATTATGAGTATAGTATGTATATAAATGCTAGCTAGCCATACGTGTTTGGTCCGTCATAATGAGGTAAAATACCATTATGGCGTGGCGTGAGTGTTAGACACAAGCGTCATAGCCCTATATGAAAACTACTTTCTTTTCTAGTTTATTTAGGTTTTCATATAGGGAGTCCACACATATATATACACCGTCCTCTTCGGTCATAATGAGGAAAAATACCATTATGGCGCAATATGAGCGTTAGACGCCAGCGTTGTAGCATTGTATGAATCTCTATTTTTCTAAATTGTTTCTAGGATTCATACAAGGAGTCTGACGAGTGTAAATACATACGAATATATGATTATATATAGTTTAGCCTGAGAGGCTTCATTTCTTTTGAGTTAGTGACTAGCCGGAGCTAGTCGTGAAAATGTCAGTTTATGAGTTGAGCACTTTTGAGCTGCCGCATGCAGTATATTTTCTATGAAATTAAAATGGGAATGCATAAATATTTTGTTATTAAATTATATTTTTGTCCACTCACTCTAACGTTATTAAATGTCTTCCCCTGGGCCCTTCGTTTTAAAATGCCCAGTCTGCATGATTGCATAGTTGAGGTCGGGCGTACATGGAGAAGAGGCATAATCAATAGTATAGCTTCCGCTCATTTTTATATTCCTAGTTCTTTTCCTCTCAATTGGAATTGCTCTGGACTGTGATTGTTAGTTGTGGGATTAGGTGTTGATTTGGAAGGGTTGTCCATTTCCAGAGGAGGTTTTACCGAATTTTGCGATAAATATTTCCTTCGAGGTGGTCCCCGCACGATTTACTCCGGGTTCAGGGTGAAATTCGGGGTGGGTCGTGTCAAAAAAAGTAACATGATGTTTCACCGAATTGATAAGCATAGCCAAGAGAGTCATATGAGAACAGTTACCAAAACTGAAGCATAAATAGTAAGAGAGAAAACTTGACTCAGAATTCCAAAAAGCTTAGTCATCAAACTGGAGGCAGTTCTTCCTAGCCCTTTGCCTTTTCTGCAGGCAAGTGCGAGCAATTGTGAGGGGCCAAAATCGAATTGAAAATGAATAAACAAAAATAATAAAAAGCATTTATAGGTGAATAAGTATTCAAATAAGCAAAAACAATAATCACAAAAGATTTCAAATTCCTTGGTCTACCAGTAAAGTGCTCAGTAAGATTAAGTAATTGGTGTTTCTAAATTTGAAGTAATTGAAAATGTAGTTTTCCTACCTCAAACAGTTGGATACAATATGTTAAATTCTGAGACGGTATTTTTGTCTACAACTTCCTCTCCCTTGGACTCATCAAATGTTTGGGTTTATTTTAAAAGGAAGATTTCTTTCTTTATTTTATTGGCAATACACAATAAGATCGTCTTCCCTCACTTTCTGAATATATCAGCAACACATAAATCAACTAATACTAACACTAACACTAAAAAATAAGGGCAGTCTGGAGGAATACCTTCTGAAATATCTACAATTTAGAATATATTAAGAAATATTAGTAATATCAGAAAAGAGAACATACATCCATGTATGTAATATCATGAATTATTATACGTCCGGCACGATAGCATCCTTGCTCACATGCAAGAATATAATGTCACCCTGAAAGAGATTCAAATGTCAAATCCCATACAAAACATTTCACTGTAATATGTGACCCATCCATATTAAGAAGCCACAACACCTTTCCAATTAGGGTTGACATTTGAAAAACAGTTAGCATGAAACTTCACCAATAAACTTAAACCAATGCATTGCAAGTCCATCTCACCATTTAATAAACACTTGATTTCTTGAAAACCTGACCCAGCCGCTGCAACTGCAACTTGTGTAAAGGTGAGTACTTTTCTTATCTGTAAAAACAATCCAGCTATCACTTAACGAAAACTATCCTATCAAGTTGAGTTATACATATAACACCCTCACATTAAATGCATTGCATTCGTTATGAACCAATATATAGAATGAAGTCTAGAAGAGGGTATTTGAATATAACAATGGCCATTCACTGATTGAATCCCAAATGTCCTGCGCATATGTAGAGGGTATTTGAAATGATGAATTTCTTATAGACAATAAATTTCAGCAACTATTCTTTATAGAGGTAGATGATTCTCGCAACATACTTGCAGAAAAACAAAATCAATCGAATTGAAAATCGATTACCGAAATCCATCTTTTTTCTCAGCTTCAACTCCAAATAGCTCGTGGCTGCTAAAACCCAGAAACAATTTCAGCAACAAAATAATACAAATTCAGAAAAATCCAGAAGTTAAAATGGCAAAAGAGAGAATACGATGCACAAGATCAAATTCGCAAGAACCCAGATTAGTCTTCATCTTTTCCTTCCCGTCTCCATCTTCTCTTTATGTCTCTGATCAGTCTCGTGATATGAATTCCCCTCCTTCAATTGATTTGAATTGAAAATCAATTACTCAGAATAACCCAAAAACCCAAACTACAAAAATCCATATCTTGTAGTCAAAAATGGGCGAAGATACGCACCTGTAATTCTCGGAGCCGAAATCCTCCTCTTCTCTCTCTCCTCGATCGCTGTCGAAATTTCTGGTCTTCTTCTCTCTAAACGGAAGACCAAGAATTAGTCGATGATCTCTCCTAATGATCAGCAGTGTCAAAGTAGAGAGAAAGCCCCGAACCTTTTAGAAAATTTCCCACAAAGAAAAGAACAGAATTGAGAGGAAGCATGCGTTTCTAACTTTCTATAAGCTATGCATCTCAGGAAGGTTCGAGACAGACAAAGAAACATAGGAAGAAGACGAAGAGAGGCCCAAAAATATTGAGGCCCCTTTTTATACCCAGGTGAGAGCATATGCGGAATTTCAAAGTACCAGAGCGAGAGCAAAGAAGGCAGCGCATTGTCGTTAGTGAACAGTATTTTCACTGTACACGTGAACAGGAAAACCTCCGACGGAAAATAGTTATATAGTAAAAGTAAATCGGTAGCATCGGGCTGAATAGGAATATGAGCCAACTGCAAAACGGCAACAGCATGAGACAATCTCAAGCCCAAATTCCCCTTAGCAGAGTAATGATGCAACCACCAAGTAATATAATATATAAAGGATAGCTACGGTAATAACTGCTCTTAGTGCTGTGTTCTCTCTAGCCGTGTGAGAATTGGGAAGAAAGAAAACGAAAATATGATACATCAACAATTTAAAAAGAAAACAAAAACAAAAATAACAACATAAACAAAACAAACAAATTAAAAAAAAATGTTAGTAGATAATTACTAAGAGGATATTTACTTTGTTGTTTGCGATTGCAGAGCTGAGGGAGAAGAATGCTGGAAAAAAGGCAGGGACATCAAAGGCAAAGGAAGCGAAAACTAAAGAGGCGAAAACAAAGGAAGTGAAGAAGAAGAGGAGGAAATTGGAAGAGCCACCACCTAAGCAAGAGGAAGAGGAGGTAGAGGAGGACGAAGAGGAAGAAAACCAAGATGAGGATGGAGGCGATGGCACTAGTGAAAGCTCAAGCAAAGAATGAACAATTTCTGCTAGTTTTGTATCCATTTCCTTTTCAGGTTGTAGTTCGGATCTGAATCTAAGTTTGTTAGAATGAATTACTTGTTTGAATTGCTACCGCAATTTGGCCTCTCATTTGCACCATTGAAAACCATGCTTCATGTTAAGTTTCTTACATCGCATAGCCTAATCTGTTGCTCAAGTTCCTACACCTCCAATTGTGAGAATTGGGAGAAAAGCTCGTCATTTATCTTTCTATCATTGCGTACCTGATCTAAAGCCATCACATGTAGTCATGTAACCGTCATGCAGAACTGTGAATGCTACTGTGGTGGTCCTGAAAGGCTAACTCGATTATCAAACTTTAAATGCTAGATAACTCAAAGTCAGTAAACAGACTAGTCAATCCATTTTATTGACTGAACTTCGATAACATATTAAAGATTCACAGGGCTCATTCAATTGAATCATTTTCTACAGTCCCAGCACAAAGAGGCCAACACAATCTCATGTGCATTCCCAAGTCTTTCACCTTTTCATTTTATGGTTTCTAGTTGGACATCATTCTGTTGCCTTGCCTTTGCGCCTGCTACTGCTGCTAGTTTCCAACAAGTAACAAACCATGGAATCTACATCATCTCCAAATATGCTGTAAGCTTCGATGGCCTGTAGATAGCTGAACCCCATAGACAGAACGATTTGCATACTACTACTTAAGGTGGAATACTGGCCACCCTGGTCTCTACCACCTGGCTTAGAATCACTGCCTGACGATCCTGTTAGTCAGTAACTAAGCCTGCTCAAATTCCATCTAAAATATGCAAACTCCACTCCAAATAGCACTGTCTGAGACTATTTGTGGAAAAGAAAACAGAAAGAAGTGTTAAGGGTTAACTCACTAGCTCCAGAAGATGAAGGCTCACAGCTTGAAGTAGAAGATTCTCTACGGCTAAGTTGCTTGAATGTGCCATCTGCAAGATACTCAGCCCTTGAAGCTTCCATCACCATGCGTTCAATTTCCTTCTCAGTAAGCTCAAGGTCAGAGTAAAATCGCCCCTCAGCTAAAAGTGCCTGTCCGTAGGATAAGAGGAAGAGGGAAAATGTGGTCACTGTTTGATGATATATCATCAGAAAATAGTGAACTTCATATGGCTTAAAAGTTGAGATACTTACATTATCGATTTGTTGGTCTTGTTGAGCCTTAATGGCAGCCTTGATCTGATCCTTGTCAGCATTTGTCTGAAGCAAGAAAAAGATGGAGCAAACATCAGTCTGAAGCAAGAAAAACCTGGAGCAAACATCATGTAGTCCAACCAGCTCATCAGTATGGTAGAATAGCTGGAAATGGCACATCCTAACACATCTTCCCTGAAACCTATTTTTTCATGCCAGCCATGGTTTTCATGGTGAATTCCTGGGATCCTTTAATTAGTAACCCCTAAAGTGAACTATGCACCACCTTCTTTCTTGCCCAACCTTATTACTTATATTTTATCAAAATTTGTCTCAACCCATAGACTAATGAACACACCATTTCCATAACATTGCTTGGTTCTACTCAAAATTAACTTCCTATTATTCACCAACTGATCTGGAAGCAGTGATAAACAAACTTGGAAGGTAAAAGACAAGGGAAGAATGAGGAGAAGAAATTTAGGCGAACTAGGAAAAAGATGAGAGGGCAGAAACAGGAACGAAACCATTGATACTCAGGAAGTAAACAATTTTCCATTCATTGCAATTTTGTCTCCGGACAATGACCGAATTTAAAACTTTACATAACCACCAGATAGGTCTAGGTAAAGATCTAAATTACTAATATAACCATAAGTCCATAACTTAGAAAACCATAAAATATTAACGACAATCTAATAGTAGAATATGCATATTAATCATTTGAAGTAGAATATGCATTATTGATCAGATTAGGGGCGTTCGAGTTATTTTCTAGTCGGTAAGCTAAACTCAGTTGACAAAATAAAGTGTTTCTATCCGTACTAGAACATCATAAAAAAGTTTCCAAATTGATTATTGTGGATGTTTCCCCATGCCTGAGCAGCTAAAGGGGACGACTCTAATTTTTGTTAATTTTCAAGGTATCATGGTATTAACTCCTATTTCTATTATAGCATGTTCCTATCCGACAATAGGGAACAAACCCAACATATCCATGTTTCGTGTAATTGTAAATGAAATTGAAGCCAAATGGAAATAAAGACAATAGTTAAGAGCATAAGCGTACCCCACGGAGACTGCTGAACCCAAGTCCTGCACCAATGGTTAAGCGACGAGGATCAACAAGAGAGTTGTAATGATTTCCATGGTGGTAACTCAACCGTACAGGTGGTGTATCGGTATTATAACTTCCATGGAAGATATTGATAGGTTCTGCATCAACCTTCATGTTAGAAAGTGCAACTAATGCAAACAACAGAGGTTATTTGAAGAAAGCTAATATAGCTGTTCTGCTAAAAAATAGTACCTATACTGTAGGAATAAATATGGATGGGCCGATTATACATTTCAGATAAGGCCTGGATCTCCACATTATTTCCATAGACCTGACAGAAAGGAAAGAAGTGAACCATTACACAACCAACATTGCACAGAATTGATAATATAAAGAACAGTAGATAACAACATTGTTCATAACATAATGAAAAATGAAGAAAGATATCAACATCGTAAGAAGTCAACAGGTTGACTCTTTTTTTTTAATTGCATAAGGTTGACTCATTACTTCACAAACTTGGTAAAAACCAGTAGTTGAAAAGCAACAAGATAGAGCACAGAGGCTTAACAAGTTTGACTACAATTTTTTTTATGTGAGCTGACATTTCAATGCAAATGATACAAGTAAATTGTATGGTAATGATGTTACAAATGGTATAGTTGGTGTACCGGTAGACAGCTTAGTGAAAACTTAGCTGCTCTCCATCCTAGGTTCAGAGGCAATCACAGCACTCGACTTTACCTTTGGCTTTGAGATGCCAAAGCTGGCCAGCTTAAGCTTGCATTGTGCTCCACCCCTAACTAGGATGGTGGCGAAGGGTACTACATAACCTTTGGACTCTTAATTGAGCAACAGAGGGCAACGCCTTTTAAACATTATTGTCGTATGTAGCACTACTAAAGTCACCCGTTAACACATATCAACGGCTCTAAACGACTCACTTAACATTATTGTCATATGTTGCACTACTAAAGTCACCCGTTAACACATATCAACGGCTCTAAACGACTCAGTTGCTTAGCATAAGTTTCACAATTCTGACATATATCAATGTGCAATAATCCAGCTTCTACCTCTTCTACACCTCACAACAAACATACGTAAAATTTAGGAGAAAATTAGCCTATGAATTTTCAATGGGACAGAGCATTGTTATCCTCCAAATGAATAGCCAATTTACTGCAGCTTCTTCTCTAGGGTGCAAAACTAGATGTAAACAACTCGCCTCAACTCCTTCAAGCTAGATATGAATCAGCTTCTGTGCTAACATATGCCAGTCCAAAGTAATAACTCACTTGGGTTGCTATCCTACAACTTGATGAACAACCGGAATCTAAGCACTGTAGCTCCTGCAGTGAAAATTCTTACAATAGAAAATTTCACTTCTATTACTCAGTTAGGCCATTCCCCCCTCATTGATCTCTCCCGTGTTTAATATGGTAACTCTACTCTACAGGCCTTTCAGAGTAAGATATATGTGTATAGTATTTGAAACACAGAACAAGAAATCCGAAAGCAAACCGAGGCCCATCCGCAAAATCTCCCATGGGTGTTTTCTGCAGTTGAAACAAATGATCGTATTGGATCCAGCCACACATCAAAGGCCTAACTAAGGCATGATGATAGTAACAAACCAAGAGACAGGCACCCTGCCATTTGATGATGCTGAACCAATAACCAACTTTTAATGAACAAGACTAGAACCTAGATATAATAGATGCAACAGTAAATAGGTGCCAGGCCTTCTCTGGGAATAATTCAAGATCAACCTCGTCAACGAAACCTCACATTTTGGACTCAATCTAGGAAATTGAACTGAACATTCATATAATGTTGAAATCCGATTCAACCAGCAAGATATTACAGAAAGTATTAGACACTTGATATACCGAAGGAAAATTGTGAATGTTCACAATCTACTATCAGTGATGACTTATGAGCACTGACCAGGAAAAGCTTGGTCAATTACCTTTGGACATAGATCCAAGGTTAAAGATGTATTTGAATCATTTTGTTTTCTTGGAACCGAATCCAAGAGTAATGACAAGGTCTAACGGGTCAGCTCCTAACTATTTGAACACTACTGTACCAGTGTAACTGCCAGAGGAACAATCTATCACAGTTGTTATCATTTAACATATATTACACACCACAAGTATTGGCATAAAGTCATAAACATATAATTGTATAAACATGGGCACATCAAAAATAACTTGTGCTTTAGTAAATTTAAGATAAATGTATTCAGTAATGATATCCTGCATGTGTAGCATTTGAATAACATTCCCCCTCTGCTTCTAACCACTATTCATTGAACCAGCATGTTCTGATGTCTAGAACAGTAACTAATACTACGAAAATTTCTCTCATCTCTGAATTCAAGCCAATTACACCAATGACCGTACGAAGTAGAAATTTAGGAAAGAAATTAGAATACGATGGTAGCGAATACGACCACAAATATATCACGTTAGCAATCACTTCCAGGCTATCATCACTTTGAGCATAAATCACATAAAAAAAAGAGATTAGGGAGCTACCCATACCTCATCTGTCACTAGAACTTGTTAGAACTACATACCTTGTCTCTTCTTTTCCTCTTGCAATAAGAAGTAAATCCTTCTGTAATGAATTGAGAAAAATGATCCCTCTCTCGCTCCTGGACACGTAGGAGTATAGAAAATCATGATTTGTTATATAGTAAGCATGTACTTATGTGATTATGCAACTTTCAGAAATATATGTGGGATTCGCTTCATAATAATTAATGGTAGAAATAGATAGATTTGCATTCTGACATTTATTGAACTAAGAACCAAAACACTAACATTTCCTTTTTACTCTCCTTCGGTGAAAGAAATTGTCTCTACTACTTGATGTACTACACCCTAATTATATTACTCATTATCAACGCATTCAAAAGAACTTCTAATCAACAGAAAACAAATTGTAGAGATGCAACTAAAAATGGATATAAAGAATCATTTGAACAGATTACCACATCAAATAAATGAACTTTTCTCATAAACCATATAATTTGCCCAACAGAGCCGTTGTGAATTTCTATAGAACAAAACCATTAAGCAGTTATCCAATTTTAAAAGAGAGGCCACAATATCCAAAAAAAACATATACTAAGCTCTCATAGTATTACTAAATGGTACATTTGCGTATATATGTGGTGTTCATGCAATGCTTAGAAATTAACATTGAAGCATAAATCAGTGAGGATTGCAGGTATGAAACCATACCATATAATCTATGCACATTTGTCTGGTCAAGTCATATGCCTCAGAATCCCCATAAACCTGGTCTGCAACAGCACGAAACAGACAATTGCCATCCTCGAGCATTCTTTTCACTTCAAAACCTTTTGCACGTCTAATATCAATTTCAAACTGCCGTTCCCTTTCCTAAAATATAATTACGAAGGCATTTAGAAATCAAATCACAAAGGGATCCAATAACAGCAATTGAGGTGTAGCTGCAACCCTCGAAAACTAAACTAGAAAAGAATAAATATTATCAGCAGTTTCCTTAAAGAAGATGCTAAGATATAAGATCTCTTATTTGAGAATAACAAAAGTATTTTGGTGATAAAAAAAAACATAAAATAAAGAAAAGCTGATAAAAAAAAAGGGAAGCAAAGCGCAGAAAACATTTGAATAAACCTAACTAAAAAGACCAGAATGAAAGATTCCCTTATGCCACACTTTCTCTTCATTCTAAACCACTGGGCATTTTTGGGATTAAGCACAACAAGGACATCAGATTTAAGATCTCATAATGATCAGATACTTACAGTATCATCATAGGAGGATACAAAGCAAGGGCCTTGCTCATCGGCACTATTGTATCCCTCGCCTTCACCATGAGACCTGGGAGAAGAAGGCCGTGATCCAGTTGGTGACGTCCTAGTTGAAACAACTGGCCAGGCAACTGCTCTTCTAGAAGGTCCAATCCTGACTGCATTTGAACTTCCTGTGACGGTTCTCCTTGAATTTGAATTTGGTGAAGAAATTTTCGGGGGAGGAACAGGAGGTGGTGGTGGCTGTGAACTCCCAGTCACATTTTGTAAAGTAGCCCCACCAGAATCCGCACTGTCAACTTTCACCCTTTCAGATATTGTCAAACCGCCTAAACCTTTCATCAACTCCCCTTGTCCAGCAATATCATTCTTAATAATTCTCTCAACTTCAGAAAGTTCCTCGCTTAGACATGGAGAGTGATCATTATGATGAGTGCTTTCCAACAATACATCATCACTTTTCACAGCATTATTGTCACTACTCCCGCAATTCTCTGAGAGATCATCTGCAATAACATTTTCCTGCAGCTCCACTTCAATCTCCTCATCTTTCACAACTGACAGGACCTGAGGACTATTAATCTGAGGCTGTGACCAAGCAGAGGAAGAACCAGACAAGGAAGAAGAGCGGCTTGGGTTGGAAGAAGAACCACTGGAGGAACCTCGCTGAACCAGAATCCTAGTCATTGCATTCGTTGCTGTTAGTCTTCAACAAACACCCTATCCTAACTTCCTTCACAAAACCCCAAACATAGAGTTTTGTTTGTCACGCGTTCTGGCCTTGGGCACAGTGACGCCAATCCCTTGGCTGAAGGATTTCTTCCAGCCCAGCACGTTCTGCTCCTCGCGAAACAATCTCTGCATTCCCCTAACAATTCTCATGAGACCCAGAGCTCGAACTTTAAACAAGACAAACCCTCTAAGCTACTCGAATTTTTACCCGTAATATTGCCAAAAATTTCACCCCTCAAGCTGCAAGCAACACCATACATTTCCAAGAAACATCAACAAAACAAAAAAAGGAAACACCTTCCATTGACTTCTCACAAAAAACACACAACAAAACTAACCAAAGAAAATCAACAAATCAATAAAGAACACAGCTTTCTAATCAGATTACAAAATAATTAAGCAAATTTTAGATAAAGCTACCTACTTTATTGAAAGAAACCAAAAATATCAAAGACTTAACACTTGTATCATTAAATTTAATTTCCTTCCCTAAATTAAACCCCTTTCGATCATAGACCACCACACACCAAAAACGCAAACAACTTTTCAATTGCATCGAAAACCCTAGAGTCGACTCAGCACGAGTTGGAGACCCACCTGAGAAAAGAGAGAGCCTTGATAACAAGCTTCGAGCAAGCGCGAGCGAGAGATCTGCAAAGGGGGGAGCGAATTTGAATGGAATTTGAATCAGAAGAATTGAATTGGTGAAATTAGGGTTTTGATGAATTTGGGGAAAAAGGTGAGGGGGATGAAGGAGGAGGAAGAAGGCAAAGAAAAGGAGAGAAAAAATGGGAGGCTGCGTTTTAACGGATGGTGAGAGACGGCCACATGACGTGGACTTCACTAGCTACGGCTAGTCAGACACCTGGGGATTCACACGTGTCTACCTCCAAAACTACTACTATTTTTTTACTTTACCTTCAAAAAAATACTACTATAAAGCATTCAGAAAATTCACCAAAATTATATTTTACTTGAATAGAGATATTTGTGTAGAAAAATGTGGGTAGTAGGAAGTTAAGTTAATAACGGTTTGACACATCAAAAATTAGACAACGAAAATTAACAAACATGATATGACCCATACATTCAAGTTTCAAGCATGATTCTCGTGAAGTTAATGTACTTTTTTATAGATGCGATTACGAATTTAGAGTACGACGGTTCTATCCCGATTACTTGGATCAAGAAGCTATTTCTGTTTTTCGATCAATTTAGTTTTGATTGAAGTAGAGGTTTCAATTTGTATTTTTTTTTATCTTTACAAAAAATGTAATAATAATTAAACTATCCAAAACATGTGTGTTTCAAGTTGCTCAACAACAAAACATGAGAGAATTTTAGTTATTTGCGTGGGTTTTCCTTATAATCTTTTTCTTGATCAAAAAATAAGCAAGCTACATAGAATTAGCAAAAAAGTTGACGGCCAGAAGCAGACAGTGTGGCTTAGAAGCTCAGAAGCAAACTAGTCTCCACAGCTCCTAGTTCATCATGAAATCCATACATTCAGACCGACCGATGATGACAACTCCTCTGACCAAATAGTACAAGGGCAACCAACTTTTTTTGACACTATTAGTCTCCTAATAATGTTGGCTCCATATCAGCAAGTGTATCAGCCCCAACAAACCGTGACATCAAACCCTTGACAGGGAAGAAAATTTTGGTTGCAGAGGACTTACCACATATACGAACGGTGGCAATGCAGACTTCGTCACGATTGGGTGCAACTGTGAAGCTTTGTGAAAATGGAAGACAAGCTTTGGATGTAATTTACAATGATTTACTCAATCAAAGGGAACATGTCTATGACTATATACTTATGGACTGCCAGGTAAATACTAATATAATTAAATTTGATGAATTGTTGATAATGCTACTGATATGTATCTAACATCTTGTGTTGAAAATTAACAGATGCTAGAAATGGATGGTTGCGAAGCGACCAGGGAAATAAGGAAAGATTCCGATCATTGCACAATGTTCGCATTCCGATCATTGCATTAACAGCTCATGAAAAAGGAGGCGAGGAAACAAGAAGGACGATCGATGGAGGCTGGTATGGATATGAACATTTAGAGAAAACCGCCATAACGACTAGTCTAGTGGAAACACTTGGAAAAATTGATCATAGTACTAAAGCGAATAGATGAATTACCTAGCCAGCTTTGATGATACTGAATAGACTGAAATTAATCGTATGAACAATAAATTGAGTCTTAATAAGTTTAGACATTCAAGTATGTTTTCCTTCCCTTTACATTAAGCATAATATGATTGGTTAGATAATGACAGTTGAATTTAGATCTCATATAACAGATACAATCGGTGAAATACAAATCATTTAGCCATCTATATATGCTTTCCTTCCCTTTTTTTGAAAGTGTAATTTTGTACATTATCATTTTGATTCTTAAGTTTGTATTACCTTTCTTTCATACATACCATAACAACCAGGGCTGCTCACCTGCGAGACAATATTTGAGGGACAGAAAGGGACGAAATCATGACAGTCGTCCGATTGTAAATGAGATGATCTAATGGATACAAAATCACAACTTACAAAACTCTCTCTCTCTCATGCTGCAAAGAGGCTTCAGACTCCGACTGAAACTTTTTCAATTCATCCTCATCCTCAATACCAATACACCCACCCGATTTATGGCTACGTCTTTGATTTGATTCTTTAATTATGAATCAAGAACACCGCTCATCAAAACCTTTGTATCAAACCATCATCAATTTTCATTTTCAAAAAAAAAAAAAAAAAACTATCACAATTTTGGTTTCTTATTATCAAGATCGAAGATGATCAAAATCTTACAGAAACTTCCAGATTTAGTTGGTTCTAGCAGTAAAATCGTTCGATCTCTCTCACTCCGATCAATCCGACTTCATTCGCCAAAACTCCATCTCTCCGACTCCGGCAAATCCCCAGTCCCCAGTCCCCCAAAAAAAAAAAACTTTCTCTAATTTCAGAATTTCTCTATAGATTAAGAACTTACAAAAAATGATCGATCCTAGATGGCATATGATAGTTTGAGATGAGGGATGAAGAAGCGAAAGATCAAGTTTCAGTCGAAGTCTTTGGAAGCTGAAGAAGCGAGAGAGCTTTGTAAGTTGTGTTTTTGTATCTATTAGATCATCTCATTTACAATCGGACGACTGTCATGATTTCATCCTTTTCTGTCCCTCATATATTGTCCCGCAGGTGAGCAGCCCTGCCATAACAACATTAAGTCTCGTTCGGTTAAAGGGAAGGAAAATAGTTTATTTGTCTTTCTCATGGGAAAAGAAAGATAAGGTATATGAAACTTCTCATTCCGATGTTTGGTAATACAAGAAAAGTTATCGAGAAATTTGTTAAAAAGTTGATAATTAATATAATGAATTAATTTGATATTAAAAATAAATGCAAGGAAATAACGAAGAAAATTGGTTTCCTTTAGACAGTTGAGAATGCTCCGACTTTTACGGAGCGGCTTAGGGTTTGGAAAACTAGTTTTCCTAACGGAGGCGGTGAACCTCATGTTCCCCCAACCATGCAGTGGCGAGATATTGACGGCAGTAGCGTCGAGATCCCAACCAACTTAAGGATCTCTCTTCCGACACCCACTAGGTCGACCCCTCTTCTTAGGCCCCTTCACAATAGTGACAAGAATCTCCACCAAGTTGAAACACTTAGGCCTCGGTTGGTTCACGGAAAGGAAAGTAATTATTTCCTCTTTATCATGGGAAGAGAAAGTGAACGAGAATGAAATTTAATAAGAGCTTTCCATTCCGATGTTTGGTAACACAAGGAAAGTTATCGGGAAAGTGGTTAAAAAGTTGACAATTAACATAATAAAATATTGGGTTGTGAGTAATAAATGCAGGGAAAGAATGAAGGAAAATGATTTTGGAATGAACCACTTTTTCTCGTATTTTCTCTTTTATCAGGAAAGTGTTTCATTTCCTTCTGTTTCTCAAAATGCAGGAAATGAACAACATTCCTTTCATGATGCTTTATTTTCGCGAAACAAACTAGACCTTAGAGTATAACCACCAACTCTACCCCACGTCGACACAACATAAGGAATTATTTCTTATGTTGGTCCAAAAACCCCAAAAAAGAAATGAAACTTCAAATGGTTGATTGGAAAGAACATTACCTAAAACCCCAGATTATTATCATCATCATTATTGTTTTTGAATAAAAACCCCAGATTATTAGTTTACGCCTTTGGTAGGAAAAAGTTACTTGGGTGAAAAGAAAATTACAGCGTGAAGTCTACAATTAGGGCCTGTCCATCTTCTTCTTATCGAACGCCACCAACGTAGACTGTCACTACAGGGCTTCAAAAGGGAGAGCGATAGCCATACCTCCGAAAAGGCTCGGATTGCAATCACAGTTTGGTAAGTAGGTTTATTATTCTGAAAACAAGCTTGAATTTGAAACTCCAATTTTTGTTTCAAGTTGTTGTCAAATCTTTTCTTTCTGTGATTCTTTCAATACTGGGTCTTCATTTATGCAGCGAAGGCATGCTTTCAAGTTAGAATGGGATTGATTTACTTCTTCTAGTAAATTACTTTGGTTGGGTTGGGTTGGGTTGTGTATAATATTGAAAGGACATGACAAGTTTGAGTTTGAGCAAAGTCGGTGAATTTGAGCTCGAGTTTTATGCTATTGTCCAAGGACTAAGGAGTATATATGTTTCTGTTATGTTTCACCTTTACAATATGTGAACAACTGTGAATGATGCAGTTATAGTTGCAAAAACCGTAAGCGATCTGAGATTTCTCCTCCCATTGATGTTGTTACTCATGTATTGAACATGCTTCTTTTGAAATAATTTGGTGCAAGTAACTGACTGATGAAGGTGGGACCGTAAGTGAACAATTTCTGGGGAGATCCAAGATGTTTGGAAGATTTATTTGTTTTGCAAGTTTCTAATTGTGTCTTTTTGGTGGATTGCCTATGCTGCAGTATGATGGAGGTTCAGATCCAAGAATCAGTTGATTGTAGTAGGCCTCAGGTTAAGGTACAATTTCAGCTTGGTTCAGAAACATATTCTGTCACCAGAAACAAGGGCATTCTTTCTGAGCAACTGTTTTCGGTTAAAGAGGAAAGCATGGCCATATTGAAGGACTTCATCACCAAACACAATGTTCCTAATGATGTCCCTGACGAACTTGTTGAAGAGTCTTCTGAAGATGATGGTGAAATTCTTGAGAAGCCAAAGAAGACGAAGCTTACTTGATTCTGTTTCTGTATCAGGGTCTACACCCCATTGTGGAAAGCTACTTTGATGTGTTGAACCATTATTAGCATCATGTTTTGGCTACTATGTCTTTACAGCTTTGTATTTCTTAATAGTTGAGATTAAGGAGTTGTTATTGACTAGAACAACTGAACAAAGATGGAAACTGAACTCAGTTGGCTAATATTTGATTATTTGATGTAGAACAAATGCACGTTAAAGGAACTGCTTTTTCGATGACAGAGAAAGTTTTCTAACAGGAGTTTGACATGGGCAAACCCTAAACCCTAAACCCTTTTTTTTTTTTTTTTTTCAGAACATAATGGGTTGAGGCAATTCAAGTTTATGCAGTCATATATAGCTTTCCACCTTCGAGTTCTGCTTCTTCTTTTAAGAGAATGGAACAGAGGAATTATCCTGTTCCGAACTTCCGATGTAACATAGAAACATCTTGACCCTATGTGGCATTGACAAGCAGTCTGAATTCTACTTTGGTACCATTGATAAGGCATGAGGGGTCTGTGAGTTATAATCCTGACTGATCATATATAAGGCATCCCTGTTTCCAGTGGTATAAGATAAAGTAGTTCCAGAACCCTGTACTTGGCAGTTCTATACGAGCATAAATGATGCAAGAGATCATCAAACACGGTATTCCTACATTGATCCATCAAACACGGTATTCCTACATCGATCCAAAAGTCTGGTAGTGTATCTCCAAAAACAAAACACCAAAAAAAAAAAGAAAAAGGTCTGGTTCTGGTTATAGCATAAATCTCAAGACCTCATTGAAATTCCTTTTGGAACATTAACTGAAAACAGGTTTGTGATGCAATAACTTGAAGGGTGAGGGCTGAGGAGAGTTGATATAAGGGACGTATATCGAAATAGGGCCTTGAATAATCAATCTGTCAACAAAGCAAATAACAATAGCTATTCGATGAGCATCACCAATACAACATACAATACTGTCGACCAAGTTGATTAGAGAAACTCTTGTATGCATTCTTTACCAAAACATATAGAAATCAAAAACAGTAATCACAATTAATAACACTAACCTAGCTAAGTAGCTAGACATTAGCAGTGGCAACATGCATCCCAGTCAACACCAGGCTGACCACTCCTATAAGGAATAGGATAGTTACTTGATCACTACTCTT
Organism: Fragaria nilgerrensis; assembly: GCA_010134655.1. Lineage (NCBI taxonomy): Eukaryota > Viridiplantae > Streptophyta > Magnoliopsida > Rosales > Rosaceae > Fragaria > Fragaria nilgerrensis. The sequence continues at coordinate 22,275,674 of CM020979.1, read as the reverse complement.
TAATTAGGCTTCTCCTTCAAGGAAAAGGAAACCCATCTGACCTCATCCTCTTCCTATAATAAGGCACCAAATAAAATCATGCCAATTCCTAGACCCTAATGGCCTAATCACTACTCACTTTAGTTCTAATGGCGTTTGGCACAGAGAGTGAAGAAGTTTCTCACACCCCAGAAATCTACAAAGACCCAGATGATGGGAGGCAGAGATTCTTGCTTGAATTGGAGTTCATCCAATGTCTCGCAAATCCCACTTACATTCACTATTTGGCTCAAAATCGGTACTTTGAAGATGAAGCGTTTATTGGGTACTTGAAATATCTTCAGTATTGGCAGCGTCCTGAGTACACCAAGTTCATAATGTACCCTCATTGCTTGTTTTTTCTTGAGCAACTCCAAAATGCAAACTTTCGCAAAGCGATGGCACATCCTGCCAACAAGGAATTGGCATATAGGCAGCAATTCTACTCCTGGAAGAACTATAGGCACAACCGTTTGAAATACATATTACCGAGACCTCTCCCTGAACCTGAAGCTGCACCCCCTGCTTCTGCAGCTCCGCCTCTGCAATTTAACAGGAAGAGGAGTTTCACAATGTCATTTTGAAGTTCTTGCCTTATTCTAGTTTCATTATGATTGTTTCACAGAATCGCAGGCTTATTAATATATCGCTAAATGCAGTTTACAATAATGCGATGTCACTGTGCTCCTTAGTAGCAATGATTTAGTGTTCTCCACTTTCAGAAATTGCACACAATAACCAACTATGGAGGCAGAAGAATATACGACGATACTGAACACAGCAGCAAAGACCGATGGGATGGTAAAGTTGCTGTCTTCATTCTATTCTACTTCTGGTTATGTCCTCTAATCAAAATTTGCAACATCCATATGCCCTTTGCCGGTTTTGAAGTATGCAATAGATTGCCATGGACAACTGGGAGGGTATCGATTTGAAATAAGTCATGTTTCTCATAACATAATAGGTCGAGCCAGTATAAGTTTGCAGTCGTAGCCTTTCACTTTCGAGTTATTTATGCATTTTTAAGAGAATTGGACAGGGGATCATAAGTTCTGCTTCTTTAATGGAACAGAGGAATGATCCTGCTCCAATGAAACCTCTTGACAGTATATGACATCTCCAAGCAGCCCGAATTCAAATCACTGAGATGATAAGGCATCAGGGGTTTGTGTCTTTGTGAGCTACAACCCTGATCGATCTCGTATAAGAGAATATAGTTCCATAAGCCTGTGCTTGGCAGTTATAGATGAAAGACTTAGTATATTATATGAACATAAATGATGCAAGAGATCAATAAACACAGTATTACATTGACACAGAAGTATGTAGAGCATAACTCTGAAACTAACCCATTTGTCACTCATAAATATTGAGGAGAAAACCAACTAATACAGGAAAATGTATTCGATAATTTATTATGAAAAATATTTTTCATATTGTCTAAATAAAAAATATTTAAAAATGAAACGTTAAATTGATGTTATTGTTTTAGGATATTCTGTATCTTTCCAAATATTTTTTATGTGTGTCTTAGCCTCATGCCAATAAAATATGTAGTAAGACTAGATCTATATATTTATATCCTTACCATATTGTTATTGAATAATTCTCTATATAAAAGGCTCATATCAATGAATAAGATGATGATTCTCTTGCTATCTCTTTGTCTCTACACTTTATCTTTCATCAGTTATCAGTTTTTTTTATAAACGTTAAAAATATTTTTATTCGTTTTCAATATTTTAAAAAATATTTTACCAAACATATTTTTAAAAATAAAAATACAAATATGAAAACGGTAGCTCCCTTCATTTAAATGATGTAACCAAAGGACCAACTATTCGCCATTTCCTACATCCGCCAAATCGATACCCTCTCCCTCTCACACAATGCCGGCGATGTCGTTTCGTCGCCTTCTCACCTTTACCCTCAGACAATGCCCGCCTCTCTCCTCCCGCCACGTCATCCTCCCGTCACTCTATCACCGCCTCCTCTCCTCCTCCGCCGCCGCCCGAAACCCTCCGGACTCATTCCGGACCCGAACCCCGCTGGAGAAGCAATTCGAAACATGGATCCACAAGCTCAAGCCCGGCTTCTGCCCACCCGACGTCGACGAGGCCCTCAAGGCCCAATCGGACCCCGATCTCGCCCTCGACATTTTCCGGTGGACCGCCCAGCAGCGCAACTACAAGCACAGCCACTCCACCTACCTCACCATGATCAAGATCCTCATCGACGGCCGCCGCTACCGCCACGCCGAAACGCTTCTCGAAGAGGTAGTCGCCGGAGCTTGTGAGATTAGTGTCCCTCTTTATAACTCCATTATTCGATTCTGTTGTGGTCGGAAGATGCTTTTCAATCGGGCTTTTGATGTGTACAAGAAAATGTTGAATTCCGAGAGTTGTAAGCCCACATTGGAGACATATGCATTGCTGCTTAATTCTTTGCTTAGGAGGTTTAATAACAAGACTGTTTGTTATGTGTATTTGCGGTCGGTGAGATCGTTGTCCAAGCAAATGAAGGCCTCCGGTGTGATTCCGGATACTTTCGTGTTGAATATGATCATTAAGGCTTATTCCAAGTGTTTGGAAGTTGATGAGGCGCTGCAGGTGTTTCGGGAAATGGGGTTGTATGGATGCGAGCCCAATGCTTATACTTATGGCTACATTGCTAAGGGGTTGTGTGAGAAGGGGAGGGTAGGTCAGGGTTTAGGGTTTTACAAGGAAATGAGGGGAAAGGGGTTGGTGCCGAGCAGTAGTACTTTTATGGTTGTGATTTGCAGTCTTGCTTTGGAGCGGAGATATGAGGATGCGAGTGATGTTGTGTTTGATATGTTGAGTAATTCTGTATCTCCTGATTTGTTGACTTATAAAACGTTATTGGAAGGGTTGTGCCGGGATGGAAAAGGTGAGGAGGCATTTGATTTGCTGGAGAATTTCAGGAGCAGGGATAGAGCCATGAATGAAAGGACATACAAGACATTGTTAAATGCTTTGCATTTTATAAATAAGGAGTAATTGACTACATGTCCTCCGATTTCAGTTCAAGAGTTGTATTAAATATCCTTGGTTGGATTCATATGGGTATTTGATATGTCTATCTGAACTTGAGAGAATCCCAGTTTTGATTATATGGTAATGCTGGGTGGGTATTGTAATGTGAATATGCCACAATGTTTGAATGATGTATCAGCAAGTAGTGCTGCTTTGCTTTTGGTGGCTCTCTCTAAATCCCTTGGTGATGACAAGTTGGGATTACTCAGGCTTCTACTAATTTTCAATCTTCAGTGAAACTTGAATCAAGGTATACATCAAAAGACAGACAACAGTCCCAGTTTTGGATACATTTCGATTGTAGTGGACAACATAGTTTCTGCTGGAGGTGGATGGTTTTCAGTTTTGCTGTGAAGATTTTGGAATTTGAAGGACCATTACACAGTTGTTGGATGGAGATGGAACTGAGTGAACTTTTATTGAGATGCGGCGATCTTATAGTTAATCTTTGAGGTATTTATCCTCCAATGTTTTCAGTTCGACACTGGATATCAAAGTAAGAGGATGCCATTTATTCAACTTGACATTCTCGGACATCCTGGTGAATCTGATTGTGTAATCTACTGAGGTTTGAAGATTTTACAAGAAGTTGGTACTCTGTTTACAATGCATGCTTGGAGATTGTGATCAAATTTTTACTCAACTTAAGAGGAATCTTGTAAGTTTATATTATTCTTTCCTGTTATTGAATGCCTTGCATAAATAAAGATGCTATAGGAGAAATTTTCAGCAAATTGAAACAGTTATTGTTTTTCTTGTTAGTTGCTACTGTTTTGTATTCTAAAATATCAGATTATAACTCCAGAGTCAATTAAAGTATGTCTTAGAACCTCTCTTTGGTCCTCACTGTAGGCTATTTAGGTGTGAACCTGTGGTGTAGGTGGTCACTTTCCATGTGTGTTTAAAGATAGTATATACAATAACACACATGCATGTGGTGTTGGAGTCTTGCCTTGTTTCCCAGGTATCATGTTTTAAGTAGTTGCTGTAGTTTGAAGGCAACTCACCAATTACATTTAGTAATTTAGCTGCATAAAAAATGTACTTTCATTTATTTAAAAGAAACAGCAAAACATGGGGACACATTGTTGACTAATTATCGTTAATAATTGAACCCTTGGCTTGAAGTACCGGTTTGTGTATGTGTGTGCCCACTGTGAAGTGAGATCTTTGAAGTGTAATTACATTTATTCAACATGTTCTAGTTCATCTGGCATGACCTCACAAGTTTCATGTTCTGCCTCTAATGAAAACAGTTCGAACTCGTTCAAGCCTTCATGATTCATTGCCATCTTCTACCTTCTTTACATACTGCATGCAAGCACTGTAATATGCCATTTTCTAATATTATAGTTTACACTCATCATACGATTGACACTTTATGATAGAGAATATGAGTATTATCTTTGTATGGTCTTGTCATGTCATGTATTTCTGTTGGGAGAAAGAACGATCAGACTTTCTCTGTAATCTGTTGAGTGTTTTTTTGAAGTCATATATTTTCTTATGATTCTCCCTTCTTGCTAGCTTGAATAACTCAACTTTTCACTGCAAAAAAATAACTATCAGAAGATTTCTTTTACTAATACCCTGAAGTAGCTGCTTGTCTGATGTCATTAAAACTTAAGAAATTAAGCCTAATGGCTCACAAAAGAACAGCATAAAAGTGATAGCATTTTCCCTTAGCAGCTTTCTCTTTGCTTTGAACATTTTTGTGAATGGTTTTGTGCGGTTATGTAGTATTACACAACTGAAGCTTCTGTTGGTTCGAAAAGAATTCAGATACTTATATCTTATTCTTAATTTGTTTCCCTGAGCTGTTATGCAAGTTTATTTGGTTTAACTGGTGTGCAATATATCTGTGTAAGGATCACACTGATATTGGCCTAGAGCATTCACTGGTATCTCAACAGTAATCAATAACGCTTACGTATTGTCTCATCATGGATGCTACCTTGAAAATCACAAAGTGAGTTGAAATAATTCTAAAAGTTTATCGAAGACTGCTCAATAGTTTAAGGATACATGCACTAAAAAATAATAGAAAGACCCTGGACAGGTTACAATAAATGGATAATTAAAACTCACCCCAGAAAGCGAAAAAATGAATGAACAGATGAGTCATAGCCTAGGGCCCTAGGCTAATAATGAAAGATTTGGAGAGACAATAACCATCTTTTAGTAAGACTAGATAACAGTGGGTAGATTTGAGAACTACTTTTGATCCAACAAATCTGGATAATAGCCAACTTTTAGTAGGACTAGATAACAATGGGATGATTTGAGAACTACTTATGAGACAATAAATCTGGATCCTCTTCCATGTATGTCTAAAAGACAAAGTGTGGAAATGTTTGTAGGATTTCCTTCAAGAATTTAATCATTGATGGTTTATGTATATACTCTGAGTAATGCCCTTCTTGATTAGTATAATCTTTGAGTCAGTTGACAGTCTGGTTTCCTAGGCGATGCTTGGTGCTGTTGTTTGGGTCAATTTTTTGGAAAAGGAAGCAGAGGTTTTTTTTAGACAAGGCTGGGGAATTGGGAATGATGTAGACGAGTTGTGAGAAAGAAGAGAACTTTTGTCTCCTTTGGGGGTTTTGGTTACTTCCAAGCTTAGATATTTCTCTTTTGCAGATGTTCTGAAGGTCTGTTAGGTGCCAGCTCACTATTGTTTCTAGAATTTAAGTTCTTGTTCTAGTTGGTATGATATGCTTATTTCTTAGCTTGTTTTTGGGGTGCAGCGGTTGCTTGTCCACTACTATGTAATCCCTTTATTCGTTGCGATAAAGCCTAGTTTCATTCTAGAAATTTAAAACCCTTGAAGGAACAGAGATCAACCATTGAAGCGATGCTTGTCAAAATTTCAAAATGCATCATCAAACAGGTTTATCACTAAACACTCTTATCCACAAAGCTTGGGCTTCAGTTTTAGAAGAAATCTAAAAGATAAGAAGATATGGAAGGTTTAGGGTGAAACTGATAGATGGAGTCAGATTGGTGCAAAACAAAAGATGGAGTCTTTTGGAGGGCTTTCGTGCAAGTCATTTCATAAACCCTATATTTAAACACACTTCTGCCACATTATTTTCTCCTGCAAGATTAATTTGTAAAGCTAAGGTTCCCCTTAAGGTTAAATCACTTAAATACATGGTTAGTATGTGGTACATGAGAATGTGAATATGTGTTCAAAGGAGGCCTAGCTGCTGTTTCTCTCTGTTTGTATGGATTTGTAAAGTTCAGGGAGAGAACACCAATCAATACTTTGTGCATTGTGCAATTATGTCCAACGTGGTTTCGGATGATGGCTTGAACTAGGTATCTCCAGCGGGATGGTTTTGCTCTGGTAAGTGGAAATCACAGTGGATTTTTTTATAGGAAGAAGGCCTCAGATCTTTTGGGGTTCAAGCATTGTGGTTGTAGTTTGTGGTAACCTGGATGGAAGCAGAAGATCTTCCAAGACTGCAAAGTATGGGGTAGATGATCTTTGGAAGAAATCTCAGGCTGTACTCTTGTTATGTGGGCTTCAGTATCGATTACCTTCAAAGATAATATCTTCTCATGAGTTTTTGTGTATATTAATACACATATTTGTGGATTTGAAATGCTAGGCATAAACTGCATATGCAATTTTTTTCCTTCACCAGGACCAACTTTGTGTTATTGTACACTGACCATGTAAGTATTAGATAGACACTAGTGGAATTTATAACTTCAAGCAATAAGTTCTCGTTTTCATGATTGTTTGGTGTTGTATAGTTTTGAAGATGTGTTAATAGACATGTTTTGAAGATGTGTAAATGCAATTAGACATGCTTCTTTGATTATTTGCCTTTTTGGATGGTGCTATTCACACACCATATTTTTCTATTCACACAACTCACTATTTATTTATTTTTCTATCACTATAATTCAAATTATTTACAAACAAACTCGCTTGAATCTGTTTTATGATTGGCTATCTTCATAGATGGAGTGTGAATAGAAAAAAAGGTTTGTGAATAGGGTGAGAACTTGTTGTGTTAAACATGCAGAACTTGTTGTCTTAAATGAAATGTCATTGCGCAGATTTTGATGACTGTTGCTGCCTTGCTGGAGCTCTTATTCTTATAGGGTGAGATGCTGTTCGGTGTCCTCCACGAGATTCTTGTCCAAGTTTGCATTTTGAAGCATGCTATTACCAGGTCTAGTTTCTATATTATCATTTTATTAGCAAGGTGGGGAAATATACTCGAGGCACTGAACTCTACTATTATCAGCCGTAAAAATGACCTAATCATTTTCAGTCATTGGATGTGATATATTGGGTCTTGTAAATCCTTGAACCGCAAGGTTTGGGGTCCATTTCACCCATTCATTTGTAAGACAATGATTTCACTCATATTTATCTCATTCATCCTGGAATCCCCAGATGTTGTTAGAGGTTTAAGGGAAACTCTACACACCCCTCTTATACTCTAACTAGACTCTCAAAACCTTTTCGTTTCAACATTACTTGCTTTACCCTTAGTTTGTAAGTCATGAACTGCACAAATTTTGGTGTTGGCTACCAAAAGATCTAGTTGTGTGCGGTATTGGGACAATTCTTATAATCGTCAGTGATCCCAAAACAGCTTAAATTACAGTTTCTGTAGGAAACTACTGAAAACTGAAGAGTTTCAGCAGTAGACACCAAATACTATAAAAAGCGATTGGTAGTGAGCCACTAAACAGTGAATTCCAGATTTAAGGTAACATGTAAAGTTTTAAAATCACAACCGTTGTGACTACTAGGGTGGCTAGAAATGTAAATAAAGTAATCGTTAACATTACTTGTATTACTTGATAGGTCGCAGCTTGAGCCAAACTAAATCCAAGCATAGTTACGGCAGGAGCTCAGAGCAAGCAGAGGGTACAGAGAGGTTGTATGCATGTGATGACTCCAGCTGCCATACCTTGATGAATAATTCTTTCCGGTATGCCATAGAGGAGTCGACTCAGGTAATTGCTTTTATATCCAGTATTTTGATGAATAATCATACCACAATTAGTAATGCCCTATATTAGTGATTTACGCAGATGCCAACTGTTATCAGTGATACATGATAACATAGTACTCTTACATGCAGAATTAAGCTAGTCATGGGGTTATTACATGATTCTGATCCCTTCAAGGAAGGGCTACAGTAATTTATTCTCATGTTGCCCTGTCTAGGATCAGTTGGTCTTTTGTAAATAGGGGATATCCTTTTCTTCTGTTTTGCAATTGAATTTTCACTTGTCGTTCTGTACGTAATGACATTGACACAGTAATCTACCTTAGCAGAAACTAATGAAAATTGGGGCCTTAATTGGATTTTCAGACCTTATGTCATTGTTGTTTGCAAGTGATTTATGTCCCTTTAGTTGTATTTGATGAAACTATTTGACTTGTAGAAAATAACTATAATTGCATTCCACAAGATGAACAAACCATCTTATAAAGCTCCAGCTCCTCCTATTAGGGTTTCAAAGAGTTTTGTGCGGTTATGTAGTAAAGACAACTGAAGCTTCTTGTTAAAAAGATAGCAGAAACTATTGTCTCGTTTTTTTTTTTTTTTTCAAGAGCTGTTATGCTAGGTTATTTGGTTGTGCTTTATATATGTCCTAAGAATCATACTGATATCGGCTTACAGCAGGCAGTTTATTCACTGGTATTTCAACAATAATGAATAATGATTTGTCTCATCATGGATCCTACCTCGAAAATTAAAAACTGAGTTGAAACAGTTTTAAAAGTTTATCGAACACTGCTCAGTTGTTTAAGGATACATGCATTTAAAATTAATAGAAAGACCCTGGACAGGCGCCTATCAATGGATAATTAAAACTCTCCCTAGAAAAAAAGAAAGAAAAAAGAATGAACAGAAGAGTCATAGCCTAGGGCCCTAGGCTAATAATGAAAGAATTGAAGAGACAATAGCCAACTTATAGTAGGACTAGATAACAATGGGTCCATTTAAGAACTGCTTGACAAAAGTGCGGAAACTTTTCAGGAGTTCCTTGCAGAATTTAATTTTTGATGGTTTTTGTATATAATCTCTGAGTCAGTTGACAGTCTGGTTTCCTAGGCGATGCTTGGTGCTTGCTGTTGTTTGGGTCAATTTTCTGGATAGGAAGCAGAGAATTTTTAGAACAAGGCTGGGGATGATCGAGAGGAGTTCTGAGATGGAAGTAAACTTTTGGGTCCTTTGGGGGCTCTGGTTACTTCTAAGCTCATATATTTCTCTTTTGCAGATGTTCTGGGGGTCTGTTGGGTGCCATCACTATTTTTTTAAAAGTTAAGTCCTTGTTTTAGGTGGTATCATATGCTTGTTTTTCATCCTTGGCTTGGGTTTAGCTTATTGTTCGCCCAAGTTTTCTTATCTTGCAGTTCGCTTAAACGCTACTTTGTCATCTCTCCTTACTCTTAGCAATAAAGTATAGTTTCTTTTCTAGAATCTAAAACCCTTGAAGGAATGGGGATCAGCCCTTGAAGCGATGCTTATCAAATTACAAAATGCAACAATAAACAGGTTTACCACTGAGCTTGGACTTCAGTCGCAGAAAGAATCTAGAAGATGTGAACATATGGTCATATGGAAATGTGTTCATTGCTGAAACTGATAGATGGAGTCAGATTGGCACAAAAGAAAGATGGGAGTCTTTTGGTGGGCTTTCATGCATGTCTTTTCATAAAACCTATATTGATAACACTTCTGCCACTTTATTGACTCCTGTTAGTATAATTTGGAAAGCTAAGATTCCCCTCAAGGTTTATATTCATGGGTGGTTTGTGGTACATATATATATACATGTTCAAAGGAGCCTTATCTGCCTTTTTTTCCTCTGTTGGTGTGGATCTGTAAATTTCCGCGAGAGAACACCGATCAGGGTTAAACTACGTGTCTCCAGCAGAATGGTTTTGGTCTGGTAAGTTAAAATCACAGTGGGTTTTGTTAAGGACTGAAAACCCAAGATCTTTTGGTGAAGGGGTTGTGGCTGTAGTTCGTGGTAACCTGGATGGAAACATAAGATCTTTGAAGACTGCAAAGTAATGGGTAGATGATCTTTGGAAGAAATCTCAGGCTCTACTCTACTCTGCCGTGTTGGCTTCAGCATCGATCATCTTCAGAGATAGTTCTCGTGTTGACCAGATGAAATGCTAGCATTCTTTTTCCAGAAATACCTGTGGTCTCCTCAAGGATCTCTACTTCATCTCTTTCGTGACTGTTCTAATGCTATGACGGATTGGCGAGCTTTTATATCCCCATAGTGGAAAAAGCCACCTTTTGGGGTGGAAGGTCACTGCAATTTTAGAGCAAAAAGTTAAGTACACGAGAAATTTGCAATGGAATACATTTGCATTTTCGGTTACTGGTTCTCCTAGAAATGCTGAAATGGAGATTTGAAGTATATTTGACCCTGATTTAGCATGCCTTGTAACTTTTTGATGTTATGCTAATGAGTGAAATAATGTCATTAGTAAGCCTGCTAAACAGAAACTCATGCAGCCGGAAATGGTTTCATGGCACAATCCTAGTATTCGGTGCTTCAAGCTGAAAGTGGATGGCTGGAGATCTAATAATGGGTTGAGAGTCATCAGAGATAATTATGGAATTCGGATATGTGGATTTTATGATAAATGTTGGTGCTGTTGAAGTTTTGCAAGCCGAAGCTTGGGGACTTTAGTCTGCAATTAGCTGTTAATATGAGGAAGTCTTTCTAATGATGACTCTTAAGTTGAAGACTTTTCGGCTTATCCTATTTTCGATCTTATATCCACATCTTAACCATTCAGTTTATAGGTATTTATGAGTAGATCATTTCTGTAAATTTTCAGCCATATTGAAAATCATTAAGACATTCATAAGTGTGATTTATCAATTATGAACTTGAACGGTTCATGTTTGACAAATTTGGTTCGTCCATTAACTTGATCTAGTTTGTTACCTTAATGATCATCGATTTTGGCCGAAATTTTTTGTAAGGTTGATCTACACATATATACCTAAAAACTGAATGGATGAGATGTCAAGATGTGATTGAAAAATAGGTTTTTTAAACCATAAACCGAAAAGTCCTCTACTAATCCTCAACTTAAGAGTCCTCACTAAAAGGACTCCCGTTAACCTAAAGATCAATCAATTTGAAGTGAATTCTGAGTAAAATCTAGCCTTGAGTTTAGTGTTAAGCATATTTATAGGGAAACGTAATATAGTGCTTGCTAAAGATAGTCTGAATAACTCTAGAGGAGTTTGAACTCTCAATTCCCCTCCAATCCTTTTTTTGATCAAATTCATTGGACTAGTGTTGGGATTGCTAGGTCAAGAAGGGTTTCGAATAGCTATGCTTTGGTTTCGGACTATGAGCTGGTGCCTGGGTTGTACCCAAAAAAAGAGAGAGAAAAAAAAAACACTTTCCAGTGCCTGTATATATGATTGAAATCCAGACACTGGATTACCTTACACTTGATTTTACACACCACACTTTAATCATTAATCTGAAAGCAAGAAAACATAGAACTCTTGTTTATTTGTTCTTCTCCACGGCGCTTCATTCTTTCTTTCATTCGAGCCCTGTTCATATTCAACAAGAAGCCTCTCTTCTCATTACTTTTTTAGAGCAAACGTAGAATTCACAACCAGCATCATGAAAAAGACCGCAGCGACGAAGGTAGCCACAACAGCCCCACTAAGTGTCTGGCAAAAGTCACTATATTGCATGCAAATAGCAAGCCAGTTGGAGTCCAAATTGCCGTTATGAGCCAAGTAGACAATCGCAGAAGAAGCTCCGGCAGCAGATATCAGTAGAGCAATCATCACCTGGGGAAAAATCCGATGATTATCCGATGAAAGCATGACATTGACAGTGAGGCAAGATGACATGAAAACTAGGCACGACAAAACATTCCAAATGTTTGGAAGAGAAAAGCACATGTATATAACAAAGATCGAAAATTGAATTGTCTGAGCAGCTTCAGTCATATATATAGTTAGCTCACCGTGTCAAAGATAACCAGTACAAGCCTTGGCCCTATTGCTCGTGGTCGAATGATGCATACAATAGAGAAGGGCATGGAGAGGCCTATATATCCAACAGCTACTGCATTTGCAACCACAAAGAACCTGCATTGATCAATAAACGCAGTAATTCAACACGTACTCTTTAGTTAAACACCTATTAGTTAGACATCATCACTTTAAGAATTCGAAGGCCATGCCAAAGCCGTCTCAAATTTGCATACGTGAAAGTTGGGAGGTCAGTGTATTGAGCATGGAACTGGAGGAACTGTGTGAAGAAGGGAAGAATCTGGTCAGAATTGCCTGTAGTATAAGCAGCAGCAAATGCAGCTGCACTCGCACCAAGCCTCAGGACTAAGTCTACGATTGCGAGACCTTTCTTGGATCCTCTTCTAGTCTGTATTTCGGTTTTCGTGGCGACCACAACAGTAGGAGTACCTTCTGCAGCCTTTCCTTTCGCTGCGGCCTTTGCATCAGTAACTGCTATGTTTTCACTCTCTTTCGAGTCCATAACAGGATGTTTTAGAATGTCAGAGGTAGATATTGAAGAAATTGGCATGGAATGTTCTATATTTATAGGGTAGGGGAGAAGAGAATACAGTTAATGGGTTAGTTTACCTCAATATATAGTGATGCATGTGTTATTAATTCATCTTAACATATGTATGTTGAGGAACAGGAGTTGTTGCTGAATGCTTACTTGCTCCACTTTGGGAAAAATCATGAACCAAATATGAATGAAGTGCAAATATGATGTAATACACTATGTTTGTTTTATGTATAGAATCCGCACTGACTATATGTTAGTACATTGGGTGATGGATCAGGTTAAATTAGTGTAATGAATAACTATCATGTTTAATATATCTGGCACCATTCAAAGACAGGAAAAATTATACCTTAGTCCAAACCATTTCTATCATCCAAGCAAAATTGTTGTTAAAAGATGAATTCATTTTGACAATAACAAACGTACTTTCCATTGCTCTAAATAATCAGAACACAAAAAACGGAAAAAAGGAAATGGTTAGAAACTCAGCCAACAGAAGAGTTCTAGTTTAAAGTAGAATTATACTATAAATGAAAACCAGAATTTATTACAATAGATCATGTAGAAATGTATTTCCATTGATCTTTTCAATTACATTCTATACAATATATAGCATTATACATGAGCAGATTTGGAGGAAGCAATAAAGCTACATTAACTACAATATAGAAAACTATATCAAAACTGAAACGTAGCTATTTCAAAACTAATCAATTAATGGAGAAGATTATGTGCTCGAGTGATTAACTTTAACATCCCCTCAAACTTGACAATCCTGGATGGACAAGTTTGCCGAAAAAGAGATAGTTTTGGCGAGACTTGTGAAGTGGCTTAGTGAGTAAATCGGCTGGCTGATTCTTGGAAGGTATGAAACACACACGGTGACTGCCACGAGCAACCTTTTCACGTCCAAAGTGATAATCGAGCTCAATGTGTTTAGTGCGGGCATGGAAGACCGAATTAGAAGCCATATAAGTAGCACTCAGATTGTCACAATGTAACAATATAGGATACTAAATCTGAGCACCAAGCTCATAAAATAAATAACTGAGCCAAGTTGTTTCTACACTTGCATGAGCAAGGGAGCGATATTCAGACTCAGCACTAGAACGTACTACTGTAGGCTGCTTTTTAGAACACCAAGAGATGAGATTGGAACCAAGGTACACAAGGTAGCCAGATGTGGAACGCCCAGTCAGCATCAGAATAAGCAGAAAGATGAAGATGAACTTGATGACGTTGTGGACGAAACAGTAAACCATGACCAAGAGAACCTTTGATACAACGGAGGACTCTCTTAATTGCCACAAGATGAGGTGCACGGGGCTGGCTCATAAATTGGGAGACTAAGTTGACAGCAAATGCAATGTCAGGTCGTGTTATTGTGAGATACTGCAAAGACCCCACAAGTTCATGAAAAACTGTAGGATTTGGGAGTAAGGGACCAACAGTATCATTGAGGTCTAATTTAGTAGACAATGGTGTACTCACAGGTTTGCTGAGTAGGAGGTCATGTTTGAGGATAAGGTCATGAGCATACTTAATATGATTGATATGCAACCCATTAGAATGAGGAGTGACCTGCAAACCAAGGAAATAATGAAGTGGTCCTAAATCCTTGATGTCAAAGCTTCGGCCAAGAGTGTGAATAAACTCTGGAGGAGATGTGCATTGCTGCCAGTAACTACTATATCATCAACATATAGTAGAAAATAGATTGTGTTTGGCACATGACCATAGATAAACAATGAAGGATCAGGAACACTTTGAACAAACCCAACAGTCAAAATAAAAGTACGCAGAGGGATTTGTTGAGCTTGCAAACATGATTGGGCCGGGAGGGATCGATGAATCCAGGAGGCCGGAGCATGTACACTTCCTCCTTGAGAATGTCATGAAGGAAAGCATTCTTGACTTCGTCTAGTTGACGAAGGGACCAACCACGCGACACAACAAGAGTAATCATAGTACGAATAGTTGCAGGTTTTATGACAGGACTAAAAGATTCATCGTAATCAATACTTGCTGTTGGTGAAATTCTTTGGCCACGAGGCGAGCTTTGTAGCGTTCAACAGAGCCATCAGATTTCCGCTTTACTCGAAACACCCGTTTGCAGCCTACTGGATTCTTTGAGGGCACCAGAGTCCATGTGTGACTTTTAAGCGGGGCATTGATTTCCTCTGTCATTGCGGCACGCCATTCAGCTTTCTGAGACGCCCGAGAATAACACGTGGGTTCAGCCGTACCAACCAATGTGAGGAGAGCTCGTGGGACAGGATACCTGACAGTTCCATCCGTACGGAGTCGGGGCTTGCGAGTTCCATCGTTGGATGAGTAGAAGTATAAGACCCAGGGGGAGCCGCAATGGAGGAATCAATGTTTGGAGGAGCTGGCCTGTGAGGGATTGGGGCTACTGATGTTGTGATGGTGGCGGAAGAGAGAGGTAGGGCCGCTGGTGGATTTGGAGGTGAGGGCGTGATTTGGGCGTCGGGAACAGTCAGAATGGCGGATTGGGCAGCCGCGTCAGGTGGTATAGAGGCGGAGGCAGTGGGTTCGCGGTGGTGATTGGTAGAGGCAGGCTGTTGTAGAGCAATGCCTTGGCGACGCCGATAGGTGAAAAGAGGCACCAGAGGAGGCGGAGACGGTGGTGGTACTTGCAATGCTGTCCTCCAACTAGCACTCCCAGTGCTACTCACCGGAATAGATGGAGAAGCATGTGCATGTGCGTTGGCCACCGAGGCTTGAACTAAGGATATCACATCTGATACAGGTGATGTCGGAGTGGTGGTGGGCAGATCCGATTGAAGCGGATCAGTAGGATGGCTGATCTGGGCGGCTTGACTGGTGGAGGCCAACGCCGGAGGACACGTCTTGAGTTGACGCTGGAGATGTCTCTGGTGAAGAACAATGCATTGTAGCACCACCATTGGGCTGAGAGGAGTGGGCACGAGAGTGTGGGCCTCAGACAATGAGCTGGGACCCTGAGCTGCTTGTTGGAAAAGCTGCTGTGTTGGAAGCATATATGGGGCCGGATAAGAGAATGAATTCCAATGGGCCTGGATAAGAGAATGAATTCCAATGGGCCGGATAAGAGAATGAATTCCAATGGGCCGGATAAGAGTGAATTCCAATCGACCCAAGATGAGGAAAGTAAGAACAACCAAAGACTCGAAGAATGGAGTATGAGGGTGGACTACCATACATACAATTATGGGGAGTATCCCAATCAAGAGTGGGTGTAGGAAGAAGGTGTGTGGGGCACCAGAAGTGAGAAGGAGACTGCGGTTATCGTTGCAATATGACGATGTTTACGTTTAGCAAGGTCATTTTTTTGAGGTGTATGAGGACAAGAAAATCTCTGTTGAATGCCCAAGGATTTACAATAATGAGAGAATGCATGACTGACATATTCAGTCCCATTGTCACTTCGAAGAAATTTAATGGTACGTAGTGAAAAATATTTTGAATCATGACAACCAGAGTTTGAAAGTGGGTGACAACCTCATTTTTGCGACGCATTGGGTTAATCCAAGTATATCATGAGAATTCATCAATAAAAAGAACATACTATTTGAAACCAATATGAAAGGGAGAAGTAGCAGTCTCTTTATTTGAATTAAAACGCAACTGATGAGATTTATTAAGGGCACAATCACGACAAAAAGAATTGAAAGACAATTTAGAATCAATGGTAGAACCTAGATGAGTTAAGACGTTGGAGGATGGATGACCCAGACGATTGTGCCAGATGGAGGAATGGATAGATGCAAGAGCTTGCGGAGGACTGGAGACACTGCATAAATTAAGTGGGTACAGACCATCATTACAAGGACCCTGAAACAAGAGACGACCAGAACGTAAGAAATAAATTTGGTAAAAATTTAGAGCAAAAAGAAAGAAAACAAGATTGTCCTTAGTGAAACGGGCAACAGAAAAGATTTTTACGAATTGACAGAATACGAAAAACATTTTGTAAAGAGAAATTGGAAGAGGCCAATGACATGGGAAGATTACCAGTATGAGAAACGAACATTGAGTCCCCATTTCCCGTATAGACATTGTGAGGCCCACTATAAGGTTGTGGATTACTGACAGGCATATCCGTCATATGATGGGTTGCACATGTGTCCGGGTACTAATTCTGATCAGCAGGAGAATGAACCAGCAAATGGGACAACAGTACATTGACCGGATAGCTTATGTGGGTATTGAGAAAGCCCAGGCTGATTTGAGGAATAATATTGGGGCACCATTGAGGTTGGTGTACGCCAGATTGTTGCTGCTGCGGGAAAAATGAATGGAGCTGCTGCGGGGAAGGGGATTGCTGCACATTGTTGTGACAATTCCAGCCGACGTTAAAGGAACGATAGGCACAGGGTCTGTGATCACAGTGGTTGGAGGAGGCATAATGAACATTGGTGTAGCCATGAGAAAGAGAATGAAACAATTTTGAGAAGAGGATAAAGGTAGTACGTAAGGGCAAGAACAATTGAATGAGTAAAAATGTTGTTTTGAATTGGAAGAACAGAAAAGAGAAAGAGAAGACAAGATCGAATAATGTATGAAACCTAAACTACTGATACCATGTAGAAATGTATTTCCGATCCATTGATCTTTTCAATTACATTCTATACAATATATAGCAGTATACATGAGCAGATTTAGAGGAAGCAATATCAAAACTGAAACG
The DNA here is from genome assembly GCA_010134655.1 of Fragaria nilgerrensis. Lineage (NCBI taxonomy): Eukaryota > Viridiplantae > Streptophyta > Magnoliopsida > Rosales > Rosaceae > Fragaria > Fragaria nilgerrensis. Next base: position 22,258,343 of record CM020979.1, on the reverse strand, counting down.
TAGCTATTTCAAAACTAATCAATGGAGAAGATTATGTGCTCAAATGATTAACTCGAACAGATCATATTGTTTTAGTTTACAGCAAGTTAGTCTACCAAAACAAACTAGCCATGCATTAGATTCATTTACATGAATATGGGATCATAAGGACGTATTTCCTTGATCATCCAATATGTAACTTTTGGATCACCTCATACATAGAACTGCAAGCTGTTCTCACCCGTAAAAAATCCAGTAGTTTAATGGTTTAAGAAATCCATAAACGTTTTATCAATTGATATTTGCTAACGATCTTTAGTTTATCCATATGAATAGATCAACGAAATCGATGGTATCTTTGTTACTTTTTACTTCCTAAAAAATCCATTTGTAGCCTAAAAAATCGCATTACTTAAAGATCAAGAAACAAGAAACAAAATTCCATTTATCATTTGGAAGTTAACCTAGTTGGTCCAGGTAATATATATGCCCTAGCAGTAAGTCCTTTGCAAGCAGTAGTTTCTATAAATCCTTTTATATACCAAACCCTAGGCAGTCGCATTAGTTTCCAAAATACCATCGCAGCAATCTTTCCGTACGCAATTAAGGCAAACCAATTCTTTCAGCAAGCAACAAAAGAATCAAGTTTTTTCATTCATGGAGGGCGATCGTATGCCTCTTCCGGGCCAAAGATTTTGCCCCATGGAAGACGAACTCCTCATGTTCTACCTTGAGCCTAAGGTGAACGGGATGCCAGTGCCCGGCGACGGAGACGTTATCTACGAGTTGGATCTCTACGGTGACCAAGATCCATGGAAGATATGGCAAAGATACGAAGAAGAAAGGGCCAACGACTTGAGGAGGAACAAGGATCTCTATTTCTTCACCCAAAAGAAGAAGACGACTGCAAAAAGCTCGCGTGTAAGGCGCACAGTCGGGACTGGAGGTACTTGGAGAGGGCAGACGGCAGGCAAGGAAGTCTTTCTTCTCGATGAGAATCAGCAGCCAACAACTACTGTTCTTGGTTTAAAGAAAACCTACACCTATAGGAACAAGGGGTCTGTGCATGACGGCCGATGGATCATGTATGAGTTTGAGCTTCATAAGTCACAACTCAAGAAACAAGTAAACAAGAACGACTATGTTCTTTGTTTACTTAGGAAGAACGATCTTCTGCCGGAAAAGAACAGAAAAAGGCAACAAGAAGAGGAGAGTCTTGAGGACTATGTCGAGGACGACGAGGCAGTTAACACCGGTCCTGAATCGGTTAGTGAGGAGGAGCCCCAAGAAAAACGACAACGTCTTCTCCCATCCTTAGAAGATGAACAAGAACAGTTCTTGCAGCCAGCACCTTCATTAGAAGCTGAACAAGAAGCATTACCCACACCATTAGAAGATGATCCGGTGTTCTTGCAAGAGGGCGAGTTTATGGAATGGCAAGAATCGGACTTCGCTTCTCTAGAAGAGTTCTTGCAAGATGAATCTGAAGCAAGACCTACAGCACTAGAAGCTGAACAAGTTTCCTTGCTAGTTGATGAGAATTCAGGGCTGCAACAATTGGAAGCTGAACCTCAACTAGGGGAAGATAATCTAGAGCAGCAACTTGATGCAGTACCATTGTTTGCAGCTCAAAAGATATCGGGTGGCATTCAGTTTCACCCCGATGAAAATACGGTGCAGCAAGTGGGAGGTGAAGCCAATATGTATGGTGAGAACTTGCGTGACGCTATGCATGGTGAAAACTGGCATACGTCTTTTGCCGAAGAGCTAATGAATGGTGAGCAGCCAAATACCTTGGAAGAGGGAGAGCGGAATGCTGTTTATCCAGGTTTTGATGAACAAGTTTCCTTGCGAGTTGATGAGAATTCAGGGCTGAAACAATTGCAAGCTGAACCTCAACTAGGAGAAAAAAATCTGGAGCAGCAATTTGATGCAGTACCATTGTTTGCAGCTCAAGAAAACTGGTCTATGGAAGAACTAACGAAAGAGCTGATGAATGATGAGCTGCTAAATGCCATTGAAGTGGGAGAGTGGAATGCTGGTCTCTCAGGTTTTGACTTGGCATTTTAGTTAACGTTTATTCTCTAGCTTTTACATAATTACATCGATTCATGTAAATATCATGGGGTTAAGGCATTAAGTCCCCCTCCCCCCCCCCCCCCCCCTTATTGTATCTATCTTCAACTAATAATATGGGTGTGAGGGCCTAACCCCCCAGCTAGACTGGGTTCCAGACCAATATATATGTATATATAGGCTGAGGATAAAACAAGATGTGATATCATATAACATGGGGTGAACCATTTATTCCTTAACAGTGTTCCTCATCTGCGAATATATAGAAAATCGAAGATTGAAACCATTTATTTCATTTCAAGTCATTTCTCATTGATTAAAAACGTGCCGAAGTGAAAAAGGCATTAGAATGAAAGATTACAGATGTCTTAATCATCTTAACTTCAACAGAAAATGGAAAAACAAAGACATAAGAATGAAAGATTATTGAATAGCAAAGACATAGGAACTGCATATGGATCGATGCAGCGCTGAGTAACATTGACTTGCAAGCACGAAAGAGAACATGTAACTGTCTTACAGATATGTGCTTGAATGATCACATTAAGCATAGTATCTAGTACAACTTGTTTACTTATTATTTTTCGAAGAAGGATACTAGTACAATCATTTACTCCCTGATATCTCATCGAATAGAGAGATAGAGTATTACTGATGAGGCCTGATAGAAGATTTCATTTCAAAAGAAAATACTGCTACATTTCAGAGGCATGTAATGCAACATGGTGGTAGTCTTAATTAGGATTGATAAACAGAGAAATCTGTATCAATACCATAATTTGTGCACCTATTTGTTAGCTTTGACTCTATGAGTACCATTAGAGAACTCGAAAGACGTTCAAAACTGCCTCTAATTTGCATAGGTAAAAGTCAGGGGATCATTGTATTCAGCATGGAACTGGAGGAACTGTGTGAAGAATGGAAGAAACTGGTTAGAATTGCCTGTGGTGTAAGCAGCAGCAAAAGTAGCTGCACTGGCACCAAGCCTCAGAACCAAGTCTACAAATTACAGACCTTCCGTGGATCCTCTTCCAGTATGTATGGTGACTAAAGCAGTAGAAAGGGGCAACTTCTGCAGCCGTTTCTGTCCACAGCCTTTCTATCAGTCTGCTATGTTTTCACTCTTAATTCCATAATAGGCCGGATGTTTTAGAATGTGAGGTAGTCTAAACAAAATTAGCAAGTGATGGATTACATAAAAGGGTATTGGAGAGGAGAATACAGTTGATAGGTTTAGTTCAATTCAACATATAGTGATGTGTTATACATCATCTTGCTCCACTTTGGTTGAGATCATGAACCAAATGAGAATTTAAGTGTGAGCATGATGGATGTATAGAATCCCCACGGATTACATATAAGTAGACCAAGGCTGGAGCCATTTCTACCATCCAAGCAAATATTGTTAAAAGCTGGAAATTGCAACGCAACTAAGCATTTCACCCAAACGCACTACAAGTTCATGAGAAGAATATCCATGATTTTTTTCTTAGTATTATTTTCACATAAACAAACCCACCCTTGCCAAAAAGAAAGGAAAGAAAAGCTCAACCACTTTCCTATTTTACAGGCCGCACGATTACGGATAGTATTCGTTCTACATATCTCAAGACCCCTAAAGGGGAGGAATCAAATATATGAGCTATCACAGCCTTTAGCTGTTCCCTATACGTGATATCAAATCCCTAATTTTAAAAGCTTTTTTTTTTTTTTTTTTTTTATGTTCAGAAGATTGAAGAATGTTTACAAGGAAAGAATTATCGAAAGCCTATGCTCGCAATCTCCATCCCCGCTCAGCAAGGGCTTCATGCACTCGATTGGCTGCTTCCGCAGTTTCATTGAGCGGTGGATAACTCCAGCTTTCTGATATCTGTAAAAAAAGAATATAAAAGAATTTAAAACAGAACATCAAGATTGTACAAAAATGAACAAAAGACTACTTTGTGTGTAAGAAAATTGCAAATAGTGAAAACAGTGATCAAGAATAAAGAAAATTATGTGCTAAAAGTAATGGAAGTTCCACAAATAAACAAAAATTTCATTATAATCAATATTGATGCCACCAAGAAACTAGAAGACTAAGAACCTCATACCACCATGAATGGCCCATAAATTTCATGAAGCTGTTGACATCGCAAAAGTTCAAAGCCAACAGAATAGTTACTAGAATACTACTAGACAAAAACCAGGATAAATCACAACCAGATCATACAATTCTAGTTTACTAACAGTCTAAAAAAATAGCCTGTAGTCAGTTTCATTTACGTGAATATGGGATCAATAGTGTCACAAGGAACTATTGGTTTCAATACAATGAAACTACGTTCTAGATGAGGGAGGAATTGCCAACTACAGGGTCAAGATGGCATCCAAGTGGTCGTAAACAAGGCAACCAAATGGACATCATCATGACTTGGTAATCAGGGATACATAGAGATTGGTCATGCTCGTTTATTTCATGCACATTTATATTGACAGATAAGGATGAAAGAATAATGCAATTCTAAGAGGACAAATGCTCAATGGACCACACTGCATTTTACATTTAACTACATGACATGGCAATTAAAACTGGACAATCCTTAAAAGACCACATGGTCAGAATTTTTCAAGCATGAACTGCCACATAATGTGGTCTCTACTAAAACAGAAAACAGGATTTAGAATTGTCCATTCTAAAAAGCTATCATTCAGAAAAGTTAAACAATTTCATTCAGTTTACTTACATTCTCCAAGCCTGTAAATGGTCTAACCATTCCTCGCTCCTTGAGTGATTTATGGAAATCGCAAAGCTTCCATTTACAACGCTCAGATCCCATTAGATAGACAGGCTTCCTGGAAATACAGGTGGACACAGCTAAAATCCTTACTTACCCGAAAACTCTTAAATTAAACTAAATAGAATAAGTCACTACTCATCAGTTATACAGATAGGTTCTCAGCCATACCCGGTGCTGCAAACCTCACTTATCATGCTAACAGAATCTGCAGTAACAACAAACGCATCGGCCCACGCCAGATGGCCCATATGTGGGTTTGGCTCTGGAGATGATAATATTTTGTCAGTCTAAAAGATTAATTCCCATTATAAGAATCGACCTAAAAACCCTTGAATTGAATTTTACATGTTACCTTCACCATCCCAAATGTAAACTTTAGGATTACCTCCAAGCTCCTTTGTTATAACACTGCATACCTGTACAAGAAAGCCAAAGGGAAAACGGATGAGTACCCACTACCAAGAAAAGTAATATTATTTTGTAAGAACATGTTATCTGTGTCTGGGGTTGTGAAATAGTCGCAATACCTTTTCAGGTGTTCTACTAGAGAAACATATTCTGATGCTTCCACAGCTTACAAGAACACTAAGCAGATAGGTTGTCAATTGCTTTGCAAGGTCCACACCATAATGACAATTGCCTATCAAATGAAAGGGTGAACTCATAAATGGAATATTTGAAACAAAATTGAGAAATTCAAAACATCAAAATTATTCCAAACATTCTACAGAACCTAGAAAATGAATGATCCAATATTCTTCAAATATATTAGATATGACCTGAACCAATTATGAATATGAACACTAAAAACCTGTAATGTGATGCTGGCCATATTGATTTCAACTATGAGATCTAAAATCACACCTAATAAGTTGCACCTTTCCTAGTCTACACTGGGAGTCAAAGAAATAGAAGGTAACATAACAATACAGAAGAGCTAACAAAAATCAGCCAGTAAACATTTTACACTCGGGTCTGTTTTCCTGAATAGCTGAATGCTAATTTGACAATTTTTAAAGGTCACAGATATCAAAGGTCTGCAAGATTGGTATTGATAATATTTTAGGGTTAGGCTGCTTCTGTATTTTATACCATGCCTACAGAAAAATAGTGAATTTCTAGGAACTCAAAACCTTGTATGTATACTGGCTAATAAACAAATATCTTACAAATACGACGGGGAAGGAAACAGCACACAAATACTGAAAAATAGTGAATATATAATTCTACTAAATGTATCAAACTTCTGACCAACCACACAAATGATACATAGGTTATTTGTTACTATATTGCACATGTCAAAACCATAACCAAGAAGTGTGGCAAACCACCCAAAATACTACTGGTTTCCAAAACATGTGGAACCATCCCAATGTTGTTTTTAGTATCTAGTAAATCCAACCTGCTTTGGCTTCCCTTACTGAGGGGTGCAAGTATGTCCTCTAGCTAACTGCAGCATTTAAGCAGTTACCCTCAAACAACATTGTAAGAACTTTGGAAGGAGAGGAACATAAATGTTTTTAGGACAGAAGTTAGACAGGCCCGTGGTAGAAATATAAGCTTTTCAGAAGCAATCCCTACTTTATGTGTCAGTAAATTTCCTTGTAGAGTTGCTTCTAAAATGGTAATGCCTACTATATAGCCAATCTGTTATCAATCTAATTAACCTAACATGAAAGCAAGCATTTAATTCAAAACAGAATAACAGCAACTAGCAAGCTGCGTAGTACTCAAGTGCTTCTATGCCAATCCGACAAGTAACAAGCAACAAAGATTCAGTACGTGACAAAAGATTACTTGTAGGACCACCAATGTTCACCACCAGTAAGGGCTTTGGTAGAGCTGCAAATTCATCACGCCATTGACTGGCAGCGTTACGAAGGGAATTAGCATCAATTTGGTGCAAAGCTCCAATAGTGAGGACCTGAATTTAAAAGTTTTTAGTATGAAATAGCTTGCTATTGATGAAAAGAATAAGGTTTATATTTGTAAAACACAGCAAACAAGTGTGTATTATTAGACGCCATTGTACATACCACATGCCTGTCAGGAGGTTCACGAGGAGTTATCCACCCGCGTAGAAATTGAGGAACCTGCTTCTGTGCTTCAGGAGTCAAAGGATAGTAATCGTGTTTAGGGGTAATAACCAAGTCGAATCTATTGAGATGCAACCTGGGATGTAGTATCTGCGAAAGAAATAGCAAAATGAGAATATATGTTATACATATAGGACTAAAGAAAGCACATTATGTCTGTGTAGCTCTATATATGGAAGTGATAAGCCAACAATGATCAGCCACAAGACAGGAAATAACAAAAGGATGCACAACTGAAAATTATAAACCTGGTCAAAGACTTTGAGTGATACAGAAACAAATTCAGACACCATTTCCAATAGTAACTTTACATTACCCTAATGATTTGTAAACTTGGGATTTTATCCCATAATAATGAAAGAGAATGAAATTCTAACAAAGAGCACAACCTTGCAAAAACTTAGTATATTATTTCAAAAGTAAACTAATGTAACCACAGCATTACAAAAAGCAGCTAAGAGGGAATAGGCCACAAAACAGTCTTCTAAAGTTGACGTCTCTTTGCAGCTAAACTGTATTATGAGGATCGAAAGATCTCTTCTACCATAGCACTTAATGAACAGAATATTATGCACTTAAAAACAAATCAAAATGTAGGCTTCGGAAACATGAGACCTTTCCCCAGACTTTTACTAATCACCATGTATGATATAGAAATAAGCGGACACGAGGTTGAGAACAGAGAAATCAATAGAAAAACCAGAGACCTATACAAAGATAATAAGTTAGCTGAGACAAGAACATAGTGAGAGCTGCTCTTCAGTTAAGCAAAATTTAAGGAAGGCAGTATTCTCTGAGTGATTTGACCGTCTTTACATATCTTCTCATCAGTCTGAAAAGTTGAAAAAAAAATCTAAAGGTCAACCATTCTGAGAGTACTACTTTCTTTTTTGCCCGACCGAAAAGCATTAGCCTTGTCTCCGCTAACTAATTGCATTTGATGTTATATTAAGGACCATGCATCAAAATCAGTTGGATACCGCTGAGCATCAGCTCTAATGAACTTATATGTTGGTAAAGAAGTTAGTATCTATTCAAAAAAAAAAAGAAAAAGAAAAAGTAAATTAGTTAGTATTTCATGTTTCCAAGCATCACATATGTTGGTAAAATGGATCTGCTATGTTAAATCATATGGCCAACAAAGATGACTATTGATTTCAGAAACCATATTGAAAATAGAATCTTAACAAAAATCATAAAGCCATTAAAAAGTAACAATACTTTAGAGCCAAAACCCTCAATAGATTGGATTCAACAAGTAGCAAGTAGCACAAGAACAAGAACACAGCACAGACAGGATAAAGGTGGTCATCAGTATATACTATTTAAAGGCATAGTAAAGCAAAACACCAGCCACTAGATATTAGTGGAGCACATATAACCATCACCTCACAAAGTTCAAAATAGATGACCAATCCATTACATCAAAAAATAAGTAAACTAGTTACATGCCAGCGCTTGGAAATATATTGTTTAGAAAATAATTTTGGCATTCCACTTTCAAACTTGTAATACACTTGACTACTTAAAATTACAGTGCAAGTAATTGTGTTGAAATTGGAGGGCTAAAAATCACTGCCCCACTGGTGAAACTGCAGTCAAGGTATATAGTGATTATCATCATGTCAATACAGCATCAGAATTAGTCTACACTTCTTCACATATTGCATTTCTTGCTACGTAAGCATCTAATCAGGTCATATGATATGAACTGTTTCTCTAAAGATCATTTTAGAACAGATTAAAGACACTAACAACAGAAAAGTGGAACTTGCCGTAGATTAAGGGTCCAATAAAAAACCTGAACAACAAAGGCGTTTTCAGATGCCAGTCGTCTAATAGAACTTGCAACGGAAATGGTATCCCTGCCACAAGCTACCACCAGTATGGGTCCATCCCTAATAAAGAAAGAGAATAAGTACTAAAAATGAGGAATCTACCAAGTTAAGAACCATATTCTTAATATTAAGAGAAAAATGTATCTGTGCAGCGCAAGTAATTGATTCCTAACAACACTATTTAGCAAGCTGTTAAAGGAACATACTTGTGATAACTAAATTTATAAAGAAACGGTAAAAAAATATTACGTTTCATAAGTCCGATGAGCCATGGTTACAATCTCCTGGACATCAGCTTCTAAGACACATTTCAAACCAAGACCGCCACCATTTTCTGTAGGTAGAGACCCAGCTCTCTTTCCCCGATATATTAATAAAATAAACATTTTCCTCATGACGCAATCCAATTTCTTGTGAACAGAAACCGGGAGCCAGTGAAGCCACTCATTTATACCTCCTTTTGGCCTTGTAACTCGCTGCATGGCATTGAAAATTAAAAAGACAAAATGAGACTACATATATAAGTGAAACAGCAGTTGTTACACAAATAGATGAAATTATAATTTACAGGGATAAAAAGTTTGTTGGTAGACCTAGACAATAGCGATTTTCACACCAACATAGCCTATACATAGGAACAAAACACAACTGCATGCTGATAACTTGTGCAATTTGCATCAGGACATACATGTTAACATGACTGGGTTGTTGAAAAGTGAAAATACGAAAAACTTATCGTATGATCAATAATTCCTGAAACACCTGAAACATATCGTACAATCAATAATTCCTTCGATTCAACCAAGGGACTGTAGCATGCAATTATGATGAGGCGGTTCCCATGTGCACAGAAGCAATAACAAACCAAAATCTTTAGTTAAATTACTTGCCAAATAAAAGTTTATGTTTTCTAGTTGCCATAGCTATGGAGCTACGCTCTTACATACTTCCATGATAACATCAATACACACAAGACTGACAAACAAGCGTACATCAAAAGTAAGTCACACACTTCTCTCATGTTGACCAATAAAATCTCCTACATATTTAAAAAAATAAAATAAAATAAAAAATCAGAATTTGGATAGCTGTACACTGATTAGACTAGTTCTAGTGAAGTTCAAAACTAAACATATCGTGAAAACTGAAGATGATTTATATGACAGGTTGGGTAGCACTTGGTTACTGCACTGATGGAGGCAGCCATATAAGCATATATAAGCGAATTCAACGCTTTCAATAACATTGACATTTCTCTGCTTTCCAAAAAGGAGGAAGAGACCTTTTTCAGAGGCATGATCCTTCTTCCTTATAGGCCCACCTATTGTTCCCTGCTCAATTACACCTCGTTTCTAAGTAATAAGACTCCTTGTCTTATGCCTTTCACCTTTCATAACAGTTTCTGATACCAAATGTCTAGTAGGTAATATCCCGACTGATACTAGACCTCAGACAAACCGGGCAAGGCAAACTGGGAACTGGCATTCACACCAGACTTGCTTAAACAGAACAAAGAAGAAAACTTCAATCCAAAGCTCATTCGATTTAGACAATTCTGGCTTTCAACACCTTTAAGCAAATGCTGATCCACACTCACATAAAAAACGCAACAAATCATTCATGCAAGCAAACCCAGGTCTCCGAAATTTGAATTTCTAATAAAACCCAAGATAGACACTATCAATATACTCCTACAAAACTAGGAAAAAAAAAAAAAAAAACCCAACAACAAGAATCCCACTAGAATAAAGCTAGCGATAAAGCTAACAACAACACTAAACTGAGAATCAAACTGAAGTTAACATCCTCTTGCAACTTGCAAATTACACAAATTTAATACAAACTTTAGTTAGAGAATTTCATAGACTAACTGTTACAACCATATGATGTAAGAAATTAAACAGGATTATTAGGGTTTAACGATTGTAAAACTTACATACAAGACGTGCTTATCAGCGAGGCCAAGAGCGCGAACCAAGCCGATGCTCTGATTCTCAGAACCAGGGAAGCCGTTGCCAATTACAACAGCGCGACGAACGACCCCGGAGACACCGCCTTCAAAGATTTCCGGCGTCCCCAATTTGGGGCTGGGCGGCTCTGGAAGACATATCGGCCTCATTGCAATTGAGACTAGATCTTCACAGAAACCTTGAGACGAAGAAATGAGAGCAGAGAGAGACTGGGGAAATGAATAGGTGCCAAAGAGGAAGACGGGGGGCAGTTATAGCCAAAATGCCCCTCTTTTGTTGTTATATTGAAAATTCAGTCCCTAACTTTTTCCCTTTTAACTTTTTTCTCAAAATGATAAATACAATTTCGCTCACAACAGTCTGGATTCTATTTGGTCTTGCTGCTCTAAAAGGATGACATTTGCACCAACTTGACGTGAATAATGCCTTTTTGAATGGTGACTTATATGAAGAAGTATATATGCCTCTTCCTTCTGCTTTTAGACGAAAAGGGGAGACTAGAGTTTGTAAATTACACAAATCATTTTACGGACTCAAGCATTTCTCTTGTCAGTGGTTCATAAAACTATCAGACACTTAAAGCAGGAGACTTCCATCAATCTTGGTCTGAAACAGGCCTGGTGGTATTACTGTTTTGTTAATCTATGTTGATAATGTGATTATAGTAAGAAACAACTTGAAGGACATAGAGGATGCTAAGCATTTTCTTTCAAGTCAGTTTAAATTGAAAGATATGGGACACCTCAAGTATTTCCTCGGGATTGAGGTTGCGAGGTCAAAGCAAGGACTGGTCTTATGTCAAAGGAAATATGCCTTGGAGATCCTAGAAGACACAGGTTTTCTTGGCGCCAAACCCTCACGGTTTCCGGTTGATCAAGGATTATCTCTTACGCAGACAAATGAAGATTTGTTGAAGGATCCTTCTCAGTACCGAAGATTAGTGGAGCGTCTAATCTACCTCATTATTACGAGACCAGACTTGGCATATGTTGTTCATGTGCTGAGTCAATTTATAGACAAACCTTAATGCTGTCTCATAAGGTTTTACGCTACATCAAGCAAGCTCCAGGCTAGGGCACGATATCCTTTTGCCTTCCACTGGCTCATTAGAATTAAAGGCGTACTGTGTTGCAGATTGGGCTCAATGCAAGGACACAAGAAGGTCAGTGACATGGTAGTTTGTTATGCTTGGATGTGCGCCAGTTTCTTAGAAGACAAAGAAGCAAACCACGTTTGCACGCTCAAGTGCAAAAGTTGAGTATCGTGCCATGACAACGACAACCTGTGAGATCACTTCGTTGAGAAGCATATTAAGGGATTTGGGAGTGAATTTCACCCAACAAGTGAAGCTATTTTGTGATAAAAAAGCCGCCATACACATAGCTTCAAATCCATTTTTTATGCACGAACGAAGCACATAGAAATTGATTATCATGTTGCATGTGCGTGAGAAAATGCAGATAGGGGTTATAAAACCAGCTCACATTCGAATAAGGGAACAACCAGCATATATGTTTACAAAGCCTTTGAGCTACCAGTACAATTTCAACTTGAGAGGGAGTGTTGAAGGAAATAATCCATCTTGATATGCTGGTTAATTAGTTGTATTAGTAATTGTGTATGATTACCTTCCAATTGTAGACTACAAATTGTGTATCTAAGTTGTAGAACTTGTGTATAAGAGTTGTACCCTATTCTGATGAATGATAAGAAAACATATTCTTCACCAATTTCTTTTCCTTCTAATTTTGACTTGAGTGAGCTTCAGTGATTAAATTTACTATTTAAATTTTTTGATAGGAGGTGAAAAGAGCATATGAGGTCAAGTTAGTAAATAACACACTTATCACAAAAAGTCTTGGTAATTGAGTATGATACACCTAGCTATTTATAAGTTATATTTTATTTATTAATTTTCTGATTTGGGATCTCTCGTCTCCAACAACAATTATGTGTTCAAAATTTTTTGTAATGAAAGTTCTTTAGTGTATATGAACATCATGACGAATATAACACAATCACTTATATTTTAGGATTAATTACAAAATACCACCCGAACTATGATGCTATTTTCATTTTCATACCTAACTATCAAAAACTTATATTTTCATACCCGAAATTTCATTTCGTTAACATTTTGATACCCTGACCGCTAACACCGTTAAATTTTGAGGGCATTTTCGTCATTTCAATAAATATATCATTTTTTACATTTACTTTAACAAAATAATTTATTTTTTGAGGTTATCAAATACAAATAAAACAATTTACTTTAGCAAAAATATTCAAAAAAAAACTCCAAAATTAAATATTTATTTTGCAACAATAGTGATAAAGGTTAGTAGAACTCTTGTATGTATATATATTTTTAGAGTTACATGTTAAGCAAAACAAAATAAAATAAATTAAAATAATATCGAATATAAACATGTTTAATCTATCAAATTTTATATAAACATGTTTAATCTATTTTTGGTTAAATATACCATGTTTATATAAATTATGAAATGACAAAAATGCCCTCAAAATTGAACAGTGTTAGTGGTCAGGGTATTAAAATGCTAACGGAATGAAACTTCGGGTATGAAAATGCAAGTTTTTGATAGTTAGGTATGAAAATGAAAATAACATCATAGTTCGGGTGATGTTTTGTAATTAATCTTATATTTTATATGACAATATGAGATCTATGTATCCTATCAGGAGAAATATAATAATCCCAGTTATTGTTAAATCCACCTGCTCTGCTTATTGGGACTAAATGAGATGCAAGCTAGGGTCTATTTGATCATCATACATTGCCTTTACATCACAAATCGTTAACCTAGTTTATTCTTCCACCTGATACATGCTCTCGTGTGTGAGTGTTCATCGGTTCCAGAAGTAAATGTAAAAGGAGTTGCATAGCAGATTCTAAACAATGCTAGTTTGTAAGATATGCTTCTTGCTGGAACTGATACCAATCATACGATAGCTACACTCCTAGAATGGAACACGGCTGATATTATAAAGCACCCAAAGTCATGAGCACATTGCAGAAAGAAACAATGTCTGTCAAGGAAGTGGGTGACAGAGGATGGATTGATCGATGCACACTACTTGAAGCATGGAAGGCTGTGATCCAGGAGACTTTTCGCTTACATCCTCCACTTTCGTGTCTATTGCCTAAGAGAATCAACCCAAGATGTGAAAATAAATGGTTACAACAACAATAATGCCAAGGATAAATCGGTGAGCCATGACTTGGTTGGTTAAGGTGTTTAACTAACAACTTTGAGGTCATGGGTTCAAACCTCATTGACATATGTAGGGTGTGTGAGTTATTAATAAAAAATTAAAAAAAAAAAAATCACGGACAAATCGGGAGAGATCCCAAGAGTGGTACGAGTTATTAAGGAAACACTTCTCGTTGATTTTGTTTGGAACTTGCAGGAAGGGTGTGTCCCCGGATTCAGTGTTCTAAATGAGATGGCTCTAGCAAATTTAGTGCACACGTTTGATTGGACATTGCCGGGCGGAGTAGGAACGAGGATTTAAACATGTTTGAAACAGCTGGTTTACAATTCATAAAGCATATCCTCCGAAGGTCGTTGCTATTCCTTATTCATCATCAGCTTAATTTGTGATTTAAGACATCAATTGTATTAGTTCTGTTCTAATATACGAACCGCTATATTAGCATGTTACGTCCGCCCAAAACCGGTGGCTTACATATTACCTTTCATGTTCATCTTGTCTGTTTGTTTTGTAAATGAACAACCTTGTGCATGAAACAACTAGAGAACTTTTGGAATCGGCAACGTATGAACTTTCGTGACTGAAACTCAACAGTGTAACTCACGAATTGGGAGTGAAATTGTGAAAAGCAAATTACGAGAGGTAACAGAGGATAATTTGTAGGAACGAACTACTTCGAGGCCATTATCAAAGGCAGTCATCTAGCTAGTCTGTATGGAAGAAAAAAACACTTAAAATTATGTTTTCAATTTTGTCAAGTCACGACAATCGGAAGTTGAGAGACCTGGAGCTCAAAGTATCATTCCTCCCCACATATTTGTCACCTTAATAATTTATATTTGAAACTCCACCGACTCAAAAATCACTATGAATAAACATTAAGGCACAAACGGAAACCTGAAGATCATCGCTCAAGTCTTTCCAGTTTGGAATGAAAGGAAATACCATTTAGTTCATCAAGTGAGAATTGAAAAGTCACAAGTTGCTATGCTTTCAAGTTGTCTGTGCTTAAAGATCAATTACACGGGACAACTTCTGGATCCTGTTCAATAGGAAGTCCCCTTGCTTGATAGTTGCCTGATACAGAGAATTCTTGGCATCCGGACGATTAGTTTCTAGAACACCTGAAACTTTATCTATCTTGCAGTGGAGTTTCCCTGCTGCAATGAACCGAGACAGCTCCCTGGAAATCATAGAATGGGATTAGATTTATGTAGAAGGAACATGAAATGTCTTACCAAATGCCTCGCCACAAATTAAAGGACCAGGCATAAAATTCACAGAGAACACCACAAAGAAACAAAATATTGAAGAAAGTAACTTACAGATCAATGAAATCCACAGTTATGCCAAATGCCTTAGCCATTGCTTCAATAGTGACACTCTTGTAGGACTCCAAAAATTGAGAATAAACAACTGTTCTGATCTCTCTCATGTAGTAACGGAAGTGTGGATGCAAATAACGATCCAACTTTATCTGCTCAGTCAGACCAGCTGCAAAAAACAAAGACAGAATATGACAGCTATGAACAAAATGGAAAAAGAAATGTGACCAGTAACTCGCTTAGGAATTTCTAGATGAAACAAATTATCTACTTACCAAATGCTGCGAAAAATGACTTGTATTGACAATCATACAGTGAGTTCAAAAACTCAGACAAGTACGGGATTTTCCCAATCACAGTTAATATCTCTGGAGCATCCACCACCTGTGAAACATTGGTTGAAATTAAAACTCACAGATTAAACTGATAGAAACATATAAACCATAACAGTAAAATCACAATCACATAATACAGTATACCTTCTGCTTTAAAGAAACTCTGTCCAAAGATATAATGCTTGTCAGGACGGTATAGAATATGAAGATATCATAGGGAAATATCTCATAAGTGGTGAAAGTAGATATGGAATCCAGGAACAAATCGGCTGCCTTCTTAAAATTTCGAGTGGACATGCAGTACAAGCCTTCATATACCTTCAAGCGATTCTTCCTTTCCCAATCACCACCCTCTTCAAATAAGCTGTCAACATAACATAATGGTTAAAAAGAAGACAACTACAAAACTTGGTAACGAGAGGACATTGTTAATGCAGCTCACAGATCCCAGGGCACTACTTACTTCTTTGCTTTCTCAATGCTCTTAGAAATGAGGTCAAAATCCATGTAAAAGAAACCAAGCTGCAATGTGTAGAACACCAAGTCCATCTTTTGCCCAACTGCAACTGTCTTGCTTTCTGTTACCTTGAGTTGTTCCAACGCTTTCTCCTGGGGTCACAAGGATAGAAGTTACTATCAAATGTAACACACACACAAAAAAAAAGATTCCTAGAGCAAAAAAAATTCAAACATATGTACCTTGTCACCAATACGGATGAAAAACAGGGACTTGGCCAAATGAGCTTCTCTAACCTCACTTTCTCCCAAGTTTTCCTCGGCATCAGCAATCCTAAGAAAATGCAACCAGATAAGTCGGTTGAATGTAGACTCATGAATCCAATTAGATTTCTTAGAGGAATTTATATTCTGCTGTTCAATGGAATCACGAAACTACTCTGGGTTTATGTATACAAAAACACATAGAGGAGCCAGAAGACAAACCAAATAAGGGTTTTTGCTCAATCAAGTCGATATTGATTCATCTCTTAAAGTAATATGAGATGACTCACATAAACCAAGTAAAGCTACTGATCAGTAGAAACATAAATTACAAGGCTGAAGAAACAACTAGAGCTTGGAACAATAAGATTAAACCTAAAATTGAAAATTTTAAGATGTTCAAGCACATATAAAAGCATTACGTAATAGTGTTTAAGCAAAGAAGTTGGCCTATAATTATATGGACAAGTGAGAAAAATTTAGACTTAGCTACGACCATTGATATCAAATCAAGCATTTTTCCCACAAAACATTAGGTATAACCAGGAGATTTACTTTGGAAAAGATCAACTAAAAAAGTAAATTTTTATTAACAGTCTTCCTATGAAAGATTTACTTCAAGTCTGATGCCTTATGCAACTGACTTCAAACAGAAAGTCAATCTCTATAGATACATGCTTCAGGTCCTTCTATTTCAGTATTTCTTTTAGTAGAAGTTGGAAACCTGACAATACCTAACTGTGAAAACATTCATGTCAGACAGAACTAGTTCTCAATAAACACAATTAGAATGGAGATGACCTGCCACCAAGATAGCGTGGTATAGCATGTACATACAAACCCAATATATGTTCCTCACTTTAGAAACAGACCCAGTTGTTAAAGTAAATAATCTCCAGTACACTTACCCAAATCAATACTAATCTATACATATTTAACAAATTACCGGAGTACCAAAACATCAGATTAACTGAATTTTTCTGAGACATACCGCAAATGTCTACTTGTTCATCAACCACGGTTTAAGAGAATCAATACAATTCTGCTCATGACACACCTTACCATAGTATTCAATCGATTGTGAAACCACCACTAGTTGCATTAGAAACAAAGACACTAAAATATCACTCATCTAAAGCCCTAATTCTAAACACAATAATCAAATAGTAAAATTTACTAAAGCATATACTCAAATTACGAGCTCACTTTTCATCAAGCTTCTTGAGCTCCTCCTGGATCTTGGCTTTCATGGAGTCAAGAAGGCCCTGGTCCATCTCCAGCACCGATTCCGAAACTAGGGTTTCATACAAGGGCGCCATATCTACGACACACACACAACCCGAACCGAAATACAGTTAAATCGAGCAACGTAAAACCAAAAAACAGTAGAAATCGGAGAAGAATTGATCGATTTGATTTACCGTCGGCTTTTACGGCGGCGAAAACCTCCTCCCGGAGGCGGACCTTCTCGATGTCTTGGACGTCTGGGTGCGAGAGAAGGAAAAGCTTGTTCGCGAGCTGGAGATGAGGTTGCTGAGTCTCTTCTTGACCTTCCATGGCTTAACTCACGGAGTCACTTTCTCCGAGTTCAATCTCTCTCTCTCTCTGTGTGCTTTTCTTCAGCGAGGAGGCACTGTGAAGTTTGATACGACCCTGTGTTTGTTTTATTTATACCCTCTAGTCTACAGTGGGAACCAACGACATGTCGTGTTCAACACAATTGGCGTGTACCGTCGATTTGGATGGTTGTGAATGAACGGTCAAGATGGAGTCGGTAATTAATGGGTTCTGACTCTCTGAACAAAGTCAACAAACTACTCTTGGTCTGGGGAGGAGAAAACCTAGCAGCGATGAACCCATTAACAGACTCCGACTCCGAAACCGAATCCGACTTGAAACTGCTCGGTTTCAGGTGAGTTTCTGATCAAAGGTTTGTTCTTTTTTCACTCTGGGGTTAAAGATTGAAATTTTACTGATCATATAGTGGATTGAGGACTAAGAGACAGATGAAGAAACTTAATTCACTATTTTGAAGGAAATTGTAAATAAATGAACACAAAAGATTATGTTGAATGAGGGAAAATGTCTCATGAGCAGTTGAGCTTTACTCTCATTTTTGTTAAACCCTTATCAAATTCATAGCAAAAATCATTTGTGTTATACTAGGTTGGGAGTGGAGTTGTGAAAGATTGATATATAGGGCATGCTTTTTTTTGTGTATTGAATGCTTATGTACTGCTTAGTATGATCAACTTTGGTAAGAGATGTGATGGTAAAGTGTTCTATACTGCAACAGAGATTTACAATGATCAAATGTCAAAGCATCGAACATGTTGGATGCATGTGTTAGCAGCTTCGAAAGCTCAAAGACAGAGCTTGAGTCCGAGAGAAACTCAAGAGATTAAGAAGATATCCCCATGCTTTTTAACTTTTCATCCTCACCGTCAGAGATCAGTTAGGAGTTTTAAGACCAAGTATGTCAACCGTCAAGTGTTAAGAAAAAAACAGAACCAAGAATCTAAAGCTTGTGCGGAGTCAAGAAGAAAGCCAGTCTCTCGAGGTTGTAGAGTGTCACGGAAGAAACAGGAGTTAGACTCTGGAACCTTTCAGTCCTGCTTTGAGTAAGTGCAATTGGAGTGATCCGCTGTGAAAAAGTTGTTTTTCATTTTACTGCATGGGATTATAAATTTGCTTGAAATGTGCAGGTCCTTATGGAAGAGCTTTTCTGAGGACAAGAAGACTTATTTCACATACCTTGACTGTTTATGGTTTTCCTTGTATATAGAACCCACCACCAAAGACAAGGTGCTAACCTGGATCAAGAAGAAGCATATTTTCTCAAAGAAATATGTTTTTGTTCCTATTGTTTGCTGGTAACTTTCTTTCATTCCTGCTGCTAAGATCGTTTTGGTCAATAACCGATTGGACTTATGACATTTTCTTTCCTGAAATGTCACCATCTTATTAGGAGCCACTGGAGCCTACTAATATTGTGTCATTTTGGTGAGAATCTTGAATCAAAGACCCAAAGACCATGCATGTTGTTGCTTGATTCTCTTGAAATGACAGATCCCAAGAGGCTCGAACCAAATATAAGAAGGTATGTTTTTCTATAGGAAATTTCGTCTCCTTCTTTCCATGGCAAAGTTTGATTTACATCGCCTCTAATTCTACATGTTCTTTTATCTATTATTATTTTCAGGTTTGTAGTGGACATCTTTAGAGAAGAGGGTAGGCGTGAGAATATGGATCTTTTGAGAAAAATTCCTCTTTTGGTACCTAAGGTAACTTAAAGACAGTCTCTCTCTGACTCACTACATTCACCTTAAAGATGTACTAAAAGTGGAAATAATTCAGGTGCCTAAGCAGAGAAATGATCAAGAATGTGGTAATTTTGTCCTCTACTTCATTAATTTGTTCATGGAGAGTGCTCCGCAGACTTTTAGCATGGAGGGGTACCCTTACTTTGTAAGTCTTTCCTGAGAATCTGATGTCTATTCTATGATGCAATGTCAGTGTTCTTATTTTTAGCGACTTTATCTGTTATTGCAGATGAAGAAAAACTGGTTTGCATATGAAAGCTTGGATTGCTTCTGCCAGGAAATTTATTCATCAGCAAAGTGATGTTCCCAGAACTCAATATGGGCATATCCTTTTGTAGACTGGTTCAAGTGTCTCGATTGCCACAAACTGCACCAGGCCACCTGGGTAAACCATATCTTAGTAGATATCTTATCTTAGTAGCAATCCAAAAAAAAAAAAAAAAAAAACCATATCTTAGTAGATATTATGGTTCATGTGAAGAGAGAATCCTTAGTTTTAGAAGTTGACTACGTTTTTGGCCGGTCTGATTGTCATTGTTGAGTTACAAACGGAGCTGTGAGCCGGTATTAGTAACATCTACAACCTGTACAAGTTTGCATTGCTTCCTTTATCTTTCAAAATCTCAAATCCAAAGACTAGTTTACATTGCTTTCTTTATCTTTTAAAATCCAAAGACTGTTTACAAATGCAAACCAAAGTACCAAACAGATATATTATGGGGCTCAAGTCTGAAAATTCTAAACTCGGCATGCATATATAAAAAAATGCTATGTCACTAATCTGAGTGGAGTTTCAACTTAAGGAAATGTCATGCCAATCCTATCCTTTTCATTCCTAATTAGTTCACCAGGTTTTCTTCTACCAAGTATACCGCACCCATGAGACAACAGGATTTTATCACCAAACTTTCTAGCTTAACAGCACTGTCCACTATGAATGTGACAACATTCCTAATTTGTTGTGCAGCCGGTTCTCAGCTTGCAACAACATTGTCTCCATCTCTAAAAAGACATCCAATACCAAAACGTATTCTTTGATCACAGAGATACTGCATCGCTAAAACAACAGACAAAAGTGCACATAACCAAAAAAATAAATAAATGGACAGAAGGTGCCTTACACCATATGCCGTCCTCCACCAAGTTTGAGGCTAGTTTGTATAAAATGAAGATCACAAAGACATTATACATTGATGAGTGATGAAGTAGTAATGTTCACATGGTCACCTAATTACTAAGGAAATCATGATCAATCACCGTTGGATGTAAATCTAAGGGTGAGAAATATTATTTTAAAGTTAAGTTGTTTTGTTTTCTATCCTTAAATTTATATCCAACGGTGATTGACCATGATTTTTTAGGTCACTAGGTGACCATGTGAATACTACTGTTTGATCCGATGAAAGCAAATTATGTCTAAGCCTATTAAATTACAATCACAGTGAGTATATAACAATAAAAATTGTGACATGAGGAATTTTCTTTTTCTTTTGGGGAATGGAAAAAAAATGACTAAAAAAAAAGAAAGGAAATTTCAGTTAGGCTGTAGGTGTAGCTCTACTAGTTCATAGAAGTCCCAGTCATCATCATTGTCATTGTCATCATTCCTCTTGGGTGCGTTCATTGTCCTTCTCGGGGTTTTGCTTTTTGAACTGGCTCTCGATATTGCGGACAGCTGAGATAGAGAATAATGAACAAAGATCACTGTTGGAGATCAGAGCTAACAGCAATTAAGCAAGCAAACATTATATACATGAATGGAGCAAAGCTGAGTGGCCCACATTATAGCATGGTCATTTTCTTTCGATACATGGTCTGCAACTATGCACAATTAGAACAAACAAATATAGCTTCTAAAGGAACCCTCAAAGATAAATATGCAACAACGGAACCAGAGCAATGACGAGAAATCTTTGAAAAAGTATGATGGAGGATATGGGGAGAAATGGCTATTCGGTCTAGCTATATTGATATGAATAACATCCGTACACATCCAACTCTTTAAGATGAGCAAGCTGAATTTAATCAAACAAGATAACATTTTCTAAGTACAAATTCAGTATCTAAGAGTACAAATTCATACTTTTGAAAGATGAGCAGATATTAAGAACATTCACAAACTTTAGTGAAACTAACTACGCACTCTCCGCAAGCTTTCTTACAAGTTCAGTAAAAGAATCCAGTAAGCTTCAACATCACCCACTTGTTCAGTTGCAAGCTGATGTAAAAGTTGCTCAGACATTCTTTCCCCAGCATATGAATCTTTGATTGCTTGAATAAGATTCAACCAAAATTGGGAACCAGGGGATGATTCCAGAACATCTGAACGTAGTGACTCCATAGTGGACGATGACAAACTTCGAACATGCCTAAGGATCCTTGGAATTATTTCACTTAAAAGCACATCTGTGTAAAGAACATAAAAAGATTCAGTCACATAAAAGCATCCTTAGTGCTGAACAAGAGAACAAGATTGCTTTCTCTTTTGTAAAATGGAACAATGTACTATAAAAAGAAGACTGTTTTTCGAAAGGGGATAGCACGTAAACCAGTTCTTCTTGCATAAAACTATATATCTAGATGCAGTGCTTTAAACTGTAACAGTTACCTACAGATCCATGTCGACATATACCAGGAAATGTTGCCCCAACGAACAGTAATGTCCAGTGCATGTCACTATTGCAGAAGGCTCGTTCATCTAACATCTCCATATTCCCTTCTTCTGCTAGAGAACGAAGCTGAATGGTAACTTGCTTAAAGAACAAGCTATAGTACTTCGTTAAGAACAAACAATATGAAAATGGTAACAAATTTGGTTGATATCCTCCATTCTAAAATCAAATTACCAGAATGGTCAAATTATAACATTTAAGTAAGTCCATCATCTAGCACAAAAGTTCATGAACTCAATTATCTGGCAGAAGAGATTAAAGGATACTGTGATGAAAGAGAAGTCGGGGCTCTCGATTTTGCTTTGTCAGGTATAGACGCAACAATCTGTGATACTCTAGAAACAGTGGACTTGAGATCACCAAATTCTCTAGCCATCTGGAGCACCCCCTTGTTTTCAAGAAAGCAAAATACGAGTAACTGTGGCAATGGTAAAAAGTCAACGACTTGATTTTTAGACACTACAAAGACAGACTAGAATAATTAGACCTCAGTTCTCAATCCAGACCTTTCAGTATTGGCGTGAACATCATTGACACCAACATCACCGCTTCCACTTTGCTGTAGACAAGGGACCAAAATCTGAACAACCTCGGTGGCAAGACTGTTAACAAAGAATACATCATACACATGTTTCCGTGCTGAAAACGGTAAACAAGCCAGCCAATTGGAAGCAACATCTGCACGCAGCAAGAGAGCATATCATTTCTACCATAACCTCCACTTAAAATCAATACTCTACAACAGTCTAATCTGATTAAATTTACTTTTCCCCCCAACCTAATTATTGTTCCGATAAATTACAATTCTGGTGATATATACACTTTAGAAAACCGGAAAAACCATGAACGATGATAAGCCAATTGAGTAAAGTAACAAACCTTTAATACAGTGATTATTACTACATGTAGGCAAAACTTACCAGTGATCAAAAGGAAGCCGGAAGTATGTTTCTTTAAAATTGCCTCCCCAGCACATTTCAACCATCTAGCCAAAATGAAATACACCAGAGAGTAAATAACATGATCTCCTTCAAGATCCCTTTTCGGGTGTGTTTGATAATGTTTTCATGCTTTTGTACTTTTATTGTTGAAAATTATATATATTTGCTGAGACATTTTTTAAAACGTAGCAAATTTCCAACGTGCCTGTTCGGTGACGCTTTCAAATTTTCAACGTGCATAAAAACTAGTTTTTAGTCTGCAAGATAAAAACTAAAGTTGACAAAAAAAAAACCAAATGAATCGGTAAATAGTACATGTGATTACGACAGTAGTCGAAATTCAGGTGATGAATTTTGGAGAAGAGGGTTTTATTTCTTTTATTTTGATGCGTAGTAATAATGGAGAAGAGTTATGTTTCACTTTTCACTTTTCTTCTTTTTTTCTTTTTTTTTTTTCTTAATAATTGATGGATATTTTTGTAATTAAACATACCTATAAAATCTGATATGAAATATAAAATAATAGAAGTGTGTATTAAAAGATTAGATGTGCGTATTTAAAATTTCTCTTTAGACAATTGGTAAGACACACATGCAACAACTCGTTGTGACAACTTTGGTTGTCACATTTTCAATTCAGCAAGAAAATTTTTGACTATTAGCGACAATGTCAAGTTGTCGCTGATAACAATCTCTCTTAATATCGATATCTCCATATGTTACGTCCAATACCCAAAGAGAATGAAGTATTTTTTTTTTTTTTTTTTGTTACTATGACCAATCCTTTTTCAAGCTTCTCCCTAATGTTATCTTTCTTCCATTTAAATTTATCACCCTCAAAGGCAAGTCACAAATATCTCATTTTCTGATGACTTTGTTGAACGCCTTAATCTTTGAATTGGCTTTTTCAATCCGCCGCTTTCTCATGCTAATTAAAGTCTCATAAAATTAAAAAGCACCAGTGACTACCTATCCACAATGGAGCTTGCATTCCATGTATTGGTGGAAAAATTGTTACCTTAAGGAGAAATTTAATTGTACCAAGGATTCATGTTATTCATCTTTATCTAGCTGGCCGTATTCAGAGTAGCCAGAACTGAGCATGATCCTCTGTTAGAGTTTTCCAATCAATGGTAAGGGTTCTTTTCTTTTTTTTGTAGCATGTCTAGAGAAGCTAGCACTCTAGATTTTGATCCGTAGGCTCTGAAGAGAGAATCTTGTTACTTCCAAACTATCAACAGATTGTTATTAAACCAATAGTTTGTTTCAAACTATTATCAAAGTGAAGATTAGAGATGAACAAAACAACAATGCAAGTAATTTCTCTCACACATACTAGTATCACATTTTACATGGTTTCTAGTGCCAGATTACCGTTTGAGTTTTTTTATGAAGCACTCAAGAATTTAGAAGTAATGTCATCACTTCCAAACTATCAACATATTGTTATTAAACCAATAGTTTGTTCAAACTATTATCAAAGTGAAGATCAGAGATGAATACAACTACTTGCAGAACCACTAGCATCAACAACCAAGCTTGCCTTCAACTCACTCCCATCATCGCACAAAATCAAAGACATGGGAAAAACATCACAGACTTTTCGAGGAACCAGACACTCCAAGTTAAGTTGCAAAGAAAATATTGCAAGCTACAAATATTTACTTTCATATACAACTCTCAAAAAAAAAAAAAATGAACCGTTAAGCACAGAAACCCCTTTGATTATAGAATGATGGAGATTGTCTTAATAAAGATCTGCAGGACGGTAACGTGATTCCTCCACAACAAGCAGCAATGATAATGCACAGGAACGCAACAATCAAGCATGTCAACAGGGCCCTGTGCAAATTAAACAATTTTCAATGTCCTGAAACAATCATAGAATTATTTTCCATCTAGAAACTTTTGTTTGACAAGCAGGAGAATTCAGCAAGAAAAAACGCGTGGGTTATCTTTATTTCATTTTCTAATAAACATAATTTCATCAGTAACATAAAACACGATAACCACTACAAGAAAAGCTGTGCACCACTAAACAGAATAGAGATCTGCTTTAGAAAATAACAACAGTCCTCCACAGATTTATTCTGTTCAGAGGTTGATATCTTAGATGAGTTCTTAGATGACATTGATGTCTATTGTCTAGCTACAGCTTCATTTGGTTCCACTCACCTTATCACATCCTATCTCTATTGCCAGTTCAAATTCCTAACACTCGCTTCAGAAACTCCCATCGTTACTTGATGTCTTGATTAAAAAAAGCAGGATTCCAATTTTGCTGGCTATTAATGATTACACTTGTCACTTCCCAGCATGCATATCTTAAGGATAATAACTTCTTTCTTCTCCTCTAAAAATACGAGTCTTTTGGCATCTGAAATTTTTTATTTATTTTAACAATGGAACGGTTTCAGCTTTTCTTTGCTGTTGTAGCCCAAATTGGTTAGAAGAGAAGCACCGTCTATGGAAGCAAGAGATCAAAGCTATTGGTACAAAAGAATGTCCTTTTAGTTTTTCAAAAAAAGAAAAAAGAATGTCCTTTTAGTTATGGCAGAATTCTTAACTAAGGCCCTAGAAAGGGTCGCTTGTTAGTTTCACTCTTTTGGTTTTTCTACAAGCGCAAGGGAGCTGTAATTGACACCTATACAGGAGGCTATGGGCAGCCAACCAAGGCAAAAATTGGTAATCAGGTAAAAGAGCTATTGGAGGAATGGTGCCTCAGTATCTTCCTGTCTACCTTGTTCTCTTTTTTCCTCCCTCCATTGTCTATATTCTCTAGCTTTGCTGAGACTACAGCAGCTATAATCATACGTATCTGTCTACAAATAGGAATTATAGGAATTTGCCTTAAAAGATTCGCAACCCCCCACACACATTCAATACTTAAATCTGAAGATGCACCCGCAAGCTTGGGTTCACTACTGGGCACAACCTCCTCATTGAGTGGCATTGATAAAATTCAAATTTCGCGATATAAAATTCCAGCATCTGCCAACAAAATTTTGCCCCCCCCCCAACAAAAAAAAAAGCTCCAGAAGGGACTGAAGGGAAATAATATGTACAAATACCTAGGAACTACTGTGTTTAAGGTCTTAATGGGTAAGGTTTAGAAGATGGGTGTTGGTGATAAAGCTTGTAGGCATTAAAGGAAAGAAGATTAGAGAAAATTTGGACTCACTTCAGTAAAGTTTCTTAAAATCACACCAAACAATTCTCAAGAATCAGTTGACACATATTGTTTTGATATAAACCACCTGCGATCTCATTACCGGATTTAACAGTAGACAAGGAGCCTTGTACAGAGCTACAGATGCCAAAAATAGCGCAAACATTATACTACATTGATTAATGACTTCCAGGAATGCTAAAAATCTTGTTATTTATGACTGACAGAAAATCCCTAGGAAAAGTACAAGCTTGATCCAACAAAAACAACATGTTTCTAGAAGCCACTTGAAAACTGTACAGAAACTTCCATATATAATACTTACTGATTAACTGGTCTCTTTGGTTATTTCTCTTTTCATACTTTTCACTGTTTTAAAGACTCTTGTCTTTCCAGGTCTCTTAGGCACATAATTTCATATTTAGTATACGACTTAATCCTCCCAAGATTAGATATACTGCAAATGAATAGCACTTACAAGAGTTTGGCATTTTTCATCCACAGAACTTGGCGAAGGCGCTTTGACTGTTTCTTGAAGTGAAATGCAGTGTCTTGCATAGTTGCAATTTTGTCAACAAGGAGTTCAATTGGGTTGCCTCTCTCCAATATCTTTTCTGTGTTAACGACTATTATAGTTCGTATCTGGATATCAGATAACTGATTGTGAGATTTTCAACAGTAATCAACAACCAAACATAAGGCAATAATAGAAAAAATGCAGACCATAGCAGAACGAGAAAGTTACTGAAAACAGTTTTTAAGTACCTGTATCATGCAAAAATCGTGTCCAATGAAACTAGCTCCTGAACTTAAAAACAATAGCTACATGTTCTTTTCAAATGTCATTTCCATCTTTTTCATTATTTGCAGCTTGCAGTGTAAGTTTTTGCTTGTCATTTCAACTCTTTGAATAAAACCTCAACATGTCATATCATCAATTTCATCTCTAGCTTACAATATTAGTTAAGGAAACGAATTTGCAGCTTGCAACGCAAGTTATTAGAATCTGGGAACAAACCTCCACAGTCATATATCAACTTCGACACTAGCTCAAACTAACACTTAAGAAAAACACAAAATCTTTGGGCCTAATGGCCATGTGATCTGCAAACAATCAATTTAATGAGGAAACCGCTTCTATGGCACTGCCTAGTGGCCATGCTGCTTCAACCAAGGCATTATTATATTTAACTTTCTTCACCAACGTAATCTCTTGCCATGGATCTATACCGAATCCATCTACGAGCAATGTATACTGGTAAACAAGATCCATGCACAAGTAAGGCAGGTTGTCCTTGTCAACATGTGGATATGTGGATTTGGCATCCTCCAGTTTAGTTTGACAAGCACGCTTCGCTGCCTCCTCAAAGTCTCCAGGGTGAACCTTGGCAACAGGTTCATTTGCGTTAACAAAACCAGCCTCAGCAGCTCTGTCAAAGAAAAACGAGGCAACAAAAAGGTTCCTTTGTCCATCCCCTCCTCCACCATTCCACACCCCGCCAAATGTGCATTTCATGTGTGTACATGTATCCTCATTCACTTTGAGTGCCTTGGTGGCTACCCTCCTGCAACCATCTATGCTTGAACCAGATGAGGAAGCTTTAAAACTTTCTCCTCCATAATTGTAAGAACCATTATATCCTTCTAAAATACAGGGGTTGCCAGAATCTTCCGAAACCTTTAAAATCTCAGCTCGAGCTGCTAGTAACCCGTAATGCAGATAACTGTGACACAGAGAGTACAAAAGCATTAGCCTATTGTAACAAAGTTGTTGATATCAAACTGAGACTAAGGAAAAGATTAAATACCTGTGAACATAGAGGTTATAATTTGTTCCTTTAAGAGACATTTTCCTGACATATATATCCTCGCCGTCGGAAAGCTTCGGTGCCTTTGCAGCATCAGCCTCAGAGATAGCATACGCCATTTGAACAGATCCACCACCAAGATCAACCACCCCAACAGTATCAGAATATTCCATCCCCAAATTGCCAAGAAGATAGTTGATAGTGACCCACTGGAACGAGCCCTCCTGAGTTCCGTCGATGACAGTAACAGCATCAGGTTGGGAGCTGAGGGAGCTTGACTGCTTGAGCAAATCCCTAACGGCCTGGAGAATGCGATTAGATGCATCAACACCTAACGCCCGGAGGCCGGCGGTTGCGCCGACGCGGACGGGGGTGAAGGGACGCAGGTCCTTAGGAACGGCGGCTTCGGCCTTGTGGAGGAGATCTGAGAGCGACAGGGCGGCGCTGCGAGGGTTGGAGGCGTAGGAGCTGAGACCGGGCTTGGTCTGGAGGAAGAGCTCGAGATCTTTTCCGATGGGGAGGAGGTTGAGGTTGTGGTCGAAGCAGAAGACGTGGACGCGGCTGCCGGAGCTGCCGGCGTCGAAGATGACGGCGTAGGAGGTCTTGGAGTCGGAGGAGGAGTGAATCTGAATTGGAGTCTGGGAGGGCATGACGTAGAAGACCATGGTGAGGAGGAGAAGAGGGACGGAGACGAGGAGGAGGAGACTGCGGTGCTTGTAGAGCTTGTCG
This sequence comes from Fragaria nilgerrensis, assembly GCA_010134655.1. Lineage (NCBI taxonomy): Eukaryota > Viridiplantae > Streptophyta > Magnoliopsida > Rosales > Rosaceae > Fragaria > Fragaria nilgerrensis. Next base: position 22,229,345 of record CM020979.1, on the reverse strand, counting down.
GAGAGGGAGTCAGAGCTCCCTCTGCCAGGACGCTTCAGCATCTGATCGGAGGACGGCGGAGAAGTCGTCTGAGCCTCAAGCAGTTCAGCCGAGGAAGGCGATCTGTACCGGATCTGCTTCCCTTCCGCAGGCTCCAGATTTGCCTCGTTATGCAATTCCACCCAACCCCCTCTCTCCCTCTCCTCTTTAAGTAGAACCTACTCTTTTTCAACTGAATTTGATTGACGCCAATCAATTGAATTTTTCAAACAAATTTTTTTTTTGCCTCTCCCCCTTTAAGTAGAACCTACTCTTTTTCAAGTGAACCTTTTATCAACTGAATTTAATTGAAGCTAATAAATTGAATATTTAAAATCAAAAATCAAAATACTTGAAATTTTGACTATTTGGCAAATATCAATCTCTTTTCATATCGATATCTCTGCATGTTACATCTCATACTAGAGAATGAAGTATATTTTTTCATGTCACTGTGATGCATCCTTTTTAGCTTCTACATGATGTTACCTTTCTTCCATGTAAATTTATCTTTCTCATAAATATCTCATTTTCTGATCACTTTGTTGAACGTCTTTATTTTTGAGTTAGTTTTTTCAGTTCGTCGCTGATTAAAGTTTGATAAAATTATAAAGCACCACTGACTACCTATCCACAATGGAGCTTGAATTCCATGAATTGGTGGGGAAAGAATAGTTACCTTATGGTCGTGTTTGTTTTCCCTCATATGTAGCTGGATAGGACATAAATATATCTATGCTGGTGTTTGGAAATTTAGATTTACTCTAGAGGGAGCATTTCCAGTGAGGACTCTTAAATTGATGACTAGTTTAAGATTTTTCGGTTTATGGTTTAAAAAACTTATTTTTCGATTATATTTTGACATCTCATCCGTTCAGTTTTTAGGTTTATATAAGTAGATTATTTCTACAAATTTTCAGCGAAATTATTGTTTGTTAAAATAACAAACACGAACCAAATATGTCAAATATGAACATTCAAGTTCATAACTGATAAATCACACTTATGCTTTAACAATTTTCAACATAGCTGAAAATTTGAAGAAATGATCTACTCATAAATATTTATAAACTGAACGGTCAAGATGTAAATATAAGATTGAAATATGAGATAAGTTGAAAAGTCTTGAACTTCAGACACCTGGCTGGTTAGAAGAACTTCTTTGCTAGGATTGGATTTGAAATCAGGGTAGGATTACAATTTACAAATCTTGCTGGGAAGGTGGGATATAAACATCTCCTACAGGATTTCAAACACGGACGTCTGTGAGAACTTGAAATCAAACACGTCATCGAACATAAAACAAGTTATGTTGAATGGCGAGGCTGATGAATGACGGAAAACCAGAAACTTGACGCCGGTGACCACAACGACGGCGACCGGGAAACTTTGAATTGGCGGCCAAGGTCACCGCCGGCGAGCCGGGAAACTTTGAATTGGTGGCCAAGGAGGGTTTCGGAGTCGTAGGAGTCATAGATGGTGTTGTTCGGGCTGGTGATGGAGTTAACGGTGGGGACGGAGGTTGCCCGTGGCCGAAGACGGTGAGCATGGAGTCGGGTTTCTGGAAAACGTGTTTTGCTTCCAGATTTGTAGGGTCTCGTTGATGCTTAAGGTTGGGAATCTCTGGGAGAAGTGCCACTTGCAGCCATTGTTGATTAGATTCAGTGATTTTGGTTTTCGGAGAATTTGAGGAATTTCCATTTTATTGGAGTTGAAGAAGGCAGAGAACGAACACATCTGATTGTTCTGCTTATCTATTCTGGTTGCAATTCTCTCGTACCAAACATCTGATAAGATTAAAATAAATCCAATCTTATCCTAATCAAATCCATTAATTATCCAACCTTCATGCCAATCCTAGTTGCCAAACGCCTCCTATGGGTTATGCTATGCACAAACAACTACACAGGAATCGATGTGAAATGAAGGAAAAATTTTAATTGTACCCAGGATTCATGTCATTCATCTTTAGCTAGCTAGTCGCATTCAGATTTAGAGTAACCAAAACTGAGCATGATCCTCAGTTTGAGTTTTCCAAGCAGCGGTAAGGATTCCTTTTTTATGTAGCATGTCTAGAGAAGCACTCTAGAATTTGGAAGTAACAAACTATCAACAGATTGGTATTAAACCAATAGTTTGTTTCAAACTATTATACAAGTGAAGACTAGAGATGAACAAAACAACAATGCAAGATTGCAAGTAAATTCTCTCACACATAGTTAAATATTACATTTTACATGGTTTCTAGTGCTAGATTACTGATCATTTTAACAAAGGGCACAGGACACTTGGAAACAATATCGAACCTAGACGGAAATGAGGCATGGCCAAACAGAGATAAACTCAACAAGGCAAGCTCTCTAAGAGACAACCTTGAGGAGAGGAATCCTTGCCAGTAATAAGGATCCAAGTCAAAGAAAGCATCAAAAAACCTTCTACTTCCATTAAGATCAAGCTTCAACAAAGTTTCCATCCCAAAAGAGTAATATTGCCTTACACATCTCCTCTCAGTTGTCCACAGACCATTCCACGCTCGTTCATGAAGCGATTTCCCTTGGATCATTCGAATTGAACCAAGGCACTCTGCAATGGCCTCAGCTAGTACCGGTGCTAGAGCCATTGTCCGAGCCACCATGTAACCAGTTGAAGGGTGGACAATCCCAGAAGTCCCTCCAATTGCCATAACACTTTGAGGTATCCGAGGGAGAGGGCCTCCCATTGGAATCAAACACTTCTCAACCTCCAATATCCTCTTCACTCGAATTCCCAAATGCCTTAGCCTTGCTACCATTCTTTTCTTGATCTCCTTGTAAGATAAAACCGGCCTACTAACCAGTGAAGTCTCTTCCAAAAATACCAAGTTGGAATCAAATGGCATTGCATACAGAAATGTAGGGAACCTAGAATTACCAGTACGCAAGTAAGGTTCATTCCCTAGATGAGAATCCCTCCAATCCATAAGAACCATCTTATCCAAGTCAAAGGGGTGACCCTCCACTTCAGCCAAAATACCATGAGCAGTCTGATACCCATGATTCCTCGACTTATCATACTCTATGAAACTACTTGCAAAACCACTAGCATCAACAACTAAGCTTGCCTTCAACTCACTCCCATCATCGCACAAAATCAAAGACTCAAACTCTTTGTGCTCAATTTTCCAAACCTTGGCCTTGTGAAATTTGACTCCATTGGAGAGACACCTCTCCATCAACAATTTCTTGAGCTTCTTCCTACTGACCCGACCATAAGGACGGTCCAAATACTTAGTCTTATTATCATCAATATGAACACAAGCCATAGGCCATGTTTTGTCTAAGCAACTTTCAAGCTCCAAGCTCTCAAACTCATCAACCCAAACACCATAGTTATTTGGCCACATAGAAAGAGGTGAAGGATCAACACAACATACCTTGATGCCATACTGTGACACTTGCTCTGCTAAACGAAGACCAGCAGGCCCTGTGCCGATGATGATCACATCCACTCGAGACCGGCTACTCGGGTCCAACGGGGGCAGATCAAAATCCAACACTTCAGGTATTGACTCTGGTTTCAAGTCCAGGAAATTCCCATACTTGCTGCTTTGGACTCTGGAAAATCTCTTTCCTGTGTAATGGGGTTTGGGGAAAGAGCATGAAGGGCTGGATGCATGGAAGAGTTGAATGATCTTGGTTGGTAGTAGCGGTGGTGGTGGTGGTGGAAACAATCTGACGAGGGTGTCCATTATAGAGTGGGATGAAGATGACAGAGAATAGGGACAGAGGTTATATATAATAGAAGAACTGAAGTATGGGAGATACAGACAGAATGGGAATCTAAAGCAGTAGTATGAAAGTGATGCTTTTCTAAAACTTGGGTAGTGCAGTATTTGTGTGAGTAAGGTAAACGTGCTGGGGACCATTTGTCGGGCGTTTAGACATGCATGAAACTCCACCCACATGCGTTACTGAAACAATTGAAGCCGCCTTGATTTGGTAATTGCCTAATTGAAGCCGCCACATTTTCAGGTCTAGTTTGATGTATCCGGCGGGGGTATTTGTTTGACTGGAATCTAAACTACAAGAACAGAGCATTTATATTGTCAAAAAATAAAGATGTGATCATCCTGTGATCTTGAAGCAAATATTGTCAAAATTCCTGAGACACGAGCTGATTAAGCGAGGGGAGCGAAATTGACACCCTTCAATGTCAATTTCACATCAACTGAGTTCATTCAAATCAGGTGCTGCATGAATTGGGTTCCTCATAAAGATGATGTGCAATGTGTGAAAGGGAAGGTTTCCAAAACGGGTAAAATAGAAGAGAATATGGGATTGATGAACTTGAAAACTTGAATCATCAAATACAACTAGCGGTATTTTATGATTTTCCATTCATAACAAGTGAAGCCCTTCGTCAATGTCCCGGTGTTCATAAAATACCGAGATGATATTATAATGTGACACTGGAAAAACAACGTCACAGACTTTTTGAGGAACATTCCAAGTTAAGTTGCAAAGAAAATATTACAAGCTACAAATAAATTACTTTCATATACAACTCAAAAAAAAAAAGTGAACCGTTAAGCACTGATTTCCTTTTGAATATAGAATGATGGAGATTGTCTTAACAGTTTTTGTTACATACACAAATAAGTGAATTAATCAAGATCTGCAGGACGGTAACGTGATTCCTCCACAACAAGCAGCAATGATAATGTACAGGAACACAACAATCAAACATGTCAACAGGGCCCTGTGCAAATTAAACAATTTTCAATGTCCTGAAACAATCATAGAATTACTTTCAATCTAGAAACTTTTGTTTGACAAGCAGGAGAATCCAGCAAGAAAAAACGCATGGGTTATCTTTATTTCATTTTCTAATAAACATAATATCATCAGTAACATAAAACATGATGACCACTACAAGAAAAGAAGTGCACCATGAAACAGAATAGAGATCTGCATTCGAAAATAACAATAGTCCTCCACAGATTTATTCTCTTCAGAGGTTGATATCTTAGATGAGTTCTTAGCACTAATAGAAAAGCATAATCAAGTATTCTTTCACAAAAGATCTGAGAACGAACTGATATATTCAAAACAATGGCAACAAATCAGTGAATCTACTAGGTAAATTTGAAAGAAGAAAAAGAATGGGAAGCTTGCAAATGACAAACAAGAAGATTTACAGGTATGATTTGACTTCTCAAACTGCAACCCATGTCAGGGATGCTGGAATTAGAGAGTGACTACAATAGAGATTGGCTGTTCTAGTGAGAGTTTTACTTTAGACTAAAATACAAGAAATGACATTTCCTTCCAACTCTCCTTAAGTTGAAAAAGCCGCCAATCTTTCCTACAGGTGTGATATATTCATTCCATTTCTTTTGAAATTATTAAAAGCAAAGTAGAAAAATGAAAACAAAACAGAAGGTTTACTAAACTAGTAAACTCCAACTTCAAACAACCCTCTTCTCTCACCCCATCTCTCGCATCTCTTTCTGTGAATCACTCAACCATTTTGCTGTTGCTACTGCAATGCTTCCCACATTGACATTGATGTCTATCTACAGCTTCATTTGGTTCCACTCACTTTATCTCATCCTATCTCTAGAGCAAGTCCTAACCTCATTCAAATTCCTAACACTCAGTTCAGAAACTCCCAATCGTTACTTGATGTCTTGATTAAAAAAGCGCAGGATTCCAATTTTGCTGGCTATTCATGATTACACTTGTCACTTCCCAGCATGCATATCTTAAGGATAATTACTTCTTTCTTCCCCTCTAAAAATCTCAGTCTTTTGGCATCTGCAATTTTTTTTTTTTTTTTTTTAACAATGGAACAGTTTTAGCTTTTCTTTGTTCTTGTAGCCCAAGTTGGTTAGAAGAGAAGCACCCTCTATGGAAGCTAAAGATCAAAGCTATTGGTACAAAAGAATGCCCTTTTAGTTATTGCAGACTTGAACTAAGGCCCTAGAAAGGGTCACTTGTTAGTTTCACTCTTTTGGTTTTTCTACAAGCGCAAAGGAGCTGTCATTGAAACCTATACAGGAGGCTATGGGCAGCCAACCAAGGCAAAAATTGGTAATCAAGGAAAAGAGCTATTGGAGGTTTTGGTGCTTTGGTATCTACCCGTCTACCTTGTTCTCTTTTTTCCTCCCACCATTGTCTATATTCTCTAGCTTTGCTGAGAATATAGACAAGGAGCTTGTGCCTTGGTATCTTCCTGTCTACCTTGTTCTCTTTTTTCCTCCCACCATTGTCTATATTCTCTAGCTTCCCCCCCCCCCTAAATCTGAAGATGCACCCGCCAAGCTTCGGTTCACTACTGGCACAAGCTCCTCATTGAGTGGCATTGATAAAATAAAAATTTCAAAATGCGATATACACCCATTGATGTGTGCCATATTCTTCTGAGACCTTAATTATTTGATAATAAAACTTAAGAATTTTGGCTTCTGCCTACAAATTTTTGCCCCCACCTCCCAAAAAGCTCCAGAAGGGAACAGGTACATTTCTCCTAAAACAGATGGAGGCTGATGATGATTCTATCCTTGGCGCAGCTCTATAATTCACCTGGTCGAGTTCCGGTTGTAGGCATAAAAGAAAGAAGACTAGAGAAAATTTGGACTCACTTCAGTAAAGTTTTTTAAAATTACACCTAACAATTCCCATGAATCAGTTGACACATTGTTTTGATATAAACCACCTGCGATCTCATTACCGGATTTAACAGCAGACAATGAGATTTGTGCAGAGCTACAGATGCCAAAAATAGTGCAAAAATTATACAATATTGATTAATGACTTCTATGAATGCCAAAAATCTTGTTATTTATGACTGACAGAAGATCCCTTGGAAAAAGTACAAGCTTGATCCAACAAAAACAACATGTGTCTTGAAAACTGTACAGAAAATTCCATACCAACTGATTAACTGGTCTCTTTGGTTATTTCTGTTTTAACACTTTTCACTTTTTTAAATACTCTTGTCTTTCCAGGTCTCTAAAGCACATAATTTCATATTTAGTGTAAGACTTAATCCTCCTAAGATTGGATTAGATCTATGGTATATTAGCAAATAAAAAGTACTTACAAGAGTTTGGCATTTTTCATCCACAGAGCTTGACGAAGGCGCTTTGACTGTTTCTTGAAGTGAAATGCACTGTCTTGCATAGTTGCAGTTTTGTCAACAAGGAGTTCAATTCGGTCGCCTCTCTCCAAAATCTTTTCTATGTTGTCGACCATTATAGTTCGTATCTGGATATCAGATAACTCATTGTGAGAACAAACAGAGATTTTCAAGAGCAATCAACAACCAAACATAAGGAAATAATAGAAAAATGCAGGCCATAGCAGACCCAAAAAGTTAATGAAAACAGTTTTGAAGTCCTTGTATCATGCAAAAATCGTGTCCAACGAAACTAGCTCCTGAACTAAAAAACAATAGCTACATGTTCTTTTCAAATATCATTTTCATTATTTGCAGCTTGCAGTGTAAGCTTTTGCTTGTCATTTCAAGTCCTTCAATAAAACCTCAACGTGTCATATCATCAATTTCATCAATTTCAAGTCTTTCAATAAAACCTCAACGTGTCATCTCTAGTTAAGGAAACCAATTATTAGAGTGGGGGAACAAATCTCCACAGTCATATATCAACTTCGCCACTAGCTCAAACTAACCCTTCCAAAAAACACAAAATCTTTGGCCAAATTTTTTACAATATTTCCATCATTTGTTCATTGTCAACACAAACATTTCCAAGACTCGTAACCGAAAATCAAAGACAAGCACAATAATACTTGCCTCACCAACTTCGCCTCTCACACGGTTGAGAGTATCAGCACTGGGATTGCTGGAGAAAAACTCCATTTGCTGGTGCAGCACTCTCGAAAACTCGTCGTTCATCGCATAAGCAGGAGCATAAGGCGCAACTCTGCCGTAATTCTTCATGAATCTCATATGCACATCCTCCAAATACGCAAACGGTATCCTCCCTGCATCAAAACAACCACAACTAAACCAATCAAACACCAAAACACAGCGAAATTCGAAAAACGACATGAATCGAAGCTAGAACTCACTGCCGAAAGTGTCGTTGGCCATGCAGAGAAAGGTGAGGCCATCCAAGGTGAGTATGTGGAAGATGTACCGATCCTGGGAGAAGCAAACCCTGGAATCGGCGTCCGGCGGGAGCTTCTCTAAGATCCGGCGAGCCACGGCGCCTGTGTTTCCGGTGACGGCGCTAAACTCGGCTAGGACGACGGTTCCACGAGCGACGACGGCGTAGAGTATCGCCATGTCCGTCCCCGATTAGGGCTCTGCGCGCTCTCTACTCCGATCTCGATCGAATCCAAGTCTCACGGACCAGTTTTGAACCTGATTGACTCGGTCAATTTATATATATATTTTTTTAATTTTTTTTCCTTCAAAATTGTAATATTACAACAAAGAAGTGATAATTCGAATTTAAAGTTTGAAGTTTGAAAGTAAGCGCAACGTGAGCAAGTTTGTTGTTACCGGTGAGTCCACGACGTGTTTCGTTCTGGTGTATATAACAAAGTTACGATGTTCACAATTAGGAGCTTATGGTTTACGATTCCGGTGTCTTCAAGAGCTTCAGAATTTTGTGGTGTGTTTTCCGGCAACAGTCTTCATTTATATGGCTTATGGTTTACGATTCCGGTGAGTCCAAGAGTTTCAGAATTTTGTGGTGTGTTTTCGGGCAACCGTCTTCATTTATATGGCTAGATATATGTATTGTGGTCTAAGATCATATGACCCGTTAAGACATATGTATTGTGGTCTTCACATATAAGATAAGATTACATAATATATGTGCACGTTATGTAATAATAATTAGAAAATAGAGTTGAAATTTGCACTCCCTAATTTACAAACCACACTCCCTGTAAGTTGTTTTTACCAAATAACCCCTAAAATTTTACAAAATCACATCTCTACTCATCTCCACCTTTTCTCTTTGACTAGAAATGAACCTCTGTCTGGGTTGAAATACAACCCTCACCAACAGTTTTCTTAACTCATATATATATATATATATATATATAGCGTTTCTCAGCTACGGACGTCCGTATTTATTCTTACGATGCGGATTTTCACTTTACACTCACTTTTCAATCGAATTTTCACATCTTCACCATCTAGTATTTAGATACTAATGTCTAGATCATCTCTGCAAAATTTCAGCCAATTTGGTTATCATTAAGGCACTCAAAATTGCGTTTTTCTGTTATAAATATGAACGGTTCAAGTTCGACACAATTATGTTCATCCACAGAAAAACATAGTTTCAGTGTCTTAATGATAACCAAATTGGCTGAAATTTTACAGAAATGATCTATACATTAGTATCTTAATACTAGACGGTGGAGATGTGAAAATTCGATTGAAAATTGAGTGTAAAGTGGAAATCCGCACTGTAAGAATAAATGCGAACATCCGCACCTTAGAAAATCTGTATATATTCAAACAAAATCAATCTCGCCGGAAAACTGGAATTCGGCGGACTCGCCGGGGAGGGAAAGTGATCGGGGACGCTGCTGGAGTCCGTTAGGGTGGAGACACGCCGTCGTCGGAGTCATCCGGTGGAGAACGGAAGGACGTCCGCACTTTAAGGGTGTGCAGACATCCGCCTCTGATCCGTACGTACTATATATATATATATATATATGAATGATGTTGGTTTGCATTTCTCTTCTTGAGTATAATGTCTTATCGATTAAGAAAGAATCCATAACAAGACTGTGTTCCTTTGATTGATTCTCTATGATGATGAAGATAATTAAGAAATATAAAAGATTGCAATGCAAACCCTTTGCCCAGTTTGCATTGTTATGGACTGGGTACTTCTTTCAACAAGAAATCAAAAGCTTACGTTTTCAGATAAGAGTACCCATTAAACCAATCCCTTCATCATTGCTAAAGCCATTCTGATTGAAATGCAAATAGGAGGACAAAAAACCAATTACAGAGTGCATCAACCTTTACCATGAGCTCCCTCGCCATGAACCCTATTGAACGAGTCTTAACAATTAAATCAAAAGATCCATAGATATTAAAACAACCCGCACGCAAAGTAAGAACCATGAAAAAATAAGCAACAAGAGTTTGAGGAGAGAGAAGACGACGAGGTATGCACTGTGTAAGTGATCGAGGGTATTTTTGGCAAATGGAAAGACAACTTAAAGAAAATACAATAAAATAAAAGTTGTAAAATTCACGTACTTTAAATTGAAATCTACAAACTTTTTTTTCTTTTTTAGTAATTTAAATGTTATCTTTTAGTTGTTTAAGGAAAGTACTTTCCTGTCCTTCTGTAATGTGTCTTGACCTAATCGTTTCCTTATTAGAATAGATTTCAGTATTGATAGATGTTCTAGATCTTCGGGAGACTCTATGTAATGTCTATAAATAGGTTTTTCTATCAATAAATGAGTAGACCGTTATTCTCGTTATACGTTCTCCTTTAACACGTTATCAGCCCGTTGTTCTAAAACTGAGTTCATAGCCAAAACCAATATTGGTCGACGACACTTTCAGTACTTGGCCGAACCCGAAATCCATCATATAGCCCTTGTTTCCAGAATTCCAAAGCCGCCGGCCTCACCCCAAGAACCGGCCGGAACAGTACCGAACCGGTCACCGGAATACCCGAACCGTCTGTCTCACTAACCACGCCGGTTCACGCCCTTCCCGGAATCCGATCGTCTTCAAATTTTGTCAGCAGTAGCGCGTTGTTGTTAGGGTTCTTGTGTCGAAATTTCACTGCAAGAACCAGTCCAGAAGTAGGTGAACCGCTCAACAGACCGACGGTAACGCATAAGAAGAAGAAATAAAAAGTTCTCAAAACCCTAACATCGCAACGCCACAATTGCGCGTCTCCGTACACGCCGTATTAGGCGGTCTTCTGCTACATCTTGTCAACAACAAATCCCCAAGGTTCCAAGCACTTTCATGCTCGTCTCCGAAAGCGAATTCTCCGGCAATCAAAACGAGGTAATTTTTTCTAAAAGTTGCTGCTTTCGAGTTTTTAATTTCATAGTCGGGCTACCTAGCCTTCTTCTCCATCCCACCTTTCTTTATAACGTGGGACAATATTAAGGGATTGGGGCCCCTCATATCAAGTTTGATTAGTGACGGTTTTGTCACGGTACAACTCAAAAAAAAAAAGGGAAGAAATCGATTGTGACGGTCTAACAGTCATGGTTTTTCACATCGATATTGTGACCAATACATCTTGGTTCACATTCTAATTTCATATACTTGATTTTAGTATTCGAATTCTCGATACTAACTATCTCCCTTGTCTTTTGTAGATGACCAAGCCATCTAGGCCAGAGTTTGAAATCCTTAATGCTCAAGGAAAAGAGTATCATAGGTGGGTGTCGGACGTGACTCACACGTTCGTCGGTAAATGATATACCACCACAATTTTCCCTTCGGATGTTCCCAATACTCCTCCTCCTAGTTTGGAGACCAAAGCTCAAGCCCTCATGTTTTTAAGGCGTAATATCCACCCAATTCTGAAGAAGCAGTATTTAAAAAAAGAGGATCTCAAGGATTTATGGGACGTTCTAAAGCAACGCTTCAACAATGTACATGACGTACAACTCTTAGAATTGACTGCGCATGGGAAACCATTCGTTTGTTGGATTTTGCCAAAGTTGAGGACTACAACCAAGCTATGTTGGACCTCCAGGCAGAGCTTAGTTTTTGTGGACTCGATAAATCCGTGCAAGACATGATCGAGAAGACCTTGAACACCTTTCCCTCCTCCATGAGCTTACTTGCTCATCAATACCGCCTTGATTATGAAAACGAAAGAGTTAAGACTTTCAGTGACCTCATGAATATACTTCAGAAAAAAGAGAGGCATCATGAGATTATTCTCAACAACAATGCAAGGCCGGTTGGGACCAAGAAAATCCCTGAAACTTATCAGGCTGGTGGTGGGAAAGCTCCAAGGCAAAAGAAAAACGATCGGGCCGCACCTTATGCACGCGGGCAATCTACCCCACGTGGGGGCAGCAAAGGGAACCAGCAACGCGGTCCAAACCGCAGCCTCACATGGAAGAGGGATGGCGGCGCCACCGCCAACAACCAAGGAGGGGGCCGGTACGGCCCTGGCTCTAGTAGAGGTGGAAATCCTCCACCTAACTCTGTCAAACACGGTCGAGTTTCTTGCTTCAAATGCGGTTCAACTATGCATATGCACAAACAATGTCGTGCGAGCAAGGAAATTCAAGATATCTATAAGAGGCATAAGCAGTATTTGGCTCAAGAGGCTAATTTTACTGGTAGAGATTATGAGATGGATCACGGAGACGTAGAGCTCACCACCAATCTCACTATAGCAGACTTTGAGACCAAGAAGAGTGTCTCTTCAGAGAGTGTTGAAACTCCGGATTTTGTCTATGTCTTAGACGGTTCTTCTGCTATGTTATTCAAGTGTTTTTTTTGTTTGGCAATGGCCATGTTTTAAGACTTTGGTTTTTCTTAGTCGTTTTGGAATTAGAATATCCTTGATGTATTAAGTTGGCATTAATAAAATTTCTCTTAGTTTTCTGGTTTAAAGAATGGTTGAGAATTTTATTTTCCTTAATAATGCATGAATGGTTCGAATTGCAAAAGCTACTTTGCACAAACAGCAATCTGTCTGCCAACTTCGTACGAGCTTTGTGAACAGCTCAGGACGAACTAGAATGTGAGTGATATATGTCTGGAAAGCTCTATGAGTCTAGTTTCTAGATCTTCTCACGGTTTATCCATATCTATTTCTATGACGAAGTTATGACCATTTTAGTGAGCAAATTTCATTCTGCGCGGACATTCTTATGCACTCAATAAGGGATCACAACTTGATCACAATTCCCTGAAATTCTTCTATGTTATTTAGAGTGTTCGCCATGTTTTGAGTTCAAGACTAATTGATTTACATTCTTTGGTAGATGTCTCGCAGTGAAATTGAGTGTTTGGCTGATAGTGGGACTACCCACACTATTATGCGGAATAGGCAATTGTTTACGGATTTTGTGCTTTACAAATCCTCAGTGATAACCATGATTGGTTCATCGCCGGTTATACAAGGGCGAGGTATTGCACAATTCTTGTTGCCAAATGGCATAAAGATTCATGTCACTGATGCCTTATACGCGCCAAAGGCCAATCGAACCTTGCTAAGTTTTAAGGACATTCGCGTCAACGGTTTCCATTTGGAAACTCATTGTGAGAATGATAAAGAGTTTTTGTGTATTACCTCTAATGAATGTGGCCGTAAGCGCATCTTAGAGAAACTTCTGAGTCAAAGTAGTGGTTTATATCTTACTATAGTTCAGATTATTGAATCTTATGCAGTTGCTCGCAACTTCTGCGAATCTGACTCATATAAGCTTTGGCATGATCGTTTGGGACATCCTGGACGTGATATGATGATCCCTATTCTTAAAAATTCACACGGTCATCCATTTTTCAAAGCACAGAGGCGTATGGGAACACACATAGCCACCAAAAATGGTGGCAGTGTCGTGAGCACTGCTCATGGTCAGGGCTCGGCCTTAATGCCGCCCCAAATACAGTCACAGCCTTCATAGGCTTCTGTACCGCATGATTCCACTCATGATGCCTCTATGGCAATCTCTAACGCTCACCGCTCATTTTGCAAAGCTTGTTCATTAGCAAAGTTGCAGGAACGACCCTCTTTTGCTGTAGACACAAAACAAATCATTTCATTCTTACAGAGGATCCAAGATGATATTTGTGGACCTATCAAACCAGAATGCGGACGATTTCGATACTTTATGATTCTAGTTGATGCATCAACGCGTTGGTCACACGTCACTTTGCTATCCACAAGGAATGCTGCATTTGCTAAACTCCTAGCTCAAATTATAAAACTCAGGGCTCACCACCCTGATCATCCGATCAAGTATTCGATTGGATAATGCATGAGAGTTTACATCAAAATCTTTTGATGATTATTGCATGTCTATTGGGATTGATGTTGAACATCCCGTTCCCCATGTTCATTCACAGAACGGTCTTGCAGAAGCAACAATCAAGCAGTTACAACTTGTTGCTCGGGCTTTGGTGATGCGCACCAATCTACCCGTATCTGCATGGGGTTATGCAATTTTACATGCAGCTGTACTTATTCGTTTCAGACCCACCGCCAACCAACCATTTAGTGCGTACCAGTTGGTAACTGGATATGAGCTTGACATTTCACATTTACTCATATTTGGTTGCGCGGTCTATGTGCCTATTACGCCTCCATTGCGTACTAAAATGGGTCCTCAAAGACGATTGGGTATATATGTTGGCTTTGAAGCACCAACGATTGTCCGCTATTTAGAACCTTTGACAGGAAATCTCTTTACTGCAAGATTTGCAGATTGTCACTTTGGTGAGACATACTTCCCGTCATTAGGGGGAGAAAGGAACGGTAATGTTCCGGTTGAACGACAAGAATTGTCGTGGTCTGTCCCTACTATGTCTCATTATGATCCCCGCACATCTCAGAGCGAGATTGAAGTGCAAAGAATTCTTGATCTTCAGAAAGTTGCAGATTCGATGCCTGACTCCTTTATTGATATCGCGAAAGTGACGAGATCAATTATCCCTGCTGCAAACGTTCCTGCAAGGTTGGAAGTCCCGAAAACTGGGCAAGTTAATGCTACACCCGGGCCAGGCACCACCGGCGTACCTGATACCCATGGTGGATGGGTGGCTACGGCCTCGGCTCCCACCCAGAAGAGGGGGAGACCAAAGAAAGGTTCAATCAATGTCTTACCGCGGAAAAACAAGACATCAAGGCACAAAAATGATCCGCTCATCATTAATACTGTGAATCCATCACATTAGATTGTCTCTGACTATAGTTATGTCCATGAATCGATATTGAAACCTCTGGGGGACGCCTTAGAATCAATGTTGATGTCAGAGAACAAAGAAATCTCGTTAAATTACACAAGTGCGCGAGTTCTTATGGATAGGTCTTCCATGTTTATTGATGATGTTTTTGCTTATTCCGTCGCTCAGGAGATTATTGACGACGATGAAGTAGAACCTTGCTCTGTTGCAGAATGTCAGCGTAGAGCAGATTGGCCGAAATGGAAAGATGCAATCCAGGCTAAACTAGACTCCCTATCGAAAAGGCAAGTTTTTGGTCCGGTTGTGCCATGCCCACCAAATGTTAAGCCTGTTAGACATAAATGGGTCTTTTTTCGGAAGCGTAATGAGAAGAATTAAGTGATGCGATATAAAGCTAGACTTGTGGTGCAAGGATTCTCGCAACGCCCTGGTATTGATTATGAGGAGACGTATTCTCCTGTTATGGACGTCATTACTTTTCGCTACTTAGTCAGTTTAGTAGTGTCCGAAAAACTGAATATGCAGCTTATAGATGTGGTTACCGTATATCTCTATGGGGATCTTGATACAGAGATATATATGAAAGTGTCTGACGGCCTTTCGTTGCCCAACTCAAGTGACTCTAAACCGCGGAGTGCTTATGCCATCAGATTGAGGCGTTCACTATATGGATTGAAACAATCCGGACGAATGTGGTATACTCGTCTAAGTGATTACTTGATTGGGAAGGGATACAAGAACGATGATTTATGCTCATGCGTGTTCATAAAAAGAACAAGTTCCGGATTTGCAATTGTAGCAGTCTATGTTGATGATATGAATATCATCGGAAATCTCAATGAGATCAATGAGACGGTTAGCTACTTGAAATCCGAGTTTGAGATGAAAGATCTTGGGAAGACTCGATTTTGCCTAGGCATTGAACTAGAGCATCGAGGGACTGGAATCTTAATACACCAGTCGGCTTATGTCCAAAAGATGCTCAGGCGATTCAATATGGACAAAGCACATCCTCTTGGCACTCCCATGATTACCCGAAGTCTGGATATTAAAAAGGATCTGTTCCGTTCGAAAGATGACGATGAAGAGATCCTGGGAGCCGAAACTCCATATCTTAGAGCGATTGGAGCTCTGTTATATTTGGCTCAGTGCACTCGACCAGACATTGCATTCTCTGTGAACTTGTTAGCTAGATTTAGCTCTGCGCCAACACATCGTCATTTGAATGGTGTTAAGCACGTCTTCAGATATTTGAAGCACTCCATTGACTTAGGCATGTTCTTTCCCTACAGTGAAACAAGAGAGCAAAAGATCCTGTCTGGGATCGGTGGATCACAGCCCTCGGCCTCCCACCAAGAGACTGTGTCCGACGCTACCATAGTCGCGGTTCATGCGCATGGTAGACTAGTCCCCTATCCTGAAACACCGAATAATGTCGATATCTTGGAGATCAACCAAGCAAACCCGTGTTGCTACTTCCTCGAATCATGCTGAGATTATTGCACTACATGAAGCAGTTAAAGAATATGTTTGGCTTCGGTCTGTAGTGTCTCATATTCGAGAGTCTAGTGGATTACCATCTACTACAGCTGAACCAACTTGCATCTATGAGGATAATGCGGCTTGCATTGAACAGATTAAGTTAGGTTACATTAAGGGTGATAATACCAAACATATCTCGCCGAAGTTCTTTTATAATCAACAGCAACAACAGTTTTTGAATATCCATGTGAACCAGTGAGTTTTGAGGATAATGTAGCAGATTTGTTCACCAAGTCTCCACCCAAATATACCTTTGAGAAACATGTGAAGAGCATTGGCATGCGTCATCTATCTGAACTCCAAGATTGAGTTACCAATTAGGGAGAGTCGTTATGTAGACATCAGGGGGAGTCTACATCACATGTTATCTTCAATTGTAGTTGGTGCATTGTGCTCTTTTTCCCTTTGTCCAAGTCTTTTGTTTTGCCCACGAGGTTTTTGTTTTACTTGGCAAGGTTTTTTTACTGAGGCAACATCTCACGCACCATCTCGTATTAGGCACGCGACACAAGGGAGAGTGTTTAAGGAAATTACTTTCCTGTCCTTCTGTAATGTGTCTTGACCTAATCGTTTCCTTATTAGAATAGATTTCAGTATTGATAGATGTTCTAGATCCTTCGGGAGACTCTATGTAATGCCTATAAATAGGTCTTTCTATCAATAAATGAGTAGACCGTTATTCTCGTTATACGTTCTCCTTCAACATTAGTGACTTAAACTTTGTCTTTTTGTGAATATGTTAACCAAAAAAGGAAAAATGGTATGTGGATTTCAATTTGAGGTGTATAGATTTCACATCCCTAAAATAATCAAAATGAGTGTGATATGTATTTAGGGAATGTAAATTTCAGCTTCCTTAGAAAATCACTTCAACGCTTCTTATTTTGGAAATAGATGCATTGATAGTTGTTCCAGAGATAAATGACTTGGGACCAAACTGGTCAATTGAATGTGCAAGAAGAGGTGAAATCTTTATTAAACTTATTCTCTTTCAAAGTTTTTTTAAACTGTGTGGAAGTGTTTTTCGGCTGTAATCATCTGGTGTGGTGTGTTTTTATTGCAAGTAAGTGTTTGTACTTGTAATTATGAATAACTAACCCGAGAATGAGGCTTTGGGTTTTGTATTTGTAGTTATGTTGGAATAAATAAATTCTATCTTGTGACTATTATTTGGTCACAAAAAAATTTAATAAATATATGCATATTGAGTCTGTTTTGTGTTTCTATTTTACAAATACTTTGCTTTTAAGAATTAAAATTTTTTCATACTAAGACAACAGTGGTTCCGCCAGATTAAGTAACCATTTAGACAAGAAGTCATTAGGTGAAATAGTGGCATGTTGAAGACTAATTCTTTGGGTGGTGAGTCTTAGTCTTACTAAATAAAGTAATAAAAAAACTTAAAAAGACATATCTACCCTTTTTGTTTACTACACTTTAACGGAATAGTTACCAAATTTAACGGAAGTATGTCAATGATAGCAAAGTAGGAGTTTATGTACTACATTGACAACTTTGTAAGTCTGGGTGTTAAACTGACCGAGACACAAGAGTTGAGACACTGTTTGTAAAGTTTTCTCTTTGTACATATATAGCCCTAGGAAATGTAATCAGATAGTGCACAATTAAATCAGAATGGCTAACCGATATGCTTAAATAGTGATGTAAACTTATCTACTACTTTACATATGCAGTTCTAATATAAATCACTTAGGGTACCATTTATATATTAAATTAATTAGACATATTTTAACACCGGTTTAGTAGATAGTAATTAGAAGACTAGGAACTTGAATAAGATTGACGGTGAAGTTAGAAGCCCCAGCGTTTGTCCCTCGTTGTTTTCAAGACCTTTTCAACATTCTATCAATCATCTAGTTTGTTTTACTCTTTTATCATTATTTACAAAAATCACAAAAAATCTTCTTATTTTCTTGTTAGTCATTAGCATATTTTAGTCAATTAGTTAGAGTTGAAAGTTAGTTATCCATCTCTAGTTAGAACGACCTCGTATTTACATAAGCTATACTACAAACGATTCGTGCACTGGCGAAGTTATTAAAATTTGACAACATAACCGATTTCAACAATCCAAGAATCCGACATGTTTGCAACTTTGCATAGACTCTATATATATTTCTAATTCTAATGAGACAAAGGCTTGCAAGTAATCTGTTCCCACCACAACAATGTGGAGCAAAGACCACACAAGGTATGTGGCGTGTGGCGTGTGGCCTTTGGGGGTGTTGTATTTTTCGTTAAGTGTGGCAAATGAGAGTATTAATGTGGGTATTGGTGAGGTATGAGGGAAAATGCCACACATAGTGATTTGCAACACCTCTAAAGACCACACATCTTGTGTGGCTTTTGCTCCATCTTGTTGTAGTGTCCCAGGGAAACATGCAAAATCAATTACCAAGCAAAGCCAGGTTGCTTTGCAATACCTAATATGGTTCACAGCTTCACATAAGCTGTACACTTCTGCAAGCACATGACAGGTACAACACATGATATAATCTTGAAACCTTAACAAGACCCTATTACGAATTTATTTCTGGAACCCCAACATCTACAAAAAGTAATCTTATTAGTTTACTTAAACTTTTACTATCAAGATTAGTAAGTTATTGGTGATAAGCTTGAAATATACGCAACATGTGTCACATCCCGACCCGTAAAATTTTATCTTATTTACTAGCTTGATTGTAATAAGAATTTTACCGTCTCCGACATTGAGATATAGTTTAATTGGTCCCTAGAGGGGTTTTGAGGGACGATTATTTCGGAGAGTTATTCGTAGGAGAAAAATGTAACGACGGTAAAAATGGTAAATTTTAGTTAGTAAAAGGTAATTTTTATTAGGGTATTATTTTTGGGGGTGTTAATTTTTGGAATTGAGTTTGATTTAAAAGATGTCGGACCGGGTTTAGAGGCCCAAATCTTTTTCTTCTTCCTTCTCTCTCTTCCCTCCTGATTTTTCTCCCGGTTCTCTCTCTCCCGAATCCCTCCCGCTGCCCGATTCTTCCGGCCGCCCGTCCGCCGCCGTCCGGCCACCGTTCGCCGCCAAACCGGTCTCAAAAGGTCGGCCATCAACCCAGCTTCCATTCTAGACCAGTGACAGCCGCCCTAGCTCCGCCGTGAAGGAGTAGTGCCGCCCGAAAGCGGCAACTGCCGTGGTGGTTCCTTCGCCGGAACTCCCTCCTCCGGCCACCAATCTGGGCAAGCTTGGTACGGTTTTGTAGCTCTCCTCCCGTGCAACAACCCTTTCAAAAGGTTCACTCCCTCTTGAGCTTGGTAAGGAGAAATTCGAAGTTGAAATTCTAGGGCTTTTAGGATGTTTTCGTTCGATTGACCTAGTTAGGCTTGAAATTGGACTTAGTGATAGTTATGAAAGTTGTTTGGGATGTTGAGAGGAAGATGCTGTTAAAATTTGGTAGAATTTGGACGTTACCGGAATCCGCCGCCGTTTTGGGGTTTTGTATAATTTTAAATGTGTAATAATTAGAAGAGTTTAATGAAGTGAATTGTGGAATTTTCGGACGAGTTTTGAATAGGTTTGTGAATTTCCGAAGTTTGGTATTTTGGCGGTTAAATAATGTAAAATCCGACTGTAAGATTTAAATTAATTTCGGAGAAAGGTTGTATTTACGGCTGCCGAGTATGATATTAAAGTTTGGGTCATTCCGATTTAAAAATATCGAAGTTAGGCAATGATGAGCGTAGTTATGGCTCTCGGTTAATTTTACCTATTTTGTATAAATATTGGATTTTAGTGGGAAATTAATTATATATTTGGAACAGGACGTGAGGAGGCCCGAGCAGAAGAAGCCTCGGAGCGTCATCATGCTTAGGCCTAATTTGTGAGTGGACCTTTGTTTTAAATAAAAAGTATGCGATGAATGATTTTATTAATCATTTATTTCTTCTAATGAGATTTATTGATTTCTCGCCTATTTGACAATTTTTCCTCCTTTGGAGAGATCCCGAAAATGAGATTTTCGGTGGATATATATGTTTTGGATTTTATGAGTATACTATGTATATAAATGCTAGCTAGCCATACGTGCTTAGTCTGTCATAATGAGGTAAAATACCATTATGGCGTGGCGTGAGTGTTAGACACAAGCGTCATAGCCCTATATGAAAACTACTTTCTTTTTCGGTTTAGTTAGGTTTTCATATAGGGAGTCCACACGTAAATACACCGTCCTTTTCGGTCATAATGAGGAAAAATACCATTATGGCGCAACGTGAGCGTTAGACGCCAGCGTTGTAGCCTTGTATGAATTTCTATTTTTCTAAATTGTTTCTAGGATTCATACAAAGAGTATGACGAGTGTAAATACATACGAATATATAGTTTAGCCAGAGAGGCTCCATTTTATTTGAGTTTGTGACTAGCCAGTGCTAGTCGTGAAATTGTCAGTTTATGAGTTAAGCACTTTTAAGCTGCCGCATGCAGTATATTTTTCTATGAAATTAAAATGGGAATGCATAAATATTTTGTTATTAAATTATTTTTGTCCACTCACTCTAACGTTATTAAATGTCTTCCCTTGGGCCCTTCGTTTTAAAATGCCCAGTCTGCAGAGTTCAAATTGGATCTAGTAGGAGACGAGGCATAGTCACCCGTATTTCCACCACCTTTCACCAGTAGGTTACCTGTTTAACCTACCTGTGTTTTCTTACTTCCGCTAGTGTCTAGTAGCTTTGAATACTTGGGTTTAATGTATATATTTTTGGTTGTGGGTGAAGGCTTGTTGATATTTTAGAATATTTGACGGAGGATGTATATTATCTTAGATAATGTTTATTATCTTTTTGGTGGTGATTGTTTTTGGGGAGCACGAAGGCTCCAGAAGTTAAGGTTGGATTTGGAACCTTTAGACGTGTTTGCAGGTTTCTATTGGAAGGGTTGTCCATTTTCAAGGGAGGTTGTACCGAATTTTGCTGTAAATCTTTCCTTGGAGGTGGTCCCCGCACGATTTACTCCGGGTTCAGAGTGAAATTCGGGGCGGGTCGTGTCAACATGCCTCCCATTATACCTTATTGATTAGTTCAAAGACACATCACTTATTTTGCAAAGCTTGTTCTTTACCAAAAATAGGATCGAGACCTTCTTATGCTAAAGATAACCAAAATATTTCGTTCTTACGAAGAATACAATGTGATTATTGTGGACTTATCCATCCAGAAATAACGGACCATTAAAGTACTTTATGGTTTTAGAGAACGTTTCGACACGCTAGTCACATGTCGAATAATTATCCACAAGAAGTGCTACATTTAAAAACTCTTAGCACATCTTATACATCTAAGGGTTCACCACCCTAATCACCAAGTCTATAGGACTTGACAATGCTGAGAATTCACATCAAAAGTATTTGATGATTATTGCTTGTTTATCGTAATCGATGTAGAGCATCATGTACCCCATTTGCATACACAAAATGGTCTCGCAGAAGCCACCATTGATGGTGGCTAGAGCATTGGTTATGCAGACAAACCTGCCTATATTTGTTTGGGGTTACACAATATTGCACGCAGCCTTACTTATTCGTTTTTAGACTCACTACTATAGTCAACCATTTAATGCGTACCAGTTGATAACTAAACATAAGTCTGAGATTTACGCATATTTGGTTGCACAACATATGTGTCTGTTGTGCCCCCACAACGTATCAAAAATGGGTCATTAGAAATGAATATGTATTTATGTTGGATATGAAGCTCCAACAATTACAAGCGAACTCACAACTCGATTTGCGGATTGTCACTCTTATAAGATAGTACTCTCGTCGGTAGGGGGAGATAAGAAAAAGAATAATATATGGGAACGACATGAATTTTTGTGTTTGCCCCACCTTGTCTCATCCTGATCCCTACATAATCGATATTTAGAATGTAACAGTTACGATGCTTGATGCGTTTAAAGATATTGCTAAAGTGACGAGATCACACATATCAACTGCAAATGCCTGTAAGGTCAAAAGTCCCCAATAAGGGCACGTCATCGTATATAGAGGCGATGTAACTACACTTAGAGGAGGTGTAGTTGATGTCGTGACTCCCTAAAGGAAGAAGGGGAGGGCACTTACTCGCCCAAAGGAAAAAGGTGGGTAAGGCACAACCCAATAATCATCAATGTAGTGAATCTCTTTCATAAGATTGTCTCTTATTACAATTAAGTCCATGAATCAATACTGGAGGACACTCCGATGTTTAAAATGATTCGAGAGACAAAATCTCAATGAATTACAAGAGTATACACATTGATGATATATTTGCACTGTTGCTCAAGAAACTATAGAACACGATGATATTGAACCAGACTATATTGAAGAATGTCAACAAAGAGCATATTGACCTAAATAAAAGTGCAATATCCAAGAAGGGCTAGATTCTTTGACAAAGAGACTAGTATTTGGTTTTTGGTAGTGCCAACCTTACCAAGTGTAATGCTTGTAGGACATAAATAAGTCTTTGTCAAAAAACGTAATGAGAAGAATGAAGCCCTGAAGGACAAAGCTCGTCATGTTGCGCTAAGGTTTCTCGCGACGCTCTGGATTGACTACGAGGAGACATAATCTCCCATAATGAAAATGCAGCTCATCGATGTGGTTACTAGTTATATCCATGGGGATCTTGATTGTGAGATATTTGTTAAAGGGCCTGATGACCTTACATTATCCAACTCAATTAACTCTAAACCACGGAGTACGTTTGCAATTAGAATTGAAACGCTCACTATATTAAAAGTGACTACTTTGTTGGGAAGGGATACAAATGATGAACTATGCTCTCATAAAGGAAACGAGTTCCGGATTTACAATTATAGTCATCTATATGTTGATGCTACGAACATAGTATGTATTCTTGATGAAATAAGAGAAACCACGAGCTACATGAAATCCGAATTGAAATGAATAATCTTGGGAAACTCAATTACCAATGAGTTTATGGAATACTAATCCACCAGTTTGCATGTGTCCAAAAGATTCTCAAGCATTTACATAGACAAAGTGTACACTGTTAGCACTTTCAATGATCGGTCGATGTTTGGTTTTAAAGAAAGATCCATTTCGTCTACAGAAAGATGACGAAGAAGGGTTCAGAATTGAAATTCATTCTCTAAAGTGCAATAGGCGCAATATTGTACTTAACCCGATAAACTCGATCGGATATGACATTCTCAAAGAATTTGTAGCTAAACTTAGCTCAATGTCAACGCAATATCATTGGAAGATATAAAGAATGGGATCCGGCTCCTCTAAAGTTAGTTTTTTATAAAGTTAGTGAATTTCACCTAATCCTCATCCTCTATATAATCTAATGGTTAACAGGATAACCACATCATTAGATACAATTTAAATATTTTTTATTCTTAAATTTTCCTTGATTTGATATAATCTAATGAGGAATATTTCGTTTTATTTTTCACAAATAATTTTCCCAAGATTTTTCTTTTCTTTTCTTTCAGATTGACATTATCTATTAGAAGTTTAGAACCCCATTCTTCTTTGAACTCGTATTGTTGACTTTAGGATCTGTGCTTCACTGGAAAATTTCTATGTACCATTTTTATATCCTTCATAGTTCATAGTTTCATACTTCATAGATTTATAATTCCTTGAGTTCGGGCACAATTGCATTGTGCGATAATGGACGCGTACGATGGCCACTAGATTATGCTTAACATATATAATCCATAATCAACACCAACAATTAAGTCAAATCAGGAATCAAGAATTCTATGAAATACCAATTTTGAAACAATCATCCCAAAACAAAAATCTTGATCGAAAGAATGGGGGTGGAAAGGAGTTAGAGTAGTTGCTGATGATAAACTCAGAAGGGAATGAAAGGGTAATGGGCTGGATTCGTCCAGTATTCTTTCATTGAGAAGAAATCAAAACCTTAAGATTCAAAATTGAAAACCAAAGAGGAAAACAAAATTATAACCACTATTTCAGAAAAACCCTGTATTATATAAGAGCCGATCGTTTTTTTTTTTTTTTTCAATAGATGACTATCAAGTTAAGAACAATTTGGGAATAAAATAGTATTTATATTGTATCTGATGATGTGGTTATATTCCTGACCATTAGATCATAGAGAGGATGAGGATTACACGAAATTTATTAACTTTACAAAAAACTAATTTTAAAAGAGCCGGATCCGAAAGAATGAATCATCGACTTGATTTTAAATTTTTCTATGGGCAAATGATTTGTAACTACTAGTTACGTAATCTTCCATCTGACTGACTTCCTGTGCTTTTTCCTTCTCTCGTTGGACTGACTGCGTCAAAAATACAGTTCTTAATAGTAGATGACCATTCTTAATAGTAAACTACTTTTCAAAAAAAAGTAGATGACCATCCTTGTTGAACTTTTCAGTTTAACAAACAGACCATCAAAGTGGGGACACGAGTGAATTTGCATAATGTACACAATGTTTTCAATAGATTATGATGGCTGGGACTTGCACACGTCTTAGATTCTGTCAACACATATTTTCTTACATAACCAAACTTTAAGGAATCGGTTTTATTTGCTTCATGATACAAAAGTACATTTATTTTTACCCATCAGTCACTTTTACAATAGCAAGTGTCAAAAAATATTAGAATTTAACTACACTGAAATTCTACCAAAATATAATCGAGAAGTACTACACTTAGATTAAGTTATGCCTATCATTATTTGTTCCTTCCAAATTGATAATTAGCTGAACTTTAAAACTTGATGATCAGATCATACTGTAAGTGTAGGTCTGAACTTTTTTTGCATCGAAGTTCACATATTTAAACTTTGAACATGTATGGCTCATTACGCACACTTAAGTGTTATCTTTTTCTAAATATATATCGGTTTAGAGTAAGTTTAGCTGCTCCCATTCCCATAGAGGTTGTTGAAGATCATCATTCATTTCCCAATCACCATTCATTTCCCAATCAGTAGCCTCTGATGCTTGAAGATCAGCTAGGTCTCCTGAATTTGAACCATGAGTATCAGACGATGAGCTTGTTTTTTCTGCCACCATTGTCGCTTGGTGAGATGAAGAAGTACTTGCTCCCAGTAAATTGTCACTTTGTCGATGTGATGTGTCGCCGCTTGCTTCCAGCGGGCGTCTATCAAAAGCTCGAGAACTCCCCGATACTATGTACACTCGACACAGTCGGAACTCATTCCTCAACTATATATAGTAAAACACAAGAAAATGTCACCAAATATGTACGAAATGGGTAACTATTCGAATTTGGGCAAGTAAAAAGCTGGAAGATAAAAACTCACCTTGGGATTGGTAGTAGTAGTAGTAGCGCTATTTCTAGTGGTAGCAGCTGAGGGAGCTTCTGCTGCTCCTTCAATGGCTCTGTACTCGTTCATCTTCCACTTGGTCTTTCTTCCCGTCGGAGCTTTCCCTTTGTAGAACCCATCGTCTTCTTCACTCCAATGACTCGATTATCCGACGAGTAAACATACCCCGGAGAGCCAGTGGCCTTCCAGTAGCCGGAAGCCGTAGTCCGGTTAGGTCTCCCTCCTTGCGCTTCTCGTTGCTGCCTCGGCGTAAAGAAGAACCACTGCTCGGTGTCTCCACGGCACAACTCCGCAGCATACCCTGCAATAAAATGGTTAATTTTTCATACAAATGTACTAAATTTGTAGTAGCTACAACTCATTGCAAAGCTTCGGTGGGATTAATTTGAAGTGCGGGACGTACTTGGGAGATCCCATGGCTCTGTGCTGTAAATGTCGAGGTCGGGAATGACGCGGCGAATGCTGCCTTGGCGCTTGGATTCGAGCTTGTTGAGGAGGTAGAAGGACACGAGTTCTTCTTCAGTTGGGTAGAAACGAAAGCCTGTTGTGGGTTCTTGATGATCCATCTTTGTATGTAAATATGGGTGATAGATAATTTTATGTTTAAGTTTGTGTTTTGGTGAAAGAGGTATTTATAGGGAGAGTGAAAGTTGGGAAAAGTTTGGGGGATTTTGGGTTTTGGTGGAAACTTCCACGCGCTTGTTGGAAAATGAGGTACTTGTTTTGTCCTAGAACTGATGATTGTGCTGAGGTCATCCAATAACTATATATGAAAACCTCGTTTGAACAAGTCCTATGCTCCCTGTCTTGCCGTAATGTCACTCTTTTCAGGCTTTATTATCTCTCGCTAAAATCAAGCCTGCCATATTTACGAGAACGAGTGTGAGATACATATGAGTCTCAGATACACTGGTCATGATATTAGTATATATGGATGTAGTGTGATGTAAATGGTCGGAGTTATATCCGTCCGTTGTGTATGGATTGATTTTGTGTAGAATGTGTTCACAGGCTGATGACTTTTATCGGGCTTAATATTGAGTTCAAACTCCGCTCATGTTTTTTGGCTGACTTAAGACGAGCTGAACACGAGTTGAACACAAGCCTTACCTCTATCCAAACCCCCTCGGGGGAAAACTAAATTTAGGTCCTTAGCCCTTTTTATCCACACGATTAAAATAAATTTTGATTTTGTCGATTACAACCGATGATTTGACCGTCCTAGCAGTAGAATTTTACCTTAATGAGTATGTTCTTTTAATGGGTCTTCACCACAAATCTTGTTGCATGACTGCATCAACAAGCAGAGCAGTGCCATCAAACCTTCACCAATAAGTGGACACTCCAGTAAGAGATGGTGACATAATTCTGTACAAGAACTAATATGTGTGGCTCAACTGATTTTGGGGCCGGGGCATAAAGAAAAATCCAAAACATGTTTCTTACCGCAACACTTTTGACATCCCTTTTCTAACCTAAAGCCAAGCTAATTCATGTTGATAAAAAATCACTTAAAAAAAGAATTATCCTAGCTAATGTGTTATAAGAAAAAAAAACATAATACAAAACGAAACAATGTGGTGACCTTATACGTTTTTCTTCTATTCACCAATAACACGTGCATCAATATCACACAAGTAAGAGTATAGTTTCCAATAAAACAAACCCGACTATATAATCAACCCTGAGCTGAGACTTGGTAGTAATTTTTAACTTTGGTATTAAAAAAAATAAGATAGTCGCATGTTCTTGTTGAAGAGAACTCTCGAAGTACTTAAACATATATAATAACTCTTTGTTTTGTCGGATGAGATACTCTCTTCATCTAGTAAAAATCTTAAAAAAGAAAATGGTCTTGCAAATGTAGTTATCAAAATGTGACAGGTAAACAAACGTGACGCTGGAGTACTAAGCACCAAAACCATGAGCATTGACCCAAAGAAGAAATAAAAGGCAGCAAAAATCAAATTGAAAGGGACATAAAAGAAAGAAATGTATATATTTTGGTGATAGACTGATTCTTTTCCAATAGAGAGAGGATATAATACAGAGTGTAATCAAAGACCTAGTCCTAATGGAAGGGGACATGATCGAGTACACATAAAGATGGATAAAGTGTGTCGATGGCACAATCACAATCCAAACCCAATCTCTGGACGCGGGTTTGGGAAATTGATTCGTTTACCTCTTCATACCCGCGTTAAGCTTATTTGTCACTCCCAACTTTTATGGCAAGGTAAGGTAAAGGGCAGGTGCGGATCTAGTTACAGAGGACCTCTAGAGTCCTCCTAAGATTTTGGGGTTGAAAAAAGATATGTTTCTATGATGTATAATTCAAATATATATTTGTCTGATTGTGCTGATGAACTTTAGATTATCGGAATCAAGTTATTCTCTAGTTCTTATATTCTCCACATCTGTCTCAAACTCTTAAATATAATTTATAAGTAGGTGAATCATATTTAATTGTACTAAGAAATTTTGTGATTTAAATTCAACATCTTACATATAATTAGTTTGAGACAATAATGATCCATAAATCACGTTTGTCGTTCTTTAACAATAGATCACGTTTGTCGTTGTGGACGTGCTTTTATGTTTATAGCTTTCTTTAATGAGAGCAATCATAGGGGCTTTCCATGCGAAGTAATTTAACGACCGTGTAGCCTTAAGTTAGCTAAACCGTCATACCTAGTAGCTTCACCTTTTTGTGTTCTTTGGGCAAGACTCATTCAACCTGTAACCAGCTAATAGCCTAAGACCCCATCGTATGAGTCTCAAACTTGCTATGAGTCTCTTAACACACGCTCACGCATAAAAACTTAACTTTCTTTAAAACTACTTGCAAACAAAATCATAAACTCCGACCATTCACGTAAAATGGTGTGGCTGATTCTTGATCTTTGAAGAATTGCCTTGATGAGATTATAACTTCTAATATAGATGTTGACAACAAGGGCAACAAGAACTCCCTAGTCTTTCGTCATACAACAACTTCTCCTTCTCGTTCTCACCACACTCATTAGTTGTAATGTGCTCGCAGTGCTCCTCATTCATAAAAAATTTCCCCTCCGGGGAACCTGCTTCTATATAAAACACAAACCTAGCAAGGCAAAGAGGAAGAATCAGTTACCGTAACTGAAGCAACAGTACGTTGCACAATATGAACAACATCACAACATTCTGTGTAATCGTTCGAGTAAACAGCTAAGCTTAATGAGCTTT
The DNA here is from genome assembly GCA_010134655.1 of Fragaria nilgerrensis. NCBI lineage: Eukaryota > Viridiplantae > Streptophyta > Magnoliopsida > Rosales > Rosaceae > Fragaria > Fragaria nilgerrensis. The sequence goes on along the minus strand of CM020979.1, from coordinate 22,200,360 downwards.
CCCTACTGTTTCATGTCAGTAACGTATAGTTCATATCAGTTGTAAACTCGTGAAATCTTTTGACATGTATAGACTTTAGGGTATACAACACATTATACAATAGTGGAACATTTGCAGGACCCTACTACCAAAAAAAGCAAAGCAACATCTGCAATAATAGTACACAAAGTTTACTCTCGAGATCCTAGTTGATGACAAGCTCTAAATCTAAGCAGTAATCTGATTACCGGAAGAAAAGAAAGATGTATACATTGGGAAAGCCAGATCAGTATCCTTGTACCATCCATGAGTTGCCAGGCCTAAGTTTATTATGCTTGGAGATGTCGCAGTAGTGTACTTCGCATCACCATTGCTGCCAAGCCTAAAAGGAAGATGAAATCCTCAAGGCGTTGAACCAGCAGTTGATTTGGTTCAAGCTATTTAAAGATTAGCATCTTAGCTACAACTTCCAGCGGTCTACTAAAGAGTAGACAAGAAAGAACAAAAACTGTCATGAAGAAATGAGATACTATTCAATACATTACAAAATGACCAGAGTCTCCATTGAGCTAAAAACTGGAAACCATATTACCTAAAAGTACAACACAGAATTGGGAAATAACCACCAGAACTATATTCAAGACAGATGATCATTCACTTTTTAAGAGGACAGAGTCGCTGCAACTCAGCACTCCAGTCAAGAAGAGTGTAACTAAGGGGAAGGTATCTCAAAGGTTTACAAAGACAAGCCCACAATGAGGCTACAAATCTGATAGAATCCCAATTTAACTCCAAGTCTCTCCACCTCCCCTTCCCATAATAATTGGGTCATTGGTGTTCCAACAAACTACACCACAAAAGAACCAGAACAGCCAAAACATTTTTTCTGTTTGCCCCTCTCCTCATGACAGCATAGCAGTTTGCAGAAGGCTTCAATAGACTTGATCCAGTGAGGAGATACACAAGCAAAGGGCTTCCTCGCAAGCATATTACAGATGTACTTAACTCTATATGAGTGGCTGGCCTAGTGAAAATTTCCACCTTCATTGGAACACTGGTCTGTTAAACCATCTTACGAGGATCTAACTGACTGACGATCAAATGCAAGAAAAACAAATGCAAGCTAAAAGAGTGACGGAGGAGTATGATGCTATAGTTTGAATGGTATCATTTTTCTTCAAAAAAAGAAAAAGAAAATAAGAGATTAAAAGTTGAAGAGATCAACCCTCATTACCAGCAAAGAGTATTACTAAACAGAAGAACCGGAAAAATGGATTATAACCTTGGGAGATTTATTCTCAACAACTTTGGAAAGAACCAATTTCAACAATCCAAGAATCCAACCTGTTTGCAACTCTGCATAGACTCCATATATATTTCTAATTCTAATGACACAAAGGCTTGCAAGTAATCTGTTCCCAGGGAAACATGCATAACCAATTACCAAGCAAAGCCAGGTTGCTTTGCAATACCTAATATGGTTCACAGCTTCACATAAGCCGTACACAGCAAGCACATGACATGTACAGCACAGGATATAATCTTGAAACCTTAACAAGACCCTATTATGAATTTATTCTGGAACCCCAACATCTACAAAAAGTAATCTTCTCAGTTTACTTAAACTTCTACTGTCAAGATCAGTAAGTTATTGGTCATAAGCTCCAAATATACACAGAAAGGCAATTACCAAAAACAGATGTATAAACAGGAAAACTAGAACAGTGCGCTTCAGTTTAACACACTTGGATATGTTACAGTTGAATGCTCTTCATATTATCAATGCGACAATGCTACAAATCAATTGAAGATTCGACTACCAGACTCGGTCCACACTTGTTTAAACTTACGACATTCTCGATGTCAAAAGAAAAAAAAATCATGAGATTATTATTATTATTATTATTTTGGATGAAAAGCAAGATATTTTAATTAATAAGATTTGAAACATGACCAGCATCCCCAAGAAAATGTACATCCAGCAAAACTTAAAAAAAAGAAAAAAAAAACCACAATTACACAGAATTGTACAACATAAACCACATAAATTCCATTCAAGGCGAAGAATCATCCACTTTCCAAGAAAAGACAGTTACCGCAACATGTAGGCAGGTCCATTAAGAAGACGTGTCTACTGTTTGGAAATAGAAGGCTAAGAATCTGGTTCAATCGCAAATAACTCCAATCAGTTCCAACTCCCATTATCTTCAGGATCTAGTTATCTTGTTACAACCAAAAGCAACAGAAAATAGCCAAACCAACAAAGCTCCAAGGATAATTATTTCTTGTTGGCCCTCTCCCTGGGATCCCTGACAACAGCCCCTAAAAGTTTCTAGGCTGCACCCACAATACCCCATACATTGCCTTATTTGTACTTGTAAGCCTAGAATGCAAAAAACAGAGTTCCATATTTATACTCATTACAATAGATGACTCGGTGAGGCGATAAAAATACAAAGTGGCTTCTTCTCTGAGGCATACACAAGTAATTAACTGCCTAGTGAAAATTTGCATCTTGTTTTGTTAAAACCCAAAATTTGCACACACCGGTGGTTCAAATCATCTTTCATCAAAAGTAGGATCCAATAAATTGAGGATCAAATGCCAGTGAAAAGATCAGATGAGTTAACTGACCACAATCTTTCATGAATCTGGCATTTGTAATTCATAAACAACCAGCTTATTAAATGAAAAAGAAAGAGACTATAAGAAAGTGGAAAAGAAGTCCAAAAACAGGCAGAGCTACAAAACAAACATTCAAAACAACCAACACCAACAACAGATCTAGGAGAAACACGAACATGTAAAAGTTCAACAAGTTATGATGTCGGATGGGTGGTAACATTGCTGTTCAAAGAAATCCAATACATGCTCGGAAAATACAAGTTTAGAAGTCAATTCCACACTAGAAGAAATTGTAACATTGGGAGATTTATTTTCTAAAAATTCAGAGAACCACTTTCGAAAATCTAATAAGACTCCCACACATTAGCATAGACTCCATGAATGTGAAAGTACTAATGTTTTTATTACATCCATCCAATTCTGAATGATTCATTAGCAATTATCTAACCTTCAATAGTGTCAACTGAATAGTAGTTTAATTGGAGTATAAATGGGAAAACTCATATCTGTTCATAAGAGGGTACAACCAATATGGTTAAGAATAAATACCCAAACAATCAAGCTTTGACTTCCACTTGTTGAGGTCCATGCTCCAGCAATCCAACCCCTTCCCTCCTCCCAGCTTCAGCAGAAGATGCATACTTCTTCTGGTACAACGGATTCGACGTCAGGATTCTCAAACTTGAATTACCGTTGATCTCCAAAACTTCAGGCAAGCCATTACCACAGCCCTTGGACATCCCCACATCAATCCGAATAGCTCTCTCATTGCAAGCACCATTGATCCCAAACTCTTGAATGGTATGACCCATGATCATCCTCTTAGCACCAGGAATAGTTGCCAAAACATGTTCCAGCGCCGAACAATCACACTTGTCTGCGATTTCATCAGAAAACTTCCTCAACCAAACCACAGAGTTCCCCCCGCGGCAATACTCCGGCGCCAGTCTCCCCTTCACCCCATTAATCCACTCCCTCACCTCCTCATTCATCTTCTCTAGTCCATACTTAACATGCTTTGCCAGAAGCCCACCATGGACGAAAACCGAGTCCCCTATAACCAACACAGTCACATTTTTGGACAAGAACCGACTAGTAACCGCACCATCAGGCCTCAGCGCGGCAATTCTGGCCCGAAAACCCTCTGCAAACTCGGCCTTGACATTATTGAATACACTTGGCAGCCCCTCGAACGGGTCCCGCGGCTTCTCTAAGCCTTTACAAAGAGACTTCACTCTGTTACCAGTTTTATACCAATGTGCCCAATTCACAAACTCATCCAAACCCTCCTTGGTGGCGTACCTGAAATCTCCTTCCACATTCATGATCTCGTGGTTGCCGTGCATGGTAATCACGGTGCCGCCGCATCTGGCGGCTTCGCGTCGCAGCTTCTCGAGGAAATAGAGGATCTTGAGCTCGTCGCCACCACGGTCGAGCACGTCGCCGACCTGGACCACGGTGGCGGATCCTCCGGCCCATTTGTCGGAGGCGTCGATGAGATTGGCGAGGCGGAGGGATTGCTTGGTCTTGGCGAGGTCGCCGTGGAGGTCGCCGATGGCAATGAGATGGTCCTGCGGAGGGTAGTAGGTTTGCAAGGGTTGAGGGGGAGTGGGGGTTTCGGGTAAGAGGAAGTGTCCGGTGACCGAGAAGTCGACGAAGGTGTCGACGAAAGAGGTTAGGAGAGCTGGGAGGTCTTTGCATGATGCTGGGGTCTTCGCTCTCAGGTCTTCCATTCTCCTCCTCTCTCACTCTCTCAACCAGTTTTTTTCTATTTCTTTGGGTTTTTGGGTCTGCTATTTTTTTTTGGGTTATAACAACACAAGTCAAGAGTGGTGATTTTGATTTTACAATGGGAGAAAATTGGCGAAACGTGTTTTTTGTTGTTGTTGTTGATATGTAGGTCAAAGCTTAGGGTCTATTCGTGCTTATAAATAAGATGACGGGTATAACCGGAAACTTATTTTAACAAACACATTGAGTCAACCAACTTGTAAACAAATAAACTGCATGTCATCTAAGCATTTTTCATCATGATATAGGTGGAGTTGGGTTTGTGATTAGGGATAACTCGGGGATTGTTGTGGCGGGAGGTGGTAAGGCTAGGGGTTACTTAATCTGAAACATAATGAGTTGCTGAGTTTTGGTTTGGTTCTGAATTCTATATTGGAGCAAGGCTTTGTTTCTGGCATTATTGAGACAGATGCTCAGCTAGTGTACTCACAATTAAGGTTAGATTATGGATCAAACACTTCAGTTTTGGGGCGGCTTTATGATGACTTGAAACTGAAATTGCATAATCAGGAGGGTGTCTAGTGTTGAAATATTCAGACCTTAATGACAAGAAATGTGAAAAGGTTTCATGAGTTTGTGACTTTTGAGTTGTACAAAGGTGGATGGTTTTGGGGTTATGGTGAAAGCATATGAACAAACATGAGTTATGAAAGATTCATGAAACATCATTGTGGGAGGAGCACTAATGAGTGGTCTAGATGGTTCCTCCTTAGTGTATATACAAAGAGGTCATCTTCTCATCCAATAGCATCATCTCATCCATCTCAATCATCTTAATCATCTTAATCTAAAGTAGAGAGTGAAGAGTGTCCACTCCAAGTTAAAAGTGTAGTACTTTGTAGCAAAAAAAGTGTGAGAAAGAGCATTTCCTTGAAGTTGTGTATCTCTTGTGTACCTATTGTTTGATAGTGGAGGTTCTTGTTATTGCTGCCCCGTGAACGTAGGCACATTGCCGAACCACGTTATATATGGTGTCTCTTTTCTTTGCTCTTTTATCTCTTTGCATTTTATCCTTTATGTAGTTTGAGTAATTACTTCTATTCTATTTAATTTTCCCTATAGTGGTATCTGAGCCCTTTTCATGGGGTGTGGCGTTAAAATGAAAGGCTTAAGGAGTACCATGGTTCGACTCAACCACTTGAATTGGATCACATGGAAGCCAAGAATGGAGAACATTCTATATTGCAAAGATTTGAATGAGCCAATAGAAGGAGCTGAGGCTAAGCCATAAGGGACTTCATATCATATTATACAGAGATGAACCGTAAGGCAATCAACCATATCCAAGAGTGGATGGATGATAGTGTACTTCACCACATGGCCAATGAGACCGATGCGCATGAGTTGTGGACAAAGTTAGAGTCATTATTCAAGAAGAAGACCGCCGCCATGAAAGCTTTTTTAATCAAAGAGCTTGTCAATATGAAGTACCATGAAGACGTGAGGGTCACCGAGCACCTAAACAATTTCTAAAGCACAATCAATCAACTAACCACAATGGGCATGACGATTGATGATGAATTGCAAGCATTGTCGTTATTGAGGTCGTTGCCGGATAACTAGGAGACCTCTACTGTCGCTATAATTAACTCTGCTCCTGATGGTAAATTGACTATGGATAATGTTAAAAGTAACAAGTTGAATGAAGAGACTAGAAGAAAATTTTCAAGCTCCAACAATAGCCAAGTCTTTGTGACGGAGAACCGAGGAAAGAGCAAGAGCAGATGACCCAAAAGTCATGGAAATAGTACTAGTGTAAGCCGTTCGAGGACAAGATTCAATAGAAAGTGCCATCATTGTGGCATCTTTGGCCACATGAAGAAAAATTGCAACAAATTGAAAAATGAGAAGAAAGAAAAGATGGCTACACCTATCAAACTAGGGAGGACAAAAGTACCACTACCGCTGCTGCCATATCACATAAGGAATGTGAGGTTCTTTGTCTTAATGATGAATGCCTACATGTTGATGATTCTCCTGGTGTTGCATGGGTCGTTGATTCCGGAGCCTCTTTCTATGCCACTCCAACATGGAGTTCTTCACTACATACAAAGGTAGTGACCTTGGGATTGTGAAAATGGGCAACGATGGTTACGCCAAGATTGCAGGAATTGAAGATATAAGTTTTTTGACCAATTTGGGTTACAAGCTGATGCAGCGGAAATATAAACGTTGGAATCCACCAACAGCGACCTAATCCACAAGTCTGGTTCTTTCGAATCCACAAGAGAAATCTGGAATCCACCAGAGAATTAAGATAAACTCAAAAGTGTTTTATTAATCAAAAGGTGATGACTACAACTGATAAAATGTCCTTATAAAGGAGCAAATAAACCATATATAGAGCAACTAACATCAAAGCCTAAAAGCCCATGGATTAAAAGAAAACCAAATCCAAAACAAACTATTAAAATTAATGGCTGAAAATAAGTAAATCTGCATTTTGAAGGCCTAAACGGACTCGGATGGCCTAAAAAGCCCATATGTTGTGACAAAGCAAAAAGTTTGGTTAGTTAGGCCGTTCTGCTTCCAGAAAGGTATTATAATAGTCAATCGGACACCGAACACCAAATCTAGAGCAAACCGGGTTTGGACTTGTTTCGATCAATCTGCTCTTCAATCTCTATCGTCATCTGTTCTATATCACAAGCTTATGTTGAAAGATGTTAGACATGTTCCTGGTCTACATCTTAATTTGATGTCAACCGGGGTGCTTGACCGACAAGCCATCATCATGGAGGTGATAAAAAATGGAGGCTTACCAAGGGATCACTAGTGGTGGCTAGATGGAAGTTGTATTGCACACTCTAAAGGGGAGTTAAATGTTGTAGATGACTCTTCTCCAAGTCTATGGTGCAAGCAGCTAGGTCACATGAGTGAGAAGGGATTACAAGTTTTGACAAAGAAGACTGTTATCCCATTTGCCAAAGGTACCTCCCTTGACACTTGTGATCATTGTCTATTTGGTGAGCAACATAAACTTAGTATGTTGCGACATTCACAAGGAAATAAAATGTATTAGACCTAGTACACAGATGTATGTGACCCCATGAAAGTTGATTCACTAGGTCATAACAATTATTTTGTCACTTATATTGATGATGGTTTGGGTTTATTTGTTGAAATCAAAAGACCAGGTGTTCTGAACATTTAAGGAGTTCCATGCCATGGTGAAGAGGAAGAAAGGAAAAACGTTCAAATGTCTTCATAGTGACAATGGCGAACAAGTTCAAAGACTATTGTTCGAAGCATGGCATCATGCACACAAGGACAGTTCATTGCACTCCACAACATAATGGTGTAGCAGAAATGATGAACCACACCATTTTGGAGAAAGTGAGAAGAATGTTGAAAACAACCAACCTGGCAAATGAGTTTTGAGGCAAAGCAGTGGTAACAACCTGTTACCTCATCAACCGAACATCAAGTGTATCGTTGGGCATGGAGACTCCAGAAAGCATATGGATCGATAGAAGTGCATCATACTCCCACTTGAGGGTATTTGGGTGCAAGACATTTGCACATGTACCAAAGGAGAAAAGGTCAAAGCTAGATGACACGACTATACCATGCATCTTTCTTGAGCATGACAATGAAGAGATGGACTACCGGCTATGGAATCCAAGGACGGATAAGTTATTCAGAAGCAAAGATGTGATGTTTCACGAAGATCAAGTCATTTTAATTTTTGACAAGAAGACACTTGAAAATGCATACCACCTCACCTACTCATCACCGCTCCAATAAGAATCTAGAAACCTCAAGATATGGTAAATCGGGTCAACTTATTGGATTTAGAGAGATAGACTAGCCTCAGACTCCTCTACTTTTGTTTTAGTACTTTGATTTTTATATAAACATTGTTTACCTAATGTACCATAAATCTTATCTAACTTATCAATATGTTATAAATCTTATCTAACTTATCAATATGTATGCATGGTACGAAACTTTTTACCAAACCTAGTCAATCTTGGAAAGCTGTCTTAAACCCAAAAAAGTTAACAGTTATCCAAACTATTGTAGGTCTTGCAATCGTTTGCTTCTACTTAATGAATGAGGAAAAGGTTTTTGGTTTCCTATGGGTTTCCTTAGCATAAATCGCTTAGCATAAATAGAGAATATGCTAAGCCATTCACACAATTTGACGAGTACCTCGATTTCAAGCACCATCGTTAAATCATCTCAGGTATTGAGGACTTGGTTTTCTAACCAATAATTCAAAAGAGTTGAAGGTCGATGGGGACCAGTCTTGAAGATTTGAAAAAGAGGGAGTACAATAAGTCTTTTGATGAACTTTTGGCAAAATCCAAAAAATTTGCAACAGACTCGGGGAAGAACTTAAAATTTTGAGAGATTGGATTCTGCATGATTTGAGTTGTAGAAAATTCACAAGAGAAAGAAAAATTTCAACGACTATCTTCGATCCCAAGGAGAAGATTGAAAATCGACATTGTATAGTGAAGAACAAGATGAAAGCTCTTTTTACCAAGCCATGTAGTGATATAATGATTTGCAATGGCAAGAATGAAGAAGCTTCTGATCATCGTTCTTCTGCAAGAAATGATCAATAGATGAAACAGAAGCAAAGTCCTAATGCATGCAGATATTGTTTCAGAAACACAATAGAATGAAGAAGATGAATGTTTCAGCAAAAAATAAAGAAGCTTCTTCTCCTTATGCTTATGTATGTACCTGTCCAGATATTGCACATGCAGTTGGTGTTGTCAGTAGATATCTATCTTACCCTGGCAGAAAGCATAGGGAAGCTGTCAAGTGGATACTTAGATATTTGAGAGGCATCTCAATGTTGTGTTTGTCTTTTGGTGGATCAGACTCTTATTGGAGGGTTTCACAGATGCAGATTTGGCAAGAGACCTTACTAATATAAAGTTCATTTCTAGTTACTTATTTACATTTTGTGGGGGAGCTGTGTCATGGCAGTCCAAGTTACAGAAGTGTGTTGCCTTATCCACAATAGAAGTTGAGTACATTGTAGCAAACGAAGAAGGCAAAAAAATAATATGGCTGCAAAGGTTCATTTAAGAGTTGGGTGTGATGCAAGAAAGGTATGTGGTGCATTGTGATAGTCAGAGTGCAATTCACTTCAGTAAAAATTCAGTTTATCATCCACACACTAAACACATTGATCTACATTATCATTGGATACGAGATGTAGTGTTCAAGAAGATTTTGCACTTGAGGAAAATTCACACCAACAAGAATACTTATGATATGTTGACTAAAGTTGTGCACACCGCAACAGAAATTGGAGTATTGCAGCAAGTCTGTTGGGATGGACTTCAAATAGAAGTCTCACCTTCGTATTACCCCGGATTGGTCTGGAGGGGAGATTATTGAAATATCCAGACCTTAATGTCAAGTGTTGGTTAGGAAGCCCCAAAAAGGGCTTCATACCGGGTCATTCACGACTCATCTATAGACAAAATGACATTGTCCCAAGAAGAAAGTGTGGATAAAATGAGAAGAAGCTAGGAAGAATAAGGAAAATGGTCCTAAAAAAGGGATAAGGAGCTCCCACATCGAAAATGAAGGGGATGACCCTCTCCCACAAGGTATATAAAAGCAAGCATAATGTCATGAGCTTTCTTTTTCCTAAGCTTCTCGTGCGGCCTTAGCACTTCCCTTATGCTAAGTCAGCCTTACTCACGTAATCGCTTTACCTAGAACACCCGAACAAAGGGAGAAGAACTTTGAAAGAGAAAACTTGTATTAAGCTTGAGAGAACTTTACAAAGCTTTACAAGTTTACAAGTGAGCTTGAATGCTATTCAACTCTCTATGTCTCAAATAGGAGGGGTGCCTTCTTATTTATAGGCATCCTCCCCCCATGCCTAAGTTTCTAGACAATTCTAGGACATTTACAAGTATAGAGATTTCTAGAGTTTTCTATACAACTCTAAGTGTTACCTTGAATATTCTAGAGACTTCCGGAGTAGTCTTGAGCCTTGAGCCTCTTTAGGGTTCTAGAGAGTTCCGGGGTGTCCTAGAGACTCTCTAAGATTCTAGAGAGTTTTGGAGTTGTCCAAATGCTTCCCGATCATTCCGGAAGCTTCCAAGACCTTTCATAATATTCCGGAAGCTTACAAGACCTTCCATAATATTATGCATTGTGCTCAGTTCTTTTCAAGTCCAAGTTAGCTTGTATGCTTAATTGTATATTGATGTTGAAATTGAACGAGTCATGCCACCCAAAGTTCCTCCACAGTGCACAGACCGCGATAGACCTTTGGGCCCAGTATGAGGTACATGTAAAAGTAACAAGGTATGTGAACGACGAACTTTGAGTTTCATTAAATATTGTCGACTAGAAATCAGTCGAAAGTTGCTTTGTCTTTTGGTTGGTTGGTAGTAGTGTGTTGGAAAATGAATTAGCTATCATTTGGGACTACTTATTAAGTCCAAATATTGTGGACATCTACTTATTAAGTCCAAATATTGTGGACATCGAAATATTATACTTTGTTCTAGCTACTGTTGTTGGCTGATGAAGAAAATTCCTGAGAAGGAATGAGATGTGGATCTCAAAGTGGTTGTTCCCACGAATTCAGCTTTTGATTAGTAGTTGTCGCAGTGGTGGAACTTGATGGGTAGGAACCTGAAGAGGTTGCCTAGGCTTGGTTAGATTCGAGCGATACCGACGTTTACACTTGAGCGTCATGTAGACGACGTAGTGGTTGGCGCACAGTCTTCAAATGGAGCATGTGACCAACATTTGCGTGTTGCTCGAGGATTAGCGCGAGAATCGAGAAGATTCGTGGCGTCTACGTGGCTTGTTACTATAACGAGTTAGTAGATCTCAGATTCTTTGAGGTGCCTGCTAGGGCATCTTAGTGATTGACGAGTGTCGTCGATATTTCGGAGCATTTCAAGACTGACCTGTTCTCAATATTCATGAGGTTTGAACATGATCGAGTTGCAATGTTGAGCCTTACATGTTGTGGATCAACTTGACGAGTCCTAATCTAAAACTCATCATAGTCGAGTGGACTACTTGGATGTTGTATGTAATCGAATGTTTTGACGTCCTACGAGTAGTAGGTATCTTCGACTCTTGATATCTTCAACTTCTAGTGTCTTCAACAACCAGAGTGGGCAATTTCAGATTTGCACTCTTGTCTTCCTTGGACATTATGGCCTTGTGTTATTAAGGTAATTTGATTCAACACTCCGTCAAGGAAAGAGGAATACTTCCCACTAGATTGGTATAGTAGGTGATCAACGAACAACGTAAACCAAATCTTGCGTTCTGGTCCAAAGAAAGGTGTTAGTGAGTCTCAATTCAACCAAGTGTGGAGCGTTGAGCCAGAGTTACTTTTGGATTTCTACAATGACTCAGAAGAATTTGACTCCACGACGTGCCTTAACGTTAAAGGTGAGACTACTGTAGTTTTCGCAGCGTGCGAAACGGTAAACCTTTTTAGTTGAAAAGTTCTTGAACAACTAATACACACGAGGATGCAGGGACTTCGGCTTCCTAACATGTGGATTACCTATGGTGATACTCGATTTTCAAATGAGTAAGTCATGAGCTTTGATTGTATGCCACTTTAAGTTCGAGTTTAGATTATTAGTATGTCATTCAGTTCTTATACTTGGATGGTTTGACTTTAGGGTCGACACCTTTACTTTATTTTGTATGGTGGGCTAGTTTGAGCTTCAGCATTTGTTGACTACAACGAGAAATCTTGGGCGAGGCATCACTCGAGAAAACGCTAGTTTGTTTAATGCATCCTAGCTATTTTTCGACGTGTAACGGTTACAAAAGTGTATAACTCAACGACGAGTTTCAACGTTCAGTGTAATGATGGAGGCGTTAATTGTGATCTTATGATTATCAACTCGGCGAGATTCATGATCGCTACTATACATGAAGGTACGTGAGCCATGAGTCACTATATGGTGAACCTTAAATGGTGATTCTCAAATTTTGTCGACTCGCATGAGGAATACTTTCTGAGACTCGTTACCTCGACTATTTGTCTGTTCAACGAGCTAGTACTATTTAGGCATTGGTAGAAATCGTGGGTATTTCTATGTTACGATAATAGCAGCATGATCTACGGTCGCGGTTAGTAGGAAACTCGTCTCCTTATATTTAGGGAATTGGTATGGTAATGTAAGGACACAGTCATATGTAAGTATACGACAAGCATGGGTCGTATAAGGTACTTACTATGGTGTTATTAGATAATGAGTCGTGGAGTAAATTTGGCTATAGAGTCCTCATTATATGAGGTGTGGAAAGCTGAAAATGCAGCTTGTATTGTGTACGATGATCCATAGACTTAATGTCACGTAAATGAAAATTAGAAATGAGGAGTTCATGGATTGGGTATGCTAACCCAATGCCGCAGCTAGCGAGTACATAATAAACTCGGGTCGTGTAACGAGATACTTTCTAGTCACGATAAATCGTGGATTTATTTTTGGAAACCGGTTATGGAGTTCCATTATGTTTTCCTCATACTTGAGGTTTGGGAGGCTGAAAGTATAGCCTATTTTGTGTATGTTGATCTTTTACAAAGATGTGATTTCCTTATGCTTATGAGTCGTTTATTGATTACGACTGTTTGATTGATAGAGGGATGATTTCCTTCTGTTTTTATTGGTCGTCGAAAAATTGTGAAATACTGACGACGATGTTGACTCATTCTTTGTTGAGTCGATAAGTCTAGAAAGACTTGATTTCTTATTTGGGTAGGTAAGTATATGCCTACGTCAGGACTTGAAGTCCTAGATGAAATTTCATGTTATACAGTGAAATATAGTATGGATGTGAGTCGTCCATAGACCTGTTGAAGTGATATCATTGTGTAATAAGAATGAGATCAAAAATTATTATCTCGTATATGTTTGAAAAAGATAATTGATTATTCGGAGCGAAGTGTGTCCTGAGAAATAGGAACACTTGACACATAAAATGATTAGCTCCGGTATAGATATATGTGAATGGAAAAAGTCAAATTCCATTGCAAAAGAAATGGAAATATATGATCTGGGTACTGGAGTCCGGCATAGAAAGAAAGTGAGTTTGTTATGAGTGTTGACCGTTTGACCAATCGTTAAATTTCAAGGATGAAATTTATTTAAGAGGGGTGAAAATATAACACCCAGAAAATTTGACCAGCTTAATTTGAGGCTCTTCGGTAAATAGTTCTGACCTCAATGATATTAAAATGTGCTTGAGAAGATTTCAGAAATTTTTACTAGGTCAAGTTTTTGATTTAATAGTTGGATAATAAAATACATGGTACGAAGAGCTTGTGAGAATTTTCGTTAAATTTTTAAGAGTTCTTAACTATTTATATGAAATAAGAAGGAAATTATAATGACGCAATTTGGTTCGTAGAATTTATCACCGTTTGATCTGGCCACGAAAGTTAAAAGGCGGTATAGTTTTTTTTTTTACAGGAGACTTGGTCAATTTCGTTAGGACCACCTCTCCTCCTCTTCTCTCTCTTTCTCTCGACTCTTCCTGAAAACCATAGAAACCGACGTCGACCTTCGACGCCGTCCTTGCCATCCGGCCACCGTTTGGGTTGCATGTGGTACGGAAACTTATCTTTTAGACATCATCTACATGCCTGTACTATTAGTTTTCAGAATCGATTTGATTTTAATGATTTTGGATTTTCTGGGTTTCATGTTCTTCAACCCCGACAACCTTTTCGGCCTCTTCTCGACGCAGCAGCACCAAATTGATTTCCTCTCATCATCGCCGGCACGCTGGGGGTGGTAGTTCAAATCAATAAGTGTCTAGGGAACTGGATAATATTGGAGGATCAAGGGAAGAATCGGTCCAGCAGATTTGCTTTTAGTTGAGTTTGATAATTATCGGAGGTAAGTAAGCATATTTGGAATGGAAGTAATGGCTTAATTGTTGTTTGCTTAGAAGCTGATCAAGTTTATATGAGGCTGTGAAAGTGAATTTACAGGGAAGCAAGCAATCAAGTATTTGGGTTCAGTCTCAGTTCTACTTTGAGGTAAGTAAGCTAGAACACATGATGAGTTGGTTACTGGAATCATTCTATTGGTGTGATTATGAGCTGATAATGATTCTAAAGTGGTAGAAAATATTTGAATGAGACAGAAAGTTGGTAATGAGATGAAGGAAGAAAGTAAAATGGGAGGCTACCCTGTCCACTATCATTAAGGGGAGCTCATGGAGTACTACTGTATTCTTTGTTGGGTGCAGAGATCAATTCCGGCGACGAAGTCAAGTTCCAAAGAATTAAGGAAGAGTAAAGCAGAGGAAGCTTTCAGTTGCTGCCGAGCCTCACTATGAAATGCAGAGAACAAGGCTTAGAGTTGGGCCATGGTGGGATTGATCATTAAGGTGAGTTCGGAATCTGATTTCAGTTGATAATTGGTGTTGTGATTTAGTGGATTTGATCGACTTAGTCTCAGACTTTGAGTATAGCAAGTTTGTCTTCTGTGTTGTAAAAGTGAGCACGTAAGCACCTTAATTAGTTGGTTATTGTTATGAGCTAGAACTCTTATCATAATTGGAAGCAAGTGCACTGTTTGTTAGCAAATAAGTGAGGGTTTTGCTGCAATTAAATTAGACTTTGCAAGCTTGATGATTGTAGTGTTACTAAGGTGGTGGACATGTTGATGAAACTGAATTAAGTTCATGAGTACTATTACGGGTGTCTAGAGTAGTCACCAGTGGCCGAAAGTGAGGCTGATTGAATATATGTGTGTGTGTGTGTGTGTGTGTGTGTGTGTATGTACGTGTGTGCATATATATGTGTGTTGACAATTGCTATTTGGATTCATACTTAGGTTCATTGATTCTAAAATGTGGAGTTAGAAAACGTGGATGCTCTTAGCATTGGTGACTTGTAATATTAATGTTGTGGTGAAAGGAACTTGAAAGTTGGGTGTCCTTAGTAGTTATCGACACATCTATTGTGAAATCGAAATGTTATATCGAATTCTTGTTAACGGTAATATAAACCGAATGAGTTTTGGTTATAAAAATTGATTGGTCAAGGTTGGTTTGGATGACTAAGAACTAGTCATCGTAATTGCTTTATACTTGTTCGATTAGTTATTAATGATTAATATGTCGGACATTAAGGACTCCAGTTACCCGAGGAGCGGAATGCTCGTGATTCTCGGAGTTCGTGAGGAAAGCCTCGGATTCCAGGTAGGGGACCCGGAACTCCCTTGATTAGTGGATTTTCATTTTATATAAAATGTTTATGCATATTAGAAATTGCATGATGTGATTAACATAAAAATGATAACCGGTTTTATGAGATTTAATGGCTTGAGAGTGAGAGGGGCATGGTGACTTCCTTGGGAACCTCCGGAATGGCTGTATGGACTGAGAGTGTCTAACATGCTTTGAGGTGTGGCACTTCCTCTAGGCAAATGGCGTAAGTGGACGCTCTTGCTACACTTACCTGTTGTACACATATATAGTAAGGTAAGTTGAATAGTGGGTCCAGAGGAGGACCAGCCATCATGTACAGATTTATGGCGCCACATTTATTTGAAAATGAAATATTCTTTTCAAATGTTCGTCGTTCATTATAAATTTGTTTTAAGCATGTTTTCATACTGGGCAGCCCATATTATTTATTGGTTTTCAAACCTAGTTAAGGGTAAAGTTTCTTGAGCAGCGAGGCCGAAAGCTCACCCCTACAACAGTTTTGGTTGCAGATACTATGCACTGGAACGGGATAGTGGCGAGGAACTGGGTGTGCATGTTTGTGATTGGTAATTTGTGTTCTATGTCTCCCTGTTTATTTTTAGACTTGAGTTACATGTTTAAATTCTATTATGTTGGTCTTGTTATAATCTCATCCGTGATTTTATTCATGAAGTTTGTTAATTACTGGCCATTCCTTATATCAACTTTTACGTGAATAGAAGAGTCTAATCTTGATATGATTTTGTCTTGTGAAACTCTCATTGTAAATTAGTATTCCTTTTAAGTTCATTATTTTTAACTATCCCTTATATCAGGTTTTGGTGAATGAAAGTACTTTCAGGGAATAACAATTTACACCTCAAAATGTTTTTCAAAATGTTTTCACGCTTCTGTTGTGTTTTTCTTAAATGTTTCCTTAAATAAACTGCCTAGCATTTCTCTTGGTTTTCTGTTTTAGAGATTCGCGGCACTGTGACGTGCTTAAACTGAAGAGGTGCAGTTTGAGGCGTTACACCTATTCCTTTTATCACCCGGGTCATGCGCCCTGAACCCTTTACTCCTCAAGTTCAAGCTGAGAAGAAACCCCTAGAGGCAAAACCTTTCAAGATCAAAAGATATAATGGTACCGAATGCCCATATCTACATGCCCAAGCTTGTTACGCCTTTCAAGAAACACTAACAGAGGAAGCACTAAGTTGGTTCTTACGTCTCCCGCGCACTCCATTGACAATTATGAACAACTCACGCAGAAGTTTGTCAACCGCTTTATCCTTCTTAGGGATAGCAACCGAACTACAGCCGTGTTACTCGCACAAAAAACTTTCATTTCTTCCAATGAACCCCCTTTCCTCCTTTCTTCCCCTACCAAAACTTAGCCACAACTGCATTCAGCTCATCATAGAGGCCAATAGGAAGCTTGAACACGCTCACTGAATAAGTGGGAATAGCTAGAAGTACTGCTTTTACCAAGACTTAAACGAAGTCACTACTAAACCTTCTTGGAAGCATTTTATTTGACTGTGAAGCATAGTCTGTTATGAACTTATGATGCTGGTGATTCCTAGAACCCTACTATTGCAATTCTAGTAGCTTCTAATACATATGCACTTCATTCCTTGTTTTCTTACATCACTTTGCTACCCTCGCCGAACACAAAAGGTGGACGATATAAGTGAGCAGGCTACTCAACAGAGACTGAATTCAGGTTAGCATTGCCCCTAGATAAATACCCTTTGTCTATTACAGGGTACCAAAAAGTAATGCAACAGACCTAGATAACTAAAGTCATTAAGATTAAAGACAACTGCCTGTCCCTTTCTAAATTGATACCCAACCTCGCATTTTTAGCATATTATTTCCAAGATTTGAAGGTAATAAAATAAAGTCCAACAACAGAAGGATATGACCAGTGTAGCCAAACTTTTCCTTCTTTCCATGGTGAAGAAAATTAACGGTGCATCATGAAATTGAAGATAGGACACTACAAATCTATCAGATTAAGCTACCTGGCTCTCCACCTGGGGCATTCACACTAGAAATTGAAATACGTTAATCATTACTAACAGGGTGAAAAGAATAGGAGAAGCAGGCTCCCCTTGTCTACCGGGTAAAAGTTCAAAGCTTCCTCTATGCCTGCCCTTGGTTGTAATAGTAAAAGAAACCAAATTCAAGCCTCCCTCCATACATGAAAAACCATGTTCAATCAGCAACCATGTCAGGGATGTTTCAATTCAAGGAAAGTTGGGCAACAAAAAGAAGTTATTTACTCTTCTAGTCCACTCAAAATGACCGATTCAAGCTACAAAGGTTAATGTCCCCCAGTATGTGCTAAAATATAATCAACCAATTCAGAGTAAATTGAGCTATATAGTGAATTTAGGAGCTTACCTGGAGTTTGATCACATGTGACTATGATCTCTTATTTCTCAGCAACTTCTTGAGGAGAGTGACAGTTTACAATTGTGTGCTTCCCATGGGATCACAGGTAGTCAAACGAGTAGTTGGAACATTTTACTTCCTTACATTATTTATGTTGAACACTACAGATATTCAACAGTAAAAGAACGATAACCACTTGATACTTGATAAGATCAGGAAGAGAGAACTATTTAGTAGAGAAGGAAATCCTGGAGATCTTGAGTTGTGAAATGGTTCATATCCCATACTTCTTGCTTTTTCAGTCATAACATCTTACTTGGCAGTAAATGCCAATTTGTCATTGATACTATACTTTCCTTCCTCGCTCTGAGCACAGTAACTAACTAAGCAAGAAAAAATATAACTATCCACCTAAAGAACACCAAACCTCATTCGAAAAAACAATAATAATAATAACACCAAACCTAAACAGAATATACATTAATGCCAAAGCCCAACATGTAAGTAAGTATGCCAGTCACAATATTGCATCTATACCAAATTGTAAATATTTGTTCTGAAAAAAGGAACCAAAAGATAACATGTCAAGCGCAAATACAACCAGTTACGTACCTCTAGTCCAAATGACAGTACAGATCAGAATATCAATTGCTACTGATGGTTTAGAGTCTATTGTATAGTTTATTTTAGCTCACCGCAGTAAAATTACGTGAAGTCAAGTGGAATGTTAATTCTCAGGTCTGAAAATGAACTTTCAAAGCCATGACTGATAAAAGGTTTTCTAACAAAATTGGGTTTATCATCAGGTCTGCAAATTCACTTTGACCTATGGAAGAAAATTTTATTTCGGCGATTAAGGATTGTAACAATAAAACTTTGCCAGAGGGAAAACATACCGTAGAATGGGAACTTAAGATAGGTGCTATAATCATTTTGTAGGTTTAACCATGACAACATTTTATAGCCAAACAAAACATCTAAATAACTCTTGAGAGTATGTAACGGAATTAGAGCATCACCTCATCAATAAGGTAGTTTGTATCACACAAGCTCTCCTGACACTTTGCCTCATTGCTGCAACCGTGGTAGGCCCATAGATTGGAACATGACATCTGAACAGAAATCAGACAACCATTTGTTCTTTACTGCATATGACTCTATTCCAGTCCACAAGGTCCATCTGGTGTGTGCCATATGAATTTTGAAATGCATAATAATGTTGGAGAAGAAAAGAACTGAAACAGTAGATGATCTGAATTATAAGATTATAACATAATCTAGAAAATTTCTGCTGAGCAAATCAAAAGGTTATCAATCACTATATAACAAAATGATAAGAAACAACTTAACCGGCTGCAACTTTACATTCCTCCAAAATTTTCAGTTAACATAATTAAGAGTACATAATAATCTAATTCTATTACACAGGACAAAAGGAATACAAGACATTGTGTGGATGCCTTTGTATCACAAGACACTTTTTTGAACCTCAAGGATGAAAAAAGGATATAGGCAGGTTGCAGAGTTTTGCAGATAGTATGTTGAATGCCCCATCAAGTAGGATAAACACAATATTTTGGGCCAAAAGAAAGTAACGAGCACTGAGTGAATATCTTTGGGCCAGATCAGATATGAAATTTTTTACCAGCGCTCTCTTGGCCGACCATCTGGCAATACTGGAACTAGCATCCTCTCATCATTCTCTGTTGAATAGCCTTCTTGATTAATTGGTTTGCTCTCTTCATTGTTTAATGTTTTCCCATCTTCATTGAAATCTGGGGGTGTATCTTCATCTTCATCACTCCAATCATCATCGTCGGCATTATCATCATCAAACTCATCATCTTCATCACTCATAAAGTTATCAGTCTCAGACCATTCCTCTCCCTCATCAACAGTTCCATATTGTGCCTCATTGGTTCCTTCAGTACCATCTGCCTCTCTATTGGGAGCACCCCTTCTAGGATACCGTGGAACTGCAATAATAGATCGTAGCTTCTCCTTTATAATCAGCAGACGATCCTTGTCTATCAATTGAGAATCACGATATGCTTCCCTAAGGAAAACTGAATCCCTTTCTCCTTTCAACGACACATAAAACATATCAGGGTGCCTTATCAGCATTCCCCTGACCTGCTGAGAGAACCTAAACTCCTCGCGGAAATGAGTAAGGTGATCTACAAGAGTTTTCTTCTCCACAGTAAGGCTCAAGATCTCATGGACAACTGCACAAGCATGTTTCTCTTTCTCAATTGTACCTGACCTCAGCCCCGAGAAATCAGAGTAAGGGGAAATGTAAGGAATGTCTCTAAACAGACATATTCTCCTCATCTCACCCTTGGAAAGATTAAGACCCCTTGGTAACTTTAGTCTATTGAACTTGAGAGGCCTATCTATAATCAAATCCTTCTCTTCCAGTTCTCTAGCACGATTTTCCTCTTCAGATAACTCAGCAGCTGATACAGCAAGCTCAGGATCCCAATGAGTTAATTCTAATGCTGGACCTCTCTCAGTTGCAACAACTTTAAAGTATTGTGGGTATCGATGACAAATTGTATCACGAAATTCTAAAGGAAGTCCTAAATCAGTCTTCAAATGAGCAATCTTCTCCAACAAAATCCGCTTATCCAATGACATCATCAATAATTTCCTCAACTTCACAACCAGCAAGTCTTCCATCTCATTTCGAACCTGCAACTCTTCAAGGTAAAGCCTTTCTGCTTCGGGCGTCAATTTAAATTTCAACGAAAAGACACCTTCCTCAACAATCTCAAACACAGCCGGGAATTTCTTCAGTAATGCAATAAATCGCCTCTTTTTCTGCAAACCCAGTTCTCTTCTATACCTACCTAGTTCTCTAAGTGACATAATTCTATCAGGTTGGCTCACTAAAATTTTTCTAATCTTCAAAACTAACTTCAACTTCTTATCCCTTTGGATCACATTGTCGAAAGGGAGTTCTTTCCTTCTCTTCACGGCAGCACGTATTGGTCCAACTGGGACATGTTTCAAATCACCCAAAATAACATCTCTATCAGGTAAAACCAATCTATTTCCCCAAAAAGTTGACTTTTCTGGCTCTATCCTTGAGATTGAGAGATGGGTTTTCATAGACTGTCTGGGTCGTGAAAGAAAAGAGGACTTGTAAGACAGGAAAAAGGGTAAGGTAGCGGCGGGTAAAGCTGTGGTTGAAGAAAGCAAGAGCCATGGTTCCATTGAGATCTGTATCAGGAACATGTATCAAAACCCAGAAACCATATCATCATACTTTCCATAAAATTCAAATCAACAAAAGCAGCCACTAGTCCTCACAGTTTCAACAGTGAAACCAGTACCCAGTACTGATTGAACATGGATAAATAGCAATAGCTAGTTACTCTAAACAAACAGTGGCACAATAACCCAATTAAACCCTTGATAAATCTTGAAACTGAACTAATCAACCAAAAGAAGTAAAATTGAACACAGATATATTACTTTGAAGAAGCAACAAGGATTGCATATATATATATATATATATATATATATATATATATATATATATATATATAGAGAGAGAGAGAGAGAGAGAGAGAGAGAGAGAGAGAGAGAGAGAGAATGAGATAGTAGAGAAGATAGAAAGAGGCTTGAGTTGTCTGAAATTGAAACTGAAATATAAACGAGAGAGCAGGTACGAGAGGAGTAACCTTGTTGGGTGAAGGCACAACCGAAGACGAAGACAAGAGCATAACAGAAATTGATACTATATATATGAGCTTGGTAAGAATTAAGGACTACTTTGTATAAGAGATATTGATAGAGGGCGGAAGATAGAAGAAGAAGAAGAAGGGGTTGAGAGAGTGTTGAGTAAAGGTCGAAGCTGGAGGAGGGAAAATGAGAACAGTCGAGTACATATGGGGTTGTGATAATGTGGAGAAAATGTCACCTCCCAACCAAAAAAAGAGACAAGTAATGAGTTGAAGGAAAAACAGACGTCTGTCTCATAGTCAAAGTCAATAATCAACATGAGGATATTAAGGGCAAGGATTAAACATAATATTCTCGATATTTTTTCAAAATTGTCGTTTTTTATAATTATTGATATTAATTTTATATTTTTTTAATATTTTATATTTAGTCTATTATTTGTCGAATATACAATTTTATATAAAATTTTGGTAAAATTTTCTTCGATATTCGATAGTTTCTCGATATATCCCTCGAGATTTCATTTTTTCGAACTACTGATATTTCCGTGATCGTCGATATTTTAGTCCTTAATTAGGGGATTATGATTAGGGTTGGGCACAGTCCCAGGTTGGCATCACTTTCACAATGACAAGGACCGAGACCGTCAGTCTTTGTCTGGACCAGGCTTGCACATTCTGATTAGGGTTGGGCACAGTCCCATTAGAGCCGACGACACCTCCCCCTCCTTTTTTTAGACATCGGTACGACGTTTTCTGCCGTTGCCGTGACCCATATTGTTGTCTCCACATTAGGGGACAATCCCAAATATGTTTATCACATTAGCGTATATACAATTCCCGTTTGCAATTGTATGATCAAAATCAAGTCTCGTTGGTAATTCCAAATCAACTTCATCTAGAGAACTTGATGATGATCGAATCCACTAAAGATTATGGATCATGATGTCACAAAAGAGCATCGACAATATGTAGTCAATTAAGGTGGTAAGCAATCCATTTGACTAATAACTCAATAAGTAGAGTTATATGAACGTTTCAAGAAACGCTCCATGAGTGCATTCCACAGTACTTTGTGGTCATTACTTTTTGCACAGTGTCATTGAAGACATTGATGTGGCGCTTCAAAGACTTCGAGCGCATGGGATGTGAAATCTCGGCATCTAGGCTTGTTAGCCTGGGGGTCAAAACATGTGGTTTAATCCTTTCTAATGAAAGGTTCCATAGATACCAAGCGAAGATTCGTCTTAGGCATCGAGTACGTCAAAACTCAAAGGAGCAGAATGTTACATTGCTCTTGCATACAAAATCAAGCTGTTATGAGACTCGATAGATGTCACAAACAATGTTTTTAATGGTTTGTCCTTCGGATTGATCATACACAATCAGGAAGAGCCACAAATTGATCAAACACAATTCGGAAAAGATCTCGAATTTATCAAACACAATCCAGTGATAGGTCGGGGTTGATCATACACAACCCGGATAAGGAAACAAGAGTGATCAAACACACTCTTGACCCGCGAATAAAATTCTGGGATTTTTGGCACCTGCACACACAAACTCCCAAACATAGAATGGAGATGGAGAAGGGGAGAAAACACTTTATCTCCCCCGAGTTTATTGAACTTTGAAGAGTTTAGGGTTTAAAATATACCGTAAAATTTCTTCTAAAAACTTAGATTTCTTGATCTAAAGCTCGATCGGCGAAAACAGAAAAGAAGGCGGGGCTGACGGCCGAAAGTGGCGGTCGGGAGCAGTAACAGCGTTGGGACCGAGGCAGGGCCGAGAACTTTTGGTTTGAGAAAGAATTATTTTTTAGGGTTTGGAAAACAAATGGTGGGCTATTAGTTCTAGGGTTGAAGCAAAGTGCATGATAACGTGATGAATGATAAAGTGTAGAGATAAAGAGATAGCAAGAGAATCATCATCTTATTCATTGAAATGTGCCATTTATATAGAGAATTACACAATACCAATATGGTAAGAATATGAATACATAGATCTAGTCAAACTACTTATCATATTGGCATAAGGTCAAGGCACACATAAAGAATATCTAGAAAGATACAAAATATCCTAGAACAAACCCATCTTTTTTACCTGGATAGGTCCACTTTATTTGCTCAATTATTTTATCCTGACCATCTTTTCTCTCTCTCTCTCTCTCTCTCTCTCTCTCTCTCTCTCTCTCTCTCTCTCTCTCTCTCTCTCTCTCTCTCTCTCTCTCTCTCATGACCTCAGCTCGCCCTTGACTATGCTCACCTCCGACAACGATGTTAGCTCGACCTCAACTGCGTCTCCATTTCCATTGACGACGACCTCGCTAGATATCTGATTCGTCAACAACAACCTTGATTGGATCTCTGATTTCGCGACCTTAACCAAATCTCTGATTCCATCGACGACGACCTCGACTAATCTCTAATTCGGTCGACACCAACCTCAACCGAATCTCCTATTTCGTTGACGACCTCGACTAGATCTTCTATTCCGACGACGGCCTCTTGCTCGACCTCGGCTGCATCTCTGATAGATATGTTTACACCAGGAATTAATATTTTACTGGACAGTAATTGTCTAAGTGAATATTAGTTAAATTCATGGTCCACGTCATACCGGCGAGCCCGAAATATTGGGCTTACAAGTGATGGCCCGCCAGCAAAATCGTGCGAGCTGAACGGTAGAGTTCGCATGCGAGATGAAGTTTGCATGCAAAAAGACTTGCGAAGTTATCATGTGAGCTGGATAGCAGAGTTCGCATGCGAAAAGGACTTCACATATAATCAAGGAGTGGACTTCGCACAGAAGATAGAGTCCTAAACATGGAAGCGATATATGCAAGCGAAGTGTAGAGTTCGCATGCTAAAAGCAACGTTTGCATGAAGGGATGCTGGACGTAGTGGTTATCAAGTAGCTAGCTTATCCATATTACTCATTTGATAATTACTCATTGTTGGACGTGGAACAGAACGTTAAGAAGACTAGCTACATCTTTAATTTCATTCAACAAGGAGTCTATATGTAGCAATGATCGATCATGCCAGGTTTCATGCATATCCACGGATTTGTTGGCATCGTCTGGCAGAATCATATCAAAGGTGATGATCCTTGTCGCCTACAATATTTCACCCGTTGAAGAATTCTACAACTTTTTGACTTGTTTTAGGTCAATCTATGGCCTTAAAATAAGTCTACATACTTGATTGGAACTGCGTCACCCAATTACGTGGTTGTCAAGTAAAACGAAACCTTGTGCAACTCAACCGACTATGCAGCGAGGACCGAATCCTTATCAACAACTAGCGAATTCACCTCTATATAAGCGAGTTTGAAGATATGGTCTAGGGACACTCTACAATCTATAAACACAATACAACCTTCAACATAGTTGAAACCGATCGCTTTAGCACCTTTTTTACTTTTCATGTTCCTCGGAGCGTTGCAGTCTCGTTTACTTTCCTTTGGTTGCTCTGCTCGCTACAAACCGCGAGTATCAATATTGGTGGCTGAGAAGCTACTGTAATTAAATCCTTGTTCGCGTGTCCGCGAGGTGCATGGCACTGGAGCCTTACTTTCGTTTGATTAGAAGTACAAGTCAGCGCAATAAAACAACAACACTACTTTCCACACCCACGCGGTGGCACGCCCGCATTCAACCCTAGAAGCATTTGGTACAATTACCTCTCTCTCCCTGTTGAGGAGAGTGGCCAAAACAAGATGTAAATTTCTAATCCCGTCCGGCTTTGGTTTGCCCCATATTGTGTTTGACTAGAGAGAATTTTGCATCGGATTTGTTCAAATGTACGTGTGGTTTAAGAGTTGTGGTTACAAGGAAGGGAAAGTTATGCGATCTGTATATGAGTAGTGAACTCAGATGAGGTGATGATTAAGTTAATAAGGATGAAAGGTGGAGCTATGTGCTTAATTTGTTTGTTCAAATTTTAAAACAAGCAACTCTGTGCTTTGCTTCCCTTAATAGAGATGATCTAGGCAACTGTTTGTGTTGAAAGATGAATAACAAGCTAGTGTGTTCATGATAAAAAAAACTCAGCGCTTTGCTGATAGTCATAGAAATTCTTTTATGTTTGTGTTAGTGATAGTAATTGTTTAATATCTTTAGTTAGTATCTTCATCGTAATAGTATTTGTTCGTATTTGTGTTAGTATCTTTACAACACAGTTATAATACTTTTAAATTGTTGGGAAGAATTTAAAGAAGAGAAGTGCACATCCTGACATGAGAGAAATGCACCACCTGATATGAGAGATATATAACACAATACTAGGGTTTGATGATGAGAATAAGTTGGGAAAATTGTAAATTTAAATTGTTGGAGTTAGAGGGATGGTGGTGGAAGAATGTTAAGATGAATATTGATGATGAAAAAGCTTAGGGTGGTTTTAAGTTGGACTATGACCAAAAAAAATAAAGAGATTACCGATTGCTAGGATGTATCCATGTTTCTCTACTTAGATTATTGGAGTTGTTTTTAAATGTTCTCTTTATTGGTTAGGATTCCGGTTGAGAAAGCTTTCGAGGACAATCCCGAGTCGGGACACGCTTAGTCACCTTGATTGTGAGTTGGACTTTGTTTTATAGAAATACATGCAATTACTTTCTTTGATATTGAATTTCTTTATTTTTTGGTTTAATATCATTAAGATTTCTCGTAAGTGAAGTATATTGTCACTATGCGATTTCTTGTTTATGATTTGAAGTAAATATGTTTGAGTTCAAAGAAAGAAACTTTCCGATGGCTTATTTGATTTTTATGAGTAAAGTATTGGTACGTTGAAAAGAAAGGAATTTTCTAAATGCTTATTAGTTTCATGCTTCAAGTTTTGATACGTTTACGAAAGGAAAGAATCTCTTTGTTGGTGTACCGTGGTTTGGTTGGTTAAGGTGTTTAACTGACAACTTTGAGGTTATGAATTCAAATCTCATTGACATATGTAGGGTGTGTGAGTTATTAATAAAAAGTTTTTTTTTAAAAAAAAAATATCATCTTTAGATGGCAAGTAAAAATGTGTTTAACTTACCTTACTAGTACCCAACCTAGCGAGATACTACAGTATTTTATTAGTCTTCAGGTTACGTGTACGTATTCCTCGCCGCTCTGCTTGTGTATCGGCGGACACACAAGTGCATGACCAACTCCCCCCGCTTTGCTTGTTGCGCACAGGTGTATGACCAGTTCCTTCCCTCACCACACCCCCCCCCCCTCGCTCTGCTTATGTTGATTTCGCTCCACATAAGTGCATGACTAGTTGTTCGCCAGCTCTGCCTATTATGACTAGTTCATTATTGGTGGATGACCAGTTATTAGGGTACAAGTTTGGTAATGTTTTGAGTTAAAGTTATTTATAGAAATATGAGTTTGCAAGAAAGTATTCAATTCACTCATACATACTACCTTCAGTGTTCTCATGAGATTTCTTTGAAATTATGTGATTATCTTCGTCATATGTTTACCTTACTTTCTTTAATTTGGGCTACACAGGTCCACCTTTGATTCTAAGCTAGAATCTAGGAGCGGGTCTGTCAAAGAAGTTAGAATCTCAAGCTCACGACGCACTTGAAGGGAGTTGAAGTTGTAATTTGAAGCAAGAATTCAAGATTGAAGATGGACATATCACAAATGAGGATTGGAAGGTTTGAAAGACAGAAAACAAAAGTTAAAAGAGAGAAACCCAAAAAACTTACCGTTGCCATAGTTGTCGTTGTGCGTCGCGGCCGCTGCAGTCAAGCAG
This sequence comes from Fragaria nilgerrensis, assembly GCA_010134655.1. Taxonomy (NCBI): domain Eukaryota; kingdom Viridiplantae; phylum Streptophyta; class Magnoliopsida; order Rosales; family Rosaceae; genus Fragaria; species Fragaria nilgerrensis. The sequence goes on along the minus strand of CM020979.1, from coordinate 22,172,963 downwards.
TCGTTGTCGACGGTCAATCCGAGGCAGATGAGAGGCTAAGAGTTGAGACCGAGAGAAAGGCAGAGGAGAGAGCTAACTGTTTGTGTTGGGGTAGTCGGGTTGATTAGGTTTTGACGAAATTTTTTTTGAAAAAATAAAAAATAAAAAAAATCACTACCCAGCCCCGCCTAGGCAGCTAAAAATCAGCCAGCCGCCTACACCCACCGTTTTCAATGAAATCGAGACGACCTTGGGGCGATGGACGCCTAGGCAGCAGCCCAGGACGTTTTTTAGAACCATACTCACTGCATACCTAGAGCAGGCAAGGCATTTTGATTGCACACACAAGACTGTAGCCTGACTTGCCCTACACAACTAATATAAGGACTTATTGCTTGCATAAAGTATAACCAAACTAAATAACTTAAATAAATAAAAACTAAAAAAAAAACACAGTTTGAGCAAGGCCCAACAAGTGAGCCCAAACCCAGACACACCCCCAGGCAACATGGATCTCATAGCCAGAATGTAGGACCCAGCCTGATATTGATCGAACCCCTCCGTTGAAGGAGAAAGTCAATTTTTACAGCCACTAAAAGCTCGGACAATGAACTGGGAGTGAGGACGAGCATCCGAACTAGATTAGGTTCTAAACCCTTTTCAAAAAAAAAAAAAAAAAAAAACTCGAAAAATGAGTAAAGGTGAAAATGATAGTCATTTACCGTACAAATGAAGGTAGACCCAGATGGTAAAAATGAATAAAGGTGAAAATGATGGTCAATTCACTTTAACGATTTGATTGTCGGGGAGCTTTCTAAGTTCAATGCTTTCTTTTTACTTTCCTTCAATTAACTTTGTAAGTATAAGTGTCGCTAGCACATTGAATCAATAAGGACAACCATATCTTTGCTACATTACGATATTTTCTCGAAATTTTCCTTCAAAAATTTCATTTTTGGATAATCGATATTTTCATAATCTTCGATGTTTTAGTGATTGGCATGAACAATACAATTTATTAGACATTATTAGAGAGAAATATGGTTTTTCACGGATAAAATGAATTTGGATATGTAATTATATATTTTTGAAGAATGACGCTAAGTCATTTTATTGATCAAATAAAGTAGGAGAACAACACATACATAACTCACTCTTGTGGGCTACACAAAAATCGAATTATGCTAAAATAACCTATGAAACTCAAGCAAAATCTAAGCAACTCAAGTCATTCTAATGTTGCAAACCTTGAAATCGGCATCTTGATCAATAATCAGTAACTATCGGATTTATCCAACTTATTTAGAGCATCTTTAGCAATGCTAGTCATTTTAAAGTTAAATTTTAGTCAAATTAGCTAAAATGTTACTTTAGAAATGTGGTTCCATTAATGCTCTCTATTTTAGCTAGCATTACATCAACATTATTCTTCAAATAGAAATTAAATAGTTTAAATATATTTATATATCATAGAAAATATTTTACAAGGAATGTATTAAATTATAGCTAACCTCATCTGAGTCATCTCGCTAGCTAAATATAGCTAGCGAGATAGCTAAAAGTCATAATAGCTCAAGTTTGGCTAGTCTGCTGGAGCTCCTAAAACATAAAAAAAAAAAGCTAAACACGCTCTCTAAAATAGCTAAGGAGTCAAAGTGTCATTTTGGCTAGCCACTTTAGAAATGTGGCTGCATCAATGCTCTTTATTTTAGTTAGCATTACATCAACATTATTCTTCAAATAGAAATTAGAGGAAAATTCAGTTTAGTACCCTGAACTTTGGTGTTAAAATCAGTTCAGTCTCTCGTTTCGAAAATCCATCTTTTTAGTCTCTTAACTCTCAAATGACTACACTTTAGTCTAAATTTTGATGTTGGCTCCGAAAATGACGTCAGGTGTTGTCTAAGTTTGATTGTCTAATATTTTTCAGAATTATGCACCTATTTGGTTGTTATGCAGTAGCTTTTATTGACAAGCTTGCAAATTTAAGGGTTTTGCTCTTATATGTTGTTGAGTTCATTTTTTGGTGCTTTTGCTTATGTTACTTTAGTAGATAATTTTGGAGTTTAAGGTCAGGTGTTGTTAATGTGTGGAAGTTTGGATTCAGTTTGATTTTTTTTAAGAAGAGATTCGTTTTGGATTGTATCAGTCTTTTTTTTTTTAGTCATTTTCGGAGCCAATATCAAAATTTAGACTAAAGTGTAGTCATTTGAGAGTTAAAAGACTAAAAAGATGGATTTTCGAAATGAGAGACTGAACTGATTTTAACACCAAAGTTCAGGGTACTAAACTGAATTTTCCTCTAGAAATTAAATAGTTTAAATATATTTATATATCACATAAAATATCTTATAAGGAATGTATTAAATTATAGCTAGCCTCATCTGAGTCATCTCGCTAGCTAACTCATCTGAGTCATCTCGCTAGCTAAATATAGCTAGCGAGATAGCTAAAAGTCATAATAGCTCAAGTTTGACTAGTCTGCTGGAGCTCCTAAAACATCCATAAAAGCTAAACACACTCTCTAAAGCCCATGGGAGGCCCTTCGGCCCAGAGGGCTAAAGCCCGGCCCAACCCGCGACAAAGCCCATTGAAGCCCAGCCCTATGGGCATAAGGTCGGGTTAAGGGCAGGGGTGTTTAAAGCCTTGGCCCGGCCCGTTAAAGCCCGACACAAGCCCGCTTTGCCCGGCCCGTGAAGCCCTTAAATATTAAATAATAAGCTTTTTTACATGTGGCCTTCGATTCCTTTGTCGAGATCACCGAATTGAAGATCCGTTAGTCGTAGAGATCGGATTTGTGTTTCTCCCATGCTCTTTGGGATATGTGTTTCTATGTTACTTGATCTATAATGCTACTATATGTTACTATGATTTATGTGTTTTTGCTGTCTCAAGATCGGATAATTAGATTCGTCACCTTCAGCAACGAAAAGAGAAAGAGCTCGTCTTCGGCTTTGGCTTTGATAGAAGTCTGGCGAGATCACACAAAAATAAAGCAGAAGAACAGAGTCAGAAAAAGGCCCGGCCCTGCCTTGCTCAATCAGTTGGGCCCGGCTTGACCCGGTTAGGCTCTATAAAGCCCAGCCCATGGGCTGCCCTAAGGCTTAAGAATTTCCCTTATGTCCGGCCCAGCCTGGCTTTGAGATTAAATATTTTACCTGAAAAGTCTGACCCGGCTCAGCTTGAGCCCACTAGTTTTGGGTCGGGATGGGCGGGCCGTGCTCAATGACGACCCCTAAAGTAAAGAGTCTGTTAAAGATGCTTTTAGAACCCATGATCAAACTATTCATCCCCATGATCAAGGCTACTAAAACTAGGGCTGGGCATGGGACGGGACAGGACAGAATTAGGGTCATCCCACGGCCCGTCCCGGACATTGCACACGGGACAGGATCGGGACGGGCCTTCCGTTTTTAAGACTTGATCCCACGCAAGTCCCGTCCCAAACGGGACCGGGACGGGACGGGCCTAATCCCGCCATCCCGCCACAATTACTTTCTTTCCTCTCGCCATCGTTTTTGAGTAATTCCCTCTGCATTCAGCCATTCACAAATCACAATCATGTTTTCCAGTATCAATCCACAATATGACATTCATAAGGAGAATAGACATAGCATAATCAACAGTATAACTAATTCATATAAACTATTTGCTTCTAAACTAATGATCTTGCCTGATGATTTCTCTAACCAATGATAGATTTCTCTCTAACGATTGCCATAACACTCAATATCAAGTATCCAAATCTCACTTCCATTACATCTCTCAAAGCCTAAATTTGATCGCAACCATCCTAATCAAAAAACAATCAAAACAAGCAGCGAGCTAGACAGAAGCAAACACAGTGAGAAAAATAATGGACCTGATTCATGAGTTTCAATGAAATTAGGAGTAGAGCTGCAGAATTTGGTACATTGTGAAGCTTAAAAGCATGAGAGAGAGAGAGAGAGAGAGAGAGAGAGAGAGAGAGTGAAAATAATCTTGCCTGACGAAGGAAGCGGCGGAGGAGGAGGAGGCGTGGTGCTTGTTGTGCTGCTTTGTTTGGAAGACCCAGTCACGCTCCGAGAAGTCGCGCTGGTCCCTAGAAGATTGGGGTTGCCTCCTCGCCGGTGAGGAGGAAGTGGAGGAGGAAGCGGAGGAGGAGGAATCGGGCGGTGAGATGCAGAGGCGAGGAGGAAGCGGGCAGTGGAGGAGTTTGAAAGAGAGACTGAGAGAGTGAGGAGGAAGCGGCCGATTGGTAATGGATTTGGTATTAGGGAGAGATTGAGGAGGAGTTCGCGCGACTGCAAGAGAGTGAAAGAGTGAGAGACTGAGAGAGTGAAACTATGAAAGAGTGAAAGAGAGTTGGTATTAGGGTTCAAAAATGAAAGGTTGAGATCAAAACATCTAAAAAAATCAATGGCTGAGATTACTCTATATTTTACACGGGCCTGACTGGCCTCAACTTTTCAGTCCCATGTCCTGTCCCGTTGTTTCTCTACGGGACGGGTCTAGTGTTTTTAGACATAGATCCCGTCCTATCCCGTCAAATTTTGGGACGGGACCGGGATTTAGGTTTTTTATGCCCACCCCTAACTAAAACTCTGCGAAACTGGATCAGCCCAAATACCAACTGACCGAAGGCCCTTGTCGCCGGTGAAATCGCCATGGGTCACGAACTTCGAGCACCCATACCTCCGGCCCATACACTACTCGATCAGATGCATCAAGCCTTGTGAGATGAGGAACCCCATCACAAAAACCAGACTTCTCTGAGATAGAGAAACCGATTCCATGTCTTCCAAATCGAACTCCAAAGAACCCAATCCAGAAAGCAGTAAAAACAATGAACCAAAGCCCCCTGCGTGCCAGAGCACGGCCTTGACCGACTCTCAAGATTGAATCGAAATTGATTCGACTACTGAAAAACAAGGCCAAGCCTAGGCTAAACCCTAGGCGGCGGCTTGAAGGAGAAAAGAGAAGTGAGCATTCTCATCGCTTGAACAGCTTGCCAACTAATCTACTTTTTATTGAAGTATAACAAAATATTTTCTTTAGAGAAATTTTAAATACACACCCCTAATATCTTAATACACACCTCTTATTTAATACACCACCTATCAAATTTTTTATTTCATTATACTTAATACACATCTCAAACTGTCTAAAATGCCTTTAATTTATGAAATATTTTGTTATTTAATATAATTAATATATATTTAATTACTATTTGGTACCTCTTTTTACATATTATTTCGTCTAATTTTTGTTAGAAATTTTTGGTTATCATCATTCAATTTATAATCAAATGATTATTGTTATATTCCAACTCCAAATCACTAATACAAGTTTTCAAAATTCACAAGCTAGTACAATTGTAGAAGTACAGTAGCTATTAAACATAGATAGCTAATTTTTCGATAAAACATGTCATGATAAAGATACAGTACTTGACAATATGATCTGCAAGATCAAACTAAAGCTGATAAAGATAAAGTACTTGACAATATGATCTGTAAGATCAAATTAAAACTGATACGGATACAAAAAAAAAAAGACAACCCAAATGAATTGTGGAGAATAATTGGGGTTAGGGGAGAAGACGTGCTTTCGACGATTTTAGGGTAAAAGACGTTGAAAAGAATACTTCTAGCGTGATTTTTTTGTTAATAATAGATGTATGTTTTGGTCATTTAGCTTACCTATAAAATCTCAATAGAAACATAAAATAATATGGGTGTGTATTAAAAGATTAGGGGTGTGTATTTAAAATTTCTCTTTTCTTTATGCAAGCTATATATAAAGAAAAATAACAATACCACTGAAAACATAATCTGTTAAACACTTAAACGTACTGCATAGATATTCCTCACGAATGAACATCACTTTAGCTTGACTGAGCTTGTGCATGCAGAATCGACAGTTTGAGATCCAACAGTGATAGAGATGTTACAATCGGTATGACTAAGGGCCTTTTTATGGAAGATCTTCAACATGCTTCCCTTCCCATGAACCACAGTGTGTGAAGTAAAATTCACTACCCCAACTGTAGTCAAGTCTCTTTGAAAGTTCGCATCAAATGCCAGTTTGTCTGCTAATATATCCATGGAAGTCGTGATGTTGTAATTCTTGTGAGATGGAATCGTACCTTCTTCGAGTGGTGCTTCAGCTATAACTTTGCCACGATAACTGATATGAGCTGTGCTATTGTCATACTTGAAGCTTCCATAGTTGCGATTTTTCACTGTGATCAAAATTCCGATTGATACATTAAATCTTATCACCGGAAAAACTATTACATGAAAGCTTTCTAGGTTGATCGGCCTTGCCACAATGTCAGGTTCTTTGAGCTTGAAGACTGTGAGGAATAGAACGACTAGAACCACTAAGATGGTGATTAAGAGAATGCCTGTAACAGTAGCACATATTTTCCAGCCTCGATGAGAAACCATTACAAAGAATAAGGATTGTGTAATTTGATTTTGGAGCTATGAATGATCGGTGTTGCAACTTTATTATATACAAAGTCATTATGATATAAACGAGAAAGGAAGATGTATAGTTTATTAGTAATATTTGAGGTGCATATTTTATTTACTAAAGGACAAAATATTAGATCGTACTGTGTAACAATGAACTTGGAAGACGATATAATTAAGGTATCATTGTTTTATCACATGGGTTGTTTTTGTTTGGATTAATTTCAGTTTACCCCCTTAAGGTTTGTGGTTGACATCGTTTCACTCTCTATATTTTTAAGTTTGAAAATTTACCTCCTAATGTTTCCAATTTTCATAAATCAAGCTCAATTGCTAAAATTTCATCTAATTTGGAGGTTAAATGCTAACATGAAATCTTAGAAAAATGTCATAAAATGCGATTTATGTGGTTATATGACTATTTTAGCGTTTTTAGTGAGTTATAAAGTTAAAATTAACGTTTGAATTGGATGGAATTTCAGCAATTAGGCATGATTTATAAAAATTTGAAACTTTAGGGGGTAAATTTTCAAAATTAAAAGTATTGGGATGAAACGATGTCAACCCCAAACCTCAAGAGGGGTAAACTAAAATTAATCTCGAGAATATTGTATTTCGACAACGATCTAATTCATCTCGAGGATATTGTATTTTGACCGTGACATAATTCACTGTCCTCATTGTCATACAGTGGCGTAGCCAAGAAAACCAACTAAAAAGGTCATAATATATATAAATAGTGACGATCATATTGAACAATATCATTAATTAAAAAAATTTACATGAATTTGTTTATGTTATTCTTCGGATAGTTTAAGAACATAAATCATTACAATATGGAAAAATAACAAGTTTCTCTAAAACAGCTAAATCTGTTCATGACAATTCCTCATATGTTATACTTTTTTCTTGATGACCAATTTCATTATCAAATATTCTTTCATGATATATAGATATACATACATAGTCCGAATCTAAGATGACCTCATTAAACTCTTAAAGCAAGAGCAAGGATGTTTTTAGTTCTAGCATGTATTTTGACAATCAAAACCACCCATTCCCTACACTATGCCATTTCCTGCCTCAGACGACACTACAGTTGTGTCGCCTGATAAAAATCGTAAGTGTCGCCTTCTAACATGTTGTTGATGAGGTTCTAGCATGTTGAGATAAGGCAACACGGTATATGTCGCCTGATAGTTTAAACGACGACATGCTAGAAGGCGACAAAAATGTTATTGATGAGGTTCTCCGACAACACAAATGTTATGCTTTAAGCTTTCACTTGGTCTATTGCATGACAGGTTTTTTTATTTTTGAATTAAAGCTGTACAAAAGGAATCAGACATACTGAAAACAAAATCTTGCATTTAATTTCACCCATAAATGTTACAAAAGATGAAAGCTCTTACACAAGAGTTTACAAGATAGTACAATGTGCATTTGTTGCTTTGCAGGATTTTCCTCAACCAATTACTATAGTGTTTGCAAGCCTCCTCTTAACAGATTTAACTGTTTAAGTAACTCTTACCTTTCCAAATGAGAGACCTCAAGCAATAACACTGACATCGGAAGCAACATTTCAGGGCTGAGAAAAAGGGATGTTCTTTAGTCCATGTCATTACCAATTTGCCATTGTATGTGCTACAAAAGAGCTGGGGTTTATCTTCAGTCCTCTCCACAAGTTTGGTTGCTTTGCAGCCTTGACCTAACATATGAGTATTGCACCCCAAGTAGTTCCCGCACATAGAAAAATAAAACTTATTTAGCTTGAGTTTGAACATACAAATCATACATTCAATATGTGATTATAAGAAATTAATATTGCAGTAGCGTTTTAGCTATAAATGAGAAAACAATCAGAATGCAACATGCAAAGAACAACAGATCTGATTAACATTGTGAGCCCAGAGAAAGCCAATATCTTGATGTTTCTAAAGCAAATAAAATTTTATGATATAAAAAATGGAACACTACAAGAATGGGGCATACACAACCTCATGCTCCTATATCCACTAATAAGTTAGTGTTTACATGCAAATCCAAACATTACACCTTTCAAGAAGCCAAAAGCTCAAAATACATGCTTGTAGAATTATAACCAAAGTCACAAAAGCAAAGCTAGCATATGAATAAAGAAACTAGCTAAAAACTCAAAAAGCATACTTGCATAATTATAAACCAAGTTGCAAAAAAAGAAAAGCTATCACATGGATGAAGAAAGAAATATTATTTCTATCTTTCTGCAATGCATAAAGCAGTACAGGCAGATGCTGATGAACATGTTATTTGAACTTTGTCGAGTGGGCCAGTATACAAATAACTGGCACACACACTTAACATGTCAATTACATATAGGGAAACACAAATTATTGTATAAAAGCAAACAGGGTATATGACAACAACCTCAAGAGCAGCGTTGGCCTCACGGATGGCAGCATTAGATTTTTTTCATTTTTATGTACACACTGGCTGTTAAAATAAATACATAAACAGAATCAGCTAATTAATAGTTAAATGCAAACAGAGAAATAGCAATGAAAATAGGAAATCCAAAGAACTCAAACCTCTGGTGCCGTACATAAGGCTCGTACAGAGAAATGTCCTAGATCAGCAAACATAGCTTCAGCTCCTGCAAAGACAAACCGATGCAATGGTGTATTTAAACAAGTTCTTGAATCCACAAGACAAATTGATATAGGAAAAGAAAATGGCTATCACATGAGAAGATTCATTAAATATCCTTAGGCTCTACAAAAAAGAACTGGCATATTATATTTAGAGAGGATTTCCATAAAAATCAAGTTTCTACTCCATGGAACTACCAAATTTGAAGTTTGGATATTTTTTTTGGGTACTCCATAATAACACCATAAGCAATCCAAGTAGAAAGAGCTAGTAAGGTCAGCAGAGACACTTTAGTTTCAACAGCCATAGATCTATACATCTGTCGATTGGGGTTTAGGCAAATGAGTATAGTTCAAGCCAAACCAAATGTTACTAGCTGTTTGTTTTATCATAGATATGCCTGGCCAGTGAATCATTACCCTCCTAACATGAGAAGCAGACATCTCTTTCACTTAAAAGAAGATAATAGATATGTGTCATCTGGTAGAGGTATCTTAAAAACTTTGCTATTCTCTACTGGTCTTCTTAAGGTTCAAAGTTGAGATATACCTGTTATGCATAAAACACAACCACCAAGAGCATTTCTCAATATCATTCAACACCTAAAGGACCCAATAAATACATCAATCTATTAACCAGATTCCTATCCAACACATTATTCAAGATCCTTACCTCAGCCCATATTTGATGGAATCTGCCACCCCCTACATATCTCTTCTCCAAAGTCTTCAGTTCACCGATTTCTCTATTCCTCTTTTCCAATCTTATCTTCAGCTTCCCCACTTCAATTCCAAAATAAAAGGCAGTAGATTAGAGTTTTTAAGTCCAGAACGTAATGAAGACATCCACCAGGAGGAAAGCGACGAAAATGAACATTGGTGGCGGAGCTGCGGTGGCTCACGCGCCGACGATGGCGTGTGAGAAGCATCTAGGCGGAGCCGATGATCGGAAATTGAGGGCTTTGGCTATTGGAGAGCCCTAGACTTCAACCACGGTGGCTGTGAACCCGAGAGCCAGCTGAAAGTGGCGAATCGAGCTCGTCAAAACCTAGGGTTTCCGGCGAAAGCAGGTCGAGGTGCCTGAGTCGTAGTGCCTTGCTTCCTTTACGCTCCAAGATGTTGGCTGTGAGGAGAGAAGATGAGACCGGAGGCAGAGGACGGAGCTGAACAAGATGGCAGAGGCTTCAAGGCTGCTTGAGGTAACTATGGAGATGTACTTCGTCGATTTGGGTTGGGTTTTGATCAAAATTGAATTTGGAGTCGTTTGGTGTAGGTGGTTTTAGGTGACGATGGCCGGAGCTAAACTTTCCAGCGAGGCAGTGAGGGAGGGAGAGAGTTGTCGATGGAGAGGAGAGACAGAGAGAGAGAGAGAGAGAGAGAGCGGCTGGAGAGAGTGAGTTTAGGGTTTTCCCTTCTTTCCTTTTATACTATAAGTGAAAAGACACAGATGTTGCGCCAACTTTTTCCAAAAGTGCGTTTTTTTTTTTTTTCAAGAATTGCATATATTTTCCTTACGCATAGACATATTTGTCTAGCTACAAGATCAAACAGGGGAAAACCAAATTTAATTGTTGAGGGTATTCTCTCTAAAGGTATTACAGAAACTAAAAAGTAACTATAAGACAACACATAAATGTTGTCCTATTAACAAAAAAATTTGTCTGTAAAATGAAATGGTTTGGAGGGAATCCACTTAAGTTAAAATTAAAGCTAGGGTTTCGTTTACCTCCAAAGTCATAAATTACTCTATTCTAATATCAGCCAACACATAAATGTTGTTTTATTAACAAAAAAATTTGTCTGCAAAATCAAATGGTTTGGAGGGAATCCAGTCAATCCACCTAATTTAAAAGGCTAGGATTTACCTCCAAAGTCAGAAATTACTAAATTTCAGTATCAGCCAACACATAAATGTTATCTTATTAACATCATTAAGTAAAATTTTCACACAAGTTGTCAATTCATAAAAATTCAATATCAGACAACACATAAATGTTGTCGGATTAACATAATTAAGTAAAAATTTCACACAAGTTGTCAATTCAATAAAATTCAATATCAGCCAATACATAAATGTTGTCTTATTAACATAATTTCACACAAGTTGTCAATTCAATAAAATTCAATATCAGCCAATACATAAATGTTGTCTTATTAACATAATTAAGTAAAATTTTCACACAAGTTGTCAATTCAATAAAATTCAATATCAGACAACACATAAATGTTGTCGGATTAACATGAGTAAATTTTTCACACAAGTATTGGTCAATTTGGAAATCTCTCCAAAAGTTGAGAAAATATAACCTTCATAGCTAGACGACCTATAAGTGTTGTCCGAATGTAACTTTCATTTTGACAATTGAGACTAAAATAGACCTCTAGCTTTTTTCACCAACATATATGTATTTTCCCAAAAACATACCTTTTTTTCAAAGAAAATTAGTATTGTCTAAGTGCATATTCCACCAACACAGAAAAAAAATGTGTCGCCCCGAAACCCCGAACCATATTTAATTTTGTTTGTGTCGCCTGATGGATGTTGCCTGATGCAGGAAATGACATAGTGCTAGTTACTTACCCACATATGAATCCTACAAAAATTTAGGCAAAATGAAAAACGTTTAACCATTTGATTAGCACAATATTCGTTTTAATTTTATCTAACGGCCTACAATTGTTTACATCAATTTGAATGACCAAATGATTATGGAATTAGTTGAAATTTTGTAGACATGTTTCTTACATATGAATCTAGAGGATCAACGGTTGAGATCGTTAAAAGAAGTCATCTACTAATGTAAAATAGTAGAAATCCTCAAATTCTTAAAGTAAGGAGGTCATCTTTAGATCTTGTCTCTGTACATACATACATACATATAAACTATAAGTGAAAATATGCAAAAGACGCATTCATCGATTAATGAGGCAATGTAAAGATGTAATAAAAATAGAATCAATAAGTTCCCTCCACATATTTATAGTGAATGAGCCAAACATTTTAAAACACTTTCTTTTCTCTTAAGTTACAAGGGTCAAAAATTATAGCAAAATATAATATATGCATGCGGAACCTCTAATTATACCAACCAATCATGGTTTGGTCAAAAACTTAGAGAGGTCATATGTACCTCCTCGCCCTACCGTAGCTACGCCACTGCTGTCATATATAAGGAAAAAACTTATCTTGTTGTGGGAACCTATGCCAAGCGCTTTACTTATGCCTTGCGCATGCATTCTCAACAAACTACTCACATGTTGAGTGCCTCTCAACCAAACACGTGAACACAATGTGCGGTTCGATCTAAGGCGCATGTCTATAAGCTTATTTCCATGACGGGCGTAATTGTATATCTTTTTCAAAAAAAATAGAGAAACTTATCTCTTTCTTTATCAAAAGCAAAAATAAGTGTAAATAAGACACTTTGTAGCACGTCAATGCGTGTAAGACTCTAATGGAACTCAGCCAAAAAATATTTGATTAGTAATGGTACAAGATGAACGATTTTGAGTGAGACTAAACCTAAAAATCTTACAATCACACATAAGAGTCATAACTATATGTAATAATTTTTTCTCTCAAAATTTTTTGGTGCCACTTGAGTCCCCACTACAGGAAATATCGACTTAGCCGACGAAATTTTTTTAATTTCGTCAGCTAAGTTCTTCTTTGTCGACGGAAACAGAACCGTCGTATAGGACACCACATCCGTCGCCTAAGATCCATTTAGGCGACGGAAAATGACTGTCGAGGACTTCCGTCGACTAAAACATTCCTATTCGACGAAACATCATTTGTCGTCTAAGTTCCGTCAGCTTAGTAAACCCTAGGCGACGAATATTTTCCGTCGGTAATATTTCGTCGGCTCAGTAACTCTTAGGCGACGAAAATTGACTTTCGACACACTCCGTCGCCTAAGATCTTCCTAGGCGACGACATATTAATCGGTAAAGATGGTCTTAGGCGATGAACCATGTTCCGTTGGCTTAGTTAGTCCTGGGCGACGAACACTGTTCCGTCGGCTTAGTTAGTTTTGGATGACGAATATGTCTTTCTTAGCCGACAAACTGTTCCGTCGACTAAGAAATTGTACTATTGCTTGACACAAAGCAGAACGAATATATTTTTGTTGACGCATTTTGTCTTAGGCAACGAAATATTCCGTCAGCTAAGTAAACACATTATTTATACAACTTCTGCCTAGAAGAGAACGTAGAAGAAAGACATAGTCTAGCTCCCCCCCCCCCCCTCACATAATTCATCCAATCCAAATCTAGTTTTGGAAGTTTTTCTTCATGAATTTGATCGATTTTAAAGAGCTGCTTCTCTCCTAATTGGTATGTAACTACTTTAATTCATCTACTTTCTTCATTTATGCATATTTTCCGGCGACTTTGCCGGCGGTCCAATTTTGCCGGTCCAATATTACTGGATTGAATTGCTTGATGCATGCATGATATATGTAACTTTTGATAGTGTATATACATGTTGAATATGTTTGTGTGTATAATATGTTTGTTCGTATAATCTGTGTGTATACGTATGATATGTTTGTATATATGTGTGTATAATATTATGTTTTTGTATATATATATATATAGTTCCTATCTAGATAGAAGCTTCACTTTGAAATTAAAGTGTGAAATTTCTTATTTGACTCACTTTTCGGTCATATTTCCACATTTCCACCATTCAGTTTGTAGAACCTAATGCGTAGATCACTTCTGTCAAGTTTCATTGAATTTGATGATCGTTTAGGTTTTCATAATTATTATTTACACAAACAACTCTGAATAGACAGATTTATAGTCCGTTCGTTGATTTAATCTAATTCAGTACCTTAACGATTACCAATTTAAATGAAACTTAGTAGGAGTGATCTATACATTACGTTTTACAAACTGAACGGTGGAGATGTGGAAATATGACCGAAAAATGAGTCAAATAAGGAACTTGACACTTTAATTTCAAAGTGAAGTTTCGCTCTGGATATGAACTGTATGTATGTGTGTGTGTATATATATATATATCTAACTTTTGTGTGTGTATAATTTTTAGAGTATATATATACACTTATATATATCTTTAGCTTTTGTTCGTATGATTAATAATTATGTGAATAATATGTTTATCAAATTTTCATTTTCATGCAAATCATTTGTGTATTCAAATAATAAAAAATAAAATGATGAATTATGTAATTAAGAATTTTAATATTCTTATACATTCATCAATATATTGTTACCCTTAGAAATCACGTTCGAGAACTATTATGTTACAACTGTGTCTAACAAAATGGTTTTCGAATTGTCCCATATTTGGACAGTTTGGGAGCATATGACATTGAGATTCCGTTTGTTGTTGGTGCGTTTCGTTTTCGGTTGTGGGTATATATATTTCGACAGGATCTTCCTTTGTTGTTCCTCGAGTGCATATTAGGTATAGATATTCGTGCACTTGGGAACTGTAGGGAGATACTGCAGAAATTTTCTCACATATGCGAATTCGAAACGCCCCAACAACAAATGAAATCACAATGTCATGTTCTCTCAAACAAGATTAGGGCCCTAACCGGAGGCATAAGGTGAAGATTATAGGTGTGAACAATGTACATTAATATATCTTATATATAGCATTTGACTTGTGATAGTATTTCCGTACAATCTACCTCCCAACATGTGTATGAGGAAGGAGTACAATTTTCTTACGCTTATGGTTCCAAGGCCGTATTCTCTAGAAAAGTGTTTGGATGTGTACATGAGACCATTAATTGACGAGTTCCAGGAGTTAATATTTTTCATGTATTAGAGACTCTCCTTGGCAAACAAGCGGAACTGTGGGGAGAAGACTATACACCACCACACGGGGTCTTCTTCTATCATCTACACAATGGAAGAACTCAGAATACAAAGGGAGCGGCTTCTAATAATCAAAGGTTTTGAAAAGACCTATGTCAGGGAGGGTGATGAAGTTACAACCAAGCATTATGTAAGTGTCTCTCCTTTTACTATTATGTAAGCTTATCAATTCTAGTCAAGCATGTGTAAATCCGGCTATTAGTATATATATGAGACCATTAAGTTGAATGTAGACACTGTCCAATTAGAATGTCATGTTTTCTTGCTTCTTCCAAAACAAAACAAAAAGTATTATTATCATTGTCATTAATTAAGATGTATAGTTTTAGGATGAGAAGCTAAGTTTTCCTGTGATGGGATTGGCGTGAAGCCTAGTTTTAGGGTGAGAAGCCTAGATTTGGTGCATTAGAGACTAGTAATTGGAAGGCATAAGACTGAGTTATCTATATATGAGTAGTGTTATATAGTTATATATAGTAAGCACTGAATAGGGATGACTTGAGTTAGCACTGAATAGGGCTAACAGTAGGCACTGTCCAATTAGCTAACAGTAGGCACTGAACAAAGTGTATTGGCTAAAACCAGGGAGTGATAGGAAAATCTTGTTGGTATATATATACACATATATGTGTGTTTCTAGGGAGTGAACATACATACTCGTTTTCTATGTTTAGGGAGTGAGATTACTTTAGCTTCATATCAATAATGTGTTTCTTTATCTCTAAAATTTGAAAACAAGAACATGAGTCATTGGTTCTTAGAGTTGGTATATATATGATCAAATTAGCAACTTCATTCTCAAATAGTTGAATAGCAGCCTTGCATGACTGAGTTGCTTGATTATATTTATTGGCATGGTGAATAAAGTGTTTTGATTTTCTCTTTTCTCTTTTGTGTGGCCTGTTAAAACAAAATTTTGTTTTAAATGTTTTGGTAGGGCAGTTGAATTATAGTGAAAGAGTTTGGTGTGCTTTGATAATCTAGGTAAATTGTAGTGAATTTCTAAAGTGAATTATAGAAGTCTAAGTGCAATTAATAACAGCAGATAATGCAGCGCCCCAGGATGCCTATATGCGTGTCCCGGGATACCAGCAACGCACCTATGACATGCCAGGGGTGCACCCTGGGGTGCGCATGCAGACACCCCGGGGTGCTGCATTATCTGGTGTTCATACAGAGGACATGAAGATATGACACTGTCTATTCCACTAGTTTCATTAGAGTACCAGTTTAAGTCTCATCTTCTGCATTGAACAGTTTGCCTCCTTAGAGAGCTTTGATGGTGTAGGTTGTAGACCACTTCCCTTCTTTTGTTTGATACAATTTTAGCTTATTGAAATGATACAAAGCTTTTGGGCATCCAATAGTCTTATATTTGGCCTTCTGTATTGCATTTGCTTTAAAAGTTGCAATTGTTATTGATCACATAGAGCAATATGCTGTAATAACTTGTAGAAACATCTTAATACATGATTGTGAATGGGGATTCTTTGGTTCAGAAAAAGTGCAACAGGTGCTTATGATTGTACACACTTTGTTAATACATGTTTTGTTTATTAATTGATGTATTTTAAATGCAGAATGACATGGTTGATGAAGTCAATAAACAAAATAATGCATTTAAAGAACAACACCCTGATGTGACGGAGGAGGAGATTATGGAAAGTGTTCAATCCTAACAAATTAAGGTGTTGGGTACGGTACTCAAAACTCGGAAAGGAAAGGAGATCAGAGGGGTGGGACGAGGAGGCGAGGAAGACTTGAGCCATTCTTCAAATGGTTCCACTTCACATAGTCGTCCTCTTAGAGTTGATGAGTAGCAACTCTAAGAGGTGCAGGAGTGCTATGAGCAGAGACTAAATGAATCAGAGGAGCGTGCCCAGCAGCAAATGCAAGAGGTCCAGCAGCGTGCCCTGCATGCCGAGTCTATGTATAGTGCTATGCAGTCCCAAGTTGCAGCCATATATGAGCACCTAGGTATGTCACCACCTCCTCCTCCTCCACAATTTCCTCCTCCTCCTCCACGAGTTTCCCCACAGAACAATGATGATAGAGACGACAACATAGGATTGGACGAGAATGCCAATTGGCATTATTGATTTTGTAGTACTACATTCATAGTTTAGCTAGATTGTATGAACAATTTTCTACCTAGTTCATTAATTATTTTGTATATATGAACAATATTTTTCCATCTATATCATGATCAATATATGAATATGTTTTCCAAATCCAATGCTTCCGCTATATATGTTTTGGTATGTGTTTGATTATTGTTACTGATTTGTAATTTTTGGAAGCAGTGAATAAGGTAAAAAAAAAAAATTTACAATTTTTTTTACCCTAAATAAAATCACTTAGGCGACATAAACAGTAACATTCGTCGCCTAAGAACGATGCAATATTCGTCGATAGACATACATACCGACGACTATTTCGTCGGCTAAGAACAATTTTATATTCGTCGCCTAAGAATCTTTCCGACACAAACATTCCATTGGCAGAGATTCTTATCGACGAACCAGTTTGTCAACAATGCAGGAAAAGATCTGTCGGGTAGGATCGCTCTTAGTCGACAACTAACTTTAGTTTCGTCGCCCAAATGTCTACCTCCGGATACTTAGGCGACGAAACTTAGATGACGGATAATTCGTCTGTCAAGATCCTAGGGACGAGTCGTTTCCGTCGCCTAGGACAAGATTTCTTGTAGTGCCCTATGCTAGATCCGTCCTTGGACTGACGAGAAAGATAACATATAAAAACTCCCCATAACACAACGAATAATCATGTAAAATAAATAATTTGTTGGAGTTAGAAGGAATTTTTTTCCAGAGATATTGACTTTTGCAATGGTAAGAAGGTAGATAACTCAATGTATAGAGATCGCAATCTGAAACAAAACCTGCGTTTTGCTATGGTATGATGATAGATAGGCCAATACACAAGATAATGTTCCCGATCTGAATCCCGACCTAGGTTTGTTTTTACTTGGCTCATAAGAAGCCGATTTGTTTAACGAGATCCTTCAGACAGAAATATTTTAGGGACGCACTTTCAGATCAACCAGTTTGATAATGTGTACCTGGAACAAATATTTCAGCTACCACTCGACCTTAGTTTCAAGCCTATATGAAGTCCACAACAGAACTCCCCGATAAAAATTTGAGGCGTGACACAACACATACAATAAACTATGCAAATAAAGGTCTTACCTATGGAGCCATATTCGCATAATTTCATCATACCAATAGATTGACTTAAGCCATATTTCGTCCCTATGACAATGGCGAATCACGTTAATGAAAGCCATGGATAGAAGCTCAAACGGTGAAACCTTTAGTGTTTGAATCCGACCTTGCAAAAAATCGTGTACAGAAGCACAGCACCCCAGTCTATTTTACCATCCTTGCTCTATTTCTATGCTTAAGGAAAGCCACGAAACAACTCAACAGTTGAACTGACCACCAACACTAGTCATGACAGAGAGAGATGCCCAAACCACAGGCACTCGGTATTTCTTCTTTCTTTTCATACCCGTTCATTTCACCCATCTTGGAGTACATTAGTAATAAAAAGCAATTTTTATTCCTTTATTTTTCTCGTCCTTACGAGACATTACACATTTATGTTGAAGATGCCATATAGATTCGTCACGGAGAACCTGCACCATCAAGTTTCACACAAAGTTTAGTGATGATAACAGGTTCTCTTGCTCGCAAGTGAGAGGAGATAAAGCACAAAAACAAAAATTCTACTTCAATCAATTTTTTACTTTTCTACAAGAAATATAGTTCCTAAAAAGATCGATTCATTCAACATATATGCGCCAATAAACATTCAAGATTTCATACAAAAAACTGGTCATGAGCAATCAAAATCTTTCAGAAGGTAAAGCGCGCCACACTAAGCCCAAAAAATATAGAACCAAGTAGAAAAATCATACAAATTGTGTCGCCTGTGACCCAAGACAACCGATTCCAAGCTAGAAATGAAAGTAGAGGACGTTGAAGAACAGTGCAAACTAGTAACATAAGACTAATTCAAGTATATTGTAATATTAGATAAGAACTAGTCTTATATATATGCATATCAGCAAATGAATTTTATGAACTTAAATATTGTACTACTTTGTAAAGCTGCATACATATATATAGTCAATATTATCGAATTGATATAATGCAGTTGAGTTTGTTTAGAATTTGAAATTCAAAGTATAAAACATCAAGACAAAGGATAAGATTAAGACAAGAAGTTATGGCAGTTCCTTGATGGAAGGAACTGACAAATAACTGACAATGAGCAGTTGAGAATTGCTCCATTTAAGCCTTTCGATCCCTGCTAGAACACTACATATTCTGATTCATATTTGTCCCATCAAGCAAAATAAGAGAGTATACAGAAGTGTATCTCGGAGAAGATTGATATGGATCCTGACATGAATTCCTACAATGCTGCTGCAAGTTAGTCTTTAAACTTATATACATTTGATCCATTATTTAGCATAGCTTAGTTAAATCTTCATGTATGTATAATATTGAATCTATCATATATAACTACTTGAGGATTCCCATCTCTTGGTCGTTCCTTCTTATAAGAGAGGTGGTGAGACTGTCCTATCACACCCGCAACCCCTCAAACCATCAGAACAACCTAGCATAAAGCTTAACAATAAGCTTGGGCGAATTGCAAGATGGGAATTGTATCCCACAGATTTTTATCTCATCCATATGAGACTCCTGTCCTATACCACTCTAGTGTAACAAAGCATATTTGAATGCATGGAGGTGAGATGAGCAACTGCACATGCAAACAGATGACAATAATGTCATTTTAAGTAATGCCAAATCTGATATTTCCAAATAAAGCAGCTAGATCAAACTTCCGAGAGAGCTGGGACATATTTACTGGTTACAGTCAGGAAGAGAGGAAAAAAATTACGGTAAATCAAACCCTCGTCTGAAGCATTTTAGATGACCACACTATGCTGTATGTGGATCTATAAACACTCATTAATGACCACATTAGCTAATTTGGTCCAAAAATATGGGTATTGAGAGCACTGTTAAAACGTAAGACAAAATTTCTAGATGACAGTATTATTGAATGACAGGGTTCCCCTGGTCAGCACTGACCGTGACTAAGAGTAAATTCAGGAAAAAGAGCCGGTTGTATGAGACACACTTCAAGAAGTTATGCAAAGGCATGTTCGAGTACCAGGCGTCACGACGCTGAAGTAACCCATGAATCTTGTGGTTACCCATCCTTGGATATAATAT
Source organism: Fragaria nilgerrensis (assembly GCA_010134655.1). Lineage (NCBI taxonomy): Eukaryota > Viridiplantae > Streptophyta > Magnoliopsida > Rosales > Rosaceae > Fragaria > Fragaria nilgerrensis. The sequence goes on along the minus strand of CM020979.1, from coordinate 22,152,764 downwards.
CAAGGGTTGAATTGAAAAACTCAAAATCCATACATTCAATTTCAAGGCCTTGATGTTAAATCCAATGATGGGTGACCACAAAATCCTTGATTACCTAGTGAGCAGGTAAGCGGCACTATATTAATCAAAAGCTGTGAGCCATCAGGCTGCCAAAGACAGGAAAAAGAAAACAGACCAAGCAAGGCTAAAAAGACATGAAAATATGAGGTTGTACTGAATATATCTTAAAACATATTCTAACATCATTACTCACAATGGAGACTTGAGCACATAAGGCAAAAGTCACTTACAATCAAGTAGCAAGGTTAAAATCGCTACTTGTTTCTCTTGTTTCTCTATCCTGAATAAAAGATAAAAGATCTCTTGACTCTCTCGATCTTTTAAGCCTTACTGCTCCCACTGAAAGCTTATCGACATCATTTAAATTGCCCGACTTCTAAATATCCACTAACCTATGCACCCATCCACCACAGTACCCCGTACTTGGTACTTTACCAACAGTGTGATAAAGCTCACACTTCTTTTTAACACTACATCATAGCAACATCAATATTAGTTGATCAATAACTACTTGATGTATACTGCATTCATTTTTTTGTTTGTGGTTTCCCTTTCTAATCAACATTTGTTCTCTGGATTGCAAACTATCTGTTGAAAATAAAAGAACAAAAAAACAACAAGCACAGAAAGACATATCTTAAAATTTCACAAACCAATTAGAGAGATGTCAAACCAGGTCACCATGAGTAAATTGCTAAACAATTCAACTCAGCTAGAGATTCTATACACAAAACTCTAGAGAATGCCCAACTGGTGAGGAATGTAGGGGAGTCGGCTAGGATTACACTAGATTACAGTCAGATCCGATACATAAGCCCCCCTTCTCCCAAAAAAATAAAAATAAAAATCATATTCAGAGAATAAACAGAAAGGGAAACTACACAATGGAATAGATATTGGAACGACATGGGTATACATAGAAAGCTGCACAATAGAGCAGACAAACAACTTCTCACAGGTTGACTAATTTCTTAGTGCATCATCACTCTCACAGCCAAAATTTAATCTAAAAATAGAAGTAAATTAGATCAAATTAAATTAAAAGATTACAATGCAGGTAAACAAGCTATCATATGAGAAATTTGCTTGCAAGAGTTCCAAAAGTCTAACCTTCTGAAGGGGTAGCATGAACTCTTACACAATGCAACTACAATTTACCAACTCTTAACATAGAAAGTACAACAAGTACAGCAAATATACATACCTGGGTACACCTATAAATTGGCACACTAACAGACCAAACTAGCTTAATACAGCATCCACTACCCATAAGATACCTCAGTTTAATAATTTATCAGGAAAGGTCTGGTATCTGTGTGCTTCATTATTTGAATTTAGTAGGAGGGGTAGGAAATTGGATTACTCATATCATAGCGGCGTGACCTAGGGCGACTAATGGTATCCAATGTTGCCCCAATGACTCTTCGACTATACTCGAAATTTTTGCCAATCCAATGTAATCCATTAGATTGGTTATTTACATCAGGGGGAGTGGGCACTGAATAAAAAAGAATGTCTCAGCACATTTATAATACGACATTAAGAGTTGAGAAGAAATAGGCAAACGAAACAAAAAGAACAGAATAAACAAATCACCTGAGGGATAATTTTCTGCATAAGCTGAAACTCTGCAGGTTGCTGATAAGTTTTCTAAATTGTAAATAGGTACAGGGTAGACCTCAATTTGTTAGAAAAACTGGTTGTGGGTATTACTGTAGAAGCAACATTTGGTGCAGGCTTGTCTTGCCCAGAAATCTGTGAAACGATATTAAATGTCAGCTAAACTAGACATTACAAACGTTTGGTGCAAAAAACTATAAAAACATGTATGCCAACAATCACAGAAAGATTGCCATGAGAAAATATCAATGCCCACAAATCAAAAGATCAGGTATATAATTTATCAGATTGGTTTGGTGAAATAACAGATAACTAATGTTTCAGACCATTATCGAAAACAAGCACATTATCTATAAATGAATAAGGAGCACCAAAAGCAAGGCCAAACAGCTGGAGAACATAAGAATGCAGGATAGCAGAACTTAAAGCAATAGAGACAAAAAAGTTATCCAGGCAAAGAAGATATTCAACAAATAGATATATGTGCGTAACAGGGCCCATTCATGGGTACTACTGGAAGGCAGAAAATTACCGCAAACCTGAGTGTTCGATTGTAGAGAGTGGCAACACCGGAGAAAAGCCTGACAGCATACTCAGCAATCTCCTCAGTTTCATATTCTGCAAAAGCATAACCTCTAGGCTTATCGGTCTCCTTGTCAATGTCATGTAGCAATGTCAAACGAAAGAAAAACTTTAAAACAACACACAGAATACAACTAAGTAGTTCAATGTTGATCTAAATATGAAAAGTCAGAGGAGATGAAACCAGAAACACATACGACCCAAGCATTAATGTCTTATTCATCGACCAGTCTTTCAACATGGATACAACAAACTGCTTCCCCACAACATGAACTCATTCAGGTGGTTTCAAACACTGATCTATATCTGAAATCTCAACTCAAACCCAATCAATCAAGCTAAGAATAATTAGCTCCACATAAAAGAATCGTGTTTGTTTTAAGAGCTCAAACCGATGCAAATTGAAAAGGACGGAGAGAAGTGACTGACCTATATAAACGCGGAATTTAGAGTTGGTGGACATGGTGAGATCGGAGACGGAACCCTAGCGATGATCAAGAGTAGTCGAGGTGAAAGCACGGCCCTTTTTATTCCTTATCTTTTTATATGCCAATGATTTCTTCTCAAACTAGGCAACGTCGTTTCAGTATTGTGAATTTGTGATCATCGAATAAGATTTGGAGTCAGACCAAAAAAAGAAAAAAAGAAAAAGATTTGGAGTCCGCTTTACCTGATTGCACCCGTTTACCAAACCATGAGGTAGCACTCATCATTTGGTATTTCGGCCTTAGCCCGTTTTAAAATCCGTCCTTAACTGAAGTCTTATCCGGTGGGTCGGCCTTAGCTCTTTTCAAATAGGGTAGGACAATGGTCAAGCAAATTAAATCCGGTCCTACCTTATTGAGTCTTTTAGGGTCCGACCCGGTCCTAAAAACCCGTCTTTAGGCCCTAAAACATTCTTAATTTTTTTATTGTTTTAATATGTCTCTTATTTTTTTTAGATATAATACAACTAATCTTCTTTTTAGATATCAAATAACCATGACATTGGCTTATTTCTTTTCCTACCCAAAAAAACCAGGCAAACAGCCTACTATGAAAAACAAAAATTTGGAAAACCCAAATAATCATCAAGTTGAGTTAGAGGGTTATCATACCAAGTAATGAAGTAAATGCAGCATTTGCCAGCCCCAAGTTTGCCTTGTGAGCTATCATATTTCCTTCTCTAAAAATATGACTACAACATAAACTCATTTGGCGGATTATAGAAAGACAATTCCTCCAACGAACTCTTAAGTTCCATGGAGGAGAAAAAGACCTGAAAGAGAAACAAGCTACCACACTAACATATGATGTTGAATTACACAAACCAGATGCCTTCAAGCAAAAACTTGTCATCTATCTCTGTATTCACTCTTGGCATCAATCTAGCTAGAATGCAAGAAACTTATCAGATGATTCCTAAACCACTTAACAACTTCAAAAATTGAATATTTCATACAACTTAACCTAGTTGGTTAACTAAGAAGAAGAAGCGGATGAACTGTGATAACTAAGAAGAACTGAAGAAGCGGTCATGGGGACACGACAAAGCGAACAATAGGCGTCTGTAGCTAATTTGGTAGCTTGCCACTGTTTAATGCAGTGGTGGTGATACATGTGATTGCACTTGGTAAGCATCTCACACTTGTCTTGTTCAACAAACTCCTCCAGACAAATAACACAACATTTAGCCGTGATTAATCTGTAACTGAAACCAGTACTTTGTGCAGTTGGTTCCCGCAGCAGCGGTACGGGCGGTCGTAGAACATGAGTATTTGTTGTTGGTAATAGTGGCCACGACCGCGATCGCGGTAGCCGCGGCTGAGCAGGTAGAACATGAGTAGTTGTTGTTGGTAATAGTGGCGGTGACGGCGGCTGAGCAGTAGTTATTTTTGGTACTAAGCGCCTGAATAAGGTCACGACCGTCTCGTAGAAGAAACACAATGCAATTGCTACTACTGGTGATAAAAATACCACGATGCAAAATATGATTAAGAATTGGTCGTCACTCAAAGCCATGTTGACGCACAAAGAATAGTTTGGGCCGGTTTGTGCGGCGGGCGAGACACCTATATATAGCATGGTTCTAAAGAGGACGTTCGTAAAGTTTGAAAACTGAGGATGAAATGACGTGTCAACATTTTGATGGTTAATTTCAAAACTCAAACTCGGGCTGGCCCACCCACTACTTAATCATCTTCTCCAACACCGCACCCTCTGCAACTCTACAAGAGTGTTGAAGGATTTCATAGCCTAGAGAAAACCAAAATCAAATGGCCTACGTTTTTGTTCTTTAATTTCAATGAAGTACGTTGGCTAGCATCAATACAAGAACGAAATAGCTTTCTATTAAGGTTCCTAGAAGATTGGAGCAACTGACTTTTAACAAGAGTTCCTTTTTCTTTCTACTTGAATCCCAATCCGGTAAACCGATACAAAGTTGTCTATCAAAACCTAAATTTACTATTGGGATCTTCTCAATTATTAGAGTAGATGAGCCCAGAAATTGATGCCCAAAAATTAGAGAAGTCATGTACATGAGAAAGTGAGAAACTTATGCCCAGAAAACTACTTAATTTTGAGGTATAATTAAAATTAAACTAAAAAAGGAAGGACATGTATCTGAGAGAGATTAGAAGAGAAATCTTGAGGAGATACACTACCAACCCATAAAAGAGAAAAAATCATCTATGTTGAACTTCATCGGTGAGATTCAAGCATGGAAACGAAATCATCTCAAGGTTGAGGGAGTGCAATTTGGATAAACTACATAACATTTGAGATAATTTAGCTTTTTTGGTTGCTCCACCTCCGAGAAAAGAACGAATTTGATTTCCCAATTGAGCCAGCCACCATGCACGAGTTGCTCGTTTCTGAATCGGTGAATCCTTCAAGAGGGAGAGAGCAGATGATATAGGTGAGACCCCCATATAAGCTATTAAATTTAAGTTGACTTGTTGAAATTTCTCAGACTAATAAAAAACTGACACCTGTTTCGTCCGCACTTTGAAAACTCACAGACGTCCGCCTGTGATCCTTGCTATATATATATATATATATATATACTAACTTTACGGAGAATTGATTTCGTATATGACCAGGAGTCGATTTCATATCATAGCTAGGATATATCAAAAATCACATAGGATGCAAAAGTAGCCAAGGACTCTTCCGACGACATCCATGATATTAACCTGCGGAACTGTGAAGTCTTCTTCTTCTTCTTCTACTTAATTGTATCTTCCATCTTCTCTATCTTCTTCTTCTACTTCGTAACTGAGAAGAAGAAAAGAAAATAGATAAAATGCCGAGTTAGCAAGTAACCAATTTAATCATTAGAGAAAAGTCAAAATATATATGCAGGAACACTGGCGGAAGTACATAGAGACCAAGGGGTGCCATGACACCCCCCAGATTCATGGTTTTATATGCATTTGGTATTTGGATTCTAGCTAGTTTAAAAACTTTAGTTATGCTGGCACCCTTCACCCCCCAAAACACATATATTTGGTCTTTTGACTTTATCACCAAACTCTTACAGTTTTCAGATTTTTTAGGTAGGTTTTTAACGTGGTCCAACTGGTTTCTTTAGATTGGTTTGATTTACTAATAAAAATAATAAAAACTTTCTCTTTATAGGAAAAGTAGTTGTTTAGTCCAATAAAGAATAATAAAAGCTTTACATTTACCTATTCCTAATACAATTATACTTCTATCTCACTCCACCAATTAACATTGTCTTCTATAAATAATCAAACTCATAGCAGCATATTCGTATAAGAAAACATCAACCCCAACATCTTTTCTTTTTTAGTCTGTCAAGATGAGTAAACAGTCTACAATTGATAGATTTTTCAAAAGGAAAAGAACTGAATCTGAAGCTGGTACATCAGTACTTTTACAATTGCCTAACACTAATACAGAAGCAGCGGTTCCTGAAAATCCTCCTCCTAAATCAGCGAAATTTAATTTCAATGAAAATGAAGTTGACATCGCTTCTTTGGAATGTGATCCAAGATGACGACAACAAATATGGGAGTATCCGGTTAATAAGCAAGACAAGGTTCATCGATTATACATCAAACTTGGTCCAAATCAGCCTCGGCTTAATAAGTATCCTCAATCGGGACCAGAAAATCATCTTCAAAGCTTTCAACCTACATGGTACTCTCTATTTCCCTCATGGTTAGAATATTCTGAGGAAAAAGATGCAGCTTTTTGTCTACTGTGTTATCTTTTTAATAAACCATCTGGGAATCCGGGAGACAGAGTTTTCACTATTGTTGGATTCCGTAATTGGAAGAAAGTCAGAGATGGGAAAGAATGTGCTTTTGCAAACCATGAGGGGAAGCATCCTAACTCCAAACATAAAGTTGCGGAGATATCTTGTTCAGATTTGATGAATCAATCTCAACATATTCGAAGGGTGTGCATTTAGAGAATCGGCAAATTGAAACTTACAGTGCTCAGCAAATTGCAGAGAATCGGCTGCGAGTCAAAACCTCAATTGTAGCAGCTAAATGGCTAGCATTTCAAGGATGTGCATTTAGAGGTCATGATGAAAGCTCGACTTCCATAAATCCTAGAAATTACAGGGCCTTGTTAAAATTGTTGGGTCTATACAATGAAAAAGTTGCTGAAGTTATTTTAGACAGAGCTCCAAAAAATGCCTCATACACATCACCGCTAGTTCAGAAGAAAATTTTACAATTTTTTTCAAATAGAGCAAGGAAGGAAAAGAGGGAGCAAATGGCAATAGTGTTACGGTTTGTCGACAAAGAAGGACTCATTCAAGAGCGGTTTTTTGGACTTGTTCACGTACCTGACTGATGTGCTCATATTATTTTATATTTATATGCATCCTAATCTTTGTTTTTGTATTTAGTTTCCTTATTTTTGATTTATTTATATTAATTTAGTGTTTTTGTAGGTTTGTGTCAAAGAGAGAAGAAAATGCGCTAAAATGAGCAAATTATGATTGAAAGACGATTCCAATCCCAAGTGCCAGAATCTGCCTATGCAAAACAACTAACTTTGCCGACCCACTGGGAATTACTCATATCGAATCAGAGAATGAGCCTTATATCATTCGAAAGTTACAGATGTCTACTTTCTGTAGAATTTTACGGATCTCAATTTTGATACTTCTAGACCGAGTTATGATTGTTTGAGTAAAGAAATATCAGATCATAAAATCTGCTCGGATTTGTAAACATTTGTGGAGAACTCAAATTCCATGGCACAAGACCGTCAATCCTAAAACTTCAAGGACAATAATGCAGATGAGGATTCAAGGAGTACATGTATTCCTAGTTCTACAAGAGATATCTCAAGGTTTTCCCATTCCATATCAAGAAAGAAGTCTGAATCTAAGTTCTATAAGGAAACATGAAGCAAAAGATGAGCAGGAAACTTCTCTATATAAAAGAGCACAAATTTCACATTAAGGGAGGTCTCGAAAGCACATTGTAGACGCCTAAAAGGAGTAGAGATCCATCCACCCTTCACCTTTCCATTATTTTTATGTTTTTGTTATGTTTTATTTAGTCATGTTTAGTTAAACCTTTTCTAGGGTTAGGGTGATGCTCTAACATGATTGTTTATATTTTTGATGATTAATTAAGGGATTTATATTTTCTTAATGATGAATGTTTAATCACTGTTTGAATATATGTTTTATGTTTAAATTCTTTGATTGATCACCATAGGGCTTTGCATTTAGTAATTGGAAGATAAATTTGAAGCAGAGATGCAATATAATTTATTTAGCTTCTTGTGGTTAAGTATGGTGAATTACATTATTGAGAAAGAATAATGGTTTGCTTGATTCCCTTATTTTATAGTACGTAATGAGTCTTGCATGTTAAATTTATACCTGAGAAGGATAGACTGCATAGCTAGGATATACGACATTTACCGAGAGGGAGAGCATCATACACTTAAGTAAAATTATGGTCTAGAGTACCTGAGAAGGACTTAGATACGGGAATTGTCATCTAGAGAAACGAAAGAGTCTATTAGTTGCATCAAAGCATGAATAAGATTGTTAGTGGTTGATCCCGACGCCCTAGATTCATTCATCATTGTTTGTTTGCTTATTTTCTTGTTTCTTTGTTTCTTTATATTGTTATCGTGATTTGTGTGCTTTAGTATAGTTAGTTTAGGTATTTCATAATTTGAATTGAACTAATATCCTCGTGGAAACGACAACACCTTTTCTTCCATTCATTATACTACATCCACCTTCTATACTTGCAGGAACCCATCAAGTTTTTGGCGCCGTTGCCGGGGGTCATTAGTTTAATTTAAATTTTGGATCCCTATTCTAATTCTATTTTATTTTGTGTGATTTAGTTTTAAAATTTTATGTCGTTTTTGTGTCAAAAGTTTGTTTAAGAAATCAATCTAGTTTTTCTGTTTCTTGTGTGTTATACAACTGTTTTGATTGTGAAATTCGTGTGGCAATAACTTTCAGCAGAAGTGTCCGTTTTTGGCGTGCAATATGTCGATTTTGAGTGGAATGACGAGATCTACAAGAATCATTGCTTTGCAATGAGCCCTGACAAATTTCGACCGAATTCAGTCGTGTGCACAGTCCGATTCGAGGATCAAATTTTTTCCGACGACTTTGGCGATCTTTTCGACTTCAACGTTCACTTCATGCAATCCTTCAATCAATCCCAGGGAGCTCTAAACTCTTCTCTTTACTTTCGTGCTTTTATTTTTCGCATCTCTCTTCCATGCTTTTATGTGCATTGCATGCTTTAATTCTTTCAACATTGAGCGCAATGTTAGCTTTTAAGTGTGGGGGGAAGGGACTTTGATTTTTCTTTCATTTAGGTTGTTAATTTTGTGTTCATTATGAAACTTCAATAAAAATATATATATATAAAAAATATTGTTCTTTTTGTGATAATATTGTGTCTTTATTTTTGTTTTCTTGAGTCTTAGGATGCCTTTCAACAACTATTGTTCTATATCTCTGAAATCGTGTTTAAAGATAATCATGTTATTGAGACTTGTTGGATATTATTCTTTGGTTAAATAGAATATATATGTTGCATATGATGTGTAGTGGATATGGCCTTGCTAACATGGTACAGAATATGAGCATGCTAAGATGAGTTTTGTTTCAAAAATTACCCTTGTGAGAATTTGAGCCTTCTATGTGCCTTTCTTTCTGAGTGTTAAATAAAAAATATATTCTTATCTTTTGGCTTGAATTTTTGATCTCATGTATTTCATTTTTCATTCGATTGATTACTCATTTTAATGGACTAGAGAGTTATACTAGAACTCTTTTTTGTGCTATTTGAAACTTTTAGTCAATACATGCTTTGATTTCGGAAGGGATTAAAATGACTTAGGATTTCCACCATTGCCAAATTTTCATGTGTCCCTAAATATACACCTCTTAGATAACCCCTTTGAGCTTACAAGTTTAGCCTTTTCTTTCATCACCCATATTATCATTTCCCTTGAGCTTTAGTATAGTTACATCTATACCCTTTGTTCTAAGATCTAGTAGAGCTATACTTTGATTTGTACTTGTTCAAAAAGAAGGAGATGATGAAAAGCAAGTGTGGGGGTGGGATAGACTTGTCTATGAAGAAGAAAAAAGGAAAAAAAGAAAAAAAAGTGTTTGTTGCTGTGAAAAAAAAAAAACTCTCATGAAAGTAGAATAATTTTGACGGTAGTTGGCCCATGAGCAGCAAGCACAATTTTCAAAGCCTATAACAGCAATATTTGCCATTAGACGTTGACAACAACCCTTAAACCTCTCCAGCTGATATTGTAAGGTTTCACCTGTTAGTCTCTTCACATCTCAGGCTTCATTCTACTCGTAAATTTCATCCACTCTTCAAACAATTGGAACTCGCTAACCATTTCAACTCGTTCCCCCCAGCTTCAGCATCACGCTTATAACTACCTGGCTTGAGGGTCAACTGTCTAAGAGCATTTCCAGAAGACGTACTGTAATCTTCACCAATACGCTAAATATGATAATAACATAACAAGAAAGCTATCTGCCTATTTTTAAAGGTATAAGGATAGTTGACAATCCTTCTATCCCACAAAACACCTGAATTTACTGCTCTCTGCCAAGAAGAACAAGTTCTAAAGGCACTAACTCCCTCATGGTCTCAGGTAAATCATACATATACATATCATATGTTTTTCACAGAGGATAGCAGCTCTGTTTGCTATCCTGGTTCTGAGTCCTTAGTTGTCTTCGATTTCAAAGATCCTGTTAGCATATTCTAATAGGTCTGTGCTTGGTTTTCAAACTGTTATGTGACAACTGAGGTTTTTGTAAAAGACTTGGCGCTCAAATCAGTCATGGGTTGAGATCTTGTGTTGTGCCAACTCGTGACCAAATGGTTTGCTATCTAAGGCTCTAGTAAGGCATAATGATGCCCAGACTAAAGGTAAAGCTGGAACTGTCTGAGTCTAGACCAGTTCTCATTGGCTGAGTCGTGGTCCATTAATGGACTCAGTAAGAGGTTGTATAACCTTATTGCTCCATGTTTGAATCAAACCTGTTTTAAGAAAAGTATCATTGTGTCCTTGAGTTGGCTCGTGACAACTGTGTTGGATCTGCAGCAAATCACTTATGTCCAAAACCTTTCTGAAGCAAGTTGGCAGCTTTGCTTGCGTCATCCCTTTGATGCCTTGTCTGTCTATATATTGTTATAGCTTTGCCTATGCTCAGTGGTTGTTGAAATCTGTAAATTGCATTTTCAGTAATTGAGTCTAGTTTTATGCTTGCATTGTTCATGCTGCTCTAAGTCTTCCTTTTGATTATAAATCTTAGAGCTTGAACTAAAAACTCTTTCCATAAACTCATATCATGTTGCATACCATGAGGGATGTGTAGTGCAACCAACCCAAGAAGTGTTCTCGGTTGAATCTGCTATTGGGTAGCTGAATTCACAAACAAGGCTTCTGAAATCGTTTCATGCTGTGGCTGCTTTGAAACAAGAGAGGAGATAGGTCTAGACTAGTTTGGGACTAGATAGGACATCATAGTGTTGTTGTATCCCTGGATCTGTTATTCTTGTGATAAGTTAGTCTTACATAGTGGAAAAGTTTGTTCCTCAAGAGAAAGGGGCACGCAGTTTTTCTCCCTGCTTCAGGGTTTCTGCGAGTAAAAAACATCTTTGTGTTGATTGTTTATTTACTGTTATTTACTTACTGCAAATTCGTGTTCTGTACCCTGGGATAGCACAAGCCATTGCTATCCTCTGAAACAGAAGTCAACGAAAATTTAAAAAAGGCCTATTCACCCCCCCTCTAGGACCTTTAAGTTGTACCAGAGTAGTTCCTAGCCTTTGCTAGTGAGATCCTCGGGTTTTTGTTTAAAATGGGTGATAGAGGTACTTCTGTGAACTGTCCTCCACTCTTTGATGGAAGAAACTATTCACAATGGAAAATCATGATGACCTCATTCCTTATTTCCCAAGATGATGGAAAACAATGGATGATGGTTAAAGATGGCTGGTCAGCCCCACAACGGACCTCGATTATGGCAGGTGCAAGTGTGCCAAAGCCTAGATCTGAGTGGACTGATTTGGAAAAAATTTCTACTCCGATGAATATCAAAACTCTCAACAGTTTGTACTCCGCTCTTTCTGAGGGTGAGCGCAAACGAATCATTACATGTGTCTCAGCCAAACAGGCGTGGGAAGTTTTGCAAACAACTTATGAAGGTAATGAGCAAGTGAGAGAACATATGCCAAGATCTTTGGTTAGATTTTGATGAACTGAAAATATCTGAGAGAGTCAATAGATGAGTTTTATAGTCGTATTCTTAACATAACAAATCAGTGTGCTGGTCTTGATACCCCTGTGGATCAATCTAGGATTGTCAGGAAGTTTCTTAGATGTCTTCCCCTAGCTTTAAGAATAAGAGAGTAGCCAACAAGAAGCCAATGACTTGAGAACTTACTCCTTAGAAGAGCTAGTAGGGAATTTGAAAACCTATGAGGCTCATAAGAAGGGTTTGATGAAAGAGAAATCTATCGCTCTTTCCTCCGTCAGGGAAACCGATTCAAGCTTACAGATTAAAATCCTTGAAGATGTTGAATACAGTCTAGAAGAGTGTGCTCTCCTTACCAAACAGTTTGAGAATTTTCTCAAGAAGAAAAGAAAGCCTTTCTCCTCGAACCGCAGCTTTGCAAACCTAGATTTGGTGAGACCTCACAAGATAGAAGTCATGATAGGTATCCTAGAAACTCTCGGGTTGAGTCTTCACAGGATAGAGGTCAAGATAGGAATTCTAAGGGAAAAATGCCCAAAGAAACAATACATGCTTTGAATGTAAGGGTGTGGGACATATGGCGGCTGATTGTGCAATAGGAGAATTCGCCCTCAAAAGGCTTTTGCAACAGTCACTTACAGTGACAATGAAGAGGATCCTTCTTCTGACCAAGAGGAGGACACTGTGGCTTTTACAGCTCAGTTTGTCCCCGATTCCTCTTTGGATCATAATGAAGAACCAGTTGCCTTCATCGCTACGGTATCTCAAAACGAGACTCCGGAGGATGAGGATGGAATGCTGAAGTTCACTGAACTTATCAATGCCTCGAAGTCCATGTTGTCCAAGATAGATATTCTGACCAAAGTACTTGAAAAGTGTGAGAAAGAGAAAACGGGGATACAAGCTGAGTTGCTATCCCAGCAAGAGGTGTGGAGAGTGGAAAAATTGAGTCTAGAAAACTCTCTTGGAGCGTGTGAAGATGTCATAGAAAGCTTTAATGTTGAGATTAGTGGTCTTAAAGCTGATAAGTTAGCACTCGAGACTTCTCTGAAGGAATCCCAGCAACAGTTCTCTAGATTCTCATTAGGATCCGAAAAGTTGACTAAGATGTGTGGTATGGGTAGACCAGATAAGAACAAACAGGGTCTACGGTTTGAAATTGGTGAGAATTCTAAAAGTGGAGGAACTGTGTTTGTTAAAAGCAAAGTTCATGATGTCAAGATTGTGACTAACAAGGTTAAGTCCTTAAAAAGATTCAAACCTGTTTGTCATCACTGTGGTGTTCCTGGTTACATTCGACCTTTCTGTAAGAAACTCCAAAACAGTTAGTCTAACCCTAGGAGAAACCAAGTTTTTACCAGCTCACAGAGCAACAAGTCAGTCACGGATTTGTTCACAACCTTCCAAGCCACCCTAGAGAAATCCTTGCAGGAGTTTGCTAGAATAGCTAAGAGTCTATCGGTCCATGTAGCTAGAAAACCAAACAAGAACACAGCTTGGGTGAAAAAGAAGGATACCAGACCCCCTGCCCTGAAAACACCACACATGGAATCGAAATCGTCTAATATCTATGGCAGTGAGTCTGAGGAAGAAAACATCATTTGCTTCTTGTCACGAGTTTGGATTAGTCTAAAACTTGTCCCTGAGTCTAGAACTGTGGCAGTTTTTCGCATTGCTCTTACAGCTCTCACAGTGCGTTGCGCTGATTCCTGGTACATAGATAGTGGTGCTTCAAGGCACATGACTGGAGATCCTTAGTGGTTCTCGTCCATGGATGACTCTCATCCAGAAGGGAATGTTGGTTTTGGGGATGGAGCCAAGGCTCTAATTGTTGGAAGTGGGATAGTGAATGCTCCGGGTCTCCCTTGTCTGAAAAATGTTCTATTGGTCAAAGGTTTAGAAGTTAGTCTCTTGAGTGTAAGTCAAATTGTTGATGAACATGATTTAGTCACTTTCGATAAGCAGAGGTGTGTCGTGCTAGATGGAAAGGGTAAGAGTATAATGAGAGGGAAGAGAACTAGAGATCAATGCTATTGTGTGATAGCAAAAGAGAAGTTCTCTCCACAGATTTGTTTCAGATCTCTGATTAGTGAGGAACCCTTAGATCTTTGGCATAGACGAATGTGTCATCTGAACCATCAGGATATAGTAAAACTGTCCTCAAAAGAAGCTGTCAGAGGGATACCAAAGCTGGCAGATATCCCCCAAGGTATGTGTGGTGAATGCAAAGTTGGTAAGATGACTCGAACCTCCCATCCTCTGTTAAATGCAAATCCTACTACACATGTGCTTAAATTGTTGCATTTAGACTTAGTAGGACATGTTGAGACCAAAAGTCTTGGAGGTCGAAAGTATGCACTTGTAATTGTTGATGACTTTTCTAGGTTCACTTGGGTAAGATTTTTATCAAACAAAAGTGAAACTTTTGATAACTATTACAGTGTTGCTAAGAGAGTCACAAATGAAAAGTTGAATGATAACATGCACATTGTTAGGATCAGATCTGATCATGGTACTGACTTTGAAAACGCTCATTTTGGAAACTATTGTGAAGAGTTTGGTGTGCATCATGAATTCTCTGCTCTCATTACTCCACAGCATAATGACATTGTAGAAAGAAAGAATAGGGTTCTTGTGGAATTGTCTAGGGTCATGCTAGCTGCATCGGGTCTTGATCATTCGTTTTGGGCTGAAGCAGTCAATACTGCTTGTTACACCTTGAACCGTGTAATTCTTAGACCTGGAACAACCATAACTCCTTATGAGATATGGAGAGGGAGGAAACCAAATATTTCTCATCTCAAAGTGTTTGGGAGTCCGTGTTTTATTTACAGGGACATAATATTTGACAAAGTTTGATGCTAAGAGTGACAAGGGTGTGTTTCTTGGTTATGCTGGGAACAGTCGAGCCTATCGGGTGTATAACAAGAGAGCTTGCAAAATAATGGAATCTGTGAATGTAGCTGTTAATGATGCTTTGGTTTGCAAGAATGATGGGTGTGTTTTGTCTGAACAGGTATCTGAGCCGGAAGCTGAACCTGCTTCGTGTGAAACCAAGTCTGATCAAGGAGATGATGACTCGGGGATGGATGATGACACTGATCTTTCAGGATATGGGAAGGATGCTACACTTGCCACTCAGCCAATTCACAGAAGTGGCAAAAGACAAGTGCAGAAGGACCATGATCTATCCCATGTAATTGGGGATGTCTCTGAACCTAGAAAGACCAGGAGTAAGATTGGTCGGTTGGTAAGCAATTATTCTGTGTTTAAATGCTTTATTGCTATGCATAAAGATGATATCAACACCATAACGTACTATGGCTTTGTTTCTATAATAGAGCCAAAGAATG
Organism: Fragaria nilgerrensis; assembly: GCA_010134655.1. Lineage (NCBI taxonomy): Eukaryota > Viridiplantae > Streptophyta > Magnoliopsida > Rosales > Rosaceae > Fragaria > Fragaria nilgerrensis. The sequence continues at coordinate 22,137,407 of CM020979.1, read as the reverse complement.
TTAAGGAAGCCTTGCTTGACGCTGATTGGATCAGTGCCATGCAAGACAAGTTGAACCAATTTGAGAGAAGCAAGGTATGGCATTTAGTGTCTAGACCTATGCATAAGAATGTCATAGGAACTAAGTAGGTGTTCAAGAATAAAACTGATGAGAAAGGCATTATCACCCGAAACAAGGCAAGACTTGTTGTGCAAGGGTATTCTCAAATAGAAGGACTAGGTTTTGATGAGACTTTTGCTCTTGTGGCTAGATTTGAGTCAGTTCGTCTTCTCCTTTCTGTTGCATATTAGTTGAAATTCACCTTGTATCAAATGGATGTGAAAAGTGCTTTCTTGAATGGTATCCTCAAAGAGGAAGTATATGTGGAATAGCCCCTAGGATTCCAGAGCCTTACCCATCCTGATCATGTGTATAGGTTAGATAAGGCCCTCTATGGTCTTAAGCAGGCACCTAGGGCATGGTATGAGAGGCTGTCGAATCACCTTGTTGACCATGGATATGTGAGAGGTTCAGTTGACAAAACCATGTTTGTTAAATGTACCTCAGAGCACATTATCATTGCTCAAATTTACGTAGATGACATAGTTTTTGGGTCTTCCTCACCCTCTTTGGTACATGAGTTCACTGATCTCATGAAAAAGGAGTTTGAAATGAGTATGTGCGGTACGCTGAGTTATTTTCTCGGTCTTCAAGTTGTGCAAGGTCGAAATGGTCTGTTCATTTGTCAATCTAAATATGCTCAGGAACTTGTGAAAAAGTTTGGGATGGAAAATTCCACTGCCCTCCCCACTCCTATGAGCACTAGTTGTAAGATCAGTGCTGACTTGACTGGTATTGATGTAGATCAAACCAACTATAGGAGTATGATTGGTAGTCTTATGTACCTAACTGCTAGCAGACCAGATATTGCTTATAGTGTTGGTGTGTGTGCTCGTTATCAAGCTAATCCCAAACAATCTCATCTCAAGGTAGTAAAGCGCATCATTCGATATATTGCTGGGACGTATGATCATGGGATTAAGTACACCTTTGACACTAATGTTGAGATTGCAGGTTACACAGACTCGGACTGGGCTGGTGATGCGAATGACAGGAAAAGCACCTCTGGTGGTTGCTTCTTTGTGGGAAACAATTTGGTCTCATGGCACAATAAGAAGCAAAACTGCACCTCTCTCTCCACTGCTCAAGCTGAGTATGTAGCAGCTGGAAGTTGTTGCACACAACTCATGTGGATGAAACAGATGCTTGCAGACTATGGATTCGAGCAGGGTACGTTATCTTTTTTCTGTGATAATACTTCTGCTATCAACATCTCAAAGAACCCTGTGCTGCATTCTAGGACTAAGCATATAGAGATAAGATATCATTTCATTCGTGGTTTGGTTGAAGAGAAATTACTTAAGCTCACGTTCATTCCAACTGAAAAGCAATTGGCTGATTTGTTTACTAAACCACTTGACAATGCTAGGCATTTGAGTTTCTGCAAGGCTATAGGGGTGTGTGATAACAAGTAGATACTTCCCCTATAAGTGTGTGTGTGGTATCTCGTGTACATATGTTTTTTTTTTAAAAAATCAAAAAAAAAAAAATTGCTTGTGCTCTTCTTCTTCCCTTCAATTTTGGGATAGTTGGGATAGTTAGTTGTCTTGGTATCCTTAGTTAGTTTCTGAACTTAACCTAGGTGACCATCCATAACTCTTCTGCCTTAATGTGGTCTTACAGTTCATATATGTTTGTGCACATGTTTTGATGATGTTACATGTGGTCTGGAACTTATTGCCAATCTGCAGTCCTCTAATTCTTCACCTAATGTACACCTTGGTTGCACATAACTTGAATTGCACTTTTGGGATGAGATATCTTTTGAGGGGGAGTTTGGATTTCAAACTAATCTCAAGGTACACATTCCTCGGTCCTGATGAGCGATATGAGGGTGGGCAAAAACGAGATTGGTTTAAAGATTGAGGTTCAAAGAACCTAATAACCTAGGCTAGTCTCAAAGTACACATTCATTGGTCGTGATGAACGATATAAGGGCGGGTAGAAACGAGACTGATTTAGGCTCGAGAAGTGTGGATGGAACATCTTGAAAGAACAAATGACAACCTCAAACAAGTCCTTGAATCGGCTGGTCCTCTACTTGTTCAAATAAATACAGTGGAGATTCCTGAGATCTATTCTATCCTTCGATGGGTTCAGATTTTGTGTCCCTTTGGGTGTCCTTGTTATACATATTGTCCAAGGTCAACTGATCTTGTAAACAATGATACACAATCTGTTACATGGACCTATGAGGACGATTTCTCAGTTGAGGCTAAAATGATAAACTTCCGGACTAAAATACTCTCCTGGGCTTTTATAGCCAATGGGCATTGAAACATGGTCTGGTGATATAAGGATGGAAGGACTTACTAGTTTCCTCACAGTAAATGGTTCCCTCTGAAACTCTCAATGCCCAGTTGTTTCCCTCAAGTTTAAAAGGCACCATGTGTTGTTATCTCACTTACACATTCACTAAAAGAATTGCAAAGAAAAGTATGGACCATTGAGACTTGTTACTATCACAAACCTATATGATTTGCTTTTTTTTGGTCAAGGTTGATTTTTTTTGTTATGGTGTGTCCTTGTGAGTTTATGCTTAATTTGGCTTCAAGAACCAAGGTTGTGTTTTCAGTGGTTATTGTCCTCAATTGTTGTTGTTCAGTCGCTTTCTTGCTCTTGGATCAAACAGATATAAAACAAAGTTTTTTTATGCATACTCTTAGGGGGAGTATATACTTGTTTATGTACTTTTTTGTTCTCAGCATGTGCTTCGTGGCATAATGGGGTTTGCCTATTGGTTGGTTTGTGGCGGTTGTGATTGTTAAGTCTTCATGATTGCATGACAGTTATTTCCCTTAAATAAAATAGCCGTTTTTTTTTTGGATAAAGGTTTTGGGTAGTGGGTTGGGAGGTTACCAAGTACTCTGATCGTGCTTTTCGCTTCCGCTTCTCCATAGTCTCCTCTCATTCCCATTCACTTCTTCAAAGCCTTCTCTCTGTCATTCTATCTCTTCATCCTCTTCTCAACCTCTCACAAATGGCCAACCCCTCTTCTGGTTCTAATTTTATCAACCTGGGTGATGAACCCACCGTTCCGGATCCCCTAAATCTAGAACCTATCGCAGCTGTGGTTCCCTTCCCTGAGATGAACACTGAAATCACACTTCTATCAATTCCGGGTCAGCCCTCCATCTCTGCCAAGCTTCAAGCTTTAAGACCTGATTTTTCTAAACCCAGTGGTTCTCAACCCAGTCCAGCCCCGGTCTCTCCAGTTTCTGCTTCTCCAGACCCAGGTCTGTCTTCCTCTGAGCGCACTATTGCCGCGGAACTCTCCGCTCTCAAGCGCAAGCGCATTGCCGCCTATGATGGTGGCCCTGCTCTAGTGCCCTCTGACGCTCTGGTCCCTCCTTCGACCTTTTCTATCCCTCCTTCTGGTGAAGGTTTGAGGAACTTGGCTCCGGTCTCTGCTTCGGCCAGATCGAAGTCATCCAGGGTGAAGCACACTGCTTTCAGGACCACCCGTTCTTCCTTTCTCCGACAATCGAAGGCTCCGGCTGCTGAATCTCAGGCTAAGACTAAAGCCCCAACTGTCAAGACCAAGCCCTCTGTTAAGACTTCTAAGAAGACTCGCTCTACCTCTGCTAGGGCTTCAGCTAAGGGCAAGGCTCCAGTGTCTGAAGGCGAGGAGCGCTATGGTCCAATCCCTCCCAAAAAACGTTCTCTTGAGGTATTCTACACTTCAGTCCCTCCTCTTGATAATTTTGTTAGTGAGGCTGCTCGTACTATATTCTGTACTGTCCTCGTAGAGAAGAGAATTATGTGCCAGAGATCTTTTGCTTCTGACATCATGCATCTTAAGGCTAGGGAATTTGTTGAGGATTTGCAATCGGACCAAGCCCTAGAGTTGTTGGCTAGAGTTAATCGTACCTGGGTCCAGGAATTTTATGCTAATTTCCCTCAGGATGCCCCAGAACAGGTTGATGTTCAGAATCAGGGTCCTATTTGTGTGTAGGTGCGTGGCAAATTAGTTGATATTTCCCTTCCTAGGATTCGAGCTTGCTTACCCTTGCCTGAAACTGACCTTGGTGTGATGGCTAGCATAGAGAATTTTATCTCCCAGTCTTCTATTCAGGATTTAGCCTCTTTGCTTTACAAGCCCTATGTGCCCTCTGGTCCTATTACCACTCCCCATCTTTCCAGCAAATACATGACTGAGTGGTTTAAGTTTAAGAGTTTCCTTGTCTGTTCCATGCTTACTCCCACCTCTCAAACTAGCAAATCCCAAGGAGACAAGCTGCTCTGATTGCCTACCTCAAGTCCAAACCTCTTAGACCCCTTGTTCTTGCTGAATTCGTCATGTATCAAGCTATTAGGGCTGCAGGGGTTACCAACCGCGAATCCTTGAAATTCTCACTTGTGTTTCCAAGGTTGATCTCCAAGTTGTGTTTGAAAGCTGGTGTGAAGATTGGTGCCTCTGATGTTATGGGGAATCTATCTGAGGCTGCTCCGGTTGATAAGGTCACTATTGCAAAATCTGCTGGTTAAGCTGGCACCTATGTGGAACCAATGGAGCAGACGTTTCTCAAGGAAGAGGTGTCACACATGATTGATGCTGCTGGGTCCTCTATCACAACTGCTTTTGCTGCCCAAATTGCAGATCTCAAGGCTGAGCTGTTGGAATCAGTTGGGACTCGTCAGCCGAGTGGTGGGGAGGGAACTGCTCCTATCCCTCCTGATTCTGAATCCTCCTCTGATGCTCTGGCTACTGACTCTGGTTCTGGTTTTGCTGACTCCAGCTCTTAGCATTCTTCAGGTAGTCTTGTTGAGCCCATGGAAGAAGATGATGAGGACATTTCTTAGTTGTGTTCTTAGGATTTCTGCTTTTTATCCGGTTGTTTGTTGGTTGTAGGTTTATGTTGTAAAAAACTCTCGGATAGTGTTCTTTGTTTCCCTTCGGCATTCCTTGCCAAAAAAGGGGAGAACTAGTTTCTAGTTTGTTTCTTCTTGTTGGATACTTCGTTTATTTATGCATTTTGGATACTTCATGACTTCTATATTTCTTTGTGTGATATCTGATGTATTTGTCATTCTAATATATATCCATATTACATAATTGGTTGGTTTTGTGATTCTTCACTTGTTCTTGAGAATATTGTGCAGGTTGTGTTTTGTGAAGGAATGCCAAAGGGGGAGATTGAAGGTATAAAGATAGTTGGCAATCCTTCTATCCCACAAAACACATGAAGTTACTGCTCTCTACCAAGAAGAACAAGTTCTAAAGGCACTAACTCCCTCATGGTCTCAGGTAAATTATGCATATGCATATCATATGTTTTTCACAGAGGATAGCAAGCAGAGTTCTGAGTTCTTAGTTGTCTTTGATTTCAAAGATCCTGTTAGCATATTCTAATAGGTCTGTGCTTGGTTTTCAAACTGTTATGTGACAACTGAGGTTTTTGTAAAAGCCTTGGCGCTCAAATCAGTCATGAGTTGAGATCTTGTGTTGTGCCAACTCGTGACCAAATGGTTTGCTGTCCAAGGCTCCAACAAGGCAAAATGATGCCCAAACCAAAGGTAAAGCTGGAACTGTCTGAGTCTAGACCAGTTCTCATTGGCTGAGTCGTGGTCCACTAATGGACTCAGTAAGAGGTTGTATAACCTTATTGCTCCATGTTTGAATCAAACCTGTTTTAAGAAAAGTATCATTGTGTCCTTGAGTTGGCTCGTGACAACTGTGTTGGATCTGCAGCAAATCACTTCTGTCCAAAACCTTTCTGAAGCAAGTTGGCAGCTTTGCTTGCGTCATCCCTTTGATGCCTTGTCTGTCTATATATTGTTATAGCTTTGCCTATGCTCAGTGGTTGTTGAAATCTGTAAATTGCATTTTCAGTAATTGAGTCTAGTTTTATGCTTGCATTGTTCATGCTGCTCTAAGTCTTCCTTTTGATTATAAATCTTAGAGCTTGAACTAAAAACTCTTTCCATAAACTCATATCATGTTGCATACCATGAGGGATGTGTAGTGCAACCAACCCAAGAAGTGTTCTCGGTTGAATCTGCTATTGGGTAGCTGAATTCACGAACAAGGCTTCTGAAATTGTTTTCAGCTGTGGCTACTTTGAAACAAGAGAGGAGATAGGTCTACACTAGTTTGGGACTAGATAGGATATCATATTGTTGTTGTATCCCTGGATCTGTTATTCATGTAATAAGTTAGTCTTACATAGTGGAAAAGTTTGTCCCTCAAGAGAAAGGGGCACGTAGTTTTTCTCCCTGCTTCAGGGTTTCTGCGAGTAAAAAACATCTATGTGTTGATTGTTTATTTACTGTTATTTACTTACTGCAAATTCGTGTTTTGTACCTTGAGATAGCACAAGCCATTGCTATCCTCTGAAACAGAAGTCAACGAAAATTTAAAAAAGGCCTATGCACCCCCTCTAGGACCTTTAATTTTTGTTCAATTAAAAAAAATAAATAGAAAACTATCTGCATATTCAATTTTCTGTTAGTACGTCTTTCTTGCTGCACCTCTATTCTGTTTACCAATAAGTATACTTTGGCCTCTCATAAGCTATATGTATTCCATAACAAACTCCAATTTATTAATGCATATATCTTTGCAGAACAAGATATTAGTGAAGTACACATATGAAGCCAACAATCAACTAAGAAAAGAGAATGTTCATGGGTTCACAAATTGATGATCAACTTAACAGTGAGGTGGTATGATAAAAAATAAATGCTTATAAATAAAGGCATATTATCCTCATTGATTATTTGATGATCGTGCACAAGTTAAGATTCTGGTTTCATTAATATATTGCTACTCAGGGACACGGTTCTATTGCAATATCCTTCTGCAACTATTTGAAAGAGGTTTTTAAATAAGTGGCTATTCACCCCTCTCTAGACCATTCTAGTACTTTCATTAGACAATTAAGCTTTGGTGCAAAGATAGTTTAATGGCTACACAATGATTAACAGGTCTACTTTTGTTATTTGGTAAATTAAGGCGTGTGAGGGCTAAATTTTGTCAGCCGGTAATCCCTCTCTCTATATATATATATATATATATATATATACTGACTATGATCATACAGTCTCTATCCAGAGCGAAGCTTCGCTCTGGAATTAACGTGCTGTCCTTATTTGACTCACTTTTCGATCATACCCGGTCAGTGTCTAGATACATATCGTATGATCATCCTTACAAAGTTTCATCCAGTTTGGTGATCGTTTGCACACCGAATCAGATAAAATAAATCAATAGAACAAAATCTGTCCAAGTAGAACCGTTGGAGTAAATCATGATTATGGAGGCTTAAACGGTCACCAAACTAGATGAAACTTTGTAAGAATGATCATACAATATGTATCTAGACATTGACCGGGTATGATGGAAAAATATGACCGAAAAGTGAGTCAAATAAGGACCTTCGCAAGTTAATTCCAGAGCGAAGCTTCGCTCTAGATAAAAAGACTGTATACACACACACACACACACACACACATACATATACGTACGAGAACCTTCAAAATAAGCTAGGGCTTAGTGTGTGTTTCTGCATAATCTCGGAGACTATGTAGAATCACGGTGGAACACGAATTATGAACAATAAACAATAGGGGCGAGAGACAATGACGTATAGTGGTTCATCATGCCATCGGAGGACATGGCTACGTCCACTTAAGAATCAACTATCATGATCAATAGGCCTTTGGGATCAGGAGAGAGATATTCAGGCAGCCAGCTAGCCAGAGGCTTTCTACATATGGGAAGCTTTCCTTTTATAGCTAAGGAAGGTTCCCTCCTTTTACATGTTATCAATGTGGGACTAACTTTTACACATATATCTTATCATTGTGCCTTCTTGTGGAGCTTGGAGAAGCACATTCCCAATGTGGTACCAATGATCTTTCACCATAGCGAGGTAGCCTGGATGTCGGTCTACAAGTTTCATGACTGGTCTATGGGCGGGAAAGGTAGTTTCCAACTACCGACTACAAGTCCCCCCAAGTTTCCGTTCAAGACACGTCTTGAGTGGGGACTTGATATATAAAATGCCCATAAACCAGTCATTTAATGACGGGTACCCGGTCCCAGTCCCCCCAAGTCTGTACTCAGGACGTGTGCTGCACAGTAATTTTTAAGTCCGCCAATAAGATAAAAAATGCCCCTCCCGACCCCCGGCCTCAAAACTTGCGTTTTCACGTTTCGAATGGCAAGGTACCGTTGGCACCCCTTTTACGGCCATCCGGGTGTTACACTTTCCCATTGACAAAGGTAGCGAGCCCTTTCCATATCCTGTATTTCTACTCGAGTGACGAGGTGTTAACGCCGTCTGTGGTTTATCAAGCCACTTGCTTCGTTTTTAAAGGGATGATATAAAACTTATGTCTTTTGGTCGAATGCCTATCTCGCTTGATATTACTCGGGATTTCCATGACTTATGCCTTTCGGTCGATTGCATATCCCGCTTGATATTACTCAAGATTTCCATGACTTATGCCTTTCGGTCGAATACCTATCCCGTTTGGTCTTACTCGAGATTTCAATGACTTATGCCTCGAATACCTATCTCGTTTGATATTTCTCAGGATTTTCATGACTTATGCCTCGGTCGAATGCCTATCCCGCTTGATATTTCTCGGGATTTCCATGACTTATGCCTTTCTCGGTCGAATGCCACTCTCTCGGTGGTTTCTCAGTCTAATCATGAAGACTTAGACTGTCATATCCTGATTGTGTTTCCAATCCAATCCAATCCAATCGTGAAGACTTAGAACTCCCTATGCAATGTCCGGGAGGCAAAATAATATGTAAACATAGAATGGACTTTCACTGGAGTGTCGTGCATTCTGAGAATCTCGTGCATTCCGCTCCTCGGGTCACTACAGTCCCTAATGTCCTGATATAATCACATCATTAATTAAATGAACTTAATATTGACCAATCATAAATTCATCGACCAATCATAACTCACAAAACATTTCATCTTTTGGATGCTTACTACTTTAGAAAATTTGATAAAAGTCCACTTTTTAACATTTTCTTCTTCATAAGTCCACTATAACTTTTTTGTTCATTCAAGTCCTCTTTAAGGCCCAAATCCAACAGGTTACTTGTATACTATACCTAAAATACCCTCGGGTCGATATTTCCCAAATGACATTTGGAAAATACCCTCCCTCTCTCTCTCCCTCCCTCCCTCTCCTCTCTCTCTCTCTCTCTCTCTCTCTCTCTCTCTCTCTCTCTCTCTCCCCCACCATATCTTCCCTTCGCGTCGCCTCCGACATCTTTAAGCAAAAGCGCCTGGGCCTCATGTGCTCCATCGAAGACGCCTCGATGACCTTGAGGTCGAGAATGCCTGGTGGGAGCGTTATCGCCTTGAGCATGGTATCTAGGTATGGTTTCTGATCTCTTATTCGTCTTCGCTTTCTTTCGTTTCTCATCAGATCCGTAACTCTTGTGCTGCGATTATTGATTGTTGTTTAGATCTGTGATTTTGCCTGCATTTGGTTCGAATTTTGTGTAGATCTGTGTGGTTGTGGGTCAGTTATGAATAGAAACTTGAATTTTAAAGTTGCTTGCGCAATTGAATGTTATTAGTGCTATAAATCTGTTTATGGACCTGTGCGCATAAGATCCAGTAACTTTTTAGATAATGTGATTCATAATAGATGATATCGGTGAATCGATAATGACTAGAAACTTGTATATTATAGTTGATTGCGAAATTGAATGTTATTAGTTGTTGTCTTATTGTAGATTTGACTAGTTAATCGTACTTATGAACCCACACATGTAGTCTAATGCACACAAGTGCATTACTGTGCGTATATATGAATATTAGCTTCTTTGATCGAGCTTATTCTTCAATTAAGGAATGATCTGCCTATAATATCATACATTCTTATTATGTCTGTTAATATATTTTTAACATAGTAATAGTATTTTTCTATGTCTGTGTTAGTATATTTTCAACATAGTAATAATATCTTTCTATGTCTGTGGTAGTATCTTTTCGGCACTCTGATAATATCTTTTTATGTATGCATTAGTATATTTTCAATACCGTGGTAGTATCTTTTTATGTTTGTGTTAGTATCTTTTCGATACGATATCAGTAGCTTATCCATTGTATGATAGTATCTTTTAACCATAGTGATAGTAGCATTCTAACTAGCTCTATGCTAGTATCTTTTCAACATGATGTCAAAAGCTACTATTTCCATTTTAATACTAATATTTTGTTGCATCTTTGTTCTTGCAGAATTCTTCCCTTATCATAGTTGTAATAGATTATGAAAATCATGTGAGTTTGGAAATCAGAGCTTCCATAGAGATCAATGGGCCAACCAAGAAAATCATGCTCAAGGTGGAAAAAGTATGCATATGAGTGTCTTCATCCATAGAAAACTGATAGTAGCTTTATAAAACTATTGTAGTAGACTTCTGGAACTACAGTAGTAGTTTTATGTAATCTTTGTACATAAGTACTATATCAATGTAGAAGGCTTCATACTTTTTGTACCATGGAATTTATTATATTCTCTCGATTGCAATAACATTTTTATTAGTCGTATCGTTTACATTTCATAGTTTTGTAGGTCTCTAAAAATAGCTGTCATAACTTTTGTTCTACTTGGTAGTAGCTTTTCTTCTGCTTGGTAGTAGTTTTTTTTCTTGCTTGGTAGTAGATTTCGTTGCTGGTAATAGTAGTTTTTGTGATGCTTAGTAGTAACTTTTGTTGCTAGCGATAGTATCTTTTGTGACCTTGCCGGATATTGTCAGAAATCTCACCGTAGTAGTTTTTGTTGCTGGTGGTAGTATTTTTTTTGCTGGTGGTTGTAGCTTTTGTTACCGACAGTAGTATCTTTTGTTGTCAGTAGTAGTAGTAGCTTTCTTTGTTGGTGACAGTAGCTTTTATTGTTGTCGGTAGTATCTTTTGTTGTCAGTGGTAGTAGCTTTTTTTGTGGTCGTAGTAGCTTTTGTTTTGCTGGTGGCAGTAGCTTTTATTGTTGTCAGTGGTAGTAGCTTTTGTTGCTATGGGTAGTAGTTTTTATTGCTATCGGTAGTAGTTTTTGTTGCTATCGGTAGTAGTTTTTGTTGCTATCGGTAGCTAGTTTTTGTTGCTATCGGTAGTATCTTTGTGGTTAGCTTACTATCGGTGTTGTAGTAGTAGTAGCTTTCTTTGTCTTTGGCGGTAGTATTTTTTGTTGCTCACTGGTAGTAGCTTTTGTTGCTATTAGTAGTAGATTTTTTGCTGGTGGCACTATCGGTAGTATCTTTTGTTGTTAGTGGTAGTAGTTTTCTTTGTCGGCGGTAGTATTTTTTGTTGTCACTGGTAGTAGCTTTTGTGGTCACTAGAATCCTCACAGATGGTCGGCCGAAAGTTCGCCGGAGGTTGGCCGGAAATTCACCGGAGGTCGGCCAGAGACCTTGCCGGAGGTCAGCCGGAGACCATTTGTGGTTGTTGACTTTTTACATTAGTGGCATTTTTGTAAATATAAGAGAGAATCTAATTTTTTAGTTGGATGACAGTCTGTAATTTTGTTGAACTTTAATACCTAATATAAGACTCTATTTAAGCTTGGGTGTACTTATATGAGTAAAAATGTTTAGGTGAACTTATATGGGAGTAAATGTCTCCAAGTGGACTTCTATGTAATTGGCCCTTACTACTTCACACACATTTAATCAAACATGTCCATACGGCCAATATGGCTTCACTTACAACTTTAATATCATACCACAAATAGGTCTAGCATATCATATAAGCAAACAAAAACCATATCAAGGCCCTCACGTACATAGCAGCAACATTAATTCCAAAACCACACCACTCACACTAAACTACTATGGACACCCATATACCATCACATACCACGAAAGCTTCTAATGAGGCTAGTAAATCATCTTCGTAATTCTGGAACGTAGCATGGTTCTCTACTCTAGCAACATGCTTATACACACACTTAGCTCAACAGAAAACAAGGAAGCATACTTAAAAATTCTGGGACTTTACCAACTACAGGGTAAACTTAGAAAAATCACCGACTTGTCAATTTACATTGGAATAAGCTGAAACTTTCTAGATCAATAGTTCTCATATAGAAGAACAAGAGCACAAAATTTCAAGTCCAACGAAGACCCAAAACCCAATCAAATTCAAATACGAAGCAACTGAACTGCTTAACACAAACACAATTTCCAGCACAGAGTACCCAACTTCAAAAATTCACCATGAATCATCTACCTTATCACATAACACCAAACTTTCCAGATCTCTTGTAGGCTAACAAGGAAGCAACATGTAAAAGTTTCAGAAAATTTGGAGATTTAAAAGTTAGCTAAACGAATTTCCAAAGCGACTGCAGAACCAAACAGTTTCTGCAGAATTTTCAGACTTCTATCCTTCCTTTACGTAAAAGCTACGGCACAAAATCACACAATTGGCTAATGTCCAAATTATACTATCATTGTAGTAAAGCTACAGCAGCATTTAGTACTAATAACTTCAAAAACCAATATACTTAACTCTAGTTGACTGCACTGAATAGAGCTTATATATATGTACTTCATATATGCTTCCAAGACTAGTTATATAGAATTTGAGCAAGGGGCCGAATGCAACTGAGAATACCAGACAAAAATTTTATGAACTTGCGCATAAATCATCTATGAACGTGCATAGAACCATGTCATGACCTCCACTCACACCACATATCGACATAGAATTGATTCTACTTGCACACGGCATGCACAACTTAACTGACATAGAACTGACTCTACTTGCACCCACAACAGGTTGATTGTCAAACAAACCAATGATAGCACAAACACAATCATAGGCATGAAAGGTAGCACAAAAATCACACAATAATTAAACATGCTTCCCAACGAATTCCCAAATTTAATCCCGGACAGATTTGAATAGACTTAGGAGTAGGAAGACTTAGCTTTGGCTTGCTTTGAGCTTTTTCAGAATTCAGCTATCTGTTTCCAGAATAGGGGCTGCCATCGGGTGGCCAAAATTGATGTTTGGGTGTAGAGAGCAAACTATTATGAACTCCGGCGAGCTGTGGTGTCGGGATCCCGACTCGTTTCTCTGTTACCTTGGTGGATCATTCCGATTAAATTGGACCCAAATCACCAAATGTTTTATCAATCCTCCCGGTGACCAGAGAGCCCCTCTTTGAGTTGCCCTTTCCATTGCCATACCGGCCGATCGGTGGGGCTTGCCCGAGAGCCACATGAGCGTTGCTCTCAACGTTGTTGTTATGCCGATTGCTCGAGAACTGGGTATGCAACTCCCCCAAGAACTCTCTCGCCAGACACCTATCTCGGAGACTGCTTCTCTAGTCGGTCCCGGAGGCGGGGGAGCTGTCGGTGAAGCCAATGATTTTCCTTCCCAGAGTATTTTACGGATACTGGATTTCTCTTCCCGTTGGTAAAGCTGGGTCATGCCGATGACCATACGAACTCGGGGTCTCAAACCCTATCCTGGCAAAATCCCTACACTTATGAACAAGGACAGCGAGATCCCGGAGATAGACCAATGCAAGTGTCGCCAACGGGACACCGAGGATACTAAGCGGACCCCTTCTTCTACATGCTATCACTCCCTGACGATTATTCATCTCGCCCGGGTTAACGATGAACGATGCCGACCAATGTCCCCCCATGATAGAAAATGACCAGCCAGCCGGTGGTGATTACATGGACTTACCGGGTCCTGCTGAATCGTCTCCGAGTGTTGCTTGCTTGGAGTCACCGGGAGTGGAACCATGGGTGATGCATCGGCAACCGGTAGAGCACAAAACTCCCAGACCCATTGCTTAATTGGATCATCAGATACTTCTGGGCCCGATGGCAGTTGGACCCGGCAGGGCACTTGCTGGCCCGCTGACTAGCTAGCCCTTGCTGGGCTTGGATACAACCCGATGGACCTATGTTCTCATGGACTTGAGTGAACTGCTGGCCCGCTGACTAGCTAGCCCTTGCTGGGCTTGGATACAACCCGATGGACCTATGCTCTCATGAACTTGAGTGAACTGCCTCTTAGTGGAATGTCTCTCAGTGGAATTCCTCTCGGTGGAATGCCTCTTTGTGGTAGAGCCACGTGACTTTTTGTAATGATTCCCACATATGGCGCCAAATGTTTCTGCATAATCCCGAAGACTATGTAGAATCACGGTGGAACACGAATCATGAACAATAGGGGCGAGAGACAATGACGTATAGTGGTTCACCATGCCATCGGAGGATATGGCTACGTCCACTTAGGAATCAACTATCATGGTCAATAGGCCTTTGGGATCGGGAGAGAGATATTTAGGCAGCCAGCTAATTAGAGGCTTTCTACATATGGGAAGTCTTCCTTTTATAGCTAAGGAAGGTTCCCTCTTTTTACATATTATCAATGTGGGACTAACTACTACACATATATCTTATCATTGTGCCTTCTTGTGGAACTTGGAGAAACACATTCCCGATGTGGTACCGATGATCTTTCACCATAGCGAGGTAGCCTGGATGTCGGTCTACAAGTTTCATGAGTGGTCTATGGGCGGGAAAGGTAGTTTTCAACTACCGACTACAGTGTGGTACCGAGCTTAGCCCTTCGATGCTTAAGTCAGCAAGATTGTTATGCAATAGGCAAGAGGAAGGGTAGAATGTATTACCAACATTGAAGAATTAAGGCTATTCTTATTTATAGGAGATGCAATCAGCTGGTTGCTTAGGGTTCAAGGCAGAGAAGCCCATGAGGCTGCTACCTGTTTAATCAAACGACTTAGATGATGTTTCCTTACTGTGGCCGTTCGTACTTATGTCGGATGCAACATGTTTGTATCGTCGATCAGAAGATCTCATGAGGATTCGTCTCATAACGGAACTCATTCCTTGCATGATCCCTTTTCATTTGCGATCTCTTCCATAATTCTTCCTTCACAAGAAACCTTATCATCCTTCATCTTCAAAGAAAATGGCCAGTTCATGTCGAGCTTTGTTCCACCGCCTCTGGATCCAATATCGACTTCCCTTTCTTTGTCATGAGAATTGGATGGACTCCTGTTGTAAATAGGAGTAGCTGCTATGCTTTTAAGTTTTACCGTGCACATGCTTTGCATGTGTCTTTAGTGTTATTACAGCCTTTATTACAACGATTTTACTGCTAGGGTTTGTATGCTGCTCCTTAGTTAGATGTGTGACATTCGTCAACATCCTACCGGAGACTTGGACAATATTTATAGCGAAACCCTTGTATGCAGCAGCTATCAATGAACATTTGCATTTTTTTTTATCTCTTAGTTTTCCATAGTTTCCTTTCTTAGCTTTTCTGGGGTTGACACCATTACATGCTTCAACTGCCAGTTAAAAACTTAAACCCAGCCATCTCCGGCTCGATGTCCACATCAACGGCCTGGATTCAAGAAGTTAATTTGAAGTGTTGTTTTGGAGTAAATGGAAATCAATGTTAAAGGGTTGTGTTAATGAAATGAGAAGTTGTGTTGTCGTCGAGTTTATAAAAGACAAAGTCATTTTCAAAGAGTGATTTAGAATCACGGGAGCCCTTCTAGTGAAGACCTTTAAATTAAGGACTTTGTGAGGACTTTTCGGTTTATGGTTTAAAAGACCCAATTTTCGATCACATTTTGACATCTCATCCGTTTAGTTTTTAGGTTTATATGAGTAGATCATTTCTACAAATTTTCACCCAAATTGGTGTTCGTTAAGATAACAAACTAGATCAAATAAATGGACGAACCAAATCTGTCAAATATGAACCGTTCAAGTTCATAATTGATAAATCATACTTATGAATGCCTTAATAATTTTCAATATAGCTGAAAATTTGAAGAAATGATCTACTCATAAATACCTATAAACTGAACGGTCAAGATATGTATATAAGCTTGAAAGGTAAGATAAGCCGAAAAGTCCTCACAAAGTCCTCAACTTAAAGGTACTCACTAGAAGAGCTTTCTTAAAATCACAAATCCTTTTGTTATGTTTTTTGATTTATTGATTTTCGACTCATGTTAATATAAACGATAAATTAAGTTGTGGGTATCATTAGTAATTTCGAGACAATATTAGATAACCATTCAATGTTCGGCTGTTTCATTGTTCATGTTACACAAAGAACAATAGTTATCATTAATCACCTAGACTCTATATGTAGTTAATTCAATCTTTTATGTTAATTACTAACAGTTTAACATCAAAATGAAATATGTCTTTGCCTCGTTCGGTACCTTCAATTTTGGTTGTTTTAAAAGTTCTGTTTTGTAATCTTATTTTGTCATCGAAAAAACATGAAAGATTTCCTGTTTATTGAAAAAACATGGACGATAATGTACGAGTATGACTTCACGTTTTTCCCTAGAATGACGCCATTGAAGTAGATTGGCTGTGGTCATGTGAGCCTACGAGTCTTGCGCACCACGTTATTCAAGGAAAGGAGGAAACTTTCGACAATACAAACGCACTGTGGGACAAAACCGAAGAAAAGTAGACACACACACTCCCTCAGTTGCTCAAAAGTCAGCGAGTCATCGATCAGTTCACTTATAAAACCCACAATAATGTTTCATATTGAAAACAAACCGTGGTGCTTTTTGATGCATCAATGGACACTGTTTCTGCCTTTTTCTCACACCATTCCTCATTCATGTATCCAGGTACTGATTTCCTTCTGAAACCCATTTTCATTCATGGGTTTTCTGGCTCAATACATCTGCTTCTGTTATTTGTGTTGCTTATCTCCTGGGTGTGGAAGAAACTCAAGGTGGGAGATGGAGGAGGGGACCCAAAAGAGGGGTTTAGGAATAGTGTAACTTTGCACTATAAGCTCACTTTAATCTGTTGTATTGGTGTTTCTGCAATTAGTCTTGGCTTTTGTTTGTTCAACTATATTTCCTGGTATAGATATGGTTGGTCTGTAGAAAAGCTAGTGACCCTTTTTGATCTATCAATTAGAACACTTAGTTGGGGTGCAGTTTGTGTGTACTTGCATACCCAGTTCTCTAATTCTGGTGAATCAAAGTTCCCATACTTGCTCAGAGTTTGGTGGGGTTTCTACTTCTCTTTTTCTTGCTATTGCTTTGTCATAGACATTGTTCTTTACCAAAACCTTGTTTCCTTACCAGTTCAATTCTTAATTTCTGATGCTGCCTTCCTTATCTCTGCTTTGTTCTTTATATATGTGGGGTTTATTGGGCCGAAAGAGGGTGGAGATACCCTTCTTGAGGAACCCCTTTTGAGTGGTAGTACAAATTCTAGAATAGGTAACACTGCTGAATCAAGTAAGTCCAGAGGGGTTGAAACTGTGAAAACCCCTTATTCAACTGCTGGAATTTTCAGCGTCCTCACTTTTTCTTGGATGAGTCCTTTAATTGCGGTTGGCTATAAGAAAACATTAGACCTTGAAGATGTCCCTGAACTAGAGAACGTTGATACTGTAGTTGGGTCCTTCCCAATTTTTAGAAATAAGCTCGAGTCAGAGTGTGGTACTCTTAGCAGAGTTACCACACTTCATCTGGTGAAGGCATTAATCTTCTTGGCCTGGAGAGAGATTCTTTGGACAGCGTTGTTTGCACTGCTTTCCACAATAGCTTCTTATGTCGGCCCATATCTTATCGATACCTTTGTGCAATACCTCTATGGGCGACGTGAGTTTAAAAATGAGGGCTATGCTTTAGTTTCTGCATTTTTGGTGGCGAAGCTCGTGGAGTGCCTCTGTCACAGGCACTGGCTCTTCAGAGGGCAGCAGATTGGAGTAAGAATAAGAGCTGTACTGGTTGCCATGATCTATAATAAGGGTTTGAGCCTGTCTTGCCGGTCCAAGCAGTGCCACTCTAGTGGTGAGATTATCAATTTTATGACTGTTGATGCTGAGAGGATTGGTGACTTCTCTTGGTACATGCATGAACCATGGATCATCATTCTACAAGTTGCTTTGGCCCTCTTGATTTTGTATAAAAATATTGGTCTTGTTGCAATTGCAACTTTAGTCGCAACTGTAATGGTTATGTTGGCAAATATTCCTTTCCGAAAATTGCAAGAGAAGTTTCAAGAGAAGTTAATGGAGTCAAAGGATAGAAGGATGAAAGCGACATCTGAGATTTTAAGGAACATGCGGATTCTCAAGCTTCAAGCATGGGAGATGAAGTTTTTGTCTAAAATTATTGACCTCAGGAAGATTGAGACGGGGTGGTTACAAAAGTTTGTTTACACTACGGCCATGACCTCATTTGTCTTCTGGGGTGCCCCCACATTTGTGTCTGTCATCACATTTGTCGCTTGCATGCTTTTGAAGGTCCCTCTGGAATCAGGGAAGATCTTATCTGTGCTTGCAACGTTCAGAATTCTTCAAGAACCCATCTACACTCTTCCAGAAACAATATCAATGATAGCACAGACAAAGGTATCCCTTGAAAGAATTGCATCATTCCTTTCTCTTGATGAATTGAAGCCTGATATGATCGAAAACCTTCCTAAAGGTAGTTCTGATACTGCTATTGAGATAGTAGATGCAAATTTCTCTTGGGATTTATCTTCGCCTAACCCAACATTGAAGGATATAAATCTCAAAATTAGCCATGGTATGAGGGTTGCAGTTTGTGGTACTGTTGGCTCAGGCAAGTCAAGCTTAATTTCCTGTATTCTGGGAGAAATGCCCAAGATATCTGGTTTTGTTAAGTTGTGTGGGACAAAGGCCTATGTTTCTCAGTCACCATGGATACAGAGTGGCAAGATAGAAGAAAACATATTGTTTGGTAAAGTGATGGACAGCGAAAGGTATGAGGGGGTTATCAAAGCATGTTCTTTGAAGAAGGATCTGGAAATTCTACCATTTGGCGATCAGACCATTATAGGGGAGAGGGGAATCAATTTAAGTGGAGGGCAGAAGCAGAGAATACAAATTGCACGAGCTCTGTACCAAGATGCTGATGTCTATCTCTTTGATGATCCTTTTAGTGCTGTTGATGCTCATACAGGATCCCATCTTTTCAAGGTACTTCACTTTGTCTATTCTATAAATTCTAAATTCTGCCTTCACTTTGAAAAGGTGGGATCCTTTTCAAGGTACTTCATCGAACTACTGACTTATGCAGCTCAAGAGACAAATGCTTCTTTAAAAATTGAATGAGTTGGAACTTCATAATGAATACTTTACATGCTATTTTCATTTCAGGAATGCTTGATGAGACTCATGAGTTCCAAAACAGTAATCTATGTCACTCATCAGCTGGAGTTCTTACCTGCTGCTGATATTATCTTGGTGAGAAAATTTATGGATTTCAACTAGTAAAATGAGTTATCTCTGTTTGGTTTCTGTCTAATAAAACTTATTCCTTGTTATTAGGTCATGAAAGAAGGAAGGATCACGCAAGCTGGAAAGTTCAATGAAATTATTAATTCAGGAACTGATTTTAAGGATCTTGTGGGAGCACACAATCAAGCTCTTTCTGCGCTTGATTCTGTTGGGGTAGGGCCAATTGAAAAACCAGGCATCAACGAAGAATATAACAGTTCGACTAGTACTAATAGGGCTGTCCAAAATGCAGCTAAAAAAGATGTTGAAGATTGTAAAATAGATGATTTAGGGGTTCCAAATGGGCAGCTTGTTCAAGAAGAAGAGAGAGAGAAAGGTAAGGTTGGGTTTTCAGTGTACTGGAAATACATTACCACAGCGTATGGAGGAGCTTTTGTGCCCTTTATATTGCTTGCACAGATTCTTTTTCAACTCCTTCAAATTGGAAGCAATTACTGGATGGCTTGGGCAACTCCTGTGTCAGCAGACGTGAAACCTATTGTTACAAGCTCTATGCTTATAATTGTGTATGTGGTTTTGGCTGTTGGAAGTTCTCTTTGTGTCCTTTTCAGAGGTCTGCTTCTTGTAACAGCAGGGTACAAGACAGCCACTATACTCTTCCATAAAATGCACTTGTGCATTTTCCGTGCTCCCATGTCATTCTTTGATGCTACTCCAAGTGGAAGAATCTTAAACAGAGTAAGCGTAAGTTCTTTGCAATATGTTGCTTGATTGGGTGATGAAATTGTAAAGGAATGATGAACTTTGTGTAGTGTTCTGCTTTTTATTTAGTTTTTCATTTTTCATTTTTTATTTTTTAACCCTGTTTGCAAGCCCTTCTGATGACTATAATGACTGTTACACAGGCTTCTACAGACCAAAATGCAGTCGACATGAGCATATCAAATCAAGTTGCCTCCTGTGCCTTCTCAACGATACGGCTTTTAGGAATTATTGCAGTGATGTCTCAGGTGGCATGGCAGGTTTCCATCATATTTATACCTGTGATTATAGCCTGTGTATGGTATCAGGTAATACTTCTGACTTTGTCAGAATTCTGTTACCTGATGTGTTCGGCTGGTCCATATCTCACATGAAATCTTATATGAAACTAATAATGTCACGTTAGTGCTGCATTATCATTGTTCATTGTTTTTTCATGCTCAGTAACTCTCAGTTTAGACCTAGACATCCAGTCGCCTTAGCAACTGAAATGTTCTGTTTGATATAGTAGTGGTATCAAAACCTTCCTCCTTGTCTTGAGAGCTACTAAAATGACTGAATTCATCAAAATACCAATTTAACTGCAATTACAACCTGGATGATATAGTAATTGTTTAATTGTGAAATAAAAAAAAAAGATCTTCACGACCTTATATTCCTGCAGCAATATTACATACCTTCAGCACGAGAACTAGCAAGATTGGTTGGAGTGTGCAAAGCTCCTGTGATACAACATTTTGCCGAAACAATTTCAGGATCAACTACTATTAGGAGCTTTGATCAAAAATCTAGATTCCGAGAGACCAACATGAAACTGATAGATGGATATGGTCGGCCAAATTTCTACACTGTTTGTGCAATGCAATGGCTATGCTTTCGCTTGGATATGTTGTCATCCATTACATTCGCATTCTTTTTGCTTTTCTTGATCTCTGTTCCAGAAGGAATAATAGATCCAGGCAAGTGATAACCCTCTGGAATATTATTAATTTTAAGTTTAATAACAATAGTACAGACATCTAGACATTCTCCATTTCTGATTTGTTTTGCATTTTTTATCATGAAGGTATTGCGGGCTTAGCCGTCACATATGGACTTAGCCTAAACCTGTTACAAGCTGGGTTTATATGGAACCTTTGCAATATGGAGAAAAAGATAATATCAGTGGAGAGGATACTACAATATACTACCAGTATACCAAGTGAGCCTCCTCTGTTAATAGAATCTAACAGACCAGACCATTCCTGGCCATCACGAGGAAAAGTTGATATGCATGATCTTCAGGTACTTAATGTTCTTGTTTGTTAGATTCAGGCCATATTCTTGAAATAAATATAGCATTATTCATAACTGAATCTTATGCCATGTTTATTTACATAGGTGCGTTATGCTCCACACTTGCCACTTGTATTGCGGGGTCTCACATGTACCTTTCCTGGAGGAATGAAAACTGGGATTGTGGGGAGAACCGGTAGTGGAAAGTCAACTCTCATACAAGCTCTTTTCCGAATCGTCAATCCTGCTGCTGGCCGGATTTTGATAGATGGCATTGATATCTCTTCTATTGGATTGCATGATCTGCGGTCTAATCTAAGCATTATCCCTCAGGACCCAACCATGTTTGAAGGAACTGTAAGAAGCAATCTGGATCCACTTGAAGAGCACACAGATGAACAAATTTGGGAGGTTAGTTGATTTTCTGCTGAGGTTGATAGGAAACTGCTTCTTTCTAAATGTTGTTCATAGGGGTACCTCATGGCACTAGTACATAAAAATATCTGTTAATTGTTTTAGGCCTTGGATAAGTGCCAGCTTGGAGATGAAGTTAGGAAGAAAGAAGGGAAGCTGGATTCTGCAGGTTAGTTGGGAAGCTGGCTCTATTCCAAAAGAAAGGAAATATATGATGCATTTGTTTCCAAAACTCACATAATAGAAATGATTTTGTTCCTGTTCATATGGTTGCTGCAGTTAGTGAAAATGGAGAGAACTGGAGTATGGGTCAGAGGCAGCTTGTTTGCCTGGGCCGTGTGCTCCTCAAGAAAAGTAAGGTCCTGGTGCTTGATGAAGCTACTGCATCTGTTGATACTGCTACGGATAATCAGATTCAGCAGACCCTTCGGCATCACTTCTCAGACTGTACTGTCATTACCATTGCACATCGATTATCTTCTGTTCTTGACAGTGACATGGTTCTTCTTCTAAATCATGGTTAGTATTGCCATATGATCAATCTTTTTGACTTCCTAATAGTTAGCTTTGACCCTCATCTTTTTGTTTTAATTTGTCCTTGATTTTATTTTCAGGGCTTATTGAGGAATGTGATTCACCAGCAAGATTGCTAGAAAACAAGTTATCATCTTTTGCCCAACTTGTAGCGGAGTACACAAGGAGATCGAATTCCACTTAGTAATTTGACTGACAATTGATGATTACGAAAGTAGTGGTTACTATGTTCTTATTCAGGCTTTGTGCTTATTCACTGCCACAGAAGTTGCAGGTTGTACTGTATTTGAGGGGGTATGTCTGATGTTTTTTACATTCAAGAAATTCAAGAAATTTGATGTTCATAAATTTAATCAAGCTGTGATATTTAATGGTTGAAATAATGGAGTCTAAATGCCTCGTTGTAACTCACCAGCATTCAAGTTCTTTACTGTGGTTACTGGGAGAATGCTTCTTGCTTATTCCATGATTCATATGAAGTAAATAAACGGTTTCTAACCAATATCAAAAATTGAGTAATGTTGCCTTTTACTACATACAACAATTAGTCTCAGTTACAAATGAAGGGCTTATGTCAGTAGTTTAAATTATAGTGGCATCAGAACTTACTATGACAGTGCTCCATATTTACTTGATCCAGCTAATCCATCAATTGATGTTGATCAGCTTCAGGAGGATTTTCGACTTTTCGATTGCCAATTCCCCCAAGTAGTACATACAGATCAATTTTATTATTATTATTTATTTATTAGTGATTGAAACTGGTTGGAGCCTTGTAATACCAGTTATTCTACTACCACTTTCTTTTAGTGTCCTTCTAGTGTTACTACCCAGTTCTTGTTCTAGTTGTAGCTAGGAGGTGTTTCAGTTGCTCTTGTATCAAAGTTTGTTTGTTTGGTTGCTTCTTAAACCAATCATCCTGTAATTTTGTTATATCTATCAATATAGTTGATTCCCTTCTTTTTTATCCGTCTTTTTACACTTTATTATCCCTAGATCTTTTTTCATCTTGTTGCTAATCTAGGACAGCAAAAGAAAAGTCTATAGCATTTCTAAAGTCTAACATTTCTAGCTATGGCCTCTTAATCCGGAATGAAGCAGTGGGGAATAGAAGTTGATGATAGGAGTGACCAGAAGCTCCCACAATTCAATTTCACATCTTTTTTCCTTCTATTGAGAAAATTACCTTATATATTGTGTTGAGCAGTTAAAAAGAAAGAGAGATATTTTGTTGCTGTAAGCTGCAGATAATTATCCGGAAGAAAAAAGAAAGAGATAATGGTAGCAATATATGAAATGCGGTTTAATTACATATTATCCTCATTCAAATACAGAGTCCTAAGCTTGACCAATTCCTCATGGAAACCACCGAAACAGAAGAAGAAGAAAAATAGCAGCAACAAAGGAGACGATTAAATTGGAATCAAAGATCAGATATCCGATTTCAAAAATGACCGAGTCTCCAGCAGATTATCTTCAGAATATTCATGAGAATTCGAATTTTAAACGATGCTTATCCAACTGGTTCAACGTCCTCTATATAAAGAACCATAAGTCTGCAAGCAAAGGGGAGGAGCGACAGAAGAAGGCAGAAGCAGGCAGAGGCAAACGAAGGAGAGCTACAGAAGAAGGCAAAAGCAAAGGGAAGAGATCGACGACAGCAACAAAGAAGAAGAAGAAGCACAAGAAGAAAGGTAAAGAACTACTCCAGCCAGCCTCGTTTCGCTTCACTTCTGAGTCTGTCCTCTCATCAAATCCCACACCAACATGCTCAAATGCCAGAAGCCTCGTTTATGGTACCTGCGGTATCAACGAGAGTAAATGCTGCAACAAAGCTCGCCTGGAGAAGCTTCACATGCAATCTTTGAACCGGTGCCTCAAAAGGCTCTTCACTGCATTAAAGACGTCATCACAGTCATGCATCAAAGAAGTGACTCCTCAAGTCGTCTACAACAAATAAAAGCAGTGAAGACGAAGTCTGATACCTCAATGAAGCTGCCCCCGTGTTCACAACAAATGCCAATGCTCTGGATTCAACAAGAGTAAAGCTGCGACACAACTCGTCTGACAAAGCTCCATGAAAACCTCGCCAATGGCTCTTCACTGCAGCAAGGACATCATAGTCATGAACCAAAGAAGCGGCTCAAGTCGTCACGGAAGATGCATCAAAATTCCTGCTTCTTGTGTGGTGGCAGTCTGCAAAGCAACAAGCCGCAATAAAGAAAAGAAGACAAGGCATCTGCAAATACATTCGGTGCCGCCATGTTTTGATATCAAGATAACTTCTCAAAAGGCCACGTCGGTTTGGTATCGGAGGAGTATTCAAGAACTGCCAAGAGAAAACAAAGGCTTCAGAAGTATGAAGATATGATCGTCAGGTCTTACAAGTACAGAAGCTGCACCCAAAGTCTCAAATACAAGGTCTACAAGGAAGTGTCTTCAAGCCTACTGCAAATCTACCTCTTCAAATTGTATCTTAGAATTTGCGGTGGAGGAAGGTTCAAGACCTGTTGTATTCAAGACCCGTACTCAAGAATAAAGCTTTGAAAGTATAATGTGTTGCAATTACAGAAGCTATATTTAAGGTCTCAAATACAAGTCCACCACAATCTTTAATGCTTAAAATGAGTGATGCAATAACCAATTCATGCTAGACCTCACTTTTGACACGGCAAAGAGACCAAGCGGTGGAATTGCACAAGAATATGGACATGCTTCAAACTACCTTTTGGGGAGGACAACAAGATAACAATAGTTACCATCTCGAAACTCACCAAAAGATCAGAAATCATCGGAGATTCATGTCAACTGGTGGCCACGGAACAACGAGTAGCAAATTACCCACCTTCGGTGGTTGAGAAGTTCTGTTTCGATGAAGATCCATCCGTGCTCCCAAATCCAAACCACTTCCACCTTCAGACCCGTCTCCAATTTTGACTTGGCAGAAGCGCCGAGTTCGTGTCCCATTGTTGGTTCTGGGCAACAAAAGAAAAACAATGAAGAGAAGAGGTCAAGACAGAAAGGAAAAGAAAGAAGACAAATCGGCCTCGATGTCATTTTGGGCCTCACCAAATTACCTGTCGACTACAAGCCAGCATGCAGCAGTGTAAAAGCCCATCCCAAGTCTTAGGGCCCAACTGAAAAGCTCGACGTGACGGGTGTCCAAACCAAATCACCAGGCACTACTAAATTGAGTGTCTACAAGAAACTTGACGGATTCCAAAATATATGTCCATCTGTTGAACTCAAAAGTTGGTACAAAACCGCATACTCAAAAAAGAATGAACTACGGTCGGTTTGATCCCACAAAGGGTACGTAAGCAATCTAACGACCTACTAGATGCAACCACCATTCCAAACAGAATCCCTGATACTACCAGTCAACTTCGGCCAGTCCAAATGACTCTTGTCAAATTCTTAAACCACCAAATAAATCAAATTCACTCCCAAACGGTTGAACTACATTGGTTTGATCCCTTCACAGGGTATGTAGGCAGTCTGGATTTAAATTTGGATACAACCACCATTCCAAATAAATTCTCGGATCACCTAAAGCCAAAGTCTCGCTCCAAAGCTTAAATGCCTTCAAGACACAAATCCAAACACATTTCCAAACACTACTCTCATTTCAAAATCAAAGCCCTCCAATGAGTCATTCACTTGTTGGAACTCTTGAACTACGAGTAGCTTGACCCCTCTCCAAAGGTACGTAGGCAACCCATTCAAATATCTAGGTGCAGCAACAAAAAACAAATTTCATCCACATTTTTGGTTTCTTCATAAATGGAATCAAAAGATGTTTCCCTACAACAAAAGAATATAATTAAGAGACACATTCTGTCTTGAATAGGTCGAACCCGAAATAATTAAAACTCTATTCACAAAATGAATAAGAGTGAAATTATGTTGGATGACATTTTCGCTCACAGTGTGCAATTTTTACTCAACATATTGAAGAAGACTTCAAGCATACCACACGTAGATTTACAGAATTAGAATTCTGATACTAATTATGTTAGTTCTACATATCCTCCTAAACATATTCTTCCTAATTCCTATTCAATTTCTTCCCTTTGCCCAGGTGACAACACTAAACCCTTGGTGCCATCAGCTGCCCTGACTATTCACACTGTCCAAAATAACCTAGCAAATATTCATGAAGGTTTCAAGTGAGACAATTTTTTCCTTCATCTGAAGAAAGCCTCGTTCTTTTTTGCTGCTCGTTACTTTTCTGGCTCTTGTGACTCGCCCACAAAACCATTATCACATGAGGATATTGCACCATTAGGTGATTTAGGTCCATTATCCACCATGTAAACGTCTTTGTAATTTCGTATATCCCAAATTTCTTGGGATGAGGGAAGTGAACCTCTATCTTCATTCCATCATGCACCTCTTTTTGGTCCAGAGAACTTTCTTCAATAACAGAAGTGCTCCGCACATTGCCTGAACCAGATACGTATAAGGTCATCTGCTAAACATACAACATTTTATGTCGATGAATAAGTTTGTACATCCCTTTCTTGAAAGCTACCGTCTCCCGTAGCAAGATGGGTAAACTGTTCTCCAGTTTGGGTTTCTTCCTGTTATGAAATAAATGAATAGCAAGTATCATCAGTGAATTTATGTAATATCACATGTAAGCCAGAATTAATCATGTTTTAGCTTTCAATTCCAACTAACCCACAAGGAATTGTTCCCAATACAAGAAAAATAAAAGTCTTTTACCTCTACTGGTGGTTTAGTTCCTTTAGGATGGTAAAAAGGCGATTTATGTTTGAAGGATTGATATTGTCCAAACAATTAACCTGCAGCTTCTCCTGAGTGAAAAAGTTCCCTGAGAACCAGGCTGCATCACTAACACACTCAGAACTCCTATGTGAAGATGTGGGTAACAGAGTCATTTCGATTCTGTGGCCTTCTTGAGACTTTGATATATTTTCTTGGCAAGCTATAGCAGGACTGGATCTTCCAGAAAGAAACTACCACCAATTTCAAGCTGAATACATCCCGATAATTAGCCTGGTCTCCATCACTGCAAGCTGGCAAACAGACATCCCGATAACGATTTTCAATGAGTTCCAAAATTATTCTCTGGATAAGAGTGCGCTTGAGAGAAGCCCCAGAAGGAAGAAACCAATTTGCATTAAGCTGGCAAGAGAATATGCAGTTCTGTATGAGTTAAAATATGAACATAATGAATTTAAACAATAACTCAAAAGTCAAAACTCTTTATAGGTCACATCAGAAGTGTAAAAGTTCAAGGATATAAGTTGAGCATGGTGATGGTGAAAAGATGGTGTTATATGGTAGGAATTGAAAATCCGCATACACAAATAAACCTGGTATGCAGAAGCATTGGAACACTTCGAGTTAAGAACTGAAGTGCTTGGTGTTTGAAACTTAAAACACGACTATAGGAAGTTAATGCAATATAGAAGCCTACACATAAAAAATAATGGATTTCCTATTCTGTGTGAATATATTTGGTGCGCCTACACATAAAAAATAATGGATTTCCTATTCTGTGTGAATATATTTGGTGCGCCCCCCCCCCCCCCCCCACAAAAAAAAAAAAATTGATTTACTATCCTGAATTCAAACTAGGAATAGCTCCTTAATCTAGCCATAAATACTTCTGCGAGCATTAGAAACTACAAAGCCACCACATTTTTGTCACCCCAATCTAGAAGAACTTGCGTAAAAGTTTCAGGATGCCCCATGAATTCCCAAAAAGGGGAAAAGATAAAAGTTGGTCACAGTAACCAAGCATGTCATCAAATTTTGAACACCAAGGTTTTCTTAACAATGAAGTATAGTTGGACAGAAACTAGCACAAAAACAAGGTAATCCATAGAATACTGCGATCATATGACTCGATATAGTCTGCAATCATTCCTTCATCCACAAGCTTCAGCTAGAGTATCCATCTAAGCAGATTTTTAGGCAATTGTCTGGTTTTTCCCTTTCTATATATGGTTGATAAGACTGATCCATACCTCCAGTGAGAGGAACCGCCAGTTGTGAAAGTTTGATACCTCCAGTGAGAGGAACCGCAATTGTCTGGTTTTTCCCTTTCTATATATGTGTCCTTTTTCTTACCCTACTTGGCTCACAGAAGCATAGCATACTACTCTACATGAGTTCGACACCGCCAACTGAGTATTAACTATCATGTCAAAAACACTTCATGAATCTAACAACACTAAATCAACAAAACAGAACTGCCCAACTAAACCTCATGATACGTAGGCCCCAACTAAACGTCATACTAAGAAAGGCCAAAGCTACAAGACATAATCCACACATATGCATCAGCGACCTAAACTCGAAACAACTTTTCCCAACTTAAGTAATCACAAATTATAAGGGGTAAACTAGAAAAATAGATAAACAAATAAATGGATCCAAAAGAAGGTTGCGATCAATACCTGCATACTCCCACACAAACCAACCCTTTGGGATTGGTCGGCAAACAAACCCCACCCTTTTCAGCTGTCCCTGACAATCTTCAACTTAACCCGAATTCCTCTTTGAGTCAACTGATTCCCACAACTTAACCCGCATCGATCACTGGGTCCACACTCAAGACATGGACATTGGACAACCATCCACAATGGCTTGCAAGCCCTTGTTAGTCACCTAATTTCCATATATCTGGAGCTGTTGTAAACCAAGAATTGTTCCTGCTATAGCAAGTGCATCTCCATCATTATGTAATTCCTTGCTACTCATCTCACTTCCGAAAACCTGATGGCAGTGGTATATAGCAAGTGCCTCGGGCGTGCCATGAATACTCGATATCGTGGCGCTTGTTCAGTTTCAGTGACTTCAAAAGAGGGCAGTGACAGTTTCATCTCTTCTGATACCTCTCCGACTTCCTATTTGTAGCTCAATGCAGAATTCTATATGTGCCACCAGTGATTCTTCTTCTCCTATATACTTCGAAGAATGCAAGCTTATCCAGAGCTACAGCCCAAAGCAACAACTAAGTCTGCTCTGAGGGTAATATACCTACACAGCAAGAGCTTCCACAAAAGCACCGCAAACCCTTGGAGTTTAACCTAGTTTCACCATAGCTAAACGTAAGCTCTTCATCTTTTTTTATGTCATCTGAAGCAAAAAAGCAAAGACGTGGAAGCAACGCGCCTGAGCTTCTAACAAGAGCTGTGGATAGATTACCTCCGTCGCAAGAATGATTGATTAACCTTGAGACGTTTCCAATTCTTGTGGCATCAATATTGAGTCTCAGACATGCCTTTTTGGATGGAAGATGCTCCCTCACAACCAAAAGAGCAGGGGAGAAGTGACCACCAGATGAAAGTTCATCATACATTTGTTGCCGCAGTCTTGATTCCTTGGTTGTCAATAGTTCACCTTTATCACAGAAAATATAAAATCACATCATTCGTACAAACAATGCAGGATGCACACATAATTGTGTTTGTGTAGAGTGAGAGGACAAGACATTTCCCATGTATTCAAGTGCTCATCAATTTATCAACTATACTGCGCTCCTTCAGCCATCCTAATAGTCACTTTCCACTTTTGGGAACAAATAATTGCTATCTATCTGCACACATAGACACATTGAGAGACACAGCTTCTTTTTCATGTAAGAAACGCTTTCATCCTTGCCATTGTAAGTTTTAATTGTGTGTCTGGTAAAATGTCGAGCCATGAAGGCATTATTTCTTTTAACAATATTGCAGAGTATTAGGTATGTTGCTCATCCTACTTAGGTCACAGAACTGTCAGAACACATAGCACACTGTTCTACATGCGTTCCGGACCGCCAACTGAGTAATATCTATCATGTCCAAAACACTTCATGAATCAGCAACCAAAACTCGATATGTGTTCGAGTATATGAATCCTTGATCCATACATATGCATCAGCAACCAAAACTCGAAAACAACTTTTCCTAACAACGTTGCCTGGGGCAATTGCAAATCACAAGTGCTAAACTAGAAAAACATCAAAAGTATGGGATCGAAAAATGAGGGTTGTGATCAATACCTGCATACTCACACACAAACCGACCCTTTGGGATGAATTGGTCGGCAAACAAACCCCACCCTTTTCTACTATCCCTCACAATCTTCAACTTAACCCGAATCCCTCTCTGAGTCACCCGATTCCCACAACTTAACCCGCATCCACAACTGCGCCCGCACTCGAAAACCACGCCGTCGTCGAAGCCACCAAAGCCAACAACACACGGACAACCATCCTCACATGTCTCCTCACATCCACACCCAGAAGACGCGCAGTTTCCAGTTTCGTCGACAAAACATAACGACGACGTTTCAGTTCTTGTCTCCGTGTCTGGATTCTGGTGAGTAGAACCCCACGACTGTCGTACAAGATTAGAAGAAGGTGAAGATGTGGGTTGATAGAGGAAGAAGGCATAAGAGTGTTGGTCGAGGGAGTTGTGGAAGGGGATGGGAAGGGGCTCGAGGGATCTGGAAGCGTCGGAGGCGCGGCGGAGAGTGATAGAGTTGGAGAGGTTGCGGAGGGTGGTGCAGGTGAGAGATGCTATGGCTAGCTCTTGTGGGGTTAGCCATGGGAGGATGAGGTCTGAGCACTGGAAGAAGAGGGAAGGAGGGGTGTTACGTTTGGATGGCGGTGACTGGATTTGATGGATATCCATCTTCTTCTTCTCTATTGCCTCACACATTAATTTACACCCGGCTGAGTACTGACTCGAGACTCGAGAGTTCAAACGTCAAAAAGATATATCCAACGTTTTCTCCGGGAGGTTGTTCCGGTATATGAATCCTTGTAAATAAAAGCGTAAATTCCTCTCATGGTATTTCAGGTATGGCTAATCGGATAATGTGGTACCTAATGTTTTTTTTTGTTTTTTTTTTTGAGAAAAGTAAAATTTTATATAATAATAAGTTAACAATCAACCATTATGGTCATGGGACATTTCAGTGGTGGACAACAAGTCAACAAGTTTCCACACTCATTTGTACCCACATACTAGCGATTACAGTGAACATGAACCGAAAATGGTCCAAATGTAACATACTCATACCTCTATCCAAAAGCCTTGATACCTTCTTTACAGCCAACCTCAAGAAAAAACAACCTCACTAAGCACTATACACCAAAACCGCCAGCATATATGCAAAAGCAACCTCCTCATTATATTGACAACAAGAAAACATCGATGTAAAACCGATAGTCCCTAGACATGACACCAATATAGCCCTACCAAAGTCACCATCGACACCAAACTACCAATACTTAAAACCTTTGCCCAAAAGGGAGGGACGACAAACAACACCAAAACCAAAAACCAAAACAAACAACTCAACCTAAAAAAACCAAACAAATAAACAGATCCCTACCTAGGCCCAAGGAGAGCCCAGACCCACCACCAAGCCCATTGGATTGGATGTCAAGGAAATATGTTGCCCATGAACCGCAGCCAGGAGCCACCATCGAACGCTGAACCACCGAGCTGCGCCGCTGCCACCAATCTCGGCGGGCATCAGAAGGAGTCCGCTGACCTTGGTACCCAACGCTGAACCAACGACGTCCTTCCAAGGCCCGCAACCATCTACCCGTAACAACCACCAGACCAAGAAAGATGATCCGACAGCTCATCACCGCCATTAAACCGCCACCTCTCCAGCGTACCTTCAAACTTAGGTCGCCATTCCTCCCTGATGAATCAAGATCTATGGTGACCTAAGTTTGAAGGTGCGCTGGAGAGGTGGCGGTTTAATGGCGGTGATGAGCTGCCGGACCATCTTCCCCGGTCTGGTGGGGCTGAACAAATCAAATTTGTAAACTCCAAGATTGGCAGTATCTGCTTCAACATGTTTTGGTTAACACCACCCTTCTTAGGAATCTTAAGTCCTTTCATTTTGCTCCACATTCTAGCAAGGCACTTGTACTCTTCAAGCATCTCCATCGCTTCTCTTACTAGACGACTAGAACCTCGTGAGATTCGCACTATACGAGACTCGGTAATTCTTGCATTTGTATGGTCCACCTCTTCATTTGTCATAATCAAGTCCATCATGATCATGTACCGCTTGCTTTTGGCCTGGCTTTCTTTATCATTACATTTTGTCATCAGCTCAACGGAGACGTCTACTTTACACCACATGAATATTACACTTTGAAACGGGCGTTAAGCCGCCGTGAAGCCGACTTCGAGCAGAGTAAAAATGGAGTTTACTAGAAGGGCAGAGCTGTGTCAATTCCCTAGAGCTAATGGGGTACATACTGATCACACTACCAGAAGAAAGGCTTTAGCCGACGAAAATAAAAAAACCAGGCCGACGAACCATTTTTTCGTCGGCTAATTTAAATTTTCGTCGACTATGGTCAACTTTAGCTGACGAAATTAAAATTTCGTCGCCTAAATAAATTTTTTCGTCGGCTTTAGTCTGTAAACTTTAGTCGACTAAATTTTTAAAAGTTTAGCCGACGAAATTGAAATTTCTTCGGCTAAAGTGTCTTATATTTGCATATCTGGACAGCAGCTCATCTAGGAAAAAAAAACGGGAGAAGAAAAAACGGAAGAGAAAGTTTGGGTGTTG
Organism: Fragaria nilgerrensis; assembly: GCA_010134655.1. NCBI lineage: Eukaryota > Viridiplantae > Streptophyta > Magnoliopsida > Rosales > Rosaceae > Fragaria > Fragaria nilgerrensis. The sequence goes on along the minus strand of CM020979.1, from coordinate 22,104,531 downwards.
TCGAAATCTGTCCATAATTAGTTTGTGGAGCTATATATACGTACGTATGTGTGTATATATGTTGATTTTGAGTTTTATTCGAGTTGATCGATTTTGAGTGTGATTGAGTTGATCGATTTTGAGTACGTTGGATGTGTGTGTGTGTGTGTATATATATATCTACTACTACTTATTAACAACAATTTCATACATATCATCAAATCATCAACCAAATCGATCAACATATATATATATATATATATATATATATATTGTGTTGATGGTATGAAGTTGTTGATGATGATGATTTTGTGATGATGTTGGTATATAATATTGTTATGAGTTGATCGATTTTGAGTACGTTGGATGTGTATATATATATATATATATATATATGTGTGTAATCGATTTATTAGTTGATGATTTGATAATATATATGAAGTTGTTGTTAATATATAAGTAGTAGATATATATATCTATATATATATATATCTATATTTAATTATTTTAATATTGTGTTGATGGTATGAAGTTGTTGATGTGATGCGTTGATGATTTGTGATGATGTTGATATATATAATATTGTTATGTAATTATTAAGTATATATATATATTTACACACATGTGTGTTAATTAATTTGTTATTAATTTGTTGTAGTACGTAGAATATATACTAAATGAATTGAGATTTTATATATGGCATGGAATTTAATTAATAATTAGCTAGCGTTATACATATATATTTTGTTATATTTTCAGGATATGAATAAGAGTTGGATTTCGCTTCCAAAATGAGACAAAAGATATGGTAAAAGAGTTATGAGTTTTCTGGAATATGCGCTAGCTAATGCTAACGGGAATACAATTTTCTATTGCATGTGCACGAAATGTCAGTGTCGCAGCGATATGCATCGATTTGCGATTGAGAAAGTGTGACAGCACCTGAAGAGTAACGGGTTTTGGGAGAAGTAGACATGCTGGTTATATCACGGTGAAACATCATCAGGGGGTCTGCATGATCATGGCCAATTTTCTGAGACGGGAAGTACATCCAACGATCCAACAACGGCCTTCATCAACGACATGTTTCCTTATGAGAGCGGTGTATGCGCTCAAGGACAGTATATGCCCGACCAGGTGTAGCCCTTCCCTAAAGCTGTCAACACTGCTGGTATTGACAAGTACAACAAACTGCTTGCTTTCCAACAGACCCCTGTGCACCCCGGTTGTCAGAAGACCGTTCTTGAAAGTGTGATGGACGTAATGAAGATTAAAGTTGAGACAAAATCGACCGTGAAGGCTGTTGATGATTATCTACAGTACACTGCTTCGATGCTGCCTCACGGTCATCGTCTTCCTACCACTCATCATAAGGTCTGATGTATCTTGAAAGATCTTGGGCTTTCCTACATCAAGATCCATGCATGCAGATATGACTGCGTTCTCTTTTGGGGTAAATATCCAGAAGGGAATGACCTTGGTGGCCTTGACGCATGTCCGGTATGTCACACTGACAGGTATAAGCTGACTCCTGCAGGCAATAGGAAACCTGTGAAGGTACTTCGGTATTTCCCGTTAAGGGATAGGCTGGAGCGGTTGTACATGTCTTCACACACGACCAAAGTTAAGAGATGGCACGATGATAGGAAATTGCATGACGAAGATACTCTTATACACCCTGCTGACGGGGAGGCTTGGAAGCATATAGACAGGGAGTTTCCTCATTTTGCGTCAGATGTCCGAAATATGAGGCTCGGGCTCTCATCCGACGGGTTCAACCCTTTTGGCAACATGAGTTTTCAATACAGTGTATGGCCGGTGATTTTGGTACCGTACAACATTCCTCCATGGATGTGCATGAAGAAGGAATACAATATGTTGAGTTTGTTGATTCAGGGGCCCGGTTATCCAAGGAAGTGTCTCGATGTGTATTTGAGACCTTTGATTGAAGAGCTTAAGTTTTTGTGGGACATTGGTCATCCCACTTATGATAAGTACATGCACGAGATTTTCCAGATGCATGTCATGGTTGTTGGTACCATCAATGATTTTCTTACTCGTGGGATGTTGTCGGGCAACGTTGTTAGGGGATACAAGGCTTGTCCAGAGTGCCTTAGCGATGAGGGGAGCAGCAGCCATTGCAACAAGATATGCAGATTGGGTCACCGTACTTTCCTTCCATATAATCACGAATGGAGGTTCGATGACATGGCATTTGATGGGACCGTAGAACACGATGTGCTTCCCAAAAGATGAACGGGGGAAGAAATTTTAGCAGTGCTTAATGAGTATGATTTTGGGCAGCTCAGCAATCATCATAATATTGTGGCGGCAATACCTGAAAGACCCGACAAGTACAAATTCTAGACATATAAGAGCATATTTTAGGAACTCTCATACTGTAGTAAGTTGTTGATCATGCACTACCTAGATGTGATGCATATAGAAAAGAATGTTTGCGACAGTGTGGTGGGCACAGTGCTGAACTTGGAGGGGAAGACGAAAGATGGTCCTAAGGCACGCATTGATCTAAAAAAAATGCAATTAAGAAGACATCTGTGGTTGAAAGAAGGGAAGAAAAATATGCCTCAAGCTCCTTACAGCGTGAAGCCTGACCAGAAGAACATAATTTTCAGGTGGATGAGTTGTGTGAAGTATCCTTCAGGCTATGCAGGAAATATAACCCGGTGTGTGAACTTCCGGGACAATAAGATGTACGGGTTGAAGAGTCATGACTGTCATATCCTGCTACAACGTCTCTTCCCTGTTTTCATTCGACCGTTCCTTCCCCGTCAGGTCGTAGAGCCGTTAGTAGCGTTGGCAAGATTCTTCCAGAAGTTATGCACACGGGAAGTGAAAAAATCTAACCTCCGGGAAATGCAAGAGGACATCATTTATATCATGTGTAAATTTGAGAGGATATTTCCTCCAAATTTTTTTGACATCATGCCTCACCTGATGATCCTTCTTCCCGAGCAATTGGATGTACTTACCGGTCCAGTACACTACACTTAGATGTATCCTATGGAAATGTATGTTTTTTACACCTGAATTCCTTAATATATATACATGTTCAATAATCATAACATTTTGCAACTTGATTTATAGGCAACTTGGAGACTACAAAGATTATGTGGCTAATAAATCCGCGCCTGAATGATGTATAGCTGAAGCATATATTGCGCACGAGTGCGTCACCTACATGAAGTTGTATTTAGGAGCGTTGAAGGAAACTCCGCAAACCATACCGGTAGATGTACCGAAGTTCAATCTTTCCATACTCTCCAGTGATGTTGAAGTTTATGGAATTTTACCAGACTCCTACAAGTTGCAACCACATGAGCTAGTCATTGCCCACTGGTGGGTATTGATTAACTGTCCAGAAGTTGAATACTGGAAAGACATCAATCTATATTGTCCAGACATTCAAGGTGATCTTGAGTACCACAACAAGGAGTTCACAAACTATTTTGGTGGCTGGGTACGTAATTCAATATTTTTGTACGTATTTATGTTTATTGCATAATTATCCATATTTACAGTTGAATGGTTGGTTGCAGATGAACTATATTCCATTTAATGGTCACCCAAATTGGTTGTACGAACTAAGACTTCTAGCGATGAAGCCGATAATGTCAAGAGTTTATTCGATGTGCAAGGTGAATGGCGTGCAATTTATATGTGAACAGAGAGACGGCAGATGGAGAAAACAGAATTCTGGGGTGATGGCACATGGTGGGTGGAATGGAGTTGACTATTACAGTGTTCTCCATTCAGTGGTGGAACTCGTTTATGGGCAAGGCATGACAGTGCACCTCTTTAACTGTAGATGGTTTGATACTGGCCTGCAGAGCATGAAGACCGATCAGTACGGAATATTATCGGTGAACACTGCTACAAGTTGTTACGAAGATGACCCGTTCATTTTTGCCACATCGGTAAAACAATTGTTTTATCTTGATGACATTGCCAAGGGTGACGTGTGGAAAGTAGTAAACCTTGTGCACCCTCGAAATATTTAACGGGCGGCTACACTTGGAGAGGCCGAAGACGAGGAAGAAGATGTTACGTATCAAGAGTCAACGCAATAGGTATTCCTAACTCCTCTACCGTTCGTCTTAATAATTTTAAACCGGGTCGTTCGGTGTGAATTCGTGATGAAGAGCCAAGGCTTATTGATGTTGATCCAAATCAAGAAACAGACAAAGACTCTGGCGATGAGGAAATGCATAGATTACTAGAAATTAATTCTGACACCAAAGAAGATTCATCGGATGATTCCGATTACGAGCCTTAGTTTTAATTTAAAGGACGTAATCCATTAATTTGTAATAAAAAAGAATGTATTACCTTTATAGTTTACATATGTTGAATTCATATTTCTGTTATTTTATATGAATTTTGGTGATATATGAACAGGAAGTGAGTATGGTTTACATTAACCTTCTGTTTTTTTAATGTATTTTTTATACTTTAGCCGACGAAATATACCATAATTTGTCGGCTTAAACCATCTTAGTCGACGAATTATAATATATTTTGTCGGCTAAAACCATCTTAAATAAGTCATAATTCGTTGGCTAAGATGCGGTTAGCCGACGAATACAGTAATATTTCGTCGGCTAAACCCTAAAACCTAGGCCGACGAATACCCTAATATTTCGTCGGTTAAACCCTAAACCCTAAAATTTTTATACGACTTGTTGCGTCTCATCAGTTTGTCTCATCGGTTTGAAACTATTTTTAGTTGAAGATCCGGCCAAAATACGTAATTTAGACTGTCCAATGACCTTTTCCGTGTGTTTAGGGGTTTGACTTAACGGATTGACAGTCCGGATCGAGCCCTTAACCTTGTCGGATCAAGTTGAATTTTTTCCCATACATGTATTTTATCATGATGGTCAGATCTGACGGTCGGATTTTTGTTTCTCAAGTTTGATTATCACAATCACAACATGCCTATTAATGTTCTATAACTTGTTTACCAAGTGTTGAGTAAATGTTCCGTTTCAAAAAAAAACTATACGTAGAACCTTCAAACCCAAAAAAGTCGTGAAGTAATATATGACCAGAATGGTGAAATACGTCCACGGTAGAAAAATCATAGTATTCCGGTAAAGTCTCAGTGCCGAAAGTTGCGGTCAATGCAATTTTCCATTCTTTCTCCCTATGGGTAGCCCTATCTTTGGTGGTTATTTTCCCTAAAATTTTTATACGACTTGTTGCGTCTCATCGGTTTGAAACTATTTTCAGTTGAAGGTCCGGCCAAAATACGTAATTTAGACGGTCCAATGACATTTTCCGTTCGTTTAGGGGTTTGACTTAACAGATTGACCGTCTGGATCGAGCCCTTAACCTTGTCGGATCAAGTTGAATTTTTTCCCATACATGTATTTTATCATGATGGTCAGATCTGACGGTCGGATTTGTTTCTCAAGTTTGATCATCACAATCACATTGTGCCGAATGTATAAAAAGTACTTTAGCCGACGATATTCACAGGTTTAGCTGACGAATTTCAAAGGTTAGCCGACGAATTTCAATGGTTAAGCCGACGAATTTCATATTTTAGCCGACAAATTTAAAGGTTTAGCCGATGAAGTAAAAATTTTGTCGGCTAAAGGTATAGGGTATACGGCTAAACCCAGCGCTCAACAACCTCCACAGCGCGAGAAAAAACAAAAAAACCCTAAATTTTTTTACGCCTCCTCCGCCACCTCCGCCTCCGTGAGCCCTCCCTCTCCCTCTCCCTCTCCCGGTCGTCCTCGCCCTCTCCCTCTCCCGGTCTCCCTCTCCCTCTCCCTCACCCGGTCGCCCTTGCCCTCTCCCTCTCCCTCTCTGCCGGCTCCGCCTCCTCTGCCTCCTCCGCCTCCTCCATACCGGTCCGCCTCCTCCGCCTGCTCGTCGCTCGCCAGGTGGTGTAATCCTCTGATTTTTATTTCGATATGTTATTCTAGGGTTTCGAATTTGGGAATTTAGGGTTTTTATGCGGTATTGATATTGTGAATTGGTTTATGATGAATATATGGTTGATTGTGGATTGTGGATTGGATTATGCAAGTTTTAATATATGGTTGCTGAAATATTGTGGATATTTTCGATGCCTATTGATTTTGTGTATGATTTACGTGTGGTGTGTCGTTATTAAGTTTCATGATTTTCTTCCTTAGCCTTAATTCAAATTAATATTTTAAACAGGATGAGCGGTAATTTTAGATCGACGAAGGGTTCGAAGGGCCAAAGGTCCGAATCGTCTGAGAGAACCTCTAGCAACCCTCAAACGTCGTTTCGAGGCCATATGACAACCAGACATACGACCCTTCTGGAAACGGCGCAGAGGCAGCCGCCGAGTGTTTCCCATTCCTCGAGGCAGCCTTTGGTGCCCCTTTCATCGAGGCAGCGGGGCCTCCCTCATTCCTCGAGAGAGCTGTGGCCTCAGACCCAGACGGAGGTGTCTGCACCCCGTATGCCTGAGATACACCGGGCGCCCACTCCGGGTCCTACTGCTTCGGATGGTGGGTCATCTGGGGTACAGATGCCGCCGCTTCATCTGTTCCTTCCGCGAATGATACCGGCCTTACCTGCTGTCGTTGGCTCAAGGACGCCGATTTATCCACTGCCCCCGCCAGTAGCTCCATCAGCGGCATACCGGTTCGTGCCTTTTGATACGCCTCTTATTTTCGTGAGGGTATCATCATCGGCGACAGTGACGGAATCCGTCACGTCTGCCGCATCGCCCTCAGGTAATGAAAGATGAATGATTTGTTTTCTTATAATTAATAATAAAGGGTCTCCGATTTTAATAATCAATTTGGTTCATCATGTGATAGGTACCGTCGGAGCGAAGCCGACAAAGAAGAAGAGAGGCCCCGTCACAGGGAAAGCTCTCGAGAAGACCGTCACTACCTCAGGGAGGATCGTCATCGATACTGACGGGTATGGCCACATAGTATCGGGCGGGAAGTCGATGACGTACTTCGGCCGCGTGGGAGCGCTCATTAGGGATAGAGTCCCTATGTTGTGGTCAGACTGGGGCGAGGTCCCGCAAGAGGTTAAGGACATGGTCCACAACGCGATGTCGGTGAGTTTACAAAATGCCTCAATAATATTATGTATTACATTGTTGATTTCTTGAAAAACTAAACTTATAAACGGTTAAATGTAGGTGTGGTTTGACGTTCCCGAGCACCTGAAGAACAGCTGGGCGGACGTTGTGCATGGGGGAAGGTACGTTGGGAAGTTAATGAAAAAATAAAATTGTATGTGATATTAATAATATTTCTAATATTTTTGTTGTATCTGTAGGTACAAGGAGTGGAAGAACGAGTTGCGGACCCACTGGACTACGCACGGGAACGCACGTTCTGGTACCCCTGCTGAGTTTCAGTACAGGGAGTACGAGTGGCGTTGGCTTCTGACATCAGAATTCAACAACCCTCGTAAACAGGTATTTAAAAAAATTAATTAGTTAATTTGTCATTAAGTACGTCCGTTTTTAAATATTTTACTAATAGTTTATTTTTTCTTTGAAGGCCGTTTCCCGGGCGAACACTCAGAACCGGCAACGCAACACAAGGAACCATCATGACGGTTCTAGACCGTTCGCTGTCTTCATGGACGAGGTGGCCAGAGAACATCCAGAAGTCAACCGGTAAGTCTATACGTACGAGAAGGCATATCCTGACTCCCAGGAGGATATTGTAAGTCATGTTACGTTTTTAAATTTTTAATTTTACTTATATATATGTCAAAATGTTAATTAATCATTTTTTTCCTATCCAATTAGGCGAAGGTGAGGGAGGCTAGTGACGAGGTGATGAGTGCTATAGTGAGGGAGACATGGCCGGACACGCAGGAGGAAGAGATGTCCGAAGCCATGTCCCGGATCGACACTTCGGATCCGAGGGTTGGAGCGAGGATCATGGGCACAACCTTCCCACCGCGAGAAAACAACTTCTACTATCGGGGTCTAGGAAAGAAGGGCGAGGGGGTCCTGAAGACCACTCCAGGATTTCAACGAAAGGCAGCCTCGACCAGCAGCAGGACGACTCAGCTAGAGTCGGAAGTTGAGACACTTCGAGATCAGCAAACTGCTCAGGCTGCCGCTCATGCCGCCCAGATCGCCAACCAGAGAGCCTATACTGCCGCGGTATATGCAGCCCAGCAGGCCCAGCAGCAGCAGATGTTCCAATACATGCAGGAGTTTATAGCTGCCCAGCGTCAGGGACTTCCAGCTCCGCCCATGCCTAGGCCTATACCGCTACCTCAGCTGCCGCAATCTCCTCAGCAACAGGCCCCAAAATCGGATATTGATTTAGACAATCTAGATTTTGTGTAGTTGATAAATTATATAGTTTTATGTGCTTCTTGTTGGTTATATATATATAATTGTTTTAGTATATTTTGCAGCTTGCTTGGAATGGTAATTTAGAAATTTCGCGTATTTTTTTTTTACTGGAATGGACTTATAGCCGACGAAACATGCCACAATTCGTCGGCTATAGTATTTTTAATTTTTTTTTTCACAAGGTTTAGCCGACGAATTATGGTATGTTTCGTCGGCTAAACCCTACTAAAGCTGACGAAACAGACTATATTTCGTCGGCTATAGTTATTTTTTAATTTTTTTATTACATATTCTAGCCGACGAATATCTTAAAATGTTTCATCAGCTATTGTCTGAGACTATAGCCGACGACGTTTTTGTCGTCGGCTAAATACATGAACAAAAGCCGACGACAAACAAACGTCGTCGGCTAAATACATGAACAAAAGCCGACGACAAAAGAGTTTGTCGGCTAAATACTTGTACAATAGCCGACGACGGTATCTAGTTTCGTCGGCTAAAGTTATCGCCGACGACCCTTTCCTGACGAAACTATAGCCGATGAAGACTTGTCGGCTAAGATCTTAGCCGACGAATTAAGCTAACAGGAGTTTCGTCGGCTAAAGTGCTTGTCCTGGTAGTGTCAATGGATGAAAGAGTAAGTCAATTCCAATGGCGATGGTTCTTGTGTTAAGCCACACCATTTTGTTGTCAAGAGTGGGTTAGCATGGTTAAAAGCAGTATTGTATTTGATTGTGATCTCCAGAAGCATCCAGTTAGTTGTCTTGAGATGGTAAAATTCAAATTTTGACCTCCCTAGATATCAGATATATAGCTCTTCAGTCACGGATGCCAAGGTGAGATATATATTCTCAGTTTTTAGGTGTCTTTTATCACTAGAAATAAATGTATGAACTCCATTATTCACATATAACCAATTGCAACCAGCAGTCTTCTTGACCTCTTTCCCTTTCATCTTCTCCCTCAATCTCCCAACCTCGTTCCAGTTACCCTCAGCAGCATAGCAATTAGGCAACTACACATACCGATCCGCGGTACCTCCCCCAAGTTTTAGAAGTCTCTCCTCTGCCTCTCCAGCGAGCACTGTAGTTCCATTAACCAAACAAGCATTCAGGAATGACCCCCACACACCAATATCCAACTCTATAGGAATATTTTTCATCAATGCTTTTGCGGTTTTGCCTTCTCAAGTTGATTAGCCCTGCCATACAAATCTACCATACATGCATAGTGCTCCAATTTAGGTAAGAGGTTGTAATCTTTTGTCATGGACTGAAAAAATTGCTCACCCAATACCACCAAACAAGAGTGACTACAAGCAGAAAGAAGCGCTAAAAACGTGACCGCATCAGGCCTAATACCTCTCTTCAACAATTCTTCGAAAATCTGGATAGCTTTAGTTTCACAACCATGGTGAGCATAACCAGCTAATATCAGACACCTACACAAATACCCGTCCAACACAAATACTCGTCCAACCTTTTTCACTCAGACGCCTCGATCCGTTTTTGTTACTTTTGTTTGGGCATTTGACGCACTCACACCATCTATCTGGGGCTCCGATCTGTGGATAACAATTTGCCACGGCGGCAGCGCGCCGTCTAAGCCACAAAGTGTAATATTAATGTGGTTTAAAGCAGACATCTCCCAGCTCAACACCTGGAAGAATTGAAGTAAGTTGACTAAGTTAAACGAAGTAAGTTCTGAAACTGCTCATACATAATCCTCTAAAAGCTTTTGCAGAAGGTATGGCTGGTTGTCAAGTTTAGGAGCAACTTCCTGAATTTTGTTCATAAATCCAGACAAGTCACCCATGCCTAGTAGATGTCTCACAAAAGGTTCAACAATTCAACATCGAAAACATCAAACTCATCCATGTGCTCTCTTATTCCAATAAATATATCAGGACTCTTCGTTGCTACAACAACACTAAGAGCACCACCTCCCTTTGCATGCATGACCATCCATTTTAGTAACAACAGTTCCAACTCCATCAGCACTTTGCTTAAATGCTTGAGCTTGATCAAATGCACTAACCAGTGACCAATACTACCACCATCCATCCCAATTAATATAACAAGATCAGGTTTGGTAGCTTCAGCCACCTGACACATCTCTTTGAAAGGAGCAGCTTCCTGTTTGAGATGTCCACTAGTATCAAGTTATCTACTACTATAAGATCACAGTTCTCCTTAAAAGCCTCCACTCCTTCCACTGCAGTCTTCACAGGGTCTGACTCCATGTAGCTGCTTCCAAAACGAAATCTTTTCCTTGGTAGCATTCTGCTTCAACTGATCAAATGAACCGGCTCGAAAAGTATCAGGGCAAATAGGGCAGGTTTCATCCTTTTATTTCTCTGATGATGATAAGCATAGTCACTGACAGAGGATCCTTTATTTTTTCTAATTGATTTAAATACAGATTATTTTTTTTTACCACGGGCATATTGTTGCTGGTTAAGAGAATACTAAGACGGATTGACAAGACTTTAATCACAGACAATATGCAATACACCTGGTTTCCCTAGCAAATATATAGTAACACCAAGGGTGGTGCTATTGACACACCTATTTTTGCTATTAACACACCCCATCTATGATGATAATCAATAATGAAACAATTTTTTTTTTGAAACTAAAAGACTGAATTACAAAGAACCGCCTCTCGGGCTACCACCACCAAATAAATCAAAATTCACTGCTATCCTAACAGTGCTCGGCATTTCAACTCCCAACAATGCTGAGTATCTAGATTCTGCCCCAGATTTGCTAAGGCATTGGCTGCAAAGTTCGCCTCACGAAGGACATGGTGGAAAGAGACCAAACTGAAGGAAGAGGCAATCGTTTTGATGTCTTGGACAATTTGGAGCAGCTTCCATGGACACTTGAAAAGCCCAATAACACAATTAATAATGAGAGCAGAGTCCTTTACAACCATAATATGAGAGTAGTTTAACTCTTTGACTTTAATAAGACTGTTTTTAATAATGAAACAAATTCAAGTGACAAATTTGTAAATAAAATTAAAATGTGTTAATAGGAAAATAAATTAGAGAATGACATCTCACTACCACAAACATTAGCATAACACAAAAAACCCATATTTCAAAATATTTAAAGAAATAAAGACATTAATCCATGCCTCCCAAAGTCAATAATATCATATGCTGACTGTAATTTTTATTATAAAATGACAAAAATGTACAATTTACAAAACATAATTACATACCTTGCCATCCTTCTCTCTCTCCCATAAACACTCCATCTGACCTAACTTTTTCCATATAAACCACTTTTATGGAAGCCCTTCTAATGAGGACTCTTAAGTTGATGACTAGTTGAGTTTCGGCTTACCCCAATTTTCAATCTTATATTCATATCTTGACCGTTCAATTTATAGGTATTTATAAGTAGATCATTTATACAAATTTTCAGCCATATTGAAAATCGTTAAGACATTTATAAGTGTGATTTATCAATTATGAACTTGAACGGTTCATGTTTGACAGATTTGATTTGTCCATTAATTTGATCTAGTGTTACCTTAACGATCACCGATTTGACTGAAAATTTGTAGGGTTGATCTACACATATAGATTTAAAAACTGAACGGATGAGATGCCAAAATGTGATCGAAAAATAGGTCTTTTAAACCATAAACCGAAAAGTCCTCAACTAGTCCTTAACTTAAGGGTCCTCACTAGAATGACTCCCCCACTTTCATACTGCACAAACTTGAAACAAACTTCTTCCAAGTCCAACTACACAATTGAACCGAGAATGCAAGGTCAAACAACTTTCAAGCTTCTTCTTTGGACGTCTCCTATTTCTGCATCTCTTCTCTGCCATGGTCTCTCTCCCTCTCTCTCTCTCTCTCTCTCTCTCTCTCACTCTCACCTACCATAACACAGATTGATGCCTCTCTTCAATTCTCTCCACCACTCCTACGCGTTTCGCTCATCCTCGCCGAAATTCAGTCACTCGTTCACTTTCTCCGACCATCATTCTCCGCTCATCGGATATGCAGACACTAATTTTGATTTGTAACTGAATCTAATTTTGATTCGAAGACTTAATCTCTAAAAAAGAATCAGTGGCGATGGAGTCGACTTCTGGCAACTCGATGAAAATCTCGCTATTGGATCCGACGGCAACGATCTTCTAGGGTGGCAGCTCGATAAAAATCTCGTCGTTGGATCTGATGGAAGCGATCTTCAAGGGCAAGATAGACTCATCCAACTCCTTTGCTGACACCGAGGTCGCCTTTGTCATTCTCGAGAATCAGGAGTTTACATGGTGGCCAAGGTTCATAAATGCTACTTTACCAAATTTGATTATCTTTTTTTGGGTTTTTAAGCACAATGAAAGTTATGCACATAAGGTGTTTGATGAAAGTCCTCAATGAGGTTGTTGTTATACAAAACCCTTTTACATGTTGATCATCTAATTGCTACTGGTTCGGTAATCATGATGTGGGAATAAATCTATTTTTGCACATTATAATAACAATTATAGACAAGATAATCTGATGAAGTTTATATTAGTATGTGTTAATTAAGCTATTGTTAATTCACTACCAGAAGAAAGGCTTTAGCCGACGAAAATAAAAAAACCAGCCCGACGAAATATGTTTTCGTCAGTTAAAGTCCACGTTAGCTGATGAAATTTTCCTTCGTCGGCTAAAAAAATTATTTCGTCGGCTATAGTCTGTGAACTATAGCCGACGAAATTTTAAAAGTTTAGCCGACGAAATTAAAATTTCGTCGACTAAAGTACATTATATTTGCAGATCTGGATAGCAGCTCATCTGGGAAAAAAATGGGAGAAAAAGTTTGGGTGTTATCGAAATCTGTCCATAATTAGTTTGTGGAGCTATATACACGTACATACATGTGTATATATGTTGATTTTGAGTTTTATTTGAGTTGATCGATTTTGAGTGTGATTGAGTTGATCGATTTTGAGTACGTTGGATGTATATATATATGTGTTGGTTGATTTGGTTGATGATTTGATGATATATATGAAGTTATTGTTAATAAGTAGTAGTAGATATATATATATATATATATATGTTAATTAATTTAATATTGTGTTGATGGTATGAAGTTGTTGATGATATGAGTTGATGATGTTGTTATATAATATTGTTATGAGTTGATCGATTTTGAGTACGTTGGATGTATATATATATGTGTTGATCGATTTATTGGTTGATGATTTGATAATATATATGAAGTTGTTGTTAATATATAAGTAGTAGATATATATATATATATATATATATATGTTAATTAATTTATAATATTGTGTTGATGGTATGAAGTTCTTGATGTCATGAGTTGATGATGATTTTGTGATGATGTTGATATATATAATATTGTTATGTAATTATTAAGTATATATATATACATGTGTGTTAATTAATTTGTTATTAATTAGTTGTAGTACGTAGAATATATACTAAATGAATTGAGTTTTATATATGGAATTTAATTAATAATTAGCTAGAGTTATACATATATATTTGTTATATTTTCAGGATATGGTTAAGAGTTGGATTTCGCTTCCAAAATGGGACAAAAGATATGGTAAATGAGTTATGAGTTTTCTGGAATATGCGCTGGCTAATGCTAACGGGAATACAATTTTTCATTGCCCGTGCACGAATTGTTAGTGTCGCAGCGATATGCATCGATTTTCAATTGACAAAGTATGACAGCACCTGAAGAGTAACGGGTTTTGGGAGAAGTATACATGTTGGCTATATCACGGTGAAACATCATCAGGGGGTCCGCAATGTCATGGCCAATTTTCTGAGACGAGCAGTACATCCAACGATCCAACAACGACCTTCATCAATGACATGTTTCCTTATGAGAGCAGTGTATGCGCTCAAGGACAATATATGTCTGAGCCATGTCCCGGATTGACACTTCAGATCCGAGGGTTGGGGCGAGGGTCATGGGCATAGCCTTCCCACCGCGAGAAAACAACTTCTATTGCCGGGGTCTAGGAAAGAAGGGCGAGGGGGTCCTGAAGACCACTCTTGGATTTCAACGAAAGGCAACCTCGACCAGCAGGAGGACCTCGACCACCAGCAAGACGACTCAGGTAGAGTCGGAAGTTCAGAGACTACGAGAATAGCAAGCTGCTCAGGCTGCCTATACTGCCGCGGTATATGCCACCCAGCAGGCCCAGCAGCAGCAGATGTTCCAGTACTTGCAGGAGTTTACAACTGCCCAGCTTCAGGGACTTCCGGCTCCGCCCATGCCTACGCTTATACCGCTACCTCAGCTGCCGCAGCAGCCCCCAGAATCGGATATTGATTTAGACGATCTAGATTTTGTGTAGTTGATCAATTATATAGTTTTATGTGTTTGTTGTTGGTTATATGGAATTGTTTTGGTGTATTTTGCAGCTTGCTTGTAATGGTAATTTAGAAATTTCATGTTTTTTTTTATTACTGGAATGGACATAAGCCGACGAAACATGTAATATATTCGTCGGCTATAATATTTTTAATTTTTTTTATAAGGTTTAGCCGACGAATTATGGCATGTTTCGTCGGCTAAACTCTTCTAAAGCCAACGAAACATATTATATTTCGTTGGCTATAGCTATTTTTAATTTTTTTATTACATACTTTAGCCGACGAATATCTTAAATGTTTCGTCAGCTAAAGTCTCAGACTACCGTCGATGACAAATTTAAGGTATTCGTCGGCTAAATTTTATGAAAAAAGCCGACGACTGGTTTTTCGTCGGCTAAATTCTGGGAAAAAAGCCGACGACTTGTTTTTCTTCGGCTAAATTCTGAGAAAAAAGCCGACGACTTGTTTTTCGTCGGCTAAACTATAAGACTATAACCGACGACGTCTTCTTGTTTCATCGGCTAAAGTCATCGTCAACGACCCTTTCCCAACGAAATCATAGCCGACGAAGGCTCGTCGGCTAAGATCTTAGCTGACGAAGTGTTTGTCCTGGTAGTGATTGATTTCGCTAAATATCTGCTACTGCTACTATATTTTCTGAAAGTTGATGCTACAACACTAGCTGAGTCACTAAAGACTTGCTACTACTCTACTGGTAATACCTTGTTACTGCATTTTGGAAATAGTTGCTAGTCTTGCTACCAACTAATTGAGCCACTAAAAACATGCTGCTGCATTTTTTTTGAAATTTACTGCTACTACATTAGCTGAGTCACTAAAAGTCTGCTACTACATTTACTAGAAAAAGCTTTGCTACTGCATTTACTGGAAGTATTTGCTACTATATCGGCTGAGCTACTGAAAACTTGCTACTACATTTATTGGAAATAGCTGCTACTGCATTTACTAAAAGTAGTTGCTACTACACTAGCTGAACCACTAAAAACCTGCTATCACTGTATCTACTGAAAATAGCTGATACTACATTTGCCGAGCCACTGAAAACATGCTACTGTACTTACTGAAGTTGGTACTATACTAGCTAAACCACTAAAACCCTACTACATCATCTGTTGGAAGTGTAGCTTTCCAGTAAAACATGCTACTACATTAGCTGAGCCACTATAAACCTGCTACTACTTCTAGTGAGATGTTAACCCCTGCTACTACTTTCTACTAGAATTAACTGCTACTACTACTGAGATGTTAACCCCTGCTACTACTTCTACTACGATGTTAACCTCTGCTATTACTTCTACTGGAATGTTAACCCCTGCTACTACATCTACTGGAATGTTAACTTCTGCTACTACACTAGAATTAACTGTTACTACACTAAGTTATTGAAAATATGCTACTGTATTCCATTTACTGAAAAATCTCAAAAAGAGAGACTTTTCTCTTCTAAAAGCATATTTAGTTAGTGTAGGGTTAGTTTGGTAAATTAAACCATGACACATGATATGTAGAGAAAAGATTGTTCTTAATTGTTTAAAACTGTCATTATTTATTTAACAACAACACAAATGGATTTATTTGTGTTTCAAATCCTTTTGAATGATGTATATGTGATTTGCTTAAAATAAATAGGGTGTGTTAATAACAACATCCTAATACAAAATAATATCAAAAGTTTTATCTTTTTTGTATGTTTGTGTTGGTGGATCGTGGCGAAGAGTACGTCGGTCCAACACTTAACCATTAATTTAGCTACTCCATAATCATTCGCAAAACAGTTTGGACGGGAAACGTTAGGATATAGGGTCGAGACCCGTATATACCCTAGAAAATGAGCATATACACAACAGGTAGCTCCTTTGACTAAATTAGTCTTTACAAGAAAAGCTCATCTCGATCGATCTAGGGTTTCATCATACGAAGAAGCTTGAATGGGGTAGGGAGCCGAAGCAGAGGAGCCTTACAAAGGATGCGGGTCACTGTGCTGTAGTCATCATAACTGAAATCAAGTTTGTTAGTATTTGGTATCGTTGGTAAAATGAAATACATATTGATCTGATTTCTCCACATCTTTTTGCTCGAGATTATTCGTGTTGCATGTTGCATCATATGAAAATTGCAACTATTTTCTCTTTCAATGCGCAAGAAATGTTTGGGGGAGCATTTGAATTGGTTTTGACTCTAAACTTCGATCACAAAATGTCCCACCAATTCCACATTATAGTTGAAGGCACTCTTCCACCAATGCACATTACTATATATATGGTGATGATGATAGCTTCTTCACCAAACTAAATTTATGCCTCAATAATACTGGAGGGAGGGAACACAAATTTATTACTTCACAGGACAACTATTGTCAGGATTAATTGTGGCATGTGCATCTCTTCTCATCCCCAGCTGAATTAGGGTTTCATGTCTCCATGGTAATTTTTGATGATCAATGGGAGATCCAAAATACTTTAATTTCTAAATTTTACTAGCTAGGAGGCAAATATGTGTGTGTTTCTAAAATAGGAATGGAGAACGAATTAAAGATGGAAAATAAGACTTCGATCATCAAGTAAAATAAATAAAATCACTTCATTATTTATACAACAAGAAGACACACTAGGTGTAATAATCATCATATATATGGATTTGATGGCTATAGGGGAGAAACATAACTTTCTCTGCTTCCATCCAGTACTAGCTGGCTACTTCTTCTAAATCAAAAACACACTCAAAACGAAAGCAAAAACCAATAGAAAACAACTAAGACAGGACGACGTAGCCTGGTTTGATGGTACTGGCTATATAAGATATGAGCGGACTAGATGCCCCATGTTACTATATCACAAGCATTTTTACTTAGGGTATGCCTATGATAGGGAAGAAAGGAACATAGAGGCTCGAAGGTGCCAAACCCCATTCTGGTGGAAGAGGCAGATTGAATGTCTTGGATGAACCGACCTCGTTCTTGGCTTTACAAGCCGCCTGATCTTCGATACTCAAGGGGCATGATGTGAAGAAACTAAGAGGGGTTGAAATGGTATAGGAATTAGAGTCATGAGTCTTCAGAATCTTTGATGCCACGACCTTCCTTGAGACATAGAGCTGCTTTGTACCTCCAAGAATCTTGGCAAGGCAGTGAAGATATGCTGCAGATTTCGAGTCGTCAGATGGAAGCTTAACCTCGAAAGATCCATCAGCTTCTGTGGTTGCCGTAGCCAGCTTCTTCACTTGGTCACACTTCACTAAAGCCTTAATTCCTGAAACATGAAACCACAAAACAGCACGTTAATATTGAAAAGCCCTAAAACTTCATTACTTGGATGTATAGTGTTTCCTTGGAATCCATAACCCAGAAAGCACTTTTAGCTATCACTTCTATGGCTTCCAAAAGTGCTTTTATGTACGTGAAATATATGTTGGCTAGGGAAAGTGGAAGAAAAATAATTAAGTAGATAAATAATTATATGCAACGAACAATTGGACCTGAAAAATCATAATTCTTGTGGCAATCAAGGCAAGTGACTTTGGCTTTCAGAACTTGGCCATATGAGAGCTCAAACTTTGCAAGAAACAATGCAAAGAGAAGTGTTGAGACGACCCAGCCGGAAAGAGTAGCCATGGAAGCAGCAAATTACAGACACTGCAAAAACAAGTACTCCACAAACTTGATATGAACAGAAGATGACTCCAATGCAGCTAATATAAATAGATTATCAAAACAAGACCATCATAAATGGAAGGCCCAATAGTGAGATTTCTAGTTGGTATAATCAAATGCTTTCACCTATTTTCCAAACAGGGATTTATTACACCAGCTCAGACTCTGGTTATTTTTTTCTTTTTTGTACATTTCTTTTTACCTTCTTCAGTAGTTTAGATATATGAGATGTAGCAATCTATGTACTATGACTTTGAGCCTTTGAGGTCAGACACAATAAGAAATGGGACTCTTCACTCCTCTAGTACACATTTGATCGTTTGGTCCTGATTGATATGCTTTAAATTTATTTTGCTTCAGTAGTCATATGCTCTACTTGGTCTGTTGCACGGCCGGACCTAAGATTTCGAGACCTGAGACGAGTTTTAAAAATGGTGCCCTCTAATTGTTATTAAACAAAACGGTCAATCGGCTATAAAAGAACCAAAGATGCATTCCAACACAAAATAAAACTGATTTGTTTATGGTGCCAGACGGTATAATTAGAAAAAATGAGGATGATTAGAAAAAAAAAAAATCAGGGTTAAAAGATAAAGTAGTGGTTAAGAAGGGATAACCACAAAACCTAGATTTTTATCCATTCTAACGTCACTGCAACTCCACATATACACAAGCTCCTGGCGATGGTGGTGGTGTTGTGCCTGTTATCATTGCTCATCATCATCGCAATCACGAAACTTCTCTCTCTTTCTCTCCCCCTTCTATTCTCTTCTAAACTCAACCATTTCTCTTCTCCTCTGTTTTACATCTCAAAAAACCCAAACCCAGACAGCTGTAGCTTTAAGCTTTAGCTTCCATGGAGGGTCTCCCTAACTCTATCCCCTAAAACTGGCCTGGAGACTTTTCTAGTCGCTCT
Source organism: Fragaria nilgerrensis (assembly GCA_010134655.1). NCBI lineage: Eukaryota > Viridiplantae > Streptophyta > Magnoliopsida > Rosales > Rosaceae > Fragaria > Fragaria nilgerrensis. The sequence continues at coordinate 22,085,247 of CM020979.1, read as the reverse complement.
TGTTCAAGGCAGCTGCCAGGTTTTGGTGCCCCCAAATTTTTTTGGCCTGAGGCGGCCGCCTCTTCGGCCTCATCTCAGGTCCGGGTTTTCCTTAGGTCATCCCCAGTTGTCCAGTTCATGACTTTGCTAGTTAATTAAGCTTACTTAAATATGCATCCAGAAGTATATATATATGTGCTCTACTCTGGGGTGTAGTTCAGTCAAGTGGTAGCAGTACTTCATATGGAATTACAATTATAGCTAAACTCGAGCCCGGCCATGTTGAACGAACTAGCAGCTAAGTAAAATCACAACAAGTAAGAATTTGTTTCTCTTGATCTGAACTATTACCTTCTTAAAACATTGGTTAATTTCTTCGCTCCTTACAACACAGATGCATGATAGTGCATGGTTATAATTTCCAAGTCTGTATACGTACAAACAATTTTTACATTAACAGACTACAAAACAAAAGGAAAGGCAAAAAGGGAACATAGCAAGTATGAAATGACTAATGTAAATCATGATTATCCTTTTGGTGGTCGCTACTGGCTACCCGCTCCCTATCTGCAGTGGGATCACCAAGGAAGGAATCATATTTGTATACTAAAACCAAAACATATATCCCAAATCCACCAAAGAATCGGATATTATTAGATGCCCTACTCAATTTTTCTTCTTCTATCTTTTTCTTTGGTGGAGAGAAAATTAAATTCACTGGAGGCTGGTAGTTGATGTACCTTCAGACTTAAGTAAACTGTACTGCATTGTCTAGCTCATAGTCTCACTGGAAATTTTGCAAGATTATAAGCAAAAAGAAACTAGCTGAAAGAAATTATAAGCGAAAGAAATTAGCTAAACTAGAAATTAGCTTACACCACGAGTGAATTGCATATCAGCAGTGCAGTTCGTACTGTCTGTGACCACCATGGAATATGAAATGGTTGTTCAAGATGGATTTCCTTCGGTCCAGACATTCAATATCAAAATGACACCACAATGTTTCAACGTACGTAGTTTCAGTCTTTTAACTTGTTTCAACTAGAACACATCCTCGGTGATCCGATCCACCTCAATAACTCGATCAATATTATTGATCTTTTGACTTCAATCAGTTCAATGTTATAGCAGCTCTTACCTATCCATCTGTACAACACAGTTAAGGCCAGGGTACCCAACCATGTGGTGGATATATTCTACTGTATACTATAACTCGATCTCTATGCATCATCTGGTGTTAGCTAGCTAGGTCAAGTTGACGTAGAACAGATGGCGCTAAAGATTGAAGAGCAGATCGATCGAAACAAGTCTAAACCCGGTTCGCTCCAGATTTGGCGTTCGGTGTCTGATTGACCATTATGATACCTTTCTGGAAGCGGAACGGCCCAACGAACCAAACTCGTCGCCTTGCCACGACGTATGGGCTTTTTAGGCCATCCGAATCCATTTAAACTTCCAAAATACGAATTTACTTATTTTCAATAATTATTTTTAATAGTTTGTTTTGGATTTGATTTTCTTTTAATCCTTGGGCTTTTAGGCTTTGTTGTTAGTTGTCTTAGGGTTTATTTGCTCCTATATAAGGAGTCTTTATCAGTTGTAGTCGCCAGCTTTTGATATTAATAAAAACCTTTGAGTTTTAACTCAATTCTTCTGGTGGATTCCAGAATTCCTCTCGTGGATTCGAGAGATTAGACTTGTGGATTCAAGTCGACGTTGGTGGATTCCAACGATATCTATTTCCGCTGCATCACAAGTAATGAAGAAGGGGATCAGAGATAATAATCCTACCACCCAAAGTAATGAGAGATACCCAAAGTTGCAATGACTAGTTGAGGATATATATATATAGATTTGTTTGTAAATGGAGCGTAATGGCTTATGGTATTTTATCACGCTCAAACGATGCTAGGAGGCTTGGAGTCGAGTAAATTTCAGTGACAATGTTGCCATACAGATCAAATCCTTACAATAGTAGATCAGCTCCCTTCGTACATTTTTAGACTAACTCAGTATTAGGATGAGCTAGTGTATATACAAATGCATGAATCAGTCTACCACGGTATTCGATTTTTTCCTTGCAATGTAGCATGCATAAACAAACTACAGGATCAATTTCACTTTATATATATATATAACTAATTCCATCGATAGCTCTCAAGATTTAAGCGCTCAGCTCAAACCTTACACAATGATGAGCCAATTATCGGCCGGAGACGAATTACACATGGTGCCTGGGAGACATATTACGCAGCATTCCGTTACCCGATCGACCAAACAAACAAAATAACAGCAATGATGCTGCACCAACTGATGGATACGTCGAAAAAAATACATCAGAATATGATGTACATATATATGGCATTCTACAAGATCAATCAAATCATTTCCATAGTACGTATTCAATTCCATGTATATTTGAAGCTGAAACGTTACCACCTGGAATGATATATATGATCGAGCTGTATGGGACGCAAAGGATAGTAAAGGGAACCGCTACAGGGTTAGCAGCAGCAGCAGGGCACAACTAATTAACTTGGGCAGGAATGAATGCGAGCTCCATTTTCTCGTTGTCCCGACCACTTTAATGGTGGAGGTTGAACGTCCTCGTCTACACGTCAAGGTGCTTAAGATCTCTCATGTGTTTGCTTCATTTGTTAGGACGATAGATCCATGTGTCTGCCATTTATATATACATTACTGTCATTGTTTAGATCTAATTAGCTCGTTGGAGTTGCTGGGGCAACTAAATCCAGTCCTAGAAAACATACTAAAACCATTTGGTATGTACTTTGTTTTGCATTTAGATTTTCTTTGATGAAACAAAAGCGACTTGCTACCTAATACTTCCTAATTCAGCTATAAAATATCAACAACATCGATCATCGTCACCATCTAGAGATAAAATGAAGGTTGGCACCGTATGTAAGGGCGTTCAGAACCGAAAGAATAGCCTCGATCATGTTCCAACGGTACGGTGTGTCGCACATACCGTTGGAAACAACTTCCGAACCCCATTGAAGGCGAGCATGATCTGACTAGCTTGAGTACGTGGTTCAAGCTTCAAATACAATGCTCGTAATACAGGAAGTAGTGTACAAAGTATACATACGACCAGTTAGAAAACAAAAGCAGTAAGATATCAACACTAGCACATTTCAAAACGATTATCTAGAGGCTTAATCTTGTGTTGTATGGCTTCACAAAACTCATGTTAGAGCTCCATAGAGAAAGTTAATAAATCAAATGTATGTGGAGTTCTGGACAAGGTTATACGAAAAACAAACAAAAAAATATTTGTACTGCAAACAATATATAAGGAACTATATCCAGGCTTAGGCAGGCACTGAAGGTTACATTTTAGACCAAAAATAGACTACGTATAAACAATGCTCACAAATCCAGAAGAAAGAAAGAACAAATTACTTCAGGAGCAACAAAATCAAAGTCCTGCATGAACAGAGGTAAAGACATGATATTCAACTTTTCCTTGACAAAATGATACACTATGTAGCGTAAGCGAATTATGGGTCAGTTGCACTTCGTATAAGTTTACGTTTGAATGCTTGTAGGCTTGTAGCTCTCAAGTTTTAGGTGCTCAAATCAAACTTGCAAGTCAAAGCGTAAACCTCAAACAATGATGATCCGATTATCGCAGACCAACAAAAGATGATCGAGAGACATTACGTGACATTCCATTACGCCATTGACCATCAAACATACAGAAAATAAGAGCAATGATGCTGCACGAACAGATGGGTACGAATGTTAAAAAAAAAAATACATCTGAAGATTGATGATGTAAAAGAGGGCATTCTACAAGATCAGATCATCCTATATAATTCAAGTTCATGTTCATTTTGAAGCTGAAAAGTGGAACGCCTGGAATGAAGTGGATACGCAAAGGGTTAGCATCAGTAGCAGGGGGCAGCTGACTGCTGGGGCGAGAATGCATGTTCATTGTGAGCAGACCACTTTAATGATGGGAGTTGAACGTCCTGGTCTACACGTCAAAGTGCTTAAGATTTCATGTGTTTGCTTCATGTACGTGTTAAGATGATAGATCCATCATCCATGTGTGTGCCATTTATGATTTATGTATACATAAGTATCACTGTTTAGCTATTAAATCCAATCCTACAAAACACACTTATCTATGTACTTAGTTTAGCTGTTAGGATTCTGTGACACAGCGACTTGCTACCTAATACTGCCTTCAGCTATAAAATCAATCCCATCAGGTCACCACCCAGAGATGAAGTTTAGTTTGGCACCGTAGTGACAGAGTTGGCACCGAAAGACCTCATTACAGCTTTATTTGCAGACGCTCAATTCTAATGTTCGCCTCCATATGTGCTGTGATGTACATTTCAGACGTTGTAACTAGCGATATAGTAACAATTTCGGTAAGGTCAATTTCGGTGATGATCTTAGACGGCATTACACTGGTTTACCTGGGGAAGGAGTGCACCATATAAATGTGTACCATCTGACTTTCTTGAGTTGTTCAAGCTTATACTATTGTTCTTCCATAATCTTAGCTTGTAGTAGTAGTTAAGGTCAGTTGAGTAGGAAGATATTTAGCCAGCTTTTATACAGCAAGTGACAATGTACACCACCAGTTAGAAAACAAAAGCAAATACATAGGAACGATGCGACATTTCAAAAACGAATATCCAAAACATAGTGTAATACCGTGGATGTACAGCTGAAACCATGAGGAAGAAGCACAAAGACCATACTGTAATGAATCGATCTAAAACCAAGCTACAACCAAGTGAGCCAACTCAATATCAGAGTAGGAGAGCACATGACAAGTAGATCAATTAGGACATTAACTTACAAGCCCCGATGAAAAAGAAAAAAAGAGCAGCAGCGACAAAATTAAAGTCATGGAGAAGAGAGACTGTAACAGGAGAGGGCTCCAATTCTAAGGTAGAGTTTCCCTGCATCCGACGGTGTTAGACATAGATCCACTTCATCACCTCAGAGAAAAATTTACTACTCATGACAACCTCATTTCCTGTAAAGTATTTCTTTACAGCTTCTAAAGTTCATGCATTTGACTGTCCCCATAGGTTACACTTACAACACACCTCAAAGGGTTCTGATTTAACTATTACCTTCAAACTTTAACAAAAGGAGAAACACCCGGACTCAATTCAACAGTCACAGTAATAGTTAGAACCTCTACCAATTCTATTATAAAGTTCGACTGATTGTCACTAAAGAATATTAGAATAAACAAATTGACATAGATAAAACAGCAACTAATTCTAATATCTCCCACTTAGCATGCTACTTCAATACCACTCATGCAATGCTCCAGAATCTTTATTAATGATCATGTAATGTATTGTGACATCCTTGTCGAGTTACAATATGACAAAAATGTAGAAAAGGAACATACATACATTATTCAGCCAAAAAGATTGATAAAGATACCCACCACAACCTTTCCTCCCCATCAAGCATAAAATTTTGGCAGCTGAGCTGGAATCCATCATTAGCTGGTGTTATTTTCAGAATCTGTGATAAGCATGCCTAACCAGGGCAAAACAAAAAAAGGACACACTAGTCCCAAAATTGTCCTTACTTACACCACTTCTCCAGTAATCTCTGCTAAATCTTAAGCTACTGCTGAGCAACATTTTCATTTTCCTTTTCATTCTCAATTATTTACTTTGAGTTCCCAGCCTTCTGATGGAATTTAAAATGATCCTCCCTCTCTCTACTAAGGATATCCAAGGCACAAAACAATTATCTCCATCTAAAGCAATCTGAACACTCAGTTTAGACCAGTACTACTCTTACGAATTTTAGGACCCCCAAAAGGTCTAAGGCTCTAAGCCCTTGCAAGTTTGTCTCTAAATTGATATTTAATAGGTTCCAAGTCCAACCCACAATGCCGAAAATCTGAATACTTGTTGTACCAGCCAGTTAGCAGTACTATTCCCTATAAAAAAATGTACCACACATGATGTAATGATGAAAGGTTAAAAATAGAATTTAAATGAAACTATAACTGCTTTGTGCACTAAGGCCCTTGTTTCTGGGTTCTTGATGATATGCTAAGCACCCTCATGCATTTTAATAGACTTCTAATAGAAGTACAACTGACACATTTTTAGAGAAGCTAATAATAGATGATAATACAAGAGGTGACAAGGAATCCACAGTCATTAATAGAGAGAAAGAATCTGAAAAATCTCCGAAAGTCTAAGTATATTCAACAGAAAGACACACTGAACATGCAGGAAACTCAGCATCACTAACCAAATTCAACAATATTAAAAGAGTAGTCCTAAAGCCAACAGTCACCATAAACTACAAAAAAACCACATTCAACCCGAAATTTTTATCATTTCCAACATATTGTATATCTGAGAAACTGAAGTGGTGATTTCTTAGCTAGCACATCTACAAGACTGGTTTCTTTGAGAGAGAGAGCGTAATGACCTAAATTTCAAATAAGAATTTGAACACACTGCAATATTAAAATAGATAACCAGCTTCTATTGTTTATAAATAAATGAATGACAATTCACATCGCCATTTGAGCTAAATCTTGTGCAAATTACAGTCTAAGATTGAATTTTCACGCAAATTTGTTATATCTCTCACACACTGATTTGGATTTTTCTTTTCCATTACTTTTCTCTTATTACTAGATACAGCTGTCAAGTACCCCATCTGACATAGCAGGTGAGTGATAATTACTAAAACATAGTTGTAGCACCAATCTGAATTCGAACCCAGCACCTATAAAACTGACCAGTAACCTCAATCATGAATTGCAATCGTGTACCCAATAATTATTGGAACTGGTTTTTGAGCATATTCCTTGAAAGCAATAAATTGTCACAAAGTAATTATGATAATTTTAGCCGTTTTTCATTTTAAATGATGAAAAAATAAAGATAAAAGAAACTGGAATCATCAATAAGCTTATAATATCTAACTTGATGAGTTCAATGACCAAAAAGGAAAAAAAATCTTGGACAAGTTTAGTCCTCGGATGAGTTCTATGTCAAGTAAAGAACAACCAGACAACTTAACTCCATGCAAATTGGCAGAAGTTGCCTTTAACAACTACCAGCTTAATCGCATAACGCAGAAAGCTGCCAACATACAAAAAATATTTCCTAAAGGTAGATCACATAACTTAGAGCAATAAAATTTTAAATCAAAACCAAAAAACATCTGTTTAGGAAATAAATAGTATTTAGCGAATTCTAAATCTTCAGAAAGAAACAAGTAAAATAGTTCATTGTTGACAAGCCACAGTAGCAGGCCAACACCATCAGACTTATTTCTTCAAACAATTCATAATACCATTTGATCATCCACAGTGACTAGTGTGTTTGGAATATGACTAGAACTACAAGTAAATCAGTCCAAGGAACTTGTGTCATGCAAAGATTTTCAGTTCATAATCATAGCCATATACTTGGCAAACCACAATTACTATTATTGCATTCATTAATGTTTGATTCAAGGACTAACAAACACAAATACACAATAGCTAAACTATTGGGAGTAAACAAGAAATAAGCGAAAACCGAAAAATCCTAACTCATGATCTATCCTTTCCCCAATATATACTAAAATCTCCCTAATGATGGTACTGGGGATAATCAAACACTTCAAAATATTGACTACTTTAAAATGAAACAAACTCTGAATTCTTTTCCCAAATAAAATAGAGGAAAAAGTTGAAAAGAGTCAGTTCTAAATCAATCGAGAAAACCTGTCCGTCGCCACACGGCATTGCGAACCCGCCGGAGATCTCTTCCCTTCAAGGTCCTCCCCACGCCTTCCAGAACCGAGTACGCCACCATCGGCGAGTGAGCGGAGCTTCTGGCCACAATCTCGTGCGGCGGCAGCATCTCGCCGTCGTCGTCTTCCTCGTCGGCGACGGCTTCCAACTCGTACTTCTTCCTCATCAGAACCGGTATGTTCACCGGCGCCGACTGGTACTTGAACGACGAGGAAAACGAGCGGTGGTGGTGGTGGTCCTGCAGCGGCGGCGGCTTCGGAATCGTCGGAATCATCTGCGCGTACGACGGCGAAGACGAGGACGACGAGGAGGCCGAGGCCTTGCGGTAGAAGTGCGAGTGGCTCCGGGAATTCGGAGAGGAGGCGTCTCCTCGATCGGGGAGAGCGGCGAGGATTCCGAAGCTCTCCGGCTGGGAGAAGCCTTTCTGGTGGCGGCGAGGGGTTGAGGAGGCGGAGGAGGGAGGGGTGGAGTGGTTGTTGTTGTTGTTGTGGTGGTGATTCGATTCGGCGGCGAAGTCGTTGGTCCACAAGATATCGTCCTCGGTGAGCTCCTCGCCGACGTCGGGGGCGGAGGTAAGGTTGGTGATTGGGGGAGGAGCATGGGGGTACGCGCCGATGAAGCGTTCGGAGGGAGAGGGTTTCGTGGGGCGGTGGCGAGCCGGGTTGGGAATGTCCATGTGACGGGTTCGGGTCGGGTCAGGGGAATCCCGGTGTCATGTGAGGGAGAGGATGAGAGAGGGTTTGAAAAGGGAGAGGAGGAGAGTGAGAGGAGGGAGTGTAATGTAAAAAACTAAAAATGATAATGAAATAATAATTGGTGAGGGTGGAGGGGAGTGACGTGGCTGTCAAAAGTTTTGGGATTAATATTGTCGTGTTTTTAGGGGTGGTTTTGGATAAGAGTGGGGCGTTCTGGGCGGTGAGATAAGCTGAGACGTTTGGAATTTTTTTTTTTTTTCAGAAATAAGGTAAATAATACAAGCTTTTTTTTTTGGTCGAAAAAATAATACAAGCTTGGTAATAATATAATCGATTTATATAAATTCATTTACAGAAAAACAAACGGTCAACCAAAAAGATAAATACTTGGTCATATGAACTTAAACAAAACTTACAATAGCTCGTAAAGACAATAGTTTCTTGACATGAAGAATATTAAGAAAAAGTTAAAAGTTTGTGCCTCCCATGAGAAAGAAAAACAACTTCTCTTTAGGTGTTGGTAGCTCTGGTGTAAATATGTTGACTAGCATGGGCAGAAATCATCCTAATAGAACATCTTGTCATCAAATCCTTAAATGACACGACGTGCCAATGATCCATTAATCCTCAGCCTGTCTGACAAGATAGAAGGAGTGATGAGCTTGAACTTGGGAGCTTCCGAGAAGAGCTTGTCATAAGTGGCCTGGTCGAACAGCACCATGATGTTCACCTTTTCCTTTTGCTTTTTCTTGCTCCACTTCTTCTTTTGCTTGCCTCCGCCAGATTTGGTGGGCTTTGAGGACGATGGGGGAGCCTTTTCCTTCTTGGGTGTCATTGCGATCAATGAAGGGGTCAGACGGTCTGTCGAAGCAGAGAGTGTGGTCGTCAAGTAGGGTTTTGATAAGAGAGGCAAATAAGGGTTTGGGTAGAGACTATGGTTTTAAAAGGATTTGACCAAGATTATCCATGTGTACGAGTGGGCTAGCGGAAGAAAATCGTGAAACTGTTGTTTCTTATTCATTGATATGTGTCATTTATATATAAAATTACAAAGTACCTAGCCGGTATAGAGAAGGAAAACATAATTTTATTCTAACTTGTAAACTTATCACCATATGGAATGAGAATTCCATATTCTAGTAGCATAAGACCAAGACACACATTACAGAATATTCTACACTACTGGAAAATATCACTTAGGAGACGGAATTGTTTCGTCTCCTAAGTAACAAAATTCGTCTGCTAAGAACTTAGGAAACAGAATGGCCGTCGACTAAGATTTGTGCCTATAGTAGCTAGCTCTGATGGTCACGTTGAATTGTTGATGGGGAGTTTTTTGAGGTCCAAGGAGTATTGGAGTCTCAGTAAGAACGAGGATTACAGAAGCCGCCGCTAGAGAGGTGTTGAATGGTACGCAAAGGATAATATTTGAGGAGAAGAAATTGAAGGACGTAAATAATTTTATACCGAAATCAATCACTATTTACAAAAGAATCATTTAGAGTTGTTCTAAAAATAAATAAATAAATAAATGAACCATTTAAAGCGAACTGAATTAAAAAGAAACCAAACAATTTGCAAAGAGTGTCTTGCCTTATCCCTACATATATCTAATAACATGAATCAAAAGGTGCATCCAATTTAGGTAGAGGCGGTGTCCCTTAGGTCGGGTCATGATCTTCAATTCACTTGATAAGTATTTTGCCTCGATCAACCTTTGATTAGCATCTATGAATTGATGCTTACTTCTTCGTGATCCGAGCTAATGTTTTGTTCCGTCTACATACAAAAAAAATAGTTGAAGGAAGAAAAAACCCTGAGTAGAAAAGAAAACTAAACTTAAATTAAAGCTCTTTCTTGACAATGATCTAAGTAACACAACCTCATGGAATCACTGAATTATGTTTCCCTCAACAAAAAAGGTATAAACTGCAGTGAAAAAGTGACTTCTTGCAATCCAAAGTATCCCTAAAGCAATGTGGACAACCAAATAAATCGATCATGCTATCTTGAAGTTCTGATCATATATGACAATAAGAAAGCCTGATACACGTTTACTATCAAACTTAGCAACAAATTGGAAAAAGAAATCAACCAAAAGTAACATATAACATTATAGAATAGTATAACTTTGCAGTGATTACTATAGTTGCACAATGATGCAAAGAGGTTCGATAGATAAAACAAAAATAAAAATTAGAGATATACCGTTCTACGACGTTTGCTCTCTGGTACTCTCCCTACTGATGGTGACGGGAAAAAAAATTGAGATTGAAGTACCTTACTTTTCCACCCAAATTGAAGCACAACTTGGAAGTGGAACCAATAGCAAACTCTACTTTGACGTTGTTTGGTAATTTCCCAAATGTCTATATGCAAAAATTGAAAGAAGACGAAATGACAAACCCAAAACAATAGAAAACCAAAGACCCTAAAATTACCCAATGACAATTAGGTAGTCTAACCATTTGATAGATCTATATGCGAACTCATAATCAATGTTGATATGTACTCCTTTCCCCAAATTTTCGTTATGTTGCTACGCTCCCCAAAGAGTAAATATAGAGATGAGCGAGAATAGCATCTTTCACAATGTCGACAGTTTCTAACTGCAAATCAATTTTTGAATGAAACTGAAATTGTCTTGTTCCTTAGGTTATTGTTTTACCTTTTGTTTATTATATCAAATTTTTATAGACCTATATAAAGTGAGGGGTAATAGTAGGGATTATGAAAGTTTAAACTTTGGCAGTTCCATAAGCCAAATTAGCTTAATTAATACTGATACTTCATGTTGTAAATCATATTGAAAATGGATTGGGGTTGGCCGAATCAAAATAAGAAAACACTCAAGTCTTGAAAAGAATGATGAATTTATTAAAAAAAAAAACTCAAGTCTTGAATAAAAAAAAAAGGTCCCCCATAAAATATTTTAACCCAGACATCTTCTTCTTCAACATTACGACACTGTCGTGAACAACAATGAAATGTTCAAAAGCAATTCAACATAGACTTATGGATACCCGACGAAGAAGAAGAAGAAGAAGAAGAAGAAGCTCAAGTTAGAGGCCAACAAGTAATTGTACATATATAGCCTTGACTACCACAGAGGAGAGCCGGCCTCTTAGAGCATTTTCAACAGCTCTTGTATTAATTCTCTATTATAGAGGAGTAAATCATAAAATCTCTAAACGAAAATGAAATAAACTCTAACAGCTCTTCTATTCTATTATACAAATTAAATGATTTTCTGTATAATTTAATGAATCTATATAAATATTATATATTTATTCAAATCAAACCCCAAATTCATGTTAAATGTTTTAAATTTATGATGTTTTGTTCTTTTTTGAGGAAAGAGAATGAATTTTAAAAGGCAAGCAATAAAGTTTACATGAAGATACAAATTTTTAAGAATTTTATAGATTTAGAGGATATGTTTCTCTCTCATCTCACATTTTGTATTATGGAGGATCCTTTACATAGTTGTTGGAGCCAAAAATTGATATTTTCCTCTAAAATAGAGATTATTCTATTTTTACGTGAGCTATTAAAGATGCTCTTATGGTGTCCGCATCATCAAATTGTCTAACATATTGTCTTTCGATGATGATGGCTTAAAACTGCAATCAGAGCAACTGGCTTATAAGCCAAGTATGGATCTTCCCCATATGTAAGTTTTCATGTTTTCAGCTTTCAACCATGATCTTTTTCGTCACGGCGGCTACATAGGGTAATTAAGTACTGTTGGGATCCTAACCCCACAAACAAATAGCGATTCAAAAATAGACACATCCCTCATTAGTGCACAATACGTTAATAAAGCAGAATAAAAAACAAGAATAAAAAAAACAGTTGACACAAAATTTAACATGGTTTGATAAATTTTATGCATACGTCCAACCCAAGATATTTGCTCTTTTACTATAAGAATAAAACTAGTACAAGATACATGAGTTAAATCCCACAACCCGAATCCTAAACCTATGTATACCCTCACTTATAAAATACTCAAGAACAAAATGTCTCACCTAAGAGAACTTCCCTCTTAGCACCTTAATTTTCTCTCTTACTCTCATGCACAATCCTTAAGCTATTTATATATATGCTTGCCTAATTCTTAATAGATGCTAACTTGCATTCTAAACTTTAAATGGTTTCCATGCAGCCAATTTATAGGCACCAATCATATATGTGAAAAAGGTTTTGCATGCCTTTTTCTTCCTTCCTATTCCAATTGATGCAGCACACCATTGAAGACAACATTTTTCCCTTCAATCGCCACTAACATCAATCAAAGCTTTGTAGCTATATCATAGTTAGCTATTCTCTCCATTTACTTTTTGCATGAGAATGAATCACCATTATCATCATCCACCTTAGTGAGAATGGTGATTCATTCACATGCAAAACCTGTACCATCGGGATCGTTCTTCACATAGACTAACTACACGCCCTGAATCAATTTAATTTGGTCCACCTTCATTTAGCACTTCGACCAACCATATGTAACTGCATACATCAAGCTAACTTTGCTAGTTAACTTCATATAGAAAGGTCTCGATGCACCCTCTCTACTTGCTAGATTAAACATTTTACCATTATCCAAAGACCAAAATCCTTTCTTAGAGCCCAGAGACCTAACCATTTCTTCTTTGACTTGGTTGGTTACCATGCATAGCAGAAGCATGATACTTTTGGCAGACACCAACATATATACATGATCTTCACTCTTCCACAAACTGACACATGTACTAAATGCTCATACGGGAAAGTTTACTCCTGGGTCTAGGGGTTGCTCCGACAAATCCCCCTCATGTGACTAATAGATTTGCTTGTGAATTTAGAAGTGAGATCACTCTCTTTATTGGAGCAACGAATTTTTTCTCTTGCAGTAAAGACTCAATTTTGATGAAACTTTTATGGCTTTGGTATGTATGTAGATCCAACTAGTCTTGTGTTGCAATACTTTTTGATGCACTTATTTTGATTCCATATTTCTTGTCATGCTTTGATTTATGTTTGTGATGGAAATTGAACTTTAGATTTCTCATTTTACAATCCACATTTTAGTAGACAAAACTTAAGATTCTAAACAAGAAAACATGGAGGTTGAATTGTAAACTAAATCAGGAGCGTGATTGAAATCCCCCAAATGAATTGTGACAATGGATGCAAGTAAGTGGCAATTCCCTTTATTTCAAGACATTGTAATGTAATTATTTAGATCAATTTTGGAATTGAAAACAAAAACAAGTAGAAACTAAAGTATTAACGAAACTATCCTCATGGTTTGGGGGCCAGGTTGGCCTTGAGCTTTTTAATGGTGGCTACATTAGTCTGAGATGCGCGTTGTATGGTGATTATGGTGCTGTTAATATGGCTATTTGAGACCCCTGTTGTACGTATTTTAGTGGTTACCGTTATGGAGAGTTATTTGGTTCAGGGGTTGAATTGATTTGTTTGGCTTGTTGTGTTATTGTGGGGAGGGGATGCCTCTAGGTGTGGAGGACGAACTTGTTGTAGTTATATATAGAAGTGTTTCTATGAGTTTATTTGCATGTTTGTGTAGTCCAATTTTAAGGGAGGTTTTGTGGAATTTTCGGATAGAATTGGTGGACATGATCGAAACCCTAACAAATCTTTGTACAGAAAGATGAAATTTCAGAGAGAAGAGAAGAGAAGAGAACTTGTGCAGCAATTTTCACTCATCTTCAATTATGAAAAGCATAAGAGTTATTACAATACAACACAACACAACTATATATAGTCTACTACTTATCACATCATAAAAGAAAGGAAATATCTTCTAAAGTCAAGTCAACACCATTTCAAGACTGACAGCTAGATACCACTTATAGTAATTAATTAGCTTAAGAACTAATTATTAGGTTTATGCCTAATTAACACTTTAGATCAACGTTTAATTAAAAACAAACTTGACTTCTGTGACTTTTTAAACTTCTAGTATGCTAATATTGATCGACGTTTAATTAGAACTTTCTAAAGTATATAATCTTAAATACAAAGAAACTCGATCATAAATTTATAACTTGCACGTCTGATTAACAATAAATAATTTTTGGCAACAATGCTTTATGTAGTACTTTGACAACTTATCCTATGAACACCTTCAAGGATCATTATTCAAAGCATGTTTATTAGAGAACGAAAAACCAAAAAGAGACTACATAATGGAGAAAAAATTATTCTGTTAAAGGTTTTGTCTATCATTCTTCTCTATGGTTTGGGAGCAAGACCAGCCTTGAGCTTTTGAATGGTGGCTACATCAGTCTTGAAGGACAAAGCCAACACATTGTCATTGATGTTGGTGGCAAACAAAGTTGAAGGAAGTGACACAGTTCCTGCACTTGCACTTCCAAAAGCAGAAATTGCTAGAGCTGCGTTTTGTGAGTCAGCATTATATTGGAAGTGCACAAGTCCCTTGGGAAACACAAACAGGTCACCTGACTGAAGAGTTTGAGTAAAGAGTTTGTTCTTTGAGTCGACAAAACCAACTTCAAGGGTGCCGTCGACAAGGAAGAGGAGCTCAGCAGAGCGAGGATGAGTGTGTGGTGGGTTAGTAGTTCCAGCTGGAAATTCAAGAACTGCGTATGAAACACTCTGCCCATTGAGAGCAGGAAACTCTGCCATGGTTGCCTTTAATACTGTGAAGTTTTTAGGCTCGTCTCCACTAACAAGAACTCGCATTCCGGTGAATGTGAAGAAGTTTCCATCTACTGTTCCATTTGGAGGGGCAATGAAGTCGGTAAGAATGTCTGGGTCTGCAATTGCCATTTGAACAATGGCAAGTGAGGAAATCAGTAGTGAGAAGAATTTGAGGCTTGACGTTCTTGAAGCCATGATTGGAAACTAGATAAATATTAATCTGAAGACTTGTGATTTTGGGTAGTTGGATGAGGTTCTTAGAGCTTCTGAAAGACGTTATTTATAGTTACAGAAAAAAGGCAACAAAGTTTGTTTCTTGCTGCAAACATGTCTGGTGTCAAATGGAGATGAACATTCCAATGTACCTTGTTGTAGCCCTAGTGTCCTACAGTTGTTTGTTTGTCATGTTCTGAAGAATGTACCGAAGAATATATGACATTTTTCTCATCTTCTCCCAATAGAACTTCCCCACTAAATTACAATAACTGAAGTATATAATCAAATTCGACGATCGATCTCATCTCCAATAACCTTAATTGGACTTTGGTTATTCAGTTAATTATGAACAAAAAAATCATTCATAGAGCCAGAGAACACGCTCTAAAATGTTTAAGTTTAAACCATCATCCATGTATTCAAAAGAAAAAAAAAAAAAAAAAAAAGAATACTCATTCATACTCTATGGAACAGAAGTTAAACATTTTTATATTCATGTTAAGGGATCCGACCCTTAGATTACATAAAGACTCTGTATTTTATGAACTTTACTAAATTTACCATTTGCTCATTTTAGATGAACCGGATCCCATGTCAAGTTATGTAAATTAGAAAAGATGAACACAAGATTATTGAGGAAACAAAGCAACAATCTATAGTTCTAAACACTATGTTATTACTCTAATTATTACATAATAATTAACTTATATTAGTGTCCCCAGATAAGACTTCACTATTGTTCCATCAATTCCATGCATTGAAGTTTGAATATGACACGTACAATGTCATTCATTTCTAATAAAAACGAACTGGTGATGCAGAATAATATCATTTCTAGCTGGAGGTCTTTTAGCTCTGTCTTCACTTGTTTTTCTGATCTTCTGTGTTCGACTAATTTGTGTTGTAATTATCAACGGTACAATGTTTGGCTTTCTTTTTTCTTTTTGTATCGTCATCTTTGATGAAGTCAGACACTTAACGCTAGCTATAGCTAGGTCATCTTTCATTCTGCTACATTTGTATCGACATAAATATTGGCTACCTTGGAGCTCATATATAAAACTAAGTGAATTTAAGCTTTGCATGCCTGGAACATTGTGAACCAAGACCACATACGTACGCATCAATTAAATAGATGAACATCAGGTATAATTTATATCCAATGCCGTTTCAACATATATAACAATGGTGACAAATAGAACTTGTCAAGATCATCGTACCTATTTCAAGAAAAATGAATAGTAAATAACTTTAAAACTCCTGCTACAACAAGAAAGGCATTGTATTCGTCTCCAGTTGATATCAGAAAGGCCTGCAACAATAACATATCCTATTAAAACCCCCATTTTTCTTTTATATATATGACGCGGTTTCAACTGAACTGAAATCTTAATATAGAGCATCAAGTTTATCTAGCCAGTGCCATATCCAACAATACCACAAAACACTCAATAAATTAACAAACCAATGGCTGGCTTCAAGAACTTCCAGCCTCAAATATTCTCACTACTAGTTTTTCACATGCCATTGTTCAAATGACATTGGCAGGAGACCCTGACATTCTTACCGACTTCATCGCCCCTCCAAATGGAACTGTGGACGGAAACTTCTTCACATTCATCGGAACGCGAGTTCTTGTAGGAGGCCCTCCCAAAGCCTTCACGTTGTTGAAGGCAACCTTGACAGAGTTTCCTGCTCTTAATGGGCAGAGTGTTTCATATGCAGTCCTTGAATTCCCATCTGGCACTACTAACCCACCGCACACTCATCCTCGCTCCGCCGAGCTTCTTTTCCTTGTTGAGGGCACCCTTGAAGTTGGCTTTGTTGACACAAAGAATAACATCTTTATGCAGACTCTTCAATCCGGTGATCTGTTTGTGTTTCCCAAGGGACTTGCCCACTTCCAGTACAACGCCGATTCATCAACACCAGCTCTAGCAATTTCTGCCTTTGGAAGTGCCAACGCAGGAACTGTATCACTTCCTTCAACTTTGTTCGCCACCAACATCGATGACAATGTATTGGCTTTGTCCTTCAAGACTGATGTAGCCACTATTCAGAAGCTCAAGGCCGGTCTTGCTCCCAAGCCATGAGATTGGACAAAAATGATATAACAAGAAGCCTAGGGTTACAAGCCTGCAGATGCCATGGTCCTTCAATTCTAAATTTGTTATTATTTATTGAGTAATTTGAAATGAACTGAATAATCACCCTTAATGTATGAAATGAAGGGTATGCCAAAAATTTGTGCTACAAATTTAATATTACTATGATATTGATTGTCACATTTGTTATTATTTTGGCTAATTCTTTCTGAGATCATTGAACTCGATCACTTCTAACTTAATCGATGAAAACAGAAAACGTATATATTGGAAGCTAGAATTAGTACAAGGGTTTGAAAGTTGGGTTAACACGAATAACAAGAAAAAACAAATGTTGACATCTACATGTTCATATTGCTTTCAGTTTCTTCATCATTGTTCAAGGTCATGGCAGGAACATATATAATCTTCAATCCTACCGGTGGTAGGAATTAATGGATTGAATTAAGGAAGTTCTTAACCAGGCAAAAGAAGTTTCTAATTAAAATAGTTGCAGGGCGACAACATCATGGAAATAAGGAAATTACAGCATAGAAATATGCATATGGATAAGCTTATATTGAAGTTCACAGAAACGAAATGGCTATGATCGACTGTACGTAAGAGTGTACGTGTTGACAGAAATTACAGCATAGCATTATGAATGAGAATTATAACCCTAATTAAAGCTCGAGTTACATCTAGCATATTTCATCTTTTTATTCATGTTCCGTCGCCCTTGCCCTCTGCTCGATCTATCTCAACACTTCCTGGATATATTTATCGACCACAAAATCTATATTACATGGTCTTCAATTTGTATCGATTCAAATAAGCATCCCTATCAAAAAAATAGATTCAAATAAGCATCTTTCTTTAGGTTTTTGGTTTTTCATGCGTGCTTGAAGCAAGCTGAAGGCTCCTACGAACTAACTTAAGTAAAAATAGAGTCAACTGGAGATCTAGGAAAGTGCTTGATCGATGAAGTAGCAGTTAGCTGGCTTCAATGATCTTTGAAATTATTGTTAGCAAGCAATGAACATGGAAACAAGAAAACATTGTAACTATCATCACCTTATATGCTGGTTGACAGTATAGAAAGGCTTGCAGCAATACTATATGTATTTTAACTCCAATCGCACGATTGAAACTCTATAAGTAGCACTTCATCCATCTCAGAAGTCTCACATTAAACAATACAAATCCCATTTCAGTATAACTCAATCAAATGGCCATGACCTCGAGAACTTCCATCCTCAAATTCTTGTCACTACTAATCTGTTCTCTTGCCATCGCCAAAATGGCAATAGCTGGAGATCCAGATATTCTTACCGACTTCATGGCGCCTCCAAATGGAACAGTAGATGGAAACTTCTTCACATACACCGGCATGCGTGTTATTCTGCAAGATGAGCCAAAAAACTTCACAGTATTGAAGGCAACATCGGCTGAGTTCCCTGCTCTTAATGGTCAAAGTGTTTCATATGCAGTACTTCTCTTCACACCCGGCACTACCAATCCGCCTCACACTCATCCTCGCTCCGCTGAGCTCCTCTTCCTTGTTGGCGGTACCCTTGAAGTCGGCTTTGTCGATACGAAGAACAATCTCTTTACTCAGACTCTTCAGGCAGGAGACATGTTTGTTTTTCCCAAGGGACTTGTGCACTTCCAATACAATGCTGACTCAGAAAACTTAGCTGTAGCAATTTCTGCTTTTGGAAGTGCAAGCGCAGGAACTGTGTCAATTCCGTCCACTTTGTTCGCTACCAACATCGATGACAATATCTTGGCTTTGTCCTTCAAGACTGATGTAGCTACCATTCAAAAGCTTAAGGCTAGTTTCGCTCCCAAGCCATGATCAGGAGAAGCTATAAGTAGTTAATATGGCTTGGTGGTTCTGGTATAAGCTGTGATGCATTATTTATTTGAATAAGTTGCATTGGAATGGTATGTTACCAACCTGTGCTACTGTTAGAAAGCATTTATCTCAATTCATTTAGTATCAACTATCCAAATTTTTATTCGATCTATTCGTGAGCCTTTACTTTGTTCATTGTTTGTGATGAATCTTTTGAACTCCATAATAAGGATGTCTGAACATGCATGAGTAACACAAACTTAAATTGCATGTTATTAATTTTCTGATTTTTCTCTAAGATGATTTTTGTTAACACATCATATATGAGAGATAAAACATCGGTCCTACTCGCCTAAGAAGACACATATTGCCACATAAAACGGGCTTGGGCCTTAACTAAGCCCAAGAAACCTACACTCTTCCTTGAGGGCATAATAGTAATACACTCTCCAATAATGGCAAAATGGTACTTTTAGGGTATATCCACCCTATCTCTATAAATACAAGTTTCCACCCCTCATTTGGAAAAGTCTTCATCTTCACCATACTCATCATATTTCTACTCTCATGTGCCTGACTTAGGCATCGGAGGGTCGAAGGCCGGCAAACCCGGTCTTCCCTCTAACACCGTTTGCTCATGATTGACAGGTTACGGGTCTTGAAGATGGTGTTCTTCCCGCATTCTGTGTGATTCATCCCCTCAAAAATCACGCCGAAACAATTGGCGCTAGAAGGAGGGGCCTCAAGTGGCAACCCTCACATAGCTCACCATGAGCATATCCATAATCTGCCCAGATTTCCTTCTGGAAATTTTCTTTTTCTGATCACCAGCTTTCTCTTTTTTCCTTGAGCTTCTCCCTGCTTGCACTCGAGGAGCTAACCTTCTTCACATCTTAATTTTCACTAGTCACATATGATTATCAAAACAAGTCTAACTTCTGGGTTAGTTTTAGAGAAAACCCGAGGAGAGAGAAAGTAGATCTGGCTTTTTCTCTCTCCTTCATTCGTGTGTAATACTGCATCACAGTATCTCACCTCCATCACCATAAGACTCGCTGTCCTCCGATGAGCCAAACCCGCCTCCCCGTCGCTCGACGATGCCGGAAAACCAGCTCACGCGCCGCCGCCGTAAGCACCCAGAAACTGCTATGGACACCCATATATGGACACCCAGCTTCCCTTCTCTTTTTTGTTGTTCAAACCATCAATCTGGAACAACATCACCACAAACTCTCTCCTCCGAGTATTCACATTGACACAAATCCATTCACATTGACACAAATCCAAAGTCTGGAGAGAACATCAAAATCTCAAATTCCTCTTTTCACTTGTGAGACCCATTTTCAGTAAGAGAATATGAAGGTGAGAAGGATGTGGTTCTTGTTTCTCTCACTGGTCCGAGCGACGCCTCTACAGTGATTAAAGAACAATCACAGCAGCGACAGCAACATCACCACAAACTCTCTCCTATGAGTATTCTCGTGTCCCAGCGACACCTCTACAAAACATCACGAGTCCCAATCATAGCAGCGGCAGCGATAGTAGCTTCCCGGTAGCAACAAGCTCTTGATCTCGCAACCTTAACCCCGATATCTCTCTCCCGGGACCCAACCCCCGAAACTCGGTGTTGGCACCTGCCGGCACCTGGCTCCTGTGATCTCGCTATGTCAACACCCCTCTTCCCGGCATCTATCTCTCGGTGCCAACTCCACGCATAGCAACCCAACTCCCTCCCCTCTTTCACTGTTAACACCACCTCTTCCGAGATCCAGTGACCCCAACTCGGTGAAGTACCGACATCAGTAACGAGTCCCGAGAGAGCTCTACCACCTCTCGATATTGGGACACATCACTCCACCTCCCCTCCCGGGCTCTCAGCACAGCGACTCGCTGACAACAAGAGGTGGTCTCAGCACCTCTCTCCCGAGATCCCGGAGTCTCCGCCACGAGTACCTGACACCCGCCCGACACCCCTCTCCCGGGGACACCTTTCCAGGTCTCGGTGCCTCTCTCCCGAGGCCAAGCCTCTCTTCCTCCCGGGACCAGCCGTCCACCATCACCCTTCCCAGGTTCACGGCACCTCTACCACCCCTCCCGAGCTCACGACGCCTCTTCTACTCTCCTCTCCTAGCCCTCCCGACTCCCGGCACAGGTCGTCCCTTGGCATCGGGACTCATACCCAGCACCTCCTTTCCCGAGTTCTCGGCACAACGACTCAAGAAGTGGTCTCGGTACCTCTCTCCTAGCTCTTTAACTCGTTTGCTAATCAGACAAGTTGTATACCCAGCTGCCTACTCTTGGAATTC
Source organism: Fragaria nilgerrensis (assembly GCA_010134655.1). NCBI lineage: Eukaryota > Viridiplantae > Streptophyta > Magnoliopsida > Rosales > Rosaceae > Fragaria > Fragaria nilgerrensis. The sequence goes on along the minus strand of CM020979.1, from coordinate 22,063,660 downwards.
ATTCTTCACCTTGAAGAGCTTCTCCCACAGACGCTTGCAATCCCACATCTTGGCAACAACTCCACATCCTAGTAGCCACTACAACCACTTATAATGGCCTATCATCATGGCCGTGGATAAGACCTATATTCTCTCAATGGGAGCCCGACACAGCGGTGGCAGCGCACTCACTGCCCTCAACTGGGAATCAAGATATCAAAGCTAAGTTTAGAGCTCATGATATTCCAGTTCACACTCGGCTCGCACTTGAAGTCGACCATATATGTATTGCACAGGATCACAATCATTCATACATATACAATTAAATATAGGCTGCCCCACAACAAGAGATATATACACATGCCTTTTTTATCCATGATCAGAGATAAGTTACACGTTCTCAATGGTTGGCTAAGTGTTGCATGCGAAGCTCACAAGCATATATCTCACACTGACACGTCCACCATTGCTCTGAAGGATAATTGACAGCCACATATATCTTATTCTACATGCATTAGCACATACATGATACCTTTGTCTAATTCTATGATTTCTATTTATGCCTCTATGATTGAATAGCTCTCTCGAGATTACATGACTATGGAGTTATGAGGACAACTTGGTTCATATATCAACCAAGTTCATTCCATAACATGGTTTCTCCACACCTATTCACACAACGAGATTGCTCCTTCAAGCAGATCACATGGTTGCCACGTCCAATCCAGCTCGCTACCTTTACTTATAGCATCTCATCCAGTTGCCATGCCCTCTCGGCCTCTCGGCACTATATAATTTTACAGCACCAAGTCCAACAACGAGTTGTCGACAACAATTCCATTTACTATGCTACATACTTCTATGAGCTATCCATGAACATTATATTAAGCTCTCTTTTTATCAATGGTAACACTTTATACGCTCATTTACTTGCTCTTTTGCCAACATGGAGTCTTATATTGACAAGTTCAATTTCTCCACAACATCTATAGCTGCTCTACACGGCTCTAGATAAGTCTTACTTTACACTATTTAATTGAGTTATTATTATACAAATAACATGCCTCATACATCATAATATTCTTGAGCATGCTTATACATGTCATAGAGTTAGCAAACACTCTTTATCACGTACACATGTTACATATATTCTCATGTACATGCTAAACACACATACTTGAAAACCATATGCAAACCATAAGACACTTGCTTCACATAATTGCAAGTCATACAAGCTATATATTTATGATCTTATTCTCTCGAACAAGAACATCGATCATGGCATGGCACCCCACCAGCCGGGAGCCATGCAACTTACGCCAACAAGACATCTTGGGTCGGAACTAAACATTGATAACATCCTGGGCTCACTTGAGGTACCAATCATACCCCAGATACTATACCAAGGGTTGATTACAAGTTCTACCTCTCTCAGACTCACAATCATCCCACCCGGAACTCCTCGTTCTACACCTAAAGACACATGGCTTCATGGCCCCCGACATCCATCGCCACACTTCTTTACTAGGATAGCGATATCGAACACCAACACCGGGTATTGATATCGATAGCGGTCAAAGGCCTCAAAAGATACTCTATTTGCAGGTACTCCCTTCATAGTAACGCTTCATGGTATCGCCACATGGTAACGCCATATGGCTACACCCAAACGGCTACACCTAAGCGACTATACTCGATAACTACAATTCGTAACTACATTTCTCGCTACACTCTCTTGGTAGCGACGCTTTTCACTCGCAACACCTTCTAATTGCGACTCCTTCGGGCTATGATGACATAAGTGAAACATCATTGACACTTAATTTCATATGACACATAGTCATGTTGGCCTCTCGGCTACGCCGTAGACGGCTACACACACCACGAGTGTAAACAGCCAGCACTCCAACGTGCAATCTCAGGTTATACACACAGCCAGTATACAAACATGCAATCTCAAGGTACCTCATCATGATCTTTTCATGACACCACTCCTGCCATGATAACTTCTCATGGCACCACGCCATCAGATCTATATAGTACCACCGTAATATTTCAACATCCTCCAATACAGTCACGACATATGATCTATATGGTCTTTCCACGGTCTCCTTATGGTTTCTCTTTGGTTCTTTTTTGTTTTGTTTTGTTTTCTTTTCTTTTTTCTATATATAGCATGATCTCTCCACCGCTACTCCCTATGGTTACATGTCGGTTACTCACTTTGTGCTCTCATGATTACGCTATGGACTTTGGTCACTACAATCAATCTCCATGTTGACATTCTGACATCTCGTTACTCCAAATACAAACGCCCATCAGCATAATATCACCATAGATAAGCCAACTGTGGCGAGTACACTCCCCGACGCATGGCATCGCTTAGCCAACTGTGCCAACACTCCTTGGGCACACGGCATCTATCATATATCAGCCACCCAGGACGAGTCTATAAACACTTCCCGGTGCGTGACACCTACAAGTCACCAAAGTGCTTAAGGCACTTCCTGACACATGACATTCCTCACCTCTCGAGCACACCATAGGAAATCCCCCATGCTAAATCAATCCTCGTTTCGGTGCTCAGCCACCATAATCTCTCCCGGCACTGGGGGACTTGGGCAACAACCTTATATGCCAACATTCACCATGCCTCTGTGATGCTCGTCATGCCTACTCGATACCCTCGCCATAACGACACTCCCTCCCTCATTAGGCACCCTCACCACTCCTCATGGCATGCTCTCGGTACACTTTGGCAACACCCGCCTTGCCCCATCGATATCTTGGCTACGCTTCCTAGCGTGCTCTCGGCATCTTTGTCACGCTTCCTAGTGTGCTCTCGCTATGTTATAGCGGTAGTCACCCCTTCTTTGACAGCTCTTTACATGCCCTATCGGCACCATCACTACGCCCTAGTGGCACCTCTCTCCATGCCTCAGCGGCACTCCCTCCTTGCCTCAACGGCACACTGGCCATGCCCAGCGGCACCATCGACATGCCCCAGCGGCACTCCTCGCCACACCTTGATGGCACACTTGCCTTGATGGCAAAATGGTAAACTATGTTTGGTTTGATCCCATAAACGGGTACGTAGGCACTCTAGCACTCACCTAGAGGCAACCACAAAATATGTCACCACAATCTCCCCTTGGAACACATACATGCTGGAATAGCTCAGCTAGCTAGAGCATATAGCTGATACAAATCAAAGGCTACTAAACGCCTAAAGCATACAAACATACCGGTACCCGCTACCCACGCGAGATGCCCACCAGAGTTCCCACACCTGGCACTGAGTGGTACCTAAACTTCGACCCCCGATCGCCCTGAAATCTCCAGACACTACACGGGAGCAACGGTCTCGGTATCTCACATTCATGTGTCTATCTCTGGGCAAGATACCATGACATCACAATTTCTCAGTGCGACAGAGCTATAGCAGCACACGACAACCCACTTAGAGGGAGCAGGTCCATCCCCTCTCTTGCATGGGGACTTGGGGGACTGGAAACTAGTTATATCGCCACTAGTAAGGCTTGTACTCCCGATACTCTATCAGATAAAGTCCCCACCCAAGAGAGTCTCTTGACCGCGAACTTGGGGACTTGTTAATACATCATATATGAGAGATATAACATTGGTCCTACTCGCCTAATAAGACACATATTGTCACATAAAACGGGCTTGGGCCTTAACTAAGCCCAAGAAACTTACACTCTTCCTTGAGGGCATAATAGTAATACACTCTCCAATAAGGGAAAAATGGTACTTTTAGGATGTATCCACCCTATCTCTATAAATACATGTTTCTACCCCTCATTTGGAAAAGTCTTAATCTTCACCCTACTCATCATATTTCTACTCTCATGTGACTGACTTAGGCATCGGAGAGTCGAAGGCCGGCAAACCCGGTCTTCCCTCTAACACCGTTTGCTCATGATTGACAGGTTACGGGTCTTGAAGATGGTGTTCTTCCCGCATTCTGTGTGATTCATCCCCTCAAAAATCACGCCGAAACAATTTTTTACAGGGAAGAATATTCTCGAATTTTTTTTTTTGAAAATTAAGCTGCTTGTTATTCAAAGTTTTATCCCTGGTCCAAAGTTACTAGCTGAGAAATTCTCACCAGCAAAAGCTTCACTCCCATGCTTGATCACGCATTGGTGGAGGCGAGATTCAGAACCTGTACTGGCCAAGAAAAAATACCTATAATTAGTTTATAGAGCTAAAGTCATTGATGAAACTTGTTTAGGAAGAAGGCCAAGTGTACGTGCATTTTTTCAATGAAAGCATACCATTGAAAGGTGTTCATCTTTATAAATTTCACCTTATCTACTATGAGCCTAATTCTGCTGATCAACAGAATTAATAACAGACAATGGTAGTTGCCTCCACTTGAATTTTGTATTATTTTTCTGAAGGCTATGTCTGCTTGGGTCATCGTCTGTGTTTTCATGCGTCTGTAGATTAATGGAATGATATAATTTTAGTTTGAATATGCGAGTTTCTGCTCACCTAAGATGAACATCATCTTTTGGCTGACTAGTAGGAGCTATTGGACAGATTGGTTCATTACGCTGCAAGGCCTTATGCCAGTTTAATTGACACTGAAACACATTACACATCCCATTATTTATATCAGCAGCTCTTCTTTGCATTGTATGTTGTGATGAATGTATTTTGAGTTCAACAGTTGAAAATATTTTGAGACTATTTATCTAAACTAATCAGAACTAGAGGAAACTATTTAGTGTATTATCGACAATAAATGAACTGTGACAAACAATGGAATTGCTACACATAATGCATAATTATTTTTACCCTTATTTAAAGCAACGTACATCAAAAACAACAAAACAATGAACAATCAATTTTGTGTATCTATTGTCATGGCTCCGGAGCAAGTCCAGCCTTGAGTTTCTGAACGGTGGCGACATCGGTCTTGAGTGACAAAGCAAGGACATTATCATCAATATTGGTGGTGAATAAAGTGGAAGGAATTGATACAGTTCCAGCATTTGCACTTCCAAAGGCCGAAATGGCTAGAGCCGGGTTTTGTGCATCAGCATTGTACTGGTAGTGCACAAGTCCCTTGGGAAACACAAACAGGTCACCAGCTTGGATAGTCTGAGTAAAGAGGTTGTTCTTTGTGTCAACAAATCCCACTTCAAGGGTACCGTCAACAAGGAAGAGGAGCTCAGCAGAGCGAGGATGAGTGTGTGGTGGGTTAACTGTGCCAGATGGGAATTGAAGGACAGCGTATGAAACACTCTGCCCAAAAAGAGCAGGGAACTCCGCCATGCTTGCCTTCAACACCGTGAAGGTTGCGGGAGGGGTTCCTCCAACAAGAACACGCATGCCGGTGAATGTGAAGTAGTTTGCATCTATTGTGGCATTTGGAGTAGGCTTAATGAAATCCGAAAGAATGTCCTCGTCAGCCATTGCCATTTGAATTATGGCGAATGAAGAAACTAGTACTAAGATGAATCTGAGTGTAGAGGCCATGGTTGGGACTTGATTAGTTTGTTGAAATAAATCTGATTTGCTAGTGGTACAATATGGAGTAGTCAGATGATCGATATGCTATTTATAGAGTAAATGTTGTAATAAACTATTGCCTGCAGGCTTCTCTATTGGGACAAGGTGAAATTTACAAAGTCTTTCTTGTTGTAGATGCAGTTTTACAGTTGTCTTTCTTGAAACTGAACAGGAATGTGACTACTTCATGTTTCTTATTTTATGGTCTATATCAGCAGTTCATCACATCTTAAAATTCCAGATTATAGGAGTATATGCTTAAACGTAACTCGATCGGTGTCCATATGAAATGTAAGTTAGGCATTTACTTTAGCCCTTTCTTATTGTCATGGGAAAATATCATATAACAAAATAGAATGGAAGGGAAAAAGAATACAAGAGAAACATGAAGACAAACAGAAACTTATAATTGAATAAAACAAACCAACAGAATATAGAGATATGTCTCTTTCAACGAGTGTTAACTGCTCTGCATGATTGCCTGATCTCCCCTTCCGTGCCTGTAAGTACTCCAACTGCTCCCAACTTAACCATGGCCTGACCAAATTTCTCGGAGAAGCTAGAACTACTGGCGATTGTTTTCACTGTGGACTGAGTTATGGAGTCAAAAGCTAGCTCTTGGTCGATTTGAAGAACTCCTTTCCGGGCTAGTATTTGCTTGTAGAATGAGTTATCAACAGTGAATGCACTTGTTACATTCTGGTCAAGATTAGCAGTTCTACTGCTCGCTGAATTTTGAGGGCAGATAGATCTCAGCTTTTGCAGCAACGATGAATCCATGCTCGGGTCAGGTCTGCCGGTGCTTTGGAAATTGTAAAGACGGTCTTGGAAGAGAGAACAATGTGCCACCCCAATTGTGTGACCGCCTGCATCATCAACAAACATGCTTATATAAATTTTCCGGGATTTTCTTAGGTACCTATATGTTTGTGATACCTACATGCATTTACATATATGACAACAAATTTGTTGTCGTTTTGATAAAACCCTATATATGTAAACTTAAGTACACATAAATATTTGGGAAATGAATTGCCTAACATGTCATATTACTATCTATTGAGCAGCGAAAGGTATGCTTAAGTTTGTAACTAGATTAACAAGTCAGATACATCTGACAAGAGAAGATTTGCAAACAGCAACATATTTAAATTTTGAGATCTAAAACTTGGAGAATAAGAAAAAGAGGAGCTGATGAGTATGTATTTGTTTAGTACCGAGAAGATAAACCATGTCAGTGACATCGAGGTTTTTACTCTTGAATGCTTCAACAGATTGATTCACTGAAATTGATGGAGATGGGAGACGAACATTTGTTGCAAGAGATACATTGCCATCTCTTCTCCCAGTTTGAACATCGTATCGCGCTCCTCCACTCTGAATTTAAGTACACAATCCAAACATGTATCACCACCATAAATTAGCCACCAAGTTAATGTAGTACTCCAGAAAAGAAATGAAGTGCGTATTAATGCGTACCAGATATACAGCTTCTCTGGTAGCCATTACAATGATATCAGCGCAGGAGACCTGTCCTCGGCATACAAATTCGACAGCAGCTTTTACGGCATCAATAATGTCATAACCCCGAACACTGAGATTCGGACCAGCTGTTTTCTCACTAGAGCTTCCATCTAGTAGAATGGACGCATCACATCCCTTATAAACAAAAAGTATAAGCATGCATTAGTTCTAGCTAGCTTGCTTATGAGAAACACTACGAACACCGTTTTAAGTTGTGTTAAGCTAGGCTAACTATAACAATGTATACGAAACTAACACAATCTTCAAGTGCTAGCTCTTGCCCCAACTTTCGCTACAGATTGATCGCTGGCGAGAAAAGGAAATATAGACAAGATTAAAAAAGATGGAAATTAAGAAAGTTACATTGACAAAGCAATCGTGGAACTGCATGCGAACGAGGGCAGCAGCAACTGTCGGGTCCCTGAAGAACTTTTCCCTGACTACAGCAGCTACTACTCTTTCAACATCAACAAAGCATTTTCTCTTGTAGAACCCTACCTCCAGTGCCCCATAGCACTGCCCCGTGATGCTCACAAATATGAGTCCAAAGATCCCTACTGCCACTAGAGCTCTGCTAGTCATTTTCATCTTCTTTGATTTTCAAGCTACAAAACAACAGTCTCTGTGAGAATCAAAAGCATACATATTCACGCATATATAGGAAGATCAGGAACCATGCGTAAGTGGAAACTTTGTATGGTTTGCACGACTTCGTGTAATTGGTCACATCTTGATCCTTTGCATTTTTAGTCGGCTATAAACGTGAAGTCATGTAAGTGAAAGTATGTGTATGTTACTATAAGCCTAGACTTACTTAATAGATCTGAGAATGAGAATCTCCAAGGTCAAGGATTGGGTTTTCTGAGATACTGAAGTCTTCGAGATGTTTATTAATTAGATATCATAATGTTCTACATTGAGAGCGAGGACGGCCGATGAATCGGTGATAGAAATTCTTTATTTTTATTTTATGAAGACGTGAAGTCATTTTATTAATAAAATAAAAATGATAAAATATAGGAATATAACTTGAATACGATCCACCATCGCAAATTACATAAAATTTGAATTATATAATTAAAACAATTTAAATTTAAGCTTTATGATCAATAACTTTGCCAGAATCATCCGATTTATTTGAAGAATTCTGAAGCCTCTTCCTGCAGAGAAGAATGTATTCCCGAAAGGTTGTCTTCATTCCAAACATGAGACAAAGCACAAAACAGTCCAGCCGACCCCCGGGATCCCAGATCCGAGCCCAACAATGGGTGGCCTAAAAGTGGAAGCGCAACTCACTCCAATAAGGCCCACAGCAGCCAAGGCCTAGGATGGGAAACCCATAAACACTCTTGGCACCCAAATCAGTCCCGTCGCCGTCCTTAACCGTAGTAGTGACGGTGATCTTCGCCGGCCCCCGCCAACTTCCACTAGAAGAAGTTCGTACCAGTTTCAGACGACACCACTAGCTGGAAGCCTTCTCATCCCAACCTCACGGATTGGAAAAATTCCTTCCCCAACGACATCATCCCAACTTCGAATCCTTGTCCACAAATTCAAAGTGAAGGCACCACGCGAAGGCACCACAACAACTCGATAGTGATCGAACCTGAACCTCTGTCGAAGCCGTGCTGGCCAGGATGCCGCCCACCAACTACTCCTTCGAATGCCTAAATTTGGGCAAGAAGTGCTCCACGAGACAAGAGGCGCTCCCCAATCGCTTGACATCCTCGACCCCTTGTTCCGATCCCAGAAGAGAAATCGTCGGTCTCCCCCATTGAAAAAGTGAAAATACTATTTTTGATTTAGGGCAAATAAAAATATTTGACTCGTATTAGTTTTTCGTCACTCTCTTGCATGTTTGTATATAATTGAAAAGAGAGAGGATCCTTTCCTAAGCTACATTTTTAGCTAACCGGTATAAGCTTTTAATTTGATGAATACATGTGGCGTTTTGAAATCCAATAGTCCAAAATAAAACTTACTCTTTTACTCTCTTTCTCTCTATAAAGAGGTGTGTTCTGGAATGTACGCAGTACCGTGACTACTGTGGTTGTCTGGAGCACGTGTCAAGCAACGGGTGGAGAAGTTTTAGCGCGTGTTGTGCATGACTCTCGCTAATTCTCCCTCCGCGAACGAGTCGGTGGAGGTGGGTAACTTTCTGAACAGTGAAGAGGTGTGTTGAAGAAGCTTTGCATCGGGTAATACCCGATCGGGTATATTTGCGAGGAGAATTTCATGAAAGTGGAGAATCATGTCTGAAGATATGAAGTGGTAGACCGAAATCTGGAAATTGGATTCGACGGTCTTCTGCTGGGATGACGATGGAGCTAAAGAATTGCTTTGAGGAATTGGGTAACGAGGTAAATCTTTGAGCTATTTTCTTTCTGTGGTTCATTTGATTTTCATGGTTAATTTGATTGAACCTGTATGGGTTTTGGGTTAGGTTCGATTCTAAAGTTAGAAAGAAATTTGAGCAGGAGGGAATGTTAGTTCAGGAGGTGCCCCGACTGGTTTAGTATCCATGCTATCTGGTCAAGAAGATATGTTTGCTTTCCGCCGAGCAGTAAGTGGTGGTCTTTTTCTCTGAAACACTGATCTTTCTTTTGATCGTGTCCATGACCAACTTAACCGTATGATGAATTGCAGTAAATTTGGGACTGAGAATCATATATCTACCTACAGCCTACTACTTGGATGATATTAGTTCTTGTTTATACGTTCATTGTAATTTGTTTAAATGTTCCTGACACGACCCACCCCGAATTTCCTCCTAAAATCCGGAGTAAACCGTGCGGGGACCACCTCAAAGGAAAGATTTACAGCAAAATTCGGTACAACCTCCCTTGGAAATGGACAACCTTTCCAAATCAAAAACCTGCAAACACTCCTAAAATTCTCAATCCACCTTTAACTTCTGGAGCCTTCGTGTTCCCCAAATACAATCACCACCAACAAGATAATAAACATTATCTAAGATAAAATACATCCTCCGTCAAATATTCTAAAATATCAACAAGCCTTCACCCACAACCAAAAATATATACATTAAACCCAAGTATTCAGAGCTACTAGACACTAGCGGAAGTAAGAAAACACATGTAGGTTAAACAGGTAACCTACTGGTGAAAGGTGGTGAAAATACGGGTGACTATGCCTCGTCTCCTACTAGATCCAATCCGAACTCTGCAGACTGGGCATTTTAAAACGAAGGGCCCAAGGGGAAGACATTTAATAACATTATAGTGAGTGGACAAAAATAATTTAATAACAAAATATTTATGCATTCCCATTTTAATTTCATAGAAAATATACTGCATGCGGCAGCTCAAGAGTGCTCAACTCATAAACTGACAACTTCACGACTAGCTCCGGCTAGTCACTAACTCAAATGAAATGAAGCCTCTCAGGCTAAACTATATATAATCATATATTCGTATGTATTTATACTCGTCAGACTCTTTGTATGAATCCTAGAAACAATTTAGAAAAATAGAGATTCATACAAGGCTACAACGCTGACGTTTAATGCTCACGTTGCGCCATAATGGTATTTTTCCTCATTATGACCGAAGTGGACGGTGTATATATACGTGTGGACTTCTTATATGAAAACCTAAATAAACTAGAAAAGAAAGTAGTTTTCATATAGGGCTATGACGCTTGTGTCTAACACTCACGCCATGTCATAATGGTATTTTACCTCATTATGATGGACCAAGCACGTATGGCTAGCTAGCATTTATATACATACTATACTCATAATATCCAAAATATATATATCCACCGAAAATCTCATTTTCGGGATCTCTCCAAAAAAGGAAAAATTGTCAAATAGCCGAGAAATCAATAAGTCTCATCAGAATAAATAAATGATCAACAAAGTCATTCATCGCATGCTTTTCAATTAAAAACAAAGGTCCATTCACAAATTAGGCCTAAGCCTGATGACGCTCCGAGGCTTCTTCTGCTCGGGCCTCCTCACGTCCTGTTCCAAATATATAATTAATTTCCCACTAAAAATCCAATATTTATTCAAACTGACAAAATTAACCGAGAGCCATAACCACGCTCATTATTGCCTAACTTCGATATTCTCAAATCAAAACGACCCAAACTTTAATACCATACTCGGTAGCCGTAAATACAACATTTCCCAGAAATTGATTTAAATCCTACGGCCGGATTTTACATTATTTAACCGCCAAAATACCAAACTTCGGAAATTCACAAACCTATCCAAATCTCATCCAAAAATTCCATAATTCACTTCATTAAATTCCTCTAATTATTACACATTTAAAACTTTAAAATCTCCAAAACAGCGGCGGCCGGAGGCCGATTTCAGCGACCTCCAATTCCTATGAAATTTTGACAGCATCTTCCTCTCAACATCCCAAACAACTTTCATAACTATCACTAAGTCCAATTTCAAGCCTAAATAGGGTAATCAAAGCCAAACATCTTAAAATCCCTAGAATTTCCTCCTTGAATTTCTCCTTACCTAGCTCAAGAGGGAGTGACCTTTTTGGAGGAGTTGCTGCACGGGAGGAGGGCTACAAAACGAGCCAAGGATTGCCGGCTTTGGTGGCCGGAGGAGAGAGTTCTGGCGACGGAGGGCTTTAGGCAGTCGAATCTTTCGGGCGGCAGCTCTCCCTCACGATGGCGCTAGGGAAGCTCTCGTCAGGCTAGAATGGAAGCTGGGTTAGAGGCCGCCTTTTGGGACCGGAGCGGCGGCGAACGGTGGCCAGACGGCGGCGGACGGGCGTCCAGAAAATTGGGCAGCGGGAGGGACTCGGGGAGAGAGAGAACCGGGAAGAAAAAAGAGAAGAGAAATGGGTTTTGGCCTTTGTGTCCAAACCGGTCCAACCCAATATCAACAAAAACCCATCTCCAAAATTTACACCCCAAAAATAATACCCTAATAAAAATTACCCTTTACTAGCTAAAATTTACTATTTTTTTACCGTCTTTACATTTTTCTCTTACGAATAACTTTCCGAAATAATCGTCCCCCAAAACCCCTCTAGGAACCAATTAAACTATATCTCAATGTCGGAGACGGTAAAATTCTTATTATAATGAAGCTAGTAAATAAGATAAAATTTTACGGGTCGGGATATGACAATTCTCCCCTCCTTATAAAAATTTCGTCCTCGAAATTTACATACTTGTCATTCGAAGAGATAGGGATACTGCTGCATCATTTTCTCCTCTGATTCCCAAGTAGCTTCTTCTACTTGATGACTTCTCCAAAGCACCTTGACAAGTGGGATTGTCTTGTTCCTAAGCACTTGCTCCTTTCGGTCGAGAATCTAAACCGGTTCCTCTTCATAGGACAAATCTCTCGTCAAACTGATCAGTTGCTCTTGCAGCACATGAGAGGGATCGGCAATATACTTGTGGGATTCAAAGCGTGTCTCTGTGTTGTAACTGGGCTCAAGTAATAGCATCTTCAGCATTTGGCATCCCACACCCCACAAAACAATGAATTGTTAGATTCAGTTTATTTTGAATTCAGTTTAAAGATGAATGCTTTAGTTGTTCTCCAGGATTAATAAACATATCAGGCAAAGTGATATGATATTATTATTTAAAGCCTCCACCTTTTTTTAGCATTGTGTCTTTTTCAGTTAGCATCTCATGTTTTGGAAATACCCTATCAAACATGAGAGAGTAATCCGTAGGCTAGTTTAGATAAATTCGCATTGCTGGATTAAAGAATACATGATTACCAGTTCAATTACATATTTGAACTAATAAACAACTAAGCATGAACAAGCATGAATAAGCTTTAGAAATTTCAGTTACTACTCATACTGGGTTTTTAAATTAAATGTTAGCCACTTCTGTATGCGAAATCAATTCTCTGCATATCATTTGAGTATATGATTTCATATCCGCCAGATACATATCTTTGCATCAATTGCATATACAAATGTCATCTTTACATGTTTCTAGAGTAGTTGGTCCCATCAGTGGGTTACATTACAGTTTTACCTGAGAGGCTCTAAAGAATTAATCTTCCCCAAGCAATTCTACCACTCTTTTTAAAGAAGTTGAATATAGAAGTTGTTATGCATCCTTAAGCTGTCTTTTAATCTTGAAACTAAGTTTGATTAGGGTTAGAGGAAAATATTGATCTTGTTCAGGATATGTTGCAAGGTCATGTTGCAAACATGTTTGCATTGAAATAAAGCTAATATCTACAACATGAAGTCCTTTGAACAAAATGGAAATTTCACCATAAATCTTTCAAACATCTTTCTGAGTTGTATATGATAGTTAGATGCAACTGATATGGCTGCTGCATCATGATATCTGTTCCACAGCTGCACCAAAAATGAATTATAATTGTGTAGCAATTTGTGTCATTTGATAAACATAAGAGACTTAAAACTTTCATGCCCGGTTCTGTTAACTTCCATTGATCTAATGTTAGGTACCTTGGTTATTCTGAAGCATTTGGCGAAGCATCTGCCCTCATTTACCATCGGCGTACCTGATTCGTACAAGGTTAGTTTGTTATTAGTGTGAACTATAATTGAAATTGTGTATAGAAACTGTGATTTGATTTGCACGATTGTGATGTGATAAATATAATTACGGTCACTAATTGGGAGCATGTTTGATGATGATCATTGAGTCTGATGTTTAATTCTAGTGGAAAATATTAGTACCAAAATGGTACAAGTTCTTGATGTGCATGACTGGATTAGTAAATAGTTTGATGATGATCATTGAGTCTCATTGAGTCTGTTGTTTAATGTTTTCTGCTTGGTACTGAAATTCTAGTGGAAAATCTTAGTGCTAATTTGGTATAAGCGGTCGCTCTTATTCGCTCCAGGTGGCTGGAAACTTGTGGTCTTGTTTGTTGATGATTAATCTTTTCTTATGCTTAATGTGCATCACTCAATTATGTAAATAATACCCTCTCATAGTGAATCAATAGATGCAGTTACTTTGCATGTGTTGGTGAGAGTTACTTTGCATTTTCTTGTCTGTAAATTTTCTTTCGGCTAACCTCTTAGTAATGCAATCATGATTAATTGCACAAAGTCTCTTTTCCTGTTGATAGTATTTGATTGTCGTGTCTCGGTATTTTATGCCTCTAGGGATGTTGTGTATAATGTTTTATTGATTGCATTTTCTTGTCTCTAAATTTCCTTTCAGTTGTTAACCTCTTAGTAATGCGTTCATGATCAATTCCACAAAGTTTTTTTTTCCTATTGATAGTACTTGATTGTCGTCTGTCAGTATTTTATCCCTCCAGGAACTGTGTCTTGTTTGTTTTTTTGTTTTTTTGTTTTTTATGTTCAGTATTTGTTCGATTGATTATGTATTCTCTCTGTTTTCGGATATGGGTTGGCCAACTGATATTGGTTCTGTAGATGCATTATTAACTATTTTGTATTCCCAAGTCTAGTGTGGTCCAAGTAGCATGAACATTTAATTTATTTATGGTCATCTCGTAGAGTGCTAAGGTACCTAACATTAGGCGTGGTTGAGTTGAATGAGGAAATCCTTGAAAATGCAGCCCCCTCGGCAGTCCCAACGTATATGCAGCCACCATTCGAAGTTGGAAACAAAATGAATGAAAACGTAGACATCCCTAGGTTTTTTGTTGGTGGCAGGTGTTGACTGAACTGTGTAAGGTATGTTCATTTTATCCATCATTCGGGTCGTAGTTAGATTGTAAGTTATTGATTAAGTGTGAACATTATTTGGTAATTGTGGAGAACGTGGTAATACAGAAAAAAAATTTACTATGTGTCTGACTAGTGTTACTAGGAAGTTACGAAAATTTTAGTTTGTGCACAGTACATTGTCTGAGCTGTTTGAGTATGATTTTGTTTAGGATTAAGAACTCTGTTTGGCTGGAAACCTTGTAGTATGATTATTCCCGCACGTGTAGTCTTAGTGTGCAAATTTTGTTGTCATTTCATAAGATATATGAAGTACGGTGATGTTGTAGAGGTAAGTGCTATCTGCTGAAACTGTATTAATGTTATGGGTGCAGCTGTTTTAGTCCGCATTTGATGCGGATTTAGAAGTCCATTTGGTCTGAGACTTTACATTCTTGTTCTTCCATACGTAAACTCATGATCTGGACAGTTTGGTATTATTTGATAGGGTAGGTGATTTCTGGTGATTTTCTGAAGTGAAGCATTCTGTCCTGAAACTGCATTCTTGTTAAATTATTTTGTTCTCTTACCATATCAAAACTCATAACCCCTTACTTTGTGTAATTTCAGGTTCAGATCAATATAATTCAGCTTTTAAAATTGAACCACATATATCAACAAAGATGGTGACCAATTGTCCCCAGTTGTTAAGAGAAGTTGCTAGAAATAAGCACGCTTGAGTTCATGGCAAGATGATGACCACTGCTATAAGCACCAAAACCACCTGGTTCTAAAATCTATGCCCTTGCTGAAGTGGAAGAGGTCTTTAGGATGTTTTGAAGACTGCTAAGGGGTGTATTCAATCTAGATTTTAAAAGATTCTAGCTGACTTTTAATAATCCATAGATTCTGTTAATTCTATGGATTGTTTTGATTCTATGTTGAGTTGATAAGATTTTATGAGATTGATTTATCCGTATTTCTTTAGACTTTTTGAAGTCCATGGATTGTTGTAATAACAATACATAAAAGAAATATCTAGCAAAACACAAACAATAGAATGAAAAGCCAAATGCTCTTACACCACAAAGTTAAACTTCAATACAATCATGATTCATGATATATGTGATCCCATATAGCATAAACAACACCCTCCAGGCCTCCACAACTATATGGGAGACAGCTACATTGGTTAAAATTAGAGCATAACCAAATTTGACTGCAGCCAAGCTAAAATGTAATACAGCTAACAGAACAATTATTTGGGGTTTGAATAGAATTTACCCAAATAACAAAAGGGGAAAGACACTTCCTATCAATCCCCCATTTCCAAGTCCTACAAACAAACCTATTAACCATTATCTTATTCATAAGCCTTCTCCCAATCATGTACCACTTCAGATGTTTCCTCAATAGTTCCTTCAAGCTTCCCCACAACCACTAACATTGGACTTCACCATCGAAATTAAACTAACAGTAGTCTACTATCAAGAGTCCTCTACTATAGGCAATACAGAAGATGATCCGACATTTTAACGATAAATTATTTTTGTACACAGATGCATGTACATCTACAAATCACCAGAGAACTCTTCCGAATTATAGCCTTCTTCCATGCATTACCCTTCAGTGATGTAAATATGGGCTCCTTCCTTGGCTATTCCCACTCCACCCCAAGCATTAGAACCAGATGAAGCCACATACAGAGCAAAATGCCATATTCCCATGATAGAGCCTCCTCATTGCAGTTGCGGCTCGAGCAGGATTATTGAATACAGCCAATGCATTCTTGTCATTCAACCAGACAATGCATAAGACCAATGCATTTATATCTGCATCTTTAAGAAGATCCGGGAAAGGAACTACAAGTCTGGGATCCAAGTTACAAGATCATACACAATGAAGCTTTCATTAGTTTGTATATATAACTTTGGTTTCAAGTATTGTTTAAGTTATGCACTTCCATATTTTAAAAGTTCTACAAAAGCAAAGAACAAACAATACGAAAGCATTCATGATAAGAAAAAAAAAAACATTTAAATACAGAAAAACAAACATGGTCTGTTCTTTTTTTTTTTGTATCTCTTATATATTACAAGATTTAATCTATTGAAGAATACAATCATATAATTTTCTTGCCACAGCCAAAAAAAGAACATCAATCCCAATAATATCATTCCCAGCAAGTTTAGAACAGTTGAAATCACATAAAAGTAAATAAAGCCAGAAAAGAAACAAGAGGAAAATAAAATGATTCACACTTTACAATAACTAAATGAGTAGGGGCAAGTTGAAGTACCTAAAATGCCTTGTCACGCTTGTCCAATTGTTACCCAAATGTGAAGACTTGGCAGTACTGGTGAACTACAGACAGAGAAAGATTTGTAAGATACAACTAAACATCACAGTACAACTATCATATACATGTCTCTCTAATGAAAAGATTTGCATATTAAACAGGCCAATCAAGAAGTTTTCGTTACCAGCTTATAGTTATTTGTCCAACTAGATTACAAGCCAAGAAATCTTCTTCATCTAAAATAGATTGGTTTTTTCTATCAAAATGCATCTTTGGTAGACGATCTGATCTTGGCTGTTTCATTTTCTATTCTCACATAACTCATTCCTACAAAGTCAGGCAAACAGTAAAATCCTTGAAAGTCGATCAACTTTCCAATACCCCAAGATTATGACTGATATTTAAGAGTCTTGATTAAATACCAACAAATTTTTAAAGACTTTTTGAAATCTGAATTGAATACCTATAGACTTTTGAAATACATAAAAATCCTATATACTCCTAATTGAATGCACCCCAAAGTTGTCACTATTAAACCAGAAATGCATCAGGACAAAAACTGACTTTCTGAATTCACAAGCAACATGGATCTAAAACAACTTTAGAATATTAACCAATTACAAGAGCATGAACATGAACACTCTAATAACTTGCCTAATCAAATACCATATTCTAAATGAAGAAAAGAGAACATGCCTGATCATGTACGGTCATGGGGTGACCATAGTTCAGGGGCACATGAGTAAGACCATCAAAGAAGTCCACCATAAAGCTTTCTGTCGCCGTGTAAGGGAAGCCGGTGTCTATGTAATGCACCTCCATTTGTCCATTTCCGTTCATTTTTGCAGAACTAACCAAATTCAGATTTGCATAACAAGCTACGTAAGTAAATTAAACAATTCAAATTTCACAGGAAATAAAAACAACAGCAAAAGATAAGCTTTTGGACTCATGGACTCATACCAACTATAAATTAGTAAATAAAGACTCAGTCTTTATCACGGTTCTTGGATAATGAATGTGGGTGAAGAAACAAGACACTTGCACTAAGAAATTTGCCAAATGTAGAACAAAACAGGACACACCTACATAGCAGAAATTAAAGACTGTTTCTTTGGCCAATTATCTTCATTTTTCTTTGGCTACTAATACAAATTTATTAAATTCAAGATGGAAAATTTGTGTTTGTACTCTTTGAAAGAGATGAGCAAAAGTTCCCTTCACATTTCGCAATGAAACAAAATCTGAGAGAAATTAGAGAGAAGAAGTGAAAAGCATTGACACTGAATTAGAAGGTTTGTAAAGAACTCTAAAAATCACTGAAAATGTGCATTCATGAAAAGAAAATAGAAACAAAGAAATGGGTTGAGCTCAGAAAGAAAGAGAAAGAACATACACTGAGAAGGAGAATGGGAATGGGTTTTGGCTTAATACTCCGTGTTTTGTATCTCAGAACTAAAGTTTTGTGCATGTATATCTGGGGATTGAAAGTTCTTACCTTAATACTTCGTAGCCAAACGATGAGAGACGGATCAATTACAGATAAAAGTACTGGCTGCTATACGTCGTCTCTGACTCCGTTTGCCGATCTGCGAAAGCCGCCGAAACGGATGTCGACCCAATATGAAAACATCACTGTCGCACAGGCTGGATCGATCCCCAGAAAAACCAGACGAGTAGAGAAGCAGAAAGAGGAGATTACAAGAACCCTAAACCCAAACCATAACTCAGTTTCTCGCACTTCCTCACTACCCTAAGGATTAAAACTTATACGAAAGCGGCTGCTCTCTGTGTCCACGCGAGACGCGCCAAGAGCGCGTCCTTCTTATCAAAAATAAAAGTTTGTAATTTCACCGCTTGACAAAGTCCAACGACAGCCGCAGTACTCAGAGTACTGCGTACACAACAGCCGTTCCCCTATAAAGATTATTCATGCAAAGTTTCATCTAATTTAGAGATCATTTGAGCTTCCGTAATTTTGATTTACACGAATGGTTCCGTTTAGACAGATTTTGTTCAGTTGATTCATTTAATCTAATTTAGTACCTAAATGATCTTCAAATTGGATGAAACTTTGCATGAATGATCTACACACTATGTTCTAGACACTGAACTGTGGAGATATGAAAATGTGACATAAAAGTGAGCGAAATGAGAAGCACCACACTTTAATTTCAAAACGGTGTCTCGCTCTGGAAGGAAACTGATATATATATATATATATATATATATATATATATATTTGAACTCTCATGTTAAGCATGATAATACTCTCTGATTGGAGATATCCATCTTTTTCAGTCTCCGTTTAAAATAAGGTTCGTGAATCCCAGCACCAAAGATTAGATATCTCGGTAATTGGTCTTAGTTCTTTTCTCATACAATAATAAAAACTTCTGAATAAAAACATATGCAAATGAAAGAGCTAGCATATCAGAAATATGAAAATCCAAACATCATCTTGTATTCACCAGGAGGTGACTTGTGTATGCGCACAATAGTATCCGAAGTGCAACAAAACTACGTACCCAATTCACCAAGTTGTTTGTCTTTTGGCTTTCTCAATTCACCAGAAGTGTCCGGAATGAGGGATTTGATGATGGAGCCTATATATGAGAATCCTAATAATCAGAGAGTTGCAGATGTAGCGAAGATTAAAATCAACTGATTCTTGCTTCTATCAAAACTAACTTAGAAGTAAAATCCAAAATCAAAGACGAAACTATAAACGTCATTTCTAGATTGATCACTTGAAGTCTACAGCTAAAAAAACCAAGATAACAACGATTAAAAGTTGAGAAAGTGAAATTTTTATTCACAAGAGATACAAGTACAAAGTACAAGTACGTGAGAGCCAAAATGACAATCCACAATCAAATGAAAGTCAGGAAACAAAAATGCGAATGCGCGCGTTGCTTGCAATTTTCAAGAAACTACATACTTACAACTAAAGAGCGGAAGAAGTAAAAAAATTTCTTCACTTCTTCCCAAACCTAAAAGAGGTGGCCTTTTGGTATGAAGTTGACTCTCACTTTCTGTCAGGACTCACACCGAATTTCACCCTGAAATCCGGAATGAACCCTGCGGGGACCACCTTCAAAGGAGATGCTACCGGAAATTTAGCATAACCTCCCTTGAAAATGGATAACCCTTCCTAATAACACCTGCAAACACACTTCTAAAATCATACTCCAACCTTGTACTCCTGGAGCCTTCCTGCTCCCCAAGTTCATCACATCGATCTCCCAAAATATCAAACACTCATCTAAAAGAATCTCACAACCAACAACAAAAACATTCAATAATTTACTCACTGGATTATCAGAGCATATCTATAATGAAAGAAGAACAATGAATAAAGAATAAACGGAAGCAGCCTCTGACTATGCCTCGACTCCATGTACGCTCGACCTCAAATGAACTTAGCCTGCAAACTGGGCATTTAAAACCAAAGGGCCCAGGGGAAAGTAATTTAAAAACGTTAGAGTGAGTGGACAAAAATAATTTAAATAATTTAACAAATACGTAATTTTAAATATTTTCCCACGTTTCAACTTTAAAAACTTAGCTGCACGCAACTTTGATAAACCATATAACTTAAAATCCAGAACCACATAAGAATGGACAGACCAGCCTCGCTGGTTAATCAAATAAAGAAATCTCATAAGAAGAGATAAACCAGCCTTGCTGGTTAATCAATTACATAAATGAGAAAATAACACAAGGGGAAGAGATATCACCATATAAGAGGAGCCTTCAAGGCTCGAGTCGGTGCCTCTCAGGCTATAGTAACGTCCCACGCTAAGCGCTCGACTCACCTATGGTGAGGACCGCTAATAAGGCTAGCTAGCAATAATAATAAACGATCGGTGAGTAGCATCCCACGCTAAACGCTCAACTCACCTATGGTGTGGACTGCTAATAAAGGCTAGCTAGTAATGAATAGGAAAAATTTCAAGAACAGTACACGAAGTTTCATCAATTCCACATAAATCAAGTTTCATTTTTTTCAAATCTGTACATCAACTTTATAAACCGACTCACCATTCAAACATGTTGTCAATGGGTCTGTTAAATAGTGTTTTTTGTCAAAGTTTAGAGGGTAAATTCATCACACCATGACTTCCCTCCATTTCACTATTCAACACAACAATTCTTCAAATTTCCCTCTAAAACCAAACCCGGGAACTACTCGAACTAGAGAATTTCAACAAACTACTCAAACAAAAAAATTTAAAGAACAATGATCTGGGAATCAAATCGCTTTCATGAAATTGGCATCCAACAATAGGCTTCTACATCAAAAGATCCATTTGTTGCACAAAACACATGGTATTTGCAGAGTAACTAAAGTTCAGCAAAATGCAACACAAATACCACCATAACAGATAGATAAAATAAATTACATGCCAAAATATATCATTTTGATATTCCTATTGACATCTATTAAGTATCAGCAGCCTTTCCCTTCCTTATGGCTTCCATAACCTTTTCCACGGTTGGTTTTTAGGAGGTGGAACAGTTGTACTGTTTGAAGGACCTGAGGTAGCAGGCCTTGCTGATTTTCTTTGATCGACTTTTGGGGAGTTTACTCGCATTGCAGGCCTCTTGTACCTCTTCTGTGAAGATGTAGGTACAGTAGGTGCAGTAGTGCTCTCTTGTGACATTGTTTTCTAAAGCAAATGAATCTCACCACCAATAACATCACCATATCATCTCAGCTACACACCATAAAAATACTAAAAATTCATAGTATCCGGTACCTGAGTTGGCTGCACCACATTGATATGTTCAGATGGCATATGTATGTCATTTGCAGCTCCAGATTGATCATGCATGGATACATTAACATTGAGATTGAGATTGAGATTGACATTGACATCAGAAGGTGGTTCATTTGCAATTTATTGTTGTGGTGGATCATTTGGTGCTTGCTGAGGTTGCTAGTTGTTGGTTGTTGAGGTTACTAGGTTCCTTCATGCATAAGTTCTTGCATTGTGTCCCGGCTTCCTACACATACCACAAGTCCCTTTAGAGTAATAACTCTTCGGCAACCTTTCAATCCCTACTGGTGGTGGTACTTCACCTACACATTTATTTAACAAAAAAAATAAAAAATTATAGTCAGCGTAACATCAACCAAAACAAACTTATATTATTGCATTTCAAAGTGTGACTTGTACCTGGTTCTAAGTTTCTTTTTATCTTGGGTCTCCCTGGTTGCCTTCTGTACAAGGGAGGTGCAATTTTCCTCTCGATTTTTTCCCATTCAGCAAACCCCGCAATTGGATGGATCATCACCTCATATGCTTGCATGTATCTTTTCAGAGTATACCACTCATATACAAAATCATCAGGAGACCATCCCTTTGAGTAGATTGCTGCTATTGCATGGCCACATGGTGGTCCACATAGATCCCACCTTCTACAGCTGCATGACATTGTGTCCAATTTCACAAAGTGTTGTGCAATCACACCAGATTCACATACAACACCCCTGCCTTCTAACTCAAACCTGAAGTTGCTGGACTCAAGTGATCGGTATTGATTGGCCCATGATGCATTCTTTTTCAATATCTTTTCTATCCTTGGACCAACCTTGCACTTCCATCTTGCTGCAGAGTTTCTGCGATTTGCTAATCTAACCATAGTTGCAACTCTAATATCTTCTAGAAAAATCTTCTAGACAAGGAATTATTGGCTTTTTCCTTGCCTCAAGGATTCTATGGTTGAAAGACTCGCTATGATTATTTAATAGAATGTCACACTAAAAAAATACATCGAAATATGACCTAGACCAATGCTTAGCAGTCCTTTCAAGACACCATTTTCAGGCCAAAATGGATGCCTATCTCATGTCCAGCATTGCTTGCTTGTATTTAAACATAGTTGTTGCCGTTGAAATTGCCCATAGTCTCTGGTTCAACTCCAAACCAATATGGCCATCCCCTTTGAAGTTGTTATGCATTTGTCTTACACAATATGCCAATAATGTTAGGACCCATCCCGAATTTCACCCTGAAATTCAAAACACCTGCAAGCACTTCTGAAAATCGAAATCCAACCTTAAACTCCTGGAGCCTTCATGCTCCCTAAAATCACAACATCTCCCACATTATTCACTAATCTAAATATAATCTCACATCAAACAATTCATTGGTTCAAAACAACTCTAAAAGGAATAAAAGAAACAAAATAAACAAATAAGAGGAAGCTATATTACGAACTATGCCTCGACTCCAAGTACGCCCGACCTCGACTAAACTAACCTGCACTGGACATTTTTAAAACGAATGGCCCAGGGGAGAAGCAATTGAAAATGCATTAGAGTGAGTGAACAAAAATAAATTTAATAAAATGAACCAATAAATAAAAATATTCATGCTTTCCCAATTTAAATTTCCAAAGAAAAGCGCCTCAAGCGATAAAACTTTCAACTCATAAAATATCGAGCCTCTCAAGCTCTAAAATATATGTATGTATTTACACACGTCCATACTCCTTATATGAATTCGTATGAAAAATATGAAAAATAGAAATTCATACAAGACTACTACGCTCGCGTCTAACGCTCACATCACATCTTAATGCGGTGATATACTACGCCATTAAGGTGGACGGACGGGTGTATAAATATGTGTCCATACCCCCTATAAACACTCATATAAGGCTACTACGCTCGCGTCTAACGCTCACGTCACATCATAATGCGGTTATATACTACGTCATTAAGGTAGACAGACACATATGGCTAGCTAGCATTTATATACATACTCTCCTCATAAATATATATTTATATCCACCGAAAAATCTCATTTTCGGTAACTCTTCAAAAGAAATAAAATCGTCAAGATAAAATGACGTCAAATGCTCCAACAAAATAAATTGCTCAACGATAATCCATTGCATGCATAATATTTAAAAAAAAAATTCACTCACAGTATTAGGTCTAAGCCTTCTAATGCTCGGAATACTCCTCGAGCGCTGCCTCCAACTATTCACACTCTCTAGTCAATCCCACGTCTGACGATAAACAGAAGAATAAATTGGTCAGACCGGACTCCAAAATAATCGTTGATTTGACTTCTTCCTAATTGACTAGGTTTCATGGGTTGACCAAAATTGACCAAGTTTGACCAATTGGTTTAGGGTTGGCCAACTAACGAAGTTTGGACATTTCCAAATTAACCTTTGACTTAACGATTCGAGTCAAATCATTAAATATCTACTAACCGTTACACACTTGGCGTCATTTAATAATTCATGAAACACCAATGCACCCCAACTTGTACGCTTAAAAGATCGTTTTGGCAACCCTCAGAATCGATTAACCAAACTAGTGTAATTTCAAGGACTCAAATATACGGAACACAATAATCCAGAAAACTACTAAATTACTAAGGGCACCCAAAAATGGTTTTACATAAATGGGATATTTCCAAAATGGATGACACGACCCACTCCGAATTTCACCCTAAACCCGGAGTAAATCGTGCGGGGACCACCTCCAAGGAAAGATTTACCGCTAACTTTGGTACAACCTCCCTTGAAAATGGATAACCCTTCTAATAGAAACCTGCAAACACGTCTAAAGGTTCCAAATCCAACCTTATAGACTCCTGGAGCCTTCGTGCTCCCCACAAATCACAACCTCTCCCAATATAGATTTACTAATCTAACAAAGATCCTATAATAAACAACCACATATTCAGAGCAACTCTATTTGAGAGGAAATGAACTATAAATAAATAGAAAAGAGCGGAAGCTATACTATTGACTATGCCTCTTCTCCATGTACGCCCGATCTCAATTATGCAATCCTGCAGACTAGGCATTTTAAAACAAAGGGCCCAGGGGAAGACATTTAATAATATTAGAGTGAGTGGACAAAAATAATTTAATAACAAATTATTTATGCATTCCCATTTTAATTTCATAGAAAAATATATTGCATACGGCAGCTTAAAAGTGTTCAACTCATAAACTGGCAATTTTTACGACTAGCACTGGCTAGTCACAAACTCAAATAAAATGGAGCCTCTCAGGCTAACTATATATAATCATATATATTCGTATGTATCTACACTCGTCAGACTCCTTGTATGAATCCTAGAAACAATTCAGAAAAATAGAAATTCATACAAGGCTACAACGCTGGCGTCTAACGCTCACGTTGCGCCATAATGGTATTTTTCCTCATTATGACCGGAAAGGGACGGTGTACATATACGTGTGAACTCCCAAACCTAAATAAACTGAAAAAGAAAGAAGTTTTCATATAGGGCTATGACGCTTGTGTCTAACACGCACGACACGCCATAATGGTATTTACCTCATTATGATGGACCAAGCACGTATGGCTACCTAGCATTTATATACATACTATTCTCATAAAATCCAAAACATATATATCCACCGAAAATCTCATTTTCGGGATCTCTCCAAAGGAGGAAAAATTATCAAATAGGCGAGAAATCAATAAATCTCATCAGAATAAATAAATGATTAATAAAATCATTCATCGCATGCTTTTTATTTAAAACAAAGATCCACTCACAACTTTAGGCCTAAGCCTGAAGTCGATCCGAGGTCTCTCCAATTTGAGTCTCCTCACGTCCTGTTCCAAATGTATAATTAATTTCCCACTAAAAATCTAATATTGATAAAATAGACAAAATTAATTGAGAGCCATAAATACGCTCATCATTGCCTAAGTTCGATATTCTTAAATCGAAACGATCCAAACTTTTATATCATACTCGGCAGTTGTAATTACAACCTTCCCCAGAAATTGATTTAAATCTTACGGTCGGATTTTACATTATTTAACCGCTTAAATACCAAACTTCGGAAATTCACAAACCTATTCAAATCTCGTCCGAAAATTCCACAATTTACTTTATTAAATTCCTATAATTATTACACATTTAAAATTATACAAAACCCCAAAACGGCGGCGGCGACGGCGGCGGCTCCGCTGGCAGCGGCGGCCGGAGGTCGATTCTGGCGACGTCCAAATTCTACCAAATTTTAACAAAATCTTCCTCTCATCATCCCAAACAACTTTCATAACTATCACTAAGTCCAATTTCAAGTCTAACTAGGTCAATCGAACGAAAACATCCTAAAAGCCCTAGAATTTCAACTTCGAATTTCTCCTTACCGAGCTCAAAAGGGATCGAGCCTTTTGGAGGGATTGAAGCACGGGAGGAGAGCTTCAAAACCGTACCAAGCTTGCCCGGATTGGTGGCCGGAGGAGGGAGTTCCGGCGACGGAAAGCTTTAGGCAGCCGCGCCTTTCGGGCGGCGTTACTCCTTCATGGCGGCGCTACACGGCCGGTCACCGGCCCAGGCTGGAAGAGCGGCGTCCCAGCTGCCAGACACGACCCGTGCGGCGGCCAGGCGTGGCCGGACGGCGGCGAACGGCGGAGAGAGACTTCCGGCAGCGGGAGAAGAGAGGGAGAGCGCGGGAGAGAAAAGAGAGAGAAGAGAGAGAAAGGGAGAAGAGAAAGAAAAAAAAAGAAACGGGCTTGGGCCTTACACCAACCCGGCCCAACACCATAAAAAAATACCCAAATCCAAAATTTAACACCCCAAAAATAAAATACCCTAATAAAAATTACCTTTTACTAGCTAAAATTTACTATTTTACAGTCGTTACATTTTTCTCCTACGAATAATTCTCCGAAATAATCGTCCCTCTAAACCCCTCTAGGGACCAATTAAATTATATCTCAATTTCGGAGACGGTAAAAATTCTTATTATAACCAAGCTAGTAAATAAGATAAAATTTACGGGTCGGGATGTGACAATGGAAACTTTCCTAACTTAGCAAGTTTCCCAATTATACTCCGAACTTTCCTATTTAGGAACCACAACTTGAAATTAGAATGAATGGCCTTGAAAACTACCTCTTCGGCTCCTACCGGAAAAAAAAACTGCATTCGTCGGAATCTCTCGCCGAATTCCGGCAACTTATCAGAATTTCGCCATAGCTTCCCTGTAAACTCCGAATCACCAAGTTATCGACAACAACAACCAAAACATTCATATTAGCAACCAAACTCTAATTTTTCTCATACCACAATCAACACAGCAGCAACCCAAACAACTCTATATGCAAGAAGATTACCTTCAGACGACAACAAAGAATCTCTTGCCGGATTTCGGGTTCGTGGTTCCTCCCACAGAGCATCGGCAAAACCTCAAGTCTTCACAACCGATCGTCTTGGCCTCTTTTTGCTTAGCAGGTCGTCAAGAAGGAGACAAGAGGTACCATGAGGCCTCATCGGCTCCAGCAAAACCTGAAGCACTCGCCGAAAACCATCGAACGCCGGTCGCCAGAGCTAGGAGCTCGAAACTCAGAAAAGAGAAGAAAGGGATTTCCAGATGAGGGTTCGATTCGTACATTCAAAGACATAGAAAGGAATAGGGAAGTGAGGAGAACAAGAATATACCCTTCAAAGTCGTTATTCCCGCCGGAGCTCGCCGGAAATCGGCAAAAACAATGAAGCACCCAAGCTTTCGATCTCCATCGATCTTGGTTGCACGCGGTTACACCCCGAATTTTGGATAAATAAAAAATTCCAAATTCAAGGCATGATAACCAAAAAGAAAAACAATCAATACAACATTTTAGTTTTACAACATGTGAAAAAAATAATTTGAACAAAGTAAAACTTCCCTCAATACTCACAACAAACTAGAAAGTAAATAAAAGGAACAATGCCTAACTGCCGCAGCCTCAACTCTGCTAATCCTGACCTGCAAAATCAACCTCTACACCATGAATTTGTGCACCGGGTTGTAAACAACAAACTCAGTAAGCTTTAACAGCTCATATGAGTAAATCTACATTAATGGACTCAACCCAACATCACATAAGGTAAATCAAGAGTTCATGCATTACAAATAAATTCAGGAAAACACATACAAGCAAGAGAAATCAAAAGAAGTAATTAAGAAAACACGACAATTCAAAATCACTCAAAATCATAAATAAATCCTGCAAAAAGCGTAGTTCAGGAATTCCATTAAAATCACACAATTAAGATTAAAGAATTTCCTGCGGATAAGCATAGTTCAGGAGATACTCAAAACAAAGAATTTAAATGATAAGACATAAGAACATCACACAATTATTTCCCTACTCTTACTTATGAGTTCGTCAACACTTAGTCATCCCTCATGAAGTACCGACAGACACACTAGAACTCTAAACTAATCGTAACAAATTACCCCACCAAGGCTTGGTTCCCGGTCTACCACGAAGGCTCATAATCTAATGCACACAATCACCACTAAGGCACCATTCCACATCTAATGCACATAATCACTACGAAGGCACACATCCAATTATAACCCATGATCGGAAGTCCTTTTGAAAGATTTTATTTTTATTAGAAAACATATTTTTACTTACCCATGAGCCGTTGACGATCAAACTCATTTATATTTAAAAACAAAATCATTTTTTTTTAAAGACAACTTCACAATTAGCAATAATAAACTATAAAATAAACTCGGTTCCTTTATGAACCCATGTGAGATTTACTCACAATATAATAATAGCATCATAACCGTAACCAATCACCCGATTAAAGGCTTGGAACCTGGTTTGACTATCTAAAACAACGAATCACAATATAATAATATCATCATCAACAACACAAAGAGCACATCATAAAAATTATATCTTTCCACATAGATATATTAATATGAACAAACATAGATATTCCCACAAGAATAATCTATCAAGAACCAACAATATTATGATCACATGAACACACTATGCCAAAATATTCATCAGACGACAGTCCAGGTCTGTCGTATGACAGTTTTTTTTATGTCGTCTGAGGCTGTGTCGTGTGATTGACCTCAGACGACAGTTTTCCACCGTCGTCTGATATCTGTTCAGATGACATATCTTATGTCATCTGGAAGAAGCTGAATCTGGAAGGTTTCAGAAAAATATGTCGTGTTAATGGATTACATACAACATATAAATGTCGACTGAAGCCAGAATAAGGAAGAAATTAATGATGTCTCAATAGAAAACCAACAACATATATATGTCGTCTGATGAAGCAATTATGTCGTCTGATAGTCTATTAGACTTCATATTTTTGTTGCTTGTTATAAAGACTTATGTTGTCCGATTGTCTGTTGGAATTCACATTCATGTTGCTTTTTATAAGCACTTATGTTGTTTGACTATGAATTGAACTTCATATGTAACAAAATTAAGAATCAAAGAAAGTAAAACTTCATTGATGTTGATAATCCACTTCAATTAAAAATATACATAATACTTTTTTATCATAATCCATAAAAGGCTATAAGTTATGGTCCAACTTTCAATCTAATATCTATTCACTAAAATGAATATATGAACCTAATCTATTTCTAGAAATGATATATCGAACCCTATTAACGATGTCAACATTGATGTCATTCCTCTCAACGGGGCTTCAAGTCGTAAAATGACCTCGGAATCTTCTGCAAACACTTATACCTACATATTGACCAAATCAACAACAAAAAGAATGAGAGATTAGTTCATTTGGTGCATGCTCCACACACACATGGATCTTCACAGTTCAATACTTCAATACTAAATACAGGATTCCAAATTCTAGACCAAACACCATCTTCTCAGCCTTATATCTCAATCACCATAACTAGACTCTTTTAAAACCAATAACAACCTTTCTTTCCAGCCAAGAAAATTATACACAAGAGACCCTTAATAACAATTAAACCAAATTCTCAATTCACTACCAAATCGGTAATTTCCATTAGATTTCAATACCATGACCAGCCCTTCATCCCATTCACTATAACCTCCCTATATACTTCAACATGAACACAGCAGTACACAAAGTGTCAATCTTTGCAGAATTAGCCACACACAACACAACCCAAATACTTTCAGCATTTCTATTTATCAAACGGCAACATCCCATTTCATTCTAATTATAACAACTAAACAGAAACTTAACTTCCAACTGGTCCATAATCAACATAAACACAGTAATACACAACTAGGCACCAGACTTTAATGACTGAAACACTTTTAAGAAAAGAAAGAGAGTTCTAAGTCTATAAAGAAAGGTTGGATTCCTTGTCTCAATACAATCACAGCTGTAGTAGTTAAATAATAAACTAAGTTTAATTATCAAAAGAAGAGTGGCTTCTGATTTTGTATTTAGGACTTCAAATAGATAAGAAAAAAATTGGACATTTCTGTAGTAAAACTGAAAGTGATGAAAGCAGTTTGTTGCAAACAAATTCTTGTACAGTCATTGCTCAAACACTAGCTCCAATTCAAAGCTAAAGGATCAAGTTTGCGTAACAAGGACATCATCTATGCTTGATACTTTGTTGAAAGACCAACTCAAAATTTCAGATTTTTTTAGAAAAGATTAATACTCGGAGAAAACATTTTTATCAGTAAGGAATTGATTCAAACTTTCAGCAAAGAAATCAAGAATCAACTTTTCGATAACAAAACGATTATGATATCATTAAGAATACTGAATTTACTTATAGTGCAAATCAGCTCTTGGTAATTGTTGACAAGGACCCATTATACTTATTATAAAGATCGGGTGTAGGAAATAGAAAGAATAGGATTTTGATAACCCAGGAGTGAAAACTTTGTTGTGCACACATTAAGGAGTTTCTACAGATACAGCTCAAATACACTTTTCAATTCAGAAGACCAAGGTATGATTAAGATAGGAAGCTAAGAACAGCTGAATACGTGATTAATTCACTTCATTTACTAATACACAGAAAGTTCTCACATTTCTTTAAAGATTCAATTAAAGAGTAAGAGGACAATGCAAGTATTTGAACTCAGCTGAAACCTCAGACATTGAATTTCCCGACATGTAACAAGTAGCTAGTAATGACTCTCTTCACTCCCCCTAACCCCAGAATATATATATATATATATATATATATATACTCACAGGACTACGGTTAAGCTTAACACTTCACCCATAATCAATTAAACAACCAAAAGAGTTCATGTTCCTTACCTCTAATCACCTCAATTCTACAATCCCAGTAGCTCATCCTTGCTGATTTCTCCACATACCCAACCACTACACACCAAGACACTCGATTAACAACCACCCCAACACATAAACAACCAACATAGTAGCTCTACAAGACACTCCCTTACCTTAGATGACCAACAGACGACAAGGTGGTGGCGTAGCAGTCCTCAACCGAGAACCCAAGTTTCTGCCCCGAATTGAGTTGACACAACAGCTCCTAAGTCCGTTGAACTAAGAATCGACCCAGTCACCAGCAGAGCTCACCCATGCCTCCAGGTATCCTATTTCATATCCAGAAGAGATGGAGAATACCGATGAGCCTCCCCGGCATCGTCGACAGTAACTCGCCAGAAATCCTTGACAAAACCCAAAAACACAAAAGAGGGCTTTTCGAATTAGAACTCGATTTCAAGGGTTAAAGGCATAGAAAGAAAGAAGAAGGACATAGGAGAAGAACCTTACCGTTCAAGCGTCAAGTCAAGACCGACATCGTCGAGAATCGCCGAAGAACAGCTCGGGCTTTATGGCGTCGATCCCCTCCATAGATGGTTGTATGTGGGATTTGAGGGTTGGGGTAGGTAGAAGAAAAGGAGAGGAGTGTTTTGGTGGTGGGCGGGTAGCGAGCGGTGGTTTAAGGGCAGAGAGAGAGAGAGAGAGTTGTGCGGCCAAAGAAGAAATAAGGAGGAAATGAGGAAGGCTGGTAGGGTTTTGATGGAAATTTCAAAAATTTCATTTCAAATTGCTCCAAAATTTGAGCGGAAAGAATACCTTAAACTCCAAACCCTAAATCATAGTCATGTTGTGGTTCCAATGTCTAAAATTTAAAATATTAAATTTTGACCGTCTGATATGATCAACGTATTTAAATACGGATATGGTTAAAAATTCACCTAATTTTGATAAAGTTTGGGTCTCGATCCATGCAGTCAACATTAACTCAACTTCATCTAATTAAGCGAATACGCTATTACCCCCTACTTATTTACTAGTTTTGGTCAATTCTTTCATGCACACACTCTAACATATATGTTATATAGCAGCTTGTGTAGAATTTTCATAAATTTTACCTTTCGGGGATAGAGTTACCCATAGAAGAGGATAAGCGTAAAAGGGTTGACCGCCTCGATCGGGACACAAACGTTATAAAAAATATGTGATTTTTTTACCATAACTATATTTTACTATACGTAACACATCCTGTGGACAGATTTGCAAAATTCTATTTACAAGATATAGTTGCTTCACAAATGCACACACTTGCAAAAATGTCACTAAACAAGTTATACCACATTAGTAGGCATGTTGTGGTTCCAAGGTTTAAAATTCAAAATATTAAATTTTGACCGTCTGATGTGATCAGCGTATTTAAATACAGATATGGTCAAAAATTCACCTAATTTTGGTAAAGTTTGGGTCTCGATCGATGTGGTCAACATTTACTCAACATCATCTAATTAAGCGAATACGCTCTTACCTCCACCTTCTTGACTAGTTTTGGTGGATTCTTTTATGCACACACTCTCACATAAATGTGATGTAGCAGCTCCTGTAAAAATTTTACAAATTTTACCTTTCGGGGATAGGGCTACCCATAGGGCATAATAAACGTAAAAAGGGTTTACCGTCTCGATCGAGATCCAAACATTATCAAAAATATGTGATTTTTTTATTGTAACCATATTTCACTATACGTAACACATCCTACGGACAAATTTACAAAATTTTATTTACAAGATATAGTTGCTTCACAAATGCATACACTTACAAAAATGCCACTAAACAAATTATACCACATTAGTAGGCATGTTGTGGTTCCAACGTCTAAAATTCATAATATTAAATTTCGACCGTCAGATGTGATCAACATATTTAAATATGGATATGGTAAAAAATTTACCTAATTTTGATAAAGTTTGGGTCTCGATCGATGTGGTCAACATTAACTCAACATCATCTAATTAAGCGAATACGCTCTTACCTCCTCCTTCTTAACTAGTTTTGGTGGATTCTTTCATGCACACACTCTCACATATATGTGATGTAGTAGCTCCTGTAAAATTTTTACAAATTTTACCTTCCGGGGATAGGGCTACCCATAGGGCATAATAAGCGTAAAAAAGGTTGACCGTCTCGATCGAGATCCAAACATTATCAAAAATATGTGATTTTTTTATCGTAACCATATTTCACTATACGTAACACATCCTACGGACGAATTTGCAAAATTCTATTTACAAGATATAGTTGCTTCACAAATGCATACACTTGCAAAATTCAACAAAATTCAATATCAGGCGACACATAAAAGTCGTCGTATCAACATAATGAAGTAAAATTTTCACACAAGTTGTCAATTCAACAAAATTCAATATCTGCCGACACATAAATGTCGTCGTATCAATATAATTGAGTAAAATCTTCATACAAGTTTTTAACTCAACAAAATTCAATATCAGGCAACACACTCAAAAGGTTCCCACAGGCGACATTTATATGTCGTCTTATTAAATACAATAAAAGGTAACCAAACTCAATATTTAATTATAAATTGAGTATTTTAGGGTCAGAGAGACCACTTTCATATGTCGTCTGAAGTTAGACATTACAAGGTTTACACTCAATTTTATGGGTTTGTTAGACATCATTTGTTTGTCGTCTGAATAAGTGAATTTAAGAGTTCAAAATGGAGGTATAAATCAAAGATTTAAGGTTGTTTCAGACGACATTAATATGTTGTTGGATGAAGTACATAAAAAGGGGATTAAAAGTAGATTTCACATTCTTTCACAGACAACTTTTATATGTTGTCCGACGTATTACCATAAAGTTGCTAAATGTTGCTTTTTTACACTGCATATATATGCCGTCTGAAATTTTGCATATCACAGAAAGATTGAGCAACATCCAGAAGTATGAAGGGAACATGGCACTCATACGACTTATCCTTCACAAATGTCGTCTGAAAGGTCGAAAAATTAATCAGACGACACAAACTCAAAATCGTCCAAAATATGTCGTCTGAAAAGTGTCGTCTGATGATGTATATGGCCTAGTGACATTAAACATAATCATATAATAGGAAAACTTGTTTTCTCTTACCTATGAGCCGTTGGCGATCAAGCTTATATATTTTAAAACAAACAAAAGCAAAATATTTTAAATCATCATCATCATCATCATTATTATCATCATCAAAATGACCATAAATAATTGGGTCCCAAAGTGAACCTTGGTGAGAGTTTTACTCACCTAAAATCTCGCTGCGTCTTCACAATAACTCAAGAGCCAAGCTCAAATATCAACTCCACAAGCTACCTATTTAACACAATTAATAACCTTAGTAACCACTTGAACAAAAAGAACATTGCACCCTTAACAAGCCTTAATCCAATGGAGGACAACCTTCCAAGGTCATCAAACTTAACAACCCATTACTGCTGCTTTTATTTCCCAAATCCTAAACTCAAAACCTCTCACAAGTCTAAGATTAAACATAAAACTTAACATGCAAAACTTACTCAACAACTAAAAAACTCCACATCTCAACAAGATCACAACAATAAAAGCTAGCTAATCACAGAAATCAAAACTACACACCCTGTCAAACACGCTGCCACGCACCGCCACAGACGGCGGCAAGTGGGCCCCACGCCCCACCGGCGACCCACGAACCAGGTCATGGTTCATACACCAAACTCTTCATCTCAACAAGCCCTACAATAGTCTCAACTATCACAAAGTCCAATTTTAACTATAGAAGGTGGAATTTACCTCTCAAGTAAAATGGGTGATTGAAACCCTAGGATTTCAAATCCTCAATTCAGCCTCCACACTTCAAGTCGGTTCAAGAGGCTCGGAGGGATTGATCCACGTCTCACAAGTTTCAAAAGCCCCCAAGAGTTGTTGTCGAAGGTGACCGGAATTAAGAGTTCCGATGAAGAACCCAAAACGGCACCACCGCTGCTTCCCGACCTTGCTGCACCTCCAGCTGCTCGAATCTTGCTACCAACACCATAGAACTTGTTGAGAATCAAGAGAGCTTTCCAACGGTACCTCATTTGCCTAAATCCGAGCTCGGATGGCCAAGATATGGCTGAAAAACTAAAGGAGGTTGGGAGGAGAAGAGAGATGCGTGATTTTCAGATTGGAAACTTTTTCCTTTTCTTCTGATTTCTTTTTTTCTATTTATAGACAACTTCCAAAAAGGTCGGAACTTCCGCTGATCATAACTTTTTCGTACGACATCTGTTTTACGCATGTCGCGTGTCTACGAAGTTGTATCATCGTGCTCTACAACTTTCATGAAAGAAGTTTCTCGAGAAACCCAACGAATAAAAAATCAACTCTATGACCCTTAAAGAATAAATAACCGTTTCGGGTAATTTATACGTCTGAACACTTCTGCCATTCCTTCGAACCTCAAAAATACACTAATTTTTAACTCGAAAATTCCCAAATAAATCAGAAACTAATATCTAATTTCCGGGGTATTACACGTGATCTACGGGCTGGGCTAGAAAGGAGAGGAGGAGAAGAAGAGAACGGCGGTGGTCTCGTCGCTTGGTGTGGCCGAACGGCGGCACTCCAGCGTGGAGACGACGGAGAAGAGAAAGAGAGAGAGAGAGAGAGAGACTCGGTTGGGCTCGGTCAAACCCGACTTGGCTCTTTGACTGGGTCTAACCAGTCTTCCTCTATTTAACGTCTTCCTCTATTTAACAACAGAAATGGATAGCAGATGATCGATGATTAAAGATCAACGACCTAGATTTTTTGATAAATCGTAGAAATTAGCTCGAAACTCCCAAAAATAATTCGAGGACATCAGAGAACTCATGTCGTCGCGCACTGCGACCTCGGAGCCTTAACAAAAAAGAATTTAACATTTTGAGAAAAACTCAACAATAAACTCGAGTGTTAAATTACCAAATTACCGAGCACGGCAAACTTCCTAAGTAACTCGTAGAATACCCAGTAAATGGGTAAAATTTGGTCCAAAATGTTACAATCTCCCCTCCTTATAAAAAATTTCGTCCTCGAAATTTCAAACTGGACGAGTTAAGGCTAACGATCAAAAATCGACAACATACCTCACTTTGTTTCGCTACGAAACATAGTGGCTCGATTTTGCTCATCCAAAAACGGCGTTGTTACGATTAAAACATCGATGACTCTAATTCTCCAATCCCTCGCTCAGCGCGAGAAAAACCTTTTTCAGGGATTTGAATCTTCATCGATTCTCGCACTTCCGCTAACAAGTAGCATTTCTCCCAAATAACTACGAATCTATAACATACTGCGAACATTTCTTGAAAATAGTTCCACAGTGCCTAGCCCAAAATATAAATACCAATAGGTATGCTCACGCTTTTCCATGCAATGAAAATAGCTAACACACTCGAAGAGCAGAGTTCGATGTTAGTGCCGGCCTTAAATCTTCTCACATCACATAACAAGCTCGACAATACAATGTACATGATTTCAACGTTGAAAACTACTTGATAAGATTCTCATTGAGGTCAAAATTAAGACCCGTTAGAAGAACAAATCTGTAAATTCAAACATAGCACAAACTGCAGCAATCACACTTCTAATGCCGAGATACTTCGCGGAGTTAAGGCGTTCGCAAGTCCACCAGACAACCCTGAACTGCCTAAGCAATTAGTCCAACAAGAGTTTAACCTCAATTGTTGGAATGAAATTATGAAGTGATCAATAACTACGTCACTTAGGTCTCTCCACCAAAATTATGATATTACCATTTTCGTGCATACAATCTGGCAATTTATCTGAATTCAAGTTCTCTCATGATTCTGTTATCTCCATAAATCTCTTCACCACAATCCAAGAGAAAATCTTAAGCATGATGACTATCAAGAGAAAACGAGTTATTTCTCCTTCTTGCTCGTCATGAACAAAACTGGCTAATAATGCCCAAGAAAATGGGCACAGTCGCTTCAAGTTGTCTGACTTAACGTTGAAATTCACAGGAATAGATCACTTTCTTTAGGCATTAACTTAATATGCATCACAATCACCGCGACCATGACTTCAATAATTAAGACCACTCAGCTTCCTCTAGCCATTCAACGAGATTTAAAATCTATGAACTTCAAAACCCACTTCTCTGACTTACGATTCGAAAATCATTTTTTTTTTGTCAAAACTCTTGTACACGCTTAGCGCCTCGATTTCGAAACCCAAAAGCTTATGACTAATATATGGTCAACTACGAATATTTATGCTCCAGCAAAACATCAAAACTCTCAACTACTCACGACTAGCTCGAGCTTGCGTGCACGTAGGAAACAAATCTATAACTTCAAGCTTAAAAAGTTTTATGCATCTCCAACATTCATTAAAGGCCCATTTCGAAAACGCACTAGAACCCATAATTTCATAGTGATTTCAATTAATCACCATGACACCAACGGATGAACACACACACCCAGACATCGATGACTTCCCAAATTACTTAGATCAATAAGTGGTCCCACCACTATATGATCCCGAGAAAAGACATCCCTCAACCTATCCATACATCTACTAACCACAACATTATATCTATTAACTAACCTTGACTCGAAAAGCTTCTTGAGTCAACAGGGAAAACCTCCTCCCCTAAAGCTACACCATAAATCACACCCACAACATCACACAAACCATAGATTCAACATATCCACACGACTACCAGACTACCAGACTACCACATAGAACTTACGGCTTCAAGGTTCGACGCTTAATCAAATTTCGATTCACTTAGGATCACCTCTACATCTAACTTTGATCCCTACCTTCCACATAACAACTGATTCAACAATTACCTCAAAAATTCGACAAACTAACTGAAATCTATAACCTTCACATTTTAGTGTTTGAATTCGCACTCCATAATTTCAAGCTCTGAGGATGCTACCCAAAAACTACAGTAGGAATAATTTATATATTCTCACACACACCACAACCAAAACTCTGCTCCACCTCACCGTATTGGAATAAGGTGAGTGAACAGATCATCCCATTGATGTGTCGTAGCTAGTCACCAAATGCTAATGAAATGATGCCAATAAACTAACTTCGATCACAAATTCAAGACTTATATCAACCACCCGGAACGACACTGCTTAAAAATTACTTTGGACACCCACGCACTCTTGCTCCATGATCTAGTGGGTTTTATTCCATTGCTACCACTTCCACCAACTCCACGCAACTGCTATAGAATACCAATGACAACACGTAATAAATTCACCAAGTGTTGTTGTAAAACTAGAGTGACCATAACCATCCCGCTCTCACTCCACCACTACTTTTCAATTCCATTTACATTATCATCTTCCCAAACACTCAACAAATCTGAAAACCAAACTTCAACACCTAGAATTCATAAAGAATCCATAACGGCCCCACGATTAAAATAATATAATCGACATCTCACTCCACGATTCCAAACTTGCTTGAAACTTAAACTTGTGAATGCTAGAACTCTCATTGAGTACCCGCGAAACTAATGTATGAGAAAATTTAGACACATTTATAAACCGATTATATAGGTCCCCATAGAAAAATTTAAACGTAAATAAAGTTGACTCGTATGATCGAGACTCAAACTTTATCGAAAATTGGTAAGTTTTATACCGTATCCATATTTTACTTACGTGATCACATCGTACGGTCAGATTTTGCAAATTTTATTTCCTTCATATAGTTGGTTTATAAAGATATACGTTGAGATATAACCTAGTAAACATGTTGTAGCACATTAGTAGCACGTTGTGGTTCAAATGACTAATTTTAAGAAAAATTAAAGTTTGAGTTCTAGATACGATCACGGTAGTGACATACGGCTATGGTACAAAATTCAGATATTTTCGATGCGGTCAACGTTAGATCGATCATTCTTCAATAAACTCATACTACATATATATGTTGTCTGATTAATACTTGAAAATGTCAACATAATTATTGGAAACACTCTTATCTACTCTAGCCAAAACTTATATTTTTGATTGGTCAAAACTCAAACTCTTATTTAGTATTGGCGAAAGTAATCCATGTGAAAATTTAGACACTTTTACAAATCGATGGTATAGTTCCCCATAAGAAAGTGTAAGGAAGTTTGTGCGTAAATAAAGTTGACCCATACGATCGAGACCCAAACGTTATCGAAAATAGGTAACGTTTGGGTCTCGATCGTATGGGTCAACTTTATTTACACACAAACTTCCTTACACTTCCTTATGGAGAACTATACCATCGATTTGTAAAAGTGTCGAAAATAGGTAAATTTTCTACCATATCCATATTTAACAATTGTGATCACATCGTATGGTCAAATT
Source organism: Fragaria nilgerrensis (assembly GCA_010134655.1). NCBI lineage: Eukaryota > Viridiplantae > Streptophyta > Magnoliopsida > Rosales > Rosaceae > Fragaria > Fragaria nilgerrensis. The sequence goes on along the minus strand of CM020979.1, from coordinate 22,024,293 downwards.
TTACAAATTTTATTTCTTTCATATAATTGCTTTATAAAGGTGTACATTTAGATATAACCTAATAAACATATGTTGTAGCACATTATTAGGCACATTGTGATTCAAATGACTAAAATTCAAAAAATCAAAGTTTGAATATTGGATATGATCATGATAGCGAAACATGACTTTGTTACAAAATTTTGACATTTTTGATAAATTTCTGGTCTTGGTCGATACGGTAAACGTTAAATCAATCGTTTCTTATAAACTTAGACTACATATATGTGTTGTCTGATAAGCACTTAAAAAAGTCAAAACGATTGACCTAAAAAAATAATAAGTAAGTTGAGTTTAGGGGTTAGGGGTTAGGGGTTAGGAGTTAAGGTTTAGTTTTTAGAGTGTCGCAAGGGCAAAACTGACTTGTTTTACATAAAACTATAAAAACGAAGCTAACCATAGTTTTATGTTCCTTCCGCTTCTTTCTCATATATACGTGTCCTCGTCTTGCTTGATGACCTCGCTGTCAAACCGTTACACTCGCTCTTCTTCAAGACTCTCCGGTCTCGAGGTTTCGAGCTCGATTTCAAGCTCATCGACAATCCCAAACTCGTCAACAAACTCTTTCGTCTCCAAAATTTACTCCAGCGACCGTCACTCTCTCGGTTAGAACCCTAGTCACTTTTTGGGTATTCATTTACATTTCAGTTCGAGAGGGAGAGAGAGACTCTGAGCGCCTCCTTCAGCTCCTTCACCTGCTCCGCCCGTTCCTCACTGCCTCCATGGCCGCGTTCTCGCTGATTTCTAGAATCACCCTCACTAGCTCCAGCAGCTCGTGCTTCTCCCTGGCCTCCTTGGTCGCGGCGCTCATCTGCGCCGATCTCGGCCTTGATGGGGTGGTCGGAGAGCGAGGCGAGAAGGGTTTGTTAAAGTATGAGGATTTAGTCATAGTTGGGTTTGTTTATAGTCTTTTTGATCTTAAATGTCAAGGCTATTATATAATTTGTGTTGTTGGGTTTCTGAGTTACGGGCTTTTACTTTGTTAGTAGCTTTGGAATGTTTGTGGTTTTTATTTTCAGAATTGGGTTTTGGTTTGTGAATTGAAAATTGAGGACTTTGAACCTATTACAGGTCAGTGGGCTAATGGATTTGATAGTGCAGACTCTATAGCCACAAGGAGGTGTTCCTTTAGGGAGCTTGTTAGGTAAGCTGAATTTGCATTGGCCTTGATAATTAGGGAATATTTAGAATTTGAATAGAATACTATGTGCATTATGGGTTGTGTTTATGTGCTAACTTTGTTTTGTTTTCTTGTAAATATTGGTCTACAAGTTTAAGAGTTCGATACTGATTGCTGTGAAATATTTTCAGTTGAGGTCTAAGCTCTAAGACTAAGAGGGTTGATTATGTTCGATGTTTTATGGTTGTCTGTGGTATGCCTGTGGTGTTTTCAGTTGATGAGCATGATAGATGATTTCTATTGATTCTGTTAAGTTGCATAGCTATTGTTTGTTCTTGTTTGTCTATAGCTAGTCTGGTAGTTTATATGGTGATTGATTAGATATAGATGTGTATCAGCTGCAAAATTATATAGAAACCACCCTCTTGTATGTGTTAATCTGTATCAGATAAATATGCATACAACATATATATTATAAACTTGTTGGATATACATATATTGGAATACTTGCTTGATGGCTGTCATATATATGCTGTTTTACAAGAATTGACAATGAAGTAAATTGTCTAGTCAGTAACCTATTGGTGTTCTACCTTAATCATTATTCTGATTTTGGATTAAGGTAATTAATGGTATTGAATTGATTGTTTCTAGAGGTCTATTAGATTGATTATTTGATTTCCTGGATTTTGCTTTTACTAGTTTTTTATATGGAATACACATGAAGGCATTGCTTTCTTTGTGTATCTAAGGCATTTGAGGAATTAATAACTGGTTTATGTTTTAAGATATTCTGTATCTTTCTAGATATTCTTTATGTGTGTCTTGGCCTTATGCCAATAGGATATGTAGTTTGACTAGATCTATGTATTCATTATCCTTACCATATTGGTATTGTGTAATTCCCTATATAAAGGGCTCCTATCAATGAATAAGATGATGATTCTCTTGCTATCTCTTTGTCTATACACTTTACGCTTAATCACGTTATCATGCACTTTGTTCTAACCTTAGAGCCAATAGCCCACCATTTGTTTTCCAAAACCCTAAAATCGGGCAGCCTTATTTTTTTCGATTTCCGACCAAAATTCCGACTGCCCTCCACTGGAATTTTATATCCCCAGAAAGCTCTCTCCGTCCCGGATCCAACACCGCCGGTCTCACCCTGAAAACTGGCCGGAAAGTCTCCGAACCGGCCGTCGGAAGATTCTAGACCGCCGCCACTATTGACCACCGGTTCACCACCTTCCCTTGCGCCGATCAACCTGAATTTTCGACAGTAGCATCCCCATCCAGAGCTGCTCCTCCTGTCAAATTTTCAGCCCTAAATTCGGAGTAGAAGTAGGCGAAACGTTGTTTCTCCTCTCGGCAGCCTCTAAAAACCAAAGATTTCAAGATTGCTCGTCTTCCAAGGAAAGGTAGAAAGGTTCCCAACCTTCGGTCCAAGCCTGCAATCAACTCAAACTCATCAGAGCTCCTATAAACGCAGTTTATTTGGCAAACTAGCAAGTAAGCTTTAATATTACAGTTATTTACTTTGGAATAACTCGGGGGGATAAAATCTTTTCTCTCTTCTCCATCTCCATTCTATTCTTGGGATTTTATGTGTGCAGGTATCAAAAATCCCGGAATTTTATTCGCGGGTCAAGAGTGTGTTTGATCACTTTTGTTTCCTTGTCCGGGTTGTGTATGATCAACCCCAACCTATCACCGGATTGTGTTTGATCAATCCGAGACATTTTTCCGAATTGTGTTTTATCAATTCGCGGCTTTTCCGGATTGTGTGTGATCAATCTGAAGGACAAACCATTAAAAACATTATTTGAGACCTCGATGTATTCACATTAGCAATAATGAATGTCTTCAAGAATTTTTTCGAAGTTATGAAACAATATGTACATTTTTACATCGTCCTTAGAAGCATGTCATATTTACAATCTATATGGTTAGATTGTGCCGTTTTGGTCTCTTCCAAGTGAAGATGACGCACGGCCTTGCATGCTCAAGATGGATCGCTAACGTGTTTCCGGTTAAGTCTTCTACCCTTTAGCGGATTTTTCATCATCAATTGTTCAACTAGGCTCATCCAAGCTCAGTGTGATGTCTTAGAATTGTCTGAAATTAAAGAGATAGTGGTTTCAAGTGTGCCTCGCACTACAGACCCTCCACGGACATGCCTGGTCGTACTGACTTAGAGTTACTGAAAACTTTTGATTTTGGATTCCCCTACGCTATTAAACCAATTGCTGTCTTGCAAAAGACGTTGAAGACTTATCAAAACCGAAAAAATTATCATCATGATCGGATCCTCTAGGTCCTCTGAGTTAGTTTATGTTCATGTCAAGAAGCTTTTGCTAACTAGTCATGGAGTTTACGACCTTAGAACGACCGAAAGGACTTGGTTTTGATCATACACACGTCACTTTTGGCTAAGGCAAAAGCCTACACGTCACCTGCAAGCTTCACAGCTTCGCATATGCCAATTCTGCGAAAAACAGCTATCTGTCCTTTCTGGACAGTCAACTTCGTTTGAGCTTTGTGAATAGCTCCGGACGAACAAGATAGTGAGCTTTATATCATTGGAAAGCTCTACGAGTCTAGTTTTCAGAATTTTTTGCGGTTTTAGTGCGTAAAGGTCATTCTGCGCAGTAATTTTTATGCACTTTCGAGATTGCAGCTTTTCGTAGCTTCTTTCAATTCTTCTAAATGGTTCAAGTGGAACTATTAACTCGCCTATCTACTCCTTCTTGTAGATATGTCTCATTAAGACATTGAGTGCTTCGCAGATAGTGGAACTATCCATAACATTCTAAGGAACCGACAACTATCTTTGGATTTTGTGTCTTTGTAAATCTTCTGTGACTACAATGATCGAATCATACCGTTCATTTAAGGACGCGGTTTAGCTTGAATCTTGATGCCTCATGGCACCATGATCAATGTCACAGATACTCTCTATGTATTGAGAGACAATCGAATCATATTGAGCTTTAAAGACATTTGAGATGAAGAAGTATTTAGGTTGGATCTGAACCTCCACTTATAATCCGCTTATGTAGAAACCTTGTCATGCGATCTCATTCACCGCTAAATTACGGATTGTCACTTTGATGAGATAATATTCCCGCCGTGTTCAAGTGGAACGACGTAAATTGTCGCGGTTTGTCCCCACTAAGTCTCATCTTGATCCAAAATGTTTAAAGTGTTAAAGTGACGAGATCACATGCTGCAAATATGTTTACAAGGATTAATGTCCTACAAAAGCACATGGCGTGACCAAAAGGTGTTGATCTTGACGCCATCATCATGGATGGTGATATGGTGACGCCATATAGTGGCAAAATTGGTGTCACAAGGCCGTATGGCTCCCCAAAAAGAGGGAGGCCTTAGGTTTGATACTTTCTCGCACTAGGAAGAAAGCGAGCTTGGCACAACCTGATCCATTGATCAGTGATACTCAAATCCGTCTCATGAAGTCTGAGTTGTGATTATCGTTGGGGGACGCCTCAATGTCAAATTCAATCCATATAGAGATCTCTACAAGTATTACACTAGTGTACATGAGGACGTGGGAAAATGAGTCTACTATCGAACCACCTTTCATTGATGGATATCAACTTAGTTGATTGGCCTAATGGAAAGATGCGATCTAGCATTAACAAAGAGATAGGTCCTTGGGCAGGTGATGCCGACACCGCAAGCTAAACCCTATCAACTATACCTTTGTTAGATAGCGTAGTGAGAACAAGAGCTTAGACTCACCTTATGGCGCAAGGTCTCTTACTAACACACACTGGGATCGACTACGATACGATGAGATATGCTCTCGTAACAGATGTCATTGAACTCCACTACTTTGTCAGTTTGGTAGTTTCCGAATAACTGAACATGCAGCCTACGAATGTGGTCATAATAACATCTCTACGGGATCAGAGATATACATGAAGGTCTTAAATGAACTTCATTCATCCGAATCAAGTGGCTCCAAACCACAGGAGCATGTGTTTGCTAAATGTATTGAAACGCACATGAACTCTACTTGATTTGGAAGGAATATGGTGAATTATGCATTTGCGTGTTCATTCCGGATTTACATGGACTCTTGATGGATCAAGATATGTCAATATGTATCAACATCCGAAGAAAAAGATCTTGGGAAGACACGGTCTAGATAAGGCACTTGATGACTGTATTGATGATGATTTTCCATCAATCGGCTTAGACGCTCTATAACTAGCGAGGCCTACATATACTCCCATGATTAGTCAAGATCTTTGTTCTAAAGAGAGATCTGTTGTTTTGTCTAAAGCAAGATGACAAATATGTGTTAAGAGATGAAATTCCCATCTAAGTACAATAAGACGCATCAATGTACTCAACACAATACGAAAGACTTGACATCTCATTCGCTATGAAAAGTTGTAAAGCTAAGTGTAACTATGCGCCCACGCAACGCCAATGTGATGACAGTAACTCCTTTTTAAATACTTAATGGTATGAAAGGTTGAGGCTTATTTTATCCCTACATAAGAAAGACACATCAAAAGCGAAATCAGAATCTGCCAAGTTTTATAAGTCAACTTCCATGAGACCTATAGGAAATATCACTCACTAGAAAATGGTGAAATTGGTACCATTGGAAAGGACTATGTGTCTACTTTCCAGGGACATCAACCATTTGATCATACCTATCATATTGAGTGAGTTATGGCCTTTTTTGTAAAGTATGACGAATCTGTCCGAGAATCTGATTTTGGCAAAACAGTCAAATTCGACAGGACTTTGTGAATAGCTCCTAACGAACCAGAACGTGTGTAATATACAGTTAGAAAGCTAAATGAGTCTAGTTTCCAAAACCGTTTACGGTTCATTCATATGTATTTCCTAGAGGAAGTTACGAGTGTTCTAGTAACTGAAGGTCATGCTGCGCGGAAATCTGATTTCCTGCACGAACTTATGTTTTGAGTTCACAAGCGGCCTTCTCCTCAAGATCTAAGTGTAAAAGATCATTTGAGGACAATACGGCATGATTTAGTTAATCATTGTCCAATGCCACATTTGAAGACATGTTAAAGAGTATTGACATGCTAAGTTGTTGAAACTTCCGTGATTAGTAAAAATCAGGAAGAGCCCTATGATTGATGTAAAGATCAAGGGGAGGTGCGAACTTCAAGGGGAGTCTAGCACATACATACATGTCACTATCAAATGTGAATGGTGCGTTGTACTTTTTTTCTCCTACGATCAAGGTTCAGTTTTTCTCCCACAGGGTTTTTGTGACTTTACAAGGTTTTTGACGAGGCAGATTAGCACCATCGGTATATCAGCGCGCGGCATAAGGGGGAGTGTTTTAGGATATTCTGTATCTTTCTAGATATTCTTTATGTGTGTCTTGGCCTTATGCCAATATGATATGTAGTTTGACTAGATCTATGTATTCATTATCCTTACCATATTGGTATTGTGTAATTCCCTATATAAAGGGCTCCTATTAATGAATAAGATGATGATTCTCTTGCTATCTTTTTGTCTATACACTTTACCCTTAATCAGTTTAGTAGTTTTAATAGAATATACAGAAATAATATTCCAATGCATGAAACAAGAGTTAAAGTGAGAACTACCTAAACTTATATGTTCAATGATTGATTGGTTTTGTTTGATTCATATTTATCCTTGGAACTACCTAACTGATTTTGGTTAAGTGCTCATCAGTGCAGCTGCCTACCCAAGGCGGAGCCAAGATTATATATGAAGAGGGGCCGAGTTATAAAGTAATACGAAATTTAAAAATTGATTAAAAAAATATGAAGTTTGGTATTCATTAAATATGCAAAGAAATAAGTTCATCCATTACAAAGTATTTGCACATATTAGAAAGAGAAAATAGATGTTATTCCTTACGGAATTGATGCTGGACAGAGTACATGGCAAGAGGTGATTAGGCATGAGAATGTACAAATTAACAGTAAATTATGTGTTTATGGTTTAATTGGGAAAGAAATGGGGGCTAAACTTTGTAAGTTACAAAGCTTTTCACTATGATTATATCAGAACTCTTAATTGCACATGTTCAATACACAATTATGGGGGTGCCATGGTACCCCTTGGCCTGTATGTAGCTCCGCCGATGTACCCAAGTACTCAAGGAAATCCTGATGAGGCTGACCCAAATAACACACCAGTAAGTAATTTTTTCTTTTCCATGCATTGAACAATTTTTTGCGATGATACTAACTCATGAGTCTTCTGAGTACATATATTTGTTGGGGGTACTCTGGATCCCAGTGTTGATGATGAGATGTTGACAAGTATTTGGCATTTTTGGTGAGCTAGTTCATGTAAAGATATCAGTTGGCAAGAGATGTTGTTTTGTTCTATTTGCGAACAAGTAATAGCACTTCTTCCCGCTGTTGTAGAATTCAGTTTCCTTAGTGCTCTCTTTTTCTTTCTTATCTCTTTTTATTTATTAAATACATTAAATACATGTTTCTGGAATACTCTAACGTGCTTATAAAAATACATGTGACATATTTCAGAGCTTGTGCAGAGTAGTGGCGAGTAGTGGGATCATGAGTACTGTAGTTATATGTACATTAGGATCAGTATGTATTGTTATTGTACACATGTATTTTTATACTTCAAATAATTTTGTAATTGAAGTGGATTCTTAAAATTAAATAAAGTAGTACTTTCTTTACTTTATTCTTAGTTTTTGTTATGTATGAAGTCAAATAGACAATTAGACAACATAAGTCCTTATAACAAGCAACAACAATATGAAATCTAATAGAGAATTAAACGACATAAGTTATCATACCCTATAACATAAAAGTGAAGTGAAACGAATTATCAGACGACATAAGTGCCTCATCAAACGACATATATATGTCGTTGGTTTTCCACTTAGACGACATATAGTCTAATAATTTTCTAAACTTGACAACATCACACAACATTATATTGTCATTAGAAACCTCATCTAACCACAACATGTGAATGTATTTGTCGTTGAAGGTTTTGTGGCTCGACGATTATATGCAGTGTAAGGTTGTATCACACCACATCTATTTCGACAAAACCTTAATTTTTCTTGTTTCAGTCGACATATATATGTTGTATGTCTTTAACTCAAACGACATAAGTTCGCAAACCCTCTAGACTTGTCAAATTTCAGACGACATATGTTCTGTCGTCTGACCAACATTCACACGGCAGTGGAAAACTGTCGTCTGATAGTCTATCAGACGGTAGGTCCTCAGACGACATATAATTTTTGGTCAGACGACAGTTTCTTTTGGCATAGTGACACAAAATATGTGCTCAGTTTCAGGGAATAGGTTTTTAGTAGTTGCTTCTAGGCCTTTTTGCTTGTCTGACATAAATGCATAATGCCTTGAATGATGGATAAATCCTCTTTCAAAAATGTCAAGAACCAAGTCCATGTGTCAAATGTTTCTACCTCAACAATAGCCCAAGCAATTGGGTACCTTCTATTGTTCCTATCAATACCTACAACTGAAAGCAATTGTCCCTTATGAACACCCTTGAGATGACATCCATCTAAACCAATGATAGGTCTGCAACCTACCTTCCAACCCTCTTTCAATGTAGAAAAGCAAATGTAGATTCTCTGGAACTTTGCCACATCCTTGTCAAGCTCTATTTTAATCCAAACACTACTGCCTAGATTTCCCTTCTTCAATTCATGAGCATAAGACTCCAGGTTGTTGTACTAATCTTCAATAGTGCCTTGTGCCATCCTAAGAGCTTTTTCCTTAGCTTTGTGTGCAAGCTGAGATCCTATCTTCAGCTCAAAGTCTTCAGCCACAACATTTTGAATCCCTTCCCTAGACCATTTACCATCTACAAGAAACTGATTCTTGTATTCTTCAGCTAAAAATGGTGCATTGCAATGGTATACTCTTTTACCAATGGACAAGTGTGTTTATGCTTGTATTTCTTTATTTGCAAAGTAGGATTATCCATGTTTGGGCTGCTAGCATACATATAGTAAGGACAACCTACAGATGTGAAGCACTTCACCGAAATCATATGCTCTGTATTCCTAGGGAACCTCAGCTCCTTCTTTGTCATCACACCATGCTTCCGAACTGCATGCTTAAAAACTTTGTTGTTTGGAAAAATCATCCCAAGACAAAACCTTGGATTCTTCATATCATTCTTCTCATCAAACTCAATCCACTTAGAAAACCTCTTCTTACCCTTCACCTTGAAAGGCCCATCATCCACACCCTCATCATCAAACTCATGAGCACTCACAAAATCATCTGAATTTGCACCTTCATCTAGATCATCACTTATGTTACCCTCATCCCCAATTTCATCAAACTCATGAACCCCTCCTGTCTCCACATGAGCATCAAACACATCTTCATCATCTTCAGGATACAATTCATAATCACTGTCTACAATTGCATCATAGTCTGCATCATTTGAGTCATCACTCCAATCATCCACTTCCTCTTCAGGTATAGGCCTTGAACATTTCCCTCCACTTCTTGTATTATAAATTTTCTGCTTCTTAGGTCTTCTAGCTTTTTTCTTTGGCTTTTCGACTACTTTTTGCTTCCCTTTCCCTTGATCCTTAGACTGCAGAGAGATTGGAGCTAATGGTGCTGGCTCATTCCTTTCTTCTCTTTCACTTAGTTCCCTAATGTGAACTCCAATTGTGGGTCTTCTCCTTGACACAAAATCTATACCACTGCATCCTTGTTGAGAATGCCTAAATGCTTCACCAAATAAATGGTTCATTAACTCTTCATCATTGAAGATGCTATCCACATCCATGTAATCATGTACTTGAGTCCTTGCATTTTTTTGGGCCATTGGTTTTTCTGTAGGAATAGCCTCTTCTTGTACTACATGCTCTTCTTAGACTATTTGATCAGCTACAATGAGGGGCATGTTCTCTATAAAATGCCCATAATAGCTTATATGGTCCACAAAAGGGTTATGTCCCTCCAACTCCAACTCTTGAATACCCCTCCTAGCAGCTAGACAAAAAATGTAAACATCTAAAACTCCTCTATACTGCGGTACAAACTGAACCATATCAATCACATCTGCATCAGTACTCAATGGCAAATATCCACTCCCTTCTTCCGAGCCTGGAATCCTATACCAATAAGCAATAGGTCCTTTACAATACCCAATGTCATAAGCCCAACAATTTAACTCATTAAGAGCCATCTTTTATGGGTCTACACCATCCACAAACAATACTTCACCACTCTTGTACACCTTATCTATGCCACTGTTACTATAAAGCCTACCCCCATGGTGAATGACAACTGTAAATACATTTTCACCTGCAACAGAACACATTATGTTGTTATTCAATGTTCAGCTAACAATTGCAGTGACTCAACAACATCATGAAATGGATTGCTTTCCAAACATGTCTTCTTCGATCATACCTGTAAATGTGGGTGGGTCTCCTTCCACCCTAAAATACCTCCAATACTTTGCCATATTTCAAAAACATAAGATTCCCTAATCGGGAGACCTGCAACAGAGGTATGTTGTCTGCTGCAAACAACACTACTCGAGCTAATTTGATATCATGGTGTGAACTCAAAACATAATGAACAAAGAGGTTAGGCTCACAACTGTGGTTTATGAATATGGTTGGTTTCACTCGATCGAATTTGTTGCCTGTAGAAGAAAACAACAAAGGAAGCTTGTTTGACTGAAGGGACCATATTGTTTAAAGCCTTAAACGGCTTATGGTTTAGGATAGGGTTTGGGTTTTAAGTTCAAATACCGTTTTACCCCTATTTTATTTCATAATGGCATAGCTGGTAAGAGACCCATTGACGACATGTATGAATAGTGAGTCAGGTTATAAAGTTGATGTACAGATTTGAAAAAAAATGAAACTTGATGTATGAAAGTTAGGAGTCGATGAAACTTCGTGTACTGTTCTTGAAATTTTTCCTAATGAATAAGAGTGACCCTAGTATGGTGACTAAAAAACATACGAAATCACTTATATCCATAAAGTTTTTCTAAGATCATGCGAATGGTACGGTTCCCAACAGTACTTGAAAATTATCATAAGAAATTAAAATAAAACTCAATAACGTGTCTCACACGTCAAAATATTCTCAAATCCATATTTAACATCAAGATTTAATCATCAAGCATAAATTGTAATTGATATCTCAACCTAAAATACTTGCTAAAACATTCTCAAAGCCAAAATCGATAATCCACGAACAAATGAGAAAATTATAAATAGCGAACGACCAAAAATCCCATTTTCGGTAATCTTTTATAAATCTCAAGGATAATAAGAAAATCCTATTTTCGGTAATCTTTCAAAATTAAAACAATAATAAGGAAATCCGGAAATCATAACAAATATCCAAACTCAAATACCAAAGTAATAATCCGAGCTCAAATCCATAAATCATGACCAACAATTAATCAATGCATCAAGCTCAAATAGTTTTCAAGATCAGTTCATAAGCCGAAGTTATAATATAAGCTCGGAAAATAAAATAATAAATTATAAAATCTTGCATGCATATTTATTTAAAACTAAAATGTCCACTCACAAATTTAGGCATAAGCCCGACAATAACCGAATCGCCACTCAAGCGAGATCCCCTCCTATCCTCGCACAATAAATATGTTTAGAACCACTCTTTAGTTTAGGAAAATAAATACTTTAACTTAAGCACCGAAATCCTTTCACTTAACCCACTAATCAAGCTAGGGTTAAGCTAATTAGATTTTCACCAAACTTCAACTACAACCTCTTTTCATCAATTCCAGCACTTTAGGACCATAACCAAGAAAATCCAATGGTTGGATCTATTCTACCAATCTCCAAGTTCTCCAATTTTGAAAAATCCCAAACATAACCAAAGCTCCTCCAAAATTCTCAAATTTCATACCATTGAACTCCTCTCATCATAACAAACTCAAAAACATGCAAAACTACCCTTAAGAGGCATCGTTGCCGCCTGCTCCACAGGTAGCAGCGGTCGGCCAGCCTAACTCCGGCGACCTCCAATCCTCACCAAAATTTAACACAATCTTCCTCTCAACACGCACAACAACTTTCATAACTAGCACAAAGTCCAATTTCAAGCCTAACTAGGGTAATAGAAGTCAAACAGTAAAAATTCCAATTTATACCCTAGAATTTCAAATGCCCAAATCTACTTACCTAGCTCAAGATGGATTGAAACCTTTTGAGGTTTTGCTGTGCAGGAGGAGAGCTTCAAAACAAGACTAGCAGCTCCGATTATGGTGGCCAGAAAAAGGAGTTCCGGCAATGACTCCGCCACTGTGCATCCGTGAATTCACGGCGAGCTTGCTCTCTCATGGCGGCGCGACACGGGCTGCCACCTACCTAGACTTGTAGAGGATGCTCCGAGCTTCAATTTGGTACCAAGCTTGCCGCTTATCTCGGTCAGATGGTAGTGATAAAGTTCGGCGGGGAAGAGGATGCGGGAGAGAGGAGAGAGAGAGAGAGAAAGTGACTTTCTGATTTCTACCTTACCTCAAATGGTAAGTTTCTAATTTTAATACCCCTAACCAAAATAGTAACTTTACATTTTACACCATAACTTTTGCATACGAACTCCGATTTCAATGTATAGCATGTCCACGGATTCGTATTAACGTCCTCTACGACTTCCTTAAAGAAATTTTTCCAAAATAATTTCGTACAAAAAGTCAACTCTATGGTCCTTTAACAGTAAACGGTTACTCAGAATGGTAAAATATCAAAGTAACACAAGTAAATACCCGTAAATTAACTTAAGAACCGGGATGTGACACTTTCTGCTCTGAAGCCCTCTGAGGGTTTTGAGAGACAGAGACCTAGGCGGCGGCTCTCCTTCTCAAGGGCGACGATCGTGATGGCATCAAGAGGATTAGGCGCAGGCTTCGGTTCAGGGCAGCAGCTCGTGAGCGGAAGTTCTTGAGGTCGTCCTCTTTGATTATGGTGGTGTTCAGAGGTCAAGGTGGTTTTTCCGGCGAGGTCGGGTGTTAAGGTTGCATTGACGGTGATCTTCTTGTCTACGGTGACGGTGATCTTCTTGTTTGGTAGGATATGAGGTTCTCTCTCCTGTTTGGATTAGGATCTTCAGCCCCGGCGGTGGTGAGTAGCCCAGTGACGGCAGCCGGTTGAATTGGTTTTGGTGGTGTAGTTTGATCTGTTTTTGCTGGTGGTCGATTTGGCTTGGAAGGCGGAGGAGGCGACGAGGTCTTCTGGCGGCTTCGGATGGGAGTGGTGTGTGTTTTAGATCTGAGGACTTAGCTCAGATCTAAGGCTCTTCAAGGGCGGCTAGACAGGGGTTTGGCGACTCTCAGGTACCGGGTATGGCGGAGGGACAAGGGAGGCCACCGGAACGGTGACAAAGGGGTTATCTCGCCGGCGATTGGTCTGACCAGTGTTTGGTGAAGAGATGGGCAGAGGCAAGCTCTTGGGCCTAATTTTGCTATGTTGTAATCTATGATCCATTGGGTTGGGTCATTAGGCCTTTGGCCTAATTCATTTTTCCCATCTTCATTGGTTGGATTGATCTCTTCTTGGTAGGCCGGTTGTCATCCTCTTCCTTATTTTCAGTTTCTTAGATGCAGTCATCTCATTGTTTGACTTCTCGAAACGTACACCTATGGATATTGCAATGGTTGCATTTTTGGGACTTAGTAGGGATTGAGATGTTTGTATTAATTTCTTATGTTTGTTTCTGTAACTCCTTTTTGCTGCACATTTAGGGTAGTCAATAATACAAGGGTGCTGATAAATGTACCGAGCAAAGTTGTAACTATACCTAACAATTAACATTTTGTTCCTTATTTTCCAATTTTACTCTTATTTCAAAAACAAGCAAACAAATAAAAAGATTTGCAGCAAATCGTTCATCCTCTGATGGATATTGCTGGCAGTCACTACTCATTCCCCTTCTTAATTCCTCATGTAGTTAATCATTTCATTCTCATTAGAATAGTTGCTTGAATTGATGGGTTCAACTATTAAATCGTTTTATTACTTTGTTGGAGGAATTGAAAGGATTCTTCTTGATTGTAACTCCAAAAGTACTGATTCATTTGATTTCTCAATTAATTGATATTACAATTATCAATTCTCATAGATAACATGATTATAACGTATAAGAACCTCTCCAATTTCAACCGATCAGAAAACCCAGGAAACATTCATAGAATTTGTAAACACGGAAAATCTGCGACAAATTACAGAACAACATGTGTACAAAGAATAATATAATTTTATTGATATGAATGCGGGTTACAAATCTTTGTGAAATCCTCTGCTTCTATCTCCGAATATGGATTTGACTCAAGGGTGACAAGCACTTGTTCTTGAGACGTAAGAGGTCACAAGAGTTGATCACGTGACGAGTGTTTGGGATTTAGATTTGGTGAAGAACTGGCTATTTAGGAGTTTGATAGTTCTTCAAGGGATTTTGAGACATCTGAGTTCTCAGGAGTGATTTTTTCTCTCTGTTGTCGGAAGTCCTCCTCTTGATATGAGAGGGGTATTTATAGTGTCAACATACCTCCGTTTGTGGCATGTAATGAAGACATTGAATTAATTGTATTTCCTTAATGGTAATAACTAAATCAATCAGTTTTGATTAATTGATTTAATTATTAATTTTAACTTAATTATATCAATCAGTCTTAATTGATTTAATTACGACTGATAAGATATAATTGTTTTGGATTAAATGTCCGACTTCCTTTTTTTTGATAATTAATTTAATTTGATTGATATCTGATTATCAATCGACATTTAATATTTGATCTTAGTCGGGATTTAAGGTTTTGTTGTCGACCGACCATTCACACGTCACAACGTGTTATTTCTGACGACTTTTCAACTTTGCCAACTCACGAGTCATGTATGCAATTTGTCGGGTCCACGTGTTGCTTGAATCATTCAACGATTATTATTATCGTTAAATTTTATATGTCTACAAATGCCCCCACTTCAAGGTGCGTCATAGCCATGTTGTCGTCATGTGTCGGAGGCGGGACTTGAAGTCCATGCTTTTGTTGATGCTTTTGTTGTGGATGATTCTGGGCCGACTCCTTTGGGCTCCAATGTGTGAGGAATTGTTTAATTTTGTGAGAGTTCCCGAATTTATAGGGATTCCTAAATTTGTAAGGATTCCCTATTTGTGTAGAGATTCCTTGAATTTATAGGATACCCAAATTTTGTAGAGGTTCCTTAAATTTGCAAGGATTCCTACGTATTTTATTTGATTCAGTAAAGATTTCCGAGCACCGAACGTAAACAGAAATAAACTTTTGATGTATTTCTTTCTTAATTTGATTGATTCTTCATAATCAATGATTTCAGACACCAAATTACTATAAAGTTACTAACCAAATTTCAGTATATAAATACATCCTTTACACAATATCTTGCACATTTAAGGACAAATATAACAAATTATGACAAACTAATATCCACATGCCATCTGTCATAATAATTTTACCAGAATACCCTTCATTACATATCAACTGCTACTGTCGACGAGTAACACAGTAGCCTGTCGAGTAGCACAGTAGCACAGTAGCACATTGGGTGCTATTGCCAAGTAGCACAGTAGCACCCGATAAAAAGGTGTTATTTTAGGTAATTCTTCGGAATCAAACAAAGCTGTTATTGTCGCGATATGAGACTTCATAAAGCTGTTATTGTCACTATGAGAAACTTTCTGCTACTGACGACGAAATGACTATTACTACATCGAATCTAACTGTTAATGTCGACTTCTACTACCACTCTGCCTGCTACTGCCTACCATCAGCTACTGTCGATAGAACAGTGTGCTACTGCCGGTGCTATATTACAATTTTTTTTTCGGCGCTTCTCCGGAACCAAACAAAGTTGCTACTGTTGATTAAAGCAGTTGCTACTGTCAACTCGAAAGCTGCTACTATTGACTCGAAAGCTCCTATTTCCCATACATAATTATACTAACCGAGCCACAATTCTAATAAATCACCGATGACAATTCCTGCAAATTCAAAGCTTTTAACAAAAGATTCAATTTCCTCTTTAACAATCGTGATTTAGAGTAATAAGAGATTTGTTCAAAATAGAAAGAAAAAAAAAATTGAAAAATGTCACAAGCACAGTAGCTTACCTTATAAGCCTAAAGATGAGAGAATGAGATTGTCGTCGTAGTCTTCAAATCACAAACCAACTACCACTAATTAAAGCCAAAACAAATCAAAGCAAGTCGCTCCGAGCTTCATCTTTGCACAGTAGCAATCCCACCCCCACCACTCCCAGCAAACCCAAACATAATTAATGAAATCGAATTGGTGACCATGCCGTTTCCCAGGAAGAGAACAACAACTATGCGGCTCTTGTGGTGGCGATGTTGACATGTCATACGTGGGGTTTATGAGGGCGTCGTCGGTCCTGACAGAGAGAGAGGAGTGGTAGAGATTTATCGGCGAGAGATCGAGATGAGTCGTCGTCGCCTCTATTCCAGGGATGGGAGCAACAACAACTTCATTCACGTCGTCATCGGAGATGAGATCGAGAGTTGTAGTCGGAGGTCGAAGGCCATGGGTACCAGGCGCCGTCGTCGAGATGGCTACTGTCATTCTAGCGTTTGGAGAGAGAGAGAGAGAGAGAGAGAGAGAGAGAGAGAGAGAGAGAGAGAGAGAGAGAGAGAGTGTGTGTGTGTGTGGAGACTGGAGAGATATTATATGGCATTCATTGTAATTCTGTTATGAAGTTGGATATTTTGGTCATTTAACAGTGAAAAATCGGATTAGGCTTGGTATCATAGATTATGGGCCTCGGGCTTTGTCTTAATTTGTACATAAATTATCATAAATGGGTTTTTTGTGTTTTTAAATTTGGTCATGTGCTACTATGTAATTTTCTCAATCTTTTATTCCCTCCATAATTTTCTAGTCTCAATGAGGAAATTATTTGTGTAACAAACCCTAAGACCCCAATATAAATTAAGGCTTCCGGTTTGAGCATTCTTCATCCCAAAGTCACAGCCGTCCTACCACGAGATCTCAGCAGTACTCTTTTTTTTTTCTATTCTTGTTGATCTGACTGCTATGGCTCAGAGTTATACAATTCACTGACTTTTTTTATTAATCTTGTATTTGTAGGTCGCAAAGTATTTTTGAGTTGCCCACCCTCATCAGTAACAGAAGAAACCCTACCCGGCGAGGCACAGCAGAAACTTAAGGTAGTGAGGTAGCACCGTCTTTCAACAAATCTGTGAATTGTTTTTGTCAAAGGATAGGTCTGTGAGTTTTTATTTTGATAGGGACATGTCACATCCCGACCCGTAAATTTTTATTTATTTACTAGCTTGATTATAATAAGAATTTTACCGTCTCCGTTATTGAATTTATAGTTTAATTGGTCCCTAGAGGGGTTTGAGGGACGGTTAATTTCAGAGGATTATTCGTCGGAAAAAAATGTAACGACGGTAAAAATGGTAAATTTTAGCTAGTAAAAGGTAATTTTTATTAGGGTATTATTTTTGGGGGTGTTAATTTTTGAAATTGGGTTGTATATAGAGGAGTTGGGCAGGATGGGTGAGGCCCAAACCATTTCTCTCTCTCTTCTCTCTTCCTCCCGAGCCCTCTCCCGAGTCCCTCCCGCAGCCAAACTTTTCGGCCGCCCGTCCGGCCATCGTTCGCCGCTGCTCCGGTCTCAAACTGTCGGCCTCCGACCCAGCTACCTCCTCGGACCGGTGACAGTCGCCCTAGCTCCGCCGTGAAGGAGTACTCTCCCCCGAAAGGTGCGACTGCCATGTTGCTTCACTCGCCGGAACTCCCTCCTCCGACCACCAATCTGGGCAAGCTTGGAACGGTTTTGTAGCTCTCCTCCCGTGCAGCAACCCCTCCAAAAGGCTCACTCCCTCTTGAGCTAGATAAGGAGAAATTCAAGGAGGAAATTCTATGGATTTTAAGATGTTTTCGTTCGATTGACCTAGGCTTGAAATTGGACTTAGTGATAGTTATGAAAGTTGTTTGGGATGTTGAGAGGAAGATACTGTTAAAATTTCATAGTCATTGGAGGTCGCCGGAATTGGCCTCCGGCCGCCGCTGTTTTAGAGATTTTTAAAGTTTTAAATGTGTAATAATTAGAGGAATTTAATGAAGTGAATTGTGGAATTTTCGGATGAGTTTTGAATAGGTTTGGAAATTTCCGAAGTTTGGTATTTTGGTAGTTAAATAATGTAAAATCCGGCTGTAGGATTTAAGTCAATTTCTGGAAAAGGTTGTATTTACGGCTGCCGAGTATGGTATTAAAGTTTGGGTCATTCCGATTTAAGAATATCGAAGTTAGGCAATAATGAGCGTGGTTATGGCTCTCGGTTAATTTTGCCTATTTTTATAAATATTGGATTTTTTAGTGGGAAATTAATTATATATTTGGAACAGGACGTGAGGAGGCCCGAGCAGAAGAAGCCTCGGAGCGTCATCAGGCTTAGGCCTAATTTGTGAGTGGACTTTTGTTTTAAATATTGTGCATGCGAAATAATTTTTGTTGTTAGAGAATAACCGAAATTGAGAATTTCGGTGAGTATATATATATATATATATATATCCATATTTGGATGATTATGAGGATAGTATGTATATAAATAAATGCTAGCTAGCTATACGTGCTTTTCCACCATACTGAGGTAAAATTCCATTATGGTGCGACGTGAGTGTTAGACGCAATCGTCGTAGCCCTATATAAATATAATAATTTATATAGGGGATATGCGCGTATATATATATATATATATATATATATATATATATATATACATCGTCTTTTCGGTCATAATGAGGAAAATACATTATGGTGCAACGTGAGCGTTAGACGCCAGCGTTGTAGCCTTGTATGAATTTCTATTTTTCTAAATTATTCTTAGGATTCATACAAGGAGTCTGACGAGTGTAAATACATACGCATATATGTTTATATATAATTTAGCCTGAGAGGCTTCATTTTATTTGAGTTGGTGACTAGCCGGAGCTAGTTGTGAAATTATCAGTTTTTGAGTTGAGCGCTTTTGAGCGGTAGCATGCAGCATAATTTCTTTTGAAATTAAAATGGGAATGCATAAATATTTTGTTATTAAATTATTTTTGTCCACTCACTCTAACGTTATTAAATGTCTTCCCCTGGGCCTTTCGTTTTAAAATGCCCAGTCTGTAGAGTTCGGATTGGATCTAGTAGGAGACGAGGCATAGTCACCCGTATTTCCACTACCTTTCACCAGTAGGTTACATGTTTAACCTACATGTGTTTTCTTACTTCCGCTAGTGTCTAGTAGCTCTGAATACTTGGGTTTAATGTATATATTTTTGGTTGTGGGTGAAAGCTTGTTGATATTTTAGAATATTTGACGGAGGATGTATATTATCTTGTTGGTGGTGATTGTATTTGGGGAGCATGAAGGCTCCAGAAGTTAAGGGTGGATTGAGAATTTTAGGAGTGTTTGCAGATTTTTGATTTGGAAGGGTTGTCCATTTCCAAGGGAGGTTGTACCAATTTTTGCGGTAAATCTTTCCTTGGAGGTGGTCCTCGCACGATTTACTCCGGGTTCAGGGTGAAATTCGGGGTGAGTCGTGTCAGGACACGTGTGAGTTATTGATCTGGGTTTGACAGAAATCTGCATGTAGTAGGCTCAGTTAATTTGCCCCTAAGTAGAAGCTCCAATTTGTCATCAAGAGAGGATTGAGGTACTGACATGCACACATGCTACTTTGCAAAGAAATCACTTTTTTTATCAAAGGAATCGCTTAACCTTTGCCTTCACGCGGGTAGTGAAGAAATCAACACTTGTGTCACCCTCTCTTTTTTTTCACTTCCTTCTGTCGTCATTTTGTTTTACAGTAACATGTTTACTTGCACGGTACTGATCTGTTTTTTTTTTTAATTTTTTTTTCAGAATCACGGTGGTAATTGAAGAACGCGAACACCTAACTTCTTGATTTGTTTCACTTGCTTGATGTGGGATAAACTGCTCAAAAGTGCTTAGGTTTTGCGTACCTTGAAGACAATTTGAAGAACGCAAACATCTAACCGCTTGATTTCTTCCACCTCTTAGACGTGAGATTAATCACTCAAAGCGTTTAGGCTTTGCGTACCTTGAAGACAATCTGAAGAACGCAAACACCTAACCGCTTGATTTTTCCACCTCTTAGACGTGAGATTAATCACTCAAAGTGTTTAGGCGTTGCGTAGACGTACACCGCTCCACATGGCATTTTTCAAGAGTTTCAAGAAGGGCACAGTCACTATTCTTGAAGACGCCAACGATGATCAAAGTGATGGCACCACCTTATATACCTATCCTTCACTGACTGGGCTGCAAGCCATCGAGACACCCTCATACGACGGTTTAGGTCATATTCCTCGATGGACTTTCCAACAATCACATCCATTGGCCACCTTTCAACCAAGCAAATCAACCAGTGAGAAGCGAAGCGCAGATGTATGGATGTTGAAGTCCGCCTATCATGATCAGAATGCTCCTTAGACATCGTTCGTACTTCTCAGCGACCGCATGTTCAATGGTTTAGTGCAATGGAGCGGGTTTCGTGCCAACAGAGCCTTCTCCTACACTAAACATTACTGGGAGTGGTTAGAAGACATCTTAAGCCGAAATAGAGATCTCATCCACAAAACTAGCCTCTACCGAGCGGTGTTTGCATCGCTCTTCATCTATGACCGTGTCGCACCTATGGTGCGGGCCTTCTGCGAGTATTGGTGCCCCAGCATGAATACTCTTCACACATCATGTGGCAAAATGTCCATTTCTTTGAGGGACTTGACATATATTTGTGGCTTGCCTATCACTGGAAGGTTTTACGACGAAGTTGTTCCACCTATCGAAGAATTTTCCACCAAGGGTAAAGGAGGCGAGCCAGTCATTCCCAAGAGTTGCAAGTTCTTATTTCTCGCATACCATAAGCTTTGCAAGGATGATAAAGGACAGAAGGTGAAGATCGCATCGTGGATCCAATACTGGTTCAAAGGAAGCGTGAGATACAAGAGGCCACCTGCCAAGAGTGTACGGAACAAGAAAGATGAGCCTCAAAACACATACAACCCATCTGGCGAAATCCACTAGGTTCAAGCCCGACTGATGACGATTCTGCACCATTTGATGACTTGGGCGTAGGTGACAAAGACATAGAGTCCACTTACTTGGCTGCGTTCTACGCATGCTGGTTATGTCTATTCGTCTTTCCCATGGACGACACGGGCTTAATCCGACCCAGTGTGTTTAAAGTCGCCTGTAAAATGTCCCAAGGTTATCAATTATGTCCAGCGATACCTGTGTTAGCCAACATTTATCAAAGCTTGAACGAGATTTCCGCTTCCAAGGACCTAGGGAACTGCTCAGCCACATTACCCTTTCACTACGTGTATGCGTGGTTGGCAAAGTACTTCTCCTCTTCCTGACAACTTTAAACCGAGCATGGTTCATTTTTCAGGGGCATTTTCGGCCAAGCATTTTGGAGATGCACAAACTCGTTCTTTATTCAACACGTGTAGTAATGTGGGAATGGACACTTTAGCCATGATCCATAAAGAGCGCAAAGTGATCGTTGACCGCGAGAACATTAGCCGCCCAGACATCATCTACCTCATCTGCCTTCGATCCGGACTTCTTACTCTTAGGCAAGACAACCGACGAGTCATTTAACCCTACAGTCCTCACCGCTTCAGTCAACAGTTTGGTTATGTTCAAGATGTTCCAAGAAGCCTTAAAAAAGACATTCGCACAGGTGCATTATCCTTGATGTACTGGCATTGGGAAAGCCTTACTAAACGCGAGACAGGAAGCACAGTGACGTTACCGCCTGAGAGTGCTCTAACAGAGTATATGGGGACTCGTGGTTATGTTGAATGGTGGTCTAAAGTATATTGTTCGACGCCAAGGAAAACTACAGCAGCGGTACCTGTTGACGGGTCGCAACACAAGCCATTGAAAGTGAAGGAAGACAAGATTGTCACTTGCACGGCACTGCCTCGCCAGAAAGTGGTTCCTCGCGAAGTTGAACTTGACAACAACCCTCATGCATCTTCCATCAAGGCGTTGCCCCCAAGTAGTAGCCCTCCGAATGAACCGCACCAAACTCTAGAAGGTCATGGAGACTCATCTGATCATCATCTTGCTCAGAGTCACCTTCAGCTGAAAGGGACCGACACCCAAGCAAAAAGGTTTAGTGGAAGTAGTAACAGCTCTAGGGACGTGAACTTCAAACGTCGAAGAATTGAACCCGACCTTGGCTCCATTTATTTCAATCCCAACGATGAATTTCTCCTCAATAGCAATTTTCTTGGCGACGTTCCAGGTCCTTTGCAACGAACACCAAATTACGTCAAGGTATGTTCTCTTCGTCTCTAATTAGCTAATTAATTAAGTAATTAATTTTTTTTGATATTGTCTCTTTCTGGTGGGACCAAAAGAAGAACACAAAAAATCTTTCTCTGACACCACCATCACCATGCATGCCTTTTTGACATTCTTGTTTACATGTATATGCATGATCTGAACTCACTTTTTTTTTCAGCTAGAAGGACACCCTGTTTTTGAAGATGAAGCTTGTTCAAAGGAGGTTCATGTCCCTTCAACAGAACCAATAAAGACCGGCTCTTTTCACAAGGATGATGCATGCATTATCAAACAGAATGAATGGCAACAAGTTAATCGTGAAGGTCTCTTTGGACTAATATTTCTTCTTTTTTTTTTTTTTTTTTAACTTGTGCAATTCATGTGTAGATGTAACTGCAAAGGTGAACCCTCCGAGGCTTTTAAACAATGTGGCATTCTTTGAAGTCACCCGTGGTGGAGTTGATGTCATGGACACCAACCAGGGGCTCTGAAAGATTCGTATGCAGGCTGCCACTCTAATTTGTGAACAAATTGAAGACATCATAATGAAGCACTCGTCAATGACCATTCTTTCTAAGAAGAAAGACCTTGACGAGATGGTGGCCGAACTTCAATGTTATGGGGTTGATCCTTCATTAGTAAAAGACAAGGTAGAGAGTTTGATTACTTGTGTTACTCAATACAATGCGGCAAGGCTTGCATGCACGCATAAAGCTACTCCAGGCACATGTGATCAACGTTTGTCTCATACGAAGGTTGAAATTGCAAAGTCGATCGAACTCTGTCAAGCCCACCTTGGTCAACGTCAAGCTGCAATTGAGTCCTTCGAGAACTTGAAGAAGGAACAACAGAGGTTGGAGGAGAAAATAACCTCTCTAGATGCGAGTCTTCTACTTCACGACAAAAAACTTGCAGATTTAGAGAAGCAGAAAGTCCAAATGAAGGAGATTCCAGAGTTGACTGCTGAGGAGCTTGAGGAAGCAAAGAGGTTGAGAGATGATTTTGAAAAGCAACGCAACAGCTTCAAAGGCCTAACTTGGATATGAAAGGCCAGTCGTCACTAGCAGCTTATGATTTATTTTGTTCTTTTTGTTTCTCCTCGGTGCATGTAATAAGTCAATTTTGACAATAGAACTTATTATTCAGTATGCTTGTAATAAGTCTATTTTTACAACAAAACTTATTATGCAATAAAGAATCTTATTTTACCATTGGCAAACAACCCTTTATTTTTATTTTGATGTGACTGAACTCAAGAATATAATCCTCAAGCTGCCTACGTATCCTTCCAAAAAAGGAATCAAGTCATCACAAAGTTCAAGGGTTTTAGGGTTTAAGGAGGAGGATGATTTTTTGGGACCTTTTTTTTAATTTTTTTTATGGTCCTTATTTTGCTTGAGCCGCCCTTTCGGGTTTTCAACTCAACGGACTCTTTCTTTTTCTTTTTTTTTTTCTTGAGTGCCTTGTGCAGTTTAAGCTCGTGCAAGCTAGGAGCATTCTTCACTTCTCTCAAGCTAGCATAGTTCTTCTTCAAGAACTTGTCGTTGATCGGGCCAATTCTCAAGCCGTCTTCAGCCACAATTTTGTAGGCTCCGTTGGTGTAGACTTCGCTAACAACATAAGAACCATCCCACTTTGATTTGAACTTGGGACCGATCTTGTGTGTCATGATGATAGGTCTGCGTACAATAAGGACCAAGTCGCCAATCTGAAAGGATCGAGGCTGGACCCCTTTGTTCACTACCAGGACAAGCATTTTAGGCGACGAAAAAGTTTCGTCGGCCTGTTAGCTTAATTCGTCGGCTATGGTTTCTTCGGGAAAGGGTCGTCGGCGATGGCTTTAGCCGACGATACTAGAATACGTCGTCGGCTATTGTCCCAGTATTTAGCGGAAGACATAAGAAGTCGTCAGCTATTGTTCCAGCATTTAGCTGACGACAGAAGACGTCGTCGGCTATGTCCCAGAATTTAGCCGACGAATATCTTAAAATGTTTCGTCGACCATAGTCTGAGACTTTAGCTGACGAAATATTTAAGATATTCGTCAGCTAAAGTATGTAATAAAAATAAAAAAAAAAAACTATAACCTACGAAATATAGTCTGTTTCGTTGGCTAAACCTTGTGGAAAAAAAATTTAGAAGGGTTTAGCCAACGAAACATGATATAATTCGTTGGCTAAACCCTGTGGAAAAAAAATTAAAAATACTATAGCCGACGAATTGTGGCATGTTTCGTCGGCTATAAGTCCATTTCAGTAAAAAAAAATACCCGAAATTTCTAAATTACCATTCCAAGCAAGCTGCAAAATACACCAAAACAATTCCATATATATAACCAACAACAAGCACATAAAACTATATAATTGATCAACTACACAAAATCTAGATTGTCTAAATCAATATCCGATTCTGGGGGCTGCTGCTGAGGAGATTGCAGCGGCTGAGGTAGCGGTATAGGTGTAGGCATGGGCGGAGCTGGAAGTCCCTGAAGCTGGGCAGCTGTAAACTGCTGCAAGTACAGGAACATCTGCTGCTGCTGGGCCTGCTGGGCGGCATATACCGCGGCAGTATAGGCTCTCTAGTCGGCGATCTGGGCGGCCTGAGCGGCAGCCTGAGCAGCTTGCTGTTCCCGTAGTCTCTCAACTTCCGACTCTAGCTGAGTCGTCCTGCTGCTGGTCGAGGCTGCCTTTTGTTGAAATCCTGGAGTGGTCTTCAGGACCCCCTCGCCCTTCTTTCCTAGACCCCGACAGTAGAAGTTGTTTTCTCGCGGTGGGAAGGCTGTGCCCATGATCCTCGCTCCAACCCTCGGATCCGAAGTGTCGATCCGGGACATGGCTTCGGACATCTCTTCCTCCTGCGTGTCCGGCCATGTCTCCCTCACTATAGCACTCATCACCTCGTCACTAGCCTCCCTCACCTTCGCCTAATTGGATAGGAAAAAAATGATTAATTAACATTTTGACATATATATAAGTAAAATTAAAAATTTAAAAACGTAACATGACTTACAATATCCTCCTAGGAGTCAGGATATGCCTTCTCATACGTATAGACTTACCGGTTGACTTCTGGATGTTCTCTGGCCACCTCGTCCATGAAGACAGCGAACAGTCTAGAACCGGCATGATGGTTCCTTGTGTTGCGTTGCCGGTTCTGAGTGTTCGCCCGGGAAACGGCCTTCAAAGAAAAAAATAAACTATTAGTAAAATATTTAAAAACGGACGTACTTAATGACAAATTAACTAATTAATTTTTTTAAATACCTGTTTACGAGGGTTGTTGAATTCTGATGTCAGAAGCCAACGCCACTCGTACTCCCTGTACTGAAACTCAGCAGGGGTACCAGAACGTGCGTTCCCGTGCGTAGTCCAGTGGGTCCGCAACTCGTTCTTCCACTCCTTGTACCTACTGATACAACAAAAATATTAGAAATATTATTAATATCACATACAATTTTGTTTTTTTATTAACTTCCCAACATACCTTCCTGTTCTTCAGGTGCTCGGGAACATCAAACCACACCTGCATTTAACCGTTTATTAGTTTAGTTTTTCGAGAAATCAACAATGTAATACATAATATTATTGAGGCATTTTGTAAACTCACCGACATCGCGTTGTGGACCATGTCCTTAACCTCCTACGGGACCTCGCCCCAGTCTGACCACTACATAGGGACTCTATCCCTAATGAGCGCTCCCACGCGGCCGGTGTACGTCCTCGACTTCCCGCCCGATACTATGTGACCATCCCCGTCAGTATCGATGACGATCCTCCCTGAGGTACTGACGGTCTTCTCGAGAGCCTTCCCTATGACGGGGCCTTTCTTCTTCTTTGTCGGCTTCACTCCGATGGTGCATATCACATGATAAACCAAATTGATTATTAAAATCGGAGACCCTTTATTATTAATTATAAGAAAACAAATCATTCATCTTTCATTACCTGAGAGCGATGCGGCGGACGCGACGGATTACGTTTTTGTCGCCGATGATGATACCCTCGCGGAAATAAGAGGCGCATCAAAAGGCACGAACCGGTACGCCGCTGATGGAGCCACTGGCGAGGGCAGTGGATAAATCGGTGTCCCTAAGCCATCGACTGCAGATAAGGCCGGTATCATCAGCGGAAGGAACAGATGAGGCAGCGGCATATGTACCCCAGATGACCCACCATCTGAAGCAGTAGGACCCAGAGTGGGGGCCCGGTGTATCTCAGGCATACGGGGTGCAGACACCTCCGTCTGGGTCTGAGGCCACAACTCTCTCGAGAAATGAGGGACGCCCCGATGCCTCATTGAAGGGGGCACCGAAGGCTGCCTCGAGGAATGGGAAACGCTCAGCGGCTACCTCTGCACCATCTCCAGAAGGGTCGCATGTCTGGCTGTCATGTGGCCCTGAAACGACGTTTGAGGGTTGCTAGAGGTTCCCTCAGACGATTCGGACCTTTGGCCCTTCGAACCCTTCGTCGATCTAAAATTACCGCTCATCCTATTTAAAATATTAATTTGAATAAAGGCTGAGGAAGAAAATCATGAAACTTAATAACGACACATCACACATAAATCATACACAAAATCAATAGGCATCGAAAATATCCACAATATTTGAGCAGCCATATATTAAAACTTGCATAATCTAAACCACAACGAAGTCACACAAACAGCAACGTGTGTGTGTATATATACATATATATATATATATATATATTCATCATAAACCAATCCACAATATCAATACCGCATAAAAACCCTAAATTCCCAAATTCGAAACCCTAGAATAACATATCGAAATAAAAATCAGAGGATTACACAACCTGGCGAGCGACGAGTAGGCGAGCAGGCGGCGCAGGCGGCGAAGGCGGAGCAGGAGAGGGAGAGGGCGACCGGGAGAGGGAGAGGGAGACCGGGAGAGGGAGAGGGCGACCGGGAGGAGGTGGGGGCTCGCGGAGGCGGAGGAGGCAGAGGTTAGGGTTTTTTCTCGCGCTGTGGAGGTTGTCGAGCGTTGGGTTTAATTATATACCCTAAACCTTTAGCCGACGAAATTTTTACCTCGTCGGCTAAAGTAATGAAATTCGTAGGCTAAACTTTTGAAATTCGTCGGCTAAACTTGTGAATATCGTCGGCTTAAGTACTTTTTATACATGCACAATGTGATTGTGATGATCAATCTTGAGAAACGAAAATCCGACCGTCAGATCTGACCATCATGATAAAATACAAGTATGGGAAAAAATTCAACTTGATCTGACAAGGTTGAGGGCTCGATCCGGACGGTCAATCCATTAAGTCAAACCCCTAAACGCACGGAAAAGGTCATTGGACCGTCTAAATTACGTATTTTGGCCGGACCTTCAACTGAAAATAGTTTCAAACCGATGAGACACAACAAGTCATATAAAAATTTTACGAAAAATAACCACCGAAGATAGGGCTACCCATAGGGAGAAAGAATGGAAAATTGCATTGACCGCAACTATCGGCACCGAGACTTTACCAGAATACCGTGATTTTTCAACTGTGGACGTATCTTATTTCATGACTTTTTTACGTTTGAAGGTTCTACGTATAGTTTGTTTTTGAAACAGAACATTTACTCAACACTTGGTAAACCAAGTTATAGAACATTAGTAGGCATGTTGTGATTGTGATGATCAAACTTGAGAAACGAAAATCCGACCGTCAGATCTGACCATCATGATAAAATACATGTATGGAAAAAAATTCAACTTGATCCGACAAGGTTAAGGGCTCGATCCAGACGGTCAATCCGTTAAGTCAAACCCCTAAATGCACGGAAAAGGTCATTGGACCGTCTAAATTACGTATTTTAGCCGGACCTTCAACTGAAAATAGTTTCAAACCAATGAGACGCAACAAGTCGTATAAAAATTTTAGGGTTTAGGGTTTAGGGTTTAGCCGACGAAATATTAGGGTATTCGTCGGCTAAGGTTTTAGGGTTTAGCCGATGAAATATTTAGTGTATTCGTCGGCTAACCGCATCTTAGCCGACGAATTATGACTTATTTAAGATGGTTTTAGCCGACGAAATATACTATAATTCGTTGGCTAAGATGGTTTAAGCCGACGAATTATGGTATATTTCATCGGCTAAAGTATAAAAAATACATTAAAAAAACAGAAGGTTTAATGTAAACCATACTGACTTCTTGTTCTTATATCACCAAAATTCATATAAAATAACAGAAATATGAATTCAACATATGTAAACTATAAAGGTAATACATTCTTTTTTATTACAAATTAATGTATTACGTCCTCTAAATTAAAACTAAGGCTCGTAATCGGAATCATCCGATGAGTCTTCTTCGGTGTCAGAACTAATTTCTGGTAATCTATGCATTTCCTCATCGCCAGAGTCTTCGTCTGTTTCTTGATTTGGATCAACATCAATAAGTCTTGGCTCTTCATCACGAATTCACACCGAACGACCCGCTTTAAAATTATTAAGGCGAACGGTAGAGGAGTTAGGAATACCTATTGCGTTTGGCTCTTGATACGCAACATTTTCTTCCTCGTCTTCGGCCTTTCCAAGTGTAGCTGCCCGGTAAATGTTTCGAGGGTGCACAAGGTTGACTACTTTCCATGCGTCACCCTTAGCAAGGTCATCAAGATAAAACACTTGTTTTACCGATGTGGCAAAAATAAACGGGTCATCTTCGTAACAACTTGTAGCAGTGTTCACCGATAATATTCCGTACTGATCGGTTTTCATGCTCTGCGGCGTAGTATCAAACCATCTACACTTGAAGAGATGCACTGTCATGCCTTGCCCATAAACAAGTTCTACCACTGAATAGAGAACACCGTAATAGTCAACTCCATTCCGCCCACCATGCGCCATCACCCCAGAATTATGTGTTCTCCGTCTGCTATCTCTCTGTTCACATATAAATTGCACGCCATTCACATTGCACATCGGATAAACTCTTGACATTATCGGTTTCATCGCTAGAAGTCTTAGTTCGTGCGACCAATTTGGGTGACCATCAAATTGAATATGGTTCATCTGCAACCAACCATTCAACTGTAAATATGGATAATTATGCAATAAACATACATACAGAAATATTGAATTACGTACCCAGCCGCCAAAATAGTTTGCGAACTCCCTGTTGTGGTACTCGAGATCACCTTGAATGTCTGGACAATATAGATGGATGTCTTTCCAGTATTCAACTTCTGGAAGAATCTTACCAACGCTACTAACGGCTTCACCACTTGACGGAAGAATCTTACCAACGCTACTAACGGCTTCACCACTTGACGGGGAAGGAACGGTCGAATGAAAACAGGGAAGAGACGTTGTAGCAGGATATGACAGTCACGACTCTTCAACCCGTACATCTTATTGTTCCGGAAGTTCACACACCGGGCTATATTTCCTACATAGCCTGAAGGATACTTCACATAACTCATCCACGTGAAAATTACGTTCTTCTGGTCAGGCTTCACGATGTAAGGAGCTTGAGGCATTTTTTTCTTCCCTTCTTTCAACCATAGATGTCTTCTTATAAGCATTTTTTTTAGATCAATGCGTGCCTTAGGACCGTCTTTCGTCTTCCCCTCCAAGTTCAGCACTGTGCCTATCACATTGTCGCAAACATTCTTTTCTATGTGCATCACATCTAGGTAGTGCCTGATCAACAACTTACTCCAGTATGGGAGTTCCCAGAATATGCTCTTATGTGTCCAGAATTTGTACATGTCGGGTCTTTCAGGTATTGCCGCCACAATATTGGGATGATTGCTGAGCTGCCCAAAATCGTACTCATTAAGCACTACTAAAATTTCTTCCCCCGTCCATCTTCTGGGAGGCACACCGTTTTCTACGGTCCCATCAAATGCCTGTGCATCGAACCACCATTCGTGATTA
This sequence comes from Fragaria nilgerrensis, assembly GCA_010134655.1. NCBI lineage: Eukaryota > Viridiplantae > Streptophyta > Magnoliopsida > Rosales > Rosaceae > Fragaria > Fragaria nilgerrensis. The sequence continues at coordinate 21,993,836 of CM020979.1, read as the reverse complement.
TATGGAAGGAGAGTACGGTGACCCAATTTGCATATCTTATTACAATGACTGCTGCTCCCCTCATCGCTAAGGCACTCTGGACAAGCGCCTTGTATTCCCTAACAACGTTGCCCGACAACATCCCACGGGCAGGAAAATCACTGATGGTACCAACAACCATGACATGCATCTGGAACATCTCGTGCATGTACTTGTCATAAGTGGGATGACCAAAGTCCCACAAAAACTTAAGCTCTTCAATCAAAGGTCTCAAATACACATTGAGACACTTCCCTGGATAACTGGGCCCCGGAATCAACAAAACTCAACATATTGTATTCCTTCTTCATGCACATCCATGGAGGAAGGTTGTACGGTACCAAAATCACCGGCCATACACTGTATTGAAGACTCATGTTGCCAAAAGGGTTGAACCCGTCGGATGAGAGCCCGAGCCTCACATTTCAGACCTCTAACGCATGAGGAAACTCCCTATCTATATGCTTCCAAGCCTCCCCGTCAGCAGGGTGTATAAGCGTATTTTCGTCATGCAATTTCCTATCAGCGTGCATCTCATAGCTTTGGCCTTGTATGAAGACATATACAACCGCTCCAGCCTATCCCTCAATGGGAAATACTGAAGTACCTTCACAGGTTTCCTATTGCCTGCAGGAGTTAGCTTATACCTGTCAGTGTGACATACCGGACTTGCGTCAAGGCCACCAAGGTCATTCCCTTCTGGATCTTTATCCTAGAAGAGAACGCAATCATATCTGCATGCATGGATCTTGATGTAGGAAAACCCAAGATCTTTCAGGATACATCGGACCTTATGATGAGTGGTAGGAAGACGATGACCGTGGGGCAGCATCAAAGCAGTGTACTGTAGATAATCATCAACAGCCTTCACGGTCGATTTTGTCTCAACTTTAATCTTCATTACGTCCATCACACTTTCAATAACGGTCTTCTGACAACCGGGGTACACAAGGGCTGTTGGAAAGCAAGCAGTTTGTTGTACTTGTCCATACCAGCAGTGTTGACAACTCTAGAGAAGGACTGTACCGGCTCAGGCATATACTATCCTTGAGCGCATACACCGCTCTCATAAGGAAACATATCGTTGATGAAGGCCGTTGTTGGATCGTTGGATGTACTGCCCGTCTCAGAAAATTGGCCATGATCATGCAAACCCCTGATGATGTTTCACCGTGATATAACCAACATGTGTACTTCTCCCAAAACCCGTTACTCTTCAGGTGCTGTCATACTTTGTCAATCGCAAATCGATGCATAGCGCTGCGACACTGACATTTCGTGCACGGGCAATAGAAAATTGTATTCCCGTTAGCATTAGCCAGCGCATATTCCAGAAAACTCATAACTCCTTTACCATATCTTTTGTCCCATTTTGGAAGCGAAATCCAACTTTTATCCATATCCTGAAATTATAACAAATATATATGTATAACTCTAGCTAATTATTAATTAAATTCCATATATAAAATCTCAATTCATTTAGTATATATTCTAAGTACTACAACTAATTAATAACAAATTAATTAACACATATATATATATACTTAATAATTACATAACAATATTATATATCAACATCATCACAAAATCATCATCAACTCATCACATCAACAACTTCATACTATTAACACAATATTATAAATTAATTAACATATATATATATATATATCTATTACTTATATATTAACAACAACTTCATATATATTATCAAATCATTAACCAAATCGATCAACACATATATATATATATACATCCAACGTACTCAAAATCGATCAACTCATAACAATATTATATATCAACATCATCACAAAATCATCATCAACTCATATCATCAACAACTTCATACCATCAACACAATATTATAAATTAATAACATATATATATATATATATATATATATATCTACTACTTATATATTAACAACAACTTCATATATATTATCAAATCATCACCAATCATCATCACAATATGATATATCAACATCATTACAAAATCATCATCAACTCATATCATCAACAACTTCATACCATCAACACAATATTATTTATTAACATATATATATATATATATACTACTACTTATATATAACAACAACTTCATATATATCATCAAATCATCAACCAAATCGATCAACACATATATATATACATCCAACATACTCAAAATCGATCAACGAATAAACTCAAAATCAACATATATACACATATACGTACCTATATATAGCTCCACAAACTAATTATGGACAGATTTCGACAACACCCAAACTTTTTCTCCCGTTTTTTTTTTCCAGATGAGCTGCTGTCCAGATCTGCAAATATAAGGAACTTTAGCCGACGAAATGTTAATTTCGTCAGCTAAACTTTTAAAAATTTCGTCGACTAAAGTTCACAGACTAAAGCCGACGAAAATTTAAATTAGCCAACGAAGGAAAATTTCGTCAGCTAACGTGGATTTTAGCCGACGAAAAAATAGTTCGTCGGCCTGGTTTTTTTATTTTCGTCGGCTAAAGCCTTTCTTCTGGTAGTGGTTGAAGGCACGGGACATCTGAGCTTGGTAGCATTCCAAATTTTGTTACACATCAAGCCTCTTCTCATCCAAGGCTTCCAACTCTTGAAGTTGTAACTTGATATTTTCTTCATTTGTGAGGCCTTCTTGCAAAGCAATCCTCAATGATGGAATTTGTTTCTCTAATGGCAAGACAACTTCAACACCATACACTAGAGAATAAGGTGTGACATTTGTGGCAGTTCGATATGTCGTGCTATATGCCCACAATGCTTCGCCCATCTTCTCATGCCAGTCTCTTTGTGACTTGCTGACGGTCTTCTTCAAGATGTTGCAGAGCGTCTTATTAAATGCCTCCGCCAAACCATTAGCTGGTGCATTGTACATCGAAGAAAAGTGTAGCTTGAAGTGATATTTCTCGCTAAGTTTTTGCATAGCACTATTTGAGAAGTACTTGGCGTTATCTGTGATAATGCAATGTGGCACACCATATCGCTAGATGATGTATGTCTTGATAAAGTCCACGACAGTTTCTTTCCTTATCTCTTTAAGCGGTACCGCCTCTGACCACTTCGAGAAGGAATCCGTGCCTGCCAAAATATACATGTGGCCTCCAGAGGATTTCGGAGTTATGGGTCCCACAACATCCATCCCCCAGACATCAAACGGGTGTGAAGCGATTGTAGGATGCAATAGCTCAGGCGGCTGATGGATGAAATTTACGTGGAATTGACAAGCTTGACATTTCTGTGCGTACTCCATGCAATCCTTGACCATTGTGGGCCAGTAGTAACCCATTCGCCTTACATGGAAATGCAACTTAGGACCTGATTGATGAGCTCCACATACTCTTGAATGAACCTCTTCCGTGGCCTTGGATGCCTCTTCTTTTCCTAAACACCTAAGGAATAACCCATTAAATGATCGTCGATAAAGAGTCTCCTTGTAGTAGAAAAAGCGTGGAGCTCTTCGTTTGATATCCGTCCGCTGTTTTAGATCATCATGTAGTTTGTTATGCTCAATGTAGTCGATCAAAAGATGCCTCCAATCTTCGACGTCAATAGCATAGACGGATACTACATTAGAATTTTCGCACAATGGGACAATTTCTGTTGATACAACCCATCGTTGGCAAATTGGAAGGTCCACAATTTCATCATTTGATAATGCCAAAGTTGCTGCTAGGTTGGCCAAGGCGTCCGCCATTTGATTTTCTTTCCTTGGCACATGTACTAGTGTAACAGCATCGAAACCCTTCAAGAGTTATGTAGCGAGACGGAAGTAAGGAGCCAAATCCTCTTTCTTGACTTCGTAATTAGTTAGCAGTTGATCAATTACTAACTTCGAATCTCCATACACTTCTAGATTTGCAATTTTCATTTCTAAGGCTGTTTGCAACCCCATGATGAGAGCTTGGTATTCCGCAACATTGTTGGAACACAATTCATCGAGAGTGAAGGCATATGGCAATATTTGCTTTTGTGGGGTGACGAAGACAATGCCAGCCCCTGCTCCATCTACTCTTGAAGATCCATCGAATAACATCTTCCAAGTGGGGAGAACCTCTGCAAGAAAGACTTCCTCGTCTAACAAGTCATCTGAAATCTCCCAATCTACAGGAATTGGGTGGTCCGCTAGAAAGTCAGCCATAGCTTGGCCTTTCCTTTGCATGTACATAGACGATGTCGTATTGATTGAGGAGCAGTGCCCATTTTGCCATTCGTCCTGATAAGACTGGTTTAGACATGACAAACTTGACTGGGTCAGCTCGTGCTACTAAATGCACTGTGTAAGCTTGCATGTAATGCCTCAACTTTTGGATGGCGAAGATGAGAGCGAGACATGTCTTCTCTATTGGAGAATAATTTAATTCTGCTCTTGTGAGAGTTTGACTTAAATAGTACGAGGCCATCTCCCTTTTTTCCTCTTTTTCTTGGGCTACAAGTGCTCCAAGTGATCTTTCTTGAGTTGCGATGTAGAGGATAAGAGGTTTCCCAGGAATGGGTACACCCAACACCGGAGGATTAGCTAAGTATTTTTTAATGCTTTCGAAAGCATTGTGACATGCTTCATCCCACACGAAAGGCACATTCTTCTTCATGAGTCGACTAAAAGGTTGGCATCGACCCGCGAGGTTTGAGATGAACCGTCTGATAAACGCGAGTTTTCCTTGGAGGCTTCTCAATTCTTTTAAATTTGTTAGCTCTGGCATTTCTTGAATGGCCTTAATCTTTGATTGATCTACTTCAATGCCCTGATGCTTCACAATGAATCCAAGAAACTTGCCTGAACTCACACCAAAAGCGCACTTCAATGGGTTCATTTTGAGTTGGTACTTGCGTAATCTATCGAACACTTTTCGTAAGTCATGCAAGTGATCATTTTTTTTTCTTGACTTGACAACCAAATCATCAACATAGCACTCGACGTACTTGTGAAGCATGTCTCCAAAGATTTTCTGCATGGCGTGTTGGTACGTTGCACCAACATTCTTTAATCTAAATGGCATGACTTTGTAACAATAAATGCCCTTGGGAGTGTGAAATGCAGTTAACTCCTCATCTTCTAACGCCATTCTTATTTGGTTGTAGCCGGACGATACATCCATGAAAGAGAAAGCTTCATGACCTGTGGTTGCATCCACCATGAGTTCAATGATAGGCAAAGGAAAGTCGTCTTTCAGACACGCATCATTCAAGTCGCGAAAGTCTACGCACACACGCAATTGTCCATTCTTCTTTTCGACTGGGACAATGTTCGCAATCCACTTGGGATATTAGACCTCTCTGATGAAGCTTGCAGCGATCAACTTATCAACCTCTGCTTTAATTTGGGTTTGCACCTCTGTTTGAAAACGTCGTATCAGTTGTTTAACAGCTAATCGATGAACTGCTACCTTAGGGTCAAGACCGGGCATTTCTTTGTAAGTCCAAGCGAAGACATCCTTATATTCGAGCAACAAGTCATAGTACTCCTTCTCCTCTTGGGGACTTAGTGATGCGCTCACCAATATTGGTCTTGGGTCCTCTCTGTCCCTAAATTGAGCTCCTTAAGTTCATCAACTGTAGCTTTCACCCCATCTTCAAGTTCTGGAAGAGCAGCCTCCACTTCATATTCAGAGCTCTCATGGTCATCCTCTTCATAAGCTTCCACTTCCGCTACTGTGATGTGATAAGCACATTGAACAATATCACCCTCATCGTCACTAGCCCCTTCGCCTTCTTTGTCTTGACCAGTGAGTATGATGGTATGTTGCTTCACTTTAAGTTGGTCTGTCGAATTCACCTCCAACATGCAACGTCTTTTCATGCGTGATGGGATGAGACTTCAGATTTCTTTATCTTCCATTTGACCAACATCTTCTTTTCTTTTGCTCCCTTGTTCTTTAGGTACTTGGATCCTTTCAAGTGCCGACTTTCGAGAAGTTGGCTTCACCTGTTTGCTTTCTTCGTTTGACGTTGACAACCTTTTGAACACAGAAGTTCGTGTAGTTGAAGTGTCAAGACGATTGAAGATTGAGTTTTGACTTGTTGACCTATCAACACGCTCAAACACTGAAACTCTGCTTGTTGATTCAATAGTAGTACTTTGAGAACTTGGGCAGATGCGATCGAACGCTGAAGCGCGAGAGACGGATTGGGTTTGTAGAGTTTCATCTTCTACTTCTTCAATGCTTATGTATTGCATGCTTGCTTTCTTTGCTTTTCTTTTGCCTGAGATTTTGATTGGCTTGCTTGAGACAAAACCAAGACCCGCCTTAGCCGAATCACCTGTATTTCCCTGTTCTCTTAACTTCTTTTGAGACTCATTGAGCTCATGTGCTTTCTTGCTGACAACTTGATCGTCCTCTTTACTCGATGAACCAAAGTTGAATCCAACCTTTGCCAACAGAAGCATTGGGATCAAACCCTTCAGTTGTTCTTTTCTCGGGTAAAGGCCCATGCTCTACCCTTCCTTGGACTGTTTTGACAAACCCCTTCAATGGTTGTTTGGTGGGAGTTTGGTCGTTCAACTTTGTCAATGGCAATATCGACGCTTCCTTCAATAATTTTATGTCTTCTTCACCCAATCTTCGAGGACTTACTTGCCGCTTTGCTTCGACAAACAAAGATTCTCCTTCCTTGCGCTTGGACTTCAGCACATAGCGAAGGACTGAGACAACTGGATTGGACTTGTCTTTTGTAGTTGATGCCACAGTTTTAGATGGAGACTTATATGACGTTTCATTTCTTTTGTCTTTTGCTTCGACTTCTATCCTTGTCATCTCTGCGGCCTTCCCTGTTGAGGGTACTTTAACCGGAAGAACTTCTATTACCGATTCTTCATCCATATAGAACTTGGAGTCCGCAACGTAAAACTCAACTTCGGTGAATGGCTTGGTATCACCTACCACTGTTTTCACACCTCTGTGATAGAACTTGAAGCATTGATGCAGAGTTGAAGGTACGACACCATTTTCATGAACCCATGGTTGCCCTAACAATATGTTGTATGAAGTCTTTGCATCGATCACGTGGAACAAAGTGTTTGACTTCAATTTGCCAATAACCATGTCTAGCCGAATCATGCCTATTGCTCTTTGCCCTCCTTGGTTAAAACCCTGGATCATGAGATGACATTTAGATAACTCATCGATATTGATGCCGAGTTAAGACATTGTCAATTTTGGCATAATATTCACAGCAGACCCTCCATCTATAAGCATGCGATTTAATTTTTGCTCTCGCATGTAACCTGTCACAAAAAGAGGTCGATTGTGCGGCTTTGAACCCAATTGTAAATCTTCATCCGTGAAGTGAATGGCGTCGCAACATGCCACGCATGTCGCACATTCATTGATGTTTGAAGAATGCTTGCCCACATCAAGCAGCAATTGGACTAACACACGTCTTGCCGATTTAGGCAGCTGCAACAGGTTAGAGAGGCTAAATTTTAGAGGTAAGTCTTCCAATTGTTTCAACACTTCAATTTCTTCAACCTTCTCAGAATCTTTGGAACCACCTTCATAACTTGTTGTCATTGAACTAGCTCTCAAACTCATTCGCACCTTAAGCATGCACTTTGTTGGCGGGTTTTGATTGTGGGACTTTTGTACACAAGGAGCGAACTTCTCCTTTATACACCTTGTCTTACTCTTCTCGAGCCATCGACGACTCCCATGTGGTTATTTGCGATTTGGCCGCGAGGGTGGTGGACTTGACAACACACTTTTGTTCGCTTTTCTTCGAGTGACGAGTATCCATCCTTCATCATCGTCGCATGAGGCAGCTTTAGGAGTGAGGTTCACTTGCTGGATTGGCTTCACTTCCTCTAATTTTTTACCATTGCAAGTCTCCTTCGAGAAATGGTATGGCGCTTTCATTGGCATAGAAGGTACTTGAACTGGCTCAAAAGATCCAAATGAAATGGTAGTGCGATTAACCTCAGCAACCTCGTCAACATCAAGCTCGATTCTTCCTTGTCTGGCAAGTTTCATGATCAAATCCTTCAAAACAAAGCACTTCTCGACTGGGTGGCTAATGATGCGATGAAACTTGTAATACTTCGGGTCGTTGACTCGATGCATTTCTTCTGGACGTTTGCACTCTGGAAGTTCTATCACCTTGTTCTCAAGCAAATCCTCCAACATGCCTGCTATGTCAGAATCTGGGAACGGGTAAGTCTTTTGCTCCAACTCAGTCAATGAGCGCTTCCTCCTCTCATAGGTTTGAGTTGGTTCTGCTTTCTTAACCTCCCTTTTGTCTCGTGTGGAGATTTTGATTGGAGAAACATTCACAGTCATCGACTACTTTGTAGGCCTTCTCATAACCTTGTCAACCTTGCTGCTGAAAGTCTTATCTTTTCGTTGGTCATTAACGGACTCTTTCTTACCCTTGTGGCTAGCTATGCTCAACTCCATATCATGTGCTCGCGTAGCCAGTTCTTCAAAGGTTCAAGGCTTGATACCTTGGAGAATGGATAACAAATCAAAGTGCATGCCTTGGATGCACATTTCAACTGCAGACGCTTCTGACAAGCGATCTTTACAATCAAGACTGAGCGAGCGCCACCTATTGATAAAGGCAACCGCTGGTTCGTCCCTCCATTGTTTTGTGCTGGTGAGTTCCATCATACTCACAGTACGCCTTGTACTATAGAAACGGTTTAGGAATTCGCGTTTCATTTGGTCCCAATTGTCGATTGACTCAAGATCTAAGCCCGTGTAACACTCAAAGGCATTGTCTTTCAAAGAGCAAACGAATTGTTTGACAGGTGGTCACCCTCCGTCTCAGTGTTATTGCAAGTTTCAATGAAATGAGCAACATGTTGCTTTGGATTCGAATTGCTGGAACTTTGGCGGCTGGTATCCTAACGGCATCCTTAGACTATTGATTCTTTTGGTGTAGGGTTTGGAGTAGGTAAGAGAATCACGAGAAGGACCTCCATATTGAGCTCTAATGGAGTTGGTGATGATGTCCTGCAATTGCTGGAAGGACATGGATCCAAGCGAGCCATCATCGTCCTTGTCGTCGTTCTTGGAGTTCTCACCTACTTTTTCCTTCTTTTCTTCATCTTGATTTTCGAGCCTGCTATAAAGCTCGGCAATTTGCATGTCTTTTTCTTCTACCGTTTTGGTGAGCTTCTCAACCGCTCCCATCAGATTGGCTATTTGCTCTTCAATGGTGGACGTGCCTGTCACCATGACTTGCATGTGGATAGGTTGCAATGAATCATCCGACGGCATGCGGTACATGTTGTTTTCATCACCATTAGGACTCCCATGGTATGAAGCCGTGCTTGATTCACCATCCGAGATAGGTGAGGACGACCGCTCCCTTGGTTTCTTCGGAGTTTCCCTCTCTTCACTTCGAGAGACATGCTTGCTTTCCCCAAGATTCTCCAAGGTGATGATTGGTTTGCGAGGCTTGGAAGGCAGAGCCACGAATGTTGTGGGTTGATTCCTTGCCATGCTACGGGTGACTTGACCTCTAGGTCGTTGGTTTGGATTTCTTCGTCGAGATGGCTTGGGTGTTCTTGGAGGCCATTGCTCGAACGGATTTGAACTTTCTTACGGAGAAGGAGATGAGAGGCAAAGAGATCCCACTGGCCATGCCACTTTTGTAAACACTAGAAAATCTGCGACAAATTACAGAACAACATGTGTACAAAGAATAATATAATTTTATTGATATGAATGCGGGTTACAAATCTTGTGAAATCCTCTGATTCTATCTCCGAATATGGATTTGACTCAAGGATGACAACACTTGTTCTTGAGATGTAAGGGGTCACGAGAGTTGATCACGTGACGAGTGTTTGGGATTTAGATTTGGTGAAGAACTGGCTATTTAGGAGTTTGTGTTATAAATATTATAATCTATGTGGCTGTCCACATAATTACTCATTAGTTATGTACTCTGATGTAAACTCTACCTCTATATAAAGAGGTTAATGAGAATGAATATGTAGATTTTTACCTCCTCCCAACTATTCTTTCTGTGTTTTCTCTTCTTCTTTTCTTTACTTTACAACACGTTATCAGCACGACTCTACCTTTGAGTTGATAACGACTAAACCGTAGAAATCCAGAATTGATTCTTTATCATTCACCTTTGCACCATCGCACAATTTTCTTTTGTTTTCTAGACTCTATGATGATCTGAAAATCATATAGTTCAACTTAAATGTTGTTTTTCACCGGTGTTCTTGATCTATGAGTTTGATTTGCTAGCTTATTCTTATAATTCATGATGTTGATTGTTCTATTAATATGATCGGCATCAAGATTTTCATTTTGTATGTTACCCACATGATTATGATCATCATTCCTTTGGTATCTAATACAATTATAATTTTTTTTTGACTTGTTTTAGTTCCATGTTGATTTTGTCTATTAATCTTGTCATCGATTTTGTCTATTAATTTTGCCATGATTTTAGTTCCACGTTGAAGGAACCTTCCGTTTTCTTTTTTTTACGGCAATAGTGGATACCTTTAATCAAGTTTTCTTTTATGATCCCAAATTGCGTATGAAATCTAGTTTGTATTCAATCTTTGGATGATAGAGACAGACAAACACTTACAGATATCTTTCCAAACTTCGGAAATTAAAGGCATTTCCATACTAGAGCAAAGATCAAGTTCTTACTATTTGGAGACTTTTAATTGAAAAATCTCTCATGACACAATGAAATCAAGGTATGTTTTTCTTCCTGATCGTTCTGGAGGTTTGATTCCAATCAATATATCATATTTGTTGATTCGATTATATGAGGGCCAGGAATTTCCCCAATAGTTATGAATATACATGATGTCCTCAGTACCTATGCGTTTTGCGAGGGCCAGAAGATCCTTGGAGCAATACAACGTACTGAGTGTATGACTCACCTGCTTCTATCTAATCATCAGTATGTAATTTTATAAGAGGGATGGAAGCCTTCCAGAATTAATTAAGTGACTGAGGTTCCCTCCTCTACATGACAATGTGAATTTTGATGATCAATTTGGATTCGATTTGTACAAATTCACCATATAATGCAATTTGTATGTCTTAAGAGTAAACACATGTTTACATCTATTTGTGAACTTTGTGTTCATAGATCGAGACCTAAAGTCTCTTGATCGAATCATAGAGGTCTGAAGTTCCTCATCTGTAATATAATCGAAATTGCGATATGGTATTTCGTAAAACTTATGCAGTTAACAAGGGCCAGAAGTTCCTTATAGCTATGAAATATTCATTGAAATCACATCTTGTGATTCGTAATCATATAGGGGCATGAAGCTCCTCACTTTATTATGATGCTACGTTCCTGTACATACAATTAGAGGAAATACACAAGATCATCATATATGAAGTTAATCAGACTAGAAGCTTTGTATATTTTCTTCATTCATGGAACCGGAAGTTTCCAATGTAAAATTTATTTATTTTCGCTCTTTACAGTTTTCTTATTTTGTTATGTAATTTCATTACTGTATTTATTGTTTAAATTTTATTGTTATTCATACGGGCCAACAACCCTATATGTTGAAGATATGAATTTTGAATGCGTGTAATATTGAACCAGAAGTTTTAATATTGTACTGTAGAACCTGAAGTTCTAATAGTAAAAATTCGAACTCGAACCTTCGAGTACAAAATACAAATTAGTGTGACCCAGATGTTCACTCCACCTAAGAACTTGAAGTTCAAACCGTGCAGACTCGAGCCTTAAGTTTCGAGTATATATATTTAGACAATTTATCTTGAAATTTTAATGTTGCCAACCTCAGACCTGGAGTTTTGAGGGGGAGTCATATTGGCATCAATATAGATAAGTGATATCTAACCATTGGTCTAAATTTATGATGCACGAGTACGAGTATACTCTTTGCAATTACGTTGCCACCTCAATTAGACACTCCTTTTTTATTGAGGGGAGAAAGATTGTTCTTGAAAAACAATGTAAATTGGTGTGAGTTGTCCATCCACCATCTCATTTTGGTTTTGAGAAATGTCTCAGATAGTGATTTGATAAAAGATCTTTACAAACGTATATGCTAAAAGCATAGACATCAACATGGACTAAAGTCTATGAGACCGTCCATATTAACTCAAATACTCTATACCCCATTTGATTTGTGGGATGCACATGTATCCAAGTAACATGGTTCTCCTGAAGAGAATCTCATGAGACAATGTTAGAGTTCCTAATATGGCTACACATATAAAGGTTGTAGGTACGCCATTAGAGAATGATATTTTGGTTGATACTAATAATATAATGTTTTTGACCTCATACTTGGTTTAGGTTCGCCACCAGCCAATGAACATCTCACTCGAAATAAAATGATAGAGCTTTAAACGCATATTTACGGATGGTCATAATATGACAGCCTTCCCGTCGTTAGGGGGAGAATAAGACTACTGTCATTTGAATAACGACGTGAATTTAAGTGGAATGTATCCACTAGGTCTAAAGTTTTAAGCTCCTGAAAATGGAAGATTATAGAGGTCCTCTAATGGTCTACGTTGACACGACCCACCCCGAATTTCACCCTAAACCCGGAGTAAATCGTGTGGGGATCACCTCCAAGGAAAGATTTACCTCTAACTTCGGTACAACCTCCCTTGGAAATGGACAACCCTTCTAAACCAAAACCTGCAAACACGTCTAAAGGTTCTAAATCCAACCTTATAGACTCCTGGAGTCTTCGTGCTCCCCACAAATTACAACCTCTCCCAATATAGATTTACTAATCTAACAAATATCCTATAACCAACATATTCAGAGCAACTCTATTTGAGAGGAAATGAACTAGAAATAAATAGAAAAGAGCGGAAGCTATACTATTGATTATGCCTCTTCTCCATGTACGCCCGATCTCAACTATGCAATCCTGCAGACTGGGTATTTTAAAACGAAGGGCCCAGGGGAAGACATTTAATAACGTTAGAGTGAGTGGACATAAATAATTTAATAATAAACTATTTATGCATTCCCATTTTAATTTCATAGAAAAATATACTGCATGCGGCAGCTTAAAAGTGTTCAACTCATAAACTGGCAATTTCACGACTAGCACTGGCTAGTCACAAACTCAAATAAAATGGAGCCTCTCAGGCTAAACCATATATAATCATATATTCGTATGTATCTACACTCGTCAGACTCCTTGTATGAATCCTAGAAACAATTCAGAAAAATAGAAATTCATACAAGGCTACAACGCTGGCGTCTAACGCTCACGTTGCGCCATAATGGTATTTTTCCTCATTATGACCGGAAAGGGACGGTGTACATATACGTGTGGACTCCCTATATGAAAACCTAAATAAACTGAAAAAGAAAGAAGTTTTCATATAGGGCTATGACGCTTGTGTCTAACACGCACGACACGCCATAATGGTATTTTACCTCATTATGACGGACCAAGCACGTATGGCTAGCTAGCATTTATATACATACTATTCTCATAAAATCCAAAACATATATATCCACCGAAAATCTCATTTTCAGGATCTCTTCAAAGGAGGAAAAATTGTCAAATAAGCGAGAAATCAATAAATCTCATCAGAAGAAATAAATGATTAATAAAGTCATTCAAATCATTCATCGCATGCTTTTTATTTAAAACAAAGGTCTACTCACAACTTTAGGCCTAAGCTTGACGTCGATCCGAGGTCTCTCCAATTTGAGTCTCCTCACGTCTTGTTCCAAATGTATAATTAATTTCCCACTAAAAATCCAATATTGATAAAATAGGCAAAATTAATCGAGAGCCATAAATACGCTCATCATTGCCTAAGTTCGATATTCTTAAATCGAAACGATCCAAACTTTTATATCATACTCGGCAGTCGTAAATACAACCTTCTTCAGAAATTGATTTAAATCCTACGATCGGATTTTACATTATTTAACCGCTTAAATACCAAACTTCGGAAATTCACAAACCTATTCAAAACTCGTCCGAAAATTCTACAATTCACTTCATTAAACTCCTCTAATTATTACACATTTAAAATTATACAAAATCCCAAAACGGCGGCGGCGGCGGCGGCGGCTCCGCCGGCAGTGGCGGCCGGAGGTCGATTCCGGCGACGTCCAATTTCTACCAAATTTCAACAGAATCTTCCTCTCATCATCCCAAACAACTTTCATAACTATCACTAAGTCCAATTTCAAGCCTAACTAGGTCAATCGAACGAAAACACCTTAAAAGCCCTAGAATTTCAACTTCGAATTTCTCCTTACCGAACTCAAGAGGGATCGAGCCTTTTGGAGGGGTTGTTGCACGGGAGGAGAGCTTCAAAACGAGCCAAAGATCACCGGCTTTGGTGGCCGGAGGAGGGCAAAAGGGCAATCGGCTGCTAGGGGAGTTTCCTCCCCATTCGGCGTCGCAACCGGCCGGTCACCGGCCCAGAAAGAGAGAGGGAACGGCGGGGGTCCGAACGGGACCAGTCCGGCAGCCTGGCTTGGCCGGACGGCGGCGAACGACGGAGAAAGAATCCGGCAGCGGGAAGAAGAGAGGGAGAGCATCGGGAGAGAAAGAGAGAGAAGAGAGAGAAAGGGAGAAGAGAAAAGAGAGAAAAAAAAAGGGTTTGGGCCTCACACCAACCCGGCCCAACATAAAAAAAAATACCCAACTTCACTAATTTAACACCCCAAAATAAAATACCCTAATAAAAATTACCTTTTAGTAGCTAAAATTTATTATTTTATCGTCGTTACATTTTTCTCCTACGAATAACTCTCCGAAATAATCGTCCCTCAAAACCCCTCTAGGGACCAATTAAACTATAACTCAATGTCGAAGACGGTAAAATTCTTATTATAATCAAGCTAGTAAATAAGATAAAATTTTTCGTGTCGGGATGTGACATACGTGATATTACAAGTAAAAGATCCACTCGCTAGATAATATTTGTCCTAAAAGTGACAATATTTGCCCTAGAAGTGGCATGGGTACCCAATATCAAAAATGAATGCATATAAGAATGTGTTAGATCTATGAATGATGATCATCTATGACAATTTACAAATGGTAGCTACCAAAGACCATTAAGAACTGTACTAATCGATGTTATACCACGTTTCATTATGCATGTCGACAAAGCATATTATTGGCCAAATTGGAAAGAGCCAATTCCAATGAAATTAAATATTCAAAACGTGATGAGATACTTTGACCTTTAACTCTATAGATACAAAAGGGTATTTACCACAGTGAAAGTAAATCACTATGTGTTTCTGCATAATCTCGGAGAGTATGTAGAATCACGGTGGAACATATAAACAAGAGACACAAGGACATATAGTGGTTCACCATGTCATCGGAGGATATGGCTACGTCCACTTAACAATCAACTATCATGGCCAAGAGGCCCTTTGGGATCGGGAGAGATATTCCATCCATCAGATCCTTTCTACATATGGGGAGCCTTCATTTTATAACTAAGGAAGGTTCCGTCCTTTTACATGTTTCCAATGTGGGACAAACTATACATAACTATTATCATGGTGTCCTCTTGTGGAGCTTGGAGAAGCACCTTCCCGATGTGGTACCAATGATCTTTCACCATGGCAAGGCAGCCCGGATGTCGGTCTA
Source organism: Fragaria nilgerrensis (assembly GCA_010134655.1). Lineage (NCBI taxonomy): Eukaryota > Viridiplantae > Streptophyta > Magnoliopsida > Rosales > Rosaceae > Fragaria > Fragaria nilgerrensis. Next base: position 21,978,239 of record CM020979.1, on the reverse strand, counting down.
CCGGAAGTATGTCGGGGGCGGGGCCCTTCGTGACCGAAAAACGGTCTACGAGGTCGTTGCTTATGTTTGCGGTATATATACCAACAACATGTCCCCCCAACTCCCGAGTAAGAGGACCATCTTACTTGGAGAGTTACAAAGAAATTGTATGCCACCAAGCATAAGTAACGACCGAGTAACGGCATACACCCCATGTCCCCCCAACTCTCTAAGGAAGAAGGTTCTCTTACTCAGAATTATTTTCCTCTCCCTCTTTCTCACGATTTTCTTCTCTCTTTTTCAAGGGAGTGACAAGATTCACTATGTCCTCCCAAGTCTTGCTCGGGTGTTTTTCCCTTGTTGGCACATAGGTGTTATCCCCGGTGTTACGTTATTTCTGTTAAATTGCCGATGAATTTGGTACTCGGGCGGGTAGTACGTGCTCAACGTGATTCTCAGGTCTCGCTTGTTGATATTCTCTACTTTGATGCATTGGTCTTGCTCCTTTTTACACATGGGTGTTACTCGGGTCATGTCTTTACTTGCTACCCATTAAATCTTACTCTCGATTGATGTTATCTTTTCCTTGTAACGTGAGATCTTATTCCGGGTCTTACTTTTTCTTGATATACACCGTAATGGATAAGACAAAAAATGTCCCTCTCGACCCCCGGCCTCAAAACTTATTTGGCTGGGAGAGGCGTTTTCACGTTTCCAATGGCAAGGTACCGTTGGTTCCCCTTCTACGGCCATCCGGGTGTTACACTTTTCCATGGACAAAGGTAGCGAGCCATTTCCATATCCTGTGTTTCTACTCGAGTGACGGGATGTTAACACCGTCTGTGGTTTATCAAGCCACTTGCTCCGTTTTTAAAGAGATGATATAAAACTTATGTATTTCGGTCGATCACTTATGCCTTTCGGTCGAATGCCTATCTCGCTTGATATTACTCGGAATTTCAATAACTTATGTCTTTCGGTCGATTGCCTATCCCGCTTGATTTTACTCGGGATTTCCATGACTTCGTCCCGCTTGATTTTACTCTGGATTTCCATGACTTATGCCTTTCTCGGTCAATTGCCAATCTCTTGGTCGAATGCCAATCATATCATCATATATATGTGAAGCATGCTTTGTATTTTCATAAGAGGCAGTCAAATAAAAGACTTATCTGTGGAAAAAGCTGTCGAATGAGTGCACCTACATGTTAGAATCCGGTAGAGTAAAATTATGTTGTTTGATGTTGTATAGGTTTCCCTCTTCTTTGTGTCTTTCTTTCCTTCTCCCCCTTTTTCTTTCTTCCCTTGACTTTTTTTTTTGTTGCCACCGAGACCCGCTGCTTGCAGATTAGATTGAGGCACTGAGTCTTTCCCTTTCGATACCCGGAGGTAAAGGTGGTGGAGCCCTGACTTGCACATGGGGTCAATTCTCTACTTTCAATTTCTTTTCTGCTCCCGGTGGCTGAATATGCTTTTAGACGAGAACCCCGAGGTCATGACTGTTCCTGACCAGCAGGTAAGGCCATGGTTGTTCCCGGTGAATCACTCCACTCGGATGATTGGCGAGCTAGGCCCGGTCGGGAGTTAATCGGTTTCCACCCGATCCTAGTTGCCACAACTTCTTTCATATTCGATTGCTTCCAGGAACTATGGTGCATGGCCAATAGGAGGTGGAGTTGTTGGATTGTACAAAAGGGTACAGCTCAATCGCCCGGCTTGTTAATTACTCACTAGGTGACTTTCCCGATGGATGAGTTATTACAGGTTGATAAAGTCAGTCGGTGTTGTTGATGCACCGAGCCTTGCATTCCAAACATCCCGGTGAGGAATCACATGGGCTCCCAGTCAACCTTTTTCATCCCATATTAGCTTGATTGGCCAGTGGTAGCAGAATGTTGGCTGACACCGGAGAAACAGCTTCGGGTGTCCATAGAAATTTCCCAGTGGGTACCACACCCAACACATTTTATTCGGCAGATGAATGATGCTAGCTGTATCGTTGGCCCATTCCAAGTCGGGAGTTTGGAGTTGACAAGATATGGATGCCTTTTGAGTTTTGAGTTTCCCCGGGTCCTTCGAGTCCTTGGAGACTTTAGAAGTTTGAAGTACTTCCCGATGGATGCAAAGAGTAGCCTAAGGTTTCCCGTTAGTTCACCTCATCAAAAACAAACAAGTGATTAGCACAACTTTTTCATATATGACTTAGCTGATGGTGTCTAATTGGTATAACTTTGCTACCACTTTTGACTGTTTTGGTTGCATCAATAAAATGGAACACAGAGAGCTATCAGTATAGTGGTGATGATGCCAATAAATTGATGATGAACAATCTATCCTCATAGACCAATTAACTAGACTTGGAATATCAAGTTATGTGCACGTACGTAAGCAATTAAGGGCCAAGAGATATTGGTTCAGGGATACACGTACACTTTGATTATCCCATCATGAAGATAGGTTCATAATCAGTGGAACACGATTTTGCCAAAACTTCATGCATGGCCACTAAAAACCAAAGATTCATGCAAAACAGATGTGGTAACAACTTATACGCTTATGAACATTTGACAAATGGAGCCAGTTCGATATAGGCAGCTAAGTGCATCTGCCAATCTATGTGTAGTTCAGCATGAAATAGTTATGTTCTATGAGAGTCATGCTTGACATGTGTACTGCAGAGTTAATAATAGATAGGACTACAACTTTGTCCTATAGTCTACAGACCTACAGACCAACATGCATACTCAAACATATAGGTTGAATGAAATCACGGCATGAAGAGCATGTTGAACTTTCGAAAATCAAAGAGATTATACGAATCACAATCAAGACAAGGGACTTATCTGGAATTTGGATATCCTTCTTTCGTACAAAGAAAAGCAAACACAACACGACAACGTACACCAGTAAGGAGAAGTTGATCACCGGGTTTCTTTGTTTGAAAATTTGACACAGATGGGATCGAGTTTCACCGAAAGATGAGACTGCTACCGGAAAGGACTTCATCTGAAGACAAGATGGGTGTCCATAGCAATTGCTTGGGTGCCAAGAGTATTTCCTCTTCTGTTACCTGTTGGTATCATCGGTAGGAATGTGATTTGCACTCCAAATAACCCGATGCCATTTCAGACCAATAATCTTTCTTTATGAAGCCAGCGGATGCCGATGTCTCATTCCGTCTTCAAACCGGAAGAGTGCTCCCGGATATTGAACTCGACTAAAATGGATTCGAACCTTAATCACTTTCTCTTTCCCGCTCGGTTAAATAGTCACAAGCTTTGGCTAATAAGTTATTTTTCTAATCCATCATTGTACTAATCCTCTGCCACCTCATATATACAACGCGCATTGAACTCCCGATGATTGCGCCTCACTTGCAGGCTTATTCATCCCACATTGATTATTCTTTCCTCTTGGATTTGCTACTCTACGTATATGCCACCAAGAGTCTGCACTTTTTTTTATATGCTTACCGAGCAGTAGCCGATGAATGAGAGCAGCGGGTGCCGATGACTTATTTTGATATCGGACCTGGAAGACTGAACTCTACCAAGATAATGCTGGTTCCCGACGAATCACACTTATCTCGTTAGCAGTTGACTAACGAGCTTGACCCGGGAGAGCTCATGGGGCCGGACCCGTTATATTATAAGAACGGTCCTGGAAGCTAGCTCATAATTCTCCAGTCACCGAGTGATGGAGATGATCCCAGTGAGATACAACTGGCTACACACCCGCGGACTTTGATGAAATCATAATCGAGATTATCGACTATCGCTGAGACTGCCGCACGGGTGTCCATAGCAATTTTTCAGTGGGCACCCAACCGAACACATATGTTTCTTCTGCAGTTGAATGATGCCAGCAGATCGAGTGACCCATTCCAAGTCGATCAAGGCCGATTGCAATCCCTCGGTTGATGGTCAGGTCTGATCCTAACTTCCACATTAACTCCCTCTCCTGATGAATCCGACCAACCGGGAACATGAGCTTGCTTAGCCGGAGCATGGACTCTGCTATCCCGGAGGCGAAGAAACTACCGGTTGCTTACTTCGATACCGGACCTGGCACCGAACTTGACCGAGATAAAGCGGGTTCTCGGTGAACCCGTTTGCACTTGATTGATGAATTTGACCCGAAAGCTCACTTCTCTGGTGGATTTGCCCGGCTGATCAGGCGCCGGCTTGATACCCATCAAGATCTATCGTGATGAAGGCGCTACCGGCTGGTTCCCGACGCATCAATCCTGGCCGGCACCGGATGAGCTTGGCCTAGGAGAGATCATCCCAGCCTGCCAACTTGTTGACCGATCCCAACCCAATGAGAACCACCGGGAAGTGGTAGCCGAGGCTGGCGACGAATCCCTGCATCCCGGGAAGAGTATACTCGGGCCATGCTCTTTTTTTTTTTCCTTCTTGGAGGAGTCTCGGAGATGAAGGGCTCACGGGCGGGTCATCCAATCTCTCGGTGACTTGGGCCTGAGCTCTCCAAGATGGTTGGGCCCGAGTGGCAGTTTGGACCTGGTTGAACAACTTGCTAATCCCGGTGACAGTCTTGGGCTCACCGAGGAGTATGCCAACCCACTAACTAGCTAGCCTTTTGCTGGGCTTGTGCACCTCCTGATGGACCTGTTGCTCTTATGGACTTGAATAAATTGCCTCTCGGAGGCAGACCAACGTGACTTTTCGTAATAATTCCCACAGACGATGCCAAATATTTCTGCATAATCCCGGAGACTATGTAGAATCACGGTGGAACATATAAACAAGAGACACAAGGACATATAGTGGTTCACCATACCATCGGAGGACATGGTTACGTCCACTTAACAATCAACTATCATGACCAAAAGGCCCTTTGGGATCAGGAGAGATATTCCATCCATCAGATCATTTCTACATATGGGGAGCCTTCCTTTTATAACTAAGGAAGGTTTCGTCCTTTTACATGTTTCCAATGTGGGACAAACTATACATAACTATTATCATGGTGTCCTCTTGTGGAGCTTGGATAAGCACCTTCCCGATATAGTACCAATGATCTTTCACCATGGCAAGGCAGCCCGGATGTCGGTCAACCGAAAGTATGTCGGGGGCGGGGCCCTTCGTGGCCGGAAAACGATCTACAAGGTCGTTGCTTATGCTTGCGGTATATATACCAACAACACTATGATTTAATGTCTATAAAAGACATGGGATTATGAATCTGCCCTTATACGAATGATATTTTTCTATAAGTACAGTGTTATATGTAACTGTTACATGGACGAGAGACTTATGACATGTTGTCATTGTATATTACGAGGGCCTTTAAAGACACATTGATAAACCAAATTCCTAAAAGTGAAGTATCAAATTCTCAAAGGATTCAAGTACATGAATGATTCTAATGTAATTCGATCTATGAATACTTGAGAGAGCCTGAAGCTAATTCATGGAATCAAATAGTATAAAGTTAACTCATATATACTCATTCCGTTATAGCTAACGTGATCGAAATTGCCTCAATGAGTACTATGATTGGACTACACAATCGAATTCGAATTATGATCATTATGTTGCTACATATTTATATTCTAACTCTTGAGAAGTTATGAATTACTCAGAGTTCTTGTAGAGTTTATATGAGACGTAACATACATAGCTCTATTGATGTGTATGGCTGGATACGCCATGATGATGTTTCAATGCTTTAATGTCAATTAGCTCATGTTGATTAGCTATTACTTAGTGTATGAATTAGGTCATACGACTTAATAAGGTAAGACCTATTTATAATCGTCTAGCTCTGTTGTTATTACTTTAACTTTACAGGTTTGAAATTTCATGATGAGCCCCTATATGCAAAGCACGCATGGTCTCACTCTAGTGACGGACAAATCAAACCGTTATTTACAGCGCATGAAGTTTGCAACGTTCAGGGGGAGATTCTCATCAGAGGGAGCATCTAGAAGTATGCTACCTAAGACATACTATATGGCTGTCCACGTAACTACTCATTAGTTATGTACTCTGATGTAAACTTTATCTCTATATAAAGAGGCTAATGAGAATGAATGAGTAGATTTTTACCTCCTCCCAACTGTTCTTTCTGTGTTTTCTCTTCTTCTTTTCTTTACTAGTTTGATAGTTCTTCGAGGGATTTTGAGACTTCTGAGTTCTCGGGAGTGATTTTTTCTCTCTGTTGTCGGAAGTCCTCCTCTTGATATGAGAGGGGGTATTTATAGTGTCAACATACCTCCGTTTATGGCATGTAATTAGGCCTTAACATTTGGCCCTTCGGCCCTAGCCCGCCCTAAAACCCGCCCTACCCTGTAGGGCCGAAGCCCTACCCGGCCCTCCGTTAGGGCGGGCCGGCCCTAGCCCTTTTCAATTAGGGTAGGGCAAGGGTCGAGCAAATGAAACCCGGCCCTACCCTACGGCCCGGCCCTATTGAGCCCTTTAGGGTCAAGCCCGGCCCGGCCCTAAAAGCCCTACCCTACCATATAATTTATATTATTTTCTATTTCATATATATGTTACTGGGTCTGCTATATATGGGTGGGTGTATATATATGGGTGGGAGTATAGTTTTTGTGAGTTGGGTGTATAACCCAACCCAAGTCACTCAACGGCCCAATTGCCCAAATAGTATTGTCCACATCCAAGAGAGTGAAGAGACCAAGACAAGTCTAAAAACCTAGCATCCTTTCCAATTTACTTCCGCCGCTCTCTTCTTCTCTAATCTCTATTCCTCTCTGACTCTCTCCCATTCCCCTAAAAAACCCTAATATGGCCTAATTACTCTCCAATTATACTACCCAGTAGTCCATACCCACCTGAGAAACCAATTATACTACTCACCCTATCGCCTTCGGCTCTATTTTGACCCTGTCGTCGTAAGGGGATAGACTGCGTTGCAAGATATGAGCAGAGGTAAATTAATTTAATTACTCTATATGTCTTGTTCTGTTCTTGGAATCTCTTATACTTGGTCATTGAAAAAGCTAATTTGGCCAATTTGTATGGAGTGGGAGTAAAAGGACGACTCAGCAGATGAACAAATCGGTGGTACGTAGAGCCAAAAGGCAGCTAAGAAATAGAGAGGAGGTGGAGAATATTTTGTGTTCGGAGGTTTATATATTTCATATTCAAAACATGTAGATCCATGCCAACATGAAACTTGGTTATCAGGTTAGTTTCTTTCTAGAGCTCAATGGTCTTTTTTGAAACTCTACGAGCAATTATGAGAGACCGAGACAATGGACTAATTTATATTGAGATTTTTTTTTACCGTTGTTCATAGACTCCCAAATTTACAGTTACCGTTACAACCAACAATATGTCCGTTGCAATATTTTTTCTTGTCAGTCCCCTATAAATAAACATAGACGTCAACCTATTTTCATCTTCCAAACATATACACGAATTTTCTTTCCAGTTCTCAACTAGATAAATGACTTGTAAGAGTATTAGTATTTTCAAACCATAATTTTCCCTTGATTACAATCTAGGTCAGTATTTTCAAAATCATAATTCAGCATCCTTACCAAATTTCTTTTGTTTGTGTTATGTTTCAGTGGAAAAGATGGGAGCAGTAACAGACTTGCAAGGATGAGGAGTTGTGTTTTCTGTTCCGTGAGGGTGCCTCTTGTGTTTTGTTATCTAACTTCAAGTAAACTCTAAACCTTTCTCCAAATAGCTTAGTGTAAGTACATGTTGTATGTTGTGCAGTAAGTGTTTTGTTTGCTTAATTTCTATTGTGTGTGGATGAATGAAATGTCTGAGTCAGTAACTAGTCCCATGCATGTTGCTTCCGTAGACCCAAACCCAACACCATCGAGCCAATCAGCCCCACCAATAGCTCCACAATCGGTCTTTAATCCTCCTTTACCTAGAAATCAAACAGAGAAAAAAGAGTCTGTTTGGAGTTTTTTTGAAAAGGTGGATGTTGTTGAAGGTGATGTCACTTTGCTATATGCTAAATGTAGTATTTGCTCTCAGACGTTGGTACGTGGAGGAAAAAATGGCACTAGCCATTTACGTAGGCATTGGGATAGTCATATACATAGTGCATCACCTGATATTAGGACTCAAGCCCAAATAGCTTCAGATTCTAGTGGGAATGTATCAAATTGGTCTGATAGTAAGGATACTACTAGATCAGAGGTAGTTGACTATGTTGTTAGAGCTGAACAGCCATTTACATTCGTAGACACACATGATTTTACGGGGTTGATTAAAAGAGCTTTTGCACCTCAGTACGGAGGTTTATCAGCTTCTACTTGCAAAAGAGATGTGATGAAGCTCTTTGTTGCAAAGAAAAAAGAGTTGCTCAAAACTTTTGAAACTTATGAGGGGAAAATCTGTTTAACTTCTGATTGTTGGTCATCACGTGCTAATATGGGATACATGTCATTAACTGCTCATTTTATTGACAAAAAATGGAATTTGAATAAAAGAATTATTGCTTTTAAAATGATAGAGTACCCACACAATGGTGATTCACTTGCTAATCACATAAATGAAGAGTTGATTTCTTGGCGCATTCATAGGAAAATATTTTCAATATCTTTAGATAATGCGACAAATAATGATGTTCTTGTTGCATTACTCCCTGATTTTCTAATGATTAATTTTGTCCTTAAAAAGTTGTTTCATGTGCGATGTAGTGCTCACATTTTAAATTTGATTGTTCAAGATGGTTGGGTTTGTTATCTAAATCAGTTGAGAAGATCACAAATATAGTTCGTAGCATGAATTCATCAGTTAAGAGGCATGAGTTGTGGGTTAATTGCTGTAATGATTTGAATATGCCAAAGAGGAATATCGATATTGATGTTCCTCATAGGTGGAATTCCACCTATGAGCTGCTGCAATTGGCTGAAAAGTATAAGTATGTTTGAATCGCTATGTTCAGAAACTAAACCAATCTAATCGCCATTCCACCTTAGCACTTCCCACTGATGAAGATTGGTTAATATCTAGCATTGTGTGTCGTTTTTTAAAAGTTTTTGATTCTTCAACAACAAACTTGTGTGGTGTGTATTATCCGACCTCATGTCGTGTTATTCCATGCTTAGTAAGGATCAATAATGCAACTTTTAATAAATATGCTTGCTATCCTATAATTGTTGTTGCGTTGGTTGCCATGAAGTCAAAATTTTCTAAGTATTGGAAAAGTTTTCCTCCTGTATTTTGTCTTGCTGCTGCTTTGGATCCTAGGTACAAGTTTTTTGCAATTGGTCAATGGATGAAAAGTATGGGTCTTGATGAACGGGAAGTTGAATCTGGTGTATGTACTTTAAAGAATCAGTTGTTTGAATTACATGATATGTACAAAGACAATGTAGTGCCTGTGGTTCCAACCTCTAGTATTAACTCAAATTTACCTACATCTTCTGATTCTGTTGTTTTACCTAATGATGAAGATGAGGACTTTGCTGAGGTTGTCTTAAAAAAGGCTAAGACAGCAACTTCTACTTCTAGTGCTTCAAGTTCTGATTTACAATACTATCTTGATATGCCTACTCTTGAAGTTCCTGATGGTTTGGAATTTAACATTCTAGATTGGTGGAGGTCTCATGAAGAAGTGTATCCTGTGCTTTCTTTGACAGCTCGTGACCTGTTATCTGTTCCAGCTTCAACGGTGGCTTCGGAAGCCGCTTTTAGTGCCGGTGGGAGAGTTGTTTCAGAGAAAAGAGCAAGTCTTAGCCCAAGTACAATTCAAGCTCTTATTTGCTTGAAAGATTGGAAGCTAGCAGATGCAAGGCTGCAAGATAAGGAGCAAGATGAGCTCCGAGCTAAAGAGGAAGAAATTGCAAAACGAGCAAGACCTGAATATATGATTGCACTAGAACGTGCTAATGCAAACACGGATGAGGTCGAGCAGATTGCAGATTGAGAAAGTGTGACTGCTTTGTGGATATGGTATGCAAAATAATGGCTGTTATGTTTTATATAAATGTGTACTATGTTAAAATGCTGATAAATGTTGTGACTAATAAATGCTATGTTAAAATGCTTTTCACTACTATGTCATCTTATAGTTGTTTGATATTTCTTTTGCAGGTACATTTTTGGCTCTTGCGTTGTTGATATTAGTAAGAGATGATCAAATATTACAAGATGACAACTTTTTGAGAATTGATGAAAGCTTGATCAGTTTTTGAATGAATACTACTTCAGATTTCAGTATTTCAATTTTTTGTAGCCTTAGTCTCAGTGGCGTATTGAGGTAATAGAATGTTTGAAGTAGAAAACTTGATATTGAGAATGTGAGCTTCAGTTTGTGGGATTTGTAGTTACTGAAACGAACTCATATTCTGAAATATTGGGTTTTAGCAAAGTATGAATGGATTATGATGTATTTAATTTTTTTTTTTCCTACTGTGACTTCAGTGAGTAAAACAAAAGCCCAGCCCGACCCGGCCCAGATCTTTTGGCCCTTGCAGAATGGGCCTTTAGGGCGGGTAAGGGCTTACATATTGAAGCCCCAGCTCGGCCCTACCCGGCCCTAAGCTCTGTTGACTTAGTCAAAGCCCGGCCCGGCCCTACCCTAAGCCCTAAAATTTAGGGTAGGGTCAGCCCTAGCCCGGCCCATGATGAGGCCTACATGTAATGAAAACACCGAATTAATTGTATTTCCTTAACGGTAATAACTAAATCAATCAGTTTTGATTAATTGATTTAATTATTAATTTTAACTTAATTAAATCAATCAGTCTTAATTGATTGATTTAATTACGACCGATAAGGTATAATTGCTTTGGATTAAATGTCCGACTTCCTTTTTTTCGATAAAATTTAATTTGATTGATATCTGATTATCAATCGACATTTAATATTTGATCTTAGTCGGGACTTAAGGTTTTGTTGTCGACCGACCATTCACACGTCGTCACGTGTTATTTCTGACGACTTTTCAACTTTGGCAACTCACGAGCCATGTATGCAATTTGTCGGGTCCACGTGTTGCTTGAATCATTCAACGATTATTATTATTGTTAAATTTTATATGTCTACAATTATTCTTAGTCTTTAAAAAGAGGTGTTGTTGGGTCTAGTTATAACTTTGTTGGGTATATTTAGCAGCACCCATAGTACAATTGCATTCGGCAGTTATTGATTGTTGTTTTTTCAATTCGTAGTTGGTAGTTGTTTATATGGTCTTCGAACTATTAATGTTTTACCGTTTTGATTGTTATAATTTGATCAATGAAATTTCTCCTGCCCATGAAAGTGGTGACCTTTTTATTAAAAAAACTGAGAGGACAAATCCATAATACACCACTACCCCGTATATAATTGAAGGTGCAGTGTGCACTCTCAATCTTCTAGGGCTAGGCACTTAGTATCAGAATCCCGATCCCATACCGGTCTCGTCCCGAAAGTTAGCGGGACGGGACGGGATAGGTTTTGAAAATGACAATCCCGTTCTATCCCGTCCCATTATGGTAGTGTTGAAATGGGACGGGACGAGATTGAGACTATCCCGAAAAATCTCATCCCGTCCCGTAATATTAGAATACCTGATTTTAATCATTTTATATACAAAACCATCCCCCCACTGCAACACACACATGCTCTTCTCCTCTCTCCCACGCAGATCCACCCAAAAACAAAACAAAAAAACATACAGAAACCCCCCAACCAAAAAAGAAATGTTTCGCCGGTAAAGAAATGAGGGACCACCACCACCACCACCACCACCCGCGTCTCCACCACCTCAAATCGACGCCACAGCTCCTCCGACAAGCCTTCTCCTTCTCCGCCTCCAACCTCCTCACCTTCCTCTTCCTCTCCCTCCTCATCTTCTCCTTCTGCACCGTCGTCGAAAATGGCACCCACCTCCTCACCGCCTTCATCGACCGCGACCCCTCCCTCAAGTCCCTCCTCTCCCGCCTCGACCTCGTCGCCTCCCGATCTTCCCCCACCCCCGCAGACTCCTCCTCCTCTCCCGCCTCGACCTCGCCGCCTCGACCTCGCCGCCTCCTGATTCCCCCACCCCCACAAACTCCTCCTCCTCTCCCGCCACGATCTCGCCGCCACCGCCCCTTCCTCCACCTCACCCGCATTGGAACCCTCGACGACGATTCCCGCTCCGGCGACAACCTCTTCGGCTCCTACCGCAAAGCCCCCATCTTCATCTTTTCCCACTTCTCCTCCTCCTTCTCCCACTTCTTCTATGCCGAAATTGATGACAAAGATGAAAAATATAATAATTCAGAGATGAATATTATGATTATTTTCAGATATATTTTTTTTTTTGCTAAAGATTAATTTTTCAGGGATTCCGATCCGATCTAGTCCCGTCCCGATTTCAAACGAAATCACGACATACGGGACCGTCCCATTCTTTTATTTTCGAGACGGGACCGGCCCATCCCGTCCCGTGTCCAGCCCTACAGTCTTCTTCTTCATCGTCTTCACTTTCAGTTCACTTGGTTACTCTCACCCCAAACCCACCCATCTCTTCTTTTCCAGTCATATTTACTCGCATCTATCTCCAGAAAGTTACAAACTCACATTTGAATGTTGCTCTTCATCTCAGGTTTGTGGGATTCGAACTTGAAATTCACCCTGAGAATTGTATTTGAGAAAATTACAAATCAATACTAGTACCCATTGCTGTTTTGATATATGCAATCATTTGAATGATGTTGTTTTTGTTGAAAGTTGAAAAATGAAGATGCTGTTCATTTCTTATGCATATGCTTATCAAATTGATTATGTTCATATTGAGCAGAGTGGTGAAGTAGAATGAGGCCAATGATGAGTATAGGCAGATGAGTAGGTGTGGGTGTCTCAGGTCCTTGATGGTCACTCTAAACCAATGCCACAAACCCATGTTCTTGCATCGCTACCGCCTTGATTTCAGAACCAAACCCACTTCAGTTATCAATCTTGGCAAGGTAATCACTCTTTCTTTCGTAATGGGAGGGAATGAATAGAGTTTGTCTTTTGATTTTGTTTTCGGTTTTCTTGTTTGTTGTTTTGATTTATTGATTATCTGCAGCACTTTCGTGGGAGTGTGATTAGTTTGAGCTTGGCGGAGTATAGTAATGCAGCCAATGCCCATGTCCTGGATGAGGATATAAATCATCAAAATGAAGGTGGTCCAAAGGGGATTGATTTATTGCATTCTATGGAATCACGTTGCATTCGTGCTAATTCTCAGACATATATTTGGCTTTTGAAAGGGTGCTTGAGTTCTGGGTCTCTGTTAGAGGCTAGGAATCTTCACTCTAGAGTATTGAAGTGGGGTTTTGGTGGAGATATTGAAATAAGTAACTTGTTTGTTGGTGTTTACCTTGCAAATGGTGATGCATGCAGCGCAGTTAAGGTTTTTGATGATCTACCATATAGAAGTTTATTTTCATGGAATTACATAATTCATGGGTTTCTTGCAAAGAAGTTGACTGGTCAAGTATTAGGTTTCTTTTCGCGAATGATGGCAGAAAATGTGCATCCTGATGAGGCTACCTTTGCAGGAGTTTTAAGGGCATGTGGTGGTGGTAATGCCAGTATTCAATATGTGGAACAGATTCATGCAAGGATTATCCGTCATGGTTTTGGTACTAGATTACTTGTATGTAATCCTTTGATCGATTTGTATGCCAAGAACGGCTCTGTGGATTCTGCTAAAAAAGTCTTTGATAGATTGTGTTTTAGGGATAGTGTTTCCTGGGTGGCTATAATTTCTGGCTTATCTCGGAATGGACTCGAAGAAGAAGCTGTTCTCTTGTTCATCCAGATGCATACTTCAGGAATTTTCCCAACTCCTTATGTTTTCTCGAGCGTGATTAGTGCCTGTGCAAAAATAGAGTTATTTGAGCTGGGTGAGCAGCTGCAATGCCTTGTTCTCAAGGGAGGCTTTTCTTTTGAAACATACGTATGCAATGCTCTGGTAACATTATATTCCCGTTCAGGGAACTTCATATCTGCTGAACAAGTTTTCAATACAATGTGGTACAGGGATGGTGTATCATATAACTCATTGATATCTGGGTTAGCTCAGTGTGGATTTAGTGATAGAGCTTTGGAATTGTTCAAGAAAATGCAGAGTGAATGTATGGAACCTGACTGTGTAACAATTGCTAGTCTTTTGAGTGCCTGTGCATCACTTGGTTATCTGTATAAGGGGAAACAACTGCACTCATATGCAGTTAAAGCAGGAATGTCATCAGATATTATCCTCGAAGGGGCTCTGCTTGATCTTTATGTGAAATGCTCAGATTTGCAGACTGCCTATGAATTTTTTCTTACAACAGGGACAGAAAATGTTGTCCTGTGGAATGTGATGCTAGTTGCTTATGGGCAGCTAGATGACCTGCAAGAGTCGTTTCATATTTTTAAACAAATGCATGTTGAGGGTATGATTCCTAATCAATATACTTACCCAAGTATTCTGAGAACCTGCACTTCTGTTGGAGCTCTTAATTTAGGAGAACAAGTTCATACTCAAGCCATAAAAACTGGTTTTCAGTTTAATGCATATGTCTGTAGCGTGCTCATTGATATGTATGCTAAGCATGGAAAACTGGATACTGCCCTTGGAATACTCAGTAGACTCACTGAAGATGATGCTGTCCCATGGACAGCTATGATTGCAGGGTATGCACAGCATGATTTGTTTGCTGAAGCTCTTTTACTTTTCAAAGAAATGCTAAACCGAGGAATTCGATCTGACACCATAGTTTTGTCAAGTGCAATTAGTTCATGTGCTGGAATTCAAGCACTCAATCAGGGTAGACAGATTCATGCTCAGTCATGCATCTCTGGTTATTCGAATGATCTTTCTGTTGGCAATGCACTTGTTACCCTTTATGCTAGATGTGGTAGAATATGGGAAGCCTACCAAACATTTGAGAAAATTGATACAAAAGATAAGATATCATGGAATGGATTGATATCAGGGTTTGGACAGAGTGGGTACTGTGAGGAAGCACTGCAGGTATTTTCTCAGATGCATCGAGCTGGAGTAGAAGCTAATTTGTTCACATTTGGCTCTGCAGTCAGCGCTGCTGCTAATTTAGCAAATATAAAACAAGGAGAGCAGATTCATGCCTTGGTGATAAAAACTGGGAACAATTCAGAAGCTGAGGTTTCCAATGCTTTGATCACATTATACTCAAAGTGTGGCAGCGTTGATGATGCGAAGAGAGAGTTTATTGAAATGCCTGTTAAAAATGAGATTTCTTGGAATGCCATGATCACTGGCTATTCTCAGCATGGGCATGGTATTGAAGCACTACATCTATTTGAGCAGATGAAACAACTTGGTGTGGTGCCAAGCCATGTCACATTTGTGGGAGTACTTTCAGCTTGTAGCCATGTAGGCTTGGTAAGTGAAGGGCTTGCATACTTTGAATCCATGAGCAAAGAGCATGGACTAGTTCCTAAGCCTGAGCATTATGCTTGTGTTGTGGATCTTCTTAGTCGAGCTGGTTCTTTGAACTGTGCAAGAAAATTCATAACCGAGATGCCAATAAAACCAGATTCAACAATTTGGAGGACTCTCTTAAGTGCTTGTATAGCTAAGAAGAACATGGAAATTGGGGAGGTTGCTGCCCGCCATCTTCTAGAACTAGAACCTGAAGACTCAGCAACTTATGTTCTCATATCAAACATGTATGCAGTGGCTGGAATGTGGGGTTATCGGGATCAGGCAAGGCAATTAATGAAGGAAAGGGGTGTGAAGAAAGAGCCTGGCCGCAGTTGGATTGAGGTAAAGAATTCTGTTCATGCATTCTATGTTGGTGACCGGCTGCATCCACTTGCCAATAAGATATATGAATTCTTAGGGGATTTGAATGAGCGGGCAGCCGAAATTGGCTATGTGGAGGACCGTAACAACCTTTGGAATGACATGGAACAACAGCATAAAGATCCAACAGTGTACATTCATAGTGAGAAACTGGCAATTACTTTTGGCCTGATTAGCCTATCTAGTACGATTCCGATACGTGTAATTAAGAATCTTCGTGTTTGCAATGATTGCCATAATTGGATCAAGCATACGTCAAAGATCTCAAAAAGAACTATCATAGTACGAGATGCTTATCGATTTCATCATTTCAAAGATGGAGTTTGCTCCTGTAAAGATTACTGGTAAGAATGTTGAAAAGGTTAGTTAAAAGAAGTCTCGACAATGGTCATTTGGAATCACTTCATTGTATAGGCTTGTGGCCCCTATTTGACTTTCCTTTTATAGAAGACCATGGACACCGGTATAAATTCTAACTGTCATTTTTTTAATGCTTTTCTGTACAGAATTCTAGGGACTTTGTCAACTAGTTACCTTATTTAATCTATCTTAAATAGGAAATTCTTCTTAAACTTGGGGTTTCCTAATGTGTGTAATGGCTATGTTGCTCATTATCATATTGATCCTCTATCAGATTTGAGTCTTATCAATTCAAGCTACCATGGTAAGACTCAGGTTCTGATATGTAAATTTTGATTTAATAAGGATTATTCACTTCTGTGCTTTTATATGTTTGAAAATAGTGATGATCAAGTATATTTATTGAACTGTGCATACTATTGTGGACTTGGAACTCATCCTGACAGCCCTGACTGCAGTTTGGAACTTTGAAGTTGTCATCTGATCTATTTGTTAGCTTTAAAGTTCTGCCAACATATTGATACGCTCTCTGTCATAGTTATAAGGATTCGGAATGTAATGCAGATACTCCGTCCCATTTGTTGATTCCATGCAGATTAGGTGGATGAGGGGAGACCTTGAGGTCCTTATAGGGTCCAAATGGCAAACATGTAGTGCATCATGCTCAGTCAGGAATGATTACTCCTTTTCTTCAAGGTGTGGTGTCAAACCTGTCTTCAGAGTCCTATCATTATTATTCAGTTGAGGTACAGTTTTCATGCTTATAATTGAAATAAAATAAAATGGAAATACAGAGAGTTTTGTATTATCCAGTTTTCATGGATTTTCTCTGTTATGCTGTGCCAGCCTGGGGTTCTTGGCTGCAACCTAATGTTTAGGAATGCATAATGCAAAAGAAATGCTCCCTAAGAACACTGGTTGGTCCTTAATTTCAAGAGAATTAGATGGTTAACGCTGTCATGATATTGTTGCATATCAGATAGTAACTATATTAGTCATAGTATGACTTCACTCATCTCCTCTAGTACATTGTTTCACTTTGGTTCTAAGTTCTTCTTTGACATATATCTTCTATAGGGGTGAACTTAGAGTTTCTTAACCTCACCGCATGATATCATCATTATATCCTCAAAAAACATGCATCAGTTTTAACTTTTAAACCAAAAATCATCATCATCGTTATTTTATACTTCTGCCTCCGCAGTGAACTAGTTATTGTTATTTCATAAAAATCTTGTGTTGATGCAGGACAAGACTGTTAATACAATTCGGTCAATTCCACATCCTTTGGAAAAGACAGAACATGCATGGGAATAGGAACTCAACTATAATATCATGAGGTTTCTCTTTCTGATTGTGAAACTGTTGTCTCCCTACTTATAATTTCAAACAAGAGGTTCTGTATTTACATTCCAAATAGCATGTTAGAAGTGATTAGGTACCATGATGGGAGCAGACAATGAGCCAGACCATTCCTACTAACCACCGTGTTGTTTTCACCAATCATTTGATTGTACCAGAAAGATTGATCTATCCTCAAACTCCCACCCTAGAGTTTAATTAACGGCACACTGCTTATATCTTTAGCTTTGCCATGGTTTCAGACTAGATTTTGTGGTCATTGCTTGGCATTACTGCAGTGGACTTGTTACAACTTTGATTAGACACTGTCCAGACCTTTGCTGAGTGAATAGGATCCCAACATTCAGATTTTCATCTCATCAGATAAACCATTTATAGTGCTTCAGAATAGTATGCAGTGTATTTGTGTTAAGTTCATTAATATTGATCTACACAATGTCTCAAAGTATAAGTAATTGGAAGAATTGGAAGTGAACCAGTTGTCCAGTTCTCCTAATGCAATGACCTAGTTCTTTAGACGTAAAATAAGTCTTTGCCTGTAGAACATACCTCGTGGTCTCTACTTCCACATAGAGCAAATGGTTACTGTTCTGACAATGATTCAGACCAGTTACTCTGGTGATCATGTTTCTTTCGCTTTGCCTCTAAGATCTGTTTTATTTGTACTCTTAAAGTTTGGTATGTTGGCATTCTGGATTCACGTTGCTTTTTAATTGATAATCACGATCCATTTCCATCATCATTATCTTCTAGAACTGGAACCCGGATACTCTCGGCAACTTACTTTCTCCTATCAAATATGTATGCAGCGGTAGGGTTTTGAGGGATCAGTCAAGGCAACTTAGGAAGGAAACATGTACGAAGAAAGAGCCCGGCTGCATTCGGATTTGAGGTCAAGAATTCAGAATTCAGTATTTCCGTTCCAAGTCGGCGAACAACCACATTCACTGTACATGAATTATTTGCGGATGAGCATCTGAAGTTGGTTGTGTTCAGGACCAGACAACCTTTGGAAGGAAACAGAACAAACAATTGCCTTCCTTGGAAAGATCTCAGATGGCACTATGCTGATACTTTTCATAATTTCAAAGGTGGTGTAAAGATGACTGGTAATATCTCTAATCAGCACCGTCACAAAATACAATGTGCTTCATATGTTTGTTATTCCTGTAATGACGACAACGTAGTCTTGTCTGTGCCATAATAACTTTATCATTATTAGTATTTTGATGAGAATTTCGGCTCAAGCAGGACATAATTACAGCCGCTTTGTTTAGTTAGTATGGGCTTACTTGTGGTTGAGCCTTAATTCAAGTTCGATCCCGTTGTAAGCAGTCGAGCCTTAATTCAAGTTGGATCCTGTTGTAAGCAGTCGTGCAATTTGTAAATCTCTTGTGGACAATTTATACATGCAGACTGTCGTGACAGGTACGTCTCACGTCAGCGATTCGGGGCTGAGGTTGTAGGTCTGCCAGGCGCGGTGGTGCAGATTTTTTGTAACAAAAGAAGGGTAGATGTGTCAATTTGACTAAACCGGCAGCAGATATTCTGAGAGGGAAGTGAAACACATTTGCAAAAACATGTGGCACAGCGTATTTGCGTGGACTCCTTTTATTTCCATTTTCTGCTTCATACTCAAAATGACAGAAGAAAAAGTAAGCATTTGATCATGGCACGCTTAGCTGCACAAGCCAATGTGAAGTCGCTCTTCAATGGTGAAGGAGTCCCAAGTACCGGATCCGGGTCGGACGCAAAAGACCCATTTAGCTGCATGTTCACTTTCTCATCCTTGAAGCCCCAGAAGCGCAGGCTCACCTCATTTGACTCCACCAGGATTTACTCTTCGTCTTCTGCTTCGAACAAGACCAAGCGCCTCAATGCCGAGGTTCGTTTGTTTTTCGGGGACGAGGTGGCTGACAAGAAGGGTGGACTTGGTGATAGTGAATATGATGATGTTGATGATGATCATGAGTTTGAGAGGGATGACCTGTCCTGTTTCAGAGGTCTGGTTTTGGATATCTCGTACAGGTCGGTGATCAGGATTACCCCACTTGTTCTGTTTGGTGTTTTTTTTTTTTTTTTTTTTTGCTGGTTTTTGATACCATGATTGTTGGTTCATGTGGTGGAGTAAAATTGTGTCTTAAATGGAACATCTAGTGTTACAGTTCAACTGAGGATATTGCAGGAGTTAAAAGTAATGTGTCTTCTTTCTTGATTTGTGAACTGGGTATGTTTGGTTTTCATGCTTTCAGTTAAAAAAAGAATGACAATTTGGCATTATAGAGAACAATGGGACTAATGGGAGTCAACATTTTCGCCAAACCAGTTGTCTAGCCTTGTGATCAAATAATCAAATGGAGTAAGCGTGTTTAAATTAGGTCGTTTCGAAAAGAAGTGAAGTTGATGGATCTATTATGAGAATTTGACTATTGGACAAGTATAGTAGTGATACTTCATTTTTCTCTATTTCATTTTCTTATCTAGCTGATAATGCTGATCTGAAAACATGAGGTATGTTATATGATTCTTAGTTTCTTACTATCCAGTAATCATTTGGTGGTCTTGTAACAAGTATATCTGTACAATTGGTAGTGTTTTTTTTTTTTTTTCCTAGTTATCCCAAGGGTGTAGTTTCATGGAGGACCATACAGTTACACAATTTGCATCTGATTTTCCTAGTACTTTGAGTTGTGAGGGAAAACCAGGAGCAGTTTTTTATTTATTTATTTATTTTTTTACTTTTGTGGGAATTTCAAATCATGAGCAGTTTTTTTTTGGATGCTACGTTCTTGAGTATTCTTCCCCATCTTTCCTTTGAACTATTTTAAGTCACTTAAAATTTGCTAGCTCGTATTAATTACCACACTGTTTCTTCTGCTATTTTATCCACATGCTTCTTTTCTTTTCTCTTCATAATTTTGTTTGGTGTACTGTGCCAGGCCAATTAATGTGGTCTGCTGGAAACGTGCTATTTGTTTGGAATTCATGGATAAGGTGGGATTTCCGTGTCTCACTTACTCATTTTAGATACTCTTAAAATCCTAAAGCACCTGAAAAGGCTAATGTTATGTGTAGAAATTAGTTGTAATGTCAACTACAGTAAAATTGTAAAAACATATCATAAACCTCAAAACTATAATTACCTGGAGGGGTTATAACTCAGAAGTTATGGTTGTATCATGCCTTTCTGAAATACCTGTTTAATTGGGTTCAATTATTCTGTTGTACAAGGCGGATGTTCTAGAATACTATGATCAGACTGTTAATTCCCCAAGCGGATCCTTCTACATACCGGCTGTTTTAAGGGTACGTATCATGATTTTTACGATGGTTTTTCTTGACATTGACATCTTCCTGGATCCTTAATTTTTAGTAGTTTTATACTGTACCCTGTTCTCTCTAACCACAGTCTTCACTTATCCATTTAGTCCACTTGGACTGATGACATTAAAATTTTGTTCTAGGTTCCCCATCTACTGCAGGTTGTCAAGAGAAGAAGAATTAAGTGCAATCTCAGTCGTAAAAATATACTTTGTCGGGACAGTTTCACTTGTCAGTAAGTATATTACCCTTTAGTTAAAAATATTTGTGCCTACGTTGATTGTGTACCCTGTTATAAGATGGGAGCAGGTTAAGTACTTGCATCTCAGGGAAAATTAGTAAACAAGCAGCTTATTGTAGCTCATAAAGTCTCGTGTGGTCATACGGAACACCTGGGACTGAACTTCACCTTTTCCAGGGGTGGGAATTTAGGTGGAATTGAGAGGTTATTTCTATGTAGCCACCAGAAAACTAAAAAGACATAAGAAAACTGTAAAAACAGCATAAATGATGTCAAGGATGCTAGCTATAGCAAGCGAGATTTGCTTTATGATGTGAAAACTTGAATGTTAAGAGTTTTAAACTTCTGAAAATAGCTTACAAAAGAACAGCACACAACATCTCATGACAATATAGGTCTTTTCGATTATGTTCACACAGTGGGCATTTTCCTGTTGTTTATTGTGGCGGTATAGGTTGGTCAGCACGTTCATGAGGACTCTGACTCGCAAGGCATAGGGTTACTTTCTGAAGGATATTATAAGGTAGTTGATTGAATAACAGTGGAGAGCATATGCAGAGAACCTGGTTGATAAATGCCTTCATAGTTATGATGGAAATGAGCATGATTCTCAAGGTAATAGGATTGAGGGAATAGCCAAACATTTTTCAATGAAGAAGGGTCCATTGAGTTTTAAAGATGATGGATAGATCAATGTATGTATGGAAGCATTGTTGCTAAATACTTTCCCTTGAGGTAGTCAGCACAACAGTATCTATGAACCAGTGAACATCTGCAGCTACTGTTTTTTCTCTTTAGAGATATAGACGATCTAAACAATATTATAATTTAATAATACGCATATGAATAGTACATTGGTGAATGGTGTTTATACTGTTGATAGTTGGACAAATTTATGCAATACATTTCTGAATTGCTTTCAAGTCATCTGCTTTCCACATAATGTATTCTGCATTCGAATTTGCAAGTGTCTTCAGACTGTTGATACTTGGACAGAGGAATGCAATACATTTTTGAATTGCTTTTAAATGAAATCTTCTTTTTAGATAATGAATTCTATTAGTTTTATATTGGACTCTAAGGTTCCAATAAAGGCCAAGCTATTAGGCTGTATGGTTGATGGCTCTTGGTGAGGTGAAACTTGTGACATGCTTCAAAGAAGATTGCATGCTTGCTATGTCGCATGAAATTGAAGGGAGAGAGCTTCTTTGTGTATCGTGAAGCTGCTTTACTTACTAGGCATGACCTATTTAGGGAGGATGGGGGAATTGGGGGACTCTAGGAGCAAGTCCTGCTCAACCAACCAACTCCCTTAAAGGACTTCTAATAAAATTGGAACCAAACTTTAGATTTGTTTTGTGTGCATTTTCACAATGCAATCATCAACAAACAGATTGAAACCATAAATGGACATTCGCTACTGGTTTAACAGTGAATACACCTAGATAACTGATTGGAACCTTCACTGTTGTAAGACAGGAAGTCCATAGCTTAGATTCAGTGATCTGTTAAATAGGCGGTCACCAATAAAGAAACTTCATTAGCCATGAAGTTCTGAATATACATTCAGATTTTCAATACTTATTTTTTATGTCTTTTGTGGACAGGTACTGTTCTTCACGTGAAAACTTGACTATTGACCATGTTATACCAATTGCACGAGGTGGAGAATGGAAGTGGGATAATCTGGTAAGAGTGTAAAACAACCAATTACATTTAAGATTAAATCTTTGATGTATTAATGGTTACCTCATGCATCATGGTTTAGGGTACTGTGCCAGACAAAAATACTTGTTTTGATCAACTTATATAACAAAGTCCCCATGATCCTTCAGATAAAAAAGCAATCTTAGTGGGATCCTCTTGTCCATCTGCTTCTGTTAAAATGGATGCTTCTTAAGCTCTGAACTAGATTTTTTGGTTTTCTTTTCTCCTCCCAACTCTGAATCCCCTAATTTGGAAAGGTGGTTAAGTTGTAAATTTATGGTCATTAGATTAAGCATTAAAAATACGATGTCTACTTAGGGAAGTTGTAAATTTATTCCAACTTGTTGCTCAACTGTCACTAACATAAATTATGAATCTGGGATGGCACATTAAAATATAACGAGGAACATGAAAAAGTTCAGTAAGACAGATTCCAACCGAGTATTAGTTCAGTTAAGAGATAGAATTCCCACTTGGGTATGGTGCCTGAATTTTTTTCCCATTGTTCAGCTATGTTAAGACTATGTTCTACATCAGATGTGATAGGGAAAAAGAATTGGATGGTGTAAACATGCGTTATGTTTCAAATTCCCTTCTCTGGAAGATCAATTTTCAAAGAGATGTTTTGCAATACAATATGGGTTATGAAATATGGTAAATTGGATTCTCAAGAAAACCAAGTCTAATAGATTTGGTTCCTATGAAAATAGCATTCTCTGCAAATACTTGCTTAATGGTTTTTGATAATGCAGTTTTCCTGTTAATATAATAGGTTACTGCATGTGCAAAATGCAACTCAAAAAAAGGGCAGAAGACAGTGGAGGAAGCATGTATGAAGCTGATGAAAATTCCCAAGGTATGTAACATATGCTAATAACTAATGATCAGAAACAAAGAAGACGATATGTTATTCTCCCTCTCTAATCACTATTGACACAATGCCATACACTTGATCTTTGCAGGCTCCAAAAGACTATGACATACTTGCCATACCCCTAACAAATGCAGCAGTAAGAATGCTGAGAATGAGAAAGGGAACTCCAGAAGAGTGGCTCCAATACCTATCAAACTCTTCTTCAATGCCATGACATCAATAGATTGTTTTCTCCCTGTACATATGTGCTTGCTCACTCTTGATGCTGAAGTCTCCTAAAAGCACTTCAGCATTCCATTGATGGCATTGCCTAATGAATAGTAAAACATTATGTATAGTAATTGCATGTCTGACTTTGTATTAACAGCCATCATACTATTCGGGTATAGTAACTTGCTGCATCTTGTTGATGAAGGCATTAAAAGTTGTACATTTGCAGATATTTCTCTCTTTTTGTTTGTTGATATACCGAATTTGATGCAAGAGGGAAGAATAGCTGCCTTGTATGAATCAAAGATTTCTGGTCCAAAGGATTAATACAACTAAAGTAGATAAGTTAATGAGCTCCTAATATCATATGCGTTCTTAAGATTGAAACTCTAAGTTCTTTTGGGCTCGTATCAGGTTGGGATCTTGGAGGTGTGATTCCCCATAATCATCTTTTACCAATTTCAGTATGTATTTCTCTACCTTTGATATCAGCAAGCACAAAATTATTATTCCTTAACCAGTTGGCCACACCATGGAAACAATAACATTTGCATATAGGTTTCTATTGATCTGTAAGACATTAGGCGTGCTTACTGAATTAGGGAACTTCTTATTTTATTTTTTTTGAAAGAGAGGTCATCCATTAATAAAGCTTAGCAAACAGTACAATAATGACTTGCCCAAAAGGCCGTCAGAAAAAGTCATCATGCAGAATAACTATCTTAGTACGCTCCTCACATAAACGTACTAAAACACTCACTCTAAGTACATTCACCTTCTACGAAGATAAAACCAAAAACAAGAAGATTAAAAACTCCGAAGTGTAATAAATTGTAACATCAGAATTCTTATCTTCTATGTTGGTCTCCCGATCAAAATAAAGCGGGTACTATAGCAAAAGTGGAATTCACCCCTTTTGCTATCCTTAGCCATCTCCACTGCAACAGCTTTAGCCAAACAACCAATCTCAAAAGCCAAGGCCCAACAGAGAGAAACCCTAGCTGATCCAACCCAGGCCCAAACCAGCCCAAACCCTAGACGAGCCAAGAAGGAGACCAAAGTAGCCGCCTTCTCCTCATCTTTGCCGCTGCCACCGCAATCAAGCCACACCGCCGGCTTACCCACCCCTTGAAACAAAGACCATAAGCGGCATCCATACCAGCCCTGTCCACAGCCGCCACTAAACCACCACCCTTCCCTCCGATATCGCAAAGAAGGAGAAGATCTAATCCATGGTCAACAACATCAGCTTGTCCACCGTCGTGCACAAAGACCCCCGCCATCGATCCAAAGCCATGGCTACCCAACATCAGATCTGGGTTTGTTAACCCACCATTAACACTCACAGTAAGAGGAATACGGCCAGAGCCTTGGTTTAGGAGATGTCGTCGAGCTAACCCGCCGTCACCACCACAAGTTGAACGAGAGAGAGGAGGAAAAGCTCCCCATATATACAATCGAATGTGCAAAGTCACCGTCAATCGAGACTGAGCAGCGCCGAGAAAACTCTCTTGCGAGAGGCAGAGAGGAGAACATGTCTCCTAGGGTTTTTTTTGCTCAGAAAGTAATTAGGGAACTTCTTATATTAGACTCTCAAAAAATTAAGGCAGAACCAAACCGAAACGGTTCATTCGAGTCATCTTTTTTTTTTTTGTCAGAATAATTCGAGTCATCTAGATAGACTAGATGCATATCTATGAATTACACTACATGCCAAACCTCAGCAACCAGAGACACGTTTCGTTTCGGGTCAGAGTTATGTAAAACGAAAGTTCTGAAAGTACATCATCACATTCAGATATGAGACCTTGTTACACGACCCTTAAAACAAAATTTTCGAACCAGAGCTGCACTAAAAGACTACCATTATTCCATCTTTATGTGCTTTCACATTATTACTTCCAGATAAGAGCCTACTATAATGGCAAATATGAAATCATCTAGAAATTAAAAACTCTGCAACATACCTACGTATGGTTGGTTCAAAAGGAACATGAGGCGTAATACATATTAATATATAGATTTATTTTATCCTGATTCTTAAAAGGTTATGACAATATTTGTACCACCTCCGAGGGGTTAAACCATAGAGCCTTAACACTACGCCAACAAGAAACCGACACGTCTGAAAGAAGGACGTCCTGATAACCCGCTAACTTAGAACCAAGACATTTTTTAAATTTATTTTGTTTCACAACCAAGTTATAAAAACATTTTTAGTTTTCACGAAAACATAGCAGAGTTAGCAAACGGAAGATGATACTTAAAGCGCCAACATTCAAATAGCGTGATTTCCTTAAGGCATCTCAGACATAAGAAGCACAACGACAACTTAGCAAACAAACACACAAGTGCAAGGTTGAAGTGAAACGAGGAAGCGAACTCGATATAAAACAAAGGAGTCACTCGATACAAATCCTAAAAGGAACAATGTTGTTGTTCTATAATGGTAAACTTTACAAGACTAGAATGATCGGAGTAAGAAATCACACAAATCTTTCCCAATTATTAATCAATACACATAAACGTCATGACTCCAAATAGAAAAGATACAACCAAAACTTTGAGAGAGAGCTAATAAAATAAATAACATCACACATTATAGTATTAAAGCACAAATGATGAAATTAAAAGCAACACACATTATAGCACATAATACATGAATTGTCTATTACTACATCACACTACGCATTCAATAGGACATGTACGGAAAACTATATATTACATCTTTGTTTCTGGTTATGCGCAAAAACTTCCAAAAACTGCTTTCGTTTATTAAAAATAGTTGTGACCACACTTGAGTATGATTATGAGTTTTCCACACACACAAAAACCGCCTGCAGACTCCAGGCAGTCAACTGGCTGGTCTAAATAAATAAAAGCAGTTACATTAGTTGACTTACAACATACATATTAGTTCAGAAAAATTCACAAAATAAAGAGAACATGTGTGATTGATGTTTTGGTTGGCAATGAAAAAAAGTTATGTATATGTTTTTTGTCTAAAGTTGTAGACCAATTGAACTGACTGATAAACGCACAAAGTGTTATGTCATGATATTAACGTATTTCTTACCCTATTTAGTTATGTTATTTCCTTAATAATACTATTTATGACATGTTTTGTGATTGTAGAGGCAATGAGAGCATAAATTGAGAAACTAAGGCTGAATCGCGGAAATATAAGAAAAATGCAGAAAAAAGGCAAATAAGCCTTTCTTGACGTCAAAAAGGAGAAATTCAAGGAAAAAATTCATCATGAGTTGTCATCCAACATTTGAGGAATTAAATAATTCAAGGAAGGAAAGAGAAGCAAATTTGGATTCCAAGTCCAAAAAGGAAGGGAAAAAAGTCAAACATGTCACCTAGTCCCACATCATTTTGAAAGAAGAAATAAATTTAGATTCCAAGTCTGAAAAGGAGGGGGAAAGTCAAATGTATTCACCTAGTCCCACATCATTTTAGAAGAGAAGTTCCACCAAGATATTCACTATATAAAGACAGTCTTCGGTACTTCTCAAATCATCATTCATTCACACAAAAGTCAGGAAAACATATAGCTCTGCAAAGCAGCCTCTCCATTTCCTCTGCTGAGTTTCTTCCTCCCTTGCCAAAGCCTTGTCAAAAGTTCCACAAGAGCAGCGACTTTGGAACTTTGAAGCTTTGAAGCCGGAGCACTTTCTAGACGTCTACAAGCTTCTTGAAGACTAATAAAAGTGTAATCATACCTCTGTAGAGCAGCGACTTTGGAACTTTGAAGCTTTGAAGCCGGAGCACTTTCTAGACGTCTACAAGCTTCTTGAAGACTAATAAAAGTGTAATCATACCTCTGTTTTGTTTAGTTTTCCTTTATAATTTTCAAAAATATGTTTTCGGTTTTCAAATATTGGATTTGGATGTTGTTTCGATGGTTATGTTGTTAGTAAATTCAGAATTTCAGTAAAGCATGTTAAAGTTTCGTTCATGATATTTTTAGCATTCTGATCTTGTCAATTCATAGGTTATAAAGTATGTGTTGTTGTTTGATATACCATATGTTAGAATGCATGTTAACTAATGCCATGATTTATGCTAAGCCTCGTGGGTAAGTGTAGATCTCTAGTGGTGGAAGTTGTATCACATATATGGCTGAATACGTATACTATGCAATTCCCTGTTGTGACTTTCATAATATAATTGTGTTCAATCTCGTTCTATAGATTCTAAGGACTCATATTAAGTGTAGACAAATATGCATGAGATGTCCTAGTTCTAGACGTTCTGTGCTAGGGATAAGTAAGTAGAACTATAAAATGCATGACCTCGTAGGTTTGTGTTTTGAGATTATTTCTAGTTCTTTGAATTGGCATGTTATCGGATTGCTAAGGTTGAAACGTGATCTTTGATGTGTGGTCAAAATCTGAGTTTCTCTCTGATGGATGTGTTGAATGAATCGATCACTTATATATATTAGTTTAGCTTTTATCTTTATCTTTTAGTAAGAATGTTAGAATCAAACTCTCAACCCCCCCCCCCCTTTTATATTGTGTATCATGTGTATATTTGTAAATAAATACTTGTAAATAATTTTTTTTGTTACTTACTGACTTTTTACATGACCATTGTTACAGGATCACTCTTAGTCCCTAGATTGATCGAACTTTATTTGTCTTATACTACGATTGTCAAAAAAAGGTTCTTAATTGTCGCACGCCCAGTAACGAGCACGTCACTAACCATATGTAGCAGAGCTTTTAATTTTTGGATCATCAGTTTATCTTAAAAGTAAAGACTAAAAAGTGACTAATCATCAGTTTATCTTAGAAATAAAACTGACTCTTAGAAGCAAAACTGACGTAAAATATCAGTTTATCAAACTTTGGAGTTTTACGTAAATTTCTAAATTTTTTTCTTGATTTTCATTTTTTTTTCAACATATTAGTGTTGTTAAATTAGGGGAGCTGAAATTCACACTCCCAAAAATACAATCCACACTCCCTTTGAATTTTTATTAATTCTTCCTCTCTACTATGTTCTTACTTCCAAAAATGCCCTCAAGTTTTTCTTTTTCTTTCCGTCTATTCTCTCTTTTGCTTCTCCAATAACCACCAGAACTAACCATCCTCCTGCTTTCTAGTTGCTCGATTGAATTGAGTTGATTCTCTCCTCCACAAGCCGAGTGATTGAAGTTTTCCAATGCATCATCATCATCATCAAAATGATCTTCGCCATCTTTATCATTCATTAGCATTAACACCAACCTCATCATTACTAACAAAATGCTGCTGATCCTCACCAATACGCTCATTCTTAACATCACTACGTCTCCCAGAAGGACTATATATCCTCAATTCCTCATCTAATTCTGGTGACGATTCCACCGCAACCTCAACTTTTTCATCTAAATTTGTTGAATTCTCATCAACACTAATATACTAATAATACTGACCTCTAATGCACCAGCATTGCCAATACTCACTTCATCTAGCTACCTCCCTCTCCCCCTCCAATACCTCATATGTCCTCCCTAATTCACCACCAAAATCCTCCTATATTTCATTCAAACTCATCGCCCTCGTTTCGGAACCAACCGCATTGCTATCCTCGTTAAATTTGGACCCTCCCTCTAATCTCTCACCTAATTTCGCCCCCACCAGCCCACCACAGCATCCAAAACCTTCTGGAAGCTTCCACTCCCGGTGTTCCTCCTCAACTTGATCGCGACGGCGTGCGGCGTCGGCATCGACCTGGAAGCGACGACCTCGAAATTCTCCCGACATAATCATCAAGGAAATCATCAAACCTGGCTTGACTGTACAAATTCAAACCCGGCCGGACCTCCTTCTCCTCTAACTGAGTCGGCCTTCCCCGCGGCCTCGGTTCTGACGCTGGCGACAAAGACGACCTCACTTTGGGACAATATGGGATCGGAAGCGAGGAATTGAGATAAGGCGGAGCTACTGCGCAGGGAGAAGGAGGGGGACACTGACGTAGAGTCGTCGAGGATTTTGTCGATCGTGCGGCGAGGGACGGAGGTGGGGTTGGCGTCGGAGTCAGAGGAAAGGTGGGAGTTGAGGAAGGAGTCGAGGTCGAGAGAAAATATTATTTCAAAGGGCATTTTTGGAAGTAAGAACATAGTTGAGAGGAAGAATTATTAAAAAATTCAAAGGGAGTGTAGATTGTATTTTTGGGAGTGTGAATTTCAGCTCCCCAAATTAGTTGTGTCATGTTTCATGATGTCTTGTAGCTGAATTTTAAGTAATGGCAAAGTTGATATTTTGGTCAAATTTGATATTATTGTACCCTTGTAGGTGGTTTCACTATATGTACTCTCAAGTAAAAGCTTTGTAGCTTGTTACTTTGCATTACCTTCTCTTAGTGCATTGTATCTTGCTCCAATCGAGAACAAGAGCTAAGATACTAATAAAATGAACTTCCTTTGTAGATAGAATTAACCACTCTAGAAGACCAACTTCATACCCATTTGCACATAAGCAAAAGTGCAAAACTTGGATTGTCATATTATAGTTCATTATGTTTTGTTGAAAGTGCACTACAGTCAAAAAATATACTCACGACCAAAAATTAAAATACAATAAACTGCAAACTGCGAAACAAAATCTTGTTCTCCTAAACTGTCTAAAAATGGGACAATTCAAGAATAATTTTGTCAAACACATTTCTGACAAGATGATTCTCGAACAATTTGTAAGGCTATCTAAACATCGGTGAATAAAGATATATAATCGTTCTTACATTCATCGCGGTAAGATTCATTTGAATACACAAATGTTTGAACAAAAACCAATAACTAATTAAGTACATAACAATATAGTATCATCAATTAACCAAAATTATCCAATATAGTTCAAAAAACAAACAAATAACTATATAATCAACATAAGTAGCATCAATTAATAACAAAAAGTCAAATGATTGGCACTAAAACAAACAAAACATGTATATAATCAACACAAATAATATCAGTTAATCAACACAAATTCAAATGATATTTTTTTTTAAAAGAAACAAATTCAAATGATTATCACAAAAACTAATAATTTATTTATTTATTTTTAAATAAAGGATTAGGCGAAATACACATCTCGAACACAAGAAAACTCCTCAAACAAAATTTTATTATGCAAAATCAATGAAATCCAGGACTTGATTGACTATTTGACTTTTATGACCGTTACACTAAACCGCGTTAGAACAGTGTGATCACCCTGGAATAATCCAATTCCGATTAGAATTAGGATTAGGATCAGGATCAGGATTACTCTTTCTCTCTCTCTCTGCCTTTATAAAACTCATTCCTCACTCTCCCCTCTTCATTCAACCAAGGCTAACTCTTAATCCCGACCATAGTTTAGAACTTGAGATATATGATTAGGTAATGGGAAGAAGATGTAAGGAATAAACATAAAAAAATAAATAAAACTTTTGTTTTTTATTATTATTTGAAAAAGAAGGGGCAAAAAGCAAAGGGTAATTTAATCATTTTATATCAAAAGTATGTCTGCTGTCAGTCTCCTTAAGGAATTAACGGTTTCAGATACCATTCTTCAGTCGGGGTAAGAACGTGAGATACCGTTTTGAAGTTTTTGAAATATGAGATACCAAAAGTTTGTTTCTTTAAAAGGTGAGACACTATTTGGATCATTAATAAATAAAACTCTACCAAAACACAAACAATAAATATAAAAAAATGAATTGAAATGAAATGTTCTTATACAGTGACATGTGCAACTACTTTTGAATCAAAATAGTTGTTCAACTCTGTAATATTCTTATATGAAATATTCTTATCAAATGCTATGTACTCTATTTCACCCTCATTATCATCATAAACCTCTTGAATCCATCATCCATGTGTTTCTTGTGATTCTCATTGCTATTGTTTTGATCCTCATTGCTATCCTCTTCATTTTCATTATCATCATTCCACCCTTTCTTCTTGTTAGCTTTGTGAAGACTAATCAATACTTGTGAACTGTAACAAATAAATATATGTCATAAAGCTAGCTGTGTATCATGGAATCGACATTCATATAAAGATAAACAACACTTCAGAACCATCATATATATAGAGCAAGTAGAAGAGTTCCAAAAACAAAACAAAAAAACAAAAAGGCAACAAAATAGAAGCAACATTGCCAAAGACAAACAATTGTTCTGGTTCCAAATTCATGGAATTGCAACATACCTTTTAGTAAGATCTCAATCTCATGAATGAACCATGTGATTTCAAGTATTTTGAAGCTTTGCAATGGTACCAACCTGACCTCTGGCCATTTAGGGGCCAATACAGAAATACTCATCACAATAAAAATTGACTATTAAAGTAAATTAATTACCAAGGTATTGAGGAAAAACTATCATGGCCTCCAAAACCAAAGCATTTTCTCTAAAGTCTCCAGTAACAAGAGCAGTAAACATCTAGGGGAAAATGAATAGACGAGAAACTTGTTTCCTTAATTAGTTCTTTAACTAAAAACATAAGCAATTGAACCATAATTATGTGTATTGCAATTTCATTTGGTCAGAGAAGCTAAGTATGTAGCTAGAAGGATCCAATTAAACCAAGTGAATAGCAGCAACATTGCCATTGTCCTAATAAGTTACCTAAATGAAGATGACTTTAATTACTTTGAATTGTAGGACAGTAACTTCTCATTACAATATCATAAAAGAAGACATAAACTTTATATAGCAAACATAGAGCAGCATTTTTGTGGTTGCTATAACAACTAATGTACTGAGTGGTTGCAATATAACCCACAAAAAAAGTCAGACACTACAGTTTAAGAATACTTCGAATATATGGAAAATCTGATCATTGAACTTGACAATGAGATTAAACCTTGATAGGAGAAAGATTGTCCAAATCTTAACATACCAAATACCACAATAGATAAAATCATATGACTATTAAGAGTTCCATTTTTATGCTTCTTAGTGATATTTCAATTCTACTGCTCTCTTGAAGGTTTGGAGCTAAATAAAAACAAGTAGAGGGATCTAGACACAACATGAAGAATCAAAATTGTTTTCTACTTTTGAAACCCTTGCATTACTGTTTGGCATAATTGTCAATTTGCTACCCTAACTTTTCTAAACTAGCTATTTTGCTACCCTAGGTTTATTTCAGCTAATTTGCTACCCTTTCATCAAATTTGCTACTTTAATGTTTCAAGGTTAATTAACAAATTTACTTATCGAAATTTCAATATCGACCAACTTTAAGTTTCGATTTTCAGAATTAATTCTTATTTGGATGAAGAATTAAATAAATTAAAATGACAACCCAAATCAGAAAGAGAAAGTAGTTATGTTATCAGAGAACAGAGAAACGTTGAGGATGTTAAGGTAGTGATTCGTCATTGCCAGTTCGTCATCTTCGATCTTATGTGAGAAAATCTCAACTGTACGTGGAGGTCGAATTTCTTTTGAGGTTTGGTATTTATACCAAGCACCCTAGAATCCTACAAAATCTAGCAGAACAAAGAATCATTGAAAATCGACTAACATTTGAATACCACCAAATTTAGACGAATATTTTAGAGTCATGATTAAATACCCACAAATTTTTAAGGACTTTTTAAAATCTGAATTGAAGGGAGTGGTTATAATGAGAACCACTAAGTTAAGGACTAATTGATGACTTTCTCATTAATCATTTATTGCACCTATTTTTTTATCACATTTTTCTATCTCGACTGTTCAGTTTTAAAGCCTATATAAGTAGATCACTTCTACAAATTTTCAGCTAAATTGGTGATCGTTAATGAATCAAACTAAATCAAATTAATGGACGATCCAAATCTATCAAACAAGAGCCGTTTGAGTTTATGATTGGTAAATCACATTTATGAATGCCTTAACGATTTTCTATTTGGTTGAAAATTTGTAGAGACTATCTACTCATATATATCTACAAACTAGACGGTCGAGATGTGAATATGCAATCAAAAAATGGACGAAACAAAGAAGATTTCAACTAGTCCTCAACTTAGTGATCCTCATTATAATTATAACCACTCTCCTGAATTGAATACCCATAGAGTTATGAAATACAAAAAAATCCCACAATCACTTAATTGAATACACCCCTATAAGCCTTATCCCATGTTTGGTGAACTAGGGACTCATTTAAATGGGCATACTGAGTCCTCGTGTCCCTCTTCACACCTCCTTATGGAATGACTTCAATATTGGGCGGACTCTATAGGCAGATGTTAGAGAACGACTGAAGACGCTCAGGTGAAACATTTCTCCCTCTCTCTCTCTCTCTCTCTCTCTCTCTCTCTCTCTCTCTCTCTCATCTTCAACCCGTCTTTGCCTTATTTTTTATTTATTTTTTTGATCTAAAATTAAGTAAAGATAGATTACATAGGATATTGTTTATGTGTTGAATGTATTTGATTGATTGATTAAGGATTTAGTGTCTGGGCAGCTTGAACAGCTGTGAATTGATTAATTTCATGGCTGGGTCTTCTTCTTCTTCACTACCAGGAGAAGTACTTTAGCCGACGAATTATTTTCGTCGGCCTGTTATCCTAACTCGTCGGCTAAACTCTTAGCCGACGAGGCTTCGTCGGCTATAGTGTCGTCGGGAAAGGGTCCTCGGCGCTGACTTTAACCGACGAATCTATAGACCGTCGTCGGCTATTGTCCATACTTTAGCCGACGAACCATTTGGTCGTCGGCTTTTGTTCATGAATTTAAGCCGACGAAACAGACTCTATCTTTCGTCGGCTATACTCCCAGACTTTAGCCGACGACGGTTTAAGTCGTCGGATATACTCCCAGACTTAAACCGACGACACAACACGTCGTCGGCTATACTCCAAGCCTTTAGCCGACGGAGCTAATATATTCGTCGGCTAACGTATATAATTAAAAATTTAAAAAATAATTATAGCCAACGAAAGAGGCTCTATTTCGTCGGCTATAGTGAGTTTAGCCGACGAAACATGCCATAATTCGTCGGCTAAACTATATAAAAATAAAAATAAAAATACTATAGCCGACGAATTGTGGCGTATTTCGTCGGCTATAACTCCATTCCAGTATAAAAAAAAATACACAAAATTTTTAAATTACCATTCCAATCAAGCTGCAAAATACACCAAAACAATTCTATATATATAACCAACAAGAAGCACATAAAACTATATAAGGTATCAACTACACAAAATCTAAATGATCTAAATCAATATCCGGATCTGGGGCCTGCTGGTGAGGAGATTCCGGCAGCTTAGGTATGTCTATAGGCGCAGGCATGGGCGGAGGTGGAAGTCCCTGAAGCTGGGCAGCTGCTAAATCCTGGAAGTACTGGTACATTTGCTTCTGCTGGGCATGCTGGGCGGCATGTAGGGCTCTAGTATAGGATCTATATTCGGCGAACTGGGCGGCATGAGCGGCAGCCTGAGCGTCAGCATGAGCAGCCTGAGCGGCTTGCTCTCTCCGTAGTCTCTCAACTTCCGACTCTAGCTGAGTCGTCCTGCTGCTGGTCGAGGCTGCCTTTTGTTGAAATCCTGGAGTGGTCTTCAAGACCCCCTGGCCCTTCTTTCCTAGACCCCGGCAGTAGAAGTTGTTTTCTCGCGGTGGGAAGGCTGTGCCCATGATCCTCGCCCCAATCCTCGGATCTGAAGTGTCGATCCGGGAAATGGCTTCGGACATCTCTTCCTCCTGCGTGTCCGGCCATGTCTCCCTCACTATAGCACTCATCACCTCGTCACTAGCCTCCCTCACCCTTGCCTAACTGCCTCGCGGAATAAAGGAAGCCCCGCTGCCTCGATGAAGGGGGCACCTCCGGCTGCCTCTACGCCGTCTGCAGAAGGCTCGCATGTCTAGCTGTCATAGGGCCCTGAAACGACGTCTGAGGGTTGCTAGAGGTTCCCTCAGACGATACGGACCTTTGGCCCTTTGAACCCTTTGTCGATCTAATATTACTGCTCATCCTATTTAAAATATTAATTTAAATCAAGGCCACAAAATCAAAAAATGCAAACTCATTTTAAAAATGTAAAAAATATATTCACTTCCTAAATACTAATTTTCAGTTCCTAAATACTATTTTTCACTTCCTAAATATACACTTCAAAAATAAAAATATACACTTCCTAACAACACCACAACATTGCAATTGACCGGAAAATCAAAACAAACAC
Source organism: Fragaria nilgerrensis (assembly GCA_010134655.1). Lineage (NCBI taxonomy): Eukaryota > Viridiplantae > Streptophyta > Magnoliopsida > Rosales > Rosaceae > Fragaria > Fragaria nilgerrensis. Next base: position 21,942,280 of record CM020979.1, on the reverse strand, counting down.
AAAATACAAAACAAATATATACATTTCCTAAATACTAAATACAAATATACACTTATTAAATAACAATATACACTTCCTAAATACAAATATACACAACAACACCACAACATTATATACACAACAACACCACAACATTAAAAATAACCGAAGCTCAAAAAAACGTACTCGAGGAGGAGGAGGGAGGACCGGAGCAGTAGCACAATTCGGTCGGAGGAGGAGGAGGAGGCCGGCCGGAGGAGGAGGAGGAGGAGGAGGCCGGCCGGAGAGGGAGAGGGAGCGGAGGCCGGCCGGAGAGGGAGAGGGAGAGGGAGCGGAGGCCGGCCGGAGATGGAGAGGGACCGGGAGAGGTCGAGGGCAAGGGCAAGGGCGGGAGAGGGAGAGGGAGAGGGAGAGGGAGAGGGAGCGGAGGGAGAGGGAGAGGGAGAGGAGGCCGGCCGGAGAGGGAGAGGGAGAGGGAGCGGGAGAGGTCGAGGGCGAGGGCGAGGGAGAGGGAGAGGCAGAGGGAGAGAGGGCGGCGACCGGGAGAGGGAGCGGAGGCAGAGGAGGCAAATTTGGAGAGGGAGAGGAAAAGGATGGAGGCTAGGGCATACAACCAGTCGAGCTGGGTTATACCCGAAGACTTTAGCCGACGAAATAATTATTTCGTCGGCTAAAGGTAATAATTTCGTCGGCTAACCGAACACTTTAGCCGACGAAATAATAAATTGAAATTCGTCGGCTAAACATTTGAAATTCGTCGGCTAAACACAAACTGTTTATACATTCATCAAACTGTGACTGCTGCTCGTGATGATCAAACTTGAGAACAGAAATCCTTCCGTCAGATCTGACCATCATGATAAAATACATGTATGGGAAAAATTCAACTTGATCTGACCAGGTTAAGTGCTCGATCCGACGGTCAATCCCGTAAGTCAAACCCCTAAATGCACGGAAAAGGTCGTTGGACCGTCTAAATTTCATATTTTGGCCGGACCTTCAACTGAAAATATTTTCAAATTGATGAGACACAACAAGTCGTATAAAAATTTTACGCAAAATAACCACCGAAGATAGGGCTACCCATAGGGAGAAAGAATTGAAAATTGGATTGACCGCAACTATCGGCACCGAGACATGACCGGAATACCTTGATTTTTCAACCGTAGACGTATTTCACCATTCTGGTCATGTCTTATTTCACGACTTTTTCACGTTTGAAGGTTCTACGTATAGTTTGTTTTTGAAACGGAACATTTACCTAACACTTAGTAAACAAGTTATACAACATTAGTAGGCATGTTCTGACTGTGATGATCAAACTTGAGAAAATAAAATCCGACGGTTAGATCTGACCATCATGATAAAATACATGTATGGAAAAAAATTCAACTTGATCTGACCAGGTTAAGTGCTCGATCCGGACGGTCAATCCCGTAAGTCAAACCCCTAAATGCACGGAAAAGGTCGTTGGACCGTCTAAATTTCGTATTTTGGCCGGACCTTCAACTGAAAATATTTTCAAATTGATGAGACACAACAAGTCGTATAAAAATTTTACGTAAAATAACCACCGAAGATAGGGCTATAGTATGTAACAGAAAAAGTTTAGGGTTTAGCCGACGAATACCCTAAATCATCGTCGGCTATACTATGTAATAAAAAAATATAAAAATTAATAAAGCCGACGAAATATTAGGGTATTCGTCGGCTAAGATTGGTTTAGCCGACGACTTCTAAATACTTCGTCGGCTAAGATGGTTTTAGCCGACGAGTCTCCTTTTCAATTCGTCGGTTATAAGTTATTTTAGCCGACGACATCCTTTTCAATTCGTCAGTTATAAGTTATTTTAGCCGACGAGTCTTCCTTTTCAATTCGTCGGCTTTAAAATACATTAGCCGACGACTTCTAGTAGTTTTCGTCGGATTAGACGGTTTTAGCCGACGACTTTTAATATAATTCGTCGGCTAAGAGGGTTTAGGCCGACGACTTCTGTTGTATTTCGTCGGCTTAAGTAAAAAAATACAAACCCTAAAACAGAAGGTTTAAACCATACAAATTTCCTGTTCAATATCACCAAAATTCATATAAAATAACAGAAATATGAATTCAACATATGTAAACTAGAAATGAAGGTAATACAATCTTTTTATTACAAATTAATGTATTACATCCGAAGAAATTAAAACTAAGGCTCGTAATCGGAATCATCCGATGAGTCTTCTTCGGTGTCAGAATTAATTTCTGGTAATCTATGTCTTTCCTCATCGCCAGAGTCTTCGTCTGTTTCTTGATTTGGATCAACATCAATAAGCCTTGGCTCTTCATCACGAATTCGCACCGAACGACCCGCTTTAAAATTATTAAGGCGAACGGTAGAGGAGTTAGGAATACCTATTGCGTTGGGCTCTTGATACGCAACATCTTCTTCCTGGTCTTCGGCCTCTCCAAGTGTAGCCGCCCGGTAAATGTTTCGAGGGTGCACAAGGTTGACTACTTTCCACGCGTCACCCTTAGCAAGGTCATCAAGATAAAACACTTGTTTTACCGATGTGGCAAAAACGAACGGGTCATCTTCGTAAGAACTTGTAGCAGTGTTCACCGATAATATTCCGTACTGATCGGTCTTCATGCTCTGCGGGCTAGTATCAAACCATCTACACTTGAAGAGGTGCACTGTCATGCCTTCACCGTAAACGAGTTCCACCACTGAATCAAGAACACCGTAATAGTCAACTCCATTCCGCCCACCATGCGCCATCACCCTAGAATTCTGTGTTCTCCGTCTGCTGTCTCTCTGTTCACATATAAATTGCACGCCATTCACCTTGCACATCGGATAAACTCTTGACATTATCGGCTTCATCACTAGAAGTCTTAGTTCGTGTGACCAATTTGGGTGACCATCAAATTGAATATGGTTCATCTGCAATTTACAATTTAACATTGTAAATATAGATAATTATGCACTAAACATAAATACGTACATAAATATTGAATTACGTACCCAGCCGCCAAAATAATTTGCGAACTCCCTGTTGTGGTACTCGAGATCACCTTGAATGTCTGGACAATATAGATGGATGTCTTTCCAGTATTCAACTTCTGGACAGTTAATCAATACCCACCAGTGGGCAATGACTAGCTCATGTGGTTGCAACTTGTAGGAGTCTGGCAAAATTCCATAAACTTCAACATCACTGGAGAGTATGGAAAGAGTGAACTTCGGTACATCTACCGGCATGGCTTCGTCTGTTTCCTTCAACGCTCCTAAATACAACTTCATGTAGGTGACGCACTCGTGCGCAATATATGCTTCAGCTATACATCCTTCAGGCGCGGATTTATTAGCCACATAATCTTTGTAGTCTCCAAGTTGCCTATAAATCAAGTTGCAAAGTGTTATGATTATTGAACATGTATATAGAAAAATTGGATTGAGGAATTCAGGTGTAAAAAACGTACCTTTCCATGGGATACATCCAAGTGTAGTGTATTGGACCGGTAAGCAACAATTTCTCGGGAAGATGGATCATCAGGTGAGGCATGATGTCAAAAAAATTTGGAGGAAATATCCTCTCAAATTTACACATGATATAAATGATGTCCTCTTCCATTTCCCGGAGGTTAGATTTTGTCACTTCCCGTGTGCATAACTTCTGGAAGAATCTTGCCAACGCTACTAACGGCTCCACCACCTGACGGGGAAGGAACGGTCGAATGAAAACAGGAAGAGACGTTGTAGCAGGATATGACAGTCATGACTCTTCAACCCGTACATCTTATTGTCCCGGAAGTTCACACACCGGGCTATATTTCCTGCATAGCCTGAAGGATACTTCACACAACTCATCCACCTGAAAATTACGTTCTTCTGGTCAGGTTTCACGGTGTAAGGAGCTTGAGGCATTTTTTTCTTCCCTTCTTTCAACCACAGATGTCTTCTTAACTGCATTTTTTTTAGATCAATGCGTGCCTTAAGACCGTCTTTCGTCTTCCCCTCCAAGTTCAGCACTGTGCCCACCACACTATCGCAAACATTCTTTTCTATGTGCATCACATCTAGGTAGTGCCTGATCAACAACTTACTCCAGTATGGGAGCTCCCAGAATATGCTCTTATGTGTCCAGAATTTGTACCTGTCGGGTCTTTCAGGTATTGTTGCAACAATATTTGGATGATTGCTGAGCTGCCCAAAATCGTACTCATTAAGCACTGCTAAAATTTCTTCTCCCGTCCATCTTCTGGGAGGCACACCGTGTTCTACGGTCCCATCAAATGCCTTGTCATCGAACCGCAATCGTGATTATATGGAAGGAAAGCACGGTGACCCAATCTGCATATCTTGTTGCAATGACTGCTGCTCCCCTCATCGCTAAGGCACTCTGGACAAGCCTTGTATCCCCTAACAACGTTGCCCGACAACATCCCACGGGCAGGAAAATCACTGATGGTACCAATAACCATGACATGCATCTGGAACATCTCGTGCATGTACTTGTCATAAGTGGGATGACCAACTTCCCACAAAAACTGAAGCTCTTCAATCAAAGGTCTCAAATACACATCGAGACACTTCCCTGGATAACCGGGCTCCGGAATCAACAAACTCAACATATTGTATTCCTTCTTCATGCACATCCATGGAGGAAGGTTGTACGGTACCAAAATCACCGGCCATACACTGTATTGAAGACTCATGTTGCCAAAAGGGTTGAACCCGTCGGATGAGAGCCCGAGCCTCACATTTCGGACCTCTGACGCAAAATGAGGAAACTCCTTGTCTATATGCTTCCAAGCCTCCCCGTCAGCAGGGTGTATAAGGGTATCTTCGTCATGCATTTCCCTATCAACGTGCCATCTCATAGCTTTGGCCATGTGTGAAGACATGTACAACCGCTCAAGCCTATCCCTCAACGGGAAATACCGAAGTACCTTCACAGGTTTCCTATTGCCTGCAGGAGTCAGCTTATACCTGTCAGTGTGACATACCGGACATGCGTCAAGCCCACCAAGGTCATTCCTTCTGGATCTTTACCCCAGAAGAGAACGCAGTCATATCTGCATGCATGGATCTTGATGTAGGAAAGGCCAAGATCTTTCAGGATACATCGGACCTTACGATGAGTGGTAGGAAGACGATGAACGTGGGGCAGCATCGAAGCAGTGTACTGTAGATAATCATCAACAGCCTTCACGGTCGATTTTGTCTCAACTTTAATCTTCATTACGTCCATCACACTTTCAAGAACGGTCTTCTGACAACCGGGGTACACAGGAGTCTGTTGGAAAGCAAGCAGTTTGTTGTACTTTTCAATACCAGCAGTGTTGACAGCTCTAGGGAAGGGCTGCACCGGGTCAGGCATATACTGTCCTTGAGCGCATACACCGCTCTCATAAGGAAACATGTCGTTGATGAATGTCGTTGTTGGATCGTTGGATGTACTGCCCGTCTCAGAAAATTGGCCATGATCATGCGGACCCCCTGATGATGTTTCACCGTGATATAACCAACATGTGTACTTCTCCCAAAACCCGTTACTCCTCAGGTGCTGCCATACTTTGTCAATGGGAAATCGATGCATATCGCTGCGACACTGACATTTCGTGCACGGGCAATAGAAAATTGTATTCCCGTTAGCATTAGCCAGCGCATATTTATAAAACTCATAACTCCTGCACCGTATCTTTTGTCCCATATTGGAAGCGAAATCCAACTCTTATCCATATCCTGAAAATATAACAAAATATATATTTATAACGCTGCTAGCTAATTATTAATGAAATTTCATGCCATATATAAAATCTCAATTCATTTAGTATATATTCTACGTACTACGTACAACTAATTAATAACTAATTAATTAACACACACACATATCATATTAACACAATAATATAGATATTAACACAAATTAATTAACAACAATATATACACAATTAATACAATTAATATAGATTAACACAAATTAACACAATTAATATATAATATATAGATAATTAACACAATTAATATATATTAACACAAATTAATTAACAACAACTTCATACCGTACCATATCAACACAATAATATATTATAAATTAATTAATAACATATATATCTACTAATATTTATTAACAACAAATTAATTCATATATATTATCAATTCAAATCATCAACCAAATCGATCAACACATATATATATATATACATCCAACATACTCAAAATTAATCAATTCAATCATAATCAAAATCAATAAACTCAATCATAATCAAAATCGATAAACTCAAATAAAACTCAATTAATCAACATATATATACATATACGTACCTATATATGGCTCCACAAACTAATTATGGACAGATTTCGACAACACCCAAACGTTTTCTCCCGTTTTTTCTTCTCCCGTTTTTTTTTCCAGATGAGCTGCTGCTGTCCAGATCGCAAATATAAGCACTTTAGCCGACGACATATTAATTTCGTCGGCTAAACTTTTAAATATTTCGTCGGCTAAAGTTCACAGACTATGGCCGACGAAATAAATTCTTTAGCCGACGACGTTTTTTTTTCGTCGGCTAAAGTTTACCATAGCCGACGAAAATTTCAGTTAGCCGACGAAGAAAATGTTTCGTCGGCCTGGTTTTTTTTTTTTCGTCGGCTAAAGCCTTTCTTCTGGTAGTGCTTCTTTGTTTTGTGAGTAGTTCATTGATTTCTATGTTCCTGTGAATATTAGATATGGATCGAAGACGAATTATATAATGTTGTTGTTATTGGTGGTATTGTGGCACCTAGAGACCGTGTGTGCTTGCATTATTCTTGTGCTACTGATGCTTAACTTTAGAAGAAGACGTGCTAAACATGCCTAAATAATCGTTCATTCATTAGACGTCAAACTTGTTTGAGTTATCTAGATAGTATCATAGGCAATAGTGACACCAAGTCTATAAACGAACTGAGAATAGATAGAAGGTGTTTTACCTAGTATGGATAGATAGGATAAAATGATGGTTTGGTATATGTGGAAGAACAATTATGTATGTTTTTACATATACTTGCACATCATTTGAAAAATTGTACAATTAGAGGTAGATTTTGTTTTTAGTCCTCTAAAAAAAAGGTAGATTTTTTAGATCTATAAAGACAGTTAGTAGGTACAAAAAAAAATCTGGTATTTAAAATTAATATAGTTCAATACATCATCAAACATGGGATCAGACTATTGTGATTATTTCGTTCTGTAGTCCTAAGCTGTATCAAACATGAGTCAAGTATTATTATAGCATAAGCCAAGTTGAAAGAGCCCATGGCTATTACAAAAATCTGGATGGAGACTAACGGAATGGAACTATTGGTTCAAAATTGAGAGTTGGAGGAGTAAACATGTCAAATTAAAAGGCGAGGTAGTGAATTGTTTATTTTTTTCGGCAAAAGTTTAATGAGTAAGTAGTATTTAACCCTATAAAGAATAAACATGTCTAAGACAGTCATGTGTAACAAACATTGCCTATAAGATCTTATGCGATAGAATAATTACTAACGTTTTTGGTGGCCTGGAAAGAGGTCAAAAAAGTGAAGAGTCATGACACGCGCATCATATGCCTTAATCTTTATAACTCGAATAGGACTGGTAAGAATTAGGTTCAAAGCAACCACATATATTGGGTGGTGGTCGTCGTGGCTGAACTTAGGTCTAGCCATCTTGCATCTCCTCTTCCCTAGCAACCAAATCGATGACATATTCGACCTTTCAGTAAACCTTCGATCAAATTAGTTTCTATCTGGCCAAAACACCCATTGACCCAATCTGTTTTAGACCGAGTTTGATTCAATTGGTTACCGATAACTCCCACAAATGGTATCTCGGCTCCACGCTTCTCAAAATATGTTTGGATGCGCTTTTGATAAAAGCCTCATGATGATGTCATTAAACCCAAAAGTATTGTTAGCAAAAGTGAACAAATATGGATTGTTTGTGAAGATTACATGCTTCCCATCCACTTCATTCAAACCATATTTTGAATCTAGATGATTACTTGTTATGTGAAAAGTGTCACAAGTAATTGATTAAGGCTGCAAAATTATTTGTTGTTGTTTCGTGGTTACAAGTGAATTATTGGCTTTGTGGTATCCGTAATCACTGATGATGCATTACATGTGTATAATTTGTTCATTAGGTGGCACTTTCTATCCAAAAATTTTCCCATTGAGATTTGAGAAAATTTTATTGACACATCTCTAAATATATTTTTGAAACAAGTAGTCAACCAAATTTATAGCTCAGCAAACAGTAATCAATCCAGATTTATAGTTCAGCAAACAGTACAATGAATAAAACACCCATCAGGGCCAACATATAGAGTTACTCCCTATGAGTACTAAAACCCTAGCTGCACCTAGGACCATAATAACCAAAAATACATCCACCTTCTAAAAGCAGCTTATAACACTTTTATTGACACATCTCTAAATATTAAACACACATATCTATTTTAATGTATAAAATATCAAAAAAATTGAGTACATCAAATTACCAAAAGAGGTACGTATATATATTAATCAGATAAAATTTCTCATCTCTAGAAGAATGAAGCTGCAAACTCTTAGAACTTGACTAAATAAACTGACTATGGATTAATCATAGTCACAAGAGCTTAATAATCTTTACAATGAAATGCCCAAGCAAGCAAAGGTTTTCGGGGCGACCGCTGTGTCTATCTCAACCTTTTATTGAGGCACCGTACCAAACAAATCCCTTTTGGTACTCAATTCAATGACAAAAACAAAACAATAACATGTTTACTAGGGGTCAGCAATACCAGCGACCGGATTCTGACGATCATTCCAGTGACCGGTGATCGGAATCTGGCAGCCGGTGACCTGATTCCGACAACAGATGATCGGAGTCCAGCGGCCAGCGATCAGAGTCGGTGAAGTTCCGGCCTTGTTTTTTCTCTCTAAACATGTTTAAAGGGTGATGGTATAATGATATTAAAATGGGCACAATTTCTCTTATTAAAAGTTCAAATAGTCACTTTGAAAAAAAAAAAAATGTTGGAATGGGAATGGTGCTAAATTTTGGAGTGAATGGACATTATCTAAGAAATAAAATAATTCTTTCTCAAAAAAAAAAGAGTTATGCGTAGATCTATGACATCATCATCCAACGATATTAGGATCACATATGGCTGAAGCAAAATCAATCTACGAAGTCAATGATTGATTGACTTCTTTTTGTGACCGTTACGAAACCGCGTGGGTCTGGAAGCCAATTCCAATTGGGTTTAGGATTTACTCTCTCTGCTTTATGAACCCAATTCCGATTAGGATTTGGATCTCTCTCTCTCTCTCTCTCTCTCTCTCTGCCTTTATAAATAAACCACATTCCCCACTCTCCCCTCTTCACTCTCACTTTTCCAGTCTCTCTTCCCTGATCGAAACCCTAATTCTTTCCTCTCTGAAACTATTCCGTTTCTGCAATTATGGTGACACTAAGACCCAGGCAAGGTTCCAAGAATAACAAGCAACCTTCCTCCGTTTCTGAAACCACGGGGACACCCAGATCGAGGCAAGGTTCCCAGAACAAGAAACAAGATTCCAAGAAACCATCGTCATCAACAAACGAATCGGGTCTCCCGGTGGGTCTGAGGTTCAATCCTACAGACCATGAACTCGTGGATTACTATCTCCAGTCCCGGATCGCTCTTGGTGACAGCTTCCACTCCGATTTCGTCTCCGAATGTCCGGATTTTTACGGCGAAAATGAGCCCTGGGTTGTTTGGCAAATGTACGGCGGCGGTGAGTCCAAGAAAGAAGACAATAAGACTCTCTATTTCTTCACCCACCGGAAAAGGTTGAGTCCCACTTCCACGCGCTTTGATCGGAAGGTCGGTTCCGGCACTTGGAGCGGCCAGTATCCCAGAGATGTTTTTGACGAGGAGGATGGCAGTGTTGTTATTGGGATCAAAAGGGAGTTTCGGTATGAGGAAGGTTGCGACGATCGTCACAACAAGGCTTGGTTGATGCAAGAATACCAGATTGTCGATGATGATTCCGATATTGTGTTATGTGTTTTGAGGAAGAACCATAGAACGCCACCACCTGCTCAGAGCTCCTCTGTTGTTGGAAAGACCAGAGTTGATGTAAAAAAGAGGAAGACCATTGTGGATAAGCCTAAAGCGAAAAGACACAAAAAGAAAGAGATTTATGATGAGGAAGAAGATGGCAGCAGTGTTGATGACCTGAGTATGGAACCACAAGGCACCAGTGTTGATATTGATCAGCCCAAAATGGAACAGATCCTCGATTTCGAGTTGGATCAAGATCATCCCATGCTGCAAGAAGTGTTGCCCTATGAGCATCATCAGCTTCATGATAATCAAGATTGTTATTATCCTGAACTGCTTGTTGATGATAACCCTGATACCTCTACTATTGATGACTTGCTTGCACAAACTCCAACTTGCAATGACAACAACAACTTCAACTTGGTATCAGGTGGTTCAGTTCAGGATGAGAGTGATAAGTTTTTGGATCTGCTGCTCAATAGTTGAATACCAGTGATCCAATTGAAGATATCTGCTGGTGAAATCAGATGAATGAATTATTGGAAACTTGGAGCAAGACTTCTTGCATAATCTGTTTATAGAAGCTAGCTAAGACTTTTAGATAGTTTAGTCTCTTCTACTCCTACATGTATGTAGTTATGTACAATTCTTACATTCTTGAACCAGTTAATTGGTTACACACTTCTATGTGTATCAATTTATTCTTATTGATGAAATCAACACTGCATTGGTCCTTCTCTCTTTAGATGTGCATTTGCTTTTCAAGATCAAATTTTTTAACTTGGTTATAACTCAATTGACTAAATTCTATTTCTGTCACACATCAAAGTTTGGTTACTTTAGTTTCTTGTTCTGTTAAACAGCATATATAAATGAGAATCCCACTTAACTGGAACTTTTTGCACATATATAGCAATCTATAATGGGAATTACCTTCTGGTTTCATGAGTAACTGTGTGTTCCGTATGGTGCTTAAGGTTTTAACTCACAATTTTCCCTTGTTAGGATCATAGAGGTGCATCTCCAATGGAATAGCTTTTATATGTTGGATCACAAAGTTAAAATCACAATTAACAGACATATCTAAGTGACAGGTGAGCAAAACACACAGAGAACTGCAGATTCATCAAAATCAAGTACAAACTTTGTGCAAAAAAAACAGTAAAGAAAACAAAAGAATCATCAAGTTTTCAACATATAAATTTCTTCATTCATCCAATTCCTTATCATTTTCTTCTTGGAGACCAGCCTCCACAGCACAAGCTGAGGTCGTTATTCTATATATATACAGGTCTTAATGTATTGCTCTGTCAATACTTGATGAAAATAACTAATGCAATATTTGAGCTAGCTACAAGGAGATTTACCTTCTGGTTTCATGAGTAACTGCATGTTTCGTATGGTGCTGAAGGATTGAACTCATAAATTGGTCCCTTATTAGGATCCTAGAGGTGCATCTCCAACGTAATAGCTTTCATATGTTAGATCACAAAGTTAAAATACAACTAACAGACATATATAGGTGAGCAAAAGACACAGAATTGGAGATTTATCAAAGTCAAGTACAAACTTTACTGAAAAACCAAAAAAACAAAAACAAAAAACCAACAGAATCATTAAGTTTTAAAACATATCAATTTATGCATTCATCCAATTCCTTATCATTTTATTCTTTGAGGCCAGCCTCCACAGCACAAGCTGAGCTCGTTTATATATATTGGTGCAATGTTATTTTGACAGGTCTTAATATATTGCTCTGTCAATACTTGATGAAAAATAACTGATGCAATCAGCAACAACTGTGTTCTCCTCTCACAAAGGACTCAGGTAATTTTTGAATTTAATGATGCATTCTAGGGTTAGTATCTTATGCAGGCATTAGTAACAAGGTCCTTGTGTGTATTAACAGGAAATGTTAGTTCAAGCCTTCAAGGCCTCTGGCATGACAGTGGTTGGGAATTGAGGATTAATGCAATTTTGCTACTTCATGCTTGCTTGTCTAGCCAGGTGCCTGAGACAATTCGTGCATGCCGCCCTATTAGTATTCATCTTGATGACAAACCTGATGAGATTAAATAGAGGAATGCTTCTTAGGGGAGCTTTCATTGTCAAAATTCCAAAAGTGCCCACTGGATCTTGATGAATGATGTTAATGTGACAGAATTACTTTCAAGGTGTATGAAATGGATTCCCATAATTATATTCATATGTTCGGGAGACAAGGTTTGTGATGGGATTTGCATATGGGCATTATAATGCTTCTACAACTTACTGTCACAAACTAATGAATGGCGGCTTGATGCTACTGCCAAAAGTAAAATCAGAATGATCTGGTGGAGATGTAAAATTGGATAGAGCTTGATCTCCTTGTAATATTTAACTCATTGATGATGGATGTAGGGATGCTTTTGTTCAATTGGTGAGGAACAGTGCTCGTAGTTGGTGTCACATCCCGACCCGTAAAGTTTTATCTTATTTACTAGCCTGATTATAATAAGAATTTTACCGTCTCCGACATTGAGATATAGTTTAATTGGTTCCTAGAGGGGTTTTGGGGGACGATTATTTCGGAGAGTTATTCGTAAGAAAACAATGTAACGACGGTAAAAATGGTAAATTTTAGCTAGTAAAATGTAATTTTTATTAGGGTATTATTTTTAGGGGTGTTAATTTTTGGAATTGGGTTGTATATAGAGGAGTTGGGCCGGATGGGTGAGGCCCAAAACTATTCTCTCTCTTTCTCTCTTCTCTCTCTCCCTCCCGACGCTCTCTCTCTCACTCACTCTGCCGGATTTGTTCCAACTCCGACCGACGCCGTCCGGCCAAGCCAGGCCGCCGCACCGGTCCCATTCGGACTGCCGCCGCCTCCTCTCCTCGCCTGGACTGTGACCAGGCCGGTTACGCCGCCGAACGGGGAGGAAACTCCCCTAGCAGCCGGTTGCTCCTTTCGCCGGAGCTCCCTCCTCCGGCCACCAAAGCCGGTGATCTTTGGCTTGTTTTGTAGCTCTCCTCCAGTGCAGCAACCCCTCCAAAAGGCTCACTCCCTCTTGAGCTAGGTAAGGAGAAATTCAAGGAGGAAATTCTAAGGCTTTTAGGATGTTTTCGTTCGATTGACCTAGTTAGGCTTGGAATTAGTGATTGTGCTAGTTAGGAAAGTTGTTTGGGATGTTGAGAGGTCGCCGGAATCGGCCTCCGGTCGCCACTGCCGGTGCCGCCGCCGTTTTAGGGTTTTGTATGATTTTAAATCTGTAATAATTAGAGGAATTTAATGGAGTGAATTGTGGAATTTTCGGATGAGTTTTGAATAGGTTTGTGAATTTCCGAAGTTTGGCATTTTGGCGGTTAAATAATGTAAAATCCGGCCGTAGGATTTAAGTCAATTTCTGGAAAAGGTTGTATTTACGGCTGCTGAGTATGGTATTAAAATTTGGGTCATTCCGATTTAAGAATATCGAAGTTAGGCAATGATGAGCGTGGTTATGTCTCTCGGTTAATTTTGCCTATTTTGTATAAATATTGGATTTTTAGTGGGAAATTAATTATCTATTTGGAACAGGACGTGAGGAGGCCCGAGCAGAAGAAGCCTCGAAGCGTCATCAGGCTTAGGCCTAATTTGTGAGTGGACCTTTGTTTTTAATTGAAAAGCATGCGATGAATGATTTTGTTGATTATTTATTTTCTGATGAGACTTATTGATTTCTTGGCTATTTGACAATTTTTCCTCCTTTGGAGAGATCCCGAAAATGAGATTTTCGGTGAATATATATATTTTGGATTTTATGAGTATAGTATGTATATAAATGCTAGCTAGCCATACGTGTTTGGTCCGTCATAATGAGGTAAAATACCATTATAGCGTGGCATGAGTGTTAGACACAAGCGTCATAGCCCTATATGAAAACTACTTTCTTTTCGGTTTATTTAGGTTTTCATATAGGGAGTCCACACGTAAATACACCGTCCTCTTCGGTCATAATGAGGAAAAATACCATTATGGCGCAACGTGAGCGTTAGACGCCAGCGTTATAGCCTTGTATGAATTTCTATTTTTCTAAATTGTTTCTAGGATTCATACAAGGAGTCTGACGAGTGTAAATACATACGAATATATGTTTATATATAGTTTAGCCTGAGAGGCTCCATTTTATTTGAGTTTATGAGTTGAGCACTTTTAAGCTGCCGCATGCAGTATATTTTTCTATGAAATTAAAATGGGAATGCATAACTATTTTGTCATTAAATTATTTTTGTCCACTCACTCTAACGTTATTAAATGTCTTCCCCTGGGCCCTTCGTTTTAAAATGCCCAGTCTGCAGAGTTCGGATTGGATCTAGTAGGAGACGAGGCATAGTCACCCGTATTTTCACCACCTTTCACCAGTAGGTTACTTGTTTAACCTACCTGTGTTTTCTTACTTCCGCTAGTGTCTAGTAGCTCTGAATACTTGGGTTTAATGTATATATTTTTGGTTGTGGGTGAAGGCTTGTTGATATTTTAGAATATTTGACGGAGGATGTATATTATCTTAGATAATGTTTATTATCTTGTTAGTGGTGATTGTATTTGGGGAGCACGAAGGCTCCAGAAGTTAAGGGTGGATTGAGAATTTTAGGAGTGTTTGCAGGTTTTGATTTGGAAGGGTTATCTATTTCCAAGGGAGGTTGTACCGAATTTTACGGTAAATCTTTCCTTGGAGGTGGTTCCCGCATGATTTACTCCGGGTTTAGGGTGAAATTCGGGGTGGGTCGTGTCAGTTGGTATCAGAGCTTTAGGTTTCATTTTCCTGCTTCCTTGTCACTATCATATTTGCCTAAGTAGCACGTAGTGTCTATAGAGTGATGATCCGTCCGCGGCGGATTCATTGGCATTTTATGCTTTTGATGCTATGTGTTATTGGGTATGTGTGATAGTTGAGTTAGTCTTGTTTATGGACTACTAAATATTTTCTTCCTCAGGTACTATGTCTCCTAGGCGCCCACGGCAAACCCGTTGGCTACTTCGACCAATGTCGATGAGGGCCATGAGGTCAGGGGATTGGTTGATGATATTGGAAATTTGCTGAGGGATGTCATGGATCGAGCTCCACAACCTCATGCAGTGAAAAGGAGAGAAGTTTATGAGGCTAGAGCCAGAGAGTTTAAGGGTGCCAAGGGACCCCGTGATGCTCACAATTGGGTGGATAAGATGGAAAATGCTTTTGCGATCACTGAGTTACCAGAAGAAAGAAAGGTGAAGATGGCAGTGACTTTTCTGGATGATTCAGCACATCACTGGTGGTCGCTTGCCAGCAGGAATGTTGAGGATGCTCTGAGTATGTCGTGGGAACAGTTTAAGACTCTCTTCTTGGGGCAGTATTTCAATCATGCCCACCGTAGCAGAATTCTGTCGGATTTCCTGCATATGACGAAGAGGGATAATGAGGGGATCATAGAGTTCCAAGAAAGATTCACTTCCCTGAGCTACCATGTGTCATATTTGGTTCCTGATGAGAAGACCAGGATTGAGATGTTCATTGGGGCACTTGGTGGAGTGTATGCAAACAAGATGACAGGGGTAATTTACCCGACTTTTATGGATACAGTTGGTGCAGCCATGGCCATTGAGTCCAGGGGGACATATGGTGTTCGGCCTCGTGATTACAGTGGCCCCAGCCAGGGTCCATCCAAGAAGGCTGCTTCATCATCCGCTTCTGGGTCTTTTGCTGGTAGTGGCAGTAGTGGGGGATCGAGCTCTGGTGCTCGGAACAGGAATAGAGGACGTTTCAGGACACCTTCTCGGAGTTATTTGGGTAGGCAGCAGGCTAGGCAGTATGGTTCTAGTGGCAGTTTCCAGGGTGGGTCATCCGGTAGCCAGACCTATTCTTATGGGCAGCAGCAGTTTTCTAGGTGCTATAAGTGTGGTAGTCTGGATCACTTCAGGAGGGATTGCCCATTGTTGGCTCAGAGGACCACCCCTACCCCTACTCACTCAGTTGGTCAGTCTTCAGCTAGAGGTTCTAGTAGTAGTGCCCAGGGCAGTGCTTCGGTCAGAGGTGGCTCTCAGCGGGGCAGTGGTCAACGTGGACGTCCCATGACTCACGCTAGATTGCATGCTATGACCTAGCAGGAAGGACGTACTTCTCCAGATGTCATCATTGGTACGTTATTAATTTTTGGTCAGCTTGCATGTACTTTAATTGATCCTAGAGCCACGCATTCATTCATGTCTAGTAGATTTGCTCTCCACGCCAATGTGCCATCATCGTCTCTTCCAGGCGAGTGGCATGTATCTCTACCCTCAGGTGAGGTGATGAGAATTAATTGGGTGTTTAGTGGATGTGAAATTTTAGTAGAGGGATTTAATTTCAAGGCCGATTTAATTCCTTTAGAGATAGTGGAGTTGATTTGATCTTGGGGATGGACTTTTTGGAAGCATATAGAGCTTTGATAGATTGTTTTCAGAAAGTAGTGGTGCTTCGAAGTCCAAGTGGATTTGAGGTTGCTTTTCAAGGGGAAAAAGATGTTATTTCGAGTTGCCTAATTTCCGTTGTTGCTGCAAGGAAATTATTAAATAAAGACTGTCAGGCGTATTTAGCTCATGTGGTGGATACAAGTATGAGAGTTTTAGGAGTAGAAGATATTCTTATAGTAAGAGAGTTTCTGGATGTTTTTCCTGAAGAGTTGCCTGGTTTGCCTCCTGCAAGGGAGATAGACTTCTCTATAGAATTACTTCCCAGAACTATGCCTATCTCTCAGGCACCTTACAGAATGGCTCTAGCGGAATTGAAAGAGTTGAAGACTCAATTGCAGGAGTTAGTAGACAAGGGTTTTGTTCGGCCTAGCATGTCTCCATGGGGTGCTCCGGTATTTTTTGTTAAGAAGAAAGATGGCACCATGAGACTATGCATTGACTATAGGAAGTTGAATCAGATCACAGTGAAGAATAAATATCTGTTGCCTCGGATCGATGATTTATTTGCTCAGTTGAGGGGTGCTTCTATTTTCTCTAAGATTGACTTGAGATCTGGGTATCATCAATTACGGATCAGGGAGAGTGACATAGTCAAGACTGCCTTTCGATCATGTTATGGTCATTATGAATTTATGGTGATGCCATTTGGACTTACTAACGCACCTTCTGCTTTTATGGATCTCATGAATAGGGTGTTTAGTCCATATCTTGATCGTTTCGTGATCGTATTCATAGATGATATTTTGGTTTACTCAAAAAGTGAGAAGGAGCATGCCAAACATCTAAGAATAATATTACGGACTTTGAGGAATTCTCAGTTATATGCTAAGTTAAGCAAGTGTGAGTTTTGGCTAGATAAAGTGGGGTTCTTGGGCCACGTGGTTTCGGCAGAAGGAGTTAGTTTAGATTCCCAAAAGGTGGAAGCAGTGTCAAATTGGAGAAGACCCACCACTGTGACGGAGATCCGTAGTTTCTTGGGATTAGCAGGTTATTATCGGCGCTTTGTGCAAGATTTTTCAAGGATTGATGCTCCTCTTACAAGGTTGATCAAGAAGAGTGTTAAATTTGAATGGTCAGATAAGTGTGAGCAAAATTTTCAAGAATTGAAGAATCGTTTGATTAGTGCCCCTGTTTTGGCACTTCCGGATGATAGTGGGGAGTATGTGGTCTTTTGTGATGCTTCTGGACGTGGTCTAGGTGGGGTATTGATGCAGCATGAGCGAGCTATTGCCTATGCTTCCAGGAAATTAAAGCCGCACGAAGGGAATTATCCTACTCATGATTTGGAGCTTGCAGCGATAGTTTTTGCTCTCAAGTTGTGGAGACATTATCTTTATGGAGCCAAGTGTCAGATTTTTACCGATCACAAGAGTCTTCGGTATGTGTTCACTCAAAGAGAGCTAAACTTGAGACAGAGAAGGTGGATGGAGTTGATTAGTGATTATGATTGCACTATCGAGTATCATCCTGGAAAAGCTAATGTGGTAGCTGATGCTCTTAGTCGAAATCCCTCCATATTTTTATCTTATATAAAGATGGTTCGAGTTCCACTTCTTTTTGACTTGCGAGCTACAGGATTGGATTTAGCAGTAGATAAGGTTGGTGCCTTGGTAGCTAGTTTTCATGTGAGGCCAGTTTTGGTTGATAGAGTACGGGAAGCACAGAATAATGATCCTTCCATAGTTCGATTGATAGAAAGAGCTTTGAGCGGAGCCGTAGCCGATCATTTTTCAGTTAAAAGGGATGAGACTTTATTGTTTCAGAATCGGCTTTATGTTCCAAAAAGAAATGAAGAGTTGAAGAGTGAGATTTTAGAGGAAGCTCATAGTTCCGCTTATGCAGCTCATCCGGGTAGCAAAAAATGTATCGGATTTTGAAAGATTATTATTGGTGGCCAAACATGAAGAGGGAAATTACAGCTTATGTGAGTAGATGTCTGATTTGCCAGCAAGTAAAAGCTGAAAGGCAGAAGCCTTTTGGATTGCTTGAGCCGTTGCCTATTCTAGTGTGGAAGTGGGACCACATCACCATGGATTTTGTTTTCAGTTTACCTCGTACCTGTGAAGGGCATGACGGTATTTGGGTGATTGTGGATAGACTCACCAAGTCTGCACATTTCTTGCCAGTGGGAAAGAAGTATAAATTGGATAAATTGGCGGAACTTTATGTGAATGAAATTGTGAGGCTTCATTGTGTGCCTGAATCAATAGTGTCAGATCAGGATCCTAGATTTGCTTCTAAATTCTGGGGAGCTCTTCAAGCAGCTTTAGGTACCCGATTACACTTCAGCACTGCTTTTCATCCTCAGACTGATGGGCAGTCTGAGAGGACTATTCAGACTTTGGAGGATATGTTGAGAGCTTGTGCCTTACAGTTCAGAGGGAGTTGGGATAGAAACCTATCCTTGATGGAATTTGCTTATAATAATAGCTATCATTCTAGCATTGGTATGGCTCCCTTTGAGGCGCTTTATGGGAAGCAGTGTCGTACACCTTTATGTTGGAATGAAGTGGGAGAAAAAGAGCTTTGTGGCCCAGAGTTAATCCATGAGACAAATGAGAAGATTAAAGTGGTTAGAGATAGACTCAAGGCCGCTCAAAGTAGGCAGAAGAGTTATGCAGATGTCCGTAGGAAAGATCTTGAGTTTCAAGTGGGTGATTGGGTGTTCTTGAAATTCTCTCCTTGGAAAGGGGTTGTACGTTTCGGTAAGCGTGGGAAGCTTAGTCCGAGGTATATTGGCCCTTATGAGATTATAGAGCGAGTTGGCTCACTTGCTTATCGGTTAGCTTTGCCTCCAGAATTAGCCAGGATATATAATGTGTTTCATGTATCCATGCTTCGCAAGTATATTGCCGATCATTCTCATGTGCTGCAAGAGCAGCCGATCAGTTTGACGAGAGATTTGTCCTATGAAGAGGAACCGGTTCAGATTCTCGACCGAAAGGAGCAAGTGCTTAGGAACAAGAAAATCCAAGGTGCTTTGGAGAAGTCATCAAGTAGAAGAAGCTACTTGGGAATTAGAGGAGCAAATGATGTAGCAGTATCCCTACCTCTTCGAATGACAGGTATGTAAATTTCGAGGACGAAATTTTTATAAGGAGGAGAGAATTGTCACATCCCGACCCGTAAAATTTTATCTTATTTACTAGCTAGCTTGATTATAATAAGAATTTTACCGTCTCCGACATTGAGATATAGTTTAATTGGTCCCTAGAGGGGTTTTGGGGGACGATTATTTCGGAGAGTTATTCGTAAGAGAAAAATGTAACGACGGTAAAAATAGTAAATTTTAGCTAGTAAAAGGTAATTTTTATTAGGGTATTATTTTTGGGGGTGTTAATTTTTGGAATTGGGTTGTATATAGAGGAGTTGGGCCGGATGGGTGAGGCCCAAAACTATTTTCTCTCTTTCTCTCTTCTCTCTCTGCCTCCCGACGCTCTCTCTCTCACTCACTCTACCGGATTTGTTCCAGCTCCGACCGACGCCGTCCGGCCAAGCCATACCGCCGCACCGGTCCCGTTCGGACTGCCGCCGCCTCCTCTCCTCGCCTGGACTGTGACCAGGCCGGTTACGCCGCCGAACGGGGAGGAAACTCCCCTAGCAGCCGGTTGCTCCTTTCGCCGGAGCTCCCTCCTCCGGCCACCAAAGCCGGTGATCTTTGGCTTGTTTTGTAGCTCTCCTCCCGTGCAGCAACCCCTCCAAAAGGCTCACTCCCTCTTGAGCTAGGTAAGAAGAAATTCAAAGAGGAAATTCTAGGGCTTTTAGGATATTTTCGTTCGATTGACCTAGTTAGGCTTGGAATTGGTGATTGTGCTAGTTAGGAAAGTTGTTTGGGATGTTGAGAGGAAGATGCTGTTAAAATTTCATAGGATTTGAAGGTCGCCGGAATCGGCCTCCGGCCGCCACTGCCGGCTTGGGGTTTTGTATGATTTTAAATCTGTAATAATTAGAGGAATTTAATGGAGTGAATTGTGGAATTTTGGATGAGTTTTGAATAGGTTTGTGAATTTCCGAAGTTTGGCATTTTGGCGGTTAAATAATGTAAAATCTGGCCGTAGGATTTAAGTCAATTTCTGGAAAAGGTTGTATTTACGGCTGCCGAGTATGGTATTAAAGTTTGGGTCATTCTGATTTAAGAATATCGAAGTTAGGCAATGATGAGCGTGGTTATAGCTCTCGGTTAATTTTGCCTATTTTGTATAAATATTGGATTTTTAGTGGGAAATTAATTATATATTTGGAACAGGACGTGAGGAGGCCCGAGCAGAAGAAGCCTCGAAGCGTCATCAGGCTTAGGCCTAATTTGTGAGTGGACCTTTGTTTTTAATTGAAAAGCATGCAATGAATGATTTTGTTGATCATTTATTTCTTCTGATGAGACTTATTGATTTCTCGGCTATTTGACAATTTTTCCTCCTTTGAAGAGATCCCGAAAATGAGATTTTCGGTGAATATATATATTTTGGATTTTATAAGTATAGTATGTATATAAATGTTAGCTAGCCATACGTGCTTGGTCCGTCATAATGAGGTAAAATACCATTATGGCGTGGCGTGAGTGTTAGACACAAGCGTCATAGCCCTATATGAAAACTACTTTCTTTTTCGGTTTATTTAGGTTTTCATATAAGGAGTCCACACGTAAATACACCGTCCTCTTCGGTTATAATGAGGAAAAATACTATTATGGCGCAACGTGAGCGTTAGACGCCAGCGTTATAGCCTTATATGAATTTCTATTTTTCTAAATTGTTTCTAGGATTCATACAAGGAGTCTGACGAGTGTAAATACATACGAATATATGTTTATATATAGGTTAGCCTGAGAGGCTCCATTTTATTTGAGTTTATGAGTTGAGCACTTTTGAGCTGCCGCATGCAGTATATTTTTCTATGAAATTAAAATGGGAATGCATAAATATTTTGTCATTAAATTATTTTTGTCCACTTACTCTAACGTTATTAAATGTCTTCCCCTGGGCCCTTTGTTTTAAAATGCCCAGTCTGCAGAGTTCGGATTGGATCTAGTAGGAGACGAGGCATAGTCACCCGTATTTCCACCACCTTTCACCAGTAGGTTACCTGTTTAACCTACCTGTGTTTTCTTACTTCCACTAGTGTCTAGTAGCTCTGAATACTTGGGTTTAATGTATATATTTTTGGTTGTGGGTGAAGGCTTGTTGATATTTTAGAATATTTGACGGAGGATGTATATTATCTTAGATAATGTTTATTATCTTGTTAGTGGTGATTGTATTTGGGGAGCACGAAGGCTCCAGAAGTTAAGGGTGGATTGAGAATTTTAGGAGTGTTTGTAGGTTTTTGATTTGGAAGGGTTGTCCATTTCCAAGGGAGGTTGTACCGAATTTTGCGGTAAATCTTTCCTTGGAGGTGGTCCCCGCACGATTTACTCTGGGTTTAGGATTAAATTCGGGATGGGTCGTGTCAGTAACTGTAACAGCCCGGCCTAGTCCATTCAGATATTATCCGCTTTGGGCCCAACGACCCTCACTGTTTTGCTCTTGAGGTTTCACCCCAAAACGCGTCTCAATGTAAGGTGCTAGCTCTGCACATATAAGCATAGTAACCTATCTCTCCCGGGAGATGTGAGACGGATGCACCTACTAGCATGCCAGCCTAGTCAGGTCATTACAATCCACCCACCTTTGAGCCCGACGTCCGCGTCGGCACACTTCCGGCCGGGGACAGGCTCTGATACTAACTGTAACAGCCCGGCCCAGTCCATTGAGATATTGTCCGCTTTGGGCCCAACAACCCTCACGGTTTTTCTCTTGAGGTTTCACCCCAAAACGCGTCTCAATGTAAGGTGCTAGCTCTGCACATATAAGTATAGCAACTTATCTCCTCCGGGCGATGTGGGATGGATGCACCTACTAGCTTGGCAGCCTAGTCAAGTCATCACAGTTGGATACATGGATTTATGCACAATGATAGTCATGAACTCATGATGATCTGCAGGAAGAAGCTAATTGGGGTTTTTGTGCAAAATTTTATTCAAAATTAGTCAGATTCAGCTAGAGCAAGTATAATGGATTTCCAACCCAGGCCAAAGCAACTGCAGACAACTAATGGAGACGTTTCATTTTACTCGTACTCATTGTTAGCAAAACTTGGCGGCAGACACTTTAGCAAAGCGTGGTATTATTCACCAGTCTCCTGGCTTTTGTTTATGCCAGATGCTCCCATCCTTGCTGTTTATAGATGATTCTGAATGACATTGATTATGCTAGGATCCTCTTCTAATAGCTAGGTGATAAGTCTTGTTGTTTCTTTGGGATCTTCAGTTATGTAAAATACGTGTCCATCTACTAAAGCTGTTATATTGTATTATTTATTGATTTCATCTCCCTGTATATCATTCAATGGAAGGCATTATTGCTGGAAAAACCAGAATTTTTCGGTGCATATTCATTAGTCAAATTAAGAAACTTAAGTTACTCAAAAACCTCTCAATCAAAAATAACGAATTAGAGTAGAGACTAGCACGATACAATGTAGTGGTACAATATTTTTCCCAAATTGCTTAATTTTCTCCAACAACACAAACTAAATGAGGAAAACTCTGACCAAATCAAGTCTGTTGCCTAACACCACGTACTGTTTTGACTGAAGCAGAACTTGCATTGGACAAGCAGTAACAACAAGACCTCATGGAACGGCATAATGGGGATAAAGTTAGTCCCAGGAGTAGCCATCACGAAACGTTACCAAGACTGGATTTGCATCCTTCCCTTCGGAAACCTGGATGCAAATGAGAGCAATTATATCAATGTCCCCCATATGAATCAGAGTCGAAACTAAACCACTAAAACCTTCCCAGAATCTTTGTCAATCATTCCACATTTCCCAGAGAACTTTAAATATCATAGATCGATTCTCTTCTCATCTTTAGTCTATCATCATTTGCATGTGCCTACATTATAGATGAAGCATCGGAGCATCCGAACATCGGAGAAGACGGGTTTGCTAGCTGCAGGTTTGGTATTCTTCATCGGTGCTGCCCTATTCATCTCCAGCCTCACCGAAAATGGAAACTCATTCATTCGATCTCTACCCATTTTCGGCAAGGGTGATAAAACCCCCACAGCGATTCAATTGCATGCCATTCTCCATTATGCCACATCACGAACAACACCGCAACTATCCAAGGATGAGATCAGCCTCGCCTTTGACGTCTTGAAAGCACGAGCCCCATGCAACTTCCTCATATTTGGCCTCGGCCACGACTCGCTCATGTGGGCCTCATTCAACCCACGAGGCACGACACTGTTCCTCGAGGAGGACCCCAAGTGGCTCAAGAAAGCCTTGCAGGATGCTCCGCAGCTGCGTGCGGTAGATGTGACCTACCACACGCAACTGAAGCAGGCGGACGACCTGCTCACGTCGTATAAATCTGAAACGACATGCCGTCCGCGGCCGTGCTACGTGGCAACACACATTGCAGGTTGGCATTGAGCAACCTACCGGACGAGGTGTACGAGAGGGAGTGGGACTTGATCATGATCGATGGGCCTCAGGGTTGGTTTGCCGAGGCGCCTGGTCGGATGAGTGTTATATTCTCGGCGGCTGTCATGGCCAGGAAAAGGCGAGGTCCGGGATCGACGCATGTGTTCTTGCATGACGTTGATCGGAAGGTGGAGAAGGCTTTTGCGGAGGAGTTTCTGTGCTGTAAATACCTTGTGAACGCCGTGGGGAGGCTCTGGCATTTTGTGATTCCGTCCGCCGTTGTTGTCAACGATACTGACGACGCAAGCTTTTGCTAGCTAGCTGTTACTTTGTTACTAAAAGGAAGCATAAGGAAGAGTTTCAGGCTAGGAATGGTAAAGTAATAAGTATAACGTTATAGGTCATGATAATTAGGGGTAGAATAATGATGAGCGATTAAGAAATAGTGTGAGTTTACCACATTGGGGGTAAAAATGTCCTTGATTGCTAGGTTAGGCTTCCAATTGATGGAATTTGTTAGAGATTAGCCTATAATCGTTTAAGTTGTGCAAGCCTTTAATTTCAACGACGATTCATTCATTCGTCTTGCATGGTAAAAAAACCTTGAAACATGAAGCACTTAAGCATTGTATCCGATCAAGGCCCCAATATATACGGTTTGCGCTTTGCTCAAACATGTCATCCCGGCACTTCGCAATCACTAAGACATGATGACGAATACGTAGTTACTCATTCGACGTTTCCGGACAAGCTGTATACCTTTTATTTTCACTAAACTAGCTAGCTTGTTATGCATGGTGGGGGATGATGGAGATTGCTTGTTGATCAATCCTCTTCTTAGAGAAGTTCTACGTCTCCCCACCGATAACATCGTACAGCTTACAAAATGTGATCCAAATTCTCAAGTATTAATTAGTTGGTATGGGATATGATAATAATATCATAGTATAACCAACACCTACGATGATCCTAAGTTATATACGAGCTTGATTTCCTTAAAAGAATTTGGTACTTTAGGTTACACTGATGAACCTCATGAACTGGTTACTTGACTAATGGCTCTGCACAAGGCTAGGTTGTATTCATTTTTGTAATAGTAATATTTGGTAAGATGCTTAATTTGGTTCTATACATATAGTGATCTATTGTTTCCATACCTGCAGAGTTTTTGTTTGTGATAGAACAGATATCACATCTGATAATCTTCTTATGTTTTTACTCCATGCTAATAACATATATCCGAAACGATTCTGGGATTCAACATTTACCAATTACAATGAAATAGCAATTGGAGTGGGTGATGTTGAAGCTTACGGGATTCTTTGGCTGGCTATTATTCTTCATACCTGATCTTTACAACAGAAAATGTTGTAGGAGCGCGCTATACTGTAGAAAAAAGTATTGTTGCATTTAAGAAAACTGATCGATGGTGCTCCACAATGCACGTCCATCAGTATAATATCTTGTGCTGCAATGAATCAGTAAGCAGAAAGATGGCTATACCAGTGTTGCGCTATTTTTACTCCAAGGTGATTGATCCAAAATATCATCATATACCTTGATGACAGCCTAACCTGCGGAGATTTGCTATCAAGTAGCCAATGACTTTCACAAAATATAAAAACAAGAAAGATTTGTTTTCATTTTTTCACTCTAAGATTCTGTAAGCTCATCCAAATCAAATGTCTTTGTTAATTTGGTTATTAAATTTGACATCTCCATCAACCTCAAACGGAAGAAGCAGAAAAAGTGGAATGTCAGAAAAGCATGCTCTAAGATTAAACTAAGAAAGTGGTCTACGTAATTAAACTCCTATGAGATAAATCTGCATGCACTTTGTATGTTAAAGCATGTGTATGCAAACTCCCCCTATTTAAACAGCATGTTGCAGTAGCTGGTCTTGCACCTTCACCTTCTTTCAACAGCTAGACATGGCCACATTGTTTTCCAGAAGTATTGTTTTCCTGCCTATGGTGTTTATGTTGATGGTCCTAACCATGTCCGAAGCCAAAACACATGTTCGCATCATCAACAATTTACCGGACAACATGGACCTTACCGTTCATTGTAAATCCAGGGACGATGATCTCGGCACCCAAGTGCTCTCCTACCTCAGCTCCTATGAATTTCGTTTCAATCCAAACATTTGGGGGACAACACAGTTTTACTGCTCTATGGCGTGGCCGTCAAACTTGCACTATTTTGATATCTACATTCACAGAAGGGATTACAAATGTTATTGGAGCAAACACGTTTGTATGTGGCGTGTAACACCACAAGGTCCCTGCGTAGTGACGGACCTGACTAATAACAAGACCATTTGTTATGTCTGGAATAAAGACTAGCTGTTTGAAGATTACTGTTTCTATAGAAAATGGACTCGACTTCGGTGACCATGTATGGTCACTTGCAAGTGACCAACACCAATGGGGAAGGGACACGTGTCCCGTTAAAGAGTTTAGGTTTGACTTTGAGGACACTACATGAGATTATTGGTAATTAGTATTTATATTTAATTGTTTTTCTCGCCACGTGTCACTTCTTCATTAGTGTTGGTCACCTGTTAGTGATAAGACCTTGTCACCCAAGTTTTTCCATAGAAAATATGAAGCAACTTGTAAATTCGACCACGATATGTTCCTTGGGAGTGGTTAACCTCTCGTCGTCTATCCAGGCAATAAGCCAATAACTAAAGCCTCTGGCAGATGTAAAATTTCGATCCTTTGGAGTAATAGTGTGTGCTTCTGTGAGTTCTATTTTTCGTACGAGATAACCAAGACAGATTCGACTTAACCAAGACAGATTCGACTAAGCTTTCTAGTTAATTTTGCTTCTAGGGTACTTTTCAGGCCATTAGATAAACCTCTCTTGTTTTGTTCAGTCATTGCTTCAATACTTTTTGAAAGGCAGCAAGACAAAGAGTTCATCTGTCGAGGGATATGCCGCCTCTCCTCGGGTAGTACCGAGTATATGGGCACAATGCCGGTAAATACCACCACCAGCTATCTCTTATGTGCTCTGAAGTTGTTTTGTTCCACAACTCTGAGATGGACAAAACAGTGTTGCAGTGCTTTATTTTGTTGACATCCTTTCTTTCTTCTAGAAAAACAATCCAAAACAACAAAGTACAAATTGTATGTATACATAAAAAATTCTTCTGGAGACGGATCCCTTTTGATAAAAACCAAGGAGATAATACCCAAGGATTGCTAGCATGTTGAAATGTAACAATGAAGAAAACATAACATATAAGAGTTCCTACTATATGGTTAACAACTAATCTCAGTAAAACTACTTGCAGGCTGAATTCTGGGTGAATCACAATAAGCATAGTTTGACCTCCAATGCCAACAGGTCACATAGATGGAAAGAACATGTTCGCAATTCCGGAAAAAAAGATAGTCCATCTTTACGTATTAATGGCGTTTCTTACCACCCTTCTTACCTTTGTTCTTTCCACGTCCCTTCTTTCCCCCACCCTTCTTTCCACCTCCCTTCTTTGGACCTGTGAAGTTCACATGGGCACCACCATCCCTGTCTCTGGATGATGTCGGATGTAACAAATGTTTCACATCAAGGACACCATTTTTGAAGTAACCTTCACTTGCTCTTAGAACCCTATCCTCAGGCCTTCGCTTCTCCACAGATCTTTTCGACCCACCTCCGGATTTTCCTCCAAAATGTCCAAGAATCACGTTCTGTAGTAATTGAGTTAGTTCAAGTTGACCAAGCTAGTAACATTCATGAGAAGGGTTATAGAAGAGAACAATCACCTCTTGCAGCTGCTTTTGCTCCCTGTCCTTTTGTTTCTTCATGACCACTCTTGCTATACTTAGAGGTAGTCTCTGCTTCTTTGGAGGCTGTTTCAAGAACAAGCACACATGAATGCTTTAGAAAGCTTATAAAGCCACGCAACTACAGTGAAATGAGATGGTATTACTTAGTGCACAGCGGACGACCATTTCTAATCAATGATATCCCCCGAGGACTACTTGCGACATGAAGCACATTTCCACTTGTATATTATATTAGAATTTAGAAAGGAAATCTTAATGCAATAAACTAAACATCACAGTGAACCAAGAGCCCACCGGAAAAAATCAAAGGTATGAAAATAATTAATGGTTCTTACAAATCTATTCACTCAAATTCTATCAGGTGACATTAAAGAATGATATGTTTTTAAAAATAAAAATAAAAAACTTAATTCTACAAGTAGGGCCAGTGCAAGACCCATCAAAGGAGTATTCCCAGGGAATTCAGCACAGCATACAACATAAACTACATCAGCCCACAATCCACCTTATACCATAAGATTGGGAAAAATAGGTTAGGATTCAAAGCCACTGACAAGTCAATACTGAAAATTATTTTTTTATTCCCCCAAAAAAGACTAACTTCCTCTCTTTCAATTTTTCCTTCCAAATATGTTGAACCCTAAAAAACCTCGATCCTTTCTTCTTCTTTTTTGCAATGAAAAAACCTCAGTTCTTCCCTCCACAAAAAGGTGATAATATCTAAACACATGACAGACAAAAATGTAGCAACATCAACTTCAATCTCACTGCCTAAAATAACCTGTGCATATAAGCCTCAAAGCAATCAAACATGAAAACAGGATATTCCATCAGGAATCACCTTCCTAGTGAAACCATCTCCTCATAAAAAATGTCAGTCTATCACCTCATTGGTGCACTACATGATTTGCATAAAATAAGGGACACAACTGTACCTTTCCACCTAGAGCAACCACCTTCTTGTTCTCCAACTCCTTCCTCTCCTTCCATGTCATATGAGAAGAGCCTGAAATGCACACATGATGAAATCACCAAACTAGCATTAACAAAAGTAAAGAGGCGCAAGAATGCATTTATGCAAGCATATGAACTTTTTCTATCTCATTACTTTTACATATAGCTTTCATCCACCAATTGTGAATAATGTACTCCAACCCTTGTGGACTAATTCTCAAATAGCTATAAATTAAATTTGGTGACACTCGTTGTAATCAACTTGTAAGGAGTATTCAGAATCCTATAGGAGTTCTGAAGACCAGAATTATAGCAGTGGTTTCTCATTTTCTTATTTTTGCATGAAAAACAGAGGCAGCAACATATGAGGTTTTAAGGTGATGAACAGTAGGGTTCAACAGGTTGACCCAGGTTGGAGCCCAGATCTGCAAAGCAGCTTTGGGATTTATGGGTATAAAAAAACAAACAAAATTATTTTGAGGAAGATAAGAGAGTGCGAGTAAAAGAGCTTCCGCCTTGAGTGCAGATTTTCTCTGCTTAACAAGCATCAATTACTGCAGTCTAGGTTTAAGCTGTTCGCTCCTCTAAGAGTTTCATGTAAGATTCCTAATCTAGTAATCTACCATTTGGTTTAGTATAGTAAAATTTGGTTTCTTTCAAACCAGAATCTACTAATCCCTACACAAAATTACAACTACGCCTACATATTCACATAGCAAGGGCATCATTTGCAAAAGAAACACATGTAAACAAGAAAAGAACAGGGTTTAATAGGTCAAACAAATGGTGCTATCCACAGTTTCACACTAACATATTATTTCAGTAAGATTGTTCAAAAAAATTCTAATATTAATGATTAAGATTGTGGGGCTCAGTTACTAGGTTTGTGCCAATGCAGGCAAGCACCATTCTCCAAACGGTGGTAGCATATATATTCTCTTATCCATGTAGCGTGTCACAATAAGGAATACAGGGATCATTAAATATGATTATTATTTTCTGGCTGAGGAAATGACTGGCACAACAAACAGCGGTAAGAAATAATTAAGCAGAGTGGATCAGGTCATTAAATTAGGACATACTTTTCATCCTATCATGGATCTGCTATTGTAATATCATTTTCTACCATACAAAAATATAATATTTGCATTCCTGTATCCAAATATATAGCACCAAGTAACATATTAGAAATTGAAAAGTGACATAGTAAGAGATGAACGAATAAAAAGAACTCTGAGCAGAGAAGGAGCTTTTTAATATTTTTAAACTATAGGAACATTGGCTCCATAATATGTGACACTGGGACCCAAAAAAATTGTAGAATTTCTTTTTTCTCAATCAACCATTCATAAACAAGAGTAGCGTGACCCAATTTAAATATCCTCCTCATCCCTCGACACCAATGAGACCCATCAAAGTTATATCTTTGCAATTACGTATCTGAGACCAAGATTCTAAGAAGAAGAAAAAGAAAACAAAGACCAAAATTGAGCTGTTCACGATCCTAACTAGACAAGTTGATCTGTTCATGAAGATCCCTCTTAAGTTTTGAATTCAACTTCATCTAAGCAGAGTTTTAAATTCAACTGCATCTAACCATGGTTAAAGTCTAAACATCTTGAGAGACAAAGTCTTTATAAACCTCCTTGCTGCAGTCCAATTAGATTGTTTCAGTCCTTAATAATAACTTGGACACATTTGATTCGACTGAACCTCTAGAGTTCACAAAATGCCAAGATAGACTGAAAATAGAAATCCAACCTTGGCCATGCCACACAACTAGTTAAAGCCTAGTAGGTTATACATACTTGCAAGCTTATGTATGAACTGGCACATGTACCACAGAATCCAAGTTACCTAATCGGATATGTACGCATGGGATCATTGGTTAGAATAAGCATGCAGCAATGTACTCTTGACACCTATGCCCGAAATTATTCACAACTGTAAAACCAAAAAAACAACTGATACATGTAGAGTTTTCATTAGCTTAAGCCAAAGGAACGGGCAACAGGGTAACAAATTCTATGACTGTTTTCATGAATGTGAAAGGAAAGAGTGAGTTGTACATACCAACAGCTCAATACGGTTGGAAATCAATTTGCATTTGGTGACACTCATTGTAATCAGCTTGCAAGTATCATTCCCCCATCCTATAGGATCCCAGAAGACCAGAATTATAGCAGTGGCTTCTCATTTTCTAATTTTTCCAGGGAAAATGGAGGCAGCAAGTAGCATATATTATTTTAGGGTGCTAATCTGTAGGGTTCAACAGGTTGACCAAGCTTGGAGCCCATTTGTGGTAAGCAGCTTTGAGATATAGGTAATTTAAACAAACAAACAAAAAATTGAGGAAGAAAAGCGAGTGGGAATAAAAGAGCTTTTAGCTCGAGTGCAAATTTGCTCTCTTTATGGGGATCAATTACTGCTGTCTAGTTTAAAGTTTTTTTTGTTTCTCTTAGAGTTTCCTGTAAGATTTCTCATCTACCATTTGGTTTCAGTATCTTCAACTGAATAATAATAAATAACAACTATATATATATATATATATATATATATATATATATATATGTGTGTGTGTGTGTGTGTGTGTGTGTATCTCTATATATTAAGCGGATTGGGGTAGATTACTGTTCACGTGAACAGTGCCGTGACGGTTTTACCCCTCCATTGTTTCCTTAATTTCAGTTTTCCCTTTTATTTCTCAATTTTTTCATTATTTATGTTTTGCCCCTCTCACCAGCATCGCTTCCCTCCCTTAGATGCGACACGGCCTTCACCATGTATGACGTCACTGTGTTCTGAATTAGACAAAGTCAGAGATCAGAAGCTAGGAAAACGAAAGCCGGCGAGATTTTGTCTCTTGTATATATATATACAGGACCCTTCTAACGAGGGATCCCTATTTTTTCTCACTTTTAGGGATAGGTCCACACCATTAGATATATTTTTTAATGGGCTTGAATGGCTGAGATTAAAACAAAAAACTTAACATTTATGTCAAACCTACACCGTTCAAGATTATTAAAAATAAATCCCTCATTTGGATGACTTAACGATCACTAAATTTTCTGAAAATTTGTAGAAATGATCTACTCATACAGCCCAACGAACTTAACGGTGGAGATTTGATTTTGTGATCGAAAAGTCCGTCAAATGATCTATCCCTATAAATGAACAAAAAAAAGGATCCCTCATTGGAAGGGCTCTATATATATATATATATATATATATATATATATATATATCCCTTTTTTTGACATATATGAGGGATGGGGGATTACACCAACTTTTCGATTATATTTTTGAATCTCCACCATTCAGTTTGTTGGTCCTTGTATATAGATCAATTCTGCAAATTTTCAGCCAATTTGGTGATCGTTAAGGTGTCGAACAAGATTAAATTAATGAACGAACCAAATCTGCCAAACCTGAACCGTTCATGCTTATAATTATAAATCATAGTTTTGAATGTCTTAACGATCACCAAAATTTCTGAAATTTACAGAAATGATCTACTCATATAGAACTATATATTGAACGGTGGAGATGTGATTTTGTGATCGAAAAGTTGGTTAATCCCTCATCCCTCATATATGTCAAAAAAAGGGATCCCTTAGTGGAAGGGCCCTGTATATATATATATATACACACACACACACGGAGCCGTTCAGAGGCGGACGTCTGCACCGGCCTTAAAGTGCGGACGTCCCTCCGTTCTCCACCCTCCGGTGCCGACGACGGCGCGCCTTCACCCCAGAAGACTCCAGCAGCGTCCCCGACCACTTTCCCTCCGCACGTTTACTAGTTCATTGGTGCTGTTAACAGTTCCACACTAACATATCATTTCAATGAGATTGTTCAAAGAAACTCCATTCTAATATTAATATTGTGAGGCCTAGTTAGTAGGGAGAGTGCAAATGCAGGCGGCCACCAGTTTCCTAATAACTGTAACATACATATTCTCTTATCCGTGTAGTGTTTCACAGTTACGAATATAAGGATTATTAAATATGATTATTTTTTCTTCGCTCAGTAAATGACGGAGGCACAACCTACAACGGTAAGAAACAATAACGACAAACTTTGTCATCCCATCATGGATCTGCTATTGTAATACCATTTCTAACTAAAGATATAAGGTTGCACAAAGATTAGAAAATGATCTTTGCGTTCCCGTTTCCAAATATATAGCACCAAGTAGCATATAAGAAGTTGAGAAGAAGACATGGTAACAGATGAACAAGTAAAAAGGACTCTGCACAGAGAAGGAGCATTGCAGCATATTTATGAGACCACTGCCTCCGCAAAATTTGACAATGGGACCCAAAAATTAGAAGAATTTCTGTGTTCTCAATTAACTTTTCACAACAAGAGAAGCATGACCCAATTTAAGTATCCTCCACAATCCTCAACACCGAAGAGACCCATCAATCTAATATCTTGGTATTTATATATTTGAGACCTATGGATATAACGAAGAAAAGAAAACAAAGACCGAAATTGAGCTGTTCATGTCCCTAACTAGAAAAATGACAATTCAGTTCATGAAGATCCCTGCATATTTTTGAACTCAACTTCATCGAACTAGAGTTTTGAGTTCAAATGCATCAAACCATGTTTGAAGTCTAAACTTCTTGAGAGACATGGTCCTTATAGTCCAACTAAACCGTTTCAGTCCTAATAAATAACTGGTATTCACATATGATTCCACCGAACCTCTAGAGTTCACCAAATGCCAAGATATACATGGAAACAGAAAATCCAACCTTGGCCACGCCACACGGCTCGTTTAAGCCTAGCAGCTTATACATAAACACAGTTACCTAATTGGATATACTAACCATAGGACCATTGATTTTATAACAACCACTCAGTAATGCATTCTTGACACCCATGCCCGAAATTAATCGCAATAGCAAAACCAAAACACCAAAACACAACTGATACATGTAGAGCTTTGACTAGCTTATGATAAAGGAAGCAGTAACAGATTTTCATGAAAGTGGAAAGAAAAGGTGAGTTATACGTACCCAGGAGCTCAATACGCTTGTAAATCTCCCTCATGTCCGTTATGAGGTCGTTCGAGTCCAATTCTTGGTCCTTGGTGTGTGGATTTTGGTTGTTTCTACCCATTGGTCTCGTAGAGGATCGCCCTCTTTCGCCTCCTTCCTTGTTCTTGTGCATCTTTTTTAACCAGTTGGAATAAATTGGAGGGGAAAAGAGAGAGCGAAGTGGGTATGGAAAACGGAGCCCTGAGAAGCTCTTTGGTTTGCGATGCCGTCCAGAACCTACAGCCAGAACAAGTAGCGAAACAAGGTTTCAATGACCTGTCGCGGAACGACGCCGTCTCGGCAATTCTAGGACAGAAACCCCAAATTATTTTTTTAACCAGAATATAAAATCATTTATATTAACCAAAGAAAATGTCAGGATACAATATGAACGTAATCCACCCTCACGTGCAAGATTGAGAACGTTGCTCGATTTAAAAAGATTGAGAACGTTTCTCGATTTAAAAAGATTGAGAACGTTGCTCGATTTGTAGGTTCAGTGTCAATCGACTAAGGGGATGTATTCAATCTAGATTTTAAAAAATTTCAACTGATTTTTAATAATTCATGAATTCTGCTAATTTTATAGATTATTTTAATTTCACATGGAATTGATCATATTTTGTTAGATTGATTTCTCTAGACTTTGTAAGTCTATAGATTGTTGCAACTCCAATAAACTAAAGAAAATATTGATCGAAAATATTATAATAATCATGACTTGAAACAAAATGCTCTTGTACAATGGTATAGGTTACTAGTATCAAATCAAAGAGAGAATTATAGGTTACTTTTACAACATATGAATCATTCTTGCCAATTTTGTTGCATTTGCTTAACATATGTACTCGAATCATTTTCCTTTCACTCGTGAACTATAAACATGAGAAAACTATTGTTCTTATCAAATCAAGATACTGGTTGACAAGACCAACACAAACCAAATGTAATAATGAAATCATAATTCCAAAAGTATGATATTGTCAAATGTTACACAACTTTTCAGTATCTTCTCAATTTTGGCATTTACAAATGAAAACTGGGAACATAAACTTCTAAACCCAAAGGAACTAATGAAGGTTCATCATGTTCAATTATTCCCTGCTTCAAATTATCAACTGCTTTGCCACCCAAAGAGCCTCCTAACATGCTCTTCTCATTCTCATACTATCCTTGTATGTTTTCCGGAAAGTTGTCTACTGTATGACCTCCATAATTATCTGAATGAAAATCCTTGAACCTCTTTGAGTTGGAAACCTGCATAGTATCAGAATTAGTTCAGCCCCCTGTTTAATGCTTAGTGTTTATCCATACTTTTTTTATGAATAGAACAGCTAATAATATTTACAGAGGACGACTTACCAGTGTGACTAACGGTCATTTCTTCACTGCCATCTTTGGATCTTTTATAAATTGGAAACGATTTCTCCACAAAGTTCAGATCACATTGCTACCAAGACTTTGATTAAAGGTCATGAACAGATTCCCATAAGAAACTTAACTTTATAAAACTTATGCAAGAATATACCACTGGAAACTGATAATGCTTCTCATTAACCCATGCAAGAATGAAAAACTTTATTTAAAAAAAAAAATTCAGAACCAGTAAAGCAAATTACCAAACACAATCATATGTAGTTATAGTAAACAACCAAAGTAAGGTACACAAAAATGAAGGGTTCAACCATAACGACGATCAGGAGAGAGCATTGATATACCTTGAGGCTTAACAGGTTGATCTGATACAGCAACTGCATTAGGTGTAGACCGAGCCCCAAATGCCTGAGCATAGGTCTAAAAATGCATACACAAAAAAAAAAAAGCAAAACAATATGCAGTGTACGAGAATTGGTTCACATGATACATCATACATACATAAAAGTAAACATCGACACAAGTCACACAATAGACCAACAAACCCATCACATAAGTTTGATCATATGACTGCAATAATAAGTTTGATCATAACTAGCAAATTAGGGAGATAAGAAAATGAGTAGAATACATGGTCATTAGTTGCAGAGTGCAGCTTTTAACATTCCCTGGTTGAACACCTCCGGTTCAAGTGGCACCTCCTCTTACTCCCTCCTTGAACGCACACATGTTGCTGCATCACACACAATCATCAGGACCTCCAATGTTTCAAGAACTAAGTTACAGAAAGAATCATCGAACAACTCCTTTTGGTGTTTTCACAAACCAGGTCATGTGCATTACTTAAACGTCAATCCTAAATGTGCTCAATCAAACAACTGGTTTGCCCCCATCAACAATTTATTAGAAGAAGTACTTTAATAGAGGTAGTATCATCACCTATCTCATTGTGGCATTTTCACAAACAGGTTATGTGCATTGCTTATCAACACAGTCTACGGTATTGTAGTTTGCAAAACCTGAGATTGCACAAATCAGTCCCATTTACTTTGAACATATGCAACCCAATATGTAATGATTCAAGTGTTCAACATATGTTGTTAAAGAGAAATGTGAGAATACTGACAAGAAGCAAGAACTACGAGATTAGAATAGAAAGAAAAAGCTACGTCCATATCTTAAGGGTGATTGTGCATGAAGTATGGATCTCTGGAGAGATCGATGGTTTGACGAGCGAGGTCGTTGGAGTCGCTCGCGGAGGCCAATTGCTTCGTTTTGGGTGGAGGCGCCGCCGTCGCTGCAGGGCTTTGAGCTTCATTCGTTGCAGGGCACAGAACCTCATATTCGATTTGGAAGAAGAACCCATCTGCTGAGAGAGAATCTCAAAATCTTGGGGGAGGAGGTGAGATTTCTCAGTAGATTTTGTATTTATACCCAGCCCTTAAACTCTTTCAGAATCTATCAACTAATTAAATCCGTAAGAATCGGTAGAGTTTCCAATACCATCGTATTACAATGGAAATTTTAAAATCTGAATTGAATACATCAAGATTTATTAAGACTTTTTAAAATCTTAATTGAATACCTATAGAATTTTAAAGTCCAAAAAAATCCAACAAACTCTCCATGGAATACACCCCCTAAGATTGAGCAATTTCCGAGCAAGAGTTGCT
This sequence comes from Fragaria nilgerrensis, assembly GCA_010134655.1. NCBI lineage: Eukaryota > Viridiplantae > Streptophyta > Magnoliopsida > Rosales > Rosaceae > Fragaria > Fragaria nilgerrensis. The sequence goes on along the minus strand of CM020979.1, from coordinate 21,905,483 downwards.
CAATCTTGCAAGGAAACAAAGTTGCTTGGAAGTTGGCCAATTGGCAATAAATCTGTTATTCCTCTCACTTCCCACTGTTATCGATCACATCTACCTTTAACAGCTTAAGTCACATTAATCGAGCAACTTCCGATAACACTTGCATGCATCAGACAAACTCCATCTCTATTATTGCAACGTGCTTATGAATATAATTAAGCGGTGTGATTTCACTATTGAAATTTGGGGATCAATTGTATCAAAAATAAATAAATTCGGGCAGCAATTTTAAAGTGTGAATGTGACAATGGGAGTTAACCAGATCTCTCACATATTTAGAGAAACCAATATGATTGTTGATGCGCTTGCCAAACAGAATGTGGATCATATCATGGAGCTTATTATCTTTGACAAGCCTCCTCCTCATGCTGTTAATGCTTTCATTGATGGGTGATCTTGCTTCTGTAACTCGAGCTAGAAGAGTCTTCTACTCTTAGCTGTTTTTTTTTTTTTTTTTTTTTTTACTGGGCGTTTTAGGTCCCCCTGTTACCAGAAGAAAAAAAAAAAAAGTGTGAATGTGACACTAGTCCTACAGTAGTCCTACAGCAGGGGACCTAATCTTCTCCAGCCATCAGATACCCAATATTTCTCAGAACCTCCAAAACGACACCCTCAGACATTTGAGTGTCTGTCTCAACCCTCCACCCCTCAAATCTCTCTCTCTCTATCTCAAAACATGAGCCGCACGGAAGATAATTGGTTCTTGTCCTCCTCCCTATTCGGTGCCGCTTCCGCCGTCGTCATCACCGGCCTCCTCGTCGCGAAGCCCAAGGACCCGACCTTCGACCTCGTCTCAATCGACCTCACCTCCTTCAAGTTCAACCTCCCTCTCCTCGACGTCGGCCTCGTCCTCACCGTCAACATCACCAACCCCAACATCGTGCCCATCCACTACTCCTCCTCCACCATGTCCATCTTCTACAAAGGCGCCCTCCTCGGCTCTGCTGACATCAAGGCCGGCTCCCAGTCCGCCAAGTCCTCCAAGGTCCTCCGCCTCCCCGCTCGTCTCAACGGCCTCCAGCTCGCCCACCACGCCGCCAGCTTCGTCGCCGACGTCGCCAAGAGGGAGATGGTGCTCGACGCCGCCGTTGATATCGCCGGTGCCGCCAAGGTTCTGTGGTGGGATCACAAGTTCGTGGTCCACGTCGACAGTCATTTGACCGTTGATCCTTTGTTTCTCGACGTCGTTGAGCAGGAAAACAAGTCGGAGTTGGATCTCTTTGTTTCTTGAGAGTTGAGATTCGACATTGATCTGGGACAAATCACAAGTAGTCTTTTTTTTTTGGGTCTGAAATCACAAGTCTTTGTATTTCAATTGTTGGTCGGTGTAGATTTGTTGAAGTAAATTGTAACTTGTAAGCTCTGGCCTCTAGGTGTTTTGTTGACACAATTCAGCTTGATTAATGTTCACTGTATCTTTTGTGAGTTTGATTGCAGAAAGAAAACAAATTAACGGGTCAATGAAGCCTATCGTATTTACACCTTATCACTTGATCATGAGGATAAAGAACAAGTCTTCAACAGATAAGGATTTCCTTTCCTTTCTTGGATTTGTTTCATACTTTACTTGGAAAATAAGGATTTGCTCTCTATAGGCCCTATATATATGAATCAACCCCTACCTACTAATCTACCTCTTCTTCTCCAAACCCTAGTCCCCAGTTAATTGTCTACGCAGTGATCTTTGGCACAGGAACATCTATCTTTCTCCACCGATGCCGAAAAGAACACGCGATTCCTCCTCTCCCTCCTCTCCGGTAAGGAAGAAAACGAAGGTGGACAGAATAAGCAACTTACCGAGTGATGTTACGCACAAAATGTTGTCACATATGCCGATCAAGGAGGCGGGGAAGACAAGTGTTTTATCACGTTACTGGAGGTTCCAATGGTCTATGCTTCCCTCCCTTGAGTTTGATCTTGACAATGACAGAGATGACCCCTACGATGTGGATCACGTTCTCTTACTTCACAATGCTCCCATACACTCTTGCAAGTTCAATGCAGAAAAGGTTTTTATTGAAAGATGTGATTTTGACCGATGGATTCTTCATCTATCAAGAAACCCTATCAAACGGTTCATACTGAATTGTTATACGCGTGAAGATGGTAGGAAACCTTACGATGTGTCTTCCTCTTTGTTTTCTTGTCAAGATTTGACTCATTTAGAGTTGAGCGATTGTTGTCTAAGACTCCCGGGGACATTCAAAGGCTTCAGAATGTTGAAGAGCCTCTCTGTTAAGAGAGTCACCGTGCCTGATTTGGAAAAACTGATTGCATCTAGTCCTTTGCTTGAGAGATTAACTCTCTGTTATTTGAATGACATAACCGGTCTGAAAATTGACGCACCCAATCTCCAATTCCTCAAACTTCAAGGAAATTTGCAATATTATGTTGAACCCAAGAATACCTTAAACCTTGTTCATGTTTCACTTGAGCCAAAACGGGCTTATGGGAAGTGGCACAGATTGCTCACAAGCACATCTTCTATAAGAGAACTAGAAATTTCTCTTCGCTCTTTGGTTACCCAAGAAAATGAGGAGGCAACCTCTTGGGATTTCCCCAAACTGCAACGTGTGAAAGTAACCTGCTTCTCTTGTGCCAAGTCTGAAGTAGACTTCATTAAACTTCTGTTTTTAAGCTGCCCTGCTCTCCAAGACCTAGAAGTACTTCCAGTTCAGCCGAAAAAACAGGTACGATTAAGGAGAGAAGAAAACTATCATTTGTCATACAGTACCCAACTGCAACTATTGCAAGTGACCGGCTTATGTGGTGATAACTTAGAAATAGAACTCATCAAGTTTCTGCTATTAAGCTCCCCTGCACTTCAAGAATTACACATTTTGTTTAGGAATGAGAGAAGCAGCAGGAGGATCCGAAGATTAGGTGATGATGATGATGCTTTGGGAGACCGAGATTGCACGTTCAATCAAATGCGATTTATGAACATTAGGGGCTTTTCTCATGCCGATGATGAAGTAGGTTTCATCAAATTTTTGCTTCGCCGTTCACCCATGCTTCAGCATTTAACTCTTCAACCTCAGTCTGCCAAAGTTTCTTGGGAAGTAAGCAAGTTGTTGAACGAGATCAAGTGCAACCTAGAGTTGTTGGACCCATTAAATCCGTCTGATGACTACTCCTCCCGAGCTGTTGCTAGATCTAGATCCCCAGATTATTCTGGCTACGATTCCTACGATCTATATCTATATAGAACTAGAAGAGAGAGAAGATATAGGTCCCCCACCCCATTTTCCGACTCAGACTCGGACTATTATTGATCCATCATCCATGCATCAATTGTATAACCATGTAATGGTATGGCAATTTTTTTAAAATTGAAGACATATGTACTTAATTGTTAAGAAAATATATTAAGGTGGGAATGAAAATTTACAATATATTATTTCACAGTGAGGATCTTACACTGTTCCGCTCATCTGACCGGAAATTACCATTTTATCCATGATCTTCTTCTTATTTACAGTGTCGTCAATATAAAGCTGTTGAAATTGTGTCTCATTCACTTACAAACTGCCTTGAGGTAGGACTAAATTACCATTCTACGATTATTTTATGTTTAATTACAAACTGTCATTCAGTTTTTTTCATTTAATTTACACAACTGCCACTCATATGGCAAATTTTTATTCTGCTCTTTTATCTTGCTTATTTACCAAATTGTCATTCATCAATTCTGAACCATGCCGTCCTTTTGCTTTCTTGAATTCACATCTGTAGGTGTTACCCGCAGCAACATGCGGGGATTGTATCTCGTATATACCTATATGCAACATAAATTTGAATTTTGTAGTTTGGGTTGATGGTGCTTCTTGAAAGTTAATTGTTTGCTACAACTACCACCAATAAAAAAATATGCGACAAACATGTGTGCGCATGGGAGACATGCATTGGTTTGACGGTGAAGTAGAGTTTAATGTCATAGCAGAAAGCCATATTACTTCGTTGCAATAGAAATCTAGAATAGACCGATAGTGGAGTTGAACTCCTCATCACCTGTTGTAGTTCGCTCATTTGTGAATATGCTCACTTGCTCAATTTGAGAGGTTCCATGGCTCTTGAGGGTGATTCACCATGGAGGCATGTTTTGATTTGGGTGAGGAGAAAATATGAAAAAAAAAAAAAAGAAGGGCGCTGGATTAAAGTGTTGAATATCCTTATGACAAGTTCAAAGATTGTACATGTGGTGATTGGAACAATTTCCTATTTTTTTGTTTAAAAAGATGGTGGAAATATAAAACCCCAGAGCAGACGCCGCTTAGATCCAAAGCCTTGTCCCGTGGCGCGTCCTTAGGACGTCATCATTGGACGGGCAAATTGATGTTGAAGCCCACTGGCACGAAACAGTGGTGTTAGGGTCGGTACGAAAGTAAGCCAGCTGTGAGTTTTCAACATGTGCAGCGCAGAAGGTCGAGTGACGGGTTGGCGCGGCAGAGGAGATCTGGTGTCTTTGGGAGACGATTTCAGGCTCCAAGGCAGTTGGGTGTCATTTCTTCCCTACTGTTGCGGTTGAGGAACTTCGATGGTGTTCGGATTGCTCGCTTCTGGTTTCAATCCAATCTCGAATTGATGCTAGGATTTAAGGCGGTCCGGCCGGCGAATTCTATAGGCGGCAAAGGTTTGGTGAAGTGACGGATCATGTTCGAGTTTGAGGTGGAACCCCGGCGGCACTGGTTGTGTGTTGTCGTGCTCGGCATCTTTGCCGGTGAGGTGAGCTTTTGGGCCGGCCCTAAATTTCTAGGCCTTCTTTGGTGGTTTTTTTATTTATTTTGTTTTAATAAGCACATATGGGCTTATGCCCTGGGCCTAATGTTTGTCTTGTATTGTTGCTTTATTTATTTAGTTAAAAATGGCTTTACGCCTTCAATAAAGCCTTACTGTTTTTGGGTAGGGCGACGTGGGTTGTGTCCCGGACTGCACACTTTATGTGCTTGGTTTGTCCTAGGTAGGTGACGAGTTCCTCTTAGATGGTCGCTTCCTCCTAGTGGCAGGATGAAACTAAGTCTCATCGGATCCTTATTCTGGTGACAACATAGTTGGAAAGCTGTAAAACATAGCAACTTATGGCTTTGTGTGAGTATTATTTTTCTAGTACGTCGCAAAAATTGTAAAGCAAATGGAGTAGCCAATGATGCACTCCTTGCTAAATGGTGCGTGTTAGAATACACAGGTTTAGATGACAGTTATGTGATTGTCCAGGGATGTTCTCTTTATGCTTACTATTGTAAAGGGTTAAGGTTTAATGTCTCCTCCATGTATTTTGAAGTTTCAGTAATAATCAAGGCTTGAGGGCAACTGAAGGGCTCGTTTTCAAAAAAAAAAAAAGATGGTGGAAAATAGGATCTACCGATAGATTATTCTTAAAAGAAGCAGCAAATTATTCTTACTCTTATCTCTCATGACGTACGTGTAACAAGTGATATTTAGAATAATTTTCTAGGAATGATTTATGTTCCAAATTATTTAGGAGTTATTATTTCCTAGAGATCATAAGTAGTTTAGAAGTGGATCGAGTCTCTCTTCTCCTTGTTTAGTGGATCGGGTGAGTTTGGAGAGGGAATTGCAGGAACTTCTGCATAAAGAACAGACGTTCTGGCAACAACGCTCTAGGGTCCTTTGGCTAGCGGACGGCGATCTCAACACAAAATATTTTCATCAAAGGGCATTGAATAGAAAGAAGAAAAATACCCTTAAAGGCTTATTTAATGAGGATGGGGTTTGGTGTTTTGTAGAAGATGAGATGGAAGGAATTATTCGGCGATACTATGAGAAACTGTTCACATCCTCAAACCCTAGAATTCAAGACGTGGACCTACGTTTGTGACTGATATAATTTCGGATGAGGTTAGCAGGAGTCTGAATGGTGACATCACCAAAGAGGAAGTAGTCAAAGCATTGAAGCAAATGCATCCAAGTAAAGCTCCTAGGCCAGATGGCTTTTTGCCAGTTTTCTATCAGCAATTCTAGGAGATTGTTGGAACGAATGTGGTTGGGGGCAGTGAGAGAATTCCTAATTAAACTCAGAGGAGCTTCTGAGAGACATCAACTATACTTGGGTTACTTTAATTTCGAAGGTTAAAACTCTGGAGTATGTAGAGCAACTCAGACCTATCTCCCTCTGCAATGTCATATATAAGTTGGGCTCCAAGGTACTGGCTAATAGAATCAAACCTTCACTAGATGAAATCATCTCTCAACAACATAGTGCATTTGTTCCAGGACAACTTATCTCGGATAACTCATTACTTGCTTTTGAGATTTCGCCTGAAACGTCGTTGAAGTGGTAAAGTAGGCTTTTGTGCCCTAAAGCTTGACATGAGTAAGGCCTACGATAGGTTGAATGGAGTTTTTTGGAGAAGGTTTTGAGTAAACTGGGTATTGGTGGTAAGCTGCTCCGATGGATAATGAATGATGTGAGAACAGTTACCTACTCTTTCCTTGTCAATGGAGAACTATGTGGAAATCTAAGACCAACCCGAGGTTTGAGGCAAGGAGATGCAATTTCTCCATATTTGTTCCTCTTATGTGCTGAAGTTCTATCTAGAATGATCACAGTAGCAGAGGTGAATGGTAGATTGCAAGGAGTTAAAGTCAGCATGATCTCTCCAGCAGTTAGTCATTTGTTCTTCGCGGATGACTCCTGTATTTTTTCAAAGGCAGATGTAGAGGACACGTTGTGCTTAAATGAAATTTTTGTGGCTTATGAGAATATGTCGGGGCAACAGATTAACTATGAGAAGAGTAGTGTCTCCTTCAGTAAGAATGTGCCGTTGTGGAAGCAACATGAGTTAGCAGCTCTGCTAGGGGTAAAAAGGGTGGAAAAGCACGATAAGCACCTAGGGCTTCCCACTGAGCTTAGTTACTCTAAGGATGAGGCGTTTTGGTTATTGGTTGATAGGGTGAGAAAGCGTACTCAAGGATGGCGAGACAAAACACTCAGTGGTGCTGGTAAGGGGGTGTTGAACAAGGCCATCGTTCAGTCGATCCCCACATATGTAATGAGTTGTTTTGAATTGCCTAAACATATTTGTCATGAAATGCACCGTCTAATGGCAAGGTTTTGGTGGGGGGGAGTTGGTGAGGATAGAAAAATACACTGGGTAGCTTGGGATAAGTTGTGTACCCCAAAGAAGGGGGGGTGGACTTGGGTTCAGGGATATGAATGTCTTCAATAAAGCTCTACTAGCTAAGCAAGGATGGAGAATGCTTCACAAGCCACACTCTCTACTCGCGAAGGTCTTCAAGGTGAAATATTTTCCTAATACAAGTCTGATGCAAGCTGAGTTAAGGAAGGGTGTTTCTTACACATGGAGGAGCTTATTGAGAGGTCGAGAGTTGTTGAGACAGGGAGTACGTGTTCAAATAGGGAATGGTGAAAATACTAGGATATGGAGCGACCCTTGGATCCCTTTGCTGTACAGTTTTAAACCTTTCTCACTGCCAATGCAAGGTTCTGAAGATATGAGGGTGTGTGACCTTATTGAGGAAGGTACTTGAACTTGGAATGAATATCTGGTGGAAGACCTATTACACCAATGGAGTTTGAACTCATTCTAAAAATTCCTCTCAGTCTAAATGGTGGTGAGGATCGGTTGGCATGGCATTTTGACAAGGGTTGTTACAATGTGAAGAGTGGATATTATGTGAGTATAGACTGTTGGCTAATTTGGAACTGAAAGCTTCAAGATCGGATTCGAGTGCGAAGAGTGAGAAATTGTGGTGCAAACTGTGGCATGTTCAAGTACCCCCTAAGGTATGTATGCATGCTTGGCGTCTGGCAAAGCGAACATTATGTCTAGAGCTGCCTTAATCAAAAAACAAGTTCAGCTTTCAGATGTTAAATGTGTATTATGTTCGGACAATGTAGAATATAGTTTGCATCTCTTCAAAAACTGTGGCGTGCTTCAACCTTTCTGGAAACAAGGTACGTTACAAATTAAGCCTTGTACACACACCTCTACTTGTGTTGATGTTTGGTTCTGGGATATGGTGGATGGACTGAGCAGTGAGAAACTGGAGGTGTTTTTGATGAACCTATGGATAATTTGGGTGGAAAGAAATAACATGGTTTGGAGGGGATGTTTCTATAATATTGCCAATATGATCAACTGGTCATCGACACTACTCTTAGAGTACAAGCAGTGCCATCAACAAGATGAAGGTAGGAAGAAGAAAGCTAAATTGAAATGGGCATGCCCACCACGTGGTCGACTCAAAGTAAACATTAATTGTAGCTTTATGCAAGCAGATGGGAAAGGTGGCATCGGGGTTGTGGTCAAAAACTCAGCGGGAGAGTGTGTTGCTTCCCTGGCTCAACCATTCCAATTTGTCTCGTCTGCTTTCCATATGGAGGCTGAGGCCCTAAGAGCGGGTATGTTGATTTGCATTCAACATTCAACAAGAATGGCATGATGTTGAAGTGGAGAGTGATTGCATGAATTTGGTACATGCACTACAAACCAATGGTGAAGACCTCTCTACTACAGGGAGAATTATTGAGGATTGCAAAAGGTATGTGAGTGCTTTTAATTTCTTTCAGCTACAACATGTATGTCGTGAAGCAAATAGTGTGGCAAATAGACTAGCCCACTTTGCAAATAGACACTTGCTATTATTCAAGATGTTCTCTACGAGGATCTTTGTAATAGTTTTTATGTAGCTCGGGGTCCAGGTTATATGTCCCCCCCCCCTTCCGAATTTTAATTCAATAAACGAAACCAGGCGTGGGGCTGAGCCTCCCAGCTAGGCTAAGTTCCATACCCCGTTTTTCAAAAAAAAAAAAAAAAAAAAAATAGTTTAGGAGTATTAAGAATCCTATTTTCATACATCCTATTAAATCTACATATAAACATATAAAAGAGTCACAAGTGATTCCCCAAATGGAAACTTCATATAAGTGAAAACACGATCTTTGTAATAGTTTTTATGTAGCTCGGGGCCCAGGTTATATGTCCCCCCCCCTTCCGAATTTTAATTCAATAAACGAAACCAGACGTGGGGCTGAGCCTCCCAGCTAGGCTAAGTTCCATACCCCGTTTTTCAAAAAAAAAAAAAAAAAAGTTTAGGAGTATTAAGAATCCTATTTTCATACATCCTATTAAATCTACATATAAACATATAAAAGAGTCACAAGTGATTCCCCAAATGGAAACTTCATATAAGTGAAAACACGTCTATCCTTTTTGCAAACAAATTACATGCCAACTAGATGAGGGAACCAGTTCAGAGTAGGTAATTAACAAATGGATTCATTTCTCAAACCTGAAACAAGAATTCTAAGAAGGTATAACTTTCACAAAAAATGTTTTGCAGACTAGTTTCTTCAAACTTTATCAATACGGATGAAAAACCATGAGACGTTTTTCAGACACTAAAATCCTCAATTGAGGTGTAAATCTAAATCTTATTAGTTCAAGATCATATGAGTCATATCTAAATCTAAATCTACATTTTACACTGCCTTCATGAAAAACCACAGTTCTTAAGGCAAAAAAAAAAAAAAATGGAAAGGCAAAAATGATATCATTAGGTGTGAAGCAGACACTACCCCTTTTTGACCAAAAAAAAAAAAGCACACTACCCCCACGGCAGAGGACCGAAGGCTAATCTCCTCCTGCCACCTGTCCCCCTCCAATATCTCTCAAACCTCAACCTCTTCTCTATCTCAAAACCTCTCTCCACCGCCCCGAATATGAGCCGCAGGGAATCGAAATGGAGCTGGACCCACGCCCTCGTCGGCGCCGCTTCCGCCGCAGCCGCCTTCGGCCTCCTCTCTGCCAAACCCAAAGACCCGACCTTCGACCTCATTTCCATCGACCTCACCTCCTTCAAGCTCAACCTCCCTCTCCTCGACGCCGACCTCATCCTCACCGTCCACGTCACCAACCCCAACGTGATCCCCATCCACTACTCCTCCTCCACCATGTCCATCTTTTGCTCCCTCCTCGGCTCCGCTGACGTCAAGGCCGGCTCTCAGTCCGCCAACTCCTGCAAGCTCCTCCGCCTCCCCGCCCGCCTCGACGGCCTCCAGCTCGCCTACCACGCCGCCAGCTTCGTCGCCGATGTCGCCAAGAGGGAGATGGTGCTCGACACCGCCGTCGATATCGCCGGTGCCGCCAGGGTTCTGTGGTGGGACCAAAAGTTCATGGTGCACGTGGACAGTCACGTGACTGTTGATCCTCTGTTTCTTGATGTCGTTGAGCAGGAAAACAAGTCGGAGTTGGATCTCTTTGTTTGTTGACAGTTAAGAACCGACATTGATTTTGGGATGTTTCAGAAAGCACAAGTCTTTGTATTTCAATTGTTGGTGGTTGTAGATTTGTGGAAGCTGATAACTTCTAAGGTACTGATACTACATTGCCGCCAATCAATTCTTTTGGTAGCTAAGAGCTAATCTTTCCATCAAAATTGAGTCCATGACCCAAGAAACTTGGCTTTACATTAATCCTCTACTTTAATTAGCCAGTAAACTTTAATGGAATATTTGGTTATTCACTTATTCCTTGATGATAATTTGGTGTTTCATACTTTTATTGGTCTTGGTTAAATGACTATATATGTAATATGTGTGGTCTGATCAGGGCCGTATCTGAGATTTCATGTAGAGCGGTGCCTATCATGGTTTAAAAAAAAAAAAACCAATGAGGTTCCAAACCAATATAATCTGAAGATCCAAACCTGTTCATAAAGAAAATGCTTCACTTATGGTTTCTTGAGAAAAACATTCTTCGGCTTGTTCCCCAACTGAATCAGCTTAATAATTAACTCTGCAAATGTCTTGCCAAGGGCCGGTGTCCACCTTGTCCTCGAACGTTCCTGCTTAGGTCGAACACTACCTTCATTATCCATCAACAACCGCCAATCTATCTGCAAATGTTGGAAATAAAGTGGACTTAAACACAGTCTACTATATTCATATTGATTGTTTTAAGACTTTATCTTGGATAACAAGAAACGATAGATATTATATTCTGATTCATATAAGATTTTCGAGTTGTATATCAATTGGAAATCTAGAAGGTTCATAGTACAAAACCTGATGTACAAGGAATTAGTATTGTGGAAGGAAAGATCTTCATGTTATTTACATTGATCAATTAGGATTTGGTTATGGGATCAAGTCTTATGTTGATCACTATATATAGAGGGTCTAGGTCCCTGTGTTCCACACCGTTCTGCATTCATCGGCTTCCCATTGTGCCAGCAACAAGGTTAAGACACACAGAAGGCCGACTTTCAGTATTCACCAAGTACAACGTTAGCATCAAGCAATCTTGCAATCTACAATGGTGGCTTCATCACAGATTGTAGCTAAGTCCGACTGGAGGAGTAACGAAGGTATTAAGCTTCATACTTAATTTAGTGTTCTTGTTTTGATGTATTTGTGATATTATTGTAGATGATCCTAAATTACATATTTTAACATGGTATCAGAGCATATGGTTTTCTACAAAATCACAAATCGCAAATTGGTTTTTTCATACAAGAACAGTTTTTTCTGGGATTAATTTTTCTTAAAAACCAAAATTAATTAATCAATTTTAAGTATGATTTTCGAAAAACAAAATAAAAAAAAACAGGCCTTTAACCCGTTTTATCCGAGCCCAAACCCGGCCCACTTCATAAAACAATACCCGACTATCTGTTATGAACATAACAAATTGATCGAGTTCTTCATTCTGCGTTTTCTGGGTCGGAAGAGGGAAAAGGGATTCGGTTCTCCCTGCTGCAGCTCTGGGCTTTAAAGGTCTGTGTTTTCCGCATTAATTTTCGTTTTCATGCTTTTAAATTGGTGCTATGCTGTAGCAGAGGCAAAGGTAAGTTCTCTGAAGCTCAAACTTGTCAATTTCGATTCTTGCATCTATGGGAATGTTCATATGGAGAAGTGCTAGTTCATGAATTTGTTGTCTCTGATGCATGTATTGCTTGAAATTGACGTGTGTTGTAGTGGAGGAGGGTGGTAGATGTACTCTTGTTTCTGATATGATATTGTGAATGCTACGTATTTGGATTGCGAAAATCTCCCAAAATTTTGTTTCAATAATCTGAATATGATCACGATATCTTATGGTGTTTTTGATTGCTGTTTGGTTTATGTCTTACACAAAGTATACTTAAATCTTAGATAATGGCTTTAAGAAATCATGAAGAAAATACCAAATTGTGCAGTGTTATAAAGTTTTGTTTTTTCTGGCTTCCAAAGAAGTAATCAAGCATGATTTTGTAATGTATGCAATGATATGTGTATGTACAGGAACCTATCCAGATTTTTTGAAAACTTTTCTTTGTCTAAAGACTTAGACTGTTTTCACCAAATATTTTGTTCTGTTGCATATAGCATATCAATTCAGACTATAGGCTTTTTCAAAAATTATATGTCACAAAGGCATTGTTTTTGTTGTTTTATTCACATGGGATATATGTGTGTGTGTGTGTGTGTATATATATATGTATGCAGTATGACATTATGAAAGTATGAATTTTCTGTTTGGTTTCATGACTGTGTTTGTGTGTTTTTTGCTATGCTTAAAACTTTGATAAAAGACAGTTAAAACAACATAGGAAAAACTCTTACAAAATTTTATTTTAATTTTCTTAGGCAATTTTGCTTCTATTGGAGAAGTTGTGGAGCTGAATGGGAACAACTATAGGAAGTGGCGTGATGATGTAGAATTTTACATGGCAATGCATCAGAGCATAGACTATTGTTTGCTAAATCCTAAACCTGAAGGAGAGTTAGATCAATATAGCTCAGTTGATGACTCGTGGCATTACCATGAGTGGTTTAGAACCAATAAGATGGCCAAAAACGTGCTTAGGAGAACCATGTCTGAGATTGTGAGAGGGTCTGTGGAGGAGCCTGAAGATGCCGTAGACTATATGGCTGCAATTGCAGAGAAGTTTGAGGAAAGTGAGAAGGCTGAAGGTGCTAGACTGCATAAGGAGTTCCATGAGCTTAAGTATGATGGAAATGGCAGTATTAGGGAGCACATCATGCATAAGGTGTTGTTGAATGGTAAACTCAGAGATTTAAGGATGGGAGTTGCAGATGCACAGCTTGTGCATGATGCACTTTGGTCACTTCCATCAACCTTCAGCCAATTGAGATCTACCTATAATGCTCTAGAAGTCAAGTGGACTATTAATAAGCTAATTTCAGTGTGTGTGGATGAGGAGAATACAATCCGTGGAGAGGCTCAACCTGCAACTGCAGTAAATCTTATGGAGAAGCCTAAGTGGAAAACGAAGAATAAGAACAAGGCTAAGCAGACCACCAATTTTAAGACATCCAGCAAACCTACAGATTCCAAGGGAGATAAGTCCTCTAAAGTTAGGTGTTTCTTCTGTAAAAAGATGGGACACGTTAAGAAGGATTGCCCTGGTTTTAAGGCATGGATGATAAAGAAAGGTGACTGTTTTCCTAACTCTGTTTTTGCTTTAGAAGTTAATTTCCTAAATGTTAGTTCACACACTTATTGGCTAGATTCAGGCTCACCAATACATATTACCATTTCATTACAGGGTATAATAAGGAGGAGAGCTCCAAGGACAAGTGAGCAGAATGTCTGCGTAGGAAACGGCCAAAGAGTAGCTGTTAAAGCCATAGGATGCTTGAGGATCGATTTAGGAGAAGGAAACCTTTTATTTTTAGACAATGTTTTTTATATCCCCTCATTGAAGAGGAACTTAATTTCTGTAGGCCTTTTGGTCGAAATTGGTTGTAGTCTTATTATTGATTTCAATGGAATAAAACTTTTTCAGAATTCAGCTTGTATTGGTTCTGGTTCCTTTTCAGATAAATATCTTAAACTTGACTGTTCTACTGTTAAGAATGAGATTCTTCTGCTTGAAAGTAATTCTAGAACAAATGCTGAAAATCAGGTCACTGGTGTTAAGAGAGTTTTATTCAATAATAAGTCTGCAGCACTTTGGCATAAAAGACTCGGCCATATATCTAAAAACAGACTTAAAAGACTTGAGAAATTAAATGTATTATCTGCATTATGTTATGATGATTTGAATGATTGTGTGGAGTGTTTTAAGGGAAAATTAACAAAAACCAGAAAACTTACAGCTGCTAGAAGTAACAAACTTTTAGAACTTATTCATACTGATATTTGTGGGCCTTTTTCACACAAGACTATATGTGGGAATTTTTATTTCATTACATTCATTGATGACTACTCTAGATACTGCTATATTTTCCTACTTTCAGAAAAGTCTCAAGCTTTACAAGCATTCAAAATTTATAAATCTGAAGTTGAATTGCAATTAGAGACTAAAATTAAGTCTGTCAGATCAGATAGAGGTGGAGAATTTTATGGGAGGTATACTGAGGCAGGCCAGCAAAAGGGACCCTTTGCAATGTTCTTACAAGAGCATGGCATTCAAGCCAAGTATACTACTCCTTATACTCCAACTCAAAATGGTGTGACAGAAAGGAAAAATAGGACTTTATTAAATATGGTTAGATCGATGATGTGTACTACAGATTTGCCTTTATTTTTATGGGGTGAAGCACTTAAGACTGCAAATTATCTTTGCAATAGATCACCTTCAAAAGCTGTAGAAAAAACACCATATGAGTTATGGTGTGGCAAACAGCCGAGCTTGCATCATCTTCATGTTTGGGGATGTAAAGCTGAAGCTAAAATTCCTGATTAATTAAGAGAAAAATTGGACCCTAAAACAGTTAGCTGTAATTTTATTGGTTATTGTGAAAAATCTAAGGGCTACAAGTTTTATGCACCTCATAATTCAACTAGAATTATAGAAACCAGTAATGCCAAATTTCTGGATGAAGCTTACAGTACTTCAAATTTTAGAGACTTGTCTTCAGAATTTGTTGAACTAGTTGAACCTGAGGCTACAGTTAATAGAATGCCTTTAAATGCAGACACTACCATGACTGATGTTTTTGTTCAAAATCAAAATAACAATAATAATGTAGCAGCTGAGTTTCCTGAACCTCAAAATAATGTTGCTGAAGAAATTCAGCAACCTGTAGCGCAACCTATGCAGCCTGAACCTCAAAATTTAGATCCTCAGAATTTCCAGCCTCAAAACATAGAGCAACCTCCATTAAGAAGATCAGAAAGGCCTAGAAAACCAGTTTATGGAGAAAATAGTGATTATTATGTTTATCTCCAAGAACAGGATGAACTTGTAGAACTGGATGATCCAATGAATTTTAAACAAGCTCAGGATTCAGATGAAGTTGAAAAATGGGATGCAGCTATGCAAGAAGAATTAGATTCTATGCATAAGAACCAAGTATGGGATTTAGTGAAACCAAACCCTAACCATAAGCCAGTCGGTTGTAAATGGGTTTATAAGACAAAAAGAGATGCTGAAGGCAACATAGAGAGACATAAAGCTAGGCTGGTAGCTAAGGGTTTTACACAAAAGGAAGACATCGATTTTAATGAAACTTTTTCTCCTGTGTCCACTAAAGATTCATTCAGGATTATAATGACACTAGTGGCTCATTATGATATGGAACTTCATCAAATGGATGTTAAAACTGCATTTTTAAATGGAGAATTAGATGAAGTCATTTTTATGAAACAGCCTGAAGGTTTTGTGCAAATTGGAAAAGAAGATTATGTATGCAAACTTAAGAAATCAATCTATGGTTTAAAACAAGCCTCTAGACAGTGGTACAAAAAATTTGATTCAGTTATCACTTCTTCTGGTTTTTCAGAAAACATAGTTGATGAATGTGTGTACCTTAAGAATACAAATGAGGGATTTATTTTTCTGATTTTGTATGTTGATGATATTCTTTTAGCTAGCAGCAGTGTCAAATTGCTTAAAGAGACTAAAAATTTTCTCTCGAGTAATTTTGATATGAAGGATTTAGGTGAAGCCTCATTTGTTTTAGGAATTGAAATTAAGAGAGACAGAAAATTAGGGTTTTAGGGTTATCTCAGCAGAGCTATATTCAGAAAGTTCTAAAGAGATTTCATATGGAAACTTGTAACACAAGTGATGCTCCAATGTCCAAAGGTGACAAACTGTCCAAAATTTCTAAAAATGGGGGGAAGATGTCTCCTATGGAGAGTAAACCTTATGCACAGCTTATTGGTAGCCTTATGTATGCACAGGTTTGCACTAGAGCTGACTTAGCATTTTCAGTTGGAATTTTGTCCAGGTTTCAGTCTGCTCCTACTCAAGAACATTGGGTTGTAGGGAAAAAGGTTCTTAGGTATTTACAGAAAACTAAAGCTCACATGTTGGTTTACAAAAAGTCTGACAAGCTTGAACTTGTAGGTTATACTGATTCGGATTTTGCTAGTAATTTTCCAAAGTCAAATAAATCCACCTCAGGTTATATTTTTATGTTAGCTGGAGGTGCCGTGTCTTGGAAAACTGAGAAACAAAAATTAATTTCTACATCCACAATGCAAGCTGAATATATTGCTGTGTATTCAGGGGTCTGTCATGGACTGTGGATTAAGAATTTCTTGTTGTACACAGAAGTTTTAGGCCATATAGTTTCAGGACCATTAAAGATTTTTTGTGACAATGAGGCTGCAGTGTTTTTCAGTAAAAACAGTAAAAGATCAAATAGTTCAAAGCATATTGGTTTGAAATATTACAGTGTAAGACAACAAGTTAAGTATGGTGAGATTGAGGTTTTAAATATTGATACTGATTCACAATTGGCTGATTCATTTACTAAAGCCCTTTCCATATCAAGTTTTCATAAACATGTTGAAAATATGGGAATTCTTCCAGATTTATGTTCTTAGGTTCAGTGGGAGCTGCTATTGGCTCATTTGGTCTGAATTTTATTTTTCTAGTAATTTTGTATTAGGATGTTTTTCCAGATGTAATTTCAACAGACTCTTGTATTTTTCATTGATCAATAAAGTCTCGAGATATTTTCAGATACAAGAATTCATTGCGTTGTTCAGAAATTTCTAGTTGTGTTGTTATTTTTATAAAACAGATTTTATTGTTTATACTTATAGTCATAATGTCATTCAGTTCATACATTTTACCATTTTCAGTCCAACATTGGTAAAATGTTTACTGCAGGTATTTTATTCAGTTCATAAAATCATTAATTTGGACTATGAATTTTTGACACCTCAGGGAGATATACAAGTCAAAATTTATTCACCCTTTCACTCATTAGCTTATGTGATTGCAATGATTGTTGTTTTGTGATCTTTAGCTGAGAGGATTATTTGTTATCCTTAAGGTTCTTGATTCAGCAACAGTAGCTGTAAATTGACCAAGCTGGATGAACCAAGAATTTTATTTTGTTTTAAAATTGCGCAACTTCAGTTGTTATCATTCATTAATTAATTCAGTAACATGTTTCAGACAGTGTTAGTCCAAGTGGGAGATTGTTGGAAATAAAGTGGACTTAAACACAGTCTGCTATATTCATGTTGATTGTTTTAAGACTTTATCTTGGATAACAAAAAACGATAGATATTATATTCTGATTCATATAAGATTTCCAAGTTATATATCAGTTGGAAATCTAGAAGGTTCATAGTACAAAACCTGATGTACAAGGAATTAGTATTGTGGAAGGAAAGATCTTCATGTTATTGACATTGATCAATTAGGATTTGGTTATGGAATCAAGTCTTATGTTGATCACTATATATAGAGGGTCTAGGTCCCTGTGTTCCACACCGTTCTGCATTCATCGGCTTCCCATTGTGCCAGCAACAAGGTTAAGACACACAGAAGGCCGACTTTCAGTATTCACCAAGTACAACGTTAGCATCAAGCAATCTTGCAATCTACAATGGTGGCTTCATCACAGATTGTAGCTAAGTCCGACTGGAGGAGTAACGAAGGTATTAAGCTTCATACTTAAGTTCTTGTTTTGATGTATTTGTGATATTATTGTAGATGATCCTAAATTACATATAATCTGAAGATCCAAACCTATACATAAAGAAAATGTTTCACTTATGGTTTCTTGAGAAAAACATTCTTCGGCCTGTTCCCCAACTAAATCAGCTTAATAACCAACTCTGCAAATGTCTTGCCAAGGGCCGGTATCCACCTTGTCCTCGAACGTTCCTGCTTAGGTCGAACACTACCTTCATTATCCATCAACAACCGCCAATCTATCTGCAAAGACATTCAAACATTGCATTGAATCAACACTATTCCACATATTACGAATGCATTTGATAACTAAACAAGCGGAGCGGATTCAGTGCACCAGGTGCACTTGAACCACTCACATATGTTGACAGTTAAACAAACGGTGGTTAGTGACAAAAAAAAATCGTAATAAAACCGAAACTAATTTTCTTGAAATTACTTTGCTTCGCTGGAGAGTGCCATTAAAAAAAAAAAATTGGCCGGAGAGTATTCCGATCTATTTCTCTTTCTCGACGTCATCCTTGATACCGGTCGATTGAGTCGTAGGCGAAGAAGACCGGAGGAAGTGCTTGATGGGCCAAGAGGTGAGAGCCGACGACGTCGGCGAGGGTGATGACGTGGAAGAGATCAGAGAGGAAGGAGGAAGGGAAGGAGGGTCGACGAGTGAGGTGGATCTGGAGAGAGAAAGAGAAGGAGCAAAAGGAGAGGATGGAGGAGAGAGAGAGAGCGCCGGAGAGTGGAGGCCGGGTTGTCGGAGGCTTACCGTTTGTAGCAGCACTGGTGGGTCAGTAAGATGCCAATAATTACGACGGAGGAGGCGCTGGCGACTAGGGTCAAGAGGAGGAGGAGGGCGGTGACCATGGCCGCTTTGTCTAGGAAAGTAGAATTCCAAATGATTCAGTTCATGAGACTCCGAGTATATAATCTTATGGATGATGAGTTCGACATGCTTAACCGATGATATAGAGGACGTGCCTCACATAAATAGGGGACTAGAAAGTGGTGGCAGAGAAACGATGGTGGCTGGGACTTAGGAAGGAGACCAAGGAAGATGATAGATTGAATATATTGTTGAAGCACTGTAATTAATTCCGGCGGACATTGTGTTTGAGCCACCCATCACCTCCACTTTTCTAACCAATCAGGTGAAGAGTACTTTTGTTAGGGTTTAAGAATTAAGATATATAAATTAAATATTCACTTATTACTGTTTTACCCTATTGAATAGCTTTTTTAAGTTTTATTTCATTTAAAATAGTGTTAGTATGGGGTTAGTGTCATGTATTAATTAGATCAAATATGTGGCTAAGATCGCATTATATTTATTGGTTCATTTATACCTTGATGCATACAAGAACTTCCGCTAAACAAGAACATAAATTCATCATTTTAATATAGAAATATGATATTCAGCATAGAAATTAGTGAAAGTTAATGCCTTTTCAGCCAAAGGTTTTGCTATACATTCATTTGTAATTTGGTCAAATTGTCCATATTCAATCAAAAATGGCTGCAAATCAAAACCCCAAACGAAAAGTAAACAGTCCTGCCTAAAGAATAACAAAACCCAATCTGCTATAATCAATATAAACCATAAATACAAGACATTCAGATCAATCAGATTACATATATAACACTAAGAGATTGGAGAATTATTCTGGGGACGATAAAACCATTCGAAAAAAGAAAAATAGAAAAGCGAAATAAGGCTAAAACTGCAGATGAAGATTACAATAATGAGAAGGGAAGCAAATAGTGAAAGAAGAGAGGTTCACCGGAGTCAAGATGTCATCAAGAAATATCGCCGGAAAGAGTAAAGCCTCTGTTATTTTCACCACAGTCAACAGTTTATGTATACACAAAAGGAAGTAGGGTTGTAACTTGAAAACCGATAACAAAAAAATAACCACACCAAAGCCGAATCATAACCGAAAAAAACCGAGGAAAAAAAAACAGCACCAAACTGCAAAAAGATAACCGAAAACTGAAAGGTTTGGTGTGGTTTTGGTTTCGGATGTCTGGAAACCGAAACCGAACCGAAAAACCGATTATATATATTGTAAGGAAATTATATTATTTATAGATATATATATATATATATATATATATATTGAGGATATGGAGCTGTGTGAACAAGTTGAGCGAGGTATGTTTTGGTTTTCTACTCGTATCTAACTAACTGGTTCACTAAATTTTTTTGAAATATAATGATGTTAATTAACTCTTTACATTTTTTTTGCATGTAGAATGGGAAATACTTTCTTTAGTTTCTTGTTCAGCTTCAGCTAGTGATGCTACGAGTGGTAGCATGTTGCCTCCAAAATCTGCCATGAGTGCTACGAGTGGTAGCATGTTGCCTCCAAAATCTGCCATGAGTGCTTTCCAAGCATGATGTTGCTGACTTGCTGGTATGTCCCTTACATCTATTGGGTTTTGTAAAGCTATATTGTTATGTGAACCATATTTTAGACTAATATATTGTTATGTGAATGAGTTATTCATATTAATTGCATACAATGTTATAGGAAATTGTGAACCAGATTTTGCACAATCTTATTAAGTGTATTGTTTGTGAAATCATGTGTCTCATGAAGGTTGTTTTTGCAGGTTTTTAAGACTTTTGGTCATGGAGCTTGCTGCTTTTGCTGCTGAAGTGATGATCTATCATCTATATGTTCATGCTGTTCTAGTTTTTCATTGCCATTTTTTTTTCTTTTCGAAAACTGTTATGTGGCATTGTGGGCTGCCCTTTTTCATTTTTTTTTCTTTTCTTTTCTTTTCGGAAACGGTTATGTAATATGAGACATTTCTACTTTCTACTTTTTTAGACTTGGTTTCTTTATAGAATAACCGAAAAAAACCCGATATAAACCAGAGAAAAACCAAACCGAACACAATTGGTTTATGAAAAAATAAGTGAAAAACCAAACCGAACCAAACCGAAAAAATAGATCGGTTTGGTGTTCGATATCACCTATTAACCGCACCATTCAAACCGATTAACAGCCCTAAAAGGAAGATAAATTTTTTTTGGTGCCCCCCATTATTTTGGGCCTGAGGCGGCCACCTCTTGGGCCTCACCTCAGGTCCGGCCTTGGGTCTGATGTATGTTTTGCTACTCCAACGAGCGTTTTCCATTACAGAATCTAATGAAAATAATGAATCCAAAAGAAAGTCTTTGATATTATGTTTTACGTACTCCTTTACAGAGCCAAAATCAAAGTAATTCATTCGTTCTCACAGATAAACTACTGGGTTCTTTCAATCCATTTCTTTCATGTTATCCACTATCATTATGCAATGGAAATAGAGTAAGCAAATATGGAGAAATTTTTGAATGCCACAGAATGACCATATGACAGTATGACGTAGTCTTACATTCCAATCAAATATTGACACATGTATTTATTACAACTAAAATATAGACTAAGGTTTTTCTATTTTTTTGTGAAATGACCTTCATGGGTCTTTGTTGAGTTTGGACTAGAGTTTAGGGTTTAGGTTTAGGGGTTAGGGTTTAAGGTCTAGGGTTAGGGTTAGGGTTTAGGTTTTAGGTTTAGGGGTTGGGGTTTAGGGTTTAGGGGTTAGGGGTTAGGGTTTAAGGTCTAGGGTTTAGAGATTATAGTTTAGGGTTTAAAAAGCAACAACAAACCTAAAATTGTCTTTGACAAAATAACTGATGTAATTTTTATTTAATAAAATCCACGTGTCAATATTTGATTGAACGTAGGACTACGTCATATTACCATGTGGTCCTCCCGTAACGTTGAAAATTAATTGATTTTCCCATTTTCAGACACAATGGGGAAGGGGAGAGTACAGATTCCTTCATTTTCTCCTTGGATAAGAGAATGTTTAAGAGAAGAAACTATAATAAGATAAAACTCAGGAGACTAGACTTGATATGTGACTGTATTTGATATCAGATTTAGTTGCAGCAGATCACAAGCACATTAAGCTGCCATTTTCCTCGTAAACATTTAGGTTGTGCCCAAAATACATCAAATTTCATGCATATTTGTGGATGTTCAGGAATTAATCCGAGTAGACATGTTCATGTACGTACGTGTTAAATGAGTCCACAGATAGGCAAACATAACTTTCTCAAAGTTATGACCGCAAATTATGTTCCATGATCGTTAGAGGAAGGTACAACCTTAATTCTAAACCATTCCTCTTCCAGAATGCTGGAGTTTGATGCTATGAGCATTACTGGATTAACCTGAGTAATATCTCCCATTAATATTATGCAGGTGTGTATAGAACTACAAATAGTACCTAGTGACCAAGAAAATCGGGATCAATCACCGTTGAATGTAAATCCAAAGGTAAAAAATAAAAACAACTTAACTTTAAAATAATATTTCTCATCCTTAGATTTACATCTAACGGTGATTGACCATGATTTTCTTAGTGATGAATATTCTCTTTTTTTTTTTTGCTGCATCAGATTTTATAATATGTAATGGAAAAGGCCCGTTGGAGTACCAGAAGTTACATATATAGTCACCTAAGTGGTTGCGGTCGATCTTGCATTTGTGTATGAGAGAGAGTTAGTAGAGAATGTGGTATCTTTGAGCTTGATGTGGAATGGTGTGATCATTTTTCGTCTGCATCTCTCCTCATTTCGGTTGGTGGAGATGTTCTTGAGGCCATGGCTTTCGCCTTTTGGTTTTGTTTCTACTTTGCAACAGCAGTTGTTTGAACTAGAGTAATCAAATTCAAGTAATCTCTACTTGTTTCCGGGTGTCACTTCCAAAGTTCCATTTTCGTTGGCATGGACAAGAAAATCTACAACACCAAAAGATAAGAGGTGCGCGCAAAGATTCGCAGTCTCTGGACTCAGATCATCTAGCAAATCGAATCACTGGCTGGCAAGTATAGCACAATGTAATCAAGGCACTATAATGGATGGAACATGACAAAAACCCAATAGCAAAGTGATTTGGTCAAATTTAGTCTACGCCTATTATTACCTTTGGCACCATTTTATTGATAATCCTTGGATTGAAGTAAACCTAGATTGACATTCAAGTAACTCCAAAACGAGTATGTAATCCATTTTTCTTCTAGACATGATTTTAGGAGATAACCAAAATAGAGGCAGAGAAACCAGCACCACCCATCCCTTATTCCAGTCCAACCAAGACAGATATCCCAAATCAGCACCCATCATAAATAACAGCAACAACACCATTTGATTTTTTCAAATCAACTCACCCTCATCCCGTGCCCTCTTTTCTCTCTACCATCAAAAACACATCCTCCATATTTCTTTCTGGAACGACCTATCTCTCTTTTCTTTTCTCTCAAGCAACATTAGAGCTAAGCTAGAATAATACTGCAGAAACCAGGCACGCCATGGCTGCCTGTGGAAGCCTCCAACACATCTTTGAGACCCCCTTGTCCGCCGAGAGCCCTAGACTGCTTGACCCCCTCTCCTCATGGAACAAACTTCAACCTGCCAAACCCATCCACAAATCTTCCTTCACCGAGATCTTCGGGGAGCTTCATTTCAATGATAATTCTCCAGTGTCAACATCATCAGCTTTACCTGTAGTGTCAAGATCCTTCTCATCATCCTCTTCGTTCGAATTGGGTTCACAACCCAAGATTATTGATGGCAACAAAAATGAAGGGACTGACCGTAAGATCAACCCCATGTCAAACGAAGCATCTTTCTCAGGCACAGACAACAAATACAACAGGTCTCACAAAAGCAGTGACAGCTTTTCATCAATGAATTCAGAAAGCTTGCAACTGTGCACAGAGGGGCTTGGTTTTGAGAGCTCAGGCGATGTTGAGGACACGAGGAGCAGCGACGTGAGTGAAGAACGGCAAAATGTTCAAGAGAAGTTTAATTTCACGACAAAGCCATGTTTTATGGCAACATCAGATAGTCATTTTTGTGGACATAGGAAAACAAGGAGTGCTGGTGTAGGAGGATTCCCTCCGCCAATTTCTTGCATAAGCAAGAGTGGGAAGCCTTGGGTTTGCTTCAAGTCTTACAGGCACGATGGCAGGTTTGTCCTCAAAGAAATAAGAATTCCCACCCAGGAGTTCCTTCATGCATACAGAGAAGGTGGTCGGCTCAAGCTGCACTTCATTCACCACGAGGATGAACAGATCCTCAGCGAGGTAGAACGGGAAGATGATGAGGATGATGCTGATAATGACGACGAAGAAAATTGTGAGGATGACGATGATGATGATATTGATGATCAGGAAGAAGAAAATGGACATGAACATGCAGAAGCTGCATGTGCTGTAATTGAAGGAAATGAGGCAACCACTGGAACCTGCAGTGCAAATGAGGTCTAAGGTTCTTCATGTTAGGTAGGAATAAATTTCAAGGTTGAAGTGATGTAGTATTACAGTAAGGGTTTCAAGTATTTTGTCATTCCTTCCAGAGAAACATGCAGATTTTTCTTTCGTTGAAAAGAAATATATGCAGATAATTAGACACAAGAAAAAGAAGAGATATGGCTTTCGCCAATTAGAGAATAATCTCTCTTTCTGCAGTGAACTCTTCAGAAATAGATTGTTTTGCCTTCTTTTTACAGTGTAACAATTAGAGTCAAAGTGTAATATCCCACATCGGCCAAACAGGGAAGGGCTATGTGCTGTATATGTACATGTCCACCTCCAATCTAACACGAGGCTTTTTGGTGGCTCAGCGGCTTCGGAGGGGATGGGTACTCCGAGGTTAAGCATGTTGATGCTAGAGCAATCCCAGGATGGGTGACTTACTGGGAAGCTGCTCCTGAGCTGCCGGAAACAAAACCGTGAGGGCCAGTGGGCCCAAAACGGACAATATCGTGTTACGGCGGAGGGGTCCTAGGATGTGAGAAATGGTATCAGAGTTCACTTTGGGCCCACCGGCCCTCACGGTTTTGTTTCCGGAAGCTGCTCGGCCGGTTTTGTTTCCGGCAGCTCAGGAGCAGCTTCCCAGTAGGTCACCCATCCTGAGATTGCTCTAGCATCAACATGCTTAACCTCGGAGTACCCATCCCCTCCGAAGCCGCTGAGCCACCAAAAGGCCTCGTGTTAGATTGGAGGTGGGCATGTACATATACAGCACATAACCCCTCTCCGTTTGGCCGAGGTGGGATATTACACAAAGCATTAGCAATCTCAACCACATCATATAGCTTTATTATATTTATTTCTTCAATTATCCAAATACCATATAGCACTACATGCAGGCCAAATGCTACAGAGAAGTACACCCAAACGGCTAAAAGAAAACGGTTGCAAACACATCCACTTTCTTTTGAACCACTACAGAAATTAAATTAAAAAAAAAAAAGTCCTAGAATAGTTTTGCAATTGAAAAAGTTTATAAAAAAGTGGCAGTTCTGAGCAAAATAGAGATATAAAGGCAAACTAACTGATAGAAAAGGGCAACCAAACTTTACTAAAAAAAAAATAATTAAAAAAAATATAAAAAAAAAATTAAAAAAAAAACAGGGCAACCAAACTATATTCAAATTTACTGTTTTACACAACTTTACCCGCAGTTCCATAATAACTATATTCTTTTACAAAAGTAACCTGCCTTTTGCATTTTGCCAAGATACAGTATTTAGTAGAAAGCTTCAACATCCAATGGTAACTAAATATCAATAAAGGAAAATAGAAGGAAATATCATAGCGATCAAGTGCTAAGAAGCCTCAGTCTAGGGGAATCTGTGTTTCTCATTAGAACCGATCAAACTAAGACAGCTGTGGCAGTGGCATAGCCATATATATGGTATCTCACAAGTCACAACATCAAAGTGAAAATATATACATTAGAAATAGCATGATAGATATGACTAAGATGGCTCAAACAAGCGCAAACAATCTGAGGACATCAGTAGGGCAAGACTAATGAAATAGAAGGATTGCAGTCACTACATGATAAAGAAAATGTAGCGCATACATATGTGAACAAGGCTTTGAGTACATTTAATAAATCAAAGAACAGATACCATGATCACACAATCAGATCATGACAGTGACACCAAACAAGAAATCCTGCATATATCCAATGAATTCATCACAAATTTCAGATTTTCTAGTCAATGGCTATTAGGTCGGCTTCTTGATTATGCTTCAAAATCTAATTTGCAAACCAGAATATCAGCAATACTTGGAAAACTAACAGAATATGACCAATGAGGTAACAATCTGGACATATCCCGAGTTAGTTTCAGCAATTTCATGCATAACTGGTTAAAATTTTCAACGGTCCACAATCTCAAAGGAAAAGAGAAACTCACGAATACAACTTCACAAAAGTTGAAGTAACAGAAGGTCCCAGACCCTATGTGGTCCAGAAAAGATTCTTAAAACCAGAGCTAGATTATATGTGAGGGCAACGGGAAAAGGGAGACAACAGATAGACACTTCTAGAGATGCTTTTTTAAATTGTCACTGGAACTTATGTGGACATAGGCGGAGCCAGAGAATGCAAAGGAGTGCAGCCAATATAAGAAGGTTATAATAAACCTTCCAGTTTAGCTAGATCCCAAACACAAAATACATATAAAGCCAAGCTTTTGAGGGGTGCCATGGGACCCCTTGGTCTGTGTTTAACTCCGCCTGTGTATGTGGACACAAAGAGAAACTCTTTCCGCCAGACACACGGCATAAAAATTTGCCCAAAGTCTTTGGAAGATAAAGACTTGATTTATCATGACCATAGGAAAAAAAATGACTTTCTGCAATGCATCAAATACTGGACGAAATGAGTCCACTGTCTGGGGCTCTAATGGCACAGAAGGCCTCATCCATCCATATTGAGTGTGATCAAATCATTCAGCTATGTGACAAGAGAGTATTAAAGTTCTTTTCAACAACTGATTTAAACTTGGTTAAAAAAACAGAGACAACAACAGATTTGTGCATGAAAGATAAATGTACTAGAAGCCGTCAATAGAGGTTTATCTGCTACAGGGATCATACTTCAATTTAGCAATGCTTCATGGACAATATATGCAATGTTTTCCAGTTGATTGCTATTGCAGACTACAAGTATTGCTTCTACCATACACCAGTACGTATATTCCATGTTTCTTCACCATTAGGTCGGTTTTATATACTGAACCAGCAGTGTAAGACATGAAGTGTGCCATACACCTGTGTATAGTTGAATTTGCAGGCTACTAGTAATGACGTGTATGCACACACACATATCAAAAATAAGTTGAACAACCAATTAATGCTCAAACTAAACCAAAAGAAATAGATGCTCAAATTCAGTACCAGTAACCAAACCAAAATATTTTAAGCCATATAAGAACAAAAGTTTGACATGGAAGAGCGAGCAATTAGATTACTGGGAGGCAGTGAGTTTGACATGGTAGGTACTTGAAAGTTTTAAGACCACTTTTCTTCCTCTAGAATAAAGCCAAATTTTTTTTTAATTCATGATTGGCCAACAGATATGCAACTGAGGATCCTGTCAGTAATCACTGCATGCTCAATGTACTTCCTAAACTTAATGCATGATTCCGATGTGTTTTAAGTGCTTCCATTATAAAATACCGCAACATGCATACTACAAGGTAAAGGAAAATAATATCACTATGGGGTGTTCTTGCCATCTAATGTCAGTAGCACCTTGTATAAATCTGGACGTCGATCACGGAATACTCCCCAGCTATGCCTCTTGCATTTGATCATATCCAAATCAAACTCTGCCACTAGTACAGCTTCATCTTTATCATTAGCACCTGTAACAATTTCTCCAGTAGGTCCTGGACATCAAAATGTGAGTTAAAGGATTTCTTTAAATGAACATCCATCGACACAAGATCAATTATATAAAGGTAGCTCCAACTCTGAGGCTGCCGTAAAATGCCTTATAACATACCTGCTATGAAGGAGTTACCATAAAATGTGATCTCACTCTTTCCATGTTCAGTCTCAATTATCTCCTTTCCTATGCGGTTTGATGCTACTACAGGCACCTGAATTCATCAAATCTAGATTAATGTAGGCTTTTCTCCACCATGTTAATTGGTTTTTGGTCTATCACAATCCCAAAGAAGACAACAAACATAAGCGTTTTCCTATACTATGCATTGCTGACAATACTCTGATAGAAGCTCTTAATTAACATACTTTAAGACACAAAGCACATTTGACCCAAAAAAAAAAGGTACACAAATAGTCCAGAACAAATGAGCTTCAGATCTTCAGACAATAAACTGAATTCCAGGTGAAAAGCATATCAGCCAAACTACTAGTAAGAAAATTACCAAATTTGCCCCGGCATGCCCTTGCATTACTCGCCTCCAGTGATCCCGAGAATCAAGTCCTCCATCTTGAGGTTCAGAACCAATAGCAGTAGGATAAAACAAAATCTCTGCACCTTGAAGAACCAAAGCTCGGGCTGCCTCAGGAAACCACTGATCCCAGCAAATTGCTGAAATGAAAATAATGTATTAGCCAAACAAAGTTTTCAGCCTTGCCTTCCCAGAAAATAAAATGATAAGATTTGTTCAACAAATCGAATAGGTACACCAATTTATTTGGTAATTTACTACACCCAAATTCACCAAAACCCAAAAAAAAGTAATTAGGTTTCTCACCAACTCCTATTTTTGCAAACTTGGTCTGGAAAACCTGCTTGCAAAAAATAGTATAAGTACCACTTGTTATCAAACATGAAAAATAAATCAAAGCTACCAAAACAGCATGAAAAATAGATCGTAATTGTAGTTCGCACCCACCTTGAATCCAGTGTCACCTGGATTGAAGTAGAACTTTTCCTGGTAGCCTATAGCAGAAAGGTAGCAGTTACTAAAAAAGTAAAAGATAAGATCAAAATGAGTACATAAGGAATTTTGATACCTGGTCCATCTGGGATGTGGGACTTTCTATAAAGTCCAAGATCTGCACCATCTGCATCAATAATGGCTATCGAATTGTAGTGGGCATTGTTTGCCTCTTCAAAAAAGCTAACAGGAATTACCACACCCAACTCTTTTGCAAGTTTCTGCATCCTACAATAATGCAGATAAAAATGTGTAATCAGTTTACTGCACGATTAATCATCCAACTCAATTATTATTATTATTTTCTTTTGGCAAGTAAATCAATTAAGAACAAGTGCTACTATCTTCTTTCTTTTTCTTTTTCTTTTTTCAAATATTCCTTTGGATATGTTAATAATGTGATGCTATCCAGGATGATGGCATACAGAAAGTTAGGGCCTAAATTAAAAAGTGATTTCCTGTGCTTTCACCTAAGAATAGTTGGATGGTTGCTGTAGGGCTTTGCTCGCTGAATGAAATCCTCCCTTTGTGCTTGACAGAAGTAATATCCTTCAAAAAGCTCCTATAAACATTCATCAGAACATAAGCATATCAACTATTAAGGTGTGTGAAGTGTGAACTCAAACATACTTGTCATGGAAAAATTTCTGTAAAAAGCATACTTATCAGTTATCAGGTTGAAGTCCTCCCTAAATTACCACAATCACTAATTTTCTTTTCATTCCCGAAAATCCCCAAACCTACTTCACAGACCCAGGACGGAAACTAGGACCTCCTGCCGACCGTACAATCTTTACGAGACAGGAAACTAGCAGATATCTCTGGTTGAAGGGGTTTGAATGACAGAATGGGAGCAAACCATTGGTTTGACCAATTACTAGTTCATAGAGGCCTTTTAAGCTTTTAGCATACAAAAGCACATAACACATACTATAACCAGTATCTTAAACAAAATGGAGATTCATATCAGTGAACAGATATAAGACCCTTCATTTAATAGTAGCACAAAATTTGAGCATAGAGTCTCTTCAATGCTGTTCTAACTGAACCTTACGGCATGAGGTGGAAAGATCAGATTTCAAACTATATGCTACAAACTTGTATAAAGATTTTAAAATGAATGTGTTAACATGCAGATTATCTAAAGATTGTAGTGTTTGATGGGTCAGGCAATTTCTGGGTATCAAAAACGAAGCAAAACCATGAGCATGTTATTGGGAGCTACCAAAAATAACGCCTTGTTCTTTGCTGAGGCTATCATTGTAGGGAAAGTATCGTAGCCCATATAGGACAAGACCATTTAAGAATCCCAAGCAAGTAACTGCAAACCGAGGAGATGAGGAATGCATGACAAATGAAACATGAAATGGAGAAACAGAAATCATAATAGGCTTGATGACGGACGGGTATAAGCAGATGCAGTTGAATGTGCAAGTACAGAAAATAAAAACCCAAACGCTTAGAAATCTTGGTCTTTCAAAGTTCGCAGGTTCATACCTGTATAAGAATGATGTTTGCACCCTTTGAATGAGCAGCTCTAACCAACCTGAATGAGAAAAGGGCAATGAACATGACTGAAGAAAATAACTGGTCCGGAAAAGGTGAAGGGTAAAAGAAGCACAAATATCAGTTTTGACCCCTTGACCAGAAAGAACGCAAATCACACAACTAAAGGATCTCAAATAAGGAACCAGAAGCTCAAGTATAAATGGATATCGGAAATCAAATAAATAAGTGTGACAGTGAACAAATGTACATCAACATAACCTGTGGAAACCCTTGCCACAAACTTCACCATATGTGGATGCAAGTAAGAGGTATACATTGTGATAGGTGAAACCTAAGTACTCACAAAAGTGAAGCAGAATTTTCGGGTAAAAAGGGTGACGTAAGCTAAAATTCAAAGATGAGACAGCTTTAGATCAATGAAATCCATGCCCAAAACTACATTTACAGTACTGAAAGCACAGAGCTTACTTCCGTTATCTCACAGAGTGACTTACTTACTTAGTCATCAAAAGTAACTCTAATCCCTCCGGATACAGATTCGATTCAAACACACAATTTCCTAATAACTTAAACAATTTCATGATTACTTTTGGGTGTAGGTTCCAAAATTGAGCAGGTAATAAGAGGAAGTGAAAGAAGAAGACCTTTCGGCGGTGGCGACGTTGGTGGCGACGTCGTCGGTGCAAGCGAACTGCAAAGCTGAGACCACGACCTCCCTCTTGCCCTTGTTGTTCTCCATTTTGAGAGAGAGAGAGTCTCCTTCCTCTCTCTATAAAGGTTGCCTCAGCGGACTCGATGCTCATCTCTTTCGCACCGCTCTTTACATTATTCTTTCTATTTTCCTAAATTTTTCAATTTAATTTGAAAAAAAATGATTTTATTTTCTTTGAATATTACGATCGAATTGTGATTTGCTAGTTTAAAGATTAGTTTAACTTTAGTAGTACATGGCTGCATATAAGTCCTTCTGGAGAGAAATGTTACTGATCATGGTTAATATCATTTAGGAAATATATGAATGATTAAATATTTTCTAGACCAAAAAGAAAATGGTTTTCGATAAGTTTATATATAGGATGAATAATTTTTAATTGTGATTGAGAAACCGTTCCTTTTATGAATGAAATGAAGATTTGTTAATATGTAGCAACGAAATGCAACGTGTAAATGATAAATTAAAGATGGTAACTATTTCAAACGAAATGATTTTTGTTTTTATGTTTTGGTAACTATTCCAAACAAATAATGAAGGTGATAAGTTGAATGAGTACAAAGATGTGTGATTCGTTGTAGGTCATTTGATGATTGAATAGATGGAAAGCTTTTGCAGCCACAATGAGAGTAGCTTCCAAACACCAAACTGGTAAAATATCTCACCAGAAATCCTAGCACAAGTAGCTTCCCAAGTTGGGTACTAACAGACCTTGGTGTGACATTTGCAAAGAAATTATGCCAAGCTAGGTAAATTGCCTGTTAGCTGTTTTCCTCATTCTTACGTGCTTTGTCACTGCCCTCTCCATAACACTAGGTCGAAAAAACTGTGCGAGTTGTAGAAAGGCAGCGTCCCACATCGGAGAAAAGTAAAGAAACGAGTGCTTCATTTAGAGCTCTCTTGCCTCGTAGGCCATCTGGGGATGTGGGGCTGAGAAGTGGCGCGTGTTTATCCCAAACCCTAAACAATTTAGGTAGAGGGGGTCTTTTGTTGGTGTTTCCCTCGAGAGGTTAAAAAAAGAAACACCATTCCCTCGCGCGTCGTTTCCCACGGTAAGAAACCCCCGAGAGGTTTGAAGGTGGTGCCTGCCCGCCCGCACGGGCGCTAGCGGTTACTTGTTTCCTCGCCTCTCACCATCCCCCAACCTTTTTTTTTGTTTTCCTAGGGTTCAAAATCGGGTCTCCTTTGGCTCATAGATGTTGCTATTAGGGGTCATTGCCAATGAGGTATCTTAATCCGTATTGTCTGCCCTTGTACAAAGGGTTTTGAACAGTCACCCCAAAGTTTCTTTTTGCTTGCTCGAGAAGCTTGTAGCTCATGAGCAGAAGAGCATCCAGAGTTCAAACTCCCCCTGTTCAGCTTCCCTCGTCCCCACCAGATCCCACTCATCCCAGTTCAAGACTATTTAAAGGGTTTCAGGCAGCATCACCACAATGTGGTCATCAAACATGCAATTAAACTTTGTAAACATAGAAGTTGAACTCACTACTCACTTCTCAAAAGAGGAAACAGAGAAAAAAAAAAAAAAACTCTTAATATCATGCCCGAGAAAGCTTAGCACAAACACCCCACATGAGATGTCTTCAGGGTCTCATCAACCCATTTTATCAAAGCACTCTAATGCTCTTCACAAGGGCATGAAACTGGGATTACAGGGCTCTTCAGCCATATATGCATTCTCACCTGCTCAGAGAATTAGCGAACCATATGACACCTTCTATTAAACAAGGGAGAATATAACAGACTCACTCCAAAATTGAGTGCTCTAAAGGTATCCTCCATTATGTATATTGCGGGCAGGGAAAAGAAAGGTCAACATGGAAACAGTGCCTCAAAACTCAACAAAGTATACACCAGTCAGAACATAAACATTAAGAGTTCATAGTTTGCTTTATTTCTATGCTAACTGAGTGATACTAACCGATGGTTCAAATGTTCCACATCTAATACTTGAACCTCAATCCTGCACTTCTGCCTTCTTTTCACTTCCCTTCATATACCATCCCAGGGCAGCAAAAGCAGTCACAACACCCGCGACAACAGCATAATTCCTGTACTTGTCAGTTGATACTTTGGCAGTTGATGCTCCAGAACCTGAGCTTGAGCCACTTGGCTTGGCATCAGTTATCGACTCCCCCGGGCCTGCAGTTGCTTTGTCTTCTGGTTTAGGACCCTGAAACAAATGAGTCATTCAGCAAAAAAAAAAACTTGGGGGAGAAGAAACTAGCACCCAGATCTCTTAATTTTCTTTTAAGCTTGGTTACATAACAGCTACTGTGAATCACATCTAAGCTGGAATAGATTATTTCAACAGAAAAAAAAAAATTGCTTTTCGGTGATACCGATAACTATGCTAAATATCACCATAAATATAAGAAATAAGCTCTAGTAGTTCACTGAGCAACCAATTCAATAGCAAATTAGGTAGCCCCAAATTGCTACACAGCGACTACGATGCTAAAAATATTAACCAGCCTAAAAATTAAGGAAATAGAGTTTTGTTCCTCTGGGTGCAACATGCTCCCGTGGTTCGCAAGAAGTAAAAAGGATTCATGCTTCAGCAGAGCCCTCAAAAGTATTTCAAATTTCTCAGAGGTGAAATCTGGCTTCTGAAGACAATATAACATTGCCTAAAGTATCAAAATATAAAAACATTTACAGAGGGGTCATACCTTTCGTGCAAGCTTCTCAAGCTTCTCTTGCTCAGTTTTCTGCAAAATAAGAAACAGTAAACATAAACAGTCAGAGGATATATCATGATTGCATTGAATAAATGACAAAGAAGCAGACAAGGGAAACACTAAGCTGAGAGATATCTTGCACATTTATTCAAAGTTTAACCACACTTGTAAAAGAACATGCTACAATCAGAAGAGTATCCAAGATGCTTCTTACTTTAATAAACAAGATATTTTCAAACCTAGAGTACAGTCTACTGAACTGCTTAAAGGAGAAAAGGTGATGGTTCCACACAAAATCATCTAACCATATTTTACTGCCTTGTGGTTCATACATTGTCAAATAGTATTTTACAATGCACAGGTAAACATAAATGCAAACTAATGCCATTTCCTTTAATGTTGACAGGCTCAGGGGTTTCTTTTGTTGCTGACAACACTAACAACTCAATTTGGATTACAAAGTTTCAGGTTGATTCCCATTTTCAAGGCCCAGACTCCTTTCCTTGGGTATCGACTAATGATGATAGTGATGTTGGGCTCGAGGTAAAGGATGGGAGAAGGAAGTAGACAAACAGTCACTTCTTCCAATCACATTATGCCCCTTTTTAGAGGATTATAAAGCAAAATAAAAAATAAAATATATATTAAAGAAAAAAGGAGAGATGTTTGTGATTGATAAGCATGCATTATAGTTTAAAAGATATGAACCATTGAATTCTTATGGACGCAAGGACAAAAAGTCATCGCAACCAGGCACAGGATACAGATCAAGAATAATGTAATCATAAATGTTTGTAACCACAGCATATCGTCGGCTTGTGAATTATGATTACTAGTTATCATGTCTTTAATAATAGGATTTTGTATGTAGTTGTAATCCGCCAAACACGATAGAACTTATCACATAAAGAAAGAAATGATCAGAATGTCCAAAGACTTCCATATTGCTATGCTCCAAATACAACTCTAGATTAAACTCTATACTGCATTGACGGAACTGTTATTAAGAAATGCTAGACTAATTATATATATATATACACAGAAAAGATGTTATTAAGAAATGCTTGACTAATTATATATATACACAGAAAAAATGTTATTAAGAAATATCGGTATGCAAACTAGGACCCCAGAAAAGATGGAAACATAATAACCTGCAGCAAAAATGCTAATGAACGCCATGTAAATTAACCATAACAAAAACCACCATAAAGTCCATAGTTTATCGTTTGGAATAAGTCTGGTTCTTAGGGTTAACAAGCCGTAAGCCATATAAATCCATAGTGAGGAATAAGTCCATATATGTCCATGCTAATGAACCAATGCATCTAATTTTAAGTTTTCTACTGCATGCAAACTTTAAATTAAACACCACATTCCAAGTAACTCCATAGTTCAACAACACAAGAAGAATTCGTAATATAAGCACAGCAAGTAAGCAAACAAATAGTTCCAAAGGACAACATATGAGGATGTATTAGAAGATCAAAAAAGTACCTTGATATAAACATTTTCTGCAGCTCTTTCCTCTTCGCTCAGTATCTTTCCACTACTTGACATCCTCCGAGAGAAAAACCTTGCAGCCATCCTTGATGCCATTGGAATCAGTTATCCAACCTGAATATGTCATTGTGGATTAGAAAACTATAACGCATACAAGTTGTGATTGTTACATCAATTTGTCAACACTAATACAGCAACGGAATGTGTTTGGGAAGCAATAACAATTAACAATTTAAACATAGATCTTCCGATTCAATCCAAACCTCTTTAACTAGTTGATTAATCAACAACAAAGCCCAATGAACTAAAGGACAGCCTCTTTAACTAGTTGATTAATCAACAACAAAGCCCAATGAACTAAAGAACAGCCTCTAAATTGATAATAGCTTTTGTTTAGTCATATTCAACTTTTCATATGCATCATTTTAACTTGATATAGTAGGTCCTGCACTCCTGCCACAAACATCAGTACCATCATGCAGTCCAAGCTCCTTAAACCCCCAAAAAAGAAAATATGGCTGTGAAGAAAAAAAAAAAACTCCATGGCCTGCCTAATGCATAACTACTTGATTTTGAATCTCAAAAATATACAGAAAACACGATCAAGGTAGCTTAACTAGTATAAAACCTAACAAGCAAGCTCACCAACTTTCACTCCTTCTAAACAGATTCACTTCACAGGCTCATCATTCCAAGAAAATTTACATACATTTAAGTATAAAGAAAATTACCGAACCACAGTCTATAATGATTACACGCAGCAAAGGGAATTAAAATAGCTTAAAGAAAACGACAAACTGAATGACTGGGCTTCAAATTTCATTCACATTAAAAGTGAATGCAACAAATTCTGAGTGATGAACTCACTGATTCAAATTGTGAATCAAAATCCAACTAGAAGTAAAAAGCAAAGAATATCTGAGAATTGATAATGCCTTTAATGCAGTGAAAAACAAAAGGAGCAAAACTCCATAGCCTGCTTGATGCATGAGTACTCGATTCGAATCTCGAAAATACACAGAAAACAAGATCAAGGTAGCTCAACAAGCATAAACCCTAACTAACAAAACAAGCAAGCTCACAAACTTTCACTACTTCAAAACAGATTCACCACACAGCCTCATCGTTTGAGGAAAATCTGCACACAAATTACACACAAAATCGCAAAAGCACAGTCTAATCATGAAGATATCTAAAGTAGCTTAGAAGAAACAAAGAAAAATTGAGTGACTGAGCTTCAAATTTCATGCACATCGAAAGCTAAAGCGACGAAAACGCAAGCCTCAGTGGTGAAGTCACTGATTCGAATTGTGAAGCTAAATCGATATCGCGAGCGATGAATATCTGAGAAGAATATCTTTACCTCAGAAACGCTACAGCAAAGACTCAGAGAGAGAGAGAGAGAGACTTTAGACGAGAGAGCCAGAGAAGAATCGAGAATGCGGTGAATTTGGGTATTTGGGCTTGGAAGGGTTCATAAAGGAAGGTTTCGAGTGGAAAAAGGTTATAAACTTTGCCCCAAGAAGTTTACTTTTTTCCCAAATAGTGCAGTTAAAATTAGTCCAGTTACAACAAAATCTAAATGGCTGTAACTAGTTTAAAATTGTTGTTTGAGACAAAATAACGAGAATAACGGTGTACTTATTTATTGATAAAAAATTTTATTTATAAAAATTACATAGAGTCTCCCGAATGATTTAAAACATCTATCAATACTGTAATATCTTTTAATAAATAAACGATTAGGTAAAAACACATAACAAAATCTTGTGTCGTGTGCCTAATACGACATAGTGCATGAGATGTTGCCTCATTAAAAACCTTGTCAAGTAAAACAAAAACTTCATGGGCAAAACAAAAGACTTGGACGAATGGAAAAAGAGCACAACGACACCAACCACAATTAAAGATAACATATGATGTAGACTTCCCCTAATGTCTACACAACAACTCCTCCTGATTAGTAACTTAATCTCGGAGTTCAAATAAACGGCGCAGACCAATGCTCTTCACATGCTTCTCAAAATTAGATTTGGGTAGAGACTTGGTGAACAAATCTGCTACACTATCCTCAGAATTCACCTGGTTCACTTGGATATTCAAAAATTGTTGTTGTTGTTGATTATAGAAGAACTTTCGGTGAGATATGTTTAGTATTATCACCCTTTATGTAACCTAACTTCATTTGTTTAATGCAAGCCGCATTATCCTTATAGATGCAAGTTGGTTCAGTCGTAGTAGATGTTAATCCACTGGACTCTCGAATATGAGACACTATAGACCGAAGCCAAACACATTTTTAACCGCTTCATGTAGTGCAATAATTTCAGCATGATTCGAGAAAGTAGCAACAAGGGTTTGCTTGGTTGATCTCCAAGATATAACCAGTTTGGGAACGTCCTTTATGCGAGTCAGAGAGATATCCAGCATCAACAAATCCAACTAACACATTATTCGGTGTTTCAGGATAGGGTACCAATTTGCCGTGCACATCACCTGCGGTTAACCATTGACCAGTCCTAATGCTGCTATGATGCAACCATTGCCTTCTGAAGCACTAGATGTGCACCTCCCTCCCATTATGCCTCATTAACTATTTCAAAGGAACACCACTCGTTTTGCAAAGTCTTTTCTTTCGTAATAATAGGACAAAGACCTTTCTTATGTTAAAGATACAAAACATTCCATTCTTACAAAAGATACAAGGTAGTATTTGTGAACCTATCCATTGCGAATCATCCAAGTACTTTATGGTCTGATGGATGCTTCGACATATTGGTCACATGTCACATTATTGTCCACATGGTGCATTTGCAAAATTCTTTGTGCATATTATATGTTTAAAGGCTCATTAGTATGATTATCTTATTAAGTCTATTAGCGTTGAAAATTTAGAGACTTCGATCAAAAACATTTGATGACCATTGCATGTCTATTGAGATCGATGTAGACCGTATCCCATATGCATTTCCAAAATTGTCTCGCATGAGCCACCATCAAAACGTTACAAATGGTGACTAGGGGACTGGTTGTGCCCACCAGTCTGTCCATACCTAGTTGAGCTCCGAGCGCAACATGAATAAATTTTTGTTGTGACGGAAAACTCTGTTTAGTTGTTACTATTTTTTTTCTTTTATTTTATTTTTTAAAATAACACCCTGTCGACATTCGGGAAAAAACCCCATATAAAACCCTGGTGACCTGGTCTCTCTTCCCATACCTTGTTTTGCCTCTTATCCAAACCCTAGCCGCACCCGCTCTGCCTGGACAGATCCTCCTACGCCCTCATCGAAATGGTAATTCATCTCATCTCAATTTCTTCAATACCACGATTCCGAAGCAACCATGTTTCGTTTTCAATCATCTAAGATCCAATGGGTATCGATTTCGTTATAGTTTTGCAGATTTATAATTCCATTGCTTCTTTTTACAGGCACCCAAGAAGGAGAAGGCTCCCCCACCGTCCTCGAAGCCCGCGAAATCTGGCGGAGGCAAGCAGAAGAAGAAGGTACTGCTTTGAACTCTGGAGTTTTGAACTGGTTTGGGTTTTGATATGTGAAATATGGGCTTAAGTAGTTTTGTACTGTTTTGTCTGAGATGCGTTAATAGAAGTGGAGCAAGGGCAAGCAAAAGGAGAAGGTGAACAACATGGTGTTGTTCGACCAGGCGACTTATGACAAGCTCCTCTCGGAAGCTCC
The DNA here is from genome assembly GCA_010134655.1 of Fragaria nilgerrensis. Lineage (NCBI taxonomy): Eukaryota > Viridiplantae > Streptophyta > Magnoliopsida > Rosales > Rosaceae > Fragaria > Fragaria nilgerrensis. Next base: position 21,866,701 of record CM020979.1, on the reverse strand, counting down.
CAAGTTCAAGCTCATCACTCCTTCTATCTTGTCAGACAGGCTGAGGGTATGATCCGATTCTCGGCTTGGCTTTGTTTTTATTAGCATTGTTAATTAGCTCTATACAGTTGTTGAACTCGATTTTTAGTCTAGAAGGGGCATTGTGAGTGTTAAGAATCTACACACTAGAATTAAAATTAGCTCTGTTCTAGTGGGTCGATCCTAGCTATAGTCTGTATACATTTGACTGAATGTCATTTTAAGTGCAAAAAACACAGTATAATTACGCAATGCAAACTGCTGGTGTGCTTCTTGTTCACGAAGTTTTGGTTTGCCATCCCTTGCTTGGCAGCAGTGGGCTTGGTGGTAGCACAGGTGGGTCCTTGAAGAAAAATATGGTTTAGTAGTTGTCAGCATTTCATTTACTTTCTTCTTCTTCCACCTAAGTATAGATAATCGACAGCATCGGGTATGATTGGGGCCATTATTAGGCGGTGTGTTATGCTACCTTCAACAATCTGAATTAATGTATTTATATAAATTATACTTATTTAAAAACAATGAAGTTGTAAACTCTTGAGACGTAGAGCTATTTTGAAACATCTAGGACGAGCTGTATTTGACATTATATTCGTTTGTGACTGAAAATTGCATCCAGGAAATTTGACAAATCAAACTCTCAGAGTGCACTTGTTGCATATGATGGATGTTTCATTCTTAGTTCAGCAACCGAACTACCATTTGTGTTTATAGCCTGCCTCATTGTACTCTGCCAGAAGCTATTTGATGTTTTAGTCTTAGGCTCCATATAAGCCAACACTTCTGACTTCAAAGTTTTGATGCGGGACCTCAAATTATGTATAGGTGTTTATGCAGACTGTAGTTTAATTTTGTTGCTGTTTATGTTCAGTAGATCATGATTTTTTTTTCCCCTTCCATATCCATTCACCTCTAGATGTGGTTAAAACTGTGTACGTCAATCTTTAGTTTGCTTCCTCCTTTTCTTTTGTATGTATGAGCTCTGCAAGATAGTTCATAACATATATGCTTTGCATCATCTGTATCTGTCCAACTTTTCATCAAGGTAGAGTCTAGGCGAACTGAATTGATTGTTGAGGACCAGCTTGTGGGGGCATAATGCAAGGAGATTAAAATTCAAATTTGTATGCACTCACCTGTTAGAAGCTAGTGAGATAATAGCCTACTTTTTCTTGGCCTGACTTTTCTTGAGCAGCACAACTACCTGAAGCTTCAATACCTGGTTTTGCCCATGTCTTTTAATATATTTACACGCTTATTGTTTCATCACCTCCGTCTGCCCTTGATTACTACAGTGGTTTTAGGTTATGACTACACTCTATCTTTGCTTCTTATGTGATTGTGTATGTATAGAGAATTCCAGAGAGTTTTACTTGATATCTTGACTAATTTCTAATTTTCCCCTTGTTTTCATCTTCATTTTCAGATTAATGGATCATTGGCACGCCGTGCTATTAAGGATTTGATGGCAAGGGGTTCTATTAGGATGATTTCTGCCCATGCTAGTCAGCAGATTTACACCAGAGCCACCAACACCTAAAGAGAAGTTGTCTTTCTCATGGGAGGCACAAACTTTTAACTTATGCTTAATATTCGTCATGTTAGGAAACTATTGTCTTTATGAGCTATTGTATGCTTTGTTTAAGTTCATATGACCAAGTATTTCTCTTTTTGGTTGACAGTCTGTTTTTCTACAGTTGGATTTATATGAATCTTATGTTATTTGGAAGCTTGTTTGCTGTGATATTTACATTAGCGGTTTGATGGAGTTTTCTTGTAAGTTTGATTTGTTTGCTATAAGTTTTCTCATGTTCGAAACTGAAGGATGTGTTCTGTTGGAGTTGCTAGGGCTTTAACTCCGATTAGCTATGATATTTATAATCTCAAGAATGAATGCTTTGTGTTCCAAGTGATACCAAGATAAGACGAATTTTTGTCCGATTTCTCCACTACTATAGAAGAAAAAATCATACCAAATGATACAGGAGTTCGTTGATGAGAATTCATCTTATTCGGAAGACTGGTCACTAGTCTAAGTATATTACGAACTAGCTCGAGGGTTTGTTTTTGCCCATACAATGTTCTCTGTTCTTTTTTCCTTTGGGTAGATTGTCTTCTGGAGTCGCGCGTGCGGCTAGTATCTGGGATTTTGGTAACACAATCTGTGTCCGTGGATTGTCTTTCTGTGGGGGCAGTCATAACTGCATGAGTCATGCATCTATGATTGTTGATCATATTGTCAATGAAATAAAATTAGAAATTGGAAACCGAAGCTTCAAAGCAATTTCGTTTAGACTAATAATTAAGGGCCATTTGGTCTTGGTCTTCTGGTTCTTTTAACTTCTTACTAGTGGGGAAGCCAGTGACTGGAATAAGACGACGTTCTTCTTTGTTTTATTTGTACGTATTACATGAGGTATTATTGTTTAGGTTAATTGATCTCACTCTAGCTCTATATGACTAGTCAGGTCATCAAGAAAAACCGAATCTTTCTTTCTTTCCTGGCCTGTTGATGAGGGCCATCTCTCTCACTTTAGCTCCATTATTCTCTATCCAATAACCATCTGACTAATCTCAACACGCCTATATCACACCTTCCTAGTTCTACATGCTCTTAGCAAGAGCAAACTAGGTTCACATGTGTTACGCTCAACTGTAAGCAAAACCTCTCTCTCTTTCTCTCTCTCAAAGAATTTCTGACAGTAATTGATTATTTACTTTTATATTCTTGGCTGCAGTTGGAGGCCTTTGTTCAATTTGGAACCAATGTCTATCCCACCAGCACACAATTCTGTACTGCCTGGAATTCAACTGATGACCACCGGAAATGGAGATCCAATAGCAACTGCACATTTTGTCATCAACATTCCCTCGATACCTTCTCATCGTTTTTTGGATAATGACAATAGTACGTACCTAATCTTCCTCTTTATACGAGTATATTCAACTAGTTAAGTGCAGAAGTTGATCAATTATCCTTGATAAAATTTACACAGGAGACGCATACCTTGATAAGTGCGTGCCACTCAATAAGTATGCACTAAAAGGCAATTGGGAAGCTGCTGAACGAATTTTGAAGAACGATCCGGAACTTTTGACTTCTAGCATAACAAGAGGAGGGGACACTGTCCTTCACATTGCAGCCGGAGCAAGGCATGTTCACTTTGTGGAGAAACTGGTCGAAATGATGGATGAACAAGACTTGGCACTGGAAGACATGAAAGGAAATACGGCCTTCAGCATTGCCGCGGCAGCCGGAAGTATTGAAATTGCACAGATTATGATGAAGAAGAACAAGTATTTGCCAACCATTCGAGGTGGTGAAGGAATGACACCACTCTATATGGCTACCTTGATGGGACAATCTGTAATGGCAGATTTCCTGTACTCTGCAACCAAGGAAATGTTGGAGGAAGCCGACCAGCAATCGTTGTTTTTTACCTGTATTGATTATGGTTTGTATGGTAAGATATAGTACACGGTTATCCATTCTTCACATAGTGTTTGGATTTCTAATTTCTATTTCCCTGACAATTAAACAGACCTAGCAACGAAGATGCTCATAAGTAACAAAGCATTAGCCAAGGCTCGTGATGTAAAACAGGAAACAGCTTTGCATATCTTGGCTAGAATGCCTTCAGAATTCACCAGCCAAAGTCCAGGAATGTGGAGTAGACTCATCAACTCATGTGAGTTGGTCCTTTTATTTAAAAGTTACTAGTACCTCTTTGCATGTCATTTTGAAGTTTGAACCCTGTGGCTTATGGTTTTCAACCTTCCATTCATAAGTTATCCCAGGTTGGAAGTTCTCATACTTTAGAAACTTGAAACAAGTCGATGATGCCCTTCAACTAGTCCAATGCCTTTGGACAGAAATCTTGAGAAGTGATCATGATGATATGATGGGACTAATCAAACATCCTTCCAAATTATTGTTCGACGCTACAGAATTAGGAAATTATGAGTTCCTGGCAGTGCTTATTAACTCTTATCCTGATTTAATATGGCACCTTGATGACAAAAATCGGAGTATAATACATGTTGCTGTTTTGCATCGTCATGCAAGTATCTTCAATCTAGTGCATGAGATAGGCTCAATCAAGGATATCATAGTGACATTTCCTGATGATGAGAGTAATAATATCTTACATATGGCTGCAAAATTAGCACCTCCAAATCAACTGAACCTTGTATCAGGAACAGCTCTTCAAATGCAGCGAGAGTTGGTATGGTTTGAGGTACTTCATTCTCCCACTAACCCTGCAATTATTTCATTCTAGCTAGCTAGTTTAATTGACATTTCTCAATTTTTTTGCTGAATTGTCATGCATTGTATTGATATGTTTGATGTTTCAGGAAGTAAAAAAGATTGTTCAACCTCCCTCTATAAGGATGAAAAACCAGAAAGGAAAAACACCACGGGAATTATTCACAAGTGAGCATGAAGAGTTGTTGCACAAAGGCGAAGCATGGATGAAGCACACTGCAAATTCTTGTATGATTGTTGCTGCTCTTATCGCTACTGTTGTGTTCTCGGCAGCATTTAGCGTACCTGGTGGGACATCTGATAATACAGGAGAGCCACACTTCCTAAAAGAGACCGCCTTCCTATTCTTTGCCATAGCAGATGGAGTAGCACTCGTTTCCTCTTCAACTTCAATACTGATGTTCTTGTTCATCCTCACATCACGTTATGCTGAAGGTGATTTCCTCAGATCATTGCCATTGAAGTTGATGATAGGACTCACATCACTTTTCATCTCTATAGCATCCATGATGGTAGCTTTTAGTACAACCTTCTATTTAGACTGTCACTATGGATTAGGATGGTTGCCGAATCTTATATTTGTATTTGCATTTGTCCCCGTTGCGTTATTTGCTTTTCTGCATTTTCCTCTCTTGTCTGATATGTTTTCTTCAACATATTGTTCAACTCTTTTATTTCAGCCATGGAAACATTTGATCAACTAGAAGTCAATTGAAGCTGTATTATTTTTGTACATATATTAGAGAAATGGAGTTGTTTTGGTTGGAGTGCATTTTATTTTTAATAAATTTGAATTACATTTATCATCGAGGTACTCAATTCAAGAGACAATTTGATATCATTCAAGTTTCGATTCGTTACAATTTTATCGAAAAAACTTGAGAGAGAAAACCCTTGAGAGCTAGAGTGTGCCGCATGGCGTCTTCCCTCTTGTCCGGCGGCGTGCTTTTCCGTCGTCGTCAAACGAGCTCTTATTGCCGGGTCCTCGATCGACGCCTCGTCGTTTGATCGGGAAGCTGCGGTGGCTAAACAGGAGAAGTGGGTGAAGGAGATCCGGGCAAAGGTTGGGTTCGATCCGATTCGATCTGGTTAATCGTCGGAGTGGGCTAGGGAGGAGACTGCGGTGGAGGCTGCGCCGGAGTTTCGGGCGTCGATGTCGCCGTATCTTGATAGGATCTGATCTACTGTTGTGGTCTGGATTTGATCTAGGTTGGTGCTCACAGTAGCGGGGCTGATATGGGGTGGTGGTCACGACGGTGACGAGGGTTTGGTTGCAGTCAGACGACGTGGGTGGAGAGGAACAGCCGGTGTTGGCTGGTGATGGTTTGGGCCGGGTCGGGCCGGATACTGGCTCTCTTTCGTTGTTGGTCTGAGAACTGGGCTTGGGGTTGGCCCAATTTTTGGCTCTGTCTTGGGCTTGGGTTTGGGGCCTGCACACTTTTTCCTTTTATTTTATTTTATTGTTTTTAGACTAAGGCTGCTTGCGGGTCTAGAGCACCTTCTTAGTTGGGACTTTGGTTTTAACTAGGTTTGTTGATGTTTTGGGGTTGCCCCTTTGCGTAGGGGGTCTCGGAAATTGTCAAATAATGATAGGTTGAGGACTTCTGTAATACTTTGAATATTTAAAAGTACATGTAGAAATAAAAACGTCTCGGTGTGAGAGGATCCATCATGGGACGCAAGTTGCTCCACCATCGTTAGGTGTGAGAGGATCATTGAAGCTCCTCTGACTTGTCTATCCACCCATTGACCCTAACCCTTGGACTGGGTTGTAATTCCTCCATTCGACACTGATACCTGATCATGACCGAATGATCCTAATGTCGCCGACTTGTCAATGGTACCAAATTGTCTAAACTCTGACGATGGAGAGAAAATTGATTCCGAGTAGTTGTTGTGGTTTTTGTACGATATCCGCTGAATACAACAAAGGTAAATATGGAAACAATTATTCGAATGTTGTTACTTCTGTTCACACTACTACAAATATAGCTATTAATGACACTTTGACAATGACGTTTTTGTGTAAAACGTCATGAAAAGTATATTTGATGGCATTTTTTTGCAAAAACGTCATTAAATTTTAGTAACCAAATATCTGCGTTATTTTTATAGCGTTTTTCAAACGCCATTAAAAGTTTTGAATATTAATAGCGTTTGTAAAACGCCATTGAATTCTATGACCATTCTTTAATGGCGTTTCCAAACGCCGTTATTAGTCACTACTAACTATGGCGTTTTTGAACCAAAAATGGGCTGCCATGCCTAAAATTTTTCAATATGGTGCCCTATTTTTCTGACCTTGGCGCGCTTGGAGCCCGAATTTTTTCACTTCTTACTACGGTATCTTTCTCAAATTTTTTCAGCTGCCCGTTACTTTCTCTTCTCTACTCTGTCTATCTCTCTCAGCTGCCCATCTCTTTCTTTTCCTGTCGATTACCTCCGCCTTCCCCGATTTCCTCCACCGTCCGGTTACGACGATTGTGGGATTTCCAGTTCTTCTCGAGGTACATGGTTAGGGTTTGAAATTGGGTATTAAATTAGGGTTTTTTCTTGCGGTATAGTTGGGTTACTCTGTTAAAGATCTTGCCTTTTATCCTGTATAGTCTCAGTTCATTGAGTTGTGTTTGGTTTGTTTATCTGTAACTTGCTGGAACAAATTTGCTTACTGTGGGATTGGTGGTTATGGATGCAGAAAAAAAAACTCAATTGGTCAAATTGAATCGATCATAGTTCCATCTCAATAGTCTTAGTTTGTGCTATTAGGATTGATTAGGTACACTCTTTCCACCGTAGAAGGTGGTCTGAGTCTCAATTAGGCAGATATTTTCCGCTTTAAATTTACTAATTCAATTTCCGTTTTCAGACTGAAAAGTGTTAGGAATAAGTACTTTGGATTCATTCTTTTCATTTTAAAGGGATCTCATGTCTGATTTGTTGTGCTTTCCTTTCTCTACTTTTAACCTCATATTTTTATTTTGCTATGGGTTATCACTTGGGTGTGGCAAATGAGATTTGCTTGTTATCTGCAAATCTGCAATCCTACTGTTATTTCTTGCTTTACATAAGCATCCCAACCTTACGAATGTCTATCCATTGACTACCATTTATCAGATAGAGAATTATTGTCATGTTTGTGTGTGTAGTTTCATACCATTTCCATGTTTGTATCACTTCTAGTTGGATTGGTCATTTCGTGGCTCAGTAGCTTCTTGATACTTTACTATTATAGTGTTAGAAGTCAGGCAAATCTCATAGTTCATTTTCATGCTAATATGTGTTTTTGCTTATTCTCATCTTGAACACTATAATAGTAAAGTATAAAGAAACTTTACTAGCTAATACAATTTTTTATCAGTATAACTATGAGATTTGCAGGTTATAGCTAATACAATTTTTTATCAATATAACTATCAGTATAATTATCAGTAAAGTATCAACCTGAAAGGCATCTGGTGATAACTATGATTATTTCTGTTGTTTACCTTTTCAGGTTATTGTGTTTGCTGGTGGTGTTGATACCTCTGCACTTGAGACCAAAGGAACTTTTCAGGTTGCTGTGTTTGTTGGTGGTGCTCTATTTCACAATACTGAGTAGGTACTTTTCAAACTGAATTCTAGTTATTTCTTAAGGAAGTCTTGTGTTGTACATAATATAACTATTCTTTATAGATTTCTGTTATACTTCTATTTATACCATTTATTGAATAACAGTTTCTTAAGTATATATCTTGTTCTGGTTTTGAAAATGTTGGAGCATGCTTATGTGATGTGATTTGGTTGTCTGATTCTTTCTCATGTGATGTGATTTGGTTGTCTGATTCTTTTATATATATATATATATATATATATATATATATATATATAGCCATAGGGGCTTTGTCCTTGTGTAATAGGAAACTGAACTAATTGTAGAGGATCCAATATAGTTTAGGATTAGTTGTTAATTGTTTGACAGTTGAATTTTCAAATTTTATTAGGTAAGGAGATCCGAGATTTGTTTGTCATTTAGCATGGATAAAAGCTGGATAACCTTAGATAAAAATAGTGATGAGTGCCGAGAATGGGTTAAACAATTTGTCTTAAATTCCAAGCGGTATGCAAGGAATCCTGAAATGATTATATGTCCTTGCGCAATTTGTCACAACCTTATTCATGTAGGCAAAAAGTATGAAAATGAGAGAAATAAGAGCAAAACAGACTCTAACCCACACAATGAGTCGAAAAGGGTATGCGCGAATAGAAGATGAACATGTAAGTCACCTTAGAGTAATAAACTATATATAATTACATATATTTATCTTCCCCTTTGAATTTAGAGTGATTTCTGAATTTGCTTTCATGACTTTCTTTTTCAGAACAAACAACACCCTAACAAGCCGTTGACCAAGCCACAACTTTGGATTACAGCACATGTGTCAAAGAAAAAGACAAGTGAAGCTAATGCTGCTAAAATTGTATGTTGACTACACCTTCATTTATCGTCTTATATTTTACTTGTTTCAAAATAATTATATTTGATGGTGGTTTGTGTATTATTTTTGTGTAGGTTGAGGTACAAGATAAAATTGATAAGACTCCACCTAATGATGATGGAGAGGATATTTTGACTCAAGTCCTTAGTAAGGAGCGCAATGGTCGTATTAGGGGTCTTGGAGCAGGGGTTACAAAAACAAAGTTATATGCTCAATCACAAAGTGATGCAAGATATCAAAAAATGGAGGCTCAACTAAATGCAGTGACTGCAAAATATACAAAATTGGAGAATATATTAGCTTCCAAACTTGGAATAAACTTGGAGGATGATGATGCAAGTGGGGAAGATGCAACTGCAATTTTCAAGGTATTTGTTCATGTTTATATGTCTTTCCAATTCATAAGTTGTAGTGTCATATCAGGATACTTATAGATTCCCTAAATTACATAGAATAAAGTCCACTGTGATGGAAGCGCAACTCGAGAGCCTACTGCGACTCCAATGGTATGAGTAATTGTGTTTGCTTAATACTATGTTTGTCTATAATTCAACCAGTATGTGGTATTGACTATGTCATATAACTATGATTTATATTTTGTAGTCTGGACAAGGAAGCACCCAGCAGCCTTCAATTAATGACAAGTGCAAGTTGCTAAACTGGAATGGCAATGGTGAAGTAGTGGCAAGAGGTTCCCTCTCAGCAATAGATCCAAAATCAACAGTGCACGGGTACACACTTGGACCAGATTGTTATAGGGTTTCCATTGAAGATGTATTTGTGGAAAGAGCAAAATTTTATCGCTCTGAGCCTGAATTTACGAATCTTGAGGATGCACGTGGCAGCACAATTGCTTGGCCGATCAAGTACCACTACCAGGACAAACACTTTAGCCGACAAAAAAGTTTCGTCGGCCTGTTAGCTTAATTCGTCGGCTAAAATCTTAGCCGACGAGCCTTCATCGGCTATGGTTTCGTCGGAAAAGAGTCGTCAGCGATGACTTTAGCCGACGAACCTAGAAACCGTAGTCAGCTATTGTCCCAGTATTTAGCTGACGACAGAAGACGTCGTCGGCTATTGTCCCAGAATTTAGCCGACAAATATCTTAAATGTTTCGTCGACCATAGTCTGAGACTTTAGCCGACAAAACATTTAAGATATTCGTCGGCTAAAGTATGTAATAAAAAATTAAAAAATAACTATAGCCGACGAAACATGTCATAATTCGTCGGCTAAACCTTGTAAAAAAATTAAAAAAACTATAGCCGACGAATATCTTACATGTTTCATCGGCTACAAGTCCATTCTAGTAAAAAAAATACCCGAAATTTCTAAATTACCATTCCAAGCAAGCTGCAAAATACATCAAAACAATTCCATATATATAACCAACAACAAGCACATAAAACTATATAATTGATCAACTACACAAAATCTAGATTGTCTAAATCAATATCCAATTCTGGGGGCTGCTGCTGAGGAGGTTGCGGCGGCTGAGGTAGCGGTATAAGCGTAGGCATGGGCGGAGCCGGAAGTCCCTGAAGCTGGGCAACTGTAAACTCCTGCAAGTATTGGAACATCTGCTGCTGCTGGGCCTGCTGGGTGGCATATATCGCGGCAGCATAGGCTGTCTGGGCGGCGATCTGGGCGGCATGAGCGGCAACCTGAGCAGCATGAGCGGCAGCCTAAGCAGCTTGCTGTTCCCGTAGTCTCTCAACTTCTGATTCTAGCTGAGTCGTCTTGCTGCTGGTCAAGGCTGCCTTTCGTTGAAATCCTAGAGTGGTCTTTAGGACCCCCTCGCCCTTCTTTCCTAGACCCCGGCAGTAGAAGTTGTTTTCTCGCGGTGGGAAGGCTGTGCTCATGATCCTCGCCCCAACCCTCGGATCTGAAGTGTCGATCCGGGACATGGCTTCGGACATCTCTTCCTCCTGCGTGTCCGGCCATGTCTCCCTCACTATAGCTCTCATCACCTCGTCACTAGCCTCCCTCACCTTCGCCTAATTGGATAGGAAAAAAATGATTAATTAACATTTTGACATATATATAAGTAAAATTAAAAATTTAAAAACGTAACATGACTTACAATATCCTCCTGGGAGTCAGGATATGCCTTCTCGTACGTATAGACTTACCGGTTGACTTCTGGATGTTCTCTGGCCACCTCGTCCATGAAGACAGCGAACGGTCTAGAACCGTCATGATGGTTCCTTGTGTTGCGTTGCCGGTTCTGAGTGTTCGCCCGGGAAACGGCCTTCAAAGAAAAAATAAACTATTAGTAAAATATTTAAAAACGGACGTACTTAATGACAAATTAACTAATTAATTTTTTTAAATACCTGTTTACGAGGGTTGTTGAATTCTGATGTCAGAAGCCAACGCCACTCGTACTCCCTGTACTGAAACTCAGCAGGGGTACCAGAACGTGCGTTCCCGTGCGTAGTCCAGTGGGTCCGCAACTCGTTCTTCCACTCCTTGTACCTACAGATACAACAAAAATATTAGAAATATTATTAATATCACATACAATTTTGTTTTTTCATTAACTTCCCAACGTACCTTCCCCCATGCACAACGTCTGCCCAGCTGTTCTTCAGGTGCTCGGGAACGTCAAACCACATCTACATTTAACCGTTTATACGTTTAGTTTTTCAAGAAATCAACAATGTAATACATAATATTATTGAGGCATTTTGTAAACTCACCGACATCGCGTTGTGGACCATGTCCTTAACCTCCTGCGGGACCTCGCCCCAGTATGACCACAACATAGGGACTCTATCCCTAATGAGCGCTCCCACGCGGCCGAAGTACGTCATCGACTTCCCGCCCGATACTATGTGGCCATACCCGTCAGTATTGATGACGATCCTCCCTGAGGTATTGACGGTCTTCTCGAGAGCCTTCCCTGTGACGGGGCCTCTCTTCTTCTTTGTCGGCTTTGTTCCGACGGTGCCTAACACATGATAAACTAAATTGATTATTAAAATCGGAGACCCTTTATTATTAATTATAAGAAAACAAATCATTCATCTTTCATTACCTGAAGGTGATGCGGTGGACGCGACGGATTCCGTCTCTGTCGCCGATGATGATACCCTCGCGGAAATAAGAGGCGTATCAAAGGCACGAACCGGTACACCGCTGATGGAGCCACTAGCGGGGGCAGTGGATAAATCGGCGTCCATGAGCCATCAATTGTAGGTAAGACCGGTATCATCCGCGGAAGGAACAGATGAGGCGGCGGCATCTGTACCCCAGATGACCCACTATCCGAAGTAGTAGGACCCGGAGTGGGCGCCCGGTGTATCTCAGGCATACGGGGTACAGACACCTCCGTCTAGGTCTGAGGCCACAGCTGCGTCAAGGAATGAGGGACGCCCCGCTGCCTCGATGAAGGGGGCACCTCCGGTTGCCTCTGCACCGTCTCCAGAATGGTCACACGTCTGCCTATCATGTGGCCCCGAAACGACGTTTGAGGGTTGTTAGAGGTTCCCTCAGACGATTCGGACCTTTGGCCCTTCGAACCCTTTGTCAATCTAAAATTACCGCTCATCCTGTTTAAAATATTAATTTGAATCAAGACTGAGGAAGAAAATCATGAAACTTAATAACGACACACCACACGTAAATCATACACAAATTCAATAGGCATCAAAATATCCACAATATTTCAGCAACCATATATTAAAACTTGCATAATCCAAACCACAACGAAGTCACACAAACAGCAACGTGTGTGTGTGTGTGTATATATATATATTCATCATAAACCAATCCACAATATCAATACCGCATAAAACCCTAAATTCCCAAATTCGAAACCCTAGAATGACATATCGAAATAAAAATCAGAGGATTACACCACCTGGCGAGCGACGAGCAGGCGGAGCAGGCGACCGGGAGAGGGAGAGGGCGACCGAGAGAGGGAGAGGGAGACCGGGAGAGGGTGAGGGCTCGCGGAGGTGGACCGGTATGGAGGAGGCGGACAGGGCTTTAGGGTTTTAGGATTTTTTCTCGCGTTGTGGAGGCTGTCGAGCGCTGGGTTTAATTATATACCCTATACCTTTAGCCGACGAAATTTTTACTTCGTCGGTTAAACCTTTAAATTCGTCGGCTAAAATATGAAATTCGTCGGCTAAACCTTTGAAATTCGTCGGCTAAACCTTTGAAATTCGTCGGCTTAAACTTTGAAATTCGTCGACTAACCTTTGAAATTCGTTGGCTAAACCTGTGAATATCGTCGGCTTAAGTACTTTTTATACATTCGGCACATTATGATTGTGATGATCAAACTTGAGAAACAAAAATCCGACCGTTAGATCTGACCATCATGATAAAATACATGTATGGGAAAAAAATTCAACTTGATCCGACAAGGTTAAGGGCTCGATCCGGATGGTCAATCCTGTAAGTTAAACCCCTAAACGCACGGAAAAGGTCATTGGACCGTCTAAATTACGTATCTTGGCCGGACCTTCAACTAAAAATAGTTTCAAACCGATGAGACGCAACAAGTCGTATATTAGGGTATTCGTCGGCTAAGGTTTAGGGTTTAGGGTTTAGCCGATGAAATATTAAGGTATTCGTCGGCTAACCGCATCTTAGCCGACAAATTATGACTTATGTAAGATGGTTTTAGCCGACGAAATATACTATAATTTGTCGGCTAAGATGGTTTAAGCCGACGAATTATGGTATATTTCGTTGGCTAAAGTATAAAAAATACATTAAAAAAACAGAAGGTTTAATGTAAACCATACTAACTTCTTGTTCATATATCACCAAAATTCATATAAATATGCTCTTATGTGTCCAGAATTTGTACCTATCGAGTCTTTCAGGTATTGCCGCCACAATATTGGGATGATTGCTGAGCTGCCCAAAATCGTACTCATTAAGCATTGCTAAAATTTCTTCCCCCGTCCATCTTCTGGGAGGCACACCATTTTCTGCGGTTCCATCAAATGCCTGTGCATCGAACCGCCATTCGTGATTATATGGAAGGAGAGTACGGTGACCCAATTTGCATATTTTGTTGCAATGACTGCTGCTCCCCTCATCACTAAGGCACTCTGGACAAGCCTTGTATCCCCTAACAACGTTGCCCGACAACATCCCACGGGCAGGAAAATCACTGATGGTACCAACAACCATGATATGCATCGGGAACATCTCGTGCATGTACTTGTCATAAGTGGGATGACCAACGTTCCACAAAAACTTAAGCTCTTCAATCAAAGGTCTCAAATATACATCGGGACACTTCCCTAGATAACCGGTCCCCGGAATCAACAAACTCAACATATTGTATTCCTTCTTCATGCACATCCATGGAGGAAGGTTGTACGGTACCAAAATCACCGGCCATACACTGTATTGAAGACTCATGTTGCCAAAAGGGTTGAACCCGTCGAATGAGAGCCCGAGCCTCACATTTCAAACCTCTGACGCAAAATGAGGAAACTCCCTGTCTATATGCTTCCAAGCCTCCCCGTCAGCAGGGTGTATATGCGTATCTTCGTCATGCAATTTCCTATTATCGTGTCATCTCATAGCTTTGGCCGTGTGTGAGACATGTACAACTGCTCCAGCCTATCCCTCAACGGAAAATACCGAAGTACCTTCACAGGTTTCCTATTGCCTGCAGGAGTCAGCTTATACCTGTCAGTGTGACATACCGGACATGCGTCAAGGCCACCATGGTCATTCCCTTCTGGATCTTTACCCTAGAAGAGAACGCAGTCATATCTGCATACATGGATCTTGATGTAGGAAAGCCCAAGTTCTTTCAAGATACATCGGACCTTATGATGATTGGTAGGCAGACGATGACCGTGGGGCAGCATCGAAGCAGTGTACTGTAGATAATCATCAACAGCCTTCACGATCGATTTTGTCTCAACTTTAATCTTCATTACGTCCATCACACTTTTAAGAACGGTATTCTGACAACCGGGGTATACAGGGGTCTATTGGAAAGCAAGCAGTTTGTTGTACTTGTCAATACCAGCAGTGTTGACAACTCTAGGGAAGGGCTGCACCAGCTCAGGCATATACTGTCCTTGAGCGCATACACCGCTCTCATAAGAAAACATGTCGTTGATAAAGGCCGTTGTTGGATCGTTGGATGTACTGCCCGTCTCAGAAAATTGGCCATGATCATGCGGACCCCCTGATGATGTTTCACCGTGATATAACCAACTTATGTACTTCTCCCAAAACCCGTTACTCTTCAGGTACTTTGTCAATCGCAAATCAATGCATATCGCTGCGACACTGACATTTCGTGCACGAGTAATAGAAAATTGTATTCCCGTTAGCATTAGACAGCGCATATTCCAGAAAACTCATAACTTATTTACCATATCTTTTGTCTCATTTTAGAAGCGAAATCCAACTCTTATCCATATCCTGAAAATATAACAAAATATATATGTATAACTCTAGCTAATTATTAATTAAATTTCATATATAAAATCTCAATTCATTTAGTATATATTCTACGTACTACAACTAATTAATAACAAATTAATTAACACATATATATATATACTTAATAATTACATAACAAAATTATATATATCAACATCATCACAAAATCATCATCAACAACTTCATACCATCAACACAATATTATAAATTAATTAACATATATATATATATATATATATTTATACGGTTCCTATCCAGGGCGAAGCTTCACTTTAAAATTAAAGTGTGAAGTTCCTTATTTGACTCTTTTTTCGGTCATATTTTCACATCTTCACCGTTCAGTTTGTAAAACCTAATGCATAGATCACTCTTGTCAAGTTTCATCCAAATTGGTAATCGTTAAGGTACCGAATTAGATTAAATCAACGAACGACTATAAATCTGTTTATTCAAAACTGTTTGTATAAATAACGATTATGAAAACCCAAACGATTATCAAATTCAATAAAACTTGGCAGAAATGATCTATGCATTATGTTCTACAAACTGAACGGTAGAGATGTGGAAATATGACCGAAAAGTGAGTTAAATAAGGAACTTCACACTTTAATTTTAAAATGAAGCTTCGCTCTGGATAGACACTGTATATATATATATATATATATATATATATATATATATATATATCTACTATATGTTAACAACAACTTGATATATATTATCAAATCATCAACCAAATCGATCAACACATATATATATATATATATATATATATATATCCAACGTACTCAAAATTGATCAACTCATAATAATATTATACATCAACATCATCACAAAATCATCATCAACTCATATTATCAACAACTTCATACCATCAACACAATATTATAAATTAATTAACATATATATATATATATATATATATCTACTACTTATTAACAACAACTTCATATATATCATCAAATCATCAACCAAATCGATCAACACATATATATACATCCAACGTACTCAAAATCGATCAACTCGAATAAAACTCAAAATCAACATATATACACATATACGTACCTATATATAGCTCCACAAACTAATTATAGACAGATTTCGACAACACCCAAACTTTTTTCTCAGATGAGCTGCTGTCAAGATCTGTAAATATAAGACACTTTAGCTAACAAAATTTTTAAAGTCGTCGGCTAAAGAATTTTTAAAGTCGTCGGCTAAAATTTACAAACTATAGCCGACGAAAAAAATTCTTTAGCCGATGAAATAGCTGACGAAAATTTAAATTAGCCGACGAAGAAAAATTTCCCATTGTCTTTGATGAAAAAATTGTTTGTCGGCTAAAGCCTTTCTTCTAGTAATGTACATTGTCTTTGATGATTCAATATGAGGTAAATTATATCTATTCCCATCCATATGATTTTAGTGTAAGGGTTTAGCTTGTTTGCTGGAACCATAAGGCAATTGGTCTTATTATTGTGATTTTGTATATGGTGGACAGTTTGGTGGGTTTGGATGCTTTTGGAAGATTGCAAGAGGCTTTTGGCATAAAGTAATAGTACTGATGAGGAGCATGCTAGTCCATACTGGTTTTATGTTTGTGAACTTTCATTTATTGTCTTTGTGATATGCAAGGATCTTATTATTGCATTTGTAAGTTATGAGAATGGTGTAAGATCTATATTTGGGTTTATGCTATGTGTTGGATATAAATTTGTGAATGAATTCATTTAGATGATGTTTATGCTGAGCTTTGATGCATATTTGTAGATAATTTGGTTATTGTCCAGATTAAATTTGAATTTATGTATTTTATATATACATAACATTACATAGTGTTTTACAAATGCCATCTAAAATGCCATGGTATAGATCTAATGGTGTTTCAAAAACGCAATAGATGTACATTTATGGCGTTTTGAAAATGCCATGGAAATGCATTTATGACGTTAAAACGTCATGGAAACTAGATTTTATGGTGTTTCTAAAACGCCATAAAATCAGTTTCAAAAGCACGGCGTCGCTTTAGACGGCATTACGGGACGACGTTCAAAAACGCCATGAAATGTCTTTTAGGACGTTTTTCGAACGCCGTAGATGTGTATATTTGTAGTAGTGTCATGCCACTGTTCAATTGTATATTGTAGTTCAAGAGGTAAGAAAATGATTTTTCAATTAAATTTGGAGGTCAAGGTTACAACTTGTCCCTTCCTCCTTGTGTCTTTGTGGCTGGTTACCTGGTTCTTTTGCCATCAAGGCAAGTTTTTGTGTTGACCTCGCATATGGTTTATGACATTAAAATTGCTTAGATTAGCTTAGGTTCCTAGGTTCTTAGGTCTTAGGTTTCTGAGTTGTTTAGCATGGTTCACTTTTTTCGTGCCCAAGAGGGCAGATCATGTTTATATTGTACTCCTACTTTTAGATATATAATAATGGATTGTCATCCCTTTGTCAAAAAAAAAAGAGACGATTTAATCTTAAATAGATCATGTTTAGATATATATTAATGGATTGTCGTCCCTTTGTCAAAAAAAAAAAATAGAAAGAGACAATTTAATCTTAAATGAAGTGATCAAACAGATAGCATAGCAAACCATTGAAACCCAAATTACTCTCGCTACTCTGCTACGACAACTCCTCCAGTCCATATCTACGATCCCTCACAACCTCTTCTATACCTCTTGAATCAACCTCAACATCATAAGATTGGTCTTGTATTTTTCTTAGATTTTACTATATCTTATGGAAGTATTGAAATTAGTTTAGTTTTTGGATTCATTTTCTTGCTCAAAATGGCAGGGACCAGGGAACCCTCGTTACAAGTGTGCTCAATTTAAAACCTATCACGCATAATCTCCAACAAGCCTGCGGACCTTAGTTGGTGTACTCAAAGCAAAAAAAAAAAAACATATAGTCTTTCATCATATATATGTCTAGGTAAAAAACAAAGAAATTAATCTAACTCCTTGTTCTTAAGGCTAGCTAGCCTCACCCCTAACCAAAATTAGGGGTTAAGATGCGTAGACTGTAGAGGCATAGTAACTAATTTCTTAGAGGCTGGCTTTGGCGCTCACTTGGTTCTTGCTATCGAGTAGCCTATTACTCTTCTTCCTCAATGTGACCAATGTAGAATCAGAATCAGTCTTTATCAGTCCCAAAGATTCAGCTTGCAATGCAAGAATCCTCCACCAAGAACGATTTTGAATTCCTTGGGGGAAGGGGAGTAGTATACTCTAGAAAAAAGTTACCAAGAAAAACAGGTTTGACGGACAGACTATAGTAGCTAGCCACGAGTGAAAGCCAAGAATAGTTTCGTAAGAGAGATTTAAGAATAGAGAGTAGAGAGAATCGTGAAAGAATTGTATCTTATTCATTGATAGAAACTCTTTATATAGGGAATTACAAAGTAATATGGTAATGATAAAGAATACACAGTCCTAATTTAACTATATATGGTGTTGGCATAAGGCTAAGACACATATGTATCATATCATAAAAAGATGCAGAATATCCTAGAACAAAAAAGAATATATCGAAGAAAATAACAAAGCCTAGAAAAGGATGTGCGAACGTATAGGATGACCAATAATTAACCCTCTAGCAAAATACATTCAGAAGAAATAATAATTTCCCTAAACTTTGTACGTCGCCAACCAAAACATTCAATCGTTTTAGGGCCATACAAAATATTCCACAGATATTTTGGATCCAGAAAGATGATGAGTATCAAAAAGAAAGTAAGAGGCTAGGGTTTCAAGACTTTGACTCACAAGTCTGAAGTCTCCCACTAACAATATATCTAGAAACATCATATTCGATCTACAGGATATTATCTTCCCTTCTAATTGAATATGTATCTAGTTAACCTAACCCGTATTTAAGTTATATATCATGTAACATGTTGACATAAAGAAATTGAATCGACCATTATCGTTTCATGAATATGAATATTTCGAGTATTTACTAGTACACACCCACTAAGCTCGTCGATCACCTCATCCCCGGTATCCTTCTCAGTTTGAATACAATTCTATAAATACAGTAATATTTTTTTGTGAACGCCAAGAGAAAAGAAAAGGAATGTAATGACCTAATGCATATCTACCAGCAAAAAGTTTCGATTCATTATTTACCTGATTGTATACGTACGTGTGCATGCATATGTTGCTAGAGCTGAACAAGATACCTACAGCTCTTGATCAATCGATCCAAGCAGGCTAGGGCCATCGATGATAGTTTCCGATCCCCAGGTCATATTTCTCATTTTTATGTAGCCCGCGGGGCCGCGACTCCGCGAGAGTGAGTGTTGTTACTTATTTTTGATTGATCAAAAAAATTTTACGTCTTGTTTTCATAACAAAAAACTAAGTATGGTCTTTCAAGTGCCGTATATATATTTCTAAATTAGGATAAGGTCAGAATTGATTCAAGGTACCAAATTGATCGAGGAAGTTTCCTCTCAATTTCCTTTAGAAACTAATGACGGAAAGACTTGAATAATATATTTGGTCGTCGAGTATAGTTACTGATCTTTCTTGGCCGGCCAGTGACTAAAACACCGTCTGTCCTTTATAGTCGTGGTGGCGGGTTCCTCCACCTGAGAGGTATCATCATCATCATCATGTCTTATAATTATTCAAACAGTTAGTCAAGCCATCGAGAAATTTTTATTACTTCACGTACTTTGTCCTAACCTTACCACTAGTTCATTTTCACTACTGGTGTGATCGATATTATATCGCTTTCAGCTTTAATTTTTCTCAGACGTCGTTAATCATAAGTGGTCCATTCGTGTCTGAAAGTCTTTCCGCTAGGCTGCAGTCTGTAAGACGATTGGTCTTCCTGAGCGAGCTCGATCCATATTTAACTGTAAAGTTTCCTGCAGTTGATCGATGACTACTTTCCGACCCCTATATATTTGAACTTCAGATTTTTACTGACTAAGCATAACTGAGCTTTGCTAGAGGCTAGCTTGGAGAGTGATAGTACTTCTGCTTCAGCACCATTTCAGATCAGCTGTAAGCTCTCTCTCTCTCTCTCTCTCTCTCTCTCCCATGATATTAGGCTTACAGGCAAGCTGTTGTCCAAAATAGTTTTTCAAAATTTCTATGGAGATTTCTTACATCTTAAGGAGTCTTACCTTGTACGTACATGAGCGAAGGAAATTATATCACCTTCAAATTTATTTATTTTTGGTTGGAGTTCTTTTTAATTAATGGACTTGCATATACATAGGTCGACTGATCATGCTATGTTTTAATTTCCATTTATAAGCTTATAAGCTGATCGAGTGCATGAATTATGATATGATCTGGTGTGTGTGTGTGAGTGTGTTTCTACAGTTTACTTGTTAAAGGAAATAAAAAAAAGCAGCCATAAGTTAGCAACAAGAACAAAACCAGACCCTCAAAATTATATATATAGTCCCTTTTTCGTTTTCTCTTTTCACTGTTCGACCATCTGACTTTTGAATGAAAACAAAACATGAATATCAGTTTGCTTACTATAAAATATTTGATTGCAGGTGCCGCTCTCAGCTGATATGTTTACACAGTTTGTTCAAGCTGGAACCATGTCGTCTAACCCACAAGCACAACAGGTGCCACCTCTTGCAGGGATTCAACTAGCAACCACCACCATCGACATTCCGGCAGATTTACCTGTACCCAGGACACCTTCGCTTCATCTACTAGAACACAAAAACAGTATGTAACATCGATCTCTAATTTCTTTTCCATTCACATCATTCGTACTGATATAATTGGTAAAGCAAATTTTGCAATACAATATGAAGTGGTAGATCCAAGTAGTTGTACCTGGTAGCTAGTGAATTGCATGTACTGTTTGAAATTCATCGAACTTACTAAGTCAACGTATATGCAAACATATCAATTATATATTAAATACAAGTATCTTAGCCTGCTTAATGAAACTACACAGGAGAGCTATACCTTAAGATATGCGTGCCTCTCTACAAGTATGCACTAAAAGGTGATTGGGAAGCTGCGGAACAGATCTTGGAAAAGGATCGGACACTTTTGAGTGCTGGCATATCAAGAGGATGGGACACTGTTCTTCATATTGCAGCAGGAGCAAGACATGTTCACTTTGTGGAGAAACTGGCCGAAACCATGGACAAAGAACACTTGGAACTCCAAGACAAAAATGGAAACACTGCGTTATGTATCGCTGCCGCGGCAGGAGCTGTAGAGATTGTTGAGATTTTGATAAAACATAACGATTCTTTGCTGACACGTCGAGGAAGTCATAAAATGGCACCACCCTATATGGCTGCTGTTTTAGGACAATCCGAAATGGCATGGTACCTGTACCCTAAAAGTAAAAAGATGCTGGAGAAAACCGACCTTGAGAACTTGTTCTTTTCGTGCATCAACAATGGTCTGTATGGTAGGTATACTAAAGAACTCATGATTTTGTTTCTCTTAATTTTATACGTGCATTTGAACATATTAATCCAGATGAAAAGCAATGAATAAGCAGATATGTGATGGTTGTTAACCGTTTACGTATGCATTCTAATTTGTGTGTAAAATGTAAATATTCCAGATTTAGCCTTACAGTTGCTAGATACTGATAGATCATTAGCCAAGGCACGGACTGATCGGCCGAAAAATAAAACAGCCTTGCATATCTTGGCTCGAAGGCCTTCAGTATTTGGATCCCAAAGTCCAGGAATCTGGGGCAGACTCATTAAATCATGTGAGTGAGTTCTTTGAAAATATTATCGTTTTTTTTTAACAAGGAAAATAGTATCGTTTTTTTTTAACAAGTAGTATCGTTTTTTATCGTTTATTTTTTTAGCTAATTTGCTACCTTAACTTTCATTAGAGTGTCAATTTGCTACCCTATCTTTTTTCTCTACTATTTTCCTACCCTAACTTTCACAAATTAGCCGAATTGCTACCCAACTGTTAAATCAGTCACATTCTGTTATGTTTTTCGTCAAGAGCTCAACACCCACTATGCACATGGGGCTATTTTTGTAATTTGCTTCAATTTTTGGATGCTCTGAGAGCAGTGGAGTTCGTTTCCTTGCACACTGGTAACTCCTCTTCTTTCTTCATCACATCTCTCACCTCAACCAAACAAAAATATAAAAAAATCAAAATCAAAGAAACCCTAGAAATTGGGGATTTAGGAAGTGGATCGGAGACTGCATCTGATAGATACCATTGTGATCTGCATCTTCATCAAATATCTGCACCTTCATCATTAATTCAACAGATTGGCTGATTGGGTATTTTCAAACAGCCACAACCCTCAAAAGCTCTTACCTTTTCTCTTGCTTTGCGCCTCCTAACTCTCCCAATCATGGCAGACGTTGGGACCGATGTGGCGGCGGCCGGAGTCCCAAAGAAAAACATTCAAGAAGTTCAGCTTCAGAGGCGTTGATCTGGATCTCTCTCCTTTCCCCAATTCGAATAATTAATCGAAAACCCATGTAGCAACTATTGTAGCCCAGAACGTAGCAGCTCCATATTGTTCGTGTCCTCGTCCTCATCCGTCCACAGCTGCTCGAAAAGCCTTCTCCATTCTTCCAGCGCCACCAATGGTTTCCAATGTCGTCCATAGATATATCAGTTTTCAAGTAAATTATAAAAATGCCCTCACATAATACACCACTTGACAAAAACATAACAGAAGGTGACTGATTTAACAGTTGGATAGCAATTCGGCTAATTTGTGAAAGTTAGGGTAGGAAAATGGCAGAGAAAAAAGATAGTGTAGCAAATTGACACCATAATGAATGTTAGGGTAGCAAATTAGCTAAAAAGCCTATCGTTTATTTTTATTAATAACCCTGTTGCTTATGCTATTTAAATTTTCGTTTTCAAGTCCTCCCAGGTATTAAGTTTGCATTCAAAAGGAATTTAAATCAAGCTGATGAAGCACTTCAGCTGGTCCAACGCCTTTGGGAAGAAATTTTGAAAGATGAGCATGATGACGTGATGAGGCTGATCAAATATCCTTCAAATTTAATATTTGACGCAGCAGAACTAGGGAATTATGAGTTCCTGGCTGTGCTTATGAGCTCATATCCTGAGCTAGTATGGGAAACTGATGACAAAAATCGAACAATCATCCATGTCGCAGTTTTGCATCGCCATGCTAGTATCTTTAATCTTGTTCATGAGATAGGATCTATCAAGGACGTCATAGTGACCTATGAGGATAAAGAGGGTAACAATATAGTGCATATGGCTGCAAAAGTAGCACCTCAAAACCAACTGAACCTGGTATCGGGGGTAGCTCTTCAAATGCAACGAGAGTTGGTATGGTTTGAGGTACTTGTTCTTCTTATAACCAAATAATTATCTACTTATTATGAGGAAGAATTGAATAGGGATCATTATGCATGCACAGAAGAAAATTCCAAATAATTATATATATATACATCGTAAACAATTGCTATATCATCGATCATTGAAATGGCAGGAAGTAAAAAAGATTGTTCAACCTCAATATATAGAGATGGAAAACAAGAAAGGAAAAACACCACAAGAATTATTCACGAAAGAGCATAGGACGTTAATGCGTCAAGGAGAGAAATGGATGAAGGAAACTGCAACTTCATGCTTGCTTGTTGCGACTATTATTGCAACTGTTGTGTTTTCAGCTGCGTTTAGCATACCGGGAGGCACAGATGATAAAACTGGAAAGCCAAACTTTTTGAAAGAGAAAGCTTTTCTATACTTCACCATAGCCGACGGAGTGGCACTGTTTTCTTCTTCAACTGCAATGCTGATGTTCTTGTTCATCCTTACCTCGCGGTATGCGGAAAACGATTTCCTCATGTCCTTGCCCTTGAAGTTGATGGTTGGACTAACTTGCCTCTTCATCTCAATAGCATCTATGATGATGGCTTTCAGCACTGCCTTCTATTTGTCTTGTCAATATGGATCAAGATGGGTTCCGGATCTTACATTTTTCTTTGCAATTGTCCCTGTTGCTTTATATGCATTTCTGCAGTTCCCTCTTGTGTCTGATATGTCATCTTCAACGTTTTGTTCAAGTCTTCTATTTCAGCCATGGAAACATATGATATACTAGAAAGCCTGGCTGAAATGTACGTTGTACATATATTATAGCTACCTAGTTAAACCTTTGTTCCCTAACTACTACAATTAATGAAATTATATATATTCCAGCTAGAATCAAGTTCTGATTAAAGATTGATCATCTGTGCTGAACATCTGATTGTTCATTGATGAAACTTTGTTTAGTTTACTTATTGTTCATGTATATCAAAAACCAATATATGCTTCATTAACAAGGGCGCGCGGAACTAAGGTCATGCTAGCTTCTTGTTCTTTTGTTTTTAGCATATATATATATATATATATGTATGATAAAGTAGTCTGGGGTTCACATCCAAAACCAATTGACAATGGGTAGAGTGACTCAAACCCTTATAAACCCACAAGCAAAGTCTCATATTCCCGATATGAGATTGATATCTCAACACGCCCCCGCACGTGTGGCGAATTTTCAAGCCTAACACGTGGACAACATTTTGGGTGACGTGGAGTGCGTGTGGCCTTTGAGTTCACACGTGGACGTGGGTAACCCGCTCTGATACCATGATAAAGTAGTCTGGGATTCACATCCAAAACCAATTGGCAATGGGTGGAGTGACCCAAACCCTTATAAACCCACATGCAAGGTCCCATATTCTCGATATGGGATTGATATCTCAACAATATATATATATATATATATATATATATATATATATATATATATATATATACAGTTTCTATCCAGAGCTAAGCTTCACTTTGAAATTAAAGTGTGAACTTCCTTATTTGACTCATTTTTCGGTCATATTTTCACATCTCCACCGTTCAGTTTGTAGAACATAATGCATAGATCACTCCTACCAAGTTTCATTGAATTTGATATCATTTGGGTTTTCATAATCGTTATTTACACAAACAGTTCTGAATAGACAGATTTATGGTCCGTTCGTTGATTTAATCTAATTTGGTACCTTAACGATTACCAATTTGGATGAAACTTGGCCAGAGTGATCTATGCATTAGGTTCTACAAACGGAACGGTGAAGATGTGGAAATATGACCGAAAAATGAGTCAAACAAGGAACTTCACACTTTAATTTCAAAGTGAAGTTTCGCTCTGGATATGAACTATATATATATCGGGATCATAAGAGGATGTCTGCACGCCCTTAAAGTGCGGACGTCCCTCTGTTTTCCACCGTCCGGCGCCGACGACAGCTCGCCTCCACCCCAGAAGACTCCAGTAGCATCCCCGATCACTTTTCCTCCCGACGAGTTCGTTCTTTTCCAGTTTTACGACGAGATCAACTTTATTTAAAGTTTTGGGTGATCTCGCCAGAAAATTGAAAAAGAACGGACTCGTCAGGGAGGGGAAGTGATTGGGGACGCTACTGGAGTCTTCTGAGGTGGAGGCGCGCCGTCGTCGGCGTCGGACGGTGGCAAACGGAGGGACGTCTGCACCTTAAGGATTGTGCGGACGTCCTCTTTGGAACGGCTCCGTGTGTGTGTGTGTGTATATATATATATATATATATATATAAGGACATTGAGCCCTTCTAATGAAGACTCTTAAGTTGAGGACTAGTTGATGACTTTTCGGCTTATCCCACTTTTCGATCTTATATCCACATCTTAACCGTTCAGTTTATAGGTATTTATGAGTGGATCATTTCTGTAAATTTGCAGCCATAATGAAAATCGTTAAGGCATTCATAAGTGTGATCTACTAATTATGAACTTGAACGGTTCATGTTTGATGGATTTGGTTCGTCCATTAATTTGACCTAATTTGTTACTTTAACGATTACCGATTCGACTGAAAATTTGTATGAATGATCTAATCATATAGACCTAAAAACTAAACGGATAAGATTCCAAGATGTGATCGAAAAATATGTATTTTAAACTATAAACCAAAAAGTCCTCAACTAGTCCTCGTTATAGAGGTCCTCACTAGAATGACTCTTTATAAGAACATGCAAAAGAAAACAACAGATCACAAGTTAGAACAGCTAGCTAGCCATGATCGAAAACTCCAAAAAAATAAAAACTTTCACCAATTGCACAAATAAATATAATTAGGAGAAGATTCGATCGCACGCCCCCAATTAACTAACCTAAATAACTAACAAAGTGTTAACAGAAAGCAACGTACGAAAGAAAGTAGATCGAGGCCAATTAGAAGCCATCATTGACTCCCAAGTCTCCCTCTAACTATTTACCTAACCCCAGGGCTTGCTACCATCTTTTCATATATGAATCTAGGCCGTAAACGTATCCATTATAGAAGAATCAATCTACCATTATAATTTCAGGAAATTCTTTACTTGTTGTGTGCATGCTGCTAGCTAGTTACAGATGCTTGTTTTCTTTGTTTTGTTTTTTAATTGTTTTCTTATGATGGAGGTAAGAACCCTAGCTTAAAGGGTTATTCTTTTTAGCTCACACGCTTGCATGAGTGCTGCTAGGCTATTGGAATTTGAAGTAAATATATAATCTCAGTTCTTCTTTCGATTAAACATTAACACGTACGTATGAAGTATGATTTAGATTCATCATTCATGCGTGGGTGCATAACCAGACCTGTAAATGGACCGGATCTGGAGCGGATCTATCTAGATCCGGATCCGGATCTGTAATAAAAAATTTGGATCCGGATCCGACCCGTTACCCGCCGGATCTTTGATAGCTAGATCCAAATCCGGATCCGGTGGGTTAACGGATATCCGACCCGTTAATCCGATCCGTTTATAATTATAAATATTTTCAAATTTTAAATAATAATTTCTTAATTTTATCATAAATTTTCATAAACACTAATGAAATATTATAACAAAATAAATGTTTACATAAAAAGTTAAATTACATTGCCAAAATACTCCTTAACAATAAACTAATATATTCAAAATACTAAACGTCCAATGTATTTAGCAAAGAGCATAAAAAGAACATATGCATTAATATCCTTCAACTTTATCAAATAATCATATTCAAATAATTATTATATTATTTAATATTTATCAATAATATTATATTTATAAAAATATTATTTAATTATTTTAAAACGGATCCGGGTCCTTAACGGATCGGATTAACCTCGATCCGTATCCGATCCGTTTAATAAACGGGTTAACGGATCCGGGTCCTTAACGGATCAACGGGTCTAATTTTCGATCCAAACCTGTTTAAAAACCACGGATCCGGAGCGGGTCCGGATCAAGATCCGGTCCATTTACATATCTATGCATAACCCTAGCTAGCTAGCTAAACCAATAAAATTACGTACGTATTATCCCAATTGAAGATTAAGAGTGCAGCTAGAATAATTAACTTTGCGAAGCACTTGACCTTTATAAGCAGTAGTGCTAGATCAAATCGAGCGCCTACTCTAATTTGTTTTAGTTAATGCATGTCGTTTCTCGAAAGTTCTTGTATACATCAAGGTACAAATGAACCAGTAGATATAATTTAATGTTGACCGTTTATTTGATCTACCTCTTTAAAAGACACTGACCTTGATACTGACACTGTTAAGATCATTTGAAACAAACAAAAAAAAGTTAACATGGTAAAAAGGTAAAATTCAGCTAATCAAATTAAATAAAGGTACATTTCCTTTTCAATTTCAGATCTGTGAAAGAAGAAGGAAGAACCAATGGTCTTGCTGGTTCGTCTTCAACCTCCAGAATCTGAAAGTTTTTCACAATCTTGTTCTTCACCAGCATCCCGTACGGGATACAGATCTGATTCATCTCACATGTTCCTTTGTCTACATCCACCAAACCCAAAACTCCCTAAGAACAAAATTGATGTTCTTCGCGCACTGGCTCCTTCCTTGATAACGAGGGCGGCGACGGAGGGGACGAGTCGGACGACGGAGACCTTCATGTCCTAGGCGATATCGTCTCTGATCTTCTTGGGGATGAGAACGAGAAGATTGATCTTGGGATGGACAGAAATGGGAGTCATGGCTGGAGATGAATATGAATCACGTGGGAGAAATGGGTGAAAGAGACAGAAATAGGATTCATAGTCCCTGTGTGTTTTATTAAACATGTGAGTCATGGCTGGAGCTGCTGGGTTTTCTGGGAAGATGAGAGAGGTAGTTGAAAAGGTTTCATGTGGGTTTTACTGCTCTTTTAAATTCTTTTTTGTTATAACACCGTTTGTTGAACCGTTAGTGGATGTGATTGGTACAAGTGAATGAATATTGATGCGCTGAATCCGCTCCGGTCGTTCCTTCCAATAAACTAGTACGTACTGTATGATCACTAGTACTGTAAATTAAGAAAGAATCTGCAACTAAATTAAGCTAGAATAAGCCGCCCAACTCGATCCATCGATTAGCGTACTAGTCCTAAAATCATTTGAATATAATCACTTGCTGATTGTTAAACTAACTTGCTTTTGATACATGTCGGGTTGCAGTGGCGTCCTCAGAGTTTGGGCCGGAATATGGATCTAATCTTAATTTTCTACTAATTTAATTAGTCTATATTGCTAATTTAATTATATGAGGTGTCCCTTGTATTGTGCGAGGAGCCGAAGATTGGGGAAGGAAATTTCGTACCAATTTCGCATGTAGTGGTAGTGCCATGATATGGTGGGTGGGTTCCTCACCTGAGACTTGAAATCGACGTTCACATTTAGTCCAGCCGCCGAGGACCACTTCTTCCATGGCCGTGGGGATATACTCAGAGATTCTCAGACCACTATTCCCTAGTCCAATCATGTCTTAGGGTTTCCCACTATGGAACTAGCTTACAAAACATATATGGCATCTGCGCAGTAGTGCAGATTTTTCTAACTTCAACTATACATATTTGCTCCAGCCGTATATATACATTTTTACTGCAGCTAAATTAACATACGCACGCTTACGGTTTGGTGCATGATAATTTTTGTGCTTTATACAATGAGGATAATGAATCATCTCTTTGGATATTGCAGGTTCACAAAAGACCTTTGGACCAACTCTAACATGTCACCCCCTATTAGCTGGAATGAAGGCTTTTTTTTTAAAGTTATTCATAATTGGTTCATTGAAAATCCTTATGATCACTCAAGTTTATTTGAGAAATTAATCACTATCTGTTGGCAGGTTTAGAAAACCAGGAACATTTTTCGGGGCAACAACCTAATCCTAGATCGACTCTTGCTGCTGCAATGAGCCACCTCCAGAATACGGTCAATCTTTACACAGTTGGAAGTACTGAATCAAACAATGAGAATGATCAGATGATCAAGTGGTCGATCTCCACCCCCTAATGATATGGTTAAATTAAATTTTCGATGGATCTGTGAAGAGTAGCTATGCAGCATGCGAATTCATTTTCAGAAACCCTCTTGGAAGCCCCCTTGCTGCAGCTGCTTTCAACTTTGGTTCAACGACTGTTCCTGTAGCTGGAGCCCTAGCCCTTCGTAACGGCCTCATTGATGCAAAAAGAAGAGGTTTTAAAACGGTGGAGGTTGAAGGCGACTCCAAGCTTGTGATCGATGTCATTAATGGTGTCTCTGCACTCTGTGGAGATTGGAGATTGCTCAAGCTTTGTCAAGATATTAAATCCCTTCGAACTCGTTCGAGTTCATCAGCTTCAAACATGTTTTCAGAGAGGCGAACTTTGTGGCTAACGCCATTGCAAACTTGGTCATAGGTTTGGGAGAAGTACGTGTGTTTCTCCGGATCCAGTCTTAGCCTTAACTTTTGGCTTTGTAAACTCTAGGTGCACTAGAGGCATTTCTATTTAATGTTCATCTCTTTTCCTATAAAAAAAAAAAACTATGCATTATGAAAAAACTAGGCATACATCCAACCAATTTCGAAACAAAGTGAAAACCAATTTGAAGACTTTGCTCGCCAAGTCTCCCTCTAATTAACCATATTACCATATTTTTATATGGATCATGTAAGCCGTAAACCTAATAATCATTTTACTCCACCATCTTAATTTCATGAAAATATGTTGGAGATATAATGAATAGAATTGTCTTCCTACATCTAGTATCTTTTCTCAGATGGGCACAATCGATCCTCATTTCATCAATGGAGGAATATTTCCAGTTAAAAGCTGGATCGAGCTGGATCACATTAATTTCGCAGAGAGGGACAAAGAAGATTCTTTACTTGTTGTTCATGCTGCTACATATATAGTGCTAGACAAGTCACTAGTAGTAAAATGAGGATATCTCTAAAGAACAGGCCGAGTTTTGTATATTGATGGATATGTTATTCGTTTCTTGTTGATGATGGAGTGGCTTACAAGGTTACTCCAGCCAGCGTACATTCCGGCCTATTGAAAATTCTGTAGCCTCCGACCTTTAATTTGTTACCATTGAGTATGAGATTTGAAGAATTAAAATAGTTAACATTTCTATTTTAATTAACTAAATTAAGGGAAAAAAAAAACAAACAAATTAAACTATACAAAATTACATTGAAACATGCATATAAGATGAGATTCATATATGCACGTATACCTATATAGCCATAACTAAACTTAATTAGAGCCCGACAACGGCGCCGTATATCCAGAAATAAATTAACAAAACAGTTTCCTAATAAAAGACCAAGATTCGATCTGCAAAAAAGTAGTTAACCTTTTTACGCACGCACTATGATCGAGCTCGCTAGCTCGTCCTCCTTTAATCCTTTGTTTTTGGTTAGAGTATTGGTCATTACAAACCGCCCACTTAATTTGTGTATGATCACTAGCTAGGCCGGGGATGTGAAGAAAGAATAAACTGCAATTAAAGCTAGTGATGATTCTTAATTTAACTTTCTTTTAATCGAGAGATTGTTCGATCTGTATAGGTATATGGTTTATACATCTGTTCCGGCCGGTGACTAAAAACAGTGATCGTTAATAATGCATTGTGGGTTCCTCCATCGGACTCGACTGCTTTTTCCACGCCGGTGGGGTTTCACAGATTCTTTCACCACATATTTATTTCGTACTACTGATCAGAGATGATATCTCTCTCTCTTGTTTTCTTGTAATAATATATCGTGCATGGACGATTCATGTCTTACAGTTTCCCACTATCAACTAGGTTACAAAACTTGCTATAGCTAGTAGCTAGCTACCCCTATAGTTCATACGCATTTACAGAAGATACGTATATCTAGTTTCATACTTCCATATACTCATCTGTAATCACAAAACGATACACGATATACACTACTAAGTAGACTACTTTCCTTATTATATATATATATCCTATTCCTCTTCAAGTTTCCACACAAGGTACAAGTGAACTTTACTATCTGTAAGCATCAATAACTATATCTCTCTCTCCCTCCTCCTCCTCCTCCTCCTCCTTATTCCTTACTTCTTGATCTTCTTCTTCTTCTTCTTCTTCAGTTTAACCCGCAACCTTGTAGTGGGAAACAAATTTAATAGCCGCTTTATTACCTGAATCTGCAGTCTAATTCTATATTTCTTTAATTTTCATTTAATTTCCTATTTTTGTTTCAGGTGCATGCTTGTTTCTTTAGCTAGACAATTTGTTCAGACTGGAACCATGGCTATCCCACAAGCACAAAAGTTATCACCTGCCGGGATTCAATTATCCACGGGTAGCTGCGATTCAGCAACTGAGATATACAACCAATCAGCACACATCGCCGTCGACATGTCGACTGATTCGGCTCAACCTAACAGACCTTTGTCTTATCTACTAGAACATGCAAATAGTAAGTGCCATCTCTATAATCTATTCTCTCTCCACATTATTCATACTGATCTCCATCTACTGTATTGTTAATTAGTTTCTTAAATGAACGTAAATCTATTATTAATATGTGTATCAGTTATATATATTCTCCTTATATAATTAACTTAATTAGTCTCCATATGATCATGGTTAATTAATTAAACCCCATACAGGAGAAGAGTACCTTCAGACAGGTGTTGCCCTCTACAAGTATGCACTAAAGGGCGATTGGGAAGATGCAGAACGAATCTTGAAAAGGGATAGGAAACTTCTGAGAGCTAGCATATCTAGAGGATATGAAACAGTCCTTCATGTTGCAGCAGGAGCAAGACGTATTCACTTTGTGGAGAAACTGATCAGCATGATGGACGTAGAAGATTTGGCACTGCAGGACGTAAATGGAAACACTGCCTTGTGTATTGCTGCTGCGGCTGGATCTCTAGACATTGTCCAGATTTTGGTACAAAAGAACAAGTCTTTACTATCGATTCGAGGCGGTAAAGGTATGACACCAGCCTATATAGCTGTTGTGCTCGGACAGTCGGAAATTGCATGGCACCTGTACAATAAGTACCCTAAAAGTAACACCATGTTCGAGAAAACAGACCGCGAAAACTTGTTTTTTTCTTGCATCAGCAATGGTTTGTATGGTAGGTGAACTAAAACATTTGTACTCATCCTTTTGGATTTCTCATTCACCCTTTAACCTGTTGAAAAATGACCGCACTAAAAGTTTGTGTACACATGCATGTATAATCTCAATTCACTAACTCATCCTTCGATATTTCGAATATTTGAGCATGTATGGGTACAGAAAGGACTAGGACAACGTCCAAGTTCGCTAATAACGGATGAATACACACACACACACGCGGATGAATACTATAAACATGTGTACTATACACAAACACACAGACAGTTTACTACAATTGGCTGGTTTATGTTTGCGTTCTTAATTCTTCTATGTAAATAATGCAGATTTGGCCTTAGATTTGCTAAATAATGATGGAACATTAGCGACAGCACGCACTGCATCGCAGAAATATAAAACGGCCTTGCATATATTGGCACGAAGGCCTTCGGCATTTGGTGGCAGCCAAAGTCCAGGAATGTGGAGTAGACTCATTAAATCATGTGAGTGAGTCATTTCTTACAATATAATTAGGATTTAGGTTCATTATTGTTGACCCCCTTACTTATGTACTTCAAAGTATTAATCATCCCAAGTCCTCCCAGGTTTGATGAAGTTTTCTTGCAAAAGAAAGTTAAAACAAGCTGATGGATCCCTTCTACTAGTCCATAAACTTTGGAGAGAAATTTTGAAAGATGAGCATGAAGACGTGATGAGGCTGATCAGATATCCTACAAATTTATTATTTGACGCTGCGGAACTAGGAATCATGAGTTCCTGGCAGCGCTTGTGAGCTCTTATCCTGACTTAGTATGGGAAACTGATGACAGAAATCGAACCATAATCCATGTCGCAGTTCTGCATCGTCATGCAAGTATCTTCAATCTAGTGCATGAAATAGGCTCGATCAAAGACGTCATAGTAACATATCCTGATGATCAGGGTAACAACATTGTTCATATGGCTGCAAAATTAGCACCTCAAAATCAATTAAATCTCGTGCAGGCGTGGCTCTTCAAATGCATCGAGAGTTGGTATGGTTTGAGGTAGTACTTCTCACGCTTGGAACTTATCTATTACCTTCTTCTTCATTGTTTTCAAGTAATAATAATTAGTCATCTAGGTACACATGCAAGCTTAGTGAATTGCAGATCAATATTTACCGTTCTTTATATGTCTGATGGCAGGAAGTCAAAAGAATTGTTCAACCTCAGTATATAGAGATGGAAAACCAGCAAGGAAAAACACCTCAAGAACTATTCACTAAGGAGCATAGGGCGCTAATGCGTCAAGGAGAATCATGGATGAAGGACACTGCAACTTCATGCTTGCTCGTTGCGACTATTATTGCAACTGTAGTGTTTTCAGCTGCGTTTAGCATACCGGGTGGCACAGATGATCATACCGGAAAGCCGAATTTCTTAAAAGCAAAAATGTTCTTGTACTTTACCATAGCCGACGGACTAGCACTCTTTTCGTCTTCAACTGCAATGCTGATGTTCTTGTTCATACTGACCTCACGGTATGCAGAAAACGATTTTCTCAACTCCTTGCCACTGAAGTTGATGATAGGACTCACCTCCCTGTTCATCTCTATCGCATCGATGATGATGGCTTTCAGCACCGCCTTCTATTTTTCCTGTCAATATGAATCAAGATGGCTTTCAGAATTTACATTTTTATTTGCACTTGTCCCAGTTGCTTTGTTTGGGTTTATGCAATTCCCTCTCGTATCTGACATGTCCTCTTCTATATTTTTCTCAAGTTTGCTATTTCAGCCATGGAGACACATGCTCTACTAGCAAAGTCGAGCAGAATGCCCTACGTATATTCTACTATTAAGTAAAGCTCAGATCTCTAGCTACAACACAATAATGATGTACATATGTGTATTCTAGCTAGCTAGCATGGAGTTGTGATATATCGATTATCCTCTATTTTGTACTATTGATGTATTAATACATAAATGGAAGTATTCTTGCTATGTATGCTAAATGCAATCTTTTGTGACAAAGCAAATTCTGCGGTAGTGTTCTCAGGGTCGTGTGCACTAAGGAGAAGCAGCTTCCATAATCGATCATCACCAACCTTTGGAGTTGATTGTTACATACTCGTACAGATCAAAGATCTTTGCTTGCAGGTAGTACAAAATATAATCAAAATATGCGCTAGCTAGTCAGGGTGTTCAGATTATTATATTCAGGGTATTATATAAAGAAAAAATTAGACGAAAATCAAAAATACTAGACATCTTTTAAGATAAACCCATACATATTTTTCTTTTATTTTACACCCACTCTCATACTAGTGAAAACCATTCCACCTTGCATTTCATCGGCGTATAGGCACAGGTGCTTCTCGCTATGTCTTTGCCTTCTACAGTGTACACAACTGTCTGTACGTGTCTCTCAACGTTGAGTGAGCGCATCATATAAAGATTAAAGATAAAATATATGAACGGTAAATAATTAGTGAATGACAAATTATTATGCGTAATATCTTTTCGTTCCCATTCTGAAAAGTATTATGCATTCCAAATAGATATTTTGGCCAAAAGTTATTTCAAATCAAACTCACATAATAAATTTTCTCACGAGTGTCCTGGAAAGTTCAAAACCACATCTTTTTGAATATTGCAGCGATTAACAACCTCATAATACGTGAAATACCTATCTTCAAATCATTCTTCTTGATATATGTTGCTTCCTTAATTTATATATATATATATATATATATATATATATAGTTCCTATCCAGAGCAAAACTTCACTTTGAAATTAAAGTGTGAAGTTCCTTATTTGACTCACTTTTCGGTCATATTTCCACATTTTCATCATTCCGTTTGTAGAACCTAATGTATAGATCACTCTGGCCAAGTTCATCTAAATTGGTATTCGTTAAGGTACCGAATTAAATTAAATCAACGAACGGACCATAAATCTGTTTATTCATAACTGTTTGTGTAAATAATGATTATGAAAACCCAAACGATCATCAAATTCAATGAAACTTGGCAGAAGTGATCTATGCATTTGGTTCTACAAACTGAACGGTGAAGATGTGGAAATATGACCGAAAAGTGAGTCAAATAAGGAACTTCATACTATAATTTCAAAGTGAAGCTTCGTTCTGGATAAAAATTGTATATATATATATATATATATATATATCAAGGTTCTAAAAAATGGCGCCCGGAGAAGGGTTGTCGTCCCGATTTTAGGCAAATTGGCGAGTGTAGGCGGCCGGTCGTTTTTTGGCCGCTTGGGCGGCGCCTAGGAGCCCTCCGGGTGGCCAAAAAACTTTTTTTTTTTTTTTTTTTTTTAAAGTGAAAACCATGGATTCATATGAAGAGGAAGAAGAAACTATGGATTTTGAGTTTGACTCCGATACCAAAGAAGTACTTGAAGGATGTGGAGAAGAAGAATTAGAGGAGTAGGCTTGCAAGAATGTATTTTTTTATTATTTGAATTGTATTTGGACATTGTTGCCTAGTTGGTGAATTGTGTTTTTTATTTTCGGATTTCCTTAAGGAAATTGTTATTTAATTGCTTTTCTTATTTGCTTCAACGACATTATTGTTGAAATATTGAATTGTATTTCTTATTTTCCTAAGAATATTGTTGTTAGTATATTTTTAAGGACATCTGCTATGTATTATTTTCAGTGTTATATATTGTTTTTTTTCATTATTTTCAGACATTATAATACCTATTTTAATTGTATTTATATAATTATTTTTTATTAAAAAATAAAATAAATACAAAAATACAAATCCGATTAATCCCCGATTAGTCTTTTGGGCGTTGTCCGCCCGACTAGCGGCCAACATTTTTTAGAACCTTGATATATATATATATATATATATATATATATATATACAGACTTTCTCAGGTGCGGATGTCTGCATTTATTCTTACAGTGCGGATTTCCACTTTACACTTACTTTTCAATCGAATTTTCACATCTCCACCGTCTAGTCTTTAGATACTAATGTATAGATCATGTCTACAAAATTTCAGCCAATTTGGTTATCATTAAGGCATTCAAAACTGCGTTTTGTTATAAAAATGAACGATTCAAGTTCGACAAAATTATGTTCATCCATTGGTTTAATCGAGTTTGAGTGTTTTAATGATAACCAAATTGGCTGAAATTTTGCAGAGATGATCTATACATTAGTATCTAAAGAATGTATGGTGAAGATGTGAAAATTCGATTGAAAAGTGAGTGTAAAGTGGAAATCCACACCGTAAGAATAAATGCGGACATCTGCACCTCAGAAAGCCTGTGTGTGTGTGTATATATATATATATATATCATTTTCTTGCTAAACTAAGCGTGTTCTCATCCTACATCAAAATATACTTTCTCTCTCTTCGATCGTAGGTCGTCAATAGAGTTGAGGTCAGCTTCGGGGATAAACACATATTCTAAAAATCAGACTTATCAGACCTCTGTGCTAGGCGACAGTGAGAGGGAGAGAGGTCTGAGAGTGTGAGAGTACTAACTACTAAGTTGTTTTAAGATTGAGAATCAAAATGTATTGAGTTTTTGATGAAGATCTTTAAAAATAAAAGACACAAATCCCTTGAGAGCCTAATCGGACCGCCCAGCCGCCTAGAAAACATCTAGGCGGCGATTTCCAAGGCAAAATCAGGAAAGTTTTGTGACGTCTAGCGCCTAGACGGTGCAAGTCGCCCTAGTGCATAGAACCTTGCTTAGCTTATAACAATCAATTTGGTTGAAGATTTTTCAAGACTCATCTTTTACAGTGTTTTGTGTAAATAAAAATGAGTCTTTAGAAGATCCTCTTTAGGACTATAAAATGAGGCTATATCTAGTTATATGTCATTGACACTAAATTCTTAACTCTATATAGTCATTTACCCATTTGACCTTTAAGACTATAAAATGAGGCTATATCTAGTTATATGTCATTGACACTAAATTCTTAACTCTATATAGTCATTTACCCATTTGACCTTTAGGACTATAAAATGAGGCTATATATATCTAGTTATATGTTGTAAATATTATATATATGTAGATGTCCACGCAATTACTCGTTAGTTATGTCCTTATGATGTAAACCAAACTCCTATATAAAGGAGGCAAATGAGAATAAATGATACAATTCTTCCTCCTTCCACATATTGTCTCTCTATCATCTCTCTCATAGTTTATAACACGTTATCAGCACGAATTTGCTCTTTATTTTTCTTATTCTTCTATGAACTCCATGATGATCTACAAGTCTATGGAGCAACAAGATTGCTTATGACCAAGGCTAATGATCTATGAGTTTTTCTTTTCTTTTCTTATGAATGTCAATTTTATATATGTGTTCATTCCATTTTATATATACATATTTTGAGAACTTCATGTTCCAATAGTCAAGACTCGAGTCCGCTGACCGAGTAGTCTGAAACCTTTGGTTCTACAAACATCACACGAATGATTTTCTCGTGTTCTCCCTTATGGGATCCATTGCTCATATTCATGAACACTTCGAACTCTATTTTGAATATGATATATAATCATTTTGAGAGAACATACATGTTTAAATATGGATCCTGATATGGCTATGGATGTGGCTATGATAACAATTTGTAGCATCTTCGGTGCATGCCCTAAAATTTAGTGGCACTCTACCAAACCCTCCTCAAACGCACTAAATAATGTTGATGTACACGTTAATCTTGGGACTGATCTAAGCCATTATACATCACTCCACCGAAAATCGACGATTTGTTTTGTGAAGGACGAGAAATATGTTGAAATATTCAACAATATATGGTGCTCTTAAACACTGACTAATTTTGAGCCTATGTTTAGCTCTGATTAAACATAATTATGTTTCATTATCCGTTTAATTAAGTTTATTACAATAATTAGGTTAGTCATGAGTTTTTGTGGAGAAATCATGACAATTTTACCATTTTTATCATGATTATGTGGTACATTATGTTTATCGATGACTGTAAATTAGTAATACTGATGACTCCTTATTACCATTTTCATTATCATTATTGTTGTTAACAACAAAACTTATTACTGTTTTGATTATACGGTAATCATGGCTATAAACGACAACACCTTATCATTTTAATATATTTGACAAATGACCTTACCATTTTAATTGCCATGATATAGTTCTTATTAATTATTAGTAACTCTTCGACCTCATATTTGTTATAATTGTTTGGTGATTTTTGTTAAATATTATTATTTCTATTTCTTTATGAAAAATGAATAACAAAATATATTATGTTACAGAGTTTGAACTTGTATGTTCTGGATTGATTTCACATTATCAATGCATCTTATTATAACAACGGCAATGATTCATGGATGCCATATGCTCTAAAAAGCTGGAGAACATATATGCCTTGCTGATAGTGCTACTACGCACACGATTCTTCGTAATCAAAATTTTTTCTCCACTTTGGTATTTATAGACCTGGTTTAAGGCTCAAATAGCCCACATTAGAATGAAAAATGACACTATGTTGTCTTTACTCAAGAGACTTTATTCTCTTATGAATCCAAATGGATATCATATTGAGTCCACAAATAATCATAATGTGGAAATTTGCATAACTTGCGATAATTACTCTAAAAGCGTGGATTGAAGAGTTGGTTGCCTTATTATTTGGGTTGTGAACACCAACTGTGGCATACCATGTTATGAACAAAAAGTCCACTGATCAATATGTATTTATGCTTTGGCATGACCTTCTGGTCACCCCGGATTTACTATGAACCGGAGGACATAATGTTGAATATACATGTTCATTCCACATTTAGGACATAATGTTTCTAATTGTGAAGACTCATTAGTTGAGTATAATTAAAATTTGATTAGGTTATGTTCCTCCATTGTAATATTAATATGGACTACATGCTTATATCCATATGGACCACAGTCCCAACTCGATATTCGAATATATCATTTGGCATTTGTTTTCTTAGCCAAATATATTGTGAACCTCATATTCATAAATAAATTGAAATCCCCCAAGACCTTTTAATATCAAAGGCTTGGATTTAAACTATGGATATTCAATCATGATCACAAAAATGGCAAAATATTTTGCATAAAGTCCAACTAAAGACATGATATGTAGGATGAAGATATTTTTCTACAAATTATACCTAAAGAGGTAACAATGATCTCAAAAGATGCATATGTTGATCAATGGCTCTAAGAGCTCGTATCATGTTACCAATATTGGCTCCATTTGAAGATATCGGTGAAGATAATTTTCACTTTATTTGGTTGTATTAATCAACCATGGTATATTATAATATACATGATCATGAGTTTTATTTAGCCAAATACTTTATTTTGGTATGATATATTGTTGTCAAATTTTATTATATCATGTAAACTCATCTACATGTTGTATAATACAACAATCATTGATCTTTCTCTCAGTCTTATCGCAAATTAGCGAGTTGTCACTTGTAAATGATACATTCATGATTTCTCAGTAATGAGGGGGAGAATAGTCTATTCTAAACTTGATGTTGAGATATTTATCCACCATACAAGCCTCATGTTTACTTTTGAGGAAATCTCAATCAATTAATTGAGAAAGTGACAAGTTCACTATTACACCCCGGTTCTTAAGTTATTTTACGGTTATTTACTTTTGGTATTACTTTGGTCTTTTACTATTTTGAGTAACCATTTACTGTTAAGTACCATAGAGTTGGCTTTTTGTAGGAAAACTATTTTGGGAAAATTTATTTAAGGATGACGTAGAGGATGTTAATACGAATTCGTAGACATGTTATACGTTAAAATCAGAGTTAGCATGAAAAAGTTATCAGATAAAAGGGTAAATTTTTAGTTGGTAAAAAAGGGTAAATTTTAGTAGACTTTATTTGTTGTGGGTATTAAGCTTGGACCGGGTAGGAGAAGCTCAAACTCTCTCTCTCTCTCTCTCTCTCTCTCTCTTCTCTCTCCTCTCCCCCGAACTTTCCCCAACCCGCCGGATTCACCACCTTCGTCCGGCCACCACATACTGCCACACCGGTCCCAATCAGTCAACCATCAACCCAGCTCTCTTTCTGGACCAGTGGGAGCCGCCCTAGCGCCGTCGTGAGGGAGTAATCACACTCGGAAGCCGATTATGCAGTGAGAGTCCCGTCGCCGGAACTCACTCCTCCGGCCCCATAGCCAGCGATACTTAGCTCATCTTGTAGCTCTCATCAAGGGTAGTAATCCCTCAAAAGAAATTGGCTCGATTCGTGCTTGGTAAGGAGAAATGTTCAATTGAAGTTCTAGGGTTTATTTCACTGTTTTGGTTCGATTACCCTAGTTAGGCTTAGAATTGGACTTTGTACTAGTTATGGAAGTTGTTGTGCGTGTTGAGAGGAATATTGTGTTAAATTTTGGGAAGCATTGGAGGTCTTCGGAGTTCGGCTGCCGGCGGAGCAGGCGACGGCGCTGCCGCTTGGGGGTAGTTTTTCATGTTTTTGAGTTTGTTTTAATGAGAGGAATTTAATGATGTGAAGTTTGGAATTTTTGGAGGAGTTTTGGTTGGGTTTGGGATTTTTCAAAGATTGAGAATGTTGGCGGTTGTTAGAATGAAAATCCGGCCGTTGGATTTCCTTGGTATTTATTCTAGAATGTTAGAATTTATGAATTAAGGTTGTTGTGGAGTTTGGTGTGAATCCGGTAAGCTTAACCCTAGTAAGAGTAGTGGGTTAAGCGGAAGAGATTTGAATGTTTATATTCAAATATTTATTTTTCCAGAATTGAAGAGTGGACCTAAATATATTTATTGTGCCAGGATACGAAGGGAACCTCGCTTGAGTGGCAATGCGAATATCGTCGGGCCTATGCCTAAATTTATGAGTGGACATTTTAGTTTTAAATAATGCAAGATTTTATAATTTATTATTTTATTTTCCGAGCTTATAATATAATTTCGGCTTATGAAATGATCTTGGAAAGTATTTGAGATTGAAGCATTGATTAATTATGGGTTATGATTTATGGATTTGAGCGCGGAATACTAATTGGGTATTTGAGTTTGGATATTCTTTATAAATTCCGGATTTTATTATGATTGTTTTATTTGTGGACTTGAGATTTATAAAAGATTTCCGAAAAGGAGATTTTCGATAGTTCGCTATTTATAATTTTCGTATTTATTTGTGGAATATCGATCTTGACCTTGAGAATATTTGAGCGAGTATTTTGGTTTGAGATATTAATTACGATTTTTACTTGTTAATTAAATCTCGTTTATATTATGGCTTTGAGAATATTTTGACGTATGAGACACGTCATTGAGTTTTAATATAATTTCTTATGATGATTTTCAAGTACGGTTGGGAACCGTACCATTCGTATGATCTTGGGGAAGTTTAATAGATTTAAGTGATTTTGTATATTTTTAGTCACCATAATATAAGGTCGCTTGTATTTCATTACTAGCTAACTTTATTAGTGGTCCTCACCATAGGTGAGTCGAGCGCTTAGCGTGAGACGCTATTATAGCCTGGGAGGCACCGATTGGATATTATTATTTATTGCTAGCTAGCCTTATTAGCGGTCCTCATTATAGGTGAGTTTAGCGCTTAGCGTGGGACATTACTATAGCCTAGGAGGCACCGACCCGAGCCTTGGAGGCTCCTCTTACATGGTGATAACTCTTCCCCTTATTTTATTTTTCTCAGTTATGTATTTGATTAACCAGCGGGGCTGGTTTATCTCTTCTTACGAGATTTCTTTATTTGATTAACCAGTGGGGCTGGTTTGTCCATTCTATTGGGTTTTTGGAATTTAAGTTATATGATTTACGAAAGTTGCGTGTAGCTAAGTTTTTAAAACTGAAACGTGAGAAAGTATTTAAATTACGTATTTTGTTAAATTATTTAATTTATTTTTATCCACTCACTCTAACGTTTTTAAATTACTTTCCCCTAGGCCCTTTGGTTTTAAATGCCCATTTTGCAGGCTAAATTTGATTGAGGTCGAGCGTACATGGAGTTGAGACATAGTCAGAGGTTGCTTCCGCTTAATCTTTATTCATTGTTTTTTTTTTTGGATAATAATCTTTATTCATTGTTATTCTTTCATTATTAGATATGTTATGATATCCAGTTAGTGAATTAATGTTGTCTTTGTTGTTGGTTATGGAATTCCAAAAGTTAGTCTTTGATATTTTGGGAGATGTGATGAACTTGGGGAGCATGAAGACTCTAGGTGTTGAGTCTGGTTTGTTTGGTTATAGAAGTGTAAGTTGAATTTTTCAGGTAAGGGTTGTCCATTTTCAAGGTAGATTATGCCGGAGTTTAGGTAAATTTTCCTTGGAGGTGGACCTCGCAGGACTTACCTCGGGTTTCAGGGTCAAATTCGGGGTGGGTCCTGATAGTTGATATCAGAGCTTAGGTTATCTAATTCCTATCACTACCTCATATACTTGATAATACTTAGTGTCTATAGAGTGATGGTCCGACCGCGGCGGATCCATTAGCATTATATACATCAGATGCTAGATGTTTATTAGGTGTGTGAGGTAGTTGTTCTTATCTTATTTATAGACAGCTTGTTGAAGGAAATAATGGAAAGAAGAGTGGGAGGAAGCCTAAGGAAGCGAGGTACAACACTAGAAATAAGGGGAAGAAGGATTTTGAGTCTGTAGAGGGTGGTGATGATGATGATAATGATTCATCTGATGGTTTTGACTTCTGCATAGATTCAAACTACGAATTACCTCATGATGAGGTTGATGATGTTGAGTTTGAAGAAAAAGTTGCACAACCAAGCCATATACCAGAATATGAAGAAATGGGATATGATGGCTCCTGTTCAGAAGAGCATGTTGGATCAGATGAGCTTGAGAGCTTAAGTGATAGTGATACTAAAGAGGATGAAGATGGGAATCCAATAAGAAAGAAATCTTTGAAGTTTGGGAGAGTTGAGTATCACATTGGCCTTAGCACAAGAGTTAAGGGACTGATGATGCATTTTTGTCTTACCTTAATATCAAAATCAATAGCCTTTCAGCTGTTGTTCTAGTTCACTCACCACTCAAACATGGAGACCCTTATCAGGGTTGTTGTATGCTCCTCATTCCTAGCAACTCCTCCAATCCCACCTCGCTCACTTACCACTAGAAACCCATATGTCTCGGCCGTCAGAAACCCCATCTCTTGGGTAGACCCCATTTGCTCAATTTCGCAGATAAAAACTTTTCAAACGCCATTTATTTTTCTTTAAGTTTTCCATTTCTGGGTTCAGTGAGTGAGGTAGCAGAGGAGAACGTGCTACAGACATTCTTTAAGGAAAGAAAGTTGAATGGAGACTTCGTTTCAAGACTTTCTGATGTTTTTTGGCAAAGGGAGTTCACCAATTTTGTTGACGGTGATGATGTTGGTGAGAGTGATGACACTACTACTCAACAACAAGCAGCAGAAGAGCATGTACATGACATCAATGTATATCCCTTTAGTTTTTTCGCAAACCTCGAATGTTTTTGATGAAGTTATAATCCA
Source organism: Fragaria nilgerrensis (assembly GCA_010134655.1). Taxonomy (NCBI): domain Eukaryota; kingdom Viridiplantae; phylum Streptophyta; class Magnoliopsida; order Rosales; family Rosaceae; genus Fragaria; species Fragaria nilgerrensis. The sequence continues at coordinate 21,822,610 of CM020979.1, read as the reverse complement.
TTTGGATAGAGATGTGAATGTGCATGATATCTAATATTGAGGACTTCAATTTGGATGTCCAAAATGAAAGTTGAATGGAGACTTTGTTTCAAGACTTTCTGATGTCTTTTAGCATAGGGAGTTTACCAATTTTCTTGATGGTGATGATGTTGGTGAAACTGATGACACTACTACTTGACAACATGCAGCAGAAGAGCATGTACATGACCTTTAGCACTTTTTTGCGTTTTCCCAGAGCCTGAATGTTTTTGATCAAGTTATAATCTGTTTGGATAGAGACATGAATGTGCATGATATGTATATCTAATGTGTGGTTCTTGTTAAATGAGTTCCTTGGTTGGTCAAATGTCTATAAGCTGAATTTAAATGTTGTCATTGTTTTATTTGCCTTTTGAGTATATTCATATTGGGCGCAAGCCTTTGCTTTGCATTCATCTTCAATGCTTATTTTGTTTGGGTATCTTTTCGGCCAAATGTTCATAATTTCAGCAAGTCTCTAAGTTGTAAGAACCTATATTATTGTTTGATAGATTCACACTTATTGGAGGAAGTATGGTTTTTGAATGGTGGTCTCTTGTAAGGGTTATGTTTTGGTTAGAACAACTACTATGTAAGAATAATAACTCAAAAGGTACGTTTTTTTTACTAAAAATCACGGATGTTTAGGATGATGATAAATCACACCAAGATATCTATTAAAAGTAAACTTATGGAAGGATAACACGTCAATATCTTAGTGTATTTGAAGTAAAAGTCAAGAAATTAAGATTAAACACAGATGAATACTTGGTTATATGTATTTAGTTATGTTGGTCTCTCTATTAGTTTTAATACACAAATCTAACAAGTATCCATTCCTTTTGTTATCCATAATATATATATATATATATATATATATATATTATTGTTGTAATATAAAGTGAAAAAGGATTTGAGAGTAAGAGAGGTTTGATGCAGACAAAATGGTAAGATCTTATTAATCTCATATGAGGTTTATATACTACTACCTCATGTATACAAAAGACAAGTAATGAATAGTAATCGGTTACAAAGAGAATGAAATACCATTTATTCTCTTAATCAATACTAATTCCTAAATAGCATAACTGATGCACACTAATGGTGATGACATGAATAATCATATTTACAACACTCCCCATTAGATATTTCATGTGAGTGTGTTGGCCTTGCTTTGCCTTTTGCCTTTAAAAGCTTGGAGATTGATGAAGTCTTCCCATTTAGAATTTATAAGTAGGTATTGTATCTATGAGAGAAATATACTAAGGTTGCTACACCAAAACCTTGCCACGGTAAACCCAGTGGGAAAAACCCGTGGTCGAAGGAAAAGGATGAGCAAATATGTATATGTCGAATCAACTCATCTTCAAGATTTTGTGCCTCATTAAAACGTTGCCAGGAAACAAAACCCAGTGGGACAAAATAAACCCGAGTGAAGGACAAAAAGAGTACACGATAGTCAAGTGGGTATACTTCAAGATACCCCCCCTGATTTCGACTCCCCCTGGAAATTACATGTTAGGTAATTCAGATAATTTACGTAGACCAATACCTTTTATATGCTTCTTGAATGTAGACTTTGGTAATGACTTGGTGAAGAGGTCTGCATGATTGTCTTCAGATCGAATTTGTTTGACTTCAATCTTTTGATGCTCTTGTTGTTGCTGATTGAAGAAGAACTTCGGTGAAATGTTTTTGGTGTTGTCTCCTTTGATGAATCTCGTCTTAATTTGCTCGATGCAAGCTGCATTATCTTCGTGGATAGTGGTTGGTTCATCAGTGGTGAAATGCAGTCCACATGCACTTCGAACATGCTTTGTGATGGCTCTCAACCATACACATTCACGTACTGTTTCATAAAGAGCTATGATCTCAGCATGATTTGAAGAAGTAGCAACAAGGGTCTGTTTCGTAGACCACCAAGAAATTGCAGTATTCCCAATGGTAAAGACATAACCAGTTTGGGAATGCGCCTTATGCGGGTCAGATAGATAGCCTGCATCAGCATATCCAACAAGGCGTGCATCATACTGAGATTCAAGGGGGCTTGATCCATTCTTTGATGCGTAGGGATAGAATAAACCCATATCTGTCGTACCTCTAAGGTAGCGAAAGATGACTTTTACACCATTCCAATAGCGACGTGTTGGCGCTGAGCTATATCGAGCTAGCAAGTTCACAGCAAAAGAAATGTCTGGTCTAGTACATTGGGTCAAGTACAACAATGCGCCTATTGCACTTAGGTATAGTACTTCAGGTGCCAATATTTCTTCGTTATCATCTACAGGACGAAACGGGTCTTTCTTAGGGTCCAAACTTTGGATGATCATGGGCGTACTTGATGGCTTTACTTTATCCTCATTAAAGCGTCTTAACATCTTCTGGATGTAGTTTGATTGATGAAGCAAAATGCTATCAGCACGGTGCTCGAGTTCTAAGCCGAGGCAATAATTTGTTCTCCTAAGATCTTTCATCTCGAATTCTGACTTTAGATGCTTGGCAGTTTCCTTGATCTCTTCTGGACCAATCAGGTTCATATCATCGACATAGACCGCCACAATTGCAAATCCAGAACTTGTTTTCTTAATAAACACGCATGGGAGTTCATTATTCACATATTCCAACCTGATCAAATATTCACTTAGACAGTTATACCACATCCGTCCAGATTGTTTCAATCCATAAAGTGAACGCCTCAAACGAATTGAGAACGAGTTTCGTGGTCTAAAACTATTTTCATCAGGTATCTTGAGTCCTTGAGGAACTTTCATGTAAATCTCTGTATCAAGATCCCCATAGAGATAAGTTGTTACCACATCCATAATCCATTAACTGCATACTCAGTTTTTCGGAAACTACCAAACTAATAAGGTAGCGGAACGTTATAATGTCTATTACGGGAGAATACGTCTCCTCGTAATCAATCACAGGGCGTTGAGAAAATCCTTGCGCCACTAGACGAGCCTTGTATCTCACAATCTCGTTTTTCTAATTACGCTTCTTTACAAATACCCATTTAAATCCTACAGGTTTAACCTTGGGAGGTATGGGAGCAACAGGTCCAAACACCTTTCTCTTTGTTAAGGAATCTAACTCGACCTGGATTGTTTCTTTCTATTTTGGCCAATCGTCTCTACGTTGACATTCATCAACGGAGCAAGGTTCGATGTCATCGCTAATTATAATTTCAGTAGCTACTGCGAATACAAATACATCATCGATGATAATCTCATTGTGATTCCATATCTCATTTAAACATGCATAATTTACCGAGATTTCTCTATTCTCGGGAGTGGGTTCCAACGTTGAAGCGTCCCCCAACGTTGTTTCTTCTAGAACAGACCCATAATCTGGAATTGTCTCGTGAGATGGATAAGTTGAGATGGCGATGTCAAGTGGATTCATTTATGTCGAGTTTACCCAATCGTTCGAGGATAAGAATCGTTCGCACCTAATGGTCTACCTCACTTCTAGGCAGGGACATATGACTGGTTAGCCACTATGGCAGTACCTCGTCCATCTGGGATGACGCGTCCTACTGGGACATCTATCCTTGCAGGTATATTTGCAGCAGGTATATGTGATCTCATCACTTTAGCTAGATCAAAGAAAGCGTCTGGCATATCTTAGGCTACACTTTTTAGATCTAGAATTCTCCGCACTTCACCATCACATTGTGCGGTTTGGGGATCGAGATGAGACATAGTGGGGACATTCCAGTCAATTCACGTCGTTCATCAAGAACGTTATCGTTCTTATCTCCCCCTAACGGCGGAAAGACTGTCTCATCAAAGTGACAATCCTCAAATCTTGCAGTAAAGATATCGCCTGTCAAGGGCTCTAAAAAGTGTATAATGGATAGGGATTCATATCCGACATATATGCCCATCCTTCGTTGAAGACCCATTTTGGTACGTTGTGGCGGCGCAATTGGCACAAAAACTGCGCACCCAAATACACGTTAGTGCGAAACATCAGGTTCGTACCCAGTCATCAACTGTAACGCATAATAAGGTGGGGTGGCAATGGGCCTCAGTCGGACCAACATGGCTGCATGCAAAATTGCATAGCCCCACGCAGATACTAGGAGTTTGGTGTGCATTACCAAAGTCCGTGCAATCATTTGTAATCTTTTAATGAATGCTTCTGCGAGACCATTTTGTGTGTGAATATGGGGAACCGGATGTTCAACATTAATCCCAAGGGACATGCAATAATCATCGAAAGATTTCGATGTAAACTCCCCGACATTATCAAGTCTTATGGACTTGATTGGATAATCCGGATGGTGAGCCCTTAATTTAATAATTTGGGCAAGGAGTTTAGCAAACAAAACATTTCTCGTGGACAATAGCGTAACATGTGACCACCTCGTCGATGCATCAACAAAAACCATGAAATATTTAAATGGTCCGCATGGTGGTTGGATAGGTCCACATACATCCCCTTGTATTCTTTGTAGAAAAAGGATGGATTCTTTTTCAGTCTTTGCATAGGATGGTCTTACATTTAACTTTCCCAATGAGCAAGCCTGGCACAATGTGTTGCTATACACAAGATCCTTATTGGTAAGAGGATGCCCGTGTGATGAATTTAGGATACGACACATCATATTTTGACCAGGATGTCCCAAACGGTCATGCCAAAGTAAATAATTGCTTGAATTCAGTAACTTCTAGCTAGTTATGTGATTTGCCTCAATCAATCTAATAGTGGTCATGTAGAGACCACTAGATAGGCATTTTAGTTTCTCCAATGTACGCTTCCGGCCATACAAGTTGGAGGTTATGCAAAGGTATTCCACTCCTTTTTCCTCAATAGTCTCAACGTGGTAACCGTTGACTCGGATATCTTTAAAACTCAACAACGTTCTTGTAGAACGTGGAGAATATAAAGCCTCATGAATGGTAAATTTGGTACCATTGGACAATATAAAATGGGCTTTGCCATGACCCTCGATCAGGTTGGATTCACCCAATATGGTTCTCACAGAGGTATGAGTAGGCGAAAAAAATTGAAAATATTTTTTATCTTAGAGTATGGTGTGCGTTGTAGCACTATCAGCCAGACAAGAAACTCCCCCATAAGATATGCCTATTCATAAATTTAATTCAATTGATCACATGTACGAAAATAAATAACTTTATTGAATTAAATATCCGAGCAGAACCAAATTAGTAAAAATAATTATTCCAAAATCACCAAATATAATCCGGTTAATAAAAACATATTTATGATAATAATGTAAATATGGCATAAGTGCCTTTTATTTCCAGTCTTTGGGTTTTCAATCCTCAATGTATTCATTGGCCGCTTGAAAATCAGCGATCTCCAAGGTGGTATTAATAGGGACTGCCTCTTCCACAAGATTGGCCTCTCGAGTTCCACGTCTAGCGTGATACTCTCCTATCTCCTCATTTGTTGTACGATAGGTGCGAGACCAATGATCAGTGCCTCCACATCTATAACATAAATTATGTTGATTTTGAGGGCGAGGGCTGAGCCAGCATTCTCTCTGACTTGAGCTTGTTGGGCCGGAGCATTTCAGTTTCTACCACGTGGGCCTTAACCACGTCCTCCTCGGCCTCTAGGGCCATTTCCTTGGGGTTCACGGTCATATGGACCATTTCTGGGTCCATTTTTTCTTCCCGTTCCACAGCCCATGTTCCTCCTTACACGATTATTTTCGCGATGGACAACAACATTTGCTTCAGGCAAATGAGCTGCTCTAGCACTAATGGGCCTCGCTTGATCATTCTTCATAAGTAGATCGTTGTTCTTTTCAGCAAGCAACAAAGTAGTGATCAATTCAGAGAATCTAGCAAAGTTTCTCTCCCTGTATTGTTGCTGCAGGACCATACAGGAAGGAGAGAAAGTGGAGAGAGTTTTCTCCAATAGATCAGCTTCTATGCGCTCTTCTCCACAGATTTTTAGGAGTGATCAAATGCGACATATTTCAGAGTTATACTCATTCACAGTCTTGAAATCTTGAAAACGTATGTTCTGCCAGTCATGCCTTGTTGTCAAATTTTAAAAACTTCACAAGTGCACGAGTCGTTTGTAATATAGCTTATATGCAAATATGAGATCGTTCCAACTAGGGATGGATAACTAACTTTTAACTCTAACTAATGACCAAATTACTCTAACGACTAACAAGAAAACAAGAAGATATTTTTGTGATTTTTGTAAACAATAAGAAAAGAGTAAAACAAGCAAATTGAGAATGTCACACAAGATAGTTGAGAAAAATGTTTTGAAAAGTTGTAAAACAATGATAGATGAATGCTAGGGCTTCTAACTTCACCGTCACAATCCTATTCGAGTTCCTAGTCTTCCGATTACTAACTACTAAACCGGTGTTGAAGAATCTGTCATATAAGTCTTATGGCAGAGTACTTATACACATAAGTTCTCTAAAGCATGTATACTACCTTATGACAGAGTATAGTATCCAACTATTCTTAAAAGTATGACATCTACTCTCTAAGGGTCAATGAAGTTCGATGAGAACAAAAAGACTCACACAAACCAATAAAACATGCATGACATCTGTTCTTATCAATCTATGGTTTCTAATCACAAGAAACATTCAAGATTCAGCATGAGCATCTACCTACTCTTGCATCAGATAGCTTAAAACAAAACCCTAAAGGTCATGAGTCTCTAGTATTTTGAAATAAGCAACAATTCTTATAGAGATTAAAAACTCAACACCAATCCAATAACAAAGTAATAATCGAACTAAAAATATCGAATAGTCATGCTAAGGATCCATAATAACCCTAACAAAAGAATTAGCTACTAAAAGTCATAACAAACACGATAATAACAATGGAAAACATAAAAAGACTAAAAGGGAAAAAGGGATGAAGATTGGTGATGATGGCTCCCTCCAAGTATGTCACGTCCCGGAGCTCCATCTCTATGAAATTCGTGCTCTTTATATAGGGAAGATTTCTTGCTCATCTTTGGCTTCAAGTTTCCTTGTAAGACTTGGAATTAGACTCCTTTCTTGATATGGAATGGGAAAACCTTGAGATATCTCTTGTAGAACTAGGAATACTTGTACTCCTTAAATCCTCATCTGCATTATTATCCTTGAAACATTAGAGTTGATGATCTTGTGTCATGGAACTTGAGTTCTCCACAAATGCTTGCAAATCCGAGCAGATTTTTTTTATCTGAGCTATCTTCATTCAAACTATCATAACTCGGTTTAGAAGTATTGAAATTAAGATCCGTAGATTTTTGCAGAAAGTAGACATATGTAGCTTTCCAATGATATAAGACTCATAATCTGATTCGATCTAAGTAATTCCCGATAATTTGGAGAAATTGGATGTTCTGCACATGTAGATTCTGAGATTTGGGATTGCAGTGGCCTTTCAATCCTTATTTGCGCATTTTAGCTCATTTTCTTCTCTCTACGACACAAACCTACAAGAACACTAAAATAATGTAAATAAGTCAAAAAAAAAGATAACTAAACACAAATCTCAAGCATAAGAGGCTTAAAAATATAGGATAATATGAGCACATCATGCCTTCCTTGTGGCAAATATATGACTTTCTAATGGTTGAATCGCTCTTCTAGAGCGACCCAAAGAGACCGTGGGTCCTCTTTAGCTAAGTACTCCACAGTCAGGGCTTGACATCTTGGGTCCACTTGAGATAGTTCCGTTCAGAAACTTCCAAAGCGACAAACTCAAGCTTGTTGAGGTTTCCCATTCTCTACAAGAATTTAAATGACAATAATCAGTGTTATGGGTAAAAACTTCCATAAACAATGAATAATAACTTCAGGTTCTACAACATTTATGAAAAACCAAATTTGAACATCTATGGTGAATTTATAACGAGAACTTCAGGTTCCTTATATGGCATTATCGAAATGACAGGTTCGATATACATGAAAAATTACTACTCAACCTTTTCGGTAGCTCCAAATGAATACAACCAGGTAAGAGGGATTGAGGTGGTGGAGCGAGGCTCACTTAAGCACACACCTCAGATGATTTTCCTAGACATCGAATCCAAGTGGGTGAGCCTATTTGAGAAGATTCATAACCTTTTCAATGTTTATTGAAACTACAGGTTCGATATATGAGTAATGTTTTGATTTAATATTTGAGTATGAACTTCTGGTTCCTTAAATATATATTCAAATAAAATGAACAGGTACGTACCATTTTAAAATAATCATGACAATTAATAAGGAATAAATACCACAAAACCGTTATGGTAATGTCTGGATCAAAGTTAATAAATTAAGAGCAAATTTCAACCAATAATTATGATAACGTCGAATTAAATAGCATATAATCTGCCGTTGGCAGTAATTTGTATTATGTTGAATTATTCTTATCAATTGCCAGGATGATACAATGGCTGGACGGCATGCTAAGTATATCAACTTGCGTTGGCTGGGTTCAAATCCCAGAAATAGCATTTTGCTCTTGCATTTTGTTAAATTTCAGTTGAACATGGAGTTGTGTTCTTTTCCAAATAGCCAAAACCAAGCAATCTAAAAAGTAACCATATATGGTAAAGGGGGTTCATGCATCATGGTGATTTTTCTTGCTCAACTATAGGCTAATAGGTATGAACGTGAAAATCATAAACTTAGAGAAACCTACTTGGTTGAAGAGCTAGTAGATGATGTTGATAGAGTGATGAATCACCTCTTCACAGAAACCAAAGAGTATTCCGTCTCTTCCACTTCTTGTCCGTCACCAAAAAGAAATATGTCTCTTCTTTCAGCAATCCGCACTTGATCCGAAACTTAGAGTTTTTCGTGCTGATAACGTGTTGTGTTGTAATATAAAGTGAAAAAAGATTTGAGAGTGAGAGAGTTTTGATGTAGACAAAATGGTAAGATCTCTTATTCATCTCATATGAGGTTTATATACTACTACCTCATGTATACAAAAGACAAGTAATGAATAGTAATCGGTTACAAATAGAATGAAATACCTTTTATTCTCTTAATCAATATTAGTTCCTAAATAACATAACTGATGCACACTAATGGTGATGACATGAATAGCCATATTTACAACATATATATATATATATATAACAACTAAATAAATATATATGTATATATGTATTTATTTAGTTGCTATTATCATTTTGTGGATATCGGTCTTCTGTTTATTGGAGTTGTCATGTCTTTCTCTACACCTAGGTGTTAGATTATATAAAGAAGATAACAACATTGGTATCAGTCGAAATTTACCATATTTAACTATCTATTATGCGGCCTGGCGCCGCCTTACTGTTCGTATTCCGAACAATGCCTTTTCGTTTGTTGGCTTGGGCTTGCGTCTCTTTGTATATCTCTGGGCTGCATTTCGTCGCTTTGTATATCTCTTTCTCGACCTTTCTCGATCTCATTCAGCCACTTCCATCTTTCTTCCGCTCTCTCGACACCACCGAATCATCTCTATTAAGAGATTTAGCCAGATCTCAAGCTCTCCTTCCCTCTCTTTCGTCACTTCTTTCATCTCTCGCTCGGCACACCTCTGGAAGAACCTAGACTCCTTCTCCTTTTTTTTCCTCTCTTATCCTTCTGCTCTCTCTATTTCCTCTATTTTGGTAAAGTCGGACGTACACTAGACTGAAAGAGTGAGGGAGACTAGAGACTAAAAGAGATAGTTTGGCTAAGCATCTTGGGTTTTTGATGAATTCAGGTTTGGGTAAGCTTCCTCTTCTCTGAAATTTTGCTTTTTCTATGTGGGATTCTTTTGGGCTTATGAGTTCCTTTCGTTTTGGTTTCGTTGCATGCCAGATCAGAGAAAGATGGAGAGAGGGACAGCAGAGGTGGTGCTTTCGGTCGAGTACCCAACAAAGCTCTGAAGGGAGATTTTATCAACACTAAGAAAGGTGCTTCTTCTACTCTGGGTAATCGATTTTCAGATTATAGACACAAACTGGTATGTCTATCACTCCCTGACTCACTCATTCGTTTAAAACTTTTTGCTTCGATTCATTACTCCTCCACTGAATATGTATATGCCTCATTTCTTGAAATCTTATCGGTCGAGGTGGGAGCCATCGGTTTTTAGCCGCTTAAAGATTTATGTTTTTAAGATTTTGGTTTATGGGTGTTTTTTGGGTTCCAGTGTGTAGGAATTTAATGCTGCAATTGGGTTCCAGTGATTGGTTTATGGACCAATTGGTGTTTACAGAAACAATAACAAAAGGAGGAGAAAAATGTTATCATATTGGGTTAGGTATGACTTCTTTATTGTTATATGCAAATTTTCAAGCTCGTTTGCATTGATTTTCATATTCATTGGTTTGTTTTTCTTCCATGTTAGAATTTTTCAGGAGTATAGCGATCCTTAGGTGATTGATTTCAAGTAGGTATGTTGTTATGATCCTGTAATGATACAGTTTAACCCTTAATCATAAGAGTAACACTCTCATCTATTCTACAAATGGCCAAAATGGTTGCGCTTATCAATTTGATTTTTCAATCTCAATGGAAATCTATTGCTTAGTTCATAACAACTTTAAATCAACTTTAAATATTGGAAAGTAAATTGATCTACTTTGAGTTCTAATTTGGCACGGACAAAAAAAGAAGGTTAGGGAACGGCTGAATTTTTCATAAAGGTATTTTGTTTTCTCCTCTCTTGTTCTAGGTATCGAATACTCGTAACAAAATTGGATGGTTTGTCATAGTTGATGCCATTGAATTCAAAATTTGTTTCTTTTCAAATCCCTATTACCAATGAAGAAGAGAAGCAAACCAAAATTGAAATAACTTTACCGTTTCAACTGTATGAGCTTATTAACTGTACTATACTTTCATTAGTTCATGTATACTTTCATGTATTTTTTGGTTTAACTGTATTAATGCGACCCTTCATGTGCTTATGCTTTCTTTCTTTCTACTCCCTTTTATGGGTTTTCTAAATGTAATTGGATTTGTGATTTGGTACTACGCTGGTATTAACTATCTGAAGTTAGTGTTTGGAAAAGATTTTTCATATTATGGATTTTCTTTTCATTGGTTGTTTTCTTTTTCAGATATCAACTAGCCGTGAGTTTGGTTGGATATTTTTCTTAAAATTATTACTCTTTCTGGAATACTTTAGTTACTCGAATGTATCTTTGCTTTGGAGCAAACAGTGGGAGAGAGGAATTTGATGTTTTGCTACTTTTGTATATTTATTTCGTCTACGTACTGATCATTGTCAATCTACTCTTGCAGCGGGGGTTTGGGCATGGTTGTTGGCACATCGAGGTGCTGACATTCTGAGAGGTATTTTACTTTCTTTTTTTTTTTGGGTAAGAACAGTAAAAGAGAACTTCGAGTAGCTTTTCATAGAAAATAAAAAATAAAAAAATCTTTTAGAAGTTTCAAAGAACCAAGGAAGAAAAAATCGATATTTTCGAAACTCGGCAAAATAAAGTTTTACAGCCAAGGGATTCAAACCTTGGTTGGGTTGGTATAAGGTTAACACCTTAACCAACCCTACTAACCATCCAACTTGTTTATTTTATTATATTTATAATATATATTGATTTTTTTTTTTCGAATCTGAAAAGTAAAAAATTAGGTAAATGTCTAATCCCCAACTAACTTTTATACCTACACTTCCATAAAAAAAAAAAAAAACTTTTTTACCTACACTTCTTAATTCATTTTTAATATATCTACCTTTCAAAAAAAAATCATTTATAACTACCTAACCTACACTTCTTAATTCATTTATAACTACCTTTCAACAAAATTTTGTACCTCATAGGTCTTCTACGTGGTTTTAAAGTACTCATGTAATTTCATGTGAAATGTATTATATGTAGGCGTGATAGCCTAGCCTCCCTTTGAGTTTCCAGCCATAAAAAAAAAGATGTTTAAAGTAAACTTTTAAGAATTATTAACGGTTCAGCACTAACATTTTCACCTTAACTTACTACAACTCCCTATAGATCAGTGTTTATTCAAGGTTTTCATTTCAAATATAGTACATAATATAAAGAACAAACATCTCTTAAAGTTTGGTTTAAAATTTCCTTGTTTTTCTTCAAATTTCCGTCAATTTTATCATTTTTTTACTGCAATCGATATTTCCTTGAAATTTTCGACGAAATTTCTCTATTTTGGAGGGTCGAAATTTGCGTAATCACCGAAATTTTCTTCCTTGTATGTGATTATGTTTTTCAGATTTATTTATTTCCATAGGTAAATAAGCTCATGGTGAAATTGTTATAATTAGTGATAAGATACTAAAGTTGCTAGGTTTTATCAATTCGTTTGAGAAGAATTAGCAGTAAGTTGATGCCATTTATGATTTTGGGAACAGTTCTACATTGAAATTCTGCATGAAAGGGATACTTGATTAGCAAAGCAAAGTGTAAGAATATGCTACAAAGCGGAAACCAAGCCTTTGTTTATATTTGCATTATACCTTTTTTGAGTTGCCTGAAACATGTGTTTAGTGAAGTTGCTTCTACATATGATCTTGGTCATTTTCAGAGAAATATAACCATTGAATTTGTTACCCTATTATCGACATGTTGTCTATTCTTATCAATAACATTCCTTTACACTCGATTAACAGAAGAACAAACAGCAACGGCTATCAGAAAATTATAGCTCACTGATTTTTCCACTACAAAAAATCAAAACTTGCATCTATTTTTCGTCAACTGTGCACACAACGCAAAACACTGTTTCTAACTACTGTTTGCATAAACAGATTTGGGCCTCCTCTTGAAGTTTCCAGAGCGATCTTGAGACTTCTTCGTCTTTACATTTTTTCCTCTCTCTTTCTCCCTCTCTCTCAGAAAAGATTGATTTTCTTTTACCACCTTCCTTCTTTCCACCGTCAAAACCCTTTATCTCGACTTCTTGGGCTACCGGTTGACGACCGATCCAACAATGGCGACGGAATATGAAACCCATTTCCAATTGGGTTTTTGATTTGAGCACGAGAAGCATTTAGAGGTTTGAATTCGATCTTTGAGCCTACGAAATTTCAATTTTCGATTCAGTTTAGTTTCTGGGGTTTATCCGAATTTGTATTTTTGTTGTTGCTGACATTGTTATGGGTTTTGGGTTTTGCAGTCAGGAGATTCTCCCTCCCACAGTTGGATGCCAGTTCCAACACACATCTTCTCTTTGATAACACTACCAGCTTTATCTCTTCAATTTTCACTGTATGATTTGCTATTCCGCTACCAAAGTACCAATGGCCTCCTGTGAGTCTCTTTCTCTCTCTCTCCTTCTCTTTATCACATATATACTAAATTTAAATTTGATTTCTTTAGGTGATGCTCATTATCTTTGATTCGTTGCTTTTGTCTATGGGGAAATTGGGTTTTGGTTATGGTTAGAAATTGGTTTTTATTTTACGAATTACTTTGTTTTGCTGATCTAATAATGCATCTCGTATCTTCAATCATTCAAAGGAGTGATCAGATTTGACTATTCACTTTGAGATATATGTATGCAAGCTTCGGAAAACAACCAACATGAATCATAAATCAATATTGTATTATGCCATACATAAATCATAAATCAATATTTTCTTATTCCATACATTGATCATAACCCCAACACAACCAGCAGGCATTATGAGGTCCACAATGTTTAGCTCTTTTGATATGCAGTTGGTGTCTATGATTTTTGAGTTACTATTGTTATCAAGTTGCCGGCTTTTCAGTGACGGTTTCATTCGCAAGTTCTTAGATTTATTCATTCATCACACTTTTGGTCAGATCCTAAATCAACTTTTTAGCTTATGCATTTTCTTTCATTTATATCTCCATCTTTGCAATTCTATATATGTTTATCTACAAAGTTGGTAAACACTCACAATACTAAAAACTTACAGGTATTCCAATTCAAATGATAATGTATAGAACTCCCCACTCCATAAAGACAATTGATAGCATAAGGGGTTTGAAAAGTGGCCTTGACAATGGTCCTTGAGTTAAACAAGCTGATTCCAGCCATACAAGGCAAAAGAATAAAAAAATAAAAAAACCATTTGACATGTATGTACACTTTTAACTTCAGTTTTCTTAGATTTGGATACAGAGTTAATATTGAATTTAGAATATTCAATACAAAATGGCTGAGATTTTGGTTCCCACATTTTAGTATGTTCTCTTCTCATATATGTACTAATATTCCTTTTATTTTTAGGAATTGAGCAATTTGGTTGTTTTTAATATTCATGCAATTTGCAGATCCTTTCATGTTCTCACTTAATATATGCATATTGCATGAAGCAATGGTATACTACTGTGATCCTTCGATTTGATTTGTGACGCATGATCGTTAATGGTACGAAGCATGCCGACATTGTTACCGACACTTAAAATGGAAATATGACAGTGATCTACGAATCTATCTAGAACACAACATGCAAGTACCTCTTCCATGATAATCCCTTCACTCTGATAGGGATATAATATGATGTATGTAAAGGTTCAATTTATATGCATGAGACTTTATGCGGGTACTTTTTGTTTTACCAAAATTTACGAATAATAAAGCATGTCTTGACAAGTATATAAAAAAGAGAGAACAAAAGAATTTGACATTTTTTTGACATAAGTCAAAAGCATTCTATCACTTTGGGAAAATGTAAGTTCGATTATGATATAATTGCCTACTACCCTACTTTTTTGATTCTGTCATACATTAAACATTTAAACGTAACAGTTCGTAGTAAAACATAGACTCTTCTTATTTCTTACCTCCATAACTTTTTCCAATTAGGCTTGTCACACCCTAAATTTCGGATAAATAAAAATCCAAATTTAAGGCATGAACAAAAATAAAAAGAGTCATATAAAACAATTCGACGTTTACATAACTTCAGAAGTTAAGTAAAGGTCACGCTCAAAAGAGCTCACTACAAATTGACATACAATAATAAAATATTCAACTCCTAACAAGCAGCTTCTAGACCTCTACTTCTCAGTCTTGAACTTCCTCACCTGCAAAATCAACCTCTACACCATAGAATGGTGCACCGGGTTGTAAACAACAAACCCGGTAAGCTTTAAAAGCTCGTATGAGTAAATCTCTATATTAAAGAACTCAACCCCGCATCACATAAGATAAAAACCGGAATTTCCTGCATTAGTAACTTAGTTAAGGAATCGCCTAAAAGCAAGATAATTCAAAATAGAGAAAATAAGAAAACACAACAATTCAAAATCACTCAAAATCATAAATGAATCCTAAATGAATCCTACAGAAAGCTTAGTTCAGGATTCCAATAAAGATCACACAATCATTTCTCAACCCTTACTTATGAGTTCGTCAACGCATAGTCATCCCTCATAAGTAGCTAGACAAACACGTACTCATGGGTTCGTCAACACATAGTCATCCTCCATGAAGTACCGACAGACTAGAGCTCTAAAACTGACCGTAACCAATCACCCGGCCAAGGCTTGGTTCCCGGTCCACCACGAAGGCTCCTATTCTAATACTCACAACCACAACACAGGCACACAACCACAACTAATGCAAACAAACACCACTTAGGCACAATTAGCTCAACTTAACATCACAACAAATTCTCAACCAAACGACATACATTTTAACAAGGCATAATAAGTCACATCAATAGAACCAACACAAACAACACCTCATTATAATATACTTTTTCACATATAGATTACATAGACACACACATAGATATTCTCACAAGAATAATCTACCAAGAATCAACAAAGATATGGTCACCGTAACCTTAAAAATAATTATGTAAAATAGGAAAAACTTGTTTTCACTTACCATGAGCCGTTGACGATCAAGCTCATTATATTTAAAAACAAAAATCATTTTCCATCAAGGACAACTCAAAAATTAACAACAATAAACTATAAAGTAAACTCGGTTCCTTTACGAACCCACGTGAGATTTACTCACAATATAAAATATAATCGTCATCATGATTATCATTAAACACATCAACATTATCATCATCATAATCATCATCAAACCAACATCACAATCATCCTCAAAATCAACATCAAAATAAAAAGGTCACAAGTGGACCTTGGTGAGATTTTACTCACCTCAAATCCAGCTGCGTCTTCGCACGCACAACACAAGAACAAGCACAACACCAACTTTGTCAAACACCTAGATAGCACAATTCAACTTAGTGACCAACAAAACAAGTGATCAACTTAATGACCAACAAAACAAGTGATTACCCTTTACACCAACTAGCTAAAACTTAACCCAAAGATTCACCATAACGAGGCAAACCTCTTATGAGACCTCCCAAGGTCACCGAAACCCCATGAACAGCCTATGATAACCAATAAATGATTACCTCTATGTTCAGATTCCATAAACCAACACCGAAAGCACACAACTTCCGGCAAAGCCCCAACATACTCAAGCAACATTGAAACCTACAAGTTACATGTTCACGTACTCGTATCGACAAGCACAACCTAACAATTACTCCTAACCACCCAACCTCTGCCGGAGGTGCCGCCACGCGCCCGCGGCGAGTGGGCCCCACGCGCCACCCTACCAACCTACGAATTAGCTCAAGTTCACAACATAAAACTTGTAGATTGAAGAGAGAGGAGCAACTTTTATACCTGAGGTTTCGCCTCAATCGGTCGGAGCACGCCGGAAAACTCGTCGGAAGGTGGAAATCCTTCACCGCAGCTCTACACCGTGAGCCGTGCTAGAAGACTACTAGCAAACGAACCAGGACAGCCAGGAGCGTCTATCCCGACTGGTTCCAAGCTGCGTCGCCGCCGCCCACGGCCGAAACGCCCTCGGGTTGAAGTCGGGTCCGCCACCCTCCGCTGCAACGCTCGGTTCTCACAATCCCTCTTGAGTCGTCCTCACCCACCTACACAGGGAAGATCACGCCGAGGAGAGGAAGAAAACTTGACCGGTGCCACCGTCTACGTCCGCCGGAGTCGGCCGAAAAATCCGGGTCGGGTTAACCGGGTCCGGGTCGGCTGGGAAACTCGGACAGTGAAGGTGTCGCGAGAGAGAGAGAAAAGGGAGGAGGGATGGTTTCCGGAAAAAATGAAAGGAAACCCTAAACTTTTGATATTTAACCCAAAATTTTCGTAAAGCCACGAACTTCCACTGACCAAAACTTTCTTATACGAAGTCCGTTTTACGCGTGTCACGTGTCTACGAACTTGTATCGTCGTGCTCTACAACTTCCGTGAAGGAAGTTTTCCGAGAAACCCAATAGAATAAAAAGTCAACTCTTGACCTTTCAAAATAAAACATAAAACCCATTCGGGTAAAAATACGCGTCCGAACACTTCCGCTCTTTCTTCGAACCTTAAAAACACACTAACTTCTAACTTGAAAACTCCCAAATAATATTAGAAACTAATATCAAATTTCCGGGGTATTACAAGGCTAAATGCTCTTTGCTTTTGGTTTGATCTCAATCCTGAAACATGTCCATTTATATATTACTTCAATTTCCTTTCAAATCTTAACATAACAAGGTTATATAATTTGCTGGTGGTTTCAAATTTTATTATTGTTAACGAGGAGCTATCATATAAGGCTGAATTTTTCATGAATTTGATGTAGCTCTAGAATTTCTTTTATCTGATTTATCTTTCTATATTAAATTGAATGCTTGGTAGAAATTTCGGTTATGAGAGGTTTTTGGGACTATAAATATGCGTTCTACATCCAAACAGTACTAAGAGTTTAGGTTATCTTCATCTTTTTATTTTTTAATAAATATTCATCTTTTTCTAAAGCTTCAGAAATGTAATTTTAATAGTTTCATTTATGAAAAAAAAAAAGATTTATAGCTGTGATGTGATTTAAAGGTATTTGTGATTACAGTTGCAGTAGTATATAAAAATATTATTGCAGAGTTTCTCTATTGCATGAATTTTTACAAATATTTGCTGAGTCTAGGTCTTATATGGAAAATAATCTCCTGTGTTTGAATCTTTAAAGATTTATTTCAGTAAAGACAAATAAGACTTTATTTATGAATTGGACAACTCACATTTAGAAAGGATGCCAATTGAGGAATACTTTATGGCACATGATACTATCTAATAATTTATTAGGCTACGAAAAAGATTTTGATGACAAGTTTTCACCTCATTGATCAAGCATCCATTTTAGCTTATGAGCAAAGTTAATTTAGCTTCAAAGTAAACTGATTCCAACGCTGTTATTGAATGCGTGATTCAGCTTGACAATAAGCTTGGCACTGTTACTTAGAGCAATTGCACCTGTTGGGCAAGGGCAATTACTGATTTGTCAATTGAATTGGCAATGTTAATTCATCTGAAATTGACAACTTGCTCTCTTTTTGTCAATGCACCAATTGAATGCAATTTGCATGCTAATTCACTATTCACAATACAATTTTGAATAATTTAGACTGAAAACATTAAACTTATAATTTGATAAACAAGATTAATCACACAATATTAATTATCTTTGATTAAACTTAAATCAATGGAGAAGAAATCGATGAAGGAAGAAGATTGGGAGAACAAACTTTTGAAAATTTAGGTGCCAGAAATTATAGGGAGTGATGTAACTTTTTAAAGAAAAAAATATTGTGATTTTTTAAATAGACAAAAGAATTACTGTTGCTATTTAATAATACCCATCAGATTCTAATCCAACAGCCATAATTAAACTGTTGCAAAATAGATGGGAGAAGAAAGTGGAGCCCACCAAACTGGTCAGGCAAAACGATGGGCAATTATTAGCAATTGGATTGCCTAGGCAATCACTATTCACATGGGACACATTAATCAGTCGGGCAATTAATGCCCGGTGCATTGGAAAAAAAGGAAATCGACCAATCAATCATCTAATTGGCGCTTGGTGCAAATGCTCTTAATGCACGGCCTCTGGTGATTCTGCTTTGTTACATGGTCCTTAAATCACATTCTTTCTGTATAATTATTTATGTTTTACATGACATCAGATATTTGCATTTCAGTTATTCATTGGATTCTTTCTCTAACTTTACAATACTTCATTGCCGCGTATATTTGTATTGCTGTCAATTATGCCCAAGTGTAAACAACTGATATATATGCAATATTATGATAGGCTCTCATGTTAAAGTTCAAAGCAAGAACATGTATTTATGACTCATGCTTTTGTCTGGCTTCACTCTTTCAGTATGCATATAGTTGTTATGTAATGCAGTTATTGTGGAGCCAGTCAATTTTCAAGACACTGACTGATAGTTTTTCAAGCCAATTTTTTTGCATAATATTTTAATAGATTATTGTTCCTACTGTTTGGATTTTATAGTTGAGAATTCAAGACACTGACTGATAGTCAGCGGCCATTTTTAGAGCTTGCTATAGTTCTGTGATGTTTTGCTTTATTCCTGCTCATTCTAAGATTCGATAGCAATACTTGATTGTTAGTCTTAGAGCAAAAAATTGATTTGGGCAACACTTCAAGGACCTTTTTTGAATGCAGAAACTACTGGGCAGCATTAAGTGTTAAATATTATGTAAATAGTATAAATGACCTATTTGTTTGATTTAGCTCTCTCACTCAACCATGTACAACATACTCTATTGTTTTCTTTTTTGTTTCCATCTTTAGGCTTGGAAAACTAATAACCAAATATAAACTGCTTCCTTATAGGTCTGGTCTATTATTAAAAACACCTATATGTAAAAATTTCTTTTCATTGATTTTTTTTTTTTTAAATTTTCAACAACCTGCCCTCAATTATATGACCAGAAAAAAAAACGATACATTCAAATAGGGTTCTGAAATGCATGCTCATTTCTACATGCTCAGATGTTGTAAAGAGTCACAGAACCACAGAGCTCAAAACAAGGAATCATCCAAAAACTTATATATATGACAAATTTTTAGTTTTACTTGGTTTTGTAATTATAGATGCTCTCCCTAGATAATGTTTATTTACAACCATCTGATGCTCATTAAAAAGATTTCAAATCTAAGCTACCTTAAGGCTTTGTTATTTTGGTTGTTGTTGGTGTGCCTGTTTATGACTGATATTTTAGAGGATATGTGTTTACGGTTTGGCTTTTTCCTTTTCTTAGACGTGATTACATGATACATATGCTGATTTAACTGCACTGGTAATGGTTGATTAGTTTTTTGCTTTTTAAAAGGAAAGAAATTGTGGGTAGTTTTACAAATTCATGAGTATGTGTATGTGATGTCTTTTACCATCATTCAAATTTGGTAGTTTTGAATGGAGTTCAGTTTTAAGGTACAATTCATTTTGAATCTAAGAAGAAAACGTTTCTTCTTTTAACACTGTTTTCTCTTACAACCTGTTTGATTTTTGGTTCCAAAAAGAGACCGAAAGAAGATGTGAAGAAGTTGATTCTGCAAGCTGGGAGCATGTTGTGATTTAGAGAAAGACTTATTTGTCTTCAGATTGCTGCATCTCACATCGATTTCATTTTATGTAAGTAGATTTAGTTAATTTTTGTTAATAAAATCATGAAACATTACAATTTTTATCGCGCGGGTATTTTTCTAGTTTAATTTAACTAAATATTATGCGGCCTTGCGGCCTTACTGTTGTTAAGAATCGGACTCGGGCCTGCATCGCATCTCGCCGTTTTCTTTTACTTCCTCTCTCGATCTCTCTCGACACTCCACCTCATTTTCCATCGCTTTCCAGATCTTAACCTCTCTTTCGCTCTCTTTCGTTGCTTCCTTCATCGGTCTCGCACACCTCTGAAAGAATTTGGGCTCCTTCTCCTTTTTTTCCAAACAGAAGCAGAGAGAGGGAGAGACTACAGTTGGCTGATCGATCGAAGATCAAAGAGTAGACTGATCGATCAAAGATCAAATTCGTTGCCGTGTAAGCCTCCCGATCTTTCTTCGTTAATTACCGTGTGTTAGTTCGATTTTAGTTCTTTATTCTTCTTCTTCATTGCATCTTTCTGGGTTTAACGGTTAAGGTTTGACCGTTGACAATAAGGATGTTGATCTGCAGGAAATCCCTACGGTTTGGCATTCTAAATATCAGTTTCTGGCTGAAATTTGGTTTATATTGGGCGGGTCTCAAATCAGGTATGCTTGACGGGTTTTATTTCTGGGTATCACGAGTAGGAGGTCTTTTTTCAATAGGTCGGGATATCAAGCAAAGACTTGCTGATACTGACTCCAAAGTTTAGGTATGATTCATTGCAACTATGTATTTTATTTAAATTGCTGCCTATTCCTTCTTAATTCAACATATACGTAAATTGGTCTCCAGTGTGTATAAATTGTCATTAATATGTGGTTTTTCTCTTT
Source organism: Fragaria nilgerrensis (assembly GCA_010134655.1). Classification (NCBI taxonomy): domain Eukaryota; kingdom Viridiplantae; phylum Streptophyta; class Magnoliopsida; order Rosales; family Rosaceae; genus Fragaria; species Fragaria nilgerrensis. The sequence goes on along the minus strand of CM020979.1, from coordinate 21,801,327 downwards.
TGTTGAGTCTCTTGATCTGCAGTAATATCCTCTCTCATATGACTAAATATGATTTTGTTGTTTACTCGCTGTTGTTCAGTTGGTACATGTCTCCTTTAGTATGATATAAAAGTTTATCCTTTTGAGCAATTTCACAATGAGAAGACAAGTTGTCATTGTGTGTACATATGGAGGCTGAAGAGTTGATTTAAAGTAGTTGGTTCTAACTAGAATGATTTTCGGGCCAAGCAGAATCCACTTCGATAGCATATCTGGTCAAGATGAATCTATGAAGTAATTCTCTACTTTAGTCTTGAATTGATGCATCTGATGATTTTCCAACTTTATGACCTTTTCCACCAAAGTATGTTTCGTAGTTGTTATATATATATGCAGCGTTGAAATCAGAAGGTGTCGAAGATTTCCATTGGAATCGTTGTTGATGTGCGGCTAAGTGCTGCAGTTTACTTTTTCATAGCTTTGTCAAACCACTCTTGGCTTTGACTTGTTTCCGTTTTCAAGTACTAAGATACATTATATACTTTTTTTTAGCAATATACTCTATCCTTACCTTTGTGCTTCATGTTCGCTTGCTATTCATTGATAGATGATGGTTTTTCTTCATTGCATGTGAAATGTTGTAGCTTAATTCAAGTCTGTACGACTTTGTTGAATGTTTGTAATCTTGTTCAATTCTGATTGACATTTTCATTTTGTTTTGTTGTGGTTTTTAGAATTAGAAGGGTAACTTTTATCCGCTTTCAATCTGCTGCCAATATTGACCCAATTTTAGTACCAACTATGTATGTTTCAGTTTTCTCAGCTCCACATGTATAGATCTTCTTCATATATAATGAAAATTGAGGTTTATTTTTATTTATATGTATGTGTGTGTGTATTAACTTGGTATGATATGGATTTCTTTTAATTGTGTAATATCTTGTTTTTAGTTGTGTTTTTTGCATCTGATTTAATGTATTTGTATATCAAGATTTGAAGGAAATCTTTTTGGACTTATGTTTGGGCTTCAATAGACATGACAGTGGTCGTGATTATAACAGTTCAATATGTTGCTGTGACTTTATTATGATCCACATTGTTTTGATTTGTGTTTTTTTTGCATGGACGTGTTACAGGTGGAGTTGATCATACAAGTGGTCTTTGGGCGATATCCAGTTCAGTGTTTTCTAGGTACAATCACTCTCTCAAATTTCACTCTCTCAAATATCAGTCCAGAGGTATACTGATATTGCACTAGGCTTTTTTTGTCTCAGATGATATTGCTGCAAAAGACTTTTAGGATATTAATATTTATGGAAGTAGTTGTTTTCTTTCTTCTTCTTTTATTTTTGGTCTGATCCTTCCATCTTGTGTTTAATATTATGCCCATCTGTGAACTTTTGAATCTTCGTTTTCATCTTCTTCTTTTTCGGTCTCATTCTTTCATCATGAGTTTGAAATTTATGCTCACCATAAACTTTTTGGCTTTCTTTTGGTCTTTTATGTCCCTGTAGGAATTATTTGTCTTAAGTCAACAACTTTGTTAAGTAAGAACAGACTTTAAACAATACAAGGTTCCATACATTAAAGTATGCAAAGCAGATTAAAAAGATCGATAATTAAAGAAAAATAGTAGAGAATGGAAACATACAATAGTCTACTTATAACTTCGTAAAGGCTTCTATATACAATTTTATTTATTAATGTCATGATATTGATGCACAAACATACAATAGTTTGAAGCTTCAACATCTATTGCTATACATGGTTGATGACTTAATGTATTTGTCTGATATCTACACAGGCTTTCTCTTCTTATCATAATGGAAAGTTTCATATGGCTTTCCCAAACTTTCGGAGAATTGTTGTCAATAGCACAAAAACATGATTTATGAATAAATGGGATTCTGAGATGTTAGGTTATGTTTTCCAGGTATTGATCAACAAATGCTGCAAAGCTGACTTTTAAAAATCTGTGTTTCCTAAGACTCTCTAAAGACAAATGCAACGATGAAAAATATTCTTTTCAGCTATGATATCATCTCTATTCACTTCTTTCTTTAGATAATTTTTGTGTGTATGTGTGTAAATTTATATATATATATATATATATATATATGATGCAGCAGAAATATAAACGTTGGAATCCACCAACGGCGACTTGAATCCACAAGCCTAATCTCTCGAATCCACGAGAGGAATTCTGGAATCCACCAGAGAATTTGAGATAAACTCAAAGGTTTTTATTTAAATCAAAAAGCTCTCTCCTACAACTGAGTAAGGCTCCTTATATAGGAGCAAACAAACCCTAGGGCAACTAACAATAAAGCCTAAAAGCCCAAGGATTAAAAGAAAACCAAATCCAAAACAAACTGTTAAAAGTAATTACTGAAAGCAAGTAAATACGCATTTTGGAAGCCTAAACGGACTCGGATGGCCTAAAAAGCCCATATGTCGTGGCGAAGCGATAAGTTTGGTTTGTTGGGCCGTTCCGCTTCCTGAAAGGTATCATAATGATCAATCGGACACCGAACGCCAAATCTGGAGCAAACCGGGTTTAGACTTGTTCCGATCGATCTGTTCTTCAATCTCTAACACAATCTATTCTACATCATATATATATGTGTGTGTGTATTCCTATATTCCAGGGACAAAGCTGAAACTATCACTTAAATATTGTGGCATGTTTACTCAGCAAGGTATTTGTTAAATTGGATTTGGTATGAGATTATTACTTATGTATTGGATTCAAAACTAGATGTGGGGTTTTGAAGTTTAAAGCTCTTCACGTTTTTATCTGTAGAGTTCTCTACTTATTAAATTATAGGTGTGTCCAATTTCGGTGTTTACTTGAAACTGAGAATATTTTTGGATTTAATTATCCTCATATAGGGTAAGAATTGGTATGCATATATCTCTCATGATCTTTTATTGCTTAGATGCCTCAAGTTATAATTCCTAACAAGCTTTGCTTTGTTTAATTTGACCATACCAATTCTGCCAGTAGACTAACTATTGCTGGGCTCTGTTTTCTTTATTATCATCAGTATGACTCTTTGTGCAAACAAGAAAGTACCCAAAAACCTCATATTTTGTATTTTCTAAGAACCAAGAATACATAGGACTATGATTTGGTTGTGTTCTATGTTCTATGTTCTACCAAGAATACATATTTTGTATTTTTTAAGAACCAAGAATACATATTCTATGTTCCTCTGCTTGAAGAAATCAAATTAATATTCCCAATTTTGTTATGGTCTTTAAGCTTCATTAGTACTGTTGTTGCATCTTCTGAACTTTAGATCGTAGAAGATGTTTATACACAACTGACACTTTTATAATTGATACTTTTATAATGATAAGAAGATCTCACCAGGAATTTTCTTTTGCAGGTAGCTAAGGTCCTCAAGTTGGTAAGAAGATCTCATCATAATTTGAATTTAGGGGAAATATTCAGGCATAACTCAGATCAGTGTTTTTTGAGCAGCCATTAGAAATAGTATTATAATTTTTTGTTTTCTTAAAATAGAATCAACTAGTCAATCACCCGCGCGTTGCTGCGGGTTAGGAAATTTTTGACAATCATTATGATTCGGCTCAGTCTATTTCAGGGTAATCTAAACGGACAAAGTGAAAGAGATGTCATATCATCCCTTGTGGTGTAAATCTTATTATAAATCAACATACGGGTGATGTAGAAAGATGCAATAATGTACTTATTTTACTCTAAACCAGAACTCATAATCACATCTCAAACATAATGAAAATCCATTCATTATATTACATAGGAAAACAAAAGTGAGGCAATGATTACTGCGAATAGGATTTGTACATCAGTAGTGTTCCACATGTTTCACTTCCACTTGAACTGCGACTTAACTCAGGAAAAAGTTATTGTATTATCAAATGATCAAACATCTTCATTTCTGGAAAATCTGTCATCTGACCAACATAATATGATTAAAGCCTGAAATATCGAATTATCATACAATCCAACATGTGCATGCAGATCAAAGTATATATACCAGGATAGATTAATTTCATAGCTGCTAGATATTTATTAAGAGTGATCGATCATGCTTATCAAAGCCAGGGAAGACATTGCTTTCACATTAGTTCATGTTATATAGTAAAATTTCAGAAGCTACATAACACTTTTCAATTTCACAATATGTTCTCTATATCACAAATTCACCTCTTAAAATGCTAGTAGTATGAATTATCCATGTTAAAATGAACATATCTACAGTTCATGACATGAATCCCACTCTTATCATTGCTACCATCAAAACCAAAATTAGGGGATTAGACACAGAGCCAAAAAGGTTCAAATTTGTACTTTCTTGATGAGTCTTTTTACCACTTCCATCATAACTTACTATCTTTCTGCTCTTAAAAGTACGCCTTTAAGTCCATTGGTATACACCCGACTCTCCCCAGTGATGAGAACACAACTTCTTGTAGTCTGAAATAGTTATCACCCCTCAATTAGCATCTACATCATTCAATCACTCTCTCAATGCTTTTAAATAGTATGGCTAGCAAAGACAGTTGTAACGTGCAAGGATACAGCTACCTCAAATCTCAGAAAAACCTTTCCAACTCAATAATACAATACATATGATTCTGCAAGTTACACATTGTTTCTTTTTCTTCTTCTTTCCTTTTTTTTTTTTTTTTTTTTTTTTTGCTTAGTTTTACACTTTTACTACTACTGACTCAATTTTCATGAACAATACTCATCTGGGTAAATAAATTAGAATCACACAATGTAAAAACTACAACCACAATCAAGACTTCACAAACAATTTCAATATAGTAAATATATTCACAAACAATTTCTATGCTTATTCAAATTTCTTCCAAATATATAATAACACACAAATTTGAAACCTCTCATCAGACCCATAACTTTAACAACAATTAGAAGGGAAAAAAAAAAAACGCCGGCTGATCTCCGAGTCCATCTGTAGATTCAACTCCTCATCTAAGTCTCCTATAAGCCCGCCGGAGCCCCAGCCGAAATCTATGGCAGAGGAGGAAGCCATGGAATGGGCAGAATAAGAAGAAGGGGGAGAAGAAGAAAGTGGTGAAGATAAATCAATATCCCTGCTGCTATGCCTCTTTCCTTATTTCTCTGATCTGAGATGACAGAGTCAAAAACAATTTCAGAGAACAGGAAGCTTACCAGATTCGCAATCGCCGAATATTTGGTAGGTATCCCTCTAAGCGACGACCCTCTATCTGAAGCTTACCTCGACCCTCTAGGCAGCAACCCGCGTGCTGCTGCGGTTGATCTCAACGTAAAAATGCGCGGTTGATCTCAACGTAAAAATGCGACATTTGTTTTAGGATCATTTGCAGAGTTAGTGAGTTGGTCTGCATTTAAACTGTGACATTTGATACCCTGTGCAAATGAAAGAAGTAGATTACAAAAACTGAGACGAAAATATTGAACATCAAGACCATAGGCAAGTTGAAAAATCAATGTTGATATGCATCCTATCAAAAGGTATTTACTATTTATATCTTTAAATGCATCTTGCATATTTCATCAAAAAAACTAATGAAGTATTCCGGGTAATCAATATTGATTAAAACTTATCATTAGGCAAAGAAGTCTTGATACTTGGCTTATTGTCATCTGTGAATCTGCGATACCAAGTATACTTTTAGGCGTTGGTAACTAATTTGATTAGCAGCTAATGACATTCAAATATGAAAGCATTCAAAAAGAATAGTACTAACCTGGACCTCATATTTGCTTTCCCAGCTCAATTTTTTTCCCAAATTCAGACTTCCTCTTCTTTCTCTATGCCGAACAATACACGTCCGAGTTATGCCATGGACAACCTGCAAGAACAATCTAAACTACATCAAATAGTCACATATTATTACCAACCGTAAACCATATCAAATTGTTGGTGTGAAACTAAAAGCAAGAAGAAAGACTATATGCAAGGAGTGAGAAGGTGAGGTCTGTGTGATGAAGCAAATGTGAGTATTTACAGCTATATGTAAGTAGTTGACAATATGCATCAACTAACATCCTAGCTCATACAAAACACAATAAATAAAAGCAAAAACACAGATAAATAATGAAGATGAAGATCAATTTAAGATAGACTCACCTAATCCAATATATAACTCCCAATTACATAACTATTTCTACCTACAAACATAGAAAGCATAGATCCATTAAATCACTGGGGAAATTGAAAGGAGAATCAACACATGTGCTGATACCTATCAACATACCAAAAATTAACTATTTCATCTCAGACATTAACAGTACGAAACAACCCAACTAACAACCTAATTTAACTCAGTAACTGTAATCAATTTCAAACACAGAAAATTGGAACCTGAACTCTATAACTATCCTTTCACAACAATCAAAATACCATATGACCGAAAATATGTGTAGCTGAGAAAATAAGACCATAACCACAACAAAATAGCAACACATAGCACTAAACTGGATCTCGTATTGGGCTCCCCTCCTCCCTTTTTGTTTTTTTTTTTTTTTTCAAATTCAGACCTCTTTTTCGTCTATGGAAACCCAGAAAACAGAAGTTCGTATTAGTCGCAAATGTTGAAGGAAATAGATAACATCGACTTGAAAGAGTGAACAAAGTTTACTTGTAGATGCAAAACTCACCAGATACACATGTCGAAGCCCAATTTGGAACCCCAGTCTCAGTCAATCGGCTCGGCAGGATTAGTCTGAGCAACAAAATACGTATACAACAGTTTGGTTGTATCAAATGGTATTGACCATGCTTAAAACCAAAATTCGAAGCTTCAAATTCACCAAACCCAATTAAACCCAGCAATTTGCAGAACCACGGAAAAAGTGAGAAATCACAGCCCAGATCGCAAATCAAAATCAAGGAATAGAAAACAAACGCAGAAACAACAATCGAGAAATCAATTTGGAGATTAATATAAGAGAAAATTACCCAAAGTTTTCAGGTCTCTAATGAAGCAGATCGCAACCTAGATCGTTGTGATAGAGAACAAAGCGGTGCAGAGCGATAGGAAGGAAGCGGAATGGAGAGGCAGAAGGTGGTCTGGCGTCGAATAGGAAATATGGGAGTCCTGAACCTTCTAGTCTTCTGGAACGAGGGTAGTGACGAAAATAGTTGTAACGAAGATTCGGGAGAGAGAGACCGACAAAAAAATAGGGCTCCACCGACGAAAAAAAAGGCCCAACATAGAGGCCCAAAGTTGTTGGAACCCAGGGTAGCGTCACTGTTTTTTTACTGTAAAATGAACAGTGATCAACTAATAGATATATAGTAAATAGTAAATAAGCTTTAAATATGACATTTTCTAGTTTTTTTATTTGGGTCTGCTTAGTGTGGCTTTGTTTTTGCTGGGTTATATAACCCATTAAATTTTCGTTAGTTTTGCATGTTGATGAAATTGGTGTCATAACATGAAGGGCTCATAGATGTAAGTGGACTGACTGCTTCCATTTTGTTTTGCAGGGTTGTTGAATACTGTGGAGTCAAGTTTTGTGATTGTTTTAGACTTAGGTATAAATTATTTTATGATTTTTTATGGTTATTCATGGCTTAGCTCTGAAGAATCTTCATCTTTTATCATGCCTTTTCTTTTGACAATGACAATTTTAATATGGAGTCGGTGAATGGCTGGAAAATATTTGGTTTAGGAAACATAGGCTAAGAGTAAAATAAAGAGAAATGAGATCCATGTGAAGTTTCAAGTACATACAAATATTGAATATAGTACCAAAGTGTTGTTACCTTTTCAACTGTGGTTGATATCGGTGTTCAATTTATATAACAATCGATACTATATTCAATATTTCTATATAAACCAAATCCATATTAAAAAAATAGTGTTTTAGATGATTTTCAATATTCAAAAATGTAAATGTAATAGAATCATTTGCAGAGCAAGGCAAGAGTGATGATCTGGAATCTCTTGGTTGTGTGCTTATGTATTTCTTGAGGGGAAGGTTGTATATTTGTCTGATGGTTAATTTACCAGTATCTTTTCTGTATTTTTTTCTAAGTTCATCTTTTGACATTAATGTATAATTTCTGTTTCTGCTTTCCCTAGCATGGCTTAAAAGCAGGTGTCAGAAAACATAAATATGACCAGAGCAGTGAGAAGAAGTAGCTTACTCCTATTGAGGTATTATCAAATTCTTAGTTAGTATATGCCTAAATTCTCTGATAACATTTCATACCATGGCTGCTATTAATGAATGAAAGTATGAAAATAGTTTGTGCATGAAAAATGGCAATAATAGATGTTTTCTGAAACTTCATATATTTCATGTCATCTACTAAATACATTATTCTGCACTACCAGAAGAAAGGCTTTAGCCGACGAAAAAAAAAAAACCAGGCCGACGAAGCATTTTTTCGTCGGCTAAAGTCCGACGACATTTTTCTTCGTCGGCTAACTGAAATTTTCGTCGGCTATGGTAAACTTTAGCCGACGAAAAAAAAATGTCGTCGGCTAAAGAATTTATTTCGTCGGCTAAAGTTCACAGACTATGGCCGACGAAATATTTAAAAGTTTAGCCGACGAAATTAATATGTCGTCGGCTAAAATGCTTTATATTTGCGGATCTGGACAGCAGCAGCTCATCTGGGAAAAAAAACGGGAGAAGAAAAAACGGGAGAAAAAGTTTGGGTGTTGTCGAAATCTGTCCATAATTAGTTTGTGGAGCCATATATAGGTACGTATATGTATATATATGTTGATTAATTGAGTTTTATTTGAGTTTATCGATTTTGATTATGATTGAGTTTATTGATTTTGATTATGATTGAATTGATTAATTTTGAGTACGTTGGATGTATATATATATATATGTGTTGATCGATTTGGTTGATGATTTGAATTGATAATATATATGAATTAATTTGTTGTTAATAAATATTAGTAGATATATATATGTTATTAATTAATTTATAATATATTATTGTGTTGATATGGTACGGTATGAAGTTGTTGTTAATTAATTTGTGTTAATATATATTAATTGTGTTAATTATATATATATTAATATATATTAATTGTGTTAATTTGTGTTAATATATATTAATTGTATTAATTGTGTATATATTGTTGTTAATTAATTTGTGTTAATATATATATTATTGTGTTAATATGATATGTGTGTGTGTTAATTAATTAGTTATTAATTAGTTGTACGTAGTACGTAGAATATATACTAAATGAATTAAGATTTTATATATGGCATGAAATTTCATTAATAATTAGCTAGCAGCGTTATAAATATATATTTTGTTATATTTTCAGGATATGGATAAGAGTTGGATTTCGCTTCCAATATGGGACAAAAGATACGGTGCAGGAGTTATGAGTTTTATAGAATATGCGCTGGCTAATGCTAACGGGAATACAATTTTCTATTGCCCGTGCACGAAATGTCAGTGTCGCAGCGATATGCATCGATTTCCCATTGACAAAGTATGGCAGCACCTGAGGAGTAACGGGTTTTGGGAGAAGTACACATGTTGGTTATATCACGGTGAAACATCATCAGGGGGTCCGCATGATCATGGGCAATTTTCTGAGACGGGCAGTACATCCAACGATCCAACAACGGCATTCATCAACACATGTTTCCTTATGAGAGCGGTGTATGCGCTCAAGGACAATATATGCCTGACCCGGTGCAGCCCTTCCCTAGAGCTGTCAACACTGCTGGTATTGAAAAGTACAACAAACTGCTTGCTTTCCAACAGACCCCTGTGTACCCCGGTTGTCAGAAGACCGTTCTTGAAAGTGTGATGGACGTAATGAAGATTAAAGTTGAGACAAAATCGACCGTGAAGGCTGTTGATGATTATCTACAGTACACTGCTTCGATGCTGCCCCACGGTCATCGTCTTCCTACCACTCATCGTAAGGTCCGATGTATCCTGAAAGATCTTGGGCTTTCCTACATCAAGATCCATGCATGCAGATATGACTGCGTTCTCTTCTGGGGTAAAGATCCAGAAGAGAATGACCTTGGTGGGCTTGACGCATGTCCGGTATGTCACACTGACAGGTATAAGCTGACTCCTGCAGGCAATAGGAAACCTGTGAAGGTACTTCGGTATTTCCCGTTGAGGGATATGCTTGAGCGGTTGTACATGTCTTCACACACGGCCAAAGCTATGAGATGGCACGTTGATAGGGAAATGCATGACGAAGATACCCTTATACACCCTGACACGACCCGCCCCGAATTTCACCCTGAACCCGGAGTAAATCGTGCGGGGACCACCTCCAAGAAAGATTTACCGCAAAATTCGGTACAACCTCCCTTGAAAATGGACAACCCTTCCAATAAAAACCTGCAAACACTTCTAAAGGTTCCAAATCCAACCTTAACTTCTAGAGCCTTCGTGCTCCTCAAAAACAATCATCACCAATAGGATAATAAACAATATCTAAGATAATATACATTATCCGAAAATATTCTAAAATATAAACAAGCCTTCACCCACAACCAAAAATATATACATTAAACCCAAGTATTCAGAGCTACTAGACACTAGCGGAAGCAAGAAAAGACAAGTAGGCTAAACAGGTAACCTACTGGTGAAAGGTGGTGGAAATACGGGTGACTATGCCTCGTCTCCTACTAGATCCAATCCGAACTCTGCAGACTGGGCATTTTAAAACAAAGGGCCCAGGGGAAGACATTTAATAATATTAGAGTGAGTGGACAAAAATAATTTAATAATAAACTATTATGCATTCCCATTTTAATTTCATAGAAAAATATACTGCATGCGGTAGCTTAAAAGTGTTCAACTCATAAACTGATAATTTCACGACTAGCACTGGCTAGTCACAAACTCAAATAAGATGAGTACGATTTTGGGCAGCTCAGCAATCATCCCAATATTGTGGCAGCAATACCTGAAAGACCCGACAGGTACAAATTCTGGACACATAAGAGCATATTCTGGGAACTCCCATACTGGAGTAAGTTGTTGATCAGGCACTACCTAGATGTGATGCACATAGAAAAGAATGTTTGCGACAGTGTGGTGGACACAGTGCTGAACTTGGAGGGGAAGACGAAAGACGGTCCTAAGGCACGCATTGATCTAAAAAAAATACAGTTAAGAAGACATGTGGTTGAAAGAAGGGAAGAAAAATATTCCTCAAGCTCCTTACACCGTGAAGCCTGACCAGAAGAACGTAATTTTCAGGTGGATGAGTTGTGTGAAGTATCCTTCAGGCTATGCAGGAAATATAGCCTGGTGTGTGAACTTCCGGGACAATAAGATGTACGGGTTGAAGAGTCATGACTGTCATATCCTGCTACAACGTCTCTTCCCTGTTTTCATTCAATCGTTCCTTCCCCGTCAGGTGGTGGAGCCGTTAGTAGCGTTGGCAAGATTCTTCCAGAAGTTATGCACACGGGAAGTGACAAAATCTAACCTCCGGGAAATGCAAGAGGACATCATTTATATCATGTGTAAATTTGAGAGGATATTTCCTCCAAATTTTTTTGACATTTTGCCTCACCTGATGATCCATCTTCTCGAGAAATTGTTGCTTACCGGTCCAGTACACTACACTTGGATGTATCCCATGGAAAGGTACGTTTTTTACACCTGAATTCCTCAATCCAATTTTTCTATATACATGTTCAATAATCATAACACTTTGCAACTTGATTTATAGGCAACTTGGAGACTACAAAGATTATGTGGCTAATAAATCCGCGCCTGAAGGATGTATAGCTGAAGCATATATTTCGCACGAGTGCGTCACCTACATGAAGTTGTATTTAGGAGCGTTGAAGGAAACAGACGAAGCCATGCCGGTAGATGTACCGAAGTTCACTCTTTCCATACTCTCTAGTGATGTTGAAGTTTATGGAATTTTGCCAGACTCCTACAAGTTGCAACCACATGAGCTAGTCATTGCTCACTGGTGGGTATTGATTAACTGTCCAGAAGTTGAATACTGGAAAGACATCCATCTATATTGTCCAGACATTCAAGGTGATCTCGAGTACCACAACAGGGAGTTCGCAAATTATTTTGGCGGCTGGGTACGTAATTCAATATTTATGTACGTATTTATGTTTAGTGCATAATTATCTATATTTACAATGTTAAATTGTAAATTGCAGATGAACCATATTCAATTTGATGGTCACCCAAATTGGTCACACGAACTAAGACTTCTAGCGATGAAGCCGATAATGTCAAGAGTTTATCCGATGTGCAAGGTGAATGGCGTGCAATTTATATGTGAACAGAGAGACAGCAGACGGAGAACACAGAATTCTGGGGTGATGGCGCATGGTGGGCGGAATGGAGTTGACTATTACGGTGTTCTTGATTCAGTGGTGGAACTCGTTTACGGTGAAGGCATGACAGTGCACCTCTTCAAGTGTAGATGGTTTGATACTAGCCCGCAGAGCATGAAGACCGATCAGTACGGAATATTATCGGTGAACACTGCTACAAGTTCTTACGAATATGACCCGTTCGTTTTTGCCACATCGGTAAAACAAGTGTTTTATCTTGATGACCTTGCTAAGGGTGACGCGTGGAAAGTAGTCAACCTTGTGCACCCTCGAAACATTTACCGGGCGGCTACACTTGGAGAGGCCGAAGACCAGGAAGAAGATGTTGCGTATCAAGAGCCCAACGCAATAGGTATTCCTAACTCCTCTACCGTTCGCCTTAATAATTTTAAAGCGGGTCGTTCGGTGCGAATTCGTGATGAAGAGCCAAGGCTTATTGATGTTGATCCAAATCAAGAAACAGACGAAGACTCTGGCGATGAGGAAAGACATAGATTACCAGAAATTAATTCTGACACCGAAGAAGACTCATCGGATGATTCCGATTACGAGCCTTAGTTTTAACTTCTTCGGATGTAATACATTAATTTGTAATAAAAAAGATTGTATTACCTTCATTTCTAGTTTACATATGTTGAATTCATATTTCTGTTATTTTATATGAATTTTGGTGATATATGAACAGGAAATTTGTATGGTTTAAACCTTCTGTTTTAGGGTTTGTATTTTTTTACTTAAGCCGATGAAATACAACATAAGTCGTCGGCCTAAACCCTCTTAGCCGACGAATTATATTAAAAGTCGTCGGCTAAAACCGTCTAAGCCGACGAAAACTACTAGAAGTCGTCGGCTAAAATAAATTAAAGCCGACGAATTGAAAAGGAAGTCGTCGGCTAAAATAACCTATAGCCGACGAATTGAAAAGGAAGTCGTCGGCTAAAACCATCTTAGCCGACGAATACCCTAATATTTCGTCGGCTTTATTAATTTTTATATGTTTTTATTACATAGTATAGCCGACGATGATTTAGGGTATTCGTCGGCTAAACCCTAAACTTTTTCTGTTACATACTATAGTCCTATCTTTGGTGGTTATTTTACGTAAAATTTTTATACGACTTGTTGTGTCTCATCAATTTGAAAATATTTTCAGTTGAAGGTCCGGCCAAAATACGAAATTTAGACGGTCCAACGACCTTTTCGTGCATTTAGGGGTTTGACTTACTGGATTTACCGTTCGGATCGAGCACTTAACCTGGTCAGATCAAGTTGAATTTTTTCCCATACATGTATTTTATCATGATGGTCAGATCTGACCGTCGGATTTTATTTTCTCAAGTTTGATCATCACAGTCAGAACATGCCTACTAATGTTGTATAACTTGTTTACTAAGTGTTAGGTAAATGTTCCGTTTCAAAAACAAACTATATGTAGAACCTTCAAACGTGAAAAAGTCGTGAAATAAGACATGACCAGAATGGTGAAATACGTCTACGGTTGAAAAATCAAGGTATTCCGGTCATGTCTCGGTGCCGATAGTTGTGGTCAATCCAATTTTCAATTCTTTCTCCCTATGGGTAGCCCTATCTTCGGTGGTTATTTTGCGTAAAATTTTTATACGACTTGTTGTGTCTCATCGATTTGAAACTATTTTCAGTTGAAGGTCCGGCCAAAATACGTAATTTAGACAGTCCAATGACCTTTTCCGTGCGTTTAGGGGTTTGACTTAACGGATTGACCGTCCGGATCGAGCCCTTAACCTTGTTTGATCAAGTTGAATTTTTTCCCATACATGTATTTTATCATGATGGTCAGATCTGACGGTCGGATTTCCGTTCTCAAGTTTGATCATCACGAGCAGCAGTCACAGTTTGATGAATGTATAAAAAGTTATAAAGCCGACGAATTTAAAAGATTATAGCTGACGAATTTTGTGTTTAGCCGACGAATTTCAAATGTTTAGCCGACGAATTTCAAAGGTTTAGCCGACGAATTTTAGCTTAGCCGACGAGATTATTATCTTTAACCGACGAAATTATTATTTCGTCGGCTAAAGTGTTCGGTTAGGTGACAAAATTATTACCTTTAGCCGACGAAATTATTATTTCGTCGGCTAAAGTCTTCGGGTATAACCCAGCTCGACTGGTTGTATGCCCTAGCCTCCATCCTTTTCCTCTCCCTCTCCGAAATTTGCCTCCTCTGCCTCCTCTCCCTCTCCCGGTCGCCACCCTCTCCCTCTCCCTCTCCCTCTCCCGCTCCCTCTCCCTCTCCGGCCGGCCTCCGCTCCCTCTCCCTCTCCGGCCGGCCTCCTCCTCCTCCTCCTCCTCCTCCTCCTCCTCCTCCTCCTCCGGCCGGCCGGCCTCCTCCTGCTCCGGCCGAATTCTGCTGCTGCTCCGGTCCTCCCTCCTCCTCCTTGAGTACGTTTTTTGAGCTTCGGTTATTTTTAATAAGTGTAATGTTGTGGTGTTGTTGTGTATATAATGTTGTGGTGTTGTTGTGTATATTTGTATTTAGGAAGTGTATATTGTTATTTAATAAGTGTATATTTGTATTTAGTATTTAGGAAATGTATATATTTGTTTTGTATTTTGTGTTTGTTTTGATTTTCCAGTCAATTGCAATGTTGTGGTGTTGTTAGGAAGTGTATATTTTTATTTTTGAAGTGTATATTTAGGAAGTGAAAAATTAGTATTTAGGAAGTGAAAATTAGTATTTAGGAAGTGAAAAATAGTATTTAGGAAGTGAAAATTAGTATTTAGGAAGTGCATATATTTTTTACATTTTTAAAATGAGTTTGCATTTTTTGATTTTGTGGCCTTGATTCAAATTAATATTTTAAATAGGATGAGCGGTAATATTAGATCGACGAAGGGTTCGAAGGGCCAAAGGTCCGTATCGTCTGAGGGAACCTCTAGCAACCCTCAGACGTCGTTTCAGGGCCCTATGACAGCTAGACATGCGAGCCTTCTGCAGACGGCGTAGAGGCAGCCGGAGGTGCCCCCTTCATCGAGGCAGCGGGGCTTCCTTTATTCCGCGAGGCAGTTGTTTGCTCAGCCTCAGACGAGGTGTCTGCACCCCGTATGCCTGAGATACACCGGGCGCCCACTCCAGCTCCTACTTCTTCGGATAGTGGGTCATCTGGGGTACAGATGCCGCCGCCTCACCTATTCCTTCCGCGGATGATACCGGCCATACCTGTAGTCGATGACTCAGGGACGCCGATTTATCCACTGCCCCCGCCAGTGGCTCCATCAGCGGCGTACCGGTTCGTGCCTTTTGATACGCCTCTTATTTTCGTGAGGGTATCATCATCGGAGGCGGAATCCGTCGCGTCCGCGTCCTCGCCCTCAGGTAATGAAAGATGAATGATTTGTTTTCTTATAATTCTCTGATTCCGATTTTAATAATCAATTTGGTTTATCATGTCATAGGCACCGTCGGAGCGAAGCCGGCAAAGAAGAAGAGAGGCCCCGTCACAGGGAAGGCTCTGGAGAAGATCGTCGGTACCTCAGGGAGGATTGTCATCGGTACTGACGGGGATGGCGACGTAGTATCGGGCGGAAAGTCGAGGACGTACTCCGGCCGCGTGGGAGCGCTCATTAGGGATAGAGTCCCTATGTTGTGGTCAGACTGGGGCGAGGTCCCGCAGGAGGTTAAAGACATGGTCCATAACGCGATGTCGGTGAGTTTACAAAATGCCTGAATAATATTATGTATTACATTGTAGATTTCTGGAAAAACTAAACTAATAAACGGTTAAATGCAGGTGTGGTTTGAGGTTCCCGAACCCTTGAAGAGCAGCTGGGCGGACTTTGTGCATGGGGGAAGGTACGTTGGGAAATTAATGAAAAAACAAAACTGTATGTCATATTAATAATATTTCTAATATTTTTGTTGTATCTGTAGGTACAAGGAGTGGAAGAACGAGTTGCGGACCCATTGGACTACGTACGGGAACGCACGTTCTGCTACCCCTGCTGAGTTTCAGTACAAAGAGTACGAGTGGCGTTGGCTTCTGACATCAGAATTCAACAACCCTCATAAACAGGTATTTAAATAAATTAATTAGTTAATTTATCATTAAGTACGTGCGTTTTAAAATATTTTACTAATAGTTTACTTTTTTCTTTGAAGGCGGTTTCCCGAGCGAACGCTCAGAACCGGCAACGCAACACAAGGAACCATCATGCCGGTTCTAGACCGTTCGCTGTCTTCATGGACGAGGCGGCCAGGGAATATCCAGAGGTCAACCAGTACGTCTATACGTACGAGAAGGCATATCTGACTCCTAGGAGGATATAGTAAGTAATCTTTCATTTTTACGGAATTTTTAATTTTACTAATATATATGTTAAAATGTTAATTAATAATTTTTTTCCTATCCAATTAGGCAAGGGTGAGGGAGGCTAGTGACGAGGTGATGAGTGCTATAGTGAGGGAGACATGGCCGGACACGCAGGAGGAAGAGATGTCCGAAGCCATTTCCCGGATCGACACTTCAGATCCGAGGGTTGGGGCGAGGATCATGGGCACAGCCTTCCCACCGCGAGAAAACAACTTCTACTGCCGGGGTCTAGGAAAGAAGGGCCAGGGGGTTTTGAAGACCACTCCAGGATTTCAACGAAAGACAGCCTCGACCAGCAGCAGGACGACTCAGCTAGAGTCGAAAGTTGAGAGACTACGGAGAGAGCAAGCCGCTCAGGCTGCTCATGCTGAGGCTCAGGCTGCCGCTCATGCCGCCCAGTTCGCCGAATATAGATCCTATACTAGAGCCCTACATGCCGCCCAGCATGCCCAGCAGCAGTAGATGTACGAGTACTTCCAGTATTTGGCAGCTGCCCAGCTTCAGGGACTTCCACCTCCGCCCATGCCTGTGCCTATAGACATACCTCAGCTGCCGGAATCTCCTCACCAGCAGGCCCCAGATCCGGATATTGATTTAGATCATTTAGATTTTGTGTAGTTGATATCTTATATAGTTTTATGTGCTTCTTGTTGGTTATATATATGGAATTGTTTTGGTGTATTTTGCAGCTTGCTTGGAATGGTAATTTAAGAATTTTGTGTATTTTTTTTTATACTGGAATGGAGTTATAGCCGACGAAATACGCCACAATTCGTCGGCTATAGTATTTTTATTTTTATTTATTTATAGTTTAGCCGACGAATTATGGCATGTTTCGTCGGCTAAACTCACTATAGCCGACGAAAGAGGCTCTATTTCGTCGGCTATAATTATTTTTTAATTTTTTAATTATATACTTTAGCCGACGAATATATTAGCTCCGTCGGCTAAAGGCTTGGAGTATAGCCGACGACGTGTTGTGTCGTCGGTTTAAGTCTGGGAGTATAGCCGACGACGTCCTCTGTCGTCGGCTAAAGTCTGGGAGTATAGCCGATGAAAGATAGAGTCTGTTTCGTCGGCTTAAATTCATGAACAAAAGCCGACGACAAAATAGTTCGTCGGCTAAAGTCTGGACAATAGTCGACGACGGTCTCTAGGGTCGTCGGCTTAAGTCATCGCCGACGACCATTTCCCGACGACACTATAGCCGACGAAGCCTCGTCGGCTAAGACTTTAGCCGACGAGTTAGGATAACAGGCCGACGAAAATAATTCGTCGGCTAAAGTACTTCTCCTGGTAGTGCTGCAAAATGTAACTCCTCTTGGTTTAAAAGTACACTTGGTGTTTACCAAATTTTGGCTTTTCTAAACAATTTATAGAATATGAACCTTAGATATTCTGTTTGTTCTACAAAAGTCAACAAAGTTTTGGAGAATTTTTTTTTATCTAGGAATGATGGATTGCATTTGTGTTCTTATTTTCTTTCCTTTTTAGATTCTTTCTTTTGTTGGGAAATGCTGGACTGAATGCCAAATGTTGTTTTCATGTCATTGTAATTTAACATGTTGATTGGTGTTATAATTTGTTTTCATATGTTTGATTTGCATGAGAAGATGAATAGATATGTTGTCAAGCTTATCATGTTGTCTGATGTCTATATTGCTAACAGTAGAGGGTTTTATGGATACCAACCAAACTTTAGCGATCATGTAAGGATCTAAATACATGTATATTATCTGTTGATTTATTTGAAATAATGTTTGGTGTATCTTATGTTGCTAAGTTACATAAGTAATAATCTATGTTTTGGTTTGATCGACTCTGTAGGAAGATGCAGGGCAAAATCAGATCTTTGCCAAGACTAGATAAGCATTGTCAACTCTATAGTGCTATATACTTTTCAACTGTATATAAGGGTATATACTTTTCAAGACTAGAAATCTGATATAAACAATTTATAAACTGAGTTATTTCCAAATATTTAGTTACGACAACCCGCAACAAAGCGCGGGCACACTATCTAGTTATTTACAATTAGCCAAATATATAGGCCAGGGTTTATTTTATTGACTGTATATCTTGCATAACTGAAGGCTTCCATTACTTTAATCATTGACTTAATACTAAGTGTGTGCCTCTGATGAACATTTATGCTCTCTCTCTCTCTCTCTCTCTGCTCTCTCTCTCTCTCTCTCTCTGTGTGTGTGTGTCTCTGTCTCTCTCGGTCTCTCTATCCTTCTGCGTGTGTCTGTGTGTTCAAATTGATGTCTATTAAACTCTCATCACTGCCCTTTCCTGCAGATACAGAGGGAACTAATGCTTTTGTCTATTAGTATTAATTGGAACTGCTTGTACTGGGTATTGTTTAATAACACTGTCATTCCAGGTATACCTTTAGATAAAACAGACTAGCTCTAAATTTGATATTGCAGATAACAACATGCTATAACAGACCGTCTTTTAAGATTTAATGTTCTGGCCCAAATATCTGTAAAATTCCCAAGTTTTAGAACTTGCTTTTAACAGAAAATCCCTCAATGACTAAAGAAAACAGCAGATCCATCTGATCATTCACTTTAGTGACAATCAGATATTGGTGAAAGAATATAGTTTTTTTTTTTTTTCTTATGGAAAACTAACATGGAGTCATCCACCCAGGGTGCTATCAGTTATGCGACAGGAGTTCTATTCAGGTTTGTTGATACAACTTAATTTGTCAATGTTAATTTCGCAAGCAATTTTTGCACGTTTATCAAGTCTACGATGATTTGCCAACATAGAGGACTTTTTTCACTTCATTTGTGTCGATCCTGTTATTGTGATTACCTCGAATCTTAACTATCTAATTGTCAGTTCAGTTGCTTGTACCTTAAACTCTTGTACCAGCATGTAGACAATATATCCCGAGAAGCAGTCCCTCAGATTTTCAGGCAGAAGAAGTCCAAGAAGTAAAACCGAAAAACCAAAAACTTCTTTGTATTATTTCTTGGTGTTATTATTTCTGTTAATTTTCATTGTGATTGTTTCCTCAAGCTAAGATTTATCCACTGATGCAGAATTGGAATAAGAAGTCGGGATCTGGAGGATTCTCTAGAGAAATTGATTAAGCTAAGGGCTGTGGTATGGCTCTTTCATCTCCAAGGCTTGTCTTACCAGCAGCAATATATGGCTTGTGGATCCTTTCTCATCAATATATTTCAAGTGATCTCTTTGATTTTCAGGTAAATTTCAAAACTATTTTACAAAGGGTAGAACTTGATTATTATTACGAATATGGAAGAACTCAAACCTGTTAAAATTCTCGTGTCTTGTTGTTTACACGACTGCTTTTTCCCCACAGCTTGTGCCAGCTATGGTTGGGTTGTTTGTTTGTAAAGCCACTGCTCTTGTTCAAGTCTATAGAGATAACGAAGATCTGCAGTTGATCTTTCCTGATGACCTTTAGGACTGGAGTATTTTTGGTATTCACTATTTAGTACGTAGGAGTGTACAGTACCACCTACTGGTTGATATTTTACAAGAGTTGGGTATGCCTCGGGAACTTTTCCTCACGCACTTATAGAATCAGCTACCCTTTGAGAACACCGGTATTGCCTGTATGTAGCAAGAGAAGTAAAGCATCTTCAAAGTCTTTAGAAGACTGAAGTGAAGTACCATGGTCTGAGCTAGTCAAATTTTGTAATTATACAAGGCATGTGCCTAAACATGTACTTGTATACTAGACAGCGGAACCTGGACTGAAGAACTAATTGAGCCATTCTTCAGTGGTCTTCAATATAGAAAAGTATAATATGGCAGAATAGATAATTGTATTCAACTGTGAGATATATATACAAAGCACCTAGTCTACATCATCTAGTTCTTCCTACAAGTTAGGATACCAGTAAGGCAAGACATCTATCACAATTACAACTGAATCAAAAGATTGATTCACATTATCCTACGGAATCACACTACTTAATACAATATTCTTACATGTCAAGATAATATCTATACAAAGCTACAAGATATGTTTTCCAACACTCCCCCTCAAGTTGGAGAGTGTATATCAATAACTCCCAACTTGCACATGAGCTGTCTAAACTTTTCTTTGCCCAAAGCTTTTGTAAAAGCATCTGCCAATTGTTGAGAAGAAATCACAAATCGAGTAACAACTTCACCTTTAACAATTTTGTCCCGAATAAAATGACAATCCATTTCAATATGTCGAGTTCTCTCATGAAAAACAGGATTTTTAGCAATGTGCAAAGCAGCTTGATTATCACAATGTAAAACAGCAGGACTTGTAATAGGCATATGCAAATCTGCAAATAAATAACGTAGCCAAGTAAGCTCACAGCAAGTACCTGCCATTGCTCTGTACTCAGCTTCTGCACTTGATAAAGATACGGTCTTTTGCCTCTTGGTCCTCCATGAAATTAAAGAATTTCCTAGAAATACACAATAGCCCGTAGTAGAGCGGCGAGTAATAGGACAACCCGCCCAATCAGAATCGCAGAAAGCCTTCATATTTAAAGAGTTATTGGCATGGAGAAGTAAACCTTGACCAGGAGAAGACTTCAGGTAATGAACAACTCGAAGAGCAGCAGTCGTATGTTGTAAGCGAGGTTCATGCATAAACCAGCTAAGAATATGTACTGAGTATGTGATGTCGGGTCTAGTAATGGTCAAATAAATCAGCCGACCAACCAGGCGCCGATATGCAGCAGGGTCTTTGAGTAATTCTCCTTTATTTGAAAGCTTGGATTCTTCCATGGGAAACTCAACCGGCTTAGCACCCAAGTAGCCACTATCTTTGATAATTTCCAAGGTATATTTACGTTGAGATATGTAAATCCCTTTCTTTGAACGAGCTACTTCAATGCCAAGGAAGAATTTTAGATCACCAAGATCCTTGATGCGAAAACGAGTATGGAGGAATTGCTTCAGAGCATTAATAGACTCCATATTATTTCCTGTTATCAGAATGTCATCCACATAGATTAACAAAACAGTGAGAGATGTACCATGCTTGCGGACAAACAAAGAATAGTTGGCCTTGGACTGAGAGAAACCAGCAGCAAGAATAGCCTCTGTGAACTTGGAAAACCATTGACGAGAGGCCTATTTCAGTCCGTACAACGACTTGTGAAGGCGACACACTAGATTCTCCCCCTGTCACCGAAGACCAGGAGGAGGGGACATGTAAATTTCCTCCAGTAAATCACCATTCAGGAAAGCATTATTAACATCTAATTGATGTAAAGACCAGTTCAGACTAGCAGCAACAGCAAGAAGGCATCAGACAGTGATCATTTTTGCAGTAGGGGAAAAAGTATCGTGATAATCAATACCTGCAGTCTGAGTGAAGCCCCGAGCAACAAGCCTAGCCTTATAGCGCTCCACTGAACCATCTGCCTTGCGCTTGATTCTGTACACCCATTTACAACTAATAAGCCGCTTTCCAGGAGGTAAAGGAACCAGACTCCATGTTTGATTATCAACAAGAGCTTGAAGCTCAGAATCCATAGCCTCCTGCCATTTCGGATCAGCTGCAGCAATTTCATAAGAGGTCGGTTCCTCATCCCGACTAACATTAGCAATATAAAGAAGATATGCAGGAGAATACCGATTGTAGGATATGTAGTGACAAAGAGGATATTTCGTACCTGGAGTAGAACAAGACGAGGCCGAAGACAATTGGTGTGGTGGCAGAACCACCTGCGAGCAAACGTAGTCTCTAAGGCGAACATTGGCTTCTCGAGGGCGCTGAGAACGACAAAGAGGCTCAGCGGGAACAATGTCAGAATCAAGTGATGGCTGCTCGGGAGGAATATCAATCGACGCAGGCGGCGCCGGCAGAGGAAGAGAGGACGCCGGCAGAGGAAGAGATGAGGACGCCGGCGGAGGAAGAGATGACGACGTCGGCGGAGGAAGAAAATCCACTGCATTAGGGAATTGGGCGGTGGAGGGGGTGACGATGGCAGATTAGGGGATGTGGATGGTGGCAGTGGATTTTCTGAAGGAGAGGAAGAGAACGTGCGTTGTGTGGAAAAAGATGGATGGAGTAAGAAAGGGTCAAAGTCAAAAGGAAGAGGAATGGGCTGGGCCTGTGGAGTGGGCTCAACGGGTTTGACAATAGGTGGTGAATGATGAAAAGTATCTTCAAGAAAAATCACATCCCGATTTGTAAAGATCTTTTTGGTCTCAATATTGTACAATTTGTAAGCCTTTTGACCCATAGGATATCCAACAAAGATGCATTTATGTGCACGAGGAGCAAATTTTGATGATGGATTGATAGATTTTGCAAAGGCAACGCAACCAAAACACGCATACGAGAATAATCAGGGGGCTTGTTGTAAAGTATTTCGAATGGAGTTTTTTTGTTGAGTAACAAAGTGGGAAGACGGTTAATGGTGTAGACAGCAGTGAGAACACATTCACCCCAAAAAGAAATAGGTAGATGAGATTGAAAATGAAGAGCACGAGCTGTTTCAAGAATATGTCTGTGTTTTCGCTTGACGACACCATTTTGTTGGGGTGTATAGACACAAGAATGTTGGAAAATTACTCCTTGTTCGAGGAAAAATTTTTGTAAAGAAAGGAACTCAGCACCATTGTCAGAACGGAATTGTTGGATTTTGGTGTTAAACTGAGTAGCAACATAACTGAAAAATTGACGAAGTATTGTTTGTGTCTCATTTTTATGACGCATCAAGAATACCCACGTAAAACGGGAAAAATCATCAACAATAGTTAAAAAATAGTTAGCACCAGAATAAGAGGGTGTTTTATAACGGCCCCAAATATCACAATGAATAAGGGAAAAACACTTGGAGGTTGAAATTGAACTAGGGAAAAAAGGTTGACGAGTTTGTTTCGTCAATGGACAAACGTCACATTTATGACTAGAATCAAAAGAAAAATTTAGCTTGCTATTGGCTAAATATTGTAGACGAGCAGAAGAAGGGTGCCCCAAACGACGGTGCCAAAGATCAGAGGAAATCATGAGATTACAAGTGAAGTGGGAAGAAGAAGTAGAAGCCAAAGCCACAAGGTAATAGAGGTCACCACGTCGCTTACCCACACCAATCATCGTCCTCGTAGCCAAGTCTTGTAAAATACACCAAGACGGAAAAAAAGTCATTGAACAATGTAAGTCATCAATTGTCTTTCCAACAGACATAAGATCAACTTTGAAGCTCGGCACACAGAGAACATTATTTATTGGAATGAATCATAGTAGTTTCGGCCGTGGCTCCACTGGGTAAAGAAACTGGTGCCAGAGAAGGATTCTGATCAATATTCATTAACAATTTTGAAGAAGAAGTAATGTGATGAGTTGCTCTGCTATCAATAATCCAACGATTAGGAGCGACCGGTAACAAATTTGATGAAGAATGCGGTAAACCTGTACCGTTTGCTTGAGACAAAAAACACGCTTACTTTTTACCAATGCCATAATATGTAAGCATTGTTCAGCGATAAGATGAGGGGCAATTGCTTGAAGTTTTTGAATGGTAGAATGAACTGAAGCCATGATAGACAAAAGAGAAATCAAAACTTCTCAAAGAAACACTAACTGATTAGAAATATTATGATAATTTTGGTACAAGAGCGTTCTGCTCTGATACCATATAGAAAAGTATAATATGGCAGAATAGATAATTGTATTCAACTGTGAGATATATATACAAAGCACCTAGTCTACATCGTCTGGTTCTTCCTACAAGTTAGGATACCAGTAAGGCAAGACATCTATCACAATTACAACTTAATCAAAAGATTGATTCACATTATCCTACGGAATCACACTACTTAATACAATATTCTTGCATGTCAAGATAATATCTATACAAAGCTACAAGATATGTTTTCCAACATTCAACTCTTAAAAAAAAAAGTAATTGGTTTTTATATGAAAATGATTAAATTGGGAGCCACACACAAATTTTGAAACAAAGTAACTGAGCTTTCATTGATATGATCTAGTATGATTACAATCAAAGCATAAGATGTCCTTGAGCATATCAGGAACTTCACCTTTCATTCTGAACTGCAGCATTTGCAACTCGTGGGAGGGCAGCACACATATCATCTACAACGTTTCTGTACTGACTCAGTGATACAATATGAAACTTTCCTTGCTTGAATAGACTTTAAAGCATCCTTAATAGCCAGCAGATCCACTTGTGTAGCTGAAATGACCAAGGTTTTGGGCAGCGCAAAAGACCCAACAAACTGACCCGCAAAGGCCCAATTAACCCGACCCGACTCAATATGCCGGGTTAAGTTGATAAACCTAATTTGAAGCGACCAAAGCCAGTGAATTTGAGATGGAGCGACCAAAGGCAAAGGCAGTGAAGAGCAAGTTCCAAGACCCCGAATCATCATCCGAAGATTTAAGTAGTTATTAATGATAGCATCAGTTTGTACGAAGCTGGGTACTTGAATTTTGAATATGTAATAAGGTGAGGTTTCGACTTTGTTTTGGCTTTGCAATTCGTATGAGACATTCGTAGCAGAGGAAAGCTACAGAACAAACCAGAATACTTGTAAGGCTGTGGCCTACTGGGCTACAAACAATCTGCCGATTCAATTCTGAGAACCTAAGACTAACTGGAAGAAAGAGTTTAGTCATTGAAGCCACCAAAGAATATGTCCATAATGCTGACCAAAGTCTTTCTTTATACGAATCATATTTCAACAATTCCTTTTATTTCTATCTATAGCAGCTAGCACGCTTTATTTGAGAATTATCGTGCGAAAATACCAGCAAAGTTGGAAATCATATGACAATTTGAGTATGTAACGATTATCAAGTGCTTAAACAATCTGATCTATTTCTTTGCTCATAGTTAGACTGACTAAATATAACTCTTCTAAGTTTAACCCTAGAATGGGAACCTTGGAAATATATGGGTTGGATCATTGAATTGCAGTGACAAGTAGGATTGCATGCTATCACTTTCCTAAGGAAATTAGGAAACATTTTGTTAGACTCTTAAACTCATGAATACTCTATAATACAAGAAGAAACAAATTGAAATGAAGTAGGAGGCCGAGAACATGTTTTATCTTTTTGGTTCCTATTACCGTGAATGGGATGTAAAGGATCTTTTCATAAAAACATTAATCTCAGCCAATAGCGTCTAGAGACTGCCAATATGAAGCTTTGCCTTTATAATTTTTCTTGTAACCCTCCATTACCAATTGGTTTTGGGTTGGGAGCTCTAAATAAAGCTTGTAAAATCAATATTCAGTAGCTACTTTGTTCTAATTCTTTGTTGGTATGTTCAGGTTATACGGGATCCGCGTTTTGAATCTTTATGTGGAACACTGAATGTTGATGGGTAGGCTCTCTCTTTCAATCTCAATCTCTCAATTCTACTATTTTGCTGTTGGAAAGCTGTATCCAGATTTTTAGTTGTCTGATAATGCATTGGCTATGTTGTTTGTATGAACAGGTTTTTTTTTTTAATTTTTTTTTTATATGGAATTTTTCTCCAGGTTTAGGAAGAGATATGATTTTTTGTTTTCAAACGAGCTTTCAGCTGAAAAGAAGGTATTTTTCTTAAAATGTGTGTATTTTCTTTTTATGTGTTCTTTTTTTATAATTCTTTTTATTTTTCACTATCTAAATTTCGTTTTGGATATCACAGGATCTAAAGAAACAATTGAAGACATCCAAGGACCCAGAAGTCATTGAAGATCTAAAGAAGCGCATATCTTGGATTGTAAGTGGGTTTACCTTTTTTCTTTTATAGACATGTGACATTGAAACCTCATTTATCTAACCATCCTGACATTGTTACATTTGCATATATAAGAAATTTTGGCCCAGTACATTCATGTCTTTTCAGGATAAACAGTTAAAATCTGATTCGTATAATGAAGCTGAAATTCTAGCAGAGCACAAGAAAAAAAGAGAGAGAAAAAGCAAAGCAAGGGAAACAACCCTTCTTTATCAAAAAATGTACTGTCCTCTCTCTCTCTCTCTCTCTCTCTCTCTCTCTCTCTCTCTCTCTCTCTCTCTCTCTCTCTCTCTCTCTCTCTCTCTCTCTCTCTCTCTCTCTCTCTCTCTCTCTCTCGTACTTTTGGTCAATACCTCACAGATGCACGAAAAGAAAAATGTTTCAGAGATCTCAACTTTAGAATAATCATACAAGGAGCTACACCCTTAACAAAATAACTGCAACCTAATCATTTGGAGCCCAAGTGGAGCATCAGCCTGGCTATTTCTGATTTATGTGTCAGAATCAAAGAGTAGAGACTATGAAGCAGGACTTAATTATTGCTACGGCTGTTCTTTTCTCTCCCTATCTTTTTTCTTTATTTGCAAGTGATGGTATACAAGAACACAGTTCTACTCCCAATATTTTTGCAGTGCAGTGCATGATAATGCATTGGTAGTGATACTAAAGATTCATTAAATGTTAGATGGGTGGTGCTATCAGTTGTTTCTAGTTTTCTAGCATTGTTTCCTTACAACTATCAAGTTGCATTAATGTGAAGGGTTGTATAGTATATTCTTTCAGCATATGCAAGCAAGCAGATATGATCAAGTACTTACTGATGATTCAAATTTTCTTGATTGCAGCTGCTATCCGGAAGAAACGACTTATTGAAAAGTATACAAATCTCAAGGTACCTACTTTCTTTCAATATGTCCAAAATGTTCCTTTGGGAGGTACTGCTTTGGTCCTGATGGTTTTGGAAACTAATATAATCCTACCCTTTTCATGTGATCAGGGATCTGGCAAACTTGATAACTTCTTGGAGCAAAGACGAAAGAAGAATGCTTCAAAGGACCACAGATACATGCCGTACCGTAGACCTGACAACATTGAGTAGCCAACTTAATGGTCTCACTTGGTTGCATTGAAGTAGCATCACTTCACTCTCATCTTAGGATTCATAGGTACTTATGCGTTGTTTCCTTGAGCTTGTAGTTTGAGAATTTTGTTGAATACCAAAACAAAAGCTACTATGAGACTTAGATGGTGTGGATATTGGTCATTTTACCTCAGAGTATGTGGAATAGCTTTGCTTTTGTAATACAAAAGAATTAACTAATAAGAATAATTATAACAAAAATGTGGGTGCGATATCTTCAAATCAAGTACTTATTAATCACTTTGCTCTGATTTGAAAATGAAACTGAATTGCCTTTTATTTTCTGTACATTTAATAACTAGTATCAGATGCTCGATATTTGTCACAGGAATCGTGTGTACTATAGTGTGCTTAACTTGGAATTGCAAGTCTAATACTGCTATTTGGTAGCAGATTTTTTTCTTCTCAAATCCAGTCACAAAAATGTAGCTTGAGATCCATCTGGACCGTTGTGATTCGATTAACACTTCGATTAGTCGAACAATCACAACGTGGCAGGCTACTTTCTGCACTGCATCCCACGTTACCTGGGGAGGGTGTTTTATATGTACAGACTAACATCCCATGAACAATATGAGTTTTCAAGCTGAGTCATCTGATGGTTGGTCTATGCGTGCACCTTCTCTGAGCCCGTGGCTGCTTCTCAAAGGGAAAGGTGGTCTTTTGACAGTGAGCACTTCTCTCATTTTCTCCTTCCAGAGATAAGTCTTCCTTTACAAAGCCTTTCTTGAAACGTCACTTTTCACTTGGATCCAAGTGGAGTAAGTCGATTTCTGAAAATGATTCAGCTAGGAAGAAGGGGTTTTGGGCCAGGTATTGTAAAGATTGAGTGCCCCCCATTCTCAGCTTGTAAGAAATAGATGCAACTCATGCAAGCGGCTGTTTAATTATTGATGTTACACCAGCACTTTAGGATTGTTCTTCTGGAAAATGTATACTAGCTTAAGCAATAAGTTCAGTATCGCTCCAAATTTCCTGTTCACCGATTTTACAGATTTTATTGTCTTATGATCATGTATTCCACTGGCTTAGGAATCGCCCGTTTCATCATGTCAGAAATGGTCAGAGCTATAGTATTAACTAGTTTTGGCAAACTGATCATCAAGTTCCTCAGAACCAACTTCAAACATCACTGGATTTAAATAGAACTGGAGGATGATCTGAAAGCACAAAAAAGCCTAAACTGGTTAGTTTGGTTGTTTGGGCATTGTTACCTAATAAGATTTTTATTCAACCTATCAATTTTTTTTCTCTTCTTTTTCATAGTAGGTCTCCGATTCGGATCCTGTTTGTAATTGTATCTCGACATTAAAAATTAATAAAAAAAAAAGTTACTATAGAAAGAAAATGAACATTATCGAATTGGCAAGATGGCCTAAAGACCAAGTATTACCAATATTGAGATGGCCTAAGACCAGTCTGGTGGACATTTTACTAATATTTAGAGGAAATCAAAAATTACAAAGAACATTACATCTCGGTAGTTGAAAGACAAACTTTAAGCAACCGAGAGAGCTCACTTGGATGAGTGACATGCTTGGGTCTGTAACTTTTTTGGTAACAAGGAGCATGAACAGACTTGGGAGATTCAAACCATCCATATCAAGAAAGCCAACAAAATCAAAGAAAAAGCTATTCTGTATTTTCTTAGATGTTTCCTTTAGGGCATGTACACTGATTGTTAGCCTTCGTTCCAATGGAGACCAAATCACAAAAGAAAATTATATCTTCTTTCCAAAGATAGAACCAAGTACCATGACAACATCTGAGGCATAGATCACCGTGTCCACCTCCAAAAGAAAAACACAACAACGACTGTCAAAATCATGCCTGCATATTTAATCCACTGATCACCACGGTGCCGCCTCTCGATAAGCTTCAGTACAGAGTTGGACAGACCTACTGTGTTCAGGACATCGAGTGCTTTCCGTTGAGCTCTCTGAAAATAAGACAAATAATCAAGACAGATAATGATTCAGAAAGGTGTCTAGATATCTAACAAGCATTATAGCAATCTTAGCAATAAACATGATAGAAGAAAGTGCCAAGTATTGTGTTGGACCGTTTTAACTTCCTTATTTCCCTCAACCACGTTGCAATACATTTATTCGAAATTCATACTGAAGGTAAAGAAAGTAACTAATAGAATAAAACGATAAAGGCAAGAAAGCTAGTTTAGGTCGTGTGAAATACTATTTTGGAGAAATTTTAGATTCCAACCATCATCGATACATCAAAGTGCTCAAGGTAAAAGATTTTAGCCACCTCAATTACACCATCTAAAGTTCATCATATCTTCTACCTATAACAGGAGAAGAACTTGTCATAATATTGTTTAGGTATGTCCATCACTAGTCATCGTATCTTTGATCCTATAACTGGAGAAAAGCCATGTCTATGTAGAGAAGATTGTCATATATATCTGACAAGTGCTTGAGGTAGTTAGAAAGTCAATCATTAAGTATATATCATATCAGAAGGGTGTTTCAGCTGGGATTAGTTGCAACGAGATGTTGTATTCTTGATGATTGGTTACTAATGGATATCCAGATGGATGATACTGACAGCAAGCTTCCCAACGTCGTGGAAATGTTGTAATGGTTTCATTCATGAAATTAAGAATGACTTGTCATGAAATCAGCTCTATTTACGGTCCTATTTGACATCAAACACAAAAAAGAAAACATCAAGGAGAATATCCTTTCTTGTAAGTAAGATTTTTGGAGGCATTAGCTACTGCTGATGAAGATGAAAAAGAAACAAGAAAACAATAATAATTGGTGAACAACTCCCCTTTCTTTTCCTCAATGTACAAACCTATGATAACAACAATTTATGGAAATCATGGCCATGGGGCAGTAGTGTAGAGGATAACTATTGGTAACTAGTGGTGTAACTTTGGGGGATGTATGCGACTGAAAGTTGTGCAGTTTGAAGACTATAAATAATGTCTTCAAACTGGAACCAAGATGTGCACAAATCATATATTAACTAATAAAGTGATGATTAATGGTGCCATGATATCCTGTTATTTTTCATCTCTCTTCTCTCCCAGATTCGTCCCCATTTCTATGCTTTCTTAAATTACAGGAACCCTAAACAAGTTTTCCTCTGAATCACTATTGACAGCTCACCAAAATCCTAGGTAACTCCCACCTTGTGTTTAAGGTCCTGGATCAGTTCAAGGCATAAGAACAAATCCAGAACCTTTAATAAGGTTTGTTTTTCACTCAAAAATATTAATACAAAAGGGGAGTTGGTTTAGGAGAATGGTTTAGAACCTTGTGTTTAAGGTCCTAGATCAGTTTCAGGCATTAGAACATTTACTAACATTTGCTTTTCACTCAAATAAATTGAAATAGATGGAGTTGGCTACTTATTGGCACTTATTTAAAGTAATTTATAAGCCCAACTGCCAGGGTTTAGGACAATGGTAGTTAGCATATCACAATGGTTATGATTCCATTCAGCATACATTTGAGGTCTCCTATTTTGATTCTTG
This sequence comes from Fragaria nilgerrensis, assembly GCA_010134655.1. NCBI lineage: Eukaryota > Viridiplantae > Streptophyta > Magnoliopsida > Rosales > Rosaceae > Fragaria > Fragaria nilgerrensis. The sequence goes on along the minus strand of CM020979.1, from coordinate 21,770,291 downwards.
TTTTAGTTCTTCCTAGACCTTGCTATGACTTAAATTCATCACATGAACTCCTGTCAAAGGAGTTACAATCTGACGGTGTTTCTATTCGCTACACATAACCTGAGTAACTACTGCATCCAAGCAATATCACAGATAGCTACGAGTAACTGCAATGAGCTTACTATACATGCTCAAACAATCACAGATATAAATCACCATAAATTAGCGAAAAGTAAGCTGAATAACAGTACGCAAATGAGTATGGTACCTTTATGTGTTCCCTTTGCCCTGCATATTTGGAAAGAATAGCTTCCCCCACTGACGTAGCCTCATGAAGCATGCGAGAAGAATTGCGAGCCGACTGCATTGCTTGCGCCTCCTCATCAAACACTCTAATAACATGAGAAGACTCTCCATTCTGCACCACAAAACATTGGCATCAGGAAATATGATTAGCAAACAAAAAAAAACTTAAACTAAGGAAGGACAATAAAAGCGTGCCGGAAATTCCTTACAGCTCTTCCGAGCAACTCCGCCCTCTCTCTGGCCTCATTCATCTTCCGCTGGTTCCTCAAACTATACTTATCCAAACTCTCCTTCAATGATTCAGCCTCCTCCGCTACTTGCTCCACTTTTCTGCAAACCAAAAGATCAAAATCCAAACCTCAATTCCATAATTCTGGATGAAATCGAATTAGGATTATAATCGGAGCAAAAACCCTAACCGTTTCCAGAGATCGCGCTGGGACTTGGCGGCGACAGAGCGCCAGAGGCGGTCCATATCGGCGCAGAGAGACTGGATCTGAGAGAGGTCGTTTCTGATGGACATGGAAAGGTCCGGCGAGTCGATGCCGCTCGAGTACTCCAATCTTTCCAGCCTTTCGAGCCCGTCTCGCGTTCTGAGCAGGAGCTTCTTGGCGCTCTGGTATATCTCCGATAGCGTCCCTCGTCCTCCTCTTTCCACCGCCATTGACGATTCAGAGTCTCAGGGAAACTGGAAGGGCTTTAGAAGAAGAGCGATAGGGATCAGGAGTTTGCTTTGTAGAGCTCTTCAATTGAATTCAGAAATCTCTTCTCTACTCCTATAAGGCGAAGCGTTTGCCTTTGCCGTCAAAACTTCACCAACAAATTTGAAGTTCCAATACTACCCTTTCCACATCAAATAGGGTAATTTTGTTTTCCATTTCATGTTGATATCCTATTTCTGTTCGATTTGGTTTTCTCTGTTACTCATCAGAATTGGATTATCGTTGTTAGCGAATTTGTATATTTCCCATCCTTGGTTAAAAAGAGTTTGTTTCCTCTGGATCAAGTCTCTAGCTCTTCTTGGTAAATTTGTGCTTCAATCGTTTTTCAAATAAACAGGTTTCTGTGTAAGATATGAGATAATGACCTTCAGTGACATTTAATTCATTTGCATGTTTAGGTACCTGCTGTACAAAGGAGGAGAAAATTGTTATCGGCTGAGGTATGTTCACAAATTTGGTTTCAGTTTAATTGAATTGATCGATTGTTTCCTCTGTTAAATCGTTTTAGTACTAATCTATGATTTAGTTTAACCTTGGATCGTAGGAGTATTACTAATTGTGAAACGATTAGTTGTTGAACGACTGCACAAGTTTCAGAAATATGTCCAACAGTATCATACTTCATGTGGGAAGAGTTTTCCTACAAATTTTAGATGATGATTTTCCTTTGGTTTAGTTCTAAGATGTTATGGACTTCCAGTTTTCTTCCTCTCTCTTTTTTTATTTATCTTTTGCATTTATTGTGCTCGATCTCTCATTAGTGTTCTCATGCACATATCTGTTTGTTAAATGGAATGGTGTTTGGGTTCAATATATAGGTTTGTGCTGCCTGCTCTATGATCGATTATGGTATGAATGAGATGAGAACAAACGCAATTGTATCCGGTCTTTTATCCCATCGTGCTTCATTCATTGGAATTATAAGAGTTCAGCATAGGTAATATGTAAAATCTGCGTGGCTTTCCTGAGGGTTTTCTTATTCATAAGCTAATTACTGAAACTGTGATATTCATCTGACCCCTTTTTTATACGAAAACTATTCATCTGGCTACAAAAAGCATGTGATCTAGTCCTGATAAATTTGAGAGATAGATCAGATTTACTTCAGTCATATCCTGACGAAGCTCTCCTCTCCTTAGCACTCTCTCCAATGCCTAAGCCTGCTATGATGATCTTGCGATTAACACTGGAAAAAAAGAATTTACCCCATGAATGTATTGTACTAGTTGTTCTGCATTTGGTAAAGACTGAGATCGGGATGCTTCAAATTTCTCTTCTTTTTATTTTTTATTGTACAAATTTGATTTTCAGATTGTACATTCTTTTTTTTTTATTCTTTTCTTTTAATTTGATTTGCTATGAACTAAGACAAAATATCACATCACTTGCCACGTCAATTAATTATATGTTGGCATTATATGTTTTCTTCTCATCCGATCAAGCATCCGATCAAGCATCCAAGTTTTACGGTATGTTTTCTTTACAACCCTAAAACTCTTCAAAGTTCAATAACATCGGGGGAGATAAAGTGTTTTTTCCTCTTCTTCTACTCCATTCTATGCTTGGGACGGTGTCTTTGCAGGTTTAAAATCCCGGTTGTCCTCCCCGGGTCCAAAGTTGTGTTTAATCAACTTTGGTTATTGCTATTTTGAAGGTGTGTTTGATCACCTTCACACAAATTTTTCGGGTCGTGTTTGATCGACTCCGGACATTTAGGGTTGTGTTTGATCAACCCTAGAGAGACAAACCAATATAAAAGCATCATATTTGAGTATCCTTTTGGGTCTCAACAGAAAACTAATACGATTTGTTCTCTCTTGTATGCAGATGGACAGAGGCATTGAATTTGACATCCTCGACGCCCATGGTACCGAGTACCATCGCTGGGTCTCGGACATAGAGCAGACCTTCATTGCTAAGCATCTGATCGAGACCATTCCCCGATCCAACTCAGGAACCGCCCCACAAGAGAATAAAATCTCAGGCGCTCATGTTCCTTCGTAAGCATATCAATCCCACACTGCGCAGACAGTATCAATCGAAGCGTGATCCAAAAGATCTGTGGGATGCACTCGCCGAACGCTTCGGCAATATCCATTCGACCTTGCTCCCAGAACTAATTGCTCGCTAGGATGAAATCTGACTTTTGGATTATAAGAAGGTTGATGACTTCAACAGAGATATGCTTTGCCTACAAGCTCAACTGAGCTCATGTGGAGTCGAGAAAAGTGATGCCGACATGATTGAAAAGACTTTCTCGACCTTCCCTTCAGCTGCTAAGATCCTAATGAACCAATATCGCCTTGAGTTCACAAATAAGAGGATTACTACATTTAGTGGCTTAATGATGCAACTCCTTATGGAAGAAAAGAACAACATGATCAATGATCAGCATAATTTGCGTCCTGTAGGCACCCGAAAAATTCCAGAATCTAATTACAACAGCAAACGGAGTCAGAAAGCTCTGAAACGCAAGGATCAAAATCGGAATGAACCTTATGCACGTGGGAATCAACACCATCGTGCCTCTAGTTCTCGGGGACAAGGTAGTGGCTTTAGTGGCCGTACCAACACATGGCGTCGAGACACTGGTGCCGCCGGCCCCAAGGGCGGCGCCGCTCCTCCTCGGAAGTAGCATGTTCGCTCTTCTTCTGCCTCTAATGGTCAATGCAACAGATGTGGGTCCAAGGACCACTGGTACAAAAGCTGTCGCGCTTCTGCAAATGTTGTTGCCGCATACAAGAAATACAAGGATTTGATAGAAGTCAATTCCATTAAAAACAATGGAGTTGAACATAATGTTACCTTCAAGGTCGCAGACCCCAATGGACATTGTTCTGACTCAGATGCTCCTGACTTTGACATCACCGGCTAGATTGTTTTCACTTTTACAAGTCATGATGTAATAAGGCATCGTTAGCATACCATGCTTAGTTTTCTTCTCAATTTCTTTTTGAGACCCTTATGTACTCTTTTCAGCGCATTAATGAAATTTCTTTTTGGTTCTTCTTGTCTCTACATGGTTTGAATTGATTTACATCTATCTTAGAACACATGGCATCAACGCCGTCTTCTGTCTCTCCCTTAAAGGAGGTGACGTACGACGCCGTGACTCTCAGGAGAGTTACTAACGTGTTTTCCCAAGTCTTTTACTTATAACGGATTTTTCATCATCAATTGTTCAACTAGGCTCATCCAAGTTAGTATGATGTCTTAGAATTATCCAAAATTAAGGAGCTAGTAGTTTAAGTGTGCCTCGCACTACCGACCCTCCACGAACATGCCTGGTCATACTTAATTTGGAGTTACCAAAAGCTTTTGATTTTGGATTCCCATTACGCTATTACCCCAATTGCCGTCTTGAAAAAGACGTTAAAGACTTGGCAAAACCGGATCAATATCGAATCCTCTAGGTTCTCTAGACTTGGATTTGATCATCAACACGTTCTTGTGGCTGAGCATATGCCTCCATACCACCAGCAAGCTTTAAAAGCTTTGCTAATGCCAAATCTGCGAAAAACAGTAATCTGTCCTCCTTGAACAGTCCCTTCGTTTGAGCTTTGTGAACAGCTCCAGACGAACTAGATAGTGAGCTTTATATCATTAGAAAGCTCTACGAGTCTAGTTTTCAGAATATTTTGCAGTTCGTCCATATCTATTTTAACAAAGGAGTTATGATTTTTTTAGTGCGCAAAGGTCATTTCTGCGCGAGAAAATTTTCAGCACTCTTGGGATTGTTGCTACTTTTAGCTTTTTCAATCCTTCTAAATGGCTCGATATCGACCTATTTACTCAGATATCTACTCTCTTTTGTAGGTATGTCTCTTGGAGAGATCGAGTGCCTCGCAGATAGTGGATCAACCCACACAATTCTAAGGCACCGGCAACTATTTCTTGAGTTAGTGCCTTGTAAATCATCTGTGACGACAATGATTGGATCTTCTCCTGTGATCCTCAGGCGTGGAACCGCTCGCTTCTTTCTGCCTCATGGCACTATGATCCAAGTCACGGACGCTCTTTATGCCCTAAAAGGGCACCGAACCCTGTTGAGCTTTAAGGACATTCGCGCTAATGGCTTTCACTTGGAAACTCATTGTGAAGATGGAACTGAGTTCTTGTGTATCATTCTCATGAATATGAATGTAAACGTATATTGGAGAAACTCATGAGTCAATCTAGTGGTCTTTACCTTACTACGATTTGGATTATTGAATCTCATGTAGTCGCCAAACAAGATCTTTGGGACTCTGACTCATACAAGCTTTGGCATGATCGACTTGGTCATCCTAGAAGGGACATGATGATCCGAATTCTGCGTAATTCTCATAGACATCCCTTCTTCAGATCAAAACGAAAATATTTGGGAAATGATATCACTATGAATCATGGTGGTGACACCATAACTGGTCACCACGGCCCAATGGGGACTTTGATGTCTCCCGGGCTCGGCACCAACTTCTTGGCTGCCGCCCGGCCGATCCCTCAAGCAATTGAGGTGCGCCATTCTTCCCTTGATGTGTCATTGACTCTTTCAAACGCTCATCGTTTATTTTGCAAAGCTTGCACTTTAGCGAAGGTAGTATCGAGACCGTCTTACGCTAAGGATAACACCGAGAACATTCCATTTCTACATCGTATCCAAGGTGATATTTATGGACTCATCCATCCGGAATGTGGACCATTTCGATACTTTATGGTTCTGGTGGATGCTTCAACCCGTTGGACTCATGTCGCGCTCCTGTCCACACGTAATGTTGCATTTCCAAAACTCCTAGCACAGATTATTAAACTTCGGGCTCACCACCCAGATTATCCAATTAAGTCAATTCGACTGGATAACGCTGGAGATTTTACATCAAAGACTTTTGATGACTATTGCATGTCTATCGGGATTGAAGTCGAGCATCCCGTACCCCATGTTCATACATAAAATGGTCTCGCTGAAGCTACGATTAAACGACTTCAGCTTATTTCTCGAGCGTTGATGATGCGCACCAACCTCCCAATTGCGTCATGGGGCTATGCAATATTGCATGCAGCCTTACTTATTCATTTCAGACCCACTGCCAAACAACCATTCAGTGCGTACCAGTTGGTCACTGATATGAGCCTGACATCTCGCATCTACGCATTTTCGGTTGTTCGGTTTATGTGCCAATTACGCCTCCACTACATTCTAAAATGGGTCCTCCGAGACGATTAGGTATCTACGTTGGTTATGAATCTCCAACGATTATCAGATACCTTGAGCCATTAACAAGTGATCTTTTTACCGCAAGGTTTGCGGATTGTCACTTTGATGAGACATTCTTCCCGTCGTTAGGGGGAGATACGAACAAACGTGTTCATGTGGAACGACAGGAATTGTCGTGGTTTGTCTCCACTCTATCTCATTATGATCCCCACACTTCACAGACTAAAAGTGAAGTGAAACGTATTCTCAAACTTTAGAAAGTAGCAGATACGATGCCTGACTCTTTCTCCAAGATTGCGAAAGTGACAAGATCAGATATACCAGCTGCTCGAAGTCCCTAGAAAGGGCACGGCCATCCCCGGGCTCGATACTGCCGCCGCCGCCACCGCCCACGGTGGAGGGATGGAGGCCATGGCTCCCTAAAGGAAAAGGGGGAGGCCACCTGGTTCAGTTGACACGCGTCCAAGAAAAAAACGGACCGACAAGGCACAAGTCAATCCTTTGATCATCAATGTTGAGAATCCTTCTCACGAGATCATCTCTTATTACAGTTATGTCCACAAATTGATGTTAGAATCCATGGGGGACGCCTCAGGGTCAATGTCAACATCAGAGAACATAGAGATCTCCATGTGTTATGATAACACTTATGAATTGATGAACCGGTCATCAACTCATGTCGATGATATATTTGCTTATTCCGTGGCTCATGAAATCATTGAGCACGATGACATCAAACCACGCTCTGTTGCAGAATGCCAAAACAGAGCAGATTGGCCTAAATGGAAAGTTGCAATCCAGGCAGAATTAGACTCTCTGACAAAGAGACAGGTTTTCGGCCGAGTAGTACTAACTCCACCGAGTGTAAAGCCTGTTGGACATAAATGGGTTTTTGTTAGGAAGCGTAATGAGAAGAATGAGGTACTTCGGTATAAGGCCTGTCTTGTGGCGCAAGGTTTCTCACAACGCCCTGGGATTGATTACGAGGAGACTTACTCTCCAGTCATGGACGTCATAACTTTCCGTTACTGAGTCAGTTTGGTAGTGTCCGAAAAACTTGACATGCAGCTTATGGATGTGGTTACGGCATATCTCTATGGGGATCTAGATTCAGAGATATATATGAAAGTGCCCGATGGCATTACGTTACCTAAGTCATGTGACTCTAAACCACGGAGTGCGTATGTTATAAGGTTGCAACGCTCATTTTACGAATTAAAGCAATCCGGACGAATGTGGTATACTCGTCTAAGTGGCTACTTGATTAGGGAGGGATATAAAAACGATGAACTATGCCCGTGCGTGTTCATAAAGAAGACAAGTTTCGGATTTGCAATAGTGGCCGTTTATGTCAATGACATGAACATTATCGGTACTCTTGATGAAATCAAAGAGACCTCGGCTTATCTAAAATCCGAGTTTGAGATGAAAGATCTTGGGAAGACTCGTTTTTGCCTAGGTCTTGAACTAGAGCACCGAGTCTGTGGAATCCTTATCCATCAGTCTGCATATGTCCAAAAGATGCTCAGGCGATTTAATATGGACAAGATGCACCCAGTTAGCACTCCCATGATTGGTCGAAGTCTAGATATAACTAATGATCCATTCCGTCCGAAAGAAGACGACGAAGAGGCCTTGGGCGCAGAGGTTCCTTATCTTAGTGCAATAGGCGCATTATTGTACTTAACTCAATGCACTCGACCAAACATTGCATTCTTAGTCAACTTGTTAGCTAGATTTAGCTTAGCGCCAACCCAACGTCATTGGACCGGAGTTAAGAACATCTTTCGATATCTTAAGGGTACCATTGACTTGGGACTGTTCTTTCCCTACACTAATTCAAGAAGGACAGAAGATGGTCATATGGCTCATAGAAGACACGGCACCGATCCACCAAGGGACCGGACCGCCGCCATAGACGCCGCCGGTACGGCTGTTGGACACGGGTCCAATGCCGAGCACGCCACCGCCGCCTTGTCCTATGTCGAGACACCCAACAATACGTTGGTGGGTTTCGCCGACACCGGATATTTATCTGAACCTCATAAAGGACGTTCTCAAACTGGTTATGTATTCACCATTGAGAATACGGCGATATCTTGGAGGTCTACTAAGCAGACTCTAGTGGCGACATCTTCAAATCATGCAGAGATTATAGCTTTGCATGAAGCTGTTCGGGAATGTGTTTGGTTGAGATCAATCATTAAACACATTAGAGGGACTAGTTGATTAAATTCTACAACTGATAGACCTACATGCATTTATGAGGACAATGCAGCTTGTATTGAGCAAATGAAGTTAGGTTACATCAAGGGTGACAATACAAAGCACATTTCACCCAAGTTCTTCTACAACCAACAACAACAAGCGTTTCTCAACATTCAAGTGAACCAAGTTAGTTCCGAAGGAAACGCAGCAGACTTATTTACTAAGTCCTTACCTAAGTCTACTTTTGAGAAACATGTGAAAAGCATAGGTATGCGTCGGCTATCAGGTCTCTCTGAATAATGTTCACATCAAGGGGAGTATCATCTCAATGAAGTAGGCTGGTGCGTTGTACTCTTTTTCTCCTACGATCAAGGTTCAGTTTTCTCCCACAGGGTTTTGTGACTTGACGAGGTTTTTGACGAGGCAACAGATCAGCACCATCGGCATATCAGCGGGCGACACAAAGGGGAGTGTTCTAGGATATTCTTTATGTGTGTCATGCCTTATGCCAATATGATATGTAGTTTAACTAGATCTATGTATTCATATCCTTACCATATTGGTATTGTGTAATTCCCTATATAAAGGGCTCCTATGAATGAATAATATACACATCTTTCACGATTCTCTATTCTCAAATTACTTTCACTTCATTAATTTTCAGATTGTACATTCTTTTTTTTTTCATTCTTTTCTTTTAATTTGATTTGCTATGAACTAAGACAAAATACCACATCACTTGCCACGTCAATTAATTATATGTTGACATTATATTTACAATTGATCTAGACCCTTGAATATTTTAAAATCTAATAACTAAGAAATAGTGTCAAAATTTGTGTTAAAATTAATGTCCCTTGAACCAAACCCTATATATATATATACACACACACACACACACACACACACACACACAGACCCTTCCACTAAGGGATCTTTTTTTTTTTTTTACATATATGAGAGATTGGGCATTAGACCAACTTTTTGATCACAAAATCACATCTTCACTGTTCACTTTATAGGTCTATATGAGTAAATCACTTGTGTAAAATTTCATCCAAATTGGTGATTGTTAAAATTTCGAACTAGCTTAAATCAATGAACGTATCAAATATGCCAAACCTAAACCATTCACTCAAATCGTTGTTTTGAGCACCTTAATGATCACCAATTTAGATGAAATTTTGCAGAAGTGATCTACATATTGGGACCTAAAAACTGAACGGTTAAGATTGAAAAATGTAATAAAAAAGTTGGTCTAATGCCCAATCCCTCATATATGTCAAAAAAAAGGATCCCTTAGTGAAATGACCCTATATAATATATATATATATATATATATATATATATATATATATATATAGAGTTCCTATCCAAAGCGAAGCTTCAATTTCAAATTAAAGTATGAAGTTCCTTATTTGACTTACTTTTCGGTCATATTTTCATATCTCTACCGTTCAGTTTGTAGAACCTAATACATAGATCACTCTTACCAAGTTTCATCCAAATTGGTAATCGTTAAGATACCGAATTAGATTAAATCAACGGACTATAAACCTGTCTATTTAGAACTGTTTGTGTAAATAACGATTATAAAAACCCAAAAATGATCATCAAATTCAATAAAACTTGGCATAAGTGATCTATGCATTAGGTTCTACAAACTGAACGATGGAGAGGTGGAAATATGACCGAAAAGTGAGTCAAATAAGGAACTTCACACTTTAATTTCAAAGTGAAGCTTAGTTTTGGATAAGAACTATATATATATATATGTTTCTGCATTTGAAGGTATTAGAATGTATCGATCGGCTAAATGGAATACTTCGTTGTATTTAATTCACAATAGTAGTTTTTTGAATTTAGACTCCTAATATCCAGGATTGTCTATATTGAAAGCTGAAGACAGGCAATATATGGTCCTTTTTTCAGGTATGGTTTGCTTTATTATTCTTGAATTTCAGATGCTTCTCAATTGATTTTTGTTTTGGTTTCGTTTAACCCTGTAATATAGCTTTTCAGCTAACCAATTGTTGTTGTGGAACTTAAGAGTTAGAGGAAGGCTTACAACATGGGAAGAATCATGCATGAAAGTGTATCTTTTTGCCGAATAGAGGACGGCTTACAACAAGCTCCAACGGGAAGATTTGCTTCACCATGTTGGCTGCTAATGCTCTATCATCTGATTAAAATGTTCCTCTTTGTTATTCTCTTTTCTGTTGTAATTGAAAAGAAAAATAAAGAATTACAAATCTTCAATTGTATTTACTAGAATGGATCAGGATCCTCTCCTTGTGTGCTAGTTGTCCTTAGTTATCCTAGCTTACATTTTAATATCAACCGTTGATGACAAATCTAAGGGCTAATAAAGTCCCACATCAGCAAACTCAACAATAAATTAATGCAGATTTTTAATACTCAACATCAATCAAGGCTTAACACCGTTAAATCTCCGTTCATTTCTCCTCTCCTTCATCGTCTTCCCCACCTACATCTGAGTGGAAGAAACCCAACCCCTGCACTTTCCTCCATTGATTAATCAATTTCCCACCCTCATCTTTAAACTTGATATTATCGACTTCTTTGCCTTCAGCAAATTCATTATCTGAAAAATTGATCAAGACCCTCTACTTGGATTTCGTGAATTTCTGTTGGGATTTTTGATTCTCCGAGTTCCTCATCGTACTCGTTAGTGACCTTCGAACCCGTCGATGATGCCTTTGATCCGGGAGCGGCGGCGGGTCGGCGCCGGAGATGGGAGTGGAGGCGGAGGAGGTTTAGGAGCATTGCGAGGGAGATGGGTTTGGGTCAGAAATTGGTTTTAGGTTTTGGGTTTGCTGGGGGAGGAGAAAATATTGAGTATTCAAAGATGGAGAGATTCTGAGGAGCTGGGTATGACATGAATTTGATGGAGGAAAGTGTAGATGTTGGGTTTTCAGTACTCAAATGAAGGTTGACAAGAAGTTGAATTGTCGAAGGCGTGGAGGAATATATGGGGATCGGATGTCACGGCGTTTGGTCAATGTTTTGTTTTTTATCGGTATATGCCTCGAAAGTAATGATCAGTGGGTATTTAATGATTTTTGCTGAGGTGTCATGACACTGGCCTTTGGATTCGTGCGTACGGCTGTGATTGAAAGCTGAGGATCCTTATCCACCAGGTGAAGATTTATTTTAAATTTTATCTCCAATATGTTGTGTTGTCTTTTCTTTCTTTTTGGTCATGACTATTGATGGTATATCTTGGTGGAAGCTTTTAAGGGACTTTCTGAAATATGTACTCACAAGAATGGCAAGTGTTAAATAACAAGGATGTTGAATAGTATGCAGAAGAGAAGTAACTTGAAGAACGAAAAACATGATTTTGGTATTGCATGAAATATGAGACGCATAGGACACAGTTTTATCTATATATTTAGGATGTTGAGAGTTAAAATCAACATTTAGTTAGAGTTTAAGCTTCTTTGCACTTGCGATTGACAAACATAATATGTACAACAACAAGCAAATGTTTTCTTTTTTGGTTAACAAGAGCTGGGAAGAGCAAAGTCCTCTCTCAACCCAAATTTTTTTATAAAAAAAAAGTTTATAATAATCAAATAGGGTGGCACATAAGCCAAAACCTGAAAGCACAACAAACTAACAAGTTATCAGATAGATAAAACTGCTTCATGCACGTGCGAGTGCGGCTCTTCCATGCAAGAAGCCTAGTGTAGGAAGAATGAGAGGACACATTTACCATCCGACACCAATATGCCACACTGTATGTACCATTTCTAGCAATATTTTTTTTTTATTCTTTTAGAAGAGAGAGAGTATTGCAAAAGGTGGTGTTAGGTCCTTGCTTAGAGAATTTTTAGTTGACTCTTTATTGTAGTCGGTAGTTGGAAATTACCTTTTCCGTCTATAGACCAGTCATGAACCTTGTAGACCGACATCCGAGTTACCTCGTCATGGCGAAAGATCATCGGTACCATATCGGGAATGTGTCCACAAGGAGACACAATGATAAGATATATGTGTAGTAGTTAGTCCCACATTGGTAACATGTAAAAGGAGGGAACATTCCTTAGCTATAAAAGGAAGGTTTCCCATAGATGATAGATGATGGATGGATGACTGAATCTCTCTCTCCCGATCCCAAAAACCTATTGGCCATGATAGTTGATTGTTAAGTGGACGTAGCCATGTCCTCCGATGGCATGGTGAACCACTATACGTCCTTGTCTCTTGCCCATGATTGTCTATTGTTCGTATTCCATCGTGATTTTTACGTAGTCTCCGGGATTACGCAAAAACACTTTATTTTGGCTCTTTAACTGTCTTGAAGAGGGTTGGCTAGTCTCTAGCCTTGGCTATTATTGACTTTTGATCTGGTACGTTCGCTCAACATCAAAAGGCTACATTTAGTCCACATCAGCATTTCACTCATAATTGATTGACGTTTGCGTTTTCAAGGCTAACCACACCGAAATAAATCAAAACAGCTTTTATTGTTGGTATTTATGTTTTTAGGGGAGAGCAATAAGAGATTGACACTTGAATAATACATACTCGATCAAATGAGTATATACATAGCACTCCCCGTGCCAGTGGCGGAACCAGGATTTGAACCTTGGGGGTCCAAACATTATAGCATAAGTGTATATTAAAATTTTGTAAAAAGTTACCTGACTCAATGTTTAATTTGATCATCTTTAAATGAAACAAAATTTTATTGTATACATCTCATAAACTCATGCAACATTAAAAATGTACGAATGAAGAAAATAGTAATTTACGCATCACTTAATACTTCATATTTTTTTTTGGTAAATTCATTAATTTTCATGTTTACTAATTAAAAGAAATCAATTATCTTAACAATTTCGATTGGTAAGACATAAAGACCAATCAATTTATAGATACATTTCTTAATATAATTGATTTGTCATTCAAGATTAATTAATAGGTAGAAAATTTAAGGGAGGTTTAATGATATAATTAAACAAATTTTTAATGATAATTAATTAGCTAAGCACCTAAACTTCAAACTTTTCAAAAACCAAGGGGGGTTCAGACCCCTTCGGGCCTGAGCACAGCTCCACCCCTGCCCGTGCTGTTTATATTTAGGTAATTAAATATTACCTTGAAATGTAATTTAATTCTTCAGAGTGATCAATTGGTTGATTTGTTAAATGACGTCTAAGGTCATGTAGATTACTCATAAATATTTACACTTTTGCATTGAAACGTATCCAAATGAAGTTTTTATTTATTTTTATGGTAAAGGAAGAAGATTGCAAATGCAAGTTTTTCCGTCTATCCAAGTTTGACGTATATTCAGAGAGGCAATAAATGGTGTTACAGATATATAGATTAGCACACCTAGCGAGGGTTGGTGTTATTGATGATGTTTGGTGTTATTGATGATGTTTGGTCAGAGGAGATTCTTATTATTATTTAGGATGTTATTTACGATTGAGGATGTTAGTCATATTTATCTTGGAGTCCGAGGCTTTGGTTTATTGTCCTCCTCGGTGCAAAGTACCAATTATATGAATGGAATAACTGGACACTACCAGGAGAAGTACTTTAGCCGACGAATTATTTTCGTCGGCCTGTTACACTAACTCGTCGGCTAAACTCTTAGCCGACGAGGCTTCGTCGGCTAAACTCTTAGCCGACGAGGCTTCGTCGGCTATAGTGTCGTCGGGAAAGGGTCCTCGGCGCTGACTTTAACCGACGAACCCATAGACCGTCGTCGGCTATTGTCCATACTTTAGCCGACGACGAATTTGGTCGTCGGCTTTTGTTCATGAATTTAAGCCGACGAAACAGACTCTATCTTTCGTCGGCTATACTCCCAGACTTTAGCCGACGACTTAAACCGTCGTCGGCTATACTCCCAGACTTAAACCGACGACACAACACGTCGTCGGCTATACTCCAAGACTTTAGCCGACGAATATCTCAGTTCCGTCGGCTAAAGTATATAATTAAAAAATTAAAAAATAGAGCCTCTTTCGTCGGCTATAGTGAGTTTAGCCGACGAAACATGCCATAATTCGTCGGCTAAACTATATAAAAATAAAAATAAAAATACTATAGCCGACGAATTGTGGCGTATTTCGTCGGCTATAACTCCATTCCAGTATAAAAAAAAATACACAAATTTTTAAATTACCATTCCAAGCAAGCTGCAAAATACACCAAAAGAATTTCATATATATAACCAACAATAAACACATAAAACTATATAAGGTATCAACTACACAAAATCTAAATGATCTAAATCAATATCCGGATCTGGGGCCTGCTGGTGAGGAGATTCCGGCAGCTCAGGTATGTCTATAGGCGCAGGCATGGGCGGAGGTGGAAGTCCCTGAAGCTGGGCAGCTGCTAAATCCTGGAAGTACTGGTACATCTGCTTCTGCTGGGCATGCTGGGCGGCATGTAGGGCTCTAGTATAGGATCTATATTCGGCGAACTGGGCGGCATGAGCGGCAGCCTGAGCGTCAGCATGAGCAGCCTGAGCGGCTTGCTCTCTCCGTAGTCTCTCAACTTCCGACTCTAGCTGAGTCGTCCTGCTGCTGGTCGAGGCTGCCTTTCGTTGAAATCCTGGAGTGGTCTTCAAGACCCCCTGGCCCTTCTTTCCTAGACCCCGGCAGTAGAAGTTGTTTTCTCGCGGTGGGAAGGCTGTGCCCATGATCCTCGCCCCAACCCTCGGATCTGAAGTGTCGATACGGGAAATGGCTTCGGACATCTCTTCCTCCTGCGTGTCCGGCCATGTCTCCCTCACTATAGCACTCATCACCTCGTCACTAGCCTCCCTCACCCTTGCCTAATTGGATAGGAAAAAAATTATTAATTAACATTTTAACATATATATTAGTAAAATTAAAAATTCCGTAAAAATGAAAGACTACTTACTATATCCTCCTGGGAGTCAGGATATGCCTTCTCGTACGTATAGACGTACTGGTTGACCTCTGGATGTTTCCTGGCCGCCTCGTCCATGAAGACAGCGAACGGTCTAGAACCGGCATGATGGTTCCTTGTGTTGCGTTGCCGGTTCTGAGCGTTCGCCCGGGAAACCGCCTTCAAAGAAAAAAGTAAACTATTAGTAAAATATTTTAAAACGCACGTACTTAATGATAAATTAACTAATTAATTTATTTAAATACCTGTTTACGAGGGTTGTTGAATTCTGATGTCAGAAGCCAACGCCACTCGTACTCTCTGTACTGAAACTCAGCAGGGGTAGCAGAACATGCGTTCCCGTGCGTAGTCCAATAGGTCCGCAACTCGTTCTTCCACTCCTTGTACCTACAGATACAACAAAAATATTAGAAATATAATTAATATGACAGACAGTTTTGTTTTTTCATTAATTTCCCAACGTACCTTCCCCCATGCACAAAGTCCGCCCAGCTGCTCTTCAAGGGTTCGGGAACCTCAAACCACACCTGCATTTAACCGTTTATTAGTTTAGTTTTTCCAGAAATCTACAATGTAATACATAATATTATTCAGGCATTTTGTAAACTCACCGACATCGCGTTATGGACCATGTCTTTAACCTCCTGTGGGACCTCGCCCCAGTCTGACCACAACATAGGGACTCTATCCCTAATGAGCGCTCCCACGCGGCCGGAGTACGTCCTCGACTTTCCGCCCGATACTACGTCGCCATCCCCGTCAGTACCGATGACAATCCTCCCTGAGGTACCGACGATCTTCTCGAGAGCCTTCCCTGTGACGGGGCCTCTCTTCTTCTTTGCCGGCTTCGCTCCGACGGTGCCTATGACATGATAAACCAAATTGATTATTAAAATCGGAATCGGAGAATTATAACAAAACAAATCATTCATCTTTCATTACCTGAGGGATCGGACGCGGACGCGACGGATTCCGCCTCCGATGATGATACCCTCGCGGAAATAAGAGGCGTATCAAAAGGCACGAACCGGTACGCCGCTGATGGAGCCACTGGCGGGGGCAGTGGATAAATCGGCGTCCCTGAGTCATCGACTACAGGTATGGCCGGTATCATCCGCGGAAGGAATAGGTGAGGCGGCGGCATCTGTACCCCAGATGACCCACTATCCGAAGAAGTAGGAGCTGGAGTGGGCGCCCGGTGTATCTCAGGCATACGGGGTGCAGACACCTCCATCTGAGGCTGAGCAAACAATTGCCTCGCGGAATAAAGGAAGCCCCGCTGCCTCGATGAAGGGGGCACCTCCGGCTGCCTCTGCGCCGTCTGCAGAAGGCTCGCATGTCTAGCAGTCATAGGGCCCTGAAACGACGTCTGAGGGTTGCTAGAGGTTCCCTCAGACGATACGGACCTTTGGCTCTTCGAACCCTTCGTCGATCTAATATTACCGCTCATCCTATTTAAAATATTAATTTGAATCAAGGCCACAAAATCAAAAAATGCAAACTCATTTTAAAAATGTAAAAAATATATTCACTTCCTAAATACTAATTTTCACTTCCTAAATACTATTTTTCACTTCCTAAATATACACTTCAAAAATAAAAATATACACTTCCTAACAACACCACAACATTGCAATTGACCGGAAAATCAAAACAAACACAAAATACAAAACAAATATATACATTTCCTAAATACTAATATACACAACAAATATACACTTATTAAATAACAATATACACTTCCTAAATACAAATATACACAACAACACCACAACATTATATACACAACAACACCACAACATTAAAAATAACCGAAACTCAAAAAAACGTACTCGAGGAGGAGGAGGGAGGACCGGAGCAGCAGGAGGGGGAGGCCGGAGCAGCAGGAGGAGGAGGCCGGAGCAGGAGGAGGCCGGCCGGCCGGAGGAGGAGGAGGAGGAGCCGGAGGAGGAGGAGGAGGAGGAGGAGGCCGGAGGAGGAGCCGGAGGAGGCCGGCCGGAGAGGGAGAGGGAGCGGAGGGGAGGGAGAGGGAGAGCGAGCGGAGGCCGGCCGGAGAGGGAGAGGGAGCGGAGGCCGGCCGGAGAGGGAGAGGGAGAGGGAGCCGGAGAGGTCGAGGGCGAGGGCGAGGGAGAGGGCCAAGATCGAGAGGGAGAGGGCGGCGACCGGGAGAGGGAGCGGAGGCAGAGGAGGCGAATTTCGGAGAGGGAGAGGAAAACGATGGAGGCTAGGGCATACAACCAGTCGAGCTGGGTTATACCCGAAGACTTTAGCCGACGAAATAATAATTTCGTCGGCTAAAGGTAATAATTTCGTCGGCTAACATTAAACTTTAGCCGACGAAATAATAAATTCGTCGGCTAAACATTTTAAATTCGTCGGCTAAACACAAACTGTTTATACATTCATCAAACTGTGACTGCTGCTCGTGATGATCAAACTTGAGAACGGAAATCCTTCCGTCAGATCTGACCATCATGATAAAATACATGTATGGGAAAAAATTCAACTTGATCTGACCAGGTCAATCCCGTAAGTCAAACCCCTAAATGCACGGAAAAGGTCGTTGGACCGTCTAAATTTCGTATTTTGGCCGGACCTTCAACTGAAAATATTTTCAAATTGATGAGACACAACAAGTGGTATAAAAATTTTACGCAAAATAACCACCGAAGATAGGGCTACCCATAGGGAGAAATAATTGAAAATTGGATTGACCGCAACTATCGGCACCGAGACATGACCGGAATACCTTGATTTTTCAACCGTAGATGTATTTCACCATTCTGGTCATGTCTTATTTCACGACTTTTTCACGTTTGAAGGTTCTACGTATAGTTTGTTTTTGAAACGGAACATTTACCTAACACTTAGTAAACAAGTTATACAACATTAGTAGGCATGTTCTGACTGTGATGATCAAACTTGAGAAAATAAAATCCGACGGTCAGATCTGACCACCATGATAAAATACATGTATGGGAAAAAATTCAACTTGATCTGACCAGGTTAAGTGCTCGATCCGGACGGTCAATCCCGTAAGTCAAACCCCTAAATGCACGGAAAAGGTCGTTGGACCGTCTAAATTTCGTATTTTCGCCGGACCTTCAACTGAAAATATTTTCAAATTGATGAGACACAACAAGTGGTATAAAAATTTTACGTAAAATAACCACCGAAGATCCGGCTATAGTATGTAACAGAAAAAGTTTAGGGTTTAGCCGACGAATACCCTAAATCATCGTCGGCTATACTATGTAATAAAAAAATATAAAAATTAATAAAGCCGACGAAATATTAGGGTATTCGTCGGCTAAGATGGTTTTAGCCCGCGACTTCTACTATACTTCGTCGGCTAAGATGGTTTTAGCCGACGACTTCCTTTTCAATTCGTCGGCTATAAGTTATTTTAGCCGACGACTTCCTTTTGAATTCGTCGGCTATAAGTTATTTTAGCCGACGACTTCTAGTAGTTTTCGTCGGCTTAGACGGTTTTAGCCGACGACTTTTAATATAATTCGTCGGCTAAAAGGGTTTAGGCCGACGACTTCTACTATACTTCGTCGGCTAAGATAGTTTTAGCCGACGACTTTCATTTCAATTCGTCGGCTTTAAGATCTTTAAGCCGACGAATTCCTTTTCAATTCATCGGCTTTAAGTTCTTTTAGCCGACGACTTCCTTTTCAATTCGTCGGCTATAAGTCCTTTTAGCCGACGACTTCTAGTATTCTTCGTCGGCTAAGACGGTTTTAGCCGACGACTTTTAATTTATTTCGTCGGCTAAGAGAGTTTAGGCCGACGACTTATGTTGTATTTCGTCGGCTTAAGTAAAAAAATACAGACCCTAAAATTTCCTGTTCATATATCACCAAAATTCATATAAAATAACAGAAATATGAATTCAACATATGTAAACTAGAAATGAAGGTAATACAATCTTTTTTATTACAAATTAATGTATTACATCCGAAGAAATTAAAACTAAGGCTCGTAATCGGAATCATCCGATGAGTCTTCTTCGGTGTCAGAATTAATTTCTGGTAATCTATGTCTTTCCTCATCGCCAGAGTCTTCGTCTGTTTCTTGATTTGGATCAACATCAATAAGCCTTGGCTCTTCATCACGAATTCGCACCGAACGACCCGCTTTAAAATTATTAAGGCGAACGGTAGAGGAGTTAGGAATACCTATTGCGTTGGGCTCTTGATACGCAACATCTTCTTCCTGGTCTTCGGCCTCTCCAAGTGTAGCCGCCCGGTAAATGTTTCGAGGGTGCACAAGGTTGACTACTTTCCACGCGTCACCCTTAGCAAGGTCATCAAGATAAAACACTTGTTTTACCGATGTGGCAAAAACGAACGGGTCATCTTCGTAAGAACTTGTAGCAGTGTTCACCGATAATATTCCGTACTGATCGGTCTTCATGCTCTGCGGGCTAGTATCAAACCATCTACACTTGAAGAGGTGCACTGTCATGCCTTCACCGTAAACGAGTTCCACCACTGAATCAAGAACACCGTAATAGTCAACTCCATTCCGCCCACCATGCGCCATCACCCCAGAATTCTGTGTTCTCCGTCTGCTGTCTCTCTGTTCACATATAAATTGCACGCCATTCACCTTGCACATCGGATAAACTCTTGACATTATCGGCTTCATCGCTAGAAGTCTTAGTTCGTGTGACCAATTTGGGTGACCATCAAATTGAATATGGTTCATCTGCAATTTACAATTTAACATTGTAAATATAGATAATTATGCACTAAACATAAATACGTACATAAATATTGAATTACGTACCCAGCCGCCAAAATAATTTGCGAACTCCCTGTTGTGGTACTCGAGATCACCTTGAATGTCTGGACAATATAGATGGATGTCTTTCCAGTATTCAACTTCTGGACAGTTAATCAATACCCACCAGTGGGCAATGACTAGCTCATGTGGTTGCAACTTGTAGGAGTCTGGCAAAATTCCATAAACTTCAACATCACTGGAGAGTATGGAAAGAGTGAACTTCGGTACATCTACCGGCATGGCTTCGTCTGTTTCCTTCAACGCTCCTAAATACAACTTCATGTAGGTGACGCACTCGTGCGCAATATATGCTTCAGCTATACATCCTTCAGGCGCGGATTTATTACCACATAATCTTTGTAGTCTCCAAGTTGCCTATAAATCAAGTTGCAAAGTGTTATGATTATTGAACATGTATATAGAAAAATTGGATTGAGGAATTCAGGTGTAAAAAATGTACCTTTCCATGGGATACATCCAAGTGTAGTGTACTGGACCGGTAAGCAACAATTGCTCGGGAAGATGGATCATCAGGTGAGGCATGATGTCAAAAAAATTTGGAGGAAATATCCTCTCAAATTTACACATGATATAAATGATGTCCTCTTGCATTTCCCGGAGGTTAGATTTTGTCACTTCCCGTGTGCATAACTTCTGGAAGAATCTTGCCAACGCTACTAACGGCTCCACCACCTGACGGGGAAGGAACGGTCGAATGAAAACAGGGAAGAGACGTTGTAGCAGGATATGACAGTCATGACTCTTCAACCCGTACATCTTATTGTCCCGGAAGTTCACACACCGGGCTATATTTCCTGCATAGCCTGAAGGATACTTCACACAACTCATCCACCTGAAAATTACGTTCTTCTGGTCAGGTTTCACGGTGTAAGGAGCTTGAGGCATTTTTTTCTTCCCTTCTTTCAACCACAGATGTCTTCTTAACTGCATTTTTTTTAGATCAATGCGTGCCTTAGGACCGTCTTTCGTCTTCCCCTCCAAGTTCAGCACTGTGCCCACCACACTGTCGCAAACATTCTTTTCTATGTGCATCACATCTAGGTAGTGCCTGATCAACAACTTACTCCAGTATGGGAGTTCCCAGAATATGCTCTTATGTGTCCAGAATTTGTACCTGTCGGGTCTTTCAGGTATTGCTGCAACAATATTTGGATGATTGCTGAGCTGCCCAAAATCGTACTCATTAAGCACTGCTAAAATTTCTTCTCCCGTCCATCTTCTGGGAGGCACACCGTGTTCTACGGTCCCATCAAATGCCTTGTCATCGAACCGCCAATCGTGATTATATGGAAGGAAAGCACGGTGACCCAATCTGCATATCTTGTTGCAATGACTGCTGCTCCCCTCATCGCTAAGGCACTCTGGACAAGCCTTGTATCCCCTAACAACGTTGCCCGACAACATCCCACGGGCAGGAAAATCACTGATGGTACCAACAACCATGACATGCATCTGGAACATCTCGTGCATGTACTTGTCATAAGTGGGATGACCAACTTCCCACAAAAACTGAAGCTCTTCAATCAAAGGTCTCAAATACACATCGAGACACTTCCCTGGATAACCGGGCCCCGGAATCAACAAACTCAACATATTGTATTCCTTCTTCATGCACATCCATGGAGGAAGGTTGTACGGTACCAAAATCACCGGCCATACACTGTATTGAAGACTCATGTTGCCAAAAGGGTTGAACCCGTCGGATGAGAGCCCGAGCCTCACATTTCGGACCTCTGACGCAAAATGAGGAAACTCCCTGTCTATATGCTTCCAAGCCTCCCCGTCAGCAGGGTGTATAAGGGTATCTTCGTCATGCATTTCCCTATCAACGTGCCATCTCATAGCTTTGGCCGTGTGTGAAGACATGTACAACCGCTCAAGCCTATCCCTCAACGGGAAATACCGAAGTACCTTCACAGGTTTCCTATTGCCTGCAGGAGTCAGCTTATACCTGTCAGTGTGACATACCGGACATGCGTCAAGCCCACCAAGGTCATTCCCTTCTGAATCTTTACCCCAGAAGAGAACGCAGTCATATCTGCATGCATGGATCTTGATGTAGGAAAGGCCAAGATCTTTCAGGATACATCGGACCTTACGATGAGTGGTAGGAAGACGATGACCGTGGGGCAGCATCGAAGCAGTGTACTGTAGATAATCATCAACAGCCTTCACGGTCGATTTTGTCTCAACTTTAATCTTCATTACGTCCATCACACTTTCAAGAACGGTCTTCTGACAACCGGGGTACACAGGGGTCTGTTGGAAAGCAAGCAGTTTGTTGTACTTTTCAATACCAGCAGTGTTGACAGCTCTAGGGAAGGGCTGCACCGGGTCAGGCATATACTGTCCTTGAGCGCATACACCGCTCTCATAAGGAAACATGTCGTTGATGAATGCCGTTGTTGGATCGTTGGATGTACTGCCCGTCTCAGAAAATTGGCCATGATCATGCGGACCCCCTGATGATGTTTCACCGTGATATAACCAACATGTGTACTTCTCCCAAAACCCGTTACTCCTCAGGTGCTGCTATACTTTGTCAATGGGAAATCGATGCATATCGCTGCGACACTGACATTTCGTGCACGGGCAATAGAAAATTGTATTCCCGTTAGCATTAGCCAGCGCATATTTTATAAAACTCATAACTCCTGCACCGTATCTTTTGTCCCATTTAGGAAGCGAAATCCAACTCTTATCCATATCCTGAAAATATAACAAAATATATATTTATAACGCTGCTAGTTAATTATTAATGATGAAATTTCATGCCATATATAAAATTTCAATTCATTTAGTATATATTCTACGTACTACGTACAACTAATTAATAACTAATTAATTAACACACACACATATCATATTAACACAATAATATATATAGGAACACAAATTAAGGAACAACAAGATATACACAATTAATACAATTAAGATAGAAACACAAATTAATTAACAACAACTTCATACCGTACCATATCAACACAATATATATATTATAAATTAATTAATAACATATATATATCTACTAATATTTATTAACAACAAATTAATTCATATATATTATCAATTCAAATCATCAACCAAATCGATCAACATATATATATATATATATATATATACATCCAACGTACTCAAAATTAATCAATTCAATCATAATCAAAATCAATAAACTCAATCATAATCAAAATCGATAAACTCAAATAAAACTCAATTAATCAACATATATATACATATACGTACCTATATATGGCTCCACAAACTAATTATGGACAGATTTCGACAACACCCAAACGTTTTCTCCCGTTTTTTCTTCTCCCGTTTTTTTTCCTAGATGAGCTGCTGCTGTCCAGATCGCAGATATAAAGCACTTTAGCCGACGACATATTAATTTCGTCGGCTAAACTTTTAAATATTTCGTCGGCTAAAGTTCACAGACTATGGCCGACGAAATAAATTCTTTAGCCGACGACGTTTTTTTTTCGTCGGCTAAAGTTTACCATAGCCGACGAAAATTTCAGTTAGCCGACGAAGGGAAATGTCGTCGGCTAAAGTCCACTTTAGCCGACGAAAAAATGCTTCGTCGGCCTGGTTTTTTTTTTTCGTCGGCTAAAGCCTTTCTTCTGGTAGTGGGAATCGGGCACTAGCTTGGTTCCTACCCCTTAAAAAAATGGTAAAGGAAGAAGAAAAACCAGACAATGTATTGTGGTGACCAAAAACCATATAGGCATATATGATCAGTGCATACAAAGAATCTACCAAATTTGCAAATATAGCTAGTGAACTTGGAAAAAGGTGATGATATAGAGAGAATCATATACTTGATTTGAAATCGAGAACCCATTGCTGGATATGTTTGAACGTATGACTGTAGCACGTACTCCATCCCCGACTGAAACTTCTCTATCTCTTGACCCTCTACTTTCTCTATCTTTTGACTGTAGTATAAATTCTTGAAAAGAAATTAAGCAAGTAATTTCACACATGAAAACTAGGTTTTTCATACCAGTGGCCAAAAGGTCTATATATTTTCACGTTCAAAGGTCAAAATTCAAACCCTCGTAATGCATAAGCTAGTTGATCGAGTTGATCGAATTTGGTGCAAGTTACATTAATACGACTCAAAATTTAAAACTCGATCTATTAAGGGAATCTCATTCATTCATAGTTTTTTGTGAAAATCCTTTGTTTTTAAGTGGATGACTAAAAAAGATTTTCTAACTCGTGTTAGAGTTGAAAATAAAACGAAAGAAACTTATGCACATAATTGTTCCAAAGACCGTGATAATACGTACTTGATGGTTTGGACTATGGAGCTTTTGATATCAAAGCAAGCTTGTAACACAAAATATATGTAATTGTCATAATTGCTATATATTGTGATATTTTTCTATTCATGAATTCTACCATGCATGCATATATACACACGTCTGTAAACTACAATTGATTCGATATATGCTATATATATACATATATATATAGTTTTATCTAGAGCGAAGCTTCACTTTGAAATTAAAGTGTGAAGTTCCTTATTTGACTCACTTTTCGGTCATATTTCCATATCTCTACCTTTCAGTTTGTAGAACCTAATGCATAGATCACTCTTGCCAAGTTTCATCTAAATTGGTAATCGTTAAGGTACCGAAATTAATTCAACGAACGGACCATAAGTCTGTCTATTCAGAACTGTTTGTGTAAATAATTATTATGAAAACCCAAACGATCATTAAATTCAATGAAACTTGGCAAAAGTGATTATGCATTAGGTTATACAAACTGAATGGTGGAGATGTGGAAATATGACCGAAAAGTGAGTCAAATAAGGAACTTCACACTTTAATTTCAAAGTGAAGCTTCGATCTGGATATGAACTATATATATATATATATATATATATATATATATATATACACACACATATGAGGGCCCTTCCAATAAGGGATCCCTTTTTTTGACATATATGAGGGATGAGGGATTACACCAACTTTTCGATCAGAAAATCACATCTCCACCGTTCAATATGTAGTTCTATATGAGTAGATCACTTCTGCAAATTTTCAGAAATTTTGGTGATCGTTAAAACATTCAAAACTACGATTTATAACTATAAGCATGAACGGTTCAGATTTGGTAGATTTGGTTCGTTTATTGATTTAATCTTGTTCGACACCTTAACGATCACCAAATTGGCTGAAAATTTGCAGAATTGATCTATATATAAGGACCAACAAACTGAACGGTAGAGATTCAAAAATATAATCGAAAAGTTGGTGTAATCCCCCATCCCTCATATATGTCCAAAAAAGGAATCCCTCATTGGAAGGGTCCTCATATATATATATATATATATATATATATATATATATATATATATATATACCATTAAGTGATATATGTTAAGCTTCACTAGTACGTCGATCGTGATGGAGCCTAAACAAATGACAGAAAGCTGGAATATTATGGAAATTCAACGTTGAATCTCTAGTTGAATAATGGAGACGAGACTCACACACAAGAGAGTGCCCGACTAACAGTACTTCTCACATGTTAGATTCATATAATTATAAATGTTCTTATTCATTTTCTTGAGAATGGTATTCAAAATATTTTAACATTTATTGAAATTTAAGATCATTGTTCTTAATTGATGATGATCTTCAGTTTTAATTATCAGGTTTCCAAACATCCTGTATATTGTGATAAAAACCATATAGTTTTCATCACTTTCATATTTGGTGATCTGGAATCCGCGCGCGCCCAACAAATTTAAATAAAAAGCAGTCATTCACATTAATTGTTAAATTGAAATTACAATTGAACTTATGACATATAATGAAATAAAAGTAAGATTTATTCTGGAAGTAGCAGCTAGCCATTCCTTATAACATTAATACAAGTATACAACATATTTCAATATATAGACTTGTAATATGTATGTACAAATTAAGAACAAAGTAGCACGATCATTTATATCTGCAGCTAAGAAACAAGAAGAGAGAATTAAGACTATCTCCCTGCAATTCTTCAAGAGGATTTTGGCCGCCCGCGTACGTCTTGAGCGGTCGGTGGCCGGGTGCCACCATTTCCATTAGAACCACCACGTCCGTTTGAACCCTTTCCCAGCACTTCCTGAGGAGACGGCATGCTAGCCAGCTCTTGTAATATTTCTTGGCAATGAAGATGTTTGCAGGTGTATCACCTTTGTTGTGCCTTGTGTGCTTATTTATACCTTGTGGAGCTAGTTTGGGAAATTGGGGAGAAATTCTAGTTATTAATTTATACCCTAATATGCATGTCCAAGAAAATTAATTAGAATGATCAACTTCATTTACAATGATATATGAGTGATTTTAAGGAAAAACAAATATACAAAATTAAACCAGGTTTCAAAAGATACGATTGATGCTCGCTTATAAAATCAAACTGTCATTCACACTAACATACAATGTGTCTGATGTTGAATGTTTAATTTAGTAATTTGCATGTGATTGCTTGAAGAATTTCTAATCCCAAAGTCGTGCATTCTTGTAGTATATATGGAAAGAGATTAATTGTCCACTTTAGTGTTTGTTATATTGAGCTGAATCGTACCTTCAATAGCAGTTAGTTCCAATAGAATCATTTTTAAACTTCGTGATGGAGTTGTCATCATGAATGTTCTTATGTGATGGAGTTGTCATCATTTTTAAACTTCGTGATGGAGTTGTCATCATGAATGTTCTTATGTGTAATTGCAATTTTATTTTGTTAAGAATTACGATATCGAGTTTTATTATGATGAAAAAAAACGATAATGACGATAAAATTACACGACTCTTAAGAGTTGCAAAATCATAAAATTTTGTTAATTCGTTAAAATAGATCGCCGCGTTATGTCGCTATTTGCTTATTTATGCCGGCATTTGGCATGGCCTAGTACTGTGATGCATTTTAATTACCATAATGTGCAAAAGATGTTCCCGAAATAAAGAGCCCTAATTATTTTAATAGATTTTCCTAATTATACATATAATATATATTGCTGCAGAAAATTTCCTTCTTCAATGCAAGATTGTTTAACAATTAAACTCGACTCATCTATAAAATCAATAAGGGAAAGAATAATTCACGTGTAGGGTACGTACGTACACGAGGAACACTGATGTTTGAACATCTGACTTCAATCCTCAATGCACCTGAAACTTCTCTACTTTTTGACTTGGAAAAATCAAATATATAAATAAGCAGGGCTGTTCTTACTACCCAGACATTAGTTTTTTATTTTATTTTATTTTTATATACGTACGAAGAGAAATGCATTAGAGAAGAAAACAACTGCAATGTACACTGTCAAACAAGAGAGAATTAGAGGCTGCATTTGACACCCTATTATTAATTGGTCCAAAGGTTTGGCCTTTTGCTACAAGAATTGCTCAAATTTTCTAAAGCATCAACTATAAAGTACAAGTTTAAAGGAAATCACTTCAAAACTAGACGTAAAATGCTTAGCTAATATCCTGAATGACCTTCCGAAGCCTCCAGGGCCTTGACTGCATATGCATCAATGATAAGTTTTGAGTCACCTTCGACTTCAAATCTTTTAAACATTCTGTCTTTCGCTCTTGCAAGGCTATCTCTTGATGCAACCTCCTCAGCAGGAGAACTAGTATGTAACTACTCCAACATTTCTAGCTCCAGCTACCAATGGAATATTCCCAGTCTTAATTATGCTTTCTAGCACGTACTGACCAAAATGCATTATTATATTTCTATCCTTGCATGCCACTTAATTGGATTCACTCCGTTCCAACACAGTTTATATAAAAGTGACCCTTAATTATGTAATTGGCTCAATAGGTAACCAAGATGTAATTTGTTCTGCTAGCTATTTGGTCAGTTATTTCCTTGTACAGTTTTTATTTGAATATACCTTATTCTTTAGCAGACATCACTGACTTTGAAACAATTGTGATATAAATCCTGCATGTAGATACACTTGAACCAAAGTAATAAAAGAGAGAGAGAGAGAGAGAGAGAGAAATTAGCTAGCTAGGAAAGCTTTAGATCTTTTCCTTTGTACCAAACATAAAATGTGTTCGAGAGCTAGCAAGGCTACGACCTTCTTGATTACGAATGAGTTGAACTGTGAACAATTACCCACTAATTTTCGTTTCTGTCATATTGAAATGGAACATCCAGTCTCATCGAATTGGAGTCTCATCAAAACTCCACGCGACCAGTGGGGCTTTGCTTTGAACCACTTACGTACTTTGTCATCAACTTAAGTTTATAATATACAACATTCCAGGAGACCATGCATGCCAATAACTAATTAATTTTTTCATTTGACCGAAGAACTATAGCTAGTTCGTCAACCAACCAACTCATAAGAAGACCACCTCCTTCAGATATTCTCTATACTTGCTTGCTTGCTAGGTGCTACTACGCATTGTCGATCGAAGGTTCCCAGTAAATAAACTTGGACAGAAACTTCATGCCGCCTTTTAACAATTTCGTCTACTTTACGGCCGGATTGATCGAATTGGCCAAAAACACCGACGTCCGTACGTCTCTACCATTCAGATAGTTGAATGCAGCGCTAGCTGTATATATATGCACGTTTGAATTGTTCACTCGATCAATTGTAAGTCATTTCCTGAAGTATTCCTCAGTCATGATACCTAATTTGGAGATTATTTGAGTACCGAATTAGATTAAATGAATCAACTGAACAAAATATGTTCAAACGGAACCATCCGTCTAAATCCTAATTACGGAAGCTTAAATGATCTAAATTAGATGAAACTTTACATGAATGATCTACATTTTATGTTTATGTTTTAGACATTGAATGATGGAGATGTGAAAATGTGACTTAAAAATGAGCGAAAAAAAGACCACCACACTTTAATTTCAAAATGGTGTCCCGCGCGCTCTGGAACGAAACTGTATATATATATATATATATATATATATATAGGTTTTCTCTGCTACACACGTCCGCATTTATTCTTACGGTGCAAATTTTCATTTTACACTCACTTTTCAATCGAATTTTCACATCTCAACCGTCACTAGTAGAAATAAAGGCTTAAGCGACGGGAACAAATCGTCGGATAAGTGCTCATTTTTGTCGCCTTCCGACTTAAGCGACGAAACCGGTGTCGCTTAAGATTCATTGCATATGATGTGTCTCATAGGTACTTAAGCGACAAAAACATATAATATGTTGCTTAAGAAAACAAACCAAGCGACGGGGATTATTTATGTCGCCACAGACCTAGGCGACGAATAATTAATTAACTTAAGCAACGAAAAGAGTTCGTCGCTTAAGTTGTTCAGCAATATATGTTTTCCTGTCGTTTCACTGTTAAGCGACCGAACTTTTTAGTTTAGCGATGATTCTTTTTTCGTCGCTATATTTAATGCGATGAATAATTGACTGAGGTGACGAAAACTGATTGTCGCTTAAGTTGTTAAGCGATGTATGTTCTCCTGTCGTTTTACCGTTAAGCGACGAATCTTTTTGGTTTAGCGACGAGCTTGTTTTTGTCGCTATATTTAATGCGACGAAAGTTTCTGTCGCTATAGCCTTATGCGACAGAAGACTTTTTTGGCCTGTCAAGTTTTGGCACCTACTTTTTACCCTTAAGCGACAAAAATAAGCATCTTAAGAGACAAAATTTTCGTCGCTTAGGTTTTAGTTTTATTTGAAAAAAAAAATATATTTTTATTATTAAGAGTATAATAACTCAAAAATTAATTCCTGTAAAACCAAAATAAATTAACTAAAATATTTATATTACTAATAATAATAAAGTTATCATACCGATCAAATAAATACTAACTAATATTGTTTGTACAATTATTTAAACTAGAAAAATCTACTGATTTCCTAAACTAATCGGATAAGTGTCAAGGCCCCTATCATCATCGTCGTCTCGAGGTTGTTGGCTTGGAACCGAGGGTGAACACATAGGCTGTAGCCCTATTCGAGCCATGATTTGATCCATTTGCAACTTCAACAGTTGATAATCTGCAGCAAACTGCTCAGTGATCTTCTGGGCTTTTTCGGCCCTCTCTTGTGCCTCAACCGCCTCCTTTCTAGCAGCCACTATCTCTGCCATCACCTCATTATTCGGTCGAGAGCATGAAGAGGAAGATGTTGACCTTCTGCTCTTCTCTAGGAAGCCTGCTCGTCTAATACCACGAAGGTAAGACCTTTTTGTTTCTCCCATAGTGTTTTGCACAACATTTAGTTGAGTTGGCCAGTCCAAAGGAGGCAGCTGATCCGGTGGGATGTCCAGATGTTGAGTGCTCTGCAAAGTCTTGGCAATAACACCTTGTTCCTTTAACTTTTCCTACAATTATAAAATAATATACACAACTCAAATTATAATGCTGAGATACCAAATGCATGCTAACAACCTTGTTATTTTCAATATTATACACCATAGACAATATACACATGCAATAGCTCACTTCACAAATCAAACAACTAGACAATAATACACACAAATCAAACAAGTAGACATGTCACACAATACACACAGTAGCCAAAACTATCAACTCTCTCACAATACACACAATACTTGTCTTAATGAATATGCTTCCCGTAATAAAAGGGTCCATCAAACTGAATCCAAATTTCTAAGTTTGTTCTCATACAAGTAGGAGGGGTAAGACACATGCTTTACTCTTAATGTTGTCTGTAAGCAAGCATCCTTTTTGCTTCACAAATTGATACCATTCAAATGACTGTGTGGAACATTTCAGTTACTGTGTCATGACCATAAATTCAGATTCAATGAAACTTTACAAGACTATGGGCTGGATCAGAGGTTTGATATATATATGGATCCTAGCCTCCACTTATGTGTAACCATGATCGAAGGGGGTAAAATAAAAAACAATGATGCAATAATTAGTACAAGCTATTCAAACACTTTACCTAACACATCATAAAATTAAGACCACGTACGAACATTAGATTCACTCATAATTATTTATGATTTAAAATCTGGGTTAGTCATCATATTTAGCTGCGAGCGAGAGATCAAACTATTATAATAGAGGATAATATAGTGGGCAATACATATAGCAAAAATAATTTAAGTTTCTTGTGCACAAGACTGGACAAAGATGGATCATGTGTTTCTTGCCCTAGCTATGTAGTGACAAGTCTTCTCAGACCCAAAAGCTGGTTAATTTTACTCATAAACTAAGCTTCCTTAATTAAAGACATCTCTTCCAATAAGTATTGCTTTTGGTTTAGACTTTAGGAAGCCAAAATAACTTAGACTCCGACATTTCCTAATTGTAATTCCTTGGTAGTAATTAAACAGCTATATACCTAGCTAAGTCCCCCCTCCCAACTCATATAAATATATTCGTTTGTTTCTCAACAAAGGAATCATGCTTTGTGCCCACATTTGGTTCACCACACACAAATGTGTACAGTGGTGGCGACAAAGTAAAGCAATCAATCAGAAGAAGAAAGTGAAAGAAACGTAGAGAAGCAGAAAATCTGAATAGCAAATACACCAAGACCCAAACCATTATTATTTGTATTGAATCCAAACCATTTATATTTAAACACTAAATTATTATCCTTAAGCCTTTAGGTATTGATACTTACATAATGCTCAACAACTTTAGGTTGATTGATGTCGTATGTCACCGGGTACACGTCAACCACCGGTAATGAAGCACTCTTATCCCTAAACTCGACCACCTGGTAAATGATAGGTTTCCTCCCTGAGTGGTGCTCCAACTCCTTCTTACCACGGTTGCTGGAGTTGGCAACCGATCGTCTCTGCATAAGACCAAGTACATGATCAAAACATGGTGTAAAAATAACTCCTTAAAAATGAAGCATAATCAAAACAGGGTGGCTATCACTTCGTCCTCAGGAAACCAAATGCAAACAATGAAGCATAATTATCTCAACTGTAGCTGAGACTGCAAAGTGAAAAACATAACACTCAACTGCAGCTGAGGCTGCAAACGATAGTGCACGTGAGGTACTCATTCATCTATGAAGGAAAAGGAAAGGTCAAGCCTACAATCACAGTGTACATTTCAGCTAAAAAAGAAAGAATGAATGAAAATTTATTCCAAACAGTTCATATACATTTTCAGGTACAAACCTAAAATTTTGTTTGTGAGAACAAGGAAATATTACCATAAAAGGAAATCTATTTGTCGAAAAAAAAACATAAAAGGAAATATTAACATATGAACTCTTATTATTCTGTCCATCAATCTGGTGTATGCCTTCTTTAGTAATCAACTTATATACGAATGCACAACTCACATCCATTATATCATTATTTGCAAGAGTTGAGATGCTGGACAAACCAACGGATGCACATGTCAAGCTTACTACTAACATCTTTATTCAGAAGAAGAAAATCTAACTAATATGATGAATACATAGCAGATTAAAGGAGGATTGCGAAAATGTAA
This sequence comes from Fragaria nilgerrensis, assembly GCA_010134655.1. Taxonomy (NCBI): domain Eukaryota; kingdom Viridiplantae; phylum Streptophyta; class Magnoliopsida; order Rosales; family Rosaceae; genus Fragaria; species Fragaria nilgerrensis. Next base: position 21,737,699 of record CM020979.1, on the reverse strand, counting down.
GCTAATACAATCTACAGTTAGTAAGTTGACGTAGTCAATGAGAGAAAAAGAGTTGTAAGGCCTAAAACTGTTCCATCAATTTATTTGAACAAACTTAAAATCACAGAATGAAAATCATAATCAATCATACACTACCTCTTTATATTGGATACATCATGTTATGCTACTCCAATGCATCCACATTGCCAGAAAACCTTATGCTTCTTTTCTTCCTTTTCTTTTATTTTTGGCCATACAATGTTTCAAGAGCAGAAAAGGCCGAGGAAGAAAAAAAAGAGAAGCCCCAAGAAAATAAAAGCTCATGGATAAACCCAAACCAGTAGAAACAAAGAACAGCAAAACAAAGATACCTCGAACTAAAAAACAGCAGGAAAAAAAAAAGCTAAGTATCTTAACTCTTAAGCTTCAAAACCCATAAAAGCAACCAAATTTTTGTATTTTCTGGTTGACAACTGTCTTTAGTCAATCAAACTCAGTATTCTTCTCCTTCAGATCAATTTTGCTGATCAATCTTATCCTTGTATAGCTAAGTGCTTAACTCACCAAAACAAAATTATTACCGTTGGTAATCTAACATAACATGGATTCAAAAACCACTTATCCCCATTTCCAAATACTCTATGGAAAACAAAAATCTCATTTTCAGTACTTTTGATGACATAGGTCTAGCAACAATAGAAGATGCTTTCTAACTCAAATAGTTCGTATACATTTTCAGGTACAAACCTAAACTGTGGCAAAACAGGGTGTACATTATTTTCTTCAATTCATACCACTCATGCAATTCAAAGTACCAACATTTCCTTGACTATAACACCAAATTAGCAAAGGTTTTTCTCTTAGAGCCTATAACAGAATAAACGTCGATGACCATTTCAAAATCGAAAGGATTCAATCTCATTATTTAACATTTTAAGCTATGGAACTCTCGGTCGATAACTAAACGAACCGAAGAAAAAAAAAAATTCCTTACAACTTATAATAATAGTTCGTTTGGTCTCGGAGTGAGGAAATTGTAGCGAAAAAACCGATGCTTTGCAGTGAAGTCCTCAAAAAGTGAAGTTCCTATGCTATCATATTAAACAGTACCGGATACTCCAATAGATTTTTATAACAATACTTGTTTCTATCATTTTCATTCAACTTATTGAAAATCTAAGTAATTCAATATTAGCTGATCTTAGTAGTTTCAGTCAGATATGCAGAAAGTTTCATGTTTCAACCTTAATCTATGTTACCTATGCATTGATCATATAGCATGAACTCATAAAAGGAGCAAGTAACATGAACTTGTGAAATTTCAGATCAGAGCTACATAAGAAGAGAGTTCTCATAAAATGATTGAACTTTAGAGCATATATACTACAAAAAGAAAAGAATGCCTACAAACCTGGCCCTGTAAATCGACCAGGAAACGGTTGGGCTGGCCAGGGCAAATTAACATTTCCTTGACTATCTATACACGGCAAATTAACAATATAACACCAATCACAACATTTTGCTACATGCTTAAAGAACATAATCAAAACAGGATGTACACTATTTTCTTCAATTCATACCACTCATCCAATTCAAATTACCAACTTCATTGCCACAAACACAAGGCCAAAACTCAACAATCATATCCAATTTTAATCCAAATTCCCAACTGTATGTAGTAACCAAAACTCATGCAATTCAAACTAAGATACCTATATACCACATAATCATAACCAGAATCTTATACCAAAACTGAATTAATAGCAAGTACTTGTCCTTCTATCTCATAACAAAACTGATATACCTTGTACTTGTCTGAATAAAAATGCGTGCAAAGTCACTCACACTCATCCTGTCTGTGCAAAAGCTCCACCGGAATCACATCTCACCCCCCGAACTTGTGAATCTCGGACAAATCGTGCTTCCATTCACGGAATACACTTGCCACCCTTTTATTGATCCATTTAATGGCTTTTATAGCATTAAAATCAATGATAAAAAAACACTGCAAGACCTAAAAAATAAGTTATAATTAAGTTGCAATGATGCAGGGAATCAAAATACCAACAAAATTAAAAGAACTGAAAGTTATGAGTTAACTTATAGTGAGACCGTCAAAAAGCTCTTCCTCTCCTCGTCTAAATCATACCACGATTCCTTCTTCATTGCCACTTTTTTCCGTATAATGCTTCTAATATTATTGACAAACAGGCTGCATACATCAGAATTACGAGGTTCATCAATAACCTCCCAATCAAAGTCCAAGTCGATCTTCTTCCCTGTGCTTTTCACAATATCAGACACCTTTGCGTTATTCATCACACCCTGGTTGCCTTTCTAGGGAGGTCCACCGCTTTTCTTCGGTTTTCGGTGAGCGCTGACAACCCTGGGTGCACCCTCAGACGGTGTTTCTGATACTTGGGTCGTTGACTCGTCATCGTCGTCGGTTAGAGGGGGAGCCGACGAAGAAAGAGATCTTGCAGGTGTCGTCGTCGTCGTCGGAGTGGCTGTGTTGGATCCGGCAGAAGAGGAGTCGTATTGTTATGCACACTCCAGTCGCAGAGGCTCCTCCCGAGCTTTCCTTTTCTCGAGCGCCGGCGGCATCTAGGTAGTGAGAGGAGGATGTGGCTGGGTTTTGTGAGCGATGGAGGAGGAAGGAATCGGGCTTACGATGGTTGGGCAAGAGGAGGAAGAAAGAGTGAAGGGATTTGGACCGGTAAGGAGGAAGAGGGGAGCTGGGTTTAGTGAGCGGAGGAAGAGGGCAAGAGGAGGAAGAGGGAGTGAAGGGATCGGATTTGGACCGATTTAGGATTTTTCTTCAAGGTTAGGGATTGAGAGCGCAGGAAGTGATGATGCGCGCAGGAAGTGATATACATAGTGACAAAGCGACGAAATAATTTAAATCTTTTGTCGCTTAAGTTCTTTTAAATTTGGGCCAAAATTTGGGAACGAAAAACAACCCGCCAAATATTTGGGCCAAAGCAACGAATTGTTTCTTTTTCGTCGCTTAAGTGGCTTAATTTTTTAAGCGATGAAAATGAATCTATTCGTCGCTTAAGTTGAAAAATCATTTATATTTCACTTTCTGCTAATTAATACTCATAAAATGTGATATAGAACAAATGGTGATAGAGATTGAAGAACAGATCGATCAAAACAAGTACAAACCCGGTTTGCTCTAGATTTGGCGTTCGGTGTTCGATTGACTATTATGATACATTTCTGGAAGCGGAACGGCCTAACGAACCAAACACGTTGCTTTGCCACGACCTATGGGTTTTTTAGGCTATCCGAGTCCGTTTAGGCCTTTAAAATACAGATTTACTTATTTTCATACATTAATTCTAATAGTTTGTTTTGGATTTGGTTTTCTTTTAATGCATGGGCGTTTAGGTTTTGATGTTAGTTGCCCTATTTGCTCCTATATAAGGAGCTTTTATAAGTTGTAGTCATCAGCTTTCATATTAATAAAAAAACTTTGAGTTTATCTCAATTCTCTGGTGGATTTCAGAATTCCTCTCGTGGATTCGAGAGAACTAGACTTGTGGATTCAAGTCGCCGTTAGTGGATTCCAACATTTATATTTCCGCTGCATCAAAATGTTAGTAAAGTATAAAACTAAATCAATCGGAAATTAATACATATCACAACTAATAGAATAAATTCATTGAATTCATTACATATATAATAAATTCATGACATAATTAAATCGAAAATTTGATGTTTTTACACATCATGAGTTTTCAATCGCTATCATCGTAGTCCCCGTCATCCTCACTCACTTCATATGAATGATCGTTTGAGTCTTCCTCTTCGTCATCAATGAAGTCCTCAGTTGGTGGCATGTGATGAATGGAAGTGAACCGAAGTCAAACTCTAAATTAAAAATGGGAATGTACTCACGGGGTTGGAAGTGGATGTCGTTGTTGATGCGAATAGTCTCCGTGTCGGGGATATTAGACGTTGAGGCTTCTTGATATGGTTCAAGAGTCGCATTCTCAATATCTATTTGCAATACTCATCTCAAGTGTAGTTGCAGTGTAAATACTTCTGTGACATCACGCTAACAACTTTCCAACCCCCACCCTCCTTTGGATCATCAAGATAAAAAACTAGTCTTGCAATTGTGGCAACAATAAACGGTTGATTCTATTATTGCCATTGCCTAAAGAAGATTTCACTTAAGCGACGAAATATTTCGTCGCTAAAGTCAAAAATTCCCTCGCTTAGGTGATCAAGGATATAATGCGACAAACATTTTCGTCGCTCTAATGTCAAATATTCTGTCACTTTAGTCTAAACCTAAGACAACGATACATTAATTTGTCGGTTAGGAGAAGGATATAATGCGACAAAAATTTTCATCGCTTAAGTGTTAAAATTTTCATCACTACATGAACCATTTGCGACAAAAACCTTATTGTCGCCGTAGAGGGACATGTGGCGACAAAAACATTTCGTCGCTCCAGAAAATTGTAGCGACAAAATATGTATTTCCAGCGACGATATTTATTTTCGTCGCTTAGGATTTGCTTAAGCGACAAAATGTGAAAGTACCTGTCCCTTAAGCCTTTTTTTCTACTACACTACCAGAACAAGCACTTTAGCCGACGAAAAATTTTCGTCGGCCTGTTATCTTAATTCGTCGGCTAAGATCTTAGCCGACGAGCCTTCGTCGGCTATAGTGTCGTCGGGAAAAGGTCCTCGGTGATGACTTTAGCCGACGAAATTTTTTTTTCGTCGGCTATAGTCCCACAGTTAGCCGACGAAAAACATGTCGTCGGTTTTTTTCCCAGACTTTAGCCGACGAAAAAATTAAGATATTCGTCGGCTAAAGTGTGTAATAAATAATTAAAAATAACTATAGCCGACGAAATTTAGTATATTTCGTCGGCTAAACCTTATTAAAATAACTATAGCCGACGAAATATGGCATAATTCGTCGGCTAAACCTTATAAAAAAAATTAAAAAATACTATAGCCGACGAATATAGTGTTTAAATATCGTCGGCTAAAGTTGCTGGGTTTTGAAAAAAAAAACTGCAGAAACTTTCGGCCACCTCCAATCACGACCAAAATTTGACAGAATCTTCTTCTCAACATTTCGAACAACTTTCTAGAAGAAGTCGAAGCTCGATTTTAAGCCTAAACAGGTCAATCGACTGAAAATATAAAAATCCCCAATTTTAAACCCTAAAAACTTCAAATCTTCGATTCTCTTCACACACCGAATCGAGCTACCAAATTCTAGGGGAATGTAGTACTAATCAAACTCAACTTATCCATATATAGAACTCACCAAATGGTGACCTAAGGAAGGAGAAATTCGATCGACACCGAATCCGAACCGACAAAGTTTTGGAGCTCGATTTATCCCTCACGGCGGCGCCACTCGATGCACCACCTATCCAGCAATGAAGTAGAGACGACGGCGAAGCTTTTGGGACAAGTGTGGCGGTCTCCGGTGGCTTGACGGCGGAGCTAGGCCGAAAAGAAAATCCGGCAGATAATAGACTTCTTACCATCCATCTTCGGCTATATAAAGAACTTTAGCCGACGAAATTCTTTATTTTCGTCGGCTAAACTCTTTTGAAAATTTTGGTTGACCGCCAAAAATTTCAGTTGAAAATTTTGAAAATTTCGTCGGCTAAACTTATGAAAATTTTGTCGGCTAAACTCTTGAAAATTTCGTCGGCTAAACTTTTGAAAATTTCGTCGGCTATAGTTCACAGGCTATAGCCGACGAAAAAAATTATTTAGCCAACGAAATAAAAATTTCGTCGGCTAAAGTTGACCATAGCCGACGAAGGAAAATTTCGTCGGCTAAAGTGGACTTTAGCCGACGAAAAAAAAATTCGTCGGCCTGGTTTTTTTATTTTCTTCGGCTAAAGCCTTTCTTCTGGTAGTGCTAGTGCGTCTAGTCTTTAGATACTAATGTATAGATTATTTCTGCAAAATTTTAAACCAATTTGGTTATAATTAAGGCACTTAAACTCGATTAAACCAATGGATAAACATAATTATGTCGAACTTGAACTGTTCATGTTTATAATAGAAAAACGTAGTTTTAAGTCCCTTAATGATAACCAAATTGGCTGAAATTTTGTAAAGATGATCTATACATTAGTATCTAAAAACTAGACAGCGGAGATGTAAAAATTCGATTGAAAAGTGAGTGTAAAGTGGAAATCCGCACCGTAAGAATAAATGTAGACATCCGCACCTGAGAAAGTTTATATATATATATATACGGAGCCGTTCCAAAGAGGACGTCCGCACAGCCCTTAAAGTGCGGACGTCCCTCCGTTCTCCACCGTTCGGAGTCGACGATGGTGCGCCTCCACCCTAAAAGACTCCAGCAGCGTCCCCGATCACTTTCCCTCCCTGGCGAGTCCATTCTTTTCCAATTTTCTGGCGAGATCACCTAAAACTTCAAATAAAGTCGATCTCGCTGGAAAACTAGAATTCGGCGCACTCGCCGAGGAGAAAAGGTGATCGGAGACGCTGCTGGAGGCCGCTGGGGTGGAGGTTCGCCATCGTCAGAGCCGTACGGTGGCAAATGGAAGGACGTCCGCACTTTAAAAGCGTGCAGATGTACTCCTTTGATCCCAACTATATATATAGACACACACGCAGGTATCGGAACTATATATATATATATATAGACACACACGCACGTTTGAATTGTTCACTCGATCAATTGTATGTCATTTCCTGAAGTATTCCTCAGTCGTGGATTCCTGGAAAACAGGTAGTTATAGAAAGGAACTCTTGACTTGGACTTTATATCATGTTGAGCTAAATTGTAACCTCAATTGATGCAAACATTTTTCTTACCAATAATTTGGTGTGTTTAATTGAGATAACTTTTATTACCTTCGTGGAGATTTCATGAATCTTCGGATTCGCATGGCAACGTATTAAAAAAAATGAGCAAACGTATTATAAATTTTGTTTATTTAACATATATCGAACTCAAACATTACTAATAAATTGTTAGGTATGAAAATCCCATTTTAAAGAGTTAATTAATTTGGTTTTGAGCATATGCGGCTACGCTAATGTTTTACCATTCATGAAACTTCTCTATCATTTGCCAAAGACCTTTTCTATTGGTTGCCTCAACGGTCAAACACACACACATATATTTATGTGTGTACGGAGGCCGGCTCGAGCTAGGAGGCTGACGCCAGTGCAGCTAGCAGCTCTAATTCCTTCCTTTGGATCGGAGACCTTGGACATTCCGGACCTCGTGGTCATCAAGGTGAAGGCTAGAACTCTTCATCAAGGTAAACTTGAAGCACATCATTCTCGACTTCGAACTCGTCGCCCACCAGTCCACCGGCAAGAAGAAGATTAGCATGGAGGTCCGGTTTAGCATCCGCAGGATCAATCACCGGCGTGTGCCTCCAGTCCGACGTGGTGTTTAAACCGTGCTTGTGTACGTACAGCAGAAAAAAGCTAGCTGGCATATAGAAAAATGGTCGACTCTGATTGAATGATGGAGACAAGAGTCAAGAAACACTTAACAATATTAGCTCCATATATATTACTGCACAGACTCGCTCTCCGACCTCAGATCCTGAGTAACTAAAATCCGAAGCTACCAACCAAAACTATGAATAAAGAAATAATATTGCTGGAAAGAATGGAGTTTAATTTCATGGTTTATGCCACGAATCAGAAACATCTTAATTTGAAATTCCATCATCGATTTGCGGCGATTGTAAGAAGAATGAAGGCAACATAATATATATATATATATATATATATATATATATATATATATATATATATGAAGAAACTGGTATAACAATGTGAATTATTTATTCGATATGTATTACAAGTAGTACATAACAAATTAACAACTGAACCGAGAAGTGCTTACATATTTGAATCAAATTGTATATAGTACAAGGAATAAGATCAGTTTATAAGTGCGGATATATCTATTTTGGTACAATATATGCATGCATATATATAAATATGATGAAAGAATTTCTAACAAGAACTAGCTATAGCTACAGAGAGATCTGGAAACATACGATCGACTAGGCTACATTGATTTCTGCAGTCCTAGCTTGCAGTACGTATTCTAAGTTTCAATTTGCCCAATACGTCTTGGGGAGTTGGTTGAGAAGTGCCACCATCTCCATTATCTGAATCATCCTGATCTGAACCCTGTCCAAGCAAATCCTGAGGAGAAGGCATGCTTGCTTGTGATTGCTGTAATGTTCTTGTGTCTTATGATCTTGAATTGGTTATGGATGGATGTTAACCAGCTTCCTTTATTTATAGCTACAATTTGGTTATACCAACGTACGTTGCTTGTGGTTTGGGATTTAATTTGTTTGGAAATTAGGGTGAACCTTACCATGCATTGACATACAATTCGATTAAGGACTAATTGTCAAACATATCGAGATTGAGTGAAATTCTAATTAATCCTAAACATTTGACTTCATTTTCTTTTGTAAAGTGTTAACCAATTTAATTACCATCACCGGTTCATGTATTTCCCACGTACTTGTACTCTCTTTGTAGCTACCATTTGTATACAATAAGTAAAGCTTTCTTGATCCTATCTTCGAGTCCAGATTTCAACTCAATAGCTGTATGAATTCATTTAATTGGGAGCTTTGGTGGAAATTACATGTATTAATTTAGGCGCGAAATGTTATATATGTTACCGAAACTTCTCGATTGATCCTCAACATAGTATTTTTAGGTACGTAACCGTAGTCATGGCACCCGTGCGGTCAAAACTCAAAGGTTGAGTTTTCAAACTTCAAAGGTCACGTTTTACTCGACTCAAATTTTCATGCATATATGGACTTGTAGCTAGCTGGCATTCATATATACGTAAACTCACGCTTAATTTCTTCATACCAATCTTCACGTTCAAAAATTCAACCAATGCTATCTTTTATATATATGGTTTTACAAACATGGTGCTTTGGCGGAAATTATATGTATTCATTAGAGTCGATCGAATTGTAAAATGTGAAATATATATGAACTGCATGCATGTTTGAAATTAAGACCCTAACAACTCTTTCATTCCCACTGTTACAGCTAGGAAAGTGTTAATTATATGGAGAGAATATAGAAATTGTTGATAATCTTTGTTCCGACATTATATTGATTCTAACACCCAAAAACTATTCTTTATGAAATTTTCCATAAAGAAATTTCATTCGTTTGACAAGCCAGACCAAAGTGTAATTGAAATCCATATACGTACGGTGTTAAGAAATTTCATGCAAAAAATGATACAGATCGGTGATGGGTGGTTTATATATAATGGAAAATTCTTACAAACGAGTCTCAACTCTGGTAGGTTGACATTTGTGGCTTTGTGTATTGTATTACCGGCCTAAATTAAGGTCTGGGTTAATATTTTTGTTCTCTCTTTAAACTATAGGATACATGGCACAAAGCCAGAAATCTGGCATACAGATTCAACAAAAGCATAGGAAAAAACTGAAACGAAAATTTACATCATGAATGAAGAATACAAAGAATAAAGATATAGATGTGAGTGTTTATCACCAACAATTACAACAACAATGAGCTGAGATAACTTAAGACATAGACAAGGTACCGGCCATTAGATCTGCACAGAGTTTCCATGTTTCCGTTTCTATTTCCGGCCGTATATGTCTTGAGCAGTTGGTGGAGAACAGCCTGCATTTCCATTTGCACCACCCTTTACATTTGAACTCTTGTCATACATTTCTTGAGGAGAAGGCATGCTTGCAATTAACTGGAGAAATATTTGTGTTGATTAGGTTATGGATCAATTCATCGGTATTTATAGAAAAATTGATAGGGTGTTATGGGAAACAAGGGTGAACCTTACCTTTGAATTACTGGGGTTTCTTGAAGGATTTCTCCTCCATGGGTATACCTTTGAATTACTGGGGTTTCTTGAAGGATTTCTCCTCCATGGGTATAGTTTCTTTCTTATTTCCGATTAGTTTCCAGCTAGATCAGCTTGATGATTTAAATTCATTCAAAGATTTGCGTGTGGATAGCTAATTAATACTACCGACTTTATAAGTTTGAATACAATATTGAAGAAGTTTACCAGAAAACAGTGATGATCTAAACAGATCAACATGGAAATTATCAAATTACAGATGATATAGTCAAGAACGATCAACCAGCAACGAATTCTATCGCATATATACCGCCCCTTTCTCACTATATATCTTCCCGAAACAGAGACTTGGACAATAACGAGCTGCGCAGATAACTGTAAGGAAGGGATGGAAACAAGTGCCAAGATGATATATATGGGAGACTGGGATTAATTAACCCATGTTTAAAGCCAACACAATACCTCCAAAGTGAGGTAGCAACAAGTCAAGTCTGCTTCGGAACTCAAGGATATGCTGAAATGTGATTAAATTTGAGTCCTGGATAACCATATGGTTCAACATTCAAACCATTGATGGTCTAAACCATTTTGGCCCGAAGGGCTTCCTATGAGTTTCACCGGAACTTACGTCTAACCGTGTTGAAAACGTTAACTATACACTAAATCGATTCCGTGTCAGATTTTTTTGGTTTTATTGTTTTCCTTTTTCTTTTCTTTTTTTGAATACAAAAGGTGCATTCACTCATATCAAGTAAAATTAAACTTCGGATTTGTTTGTGGTACGTGTTTGAGCCCAGTAGATATTTTGGTCCAAGACTCGTAATAAATTTTGGATAGCAATTGGGCCAACACCTGTGGCTCTTTTAAATATGGAAGCCCGTTAAGAGTCGCGTGCTTCGGAGGCACGCGAGGTAGAGTTTGGTAAGGACTCTAACACCTCGCGAGATAAGAATGCCCAGTGTTCGAGTTCGCATGTGTTGCTACAGTAGATGAGCGCGGGGCGGTGATTGAAGCCTAGGCGGAGTCTGTTATATATAGACACGTGTCGTTTGGATGAAGCAGTTAGCGTGCAGTTGGTATCCTTGTGGCGTTCTAATTGCTGAGTCCGAGTTAGATTGTGATTATTGTTCTACTAACTGCTTGCGAGACGGTATATAAGGGATCTCAGGAATTGTTCAAGACACACAATCAATTCATACAAAACAACAAACAATTCTTTCAGTATCCTCGAAACCCTAAGTTCTAAGTGCATCTCGCCTTAGTTCTCAGAGCCCGTTCGGACTCGCCTTTTCTTCCTGATTAGTTGCTATGCTCGCTCTAATGGTGAGTATCGATATACAGGTGAATAGAGGCTTACTCGTAATTTCTCGTTCGCGAGGTGACACCGGAGCCCTCCTTCACTTGATTAGAAGCCAAATACGCGCAATTCTCATTCCGCGTCCGCGCGGTGGCACGTCCCGCACCCTTGTTCTCATACTTTGGTACTGCTAGTTATCTCTCTGCCCCTTGCTGAGGATTGTGGCCAAAACAGTATGTATCTGTATGCCATACATACAACTAACATGGGAGGGAGCACGTGCAGCCGGGATGGTGGGTTTTGGAAAATTTGCCCGGAAAGGCAGGTATGTATGCTATTCATATATGATTTTCCTTAAACTTCGAGGACTCAGAAGCACTTCATGAGAGTTACAGCATAGACACTAACGAGATCACTAGAGACACAATATGCATACCTAACTAATCATAGCGCATGTAAAATAGAAAGTACAAGTTCTCATACGGACTGAAGTTTGGTCGTATGGATTTATTCATTTACAAAGTCCCATGCCAAGTTATCAACGAAGGTAGATATATATGGATCCAGATAAGAATCAGAGAGTTAGCTAGTTAATTAGGGGAGCAAGAAGTTCAATAAGAACCATACATGAACGTACTGACACAACCTTTGCTAAGCAGCTCAGAAAGCTAGCCTACCTCTCTTGATGACCTAACTTGATATATACTTCTTCTTTTATGAATCATGACTAGCTATGACTAGGTTTCATGCATGTAACTTTGTTGCTAACTTGGTGTGCGACTTTGTAAATGAATAAAGCCGGCCATACGACAAAATTTGATAAATATTGATCGATGATTAATCAATTGTAAATAGAAACAATCTCACAAGGTGGATCTTTATTTAGAATTGAAGTTAAGTACATCATTTATGAACAAAATAAAATCAAAGAATATATATTACCAATGATGTTTATATGGTGACCAAGTGACTAAGAAAATCATGGACAATCACCATTGGATGTAAATCCAAAGATGGAAAACAAAACAACTTAACTTTAAAATAATATTTCCTACCTTTGGATTTACATCCAACAATGATTGACCATGATTTCTTTGGTCACTAGGTGACCATGTGAACACTACTGTATATATTATGAACACTACTACTGTATATATTACATGCATATGCAAAAGAATCGGTTTTGTTCCGAGCCTCTGAGGGTTATGATCAACTTAAACGAAATAGGCCCTTTAGTGACCTATATATATCTATAGACAACTAGTATACCAACGTACGACATAACCTTTTTCTATATAATTAAGCTGCATACACACACACACACATAACGTACTCTTCGATCATCACTTAGTTCCCTTTACCTTCTTCTTCCCATTCGATTTTCCAAGAGTTTCTTGACCAGTTGATTGCGAAGTGGAGTTATCTTTGGATGAAGCCATGCCATAATCGTGGTTATGGCGCCCGGCCCGCCCAAACAGTTCCTGAGGACTGTGCTGATATGATGAAGAACTGGTATCAAACTTTCCAGGTGAACTCTTTCCCTTCTCAACGACCTTAGAGTGCCCAAAAATGCCTTGGGGACTAGTGTCCTTTTTCGAAGACATACTTTGCATATAACAGTGTAATAACTTTTGTGTTGATGTTCTTTGTGTTTTGCATTTCCAAGCGCCATTTAGGTTATATTTATAGCAAACGGCGGGGGGGGGGGGGGGGGTTCTGTAATTTGAGGTTTAGGAAATTGGGTGGGATGTTGGCTTGGGGTTATAAGGAACCTTATCAAATGTGTAATTGTGTGTCATTTTAAGTAAAATGCATGCAAATTTTCTTTCATGTCTTAAATTCAAGTTTGATTTTAATCAGTTAGAAATAAATTCATCAATCAAGGTACGTAAATAGAAATTAGACAGAAAGTGTATGTATTTTTACAAGAACTGGATGGTTTGGAATTCTGTTTAGCAGACAGATACTTGGTACGTACGTTAACATGAATTTATGCATGGTTTTTTTTTTTTTTTTTTTTTTCAATTTATGAAATAGGCTCTAATTAAACAGAAGTGTAAGTGTTGTTGAACGTACTTACTACGTACGTACGGTTGCTTCTTCATCTTTTCCGATCCCTATTTCTCATAAATTTTCTTTCTTTAGATTGGTTGTCAGTTTTTGATGTACGTCATCGCGCATCGATCAGAACCTTCAATCTAACCGGCTAGGATCGATATCGTTTAGAGCACATGGTTAAACTGTTGTGATTTAATTTGTGAATGTACGTGGATCGACAAAGATACCAAAATAGTATGAACAGAGATGGTCAAGACCGACCTAACAGCAACAACGTACGTGCGTGGGGTTTTATAGCTTGCTGCATTATAACTACTCTGGCCGGATTCCGTGAACACATGCAAGTTCATTGTTTTCTTATGTATACATATTTGATAATGGTATTTGATTCACTTGGACGTCTGCTACCTTTTCCGAGCAGGATCGAATCCACCTTCGTGGTTTCGTATGGTATTATCTGGATGTTACCTTAGTCTGCTCTCCCGGTAGCTGTTTCCGGGAAAATTTGAGAAATTAGACTGACGGTGGTGGATTGGGTGTGGTTCACGCAACCCGGCCGGCCTTCATATTGATGAGGTGGCCGGCTTACACAGTTACACGTACACTGTTTATTCAAGTCTTGCTCAAGTATAAGCAGTTCCCGCGTATTTTTGCTACGGAAGATTTGAAAAATGGGGAAATCGGAATCTTTTGTTAAAATTGTATATATCTTCAAGTTATAAGCACATATTCACTTTTCACTCAGAGACCGAATAATTACTCACAACACCAACACAGTTAATGAACAAAAGAAATAAAATAAATCTATTCTATTTTCTTCTATGATAACACATGGTGGGATTCAATTTACAACTATAACAACGTACGTACTGAAATGAAATATTGATACTGCTTACATCTTGAATCGAATTGAAGTGGGTACAAAGACTGAAGAATTGAAGATATATATGAATTTAATCTGCTTTGTATAATACAACACAGATATATAAGAACGTACAAATAGCTAGCTACCCTTCCATATATGTATATATAAGACACCATTCTGCACACGCCTTCCTTCTGATCCATGTTTCCATTCTATTTGCCGCAGACCGCTTGAGCAGTGGGTTGAGATCCACTACTTCCCTTATTGGAACTACCTCTCACAGTTGAACTCTTTCCAAACAATTCTTGAGGAGAAGCCATGCTAATGCTTTAGGATAATAATATTGGAACTGATGCTGTGTCTTTTAATTAAGATGCTAGCTGATTATGGATTGAAATGATTTGCATGCTTTGAGCGTATTTATAGCCGTGATTAAGGAAGTTGGGGGGAACTTTACAATAACGAGTCGCGTACTCTAATGTCCAAGTAACACAAACTTCAACTTCTGCTGCCCTGTGAGTTTTATAAAACTAAAATGGATACTAAACCATCTGTCCTAAACCAGGACGTCCTCATGGCATGGGATGCAATGCGAGGTTTAATAATATATGCAAAATGCAATGTAAGGTTCTGCACTTCTGCGTGATGTTTTCTCTCATATTTCTCATTGATTTCCTTTATCAGATTAAGGTCTGATTCTTCAAACCTTGAAATTGACCAATGTGATCCAAAACTGAGCACAAATCACAACTCACACGGGCATCATGATCTAATCCCAGAAGCAAGCTTAGAAGGAAATTGTTGAACTCAGATAATATAGTAATTAAACAAAATAGACACGTTACACGTAGGTGGATCGGCACAGCTGATATATCAAATTACAGAAGAAATGGTCAAGAAGGACCACAGGAAGCAACTGAGCAACAATTTCTATCTGCAGAGACTCTGAAATTTAACCAGACAGATGGTGTTATCAAGAATATTACAAGTCTTGAAGGAGTGGCCAAACCGTGTTAAAAACGTGAAGGTTATTTGACAGGTCTGTACATTACTATAACCCTTGATTTGTTCATCGTCAACTTACGAATACTGGTGCACCCAAAATTCAATGGTTTCTGATTTGTTTATTTCAGTTGGTCGCCACCTCTTCAGACCAGGATCGAACACATGCAGGGCCAACAGCTAGCTGCCTGCCTTCTGATGATGGAGGCAGTCTCCTGTTTCAGCGAAGTATATGAGAAATTCTGGGAATGACGACGAAGGTTTTATTGGGTGCTTAATTTTCACGCAACCCAGGATGAGTACTTACACGTACGGACGCTTTAATTTGAACAAGTCTCGCTTCAAGGGTAAGTTCGCGCTTACTTTGTTCCCAACCTCTGGTAAATACATGGATTTGTTGACCTCTTTTTTTCTAGTAATATAAGAATATTTACATGTCTTTTTAGATACGGACCTCCGTATTTATTGAAAATATACGGATTTCTTAATCGACATACTTTTTGATCATATTTTCTCATCTCAACCATTCATCTTTTAGGTATATATGAGTAGATCATCTCTACAAAATTTTAGCCAAATTGATAATCATTAAGGTATTCAAAATTGTGAATTACACGAACGGTTCATGTTGAACAGATTTGGTTCGTTCATTGTAATCATATAGTTTCGATACCTTAACAATTATCAATTTGGTTGAAAATTTGTAAAAATGATTTACTCATATATACCTACAATGTGAATGGTAAGATGATAAAATATGATCTAAAAGTGGTCAATTAAGAAAATTCGTACCTTTTGAATAAATATGGATAATTAGACCTGAAATATATATATATTATATATATATATATATATATATAGACACACATATAATTTGAACTTACACATCATCGAAATTACAATCCACTTCAATTGGAATGTCTAAGCCAACCCTGCAGCACCGTCACCATTGAGAGGAAGCTGTTTTGGTTTGATGAATATCCTATGTTGTACATATCTCTCAAAACGTTTTCATCATTTGGTACATTTTGAATTATGCTTTCGGGGAATAGTTTTTAGCATTTGTCGTGCATATTTGAGCTGGTAGATTAATTAGAATTATGGTATTGATCGATTTACATGTCAATGTCATTATTCCCGTGAACATGCAAAAAGATTGAAACCCTAACAATATTGAAACACATGATATTATGCCCAAACTCAAGTAACTCAAGTTTTAGAAAGGTAATGCTAGAGGGCCTTATTAAGACTTAAGATTTATGATATTAATGCTAGGTGGTATGCCAAATCACATATCAATATCATTTAATAAAAAATCATGCTATGTCATTTTTAGGTCACTACCAGAAGAAAGGCTTTAGGCGACGAAAAAAAAAAAACCAGGCCGACGAAGCATTTTGTCGTCGGCTAAAGTCCACTTTAGACGACGACATTTTCCTTCGTCGGCTAACTGAAATTTTCGTCGGCTATGGTAAACTTTAGCCGACGAAAAAAAAACGTCGTCGGCTAAAGAATTTATTTCGTCGGCCATAGTCTGTGAACTTTAGCCGACGAAATATTTAAAAGTTTAGCCGACGAAATTAATATGTCGTCGGCTAAAGTGCTTTATATTTGCGATCTGGACAGCAGCAGCTCATCTGGGAAAAAAAACGGGAGAAGAAAAAAGGGGAGAAAACGTTTGGGTGTTGTCGAAATCTGTCCATAATTAGTTTGTGGAGCCATATATAGGTACGTATATGTATATATATGTTGATTAATTGAGTTTTATTTGAGTTTATCGATTTTGATTATGATTGAGTTTATTGATTTTGATTATGATTGAATTGATTAATTTTGAGTACGTTGGATGTATATATATATATATATGTTGATCGATTTGGTTGATGATTTGAATTGATAATATATATGAATTAATTTGTTGTTAATAAATATTAGTAGATATATATATATGTTATTAATTAATTTATAATAATTTTGTGTTGATATGGTACGGTATGAAGTTGTTGTTAATTAATTTGTGTTAATATATATTAATTGTATTAATTGTGTATATATTGTTGTTAATTAATTTGTGTTAATATATATATTATTGTGTTAATATGTGTGGTGTGTGTAATTAATTAGTTATTAATTAGTTGTACGTAGTACGTAGAATATATACTAAATGAATTGAGATTTTATATATGGCATGAAATTTCATCATTAATAATTAGCTAGCAGCGTTATAAATATATATTTTGTTATATTTTCAGGATATGGATAAGAGTTGGATTTCGCTTCCAAAATGGGACAAAAGATACGGTGCAGGAGTTATGAGTTTTATAAAATATGCGCTGGCTAATGCTAACGGGAATACAATTTTCTATTGCCCGTGCACGAAATGTCAGTGTCGCAGCGATATGCATCGATTTCCCATTGACAAAGTATGGCAGCACCTGAGGAGTAACGGGTTTTGGGAGAAGTACACATGTTGGTTATATCACGGTGAAACATCATCAGGGGGTCCGCATGATCATGGCCAATTTTCTGAGACAGGCAGTACATCCAACGATCCAACAACGGCATTCATCAACGACATGTTTCCTTATGAGAGCGGTGTATGCGCTCAAGGACAGTATATGCCTGACCCGGTGCAGCCCTTCCCTAGAGCTGTCAACACTGCTGGTATTGAAAAGTACAACAAACTGCTTGCTTTCCAACAGACCCCTGTGTACCCCGGTTGTCAGAAGACCGTTCTTGAAAGTGTGATGGACGTAATGAAGATTAAAGTTGAGACAAAATCGACCGTGAAGGCTGTTGATGATTATCTACAGTACACTGCTTCGATGCTGCCCCACGGTCATCGTCTTCCTACCACTCATCGTAAGGTCCGATGTATCCTGAAAGATCTTGGCCTTTCCTACATCAAGATCCATGCATGCAGATATGACTGCGTTCTCTTCTGGGGTAAAGATTCAGAAGGGAATGACCTTGGTGGGCTTGACGCATGTCCGGTATGTCACACTGACAGGTATAAGCTGACTCCTGCAGGCAATAGGAAACCTGTGAAGGTACTTCGGTATTTCCCGTTGAGGGATAGGCTTGAGCGGTTGTACATGTCTTCACACACGGCCAAAGCTATGAGATGGCACGTTGATAGGGAAATGCATGACGAAGATACCCTTATACACCCTGCTGACGGGGAGGCTTGGAAGCATATAGACAGGGAGTTTCCTCATTTTGCGTCAGAGGTCCGAAATGTGAGGCTCGGGCTCTCATCCGACGGGTTCAACCCTTTTGGCAACATGAGTCTTCAATACAGGTATGGCCGGTGATTTTGGTACCGTACAACCTTCCTTCATGGATGTGCATGAAGAAGGAATACAATATGTTGAGTTTGTTGATTCCGGGGCCCGGTTATCCAGGGAAGTGTCTCGATGTGTATTTGAGACCTTTGATTGAAGAGCTTCAGTTTTTGTGGGAAGTTGGTCATCCCACTTATGACAAGTACATGCACGAGATGTTCCAGATGCATGTCATGGTTGTTGGTACCATCAGTGATTTTCCTGCCCGTGGGATGTTGTCGGGCAACGTTGTTAGGGGATACAAGGCTTGTCCAGAGTGCTTAGCGATGAGGGGAGCAGCAGTCATTGCAACAAGATATGCAGATTGGGTCACCGTGCTTTCCTTCCATATAATCACGATTGGCGGTTCGATGACAAGGCATTTGATGGGACCGTAGAACACGGTGTGCCTCCCAGAAGATGGACGGGAGAAGAAATTTTAGCAGTGCTTAATGAGTACGATTTTGGGCAGCTCAGCAATCATCCAAATATTGTTGCAGCAGCAATACCTGAAAGACCCGACATGTACAAATTCTGGACACATAAGAGCATATTCTGGGAACTCCCATACTGGAGTAAGTTGTTGATCAGGCACTACCTAGATGTGATGCACATAGAAAAGAATGTTTGCGACAGTATGGTGGGCACAGTGCTGAACTTGGAGGGGAAGACGAAAGACGGTCCTAAGGCACGCATTGATCTAAAAAAAATGCAGTTAAGAAGACATCTGTGGTTGAAAGAAGGGAAGAAAAAAATGCCTCAAGCTCCTTACACCGTGAAACCTGACCAGAAGAACGTAATTTTCAGGTGGATGAGTTGTGTGAAGTATCCTTCAGGCTATGCAGGAAATATAGCCCGGTGTGTGAACTTCCGGGACAATAAGATGTACGGGTTGAAGAGTCATGACTGTCATATCCTGCTACAACGTCTCTTCCCTGTTTTCATTCGACCGTTCCTTCCCCGTCAGGTGGTGGAGCCGTTTAGCGTTGGCAAGATTCTTCCAGAAGTTATGCACACGGAAGTGACAAAATCTAACCTCCGGGAAATGCAAGAGGACATCATTTATATCATGTGTAAATTTGAGAGGATATTTCCTCTAAATTTTTTTGACATCATGCCTCACCTGACGATCCATCTTCCCGAGCAATTGTTGCTTACCGGTCCAGTACACTACACTTGGATGTATCCCATGGAAAGGTACGTTTTTTACACCTGAATTCCTCAATCCAATTTTTCTATATACATGTTCAATAATCATAACACTTTGCAACTTGATTTATAGGCAACTTGGAGACTACAAAGATTATGTGGCTAATAAATCCGCGCCTGAAGGATGTATAGCTGAAGTATATATTGCGCACGAGTGCGTCACCTACATGAAGTTGTATTTAGGAGCGTTGAAGGAAACAGACGAAGCCATGCCGGTAGATGTACCGAAGTTCACTCTTTCCATACTCTCCAGTGATGTTGAAGTTTATGGAATTTTGCCAGACTCCTACAAGTTGCAACCACATGAGCTAGTCATTGCCCACTGGTGGGTATTGATTAACTGTCCAGAAGTTGAATACTGGAAAGACATCCATCTATATTGTCCAGACATTCAAGGTGATCTCGAGTACCACAACAGGGAGTTCGCAAATTATTTTGGCGGCTGGGTACGTAATTCAATATTTATGTACGTATTTATGTTTAGTGCATAATTATCTATATTTACAATGTTAAATTGTAAATTGCAGATGAACCATATTCAATTTGATGGTCACCCAAATTGGTCACACGAACTAAGACTTCTAGCGATGAAGCCGATAATGTCAAGAGTTTATCCGATGTGCAAGGTGAATGACGTGCAATTTATATGTGAACAGAGAGACAGCAGACGGAGAACACAGAATTCTGGGGTGATGGAGCATGGTGGGCGGAATGGAGTTGACTATTACGGTGTTCTTGATTCAGTGGTGGAACTCGTTTACGGTGAAGGCATGACAGTGCACCTCTTCAAGTGTAGATGGTTTGATACTAGCCCGCAGAGCATGAAGACCGATCAGTACGGAATATTATCTGAACACTGCTACAAGTTCTTACGAAGATGACCCGTTCGTTTTTGCCACATCGGTAAAACAAGTGTTTTATCTTGATGACCTTGCTAAGGGTGACGCGTGGAAAGTAGTCAACCTTGTGCACCCTCGAAACATTTACCGGGCGGCTACACTTGGAGAGGCCGAAGACCAGGAAGAAGATGTTGCGTATCAAGAGCCCAACGCAATAGGTATTCCTAACTCCTCTACCGTTCGCCTTAATAATTTTAAAGCGGGTCGTTCGGTGCGAATTCGTGATGAAGAGCCAAGGCTTATTGATGTTGATCCAAATCAAGAAACAGACGAAGACTCTGGCGATGAGGAAAGACATAGATTACCAGAAATTAATTCTGACACCGAAGAAGACTCATCGGATGATTCCGATTACGAGCCTTAGTTTTAATTTCTTCGGATGTAATACATTAATTTGTAATAAAAAAGATTGTATTACCTTCATTTCTAGTTTACATATGTTGAATTCATATTTCTGTTATTTTATATGAATTTTGGTGATATATGAACAGGAAATTTGTATGGTTTAAACCTTCTGTTTTAGGGTTTGTATTTTTTTACTTCAGCCGACGAAATACAACAGAAGTCGTCGGCCTAAACCCTCTTAGCCGACGAATTATATTAAAAGTCATCGGCTAAAACCGTCTAACCGACGAAAACTACTAGAAGTCGTCGGCTAAAATAACTTATAGCCGACGAATTCAAAAGGAAGTCGTCGGCTAAAATAATTATAGCCGACGAATTCAAAAGGAAGTCGTCGGCTAAAATAACTTATAGCCGACGAATTGAAAAGGAAGTCGTCGATAAAACCATCTTAGCCGACGAAGTATAGTAGAAGTCGCGGCCTAAACCATCTTAGCCGACGAATACCCTAATATTTCGTCGGCTTTATTAATTTTTATATTTTTTTATTACATATATAGCCGACGATGATTTAGGGTATTCGTCGGCTAAACCCTAAACTTTTTCTGTTACATACTATAGCCCTATCTTCGGTGGTTATTTTACGTAAAATTTTTATACCACTTGTTGTGTCTCATCAATTTGAAAATATTTTCAGTTGAAGGTCCGGCCAAAATACGAAATTTAGACGGTCCAACGACCTTTTCCGTGCATTTAGGGGTTTGACTTACGGGATTGACCGTCCGGATCGAGCACTTAACCTGGTCAGATCAAGTTGAATTTTTCCCATACATGTATTTTATCATGGTGGTCAGATCTGACCGTCGGATTTTATTTTCTCAAGTTTGATCATCACGACAGCAGTCACATTTGATGAATGTATAAACCTTTGTGTTTAGCCGACGAATTTCAAAGGGTAGCCGACGAAATTATTACCTTTAGCGACGAAATTATTAAAATGTTTATCCGACGAATTTATATTTCGTCGGCTAAAGTTTAATGTTAGCCGACGAAATTATTACCTTTAGCCGACGAAATTATTATTTCGTCGGCTAGTCTCGGGTAATAACCCAGCTCGACTGGTTGTATGCCCTAGCCTCCCCCTATTTTCTTCCTCTCCGAAATTCGCCTCCGCGGCTCCCTCTCCCTGCGCCGCCTCTCGGCTCCTCTCTGCCTCTCCCTCTCATCCTTCGCCTCTCTGCCCTCGACCTTATCTCCCGCTCCCTCTCCCTCTCCCTCTCCGCCGGCTCCGGCTCCCTCTTCCTCTCCGCCTCCCTCCGCTCGCCCTCCCTCTCCCTCTCCCTCCTCTCCCTCCGCTCCCTCTCCCTCTCCCTCTCCCTCGCCCTCGCCCTCGCCCTCGAAAATCAGACGGTCCATCTCCGGCCGGCCTCCTCCGCTCTCCTCCGGCCTCCTCCTCCTCCTCCTCCTCCTCCGGCCTCCTCCTCCTCCTCTCCTCCTCCTCCGGCCGACCGCCTCCTCCTCCTCTGCTCCGGCCGAATTCTGCTGCTGCTCCGGTCCTCCCTCCTCCTCCTCGAGTACGTTTTTTTGAGCTTCGGTTTTTTTAATGTTGTGGTGTTGTTGTGTATATAATGTTGTTTGTATATAATGTTGTTGTGTATAATGTTGTGGTGTTGTTGTGTATATTTGTATTTAGGAAGTGTATATTGTTATTTAATAAGTGTATATTTGTTGTGTATATTAGTATTTAGGAAATGTATATATTTGTTTTGTATTTTGTGTTTGTTTTGATTTTCCGGTCAATTGCAATGTTGTGGTGTTGTTAGGAAGTGTATATTTTTTTTTTGAAGTGTATATTTAGGAAGTGAAAAATAGTATTTAGGAAGTGAAAAATAGTATTTAGGAAGTGAAAATTAGTATTTAGGAAGTGAATATATGTTTTACATTTTTAAAATGAGTTTGCATTTTTTGATTTTGTGGCCTTGATTCAAATTAATATTTTAAATAGGATGAGCGGTAATATTAGATCGACGAAGGGTTCGAAGGGCCAAAGATCTGTATCGTCTGAGGGAACCTCTAGCAACCCTCAGACGTCGTTTCAGGGCCCTATGACAGCTAGACATGCGAGCCTTCTGCAGACGGCGCAGAGGCAGCCGGAGGTGCCCCTTCATCGAGGCAGCGGGGCTTCCTTTATTCCGCGAGGCAGTTGTTTGCTCAGCCTCAGACGGAGATGTCTGCACCCCGTATGCCTGAGATACACCGGGCGCCCACTCCAGCTCCTACTTCTTCGGATAGTGGGTCATCTGGGGTACAGATGCCGCCGCCTCACCTATTCCTTCCGCGGATGATACCGGCCATACCTGTAGTCGATGACTCAGGGACGCCGATTTATCCACTGCCCCCGCAAGTGGCTCCATCAGCGGCGTACCGGTTCGTGCCTTTTGATACGCCTCTTATTTCCGCGAGGGTATCATCATCGGAGGCGGAATCCGTCGCGTCCGCGTCCGATCCCTCAGGTAATGAAAGATGAATGATTTGTTTTGTTATAATTCTCCGATTCCGATTTTAATAATCAATTTGGTTTATCATGTCATAGGCACCGTCGGAGCGAAGCCGGCAAAGAAGAAGAGAGGCCCCGTCACAGGGAAGGCTCTCGAGAAGATCGTCGGTACCTCAGGGAGGATTGTCATCGGTACTGACGGGGATGGCGACGTAGTATCGGGCGGAAAGTCGAGGACGTACTCCGGCGCGTGGGAGCGCTCATTAGGGATAGAGTCCCTATGTTGTGGTCAGACTGGGGCGAGGTCCCGCAGGAGGTTAAAGACATGGTCCATAACGCGATGTCGGTGAGTTTACAAAATGCCTGAATAATATTATGTATTACATTGTAGATTTTTGGAAAAACTAAACTAATAAACGGTTAAATGCAGGTGTGGTTTGAGGTTCCCGAACCCTTGAAGAGCAGCTGGGCGGACTTTGTGCATGGGGGAAGGTACGTTGGGAAATTAATGAAAAAACAAAACTGTCTGTCATATTAATTATATTTCTAATATTTTTGTTGTATCTGTAGGTACAAGGAGTGGAAGAACGAGTTGCGGACCTATTGGACTACGCACGGGAACGCACGTTCTGCTACCCCTGCTGAGTTTCAGTACAGAGAGTACGAGTGGCGTTGGCTTCTGACATCAGAATTCAACAACCCTCGTAAACAGGTATTTAAATAAATTAATTAGTTAATTTATCATTAAGTACGTGCGTTTTAAAATATTTTACTAATAGTTTACTTTTTTCTTTGAAGGCGGTTTCCCGGCGAACGCTCAGAACCGGCAACGCAACACAAGGAACCATCATGCCGGTTCTAGACCGTTCGCTGTCTTCATGGACGAGGCGGCTAGGGAACATCTAGAGGTCAACCAGTACGTCTATACGTACGAGAAGGCATATCCTGACTCCCAGGAGGATATAGTAAGTAATCTTTCATTTTTACGAAATTTTTATTTTACTAATATATATGTTAAAATGTTAATTAATAATTTTTTTCCTATCCAATTAGGCAAGGGTGAGGGAGGCTAGTGACGAGGTGATGAGTGCTATAGTGAGGGAGACATGGCCGGACACGCAGGAGGAAGAGATGTCCGAAGCCATTTCTCGGATCGACACTTCAGATCCGAGGGTTGGGGCGAGGATCATGGGCACAGCCTTCCCACCGCGAGAAAACAACTTCTACTGCCGGGGTCTAGGAAAGAAGGGCCAGGGGGTCTTGAAGACCACTCCAGGATTTCAACGAAAGGCAGCCTCGACCAGCAGCAGGACGACTCTGCTAGAGTCGGAAGTTGAGAGACTACGGAGAGAGCAAGCCGCTCAGGCTGCTCATGCTGACGCTCAGGCTGCCGCTCATGCCGCCCAGTTCGCCGAATATAGATCTTATACTAGAGCCCTACATGCCGCCCAGCATGCCCAGCAGAAGAAGATGTACCAGTACTTCCAGGATTTAGCAGCTGCCCAGCTTCAGGGACTTCCACCTCCGCCCATGCCTGCGCCTATAGACATACCTGAGCTGCCGGAATCTCCTCACCAGCAGGCCCCAGATCCGGATATTGATTTAGATCATTTAGATTTTGTGTAGTTGATACCTTATATAGTTTTATGTGCTTCTTGTTGGTTATATATATGGAATTGTTTTGGTGTATTTTGCAGTTTGCTTAAAATAGTAATTTAAAATTTGTGTATTTTTTTTTATACTGGAATGGAGTTATAGCCGACGAAATACGCCACAATTCGTCGGCTATAGTATTTTTATTTTTATTTTATATAGTTTAGCCGACGAATTATGGCATGTTTCGTCGGCTAAACTCACTATAGCCGACGAAAGAGGCTCTATTTTTTAATTTTTTAATTATATACATTAGCCGACGGAACTGAGATATTCGTCGGCTAAAGTCTGAGAGTATAGCCGACGACGTGTTGGTCGTCGGTTTAAGTCTGAGAGTATAGCCGACGACGGTTTAAGTCGTCGGCTAAAGTCTGGGAGTATAGCCGACGAAAGATAGAGTCTGTTTCGTCGGCTTAATTCATGAACAAAAGCCGACGACCAAATGTTTCGTCGGCTAAAGTATGGACAATAGCCGACGACGGTGATGGGTTCGTCGGTTAAAGTCAGCGCCGAGGGCCCTTTCCCGACGACACTATAGCCGACGAAGCCTCGTCGGCTAAGAGTTTAGCCGACGAGTTAGGGTAACAGGCCGACGAAAATAATTCGTCGGCTAAAGTACTTCTCCTGGTAGACTGGTTTTAGGTTGTTTGCCTACCTCAGATTCATGTATGAATCTTCAAATAATGTGATATGGATCAAATAATGTTCTATGTCAGATTGTACTTCATGTTTCAGAGTCAATTTAAATATACATTTGGAATGCTTCTAAAAACATTTAAGTTTTATAATAATGTGATCCTGCTAATTCATTCTGTTCTGCAATATTGTCAGTGCTTCAAACTGAACTAAAATATTATATTTTAGGTTTTACAAAATATTGGAATGGCATAATCATTTTTCCATTTATAGTAATAGAGTAGAAAGATTGTGTTTTTCCTGCCATTGTTCATAATGATACACGTATATTAATGGTCTCCATTTAAAACGAATATAAACTTATGTATGCAGCTTGGTTTACACGGTTGCAATGATAATTACTATATCATCTTCCTTTCTTACATTTTATATCATCATTTCTTAAAGTTTAGGTGAAATACATATAACTAGCCACCGCTTTGTCACTGCCTCATTGAGCACATTTATCCTCACACTTCAACCTATTTGTTCTGTCTACTTTTGCCATGAGCAATTTAAGATTTTTGGTCGAGTATAACTATCAAAGTGTCTATGGTCTCACTTTATGGGTTCTGTTCTGCTGTGGGCCAGTGTCTGCATCCAAATTTTAGCTTTGATGAATGTAGTTTGGACCGGATATGTTCCATAGCCTTTTTCAAGCTCATACAAACAAAAATTCCATGAACAAGTAATTAGAATATCATGATTTACTATTCTTGAACTGCATTACATAGATTCCCTATATTTATGTTAGTGTTTTACGTCTCTACAATTGCAACAAAATAAGGCTATATGCTTTCATTGTTATTGTGGCACAGACCTCATGATGAACCAAATAAATACAAACATCAGTGTTCTCCATTCAATCAAATACCCTTTGTGGTCAGCAACCTCTTAATCTTAGGTTTCTATTTTATACCTGCAAGCACTGGATTTAGTTACCAATTGACTAATATTGTGTATAGAGCTAATAGCACATGCAGCCTTGAAATCTGGAAATCTAGATTAAACTGTTGAGGATAAAGTGGGAGTTTTGGAATTTAGATGTTTTGTATTTGTTAACTGTATGATTAAACTATAGTTGATCCCCATCAGAGCTGTTGTCAAACTTACCTATCCAAGTATCAGCCCCCATTTATGAATTTTTAGGCCGTTTCAGCCTTTACAAACTTTCACTTGGTCAAAAGTTGATAAATTCACTATGTGCTTGCTTTAGCATATTTCATGTGCTTACCTTCAGTTTCGTTGTGTGCTGTGAATGAATTTGGTTTGAGGCTAAGATGTTTTGCGTTGTACAGATTGATATATATATATATATATATATATATATATATATATTTTAGTTGACAGTTATTGGATGTCCAATGTGATTCGGGCGATTACTATATTTATGGTTTGGTTTTATCATTGTCATTGAAGCTGCGATGCCCCAAAAAAGGAGCATAAGGGAACCACTGGCTTTCTCATATGCTATTACTAATGATCTATGGAGGATGATCTGGATAATAGGATTTGGAAAGAAAGAGAAAAATTGATTTAAAGGCTGTCTATCCTGATTTTGAGACAGTTGGACATAAGATAATGCAAGCAGAAACAATGAAAGAAACAGTCCCAGCGGAAGAGAACCTTGCAGAAACCTAAAGAGAGCCTTCTAAGTCAAATTATGAAAGAATGTCCACCAAGAAATTTGAAAGGTAACAAGCATTTCTTATATGGTTATGTCTATGTTTCTTAGAAAGCCTTCTCAGTTTGGCCAATTATGTATCATCTAACCCAATCTAATCCAATGTTTATCATTGACCATAAACAAGCATTCTTAATTATATAGTTTCTGTCTTTATTTTTATTTTTTTGTTGTCATGATTTTTGGTTTGATCATCTATGATGTGCAGAAGATAGGTCTACAACATGTCTATCTATCATAGAGAGTATTGTATTCTGATCTGGGTGCTTTTTGATACAATCATGGTTTGTATCTAGCATGTACAAAAGATGCAGCCCTTATATGTATATTTCATGTTATTCTATAAATCAATGGTTTGCAAATAAGTCATTCATGTCATTGCCAGTATTTCTGAGCATAGTTCCTATTGTCTTAACTTAGACCATCAAAACAATGCCGTGATTATTAGTGATTATTCATCATCACTCATGGATTGACCCGCGGCAACGCGCGGGCATTCTACCTAGTTTATAGCAAACGGCCTGGGGTTGCTGTACGTAATTTGGGGTTTATGAAATGGGTATGATGTTGGCTCGGGGTTGTAGGGAAACTAGTCAAATGTGTAATTATGTATCACGTTAAGTAAAATCCATGCATATTTTTCTTTCATGCCATTTAAGATTGATTTTAATCAGTTAGAAATAACTACATCAATCAATAAGGTACGTAATAGAAGTTTGACAGAAAGTGTATGTTGTTTTACAAGAACTGGATGGTTGAGACTTTGGAATTTTGTTTAGAGCAGATAAATAAATACTTGGTATGTACGTTAACATGAATTTATGCATGTTTTCATCTCATGAAATAGCTAGGCTCTTACTACGTACGTACGGTTGCTTCTCCATGCTCTTGATCTTCCGATCCCTATTTCTCATTGATTTCCAGGAAATCATTTCCTTAGATTGATTGAACTTTCTTCAGTTTTTGATGTCATCGCGCATCGATCAAAACCTTCAATCTAACCAGCTGCTAGGATATTGTTTAAATTACAAGGTTAACCTGTTAAGCATGATTTGTGAATGTACGTGGATCGACAAAGATATCAAAACAGTACGACAGAGATGGTCAAGACTGACCTAACAGCAACAATTTGTCTCTGCAGAACGATATGACCAGATAGATAATGAAGGAAACAACGCTGTAATTATGTGTGTATTAGACATATACCGAAGAATGCGGAGGGTTTGATATATGGGTCTCTAATTAACTCAATTTTTTCAATTTTCATCACCAACTACTTCAATTCATATGTATATTTTGTGTACATATATAGCTTGCGCTGCATTATAATCTGGCCGGATTGCGTGAACACATGCAAGTTCCTTGTTATCTTATTTATCTGATTCACTTGGACGCGCGTCTGTTAGCTAGTCCTTTTCCGAGCAGGATCAAATACACCTTCGTGGTTTCGTATGGTATTATCTCGATCCGGATGTAGTCTGCTCTCCTGGTAGCTGTTTCCGGGAAATATTTGATAAATTAGATTGACGCCGTCGGTGGTGGTTTGGGTGTGGTTCATATGATGAGGTGGCTTACACAGTTACACGTACACTGTTATTCAAGTCTTTGCTCAAATATAAGTAATTCCGCGTATTTTTGCAACGTAAGATTTGAAAAATGGGAAATCGGAATCTTTTGTTAAAATTGTGCGTATCTTCAAGTTCTTCTATATAACACTCAGAGACAGAGTAAGGCCTCATAATAAGAAGAAACTTCACGAGATTAATTAACAACTAAATTGACATGCGAAACAATGCAAATTATGCATTTGACAACTGCAGATTATGCATATTAAGAATGCCGTCGACCTAATTTGAATTTTTAACATATTAAAGAAAAAGGAATGAGAGATCGATTGTGATAACCACGTATACAAACCTACGTTTGCCTAGCTACAGAGTGTTAAGCAATTCATGCCGAAAGGGCACAAACGATTAACTTTGTAATATACAGCTCCATAAGTAATTCATTCCAACTTACGCCCTGAAATTAATCCATTTGTGTGCAGAGTTGACATGCATTTTGTATATATTGAGCTGAACTGGGCGTAGAGTTCTTATGGCATAATATTGATCGATACAGCATATTATAGATGATTAGGCCCCAATTATAGTACGCAAGAGTTAGAAACCTAACCCAATGTTGCCAGAAACGCGGAACCTTTCGGTACGGAAACGCGTGATACATTAGTCTTTATTAGGGTACACTACCCGCTAGCATATATTTAGCTAATTTTAATTAAAACAAATTAATAAAAATAAGATTATAGAAACATAATAAATCGAAACCCATACCATAAATTTAGGTACTAAAATATCCCTTATTGATAAACAATTTAGTTGCCCTTATGAGTTTTATAAAACTGAACCTGCAGGCTGTCCTAAACCAGGACTTCCTCATGCGATGCGATGCGAGGTTTAAAAATATATGCAATGCGTGGTGCTTTCTCTCATATTTCTCACATTGATTTCTTCTATCAGATTACGGTCGATCTGATTCTTCAAACATTGAAATTGACCAATGTTATCCAAAACTGCACACAAATCACCAGGGCATCACGATCAATTCCCAGAAGCAAGCAGTAGGAAATTGTTGAAATCAGATGAAATAGTAATCAAACAAAATCTACAAGTACGTGGATCGACACAGCTGATATCTGAAATTACAGAAGAAATGGTCAAGAACGACCACAGGAAGCAACTGAGCAACAATTTCTATCTGCAGAGACTCAGAAAATTAACCAGACAGATGTTCAAAGAAAAAAATAAGTCGTATTATCAAGAATATTACAAGTCTTGAAGGAGTGGCCAAACCGTGTTAAAAAAGCGAAGGTTATTTGACAGTTAGGTCTGTAAAATACTATAATCCTTGATTTGTTCATCGTCAACTTACGTATATACCGTTGCACAAAATTCAATGGTTTCTGATTTGTTTATTTCTTCAGTTGGTCGCCACCTCTTCAGACCAGAACGGAACACAGGGCCCGCCTGCCTTCTGATGATGGAGGCAGTCTCCTGTTTTGGCGAAGTACATGAGAAATTCTGGGAATGACGACCAAGGTTTTATTGGGTGCTTAATTTTCACGCAACCCAGGATGAGTACTTACACGTACGGACGCTTTTATTTGAAATTACACGTAAAATCAATCCACTTCAATGGGAATGTCAAGCCTGCCCTGCAGCACCGTCACCATTGAGAGACTGAAACCAGCGGCGAAAACCACTCCAAAGACTAAATATTTTCGATACTAGTCCACCCAATAAATAAAAGAAGCTGTTGTGACGATCGAACTTGGTTTGAAAAAACATTTAGTAAATAAAAGCCATCGCCGGTGGCGTGCACATACTATTCGCTTTTTTAGTTTCCTCGACACAAGTTCCGAATTCAATTGAGCCAAATTTCAAAAAGAGAACCATGCATATATATATAGTCATGAACTCCTTTTGTCGACCTTATATAAGTAGAGGTGGCAAACGGGCCGGCCCAGCCTGGCCCGGTCCATTTAATCGGGCTTTGGGCCGTGCTCGAGCCAGCCCAGGTTGGTCCATTTCTTAACGGGCTCGGGCTCGGGCCGGCCCATATACTTAAATATTACGTCCAGCCCAGCCCATGGCCCAAGCCCACAACCTACCGGGCCGTGTTCGGGCCGGGTCTATAACCGGGCCGGGCCTATAACGGTATGACAAACTGGAACTCAATAACATCATGTATTCATGTTTAGTGAAAAATTTAAGATAAAGAATTCCAAATGACAAAAAAAAATTCATATGCTCTGCCTATCTCCATATCTCCATAATACTTAATAGCAAAATCACACTCTTTAAAAAGGGGTTTGGGACTGAGCTATCTGGGAGGCTCATCCCCATGCCTGTGCATATTATTCATAACCATAGAAGAGTATAACGGGGAGGACAAAGAACCGGTGCCCTGTGATAAAGTATAAAAACATTATCAAGTCTGAAAAGGTGAGATTGCCTCACTATAGTTTGAGCACATCCCAACTATGTTGGCACCCACTCAACTATCATTCATTTGCATTTGTCAAACCTTTCCATCAACACAGATATCAATATCTACAGTTTTTACACACTGATGTTAACATAAGTGCCCCCCTCATTGTCCTATGCCATCTCAGTTTGGTTGCTCTGATGAAAAGAAAAAAAAATAACAACATAAGTTAGACAAATATGTGAAATTTGAAAGGATGACTTCAAATAGAAATTGCAAAACCTAGTACTTGTCTTACTTACTGGCTTTGTTAATCAACAGGAATGGTAAGTGTGCCTTTGTTTTCTTCTTCATCACATGCCAATTCCTCATCCACAAATGTTTGAGCCCTACGATCTGCATCATTCCAATCTTTAACCAACATAAGAGCCTCCAAGTTTCCAGGAGTTAACCTTGACCTCTTTTCATCCAATACACGACCACCTGCACTAAAAGCAGACTCCAATGCTACTGTGGACACTGGAGTTGTTAGTACATAACGCGCCATGATGGAAAGCACAGGAAAATTCCTGCTATGTGCTTTCCACCACCCCAAAATATCCAACTTTACTTTTTCTTCTTCAGTCATGAACTCAGTAAAATCAGCATCTAAATATTTAAAAAATTCATTGCAAGAATTGACAACACCCCTCTGTTTGGTTTTGCTAGCAAGCAAACCAAAAACAGCTTGACTATTAGATGCATTAGAATCTGATAGAGAAGGATGCACTACTGGAAAAAGTCACTTAGGAGACGGAATAGTTTCGTCTCCTAAGTAACAAAATTCGTCTCTTAAGTACTTAGGTGACGAAATATCCGTCGCCTAAGATCCGTCGCCTAAGTGATGTGAGGTAAGTATTAGGGTGACGAAAAATTGAGTTCCGTCGACTAAGAATTACTTAGGCGATAGAATTTTTCCGTCTCCTAAGCACTTAGGCGACGAATATTGTTTAATGACAAAAAAAAATTATTTTTCCCCTAGGCGACGGAATTATTGGATTCTGTCGCTAAGTCTAAAAAAAAAATTAAAAAAATAATTGACATCCTCTACCCCAAATAACACCACCGATCCGGCAAATCCCAACACGAAAATATGGCCCGATCATGAATCAGTCCTAGTCTCTCCCTCAAAAACCACATTTGATTTATTCCTATCCAAACCAACCTCACCTATTTCTCTCTCTCTACTCTGTAAGCTCCGAACCCGAATGGACCGCCACGGCCCGCTTCACTCTCGGTTGTCAGTTCTCGCTCGCCCCCAACCGGGTAGACCGGGAGCCGCCGCCGACGACTACGGCGTCATCGACCCGTGTGTCCTCGTCTGGTCTTGCCGGAAGCCTCGCCGGAAAACGACATCGACAAACCTAGAAAAATAGCAGAAAAGGGGATTTTCACATTAGGCTCCAATCCAAAGATTAAAGACATGGAATTGAAGAAGAAGGGAGAGGAAAGAAACCCTACTCACCGAAGTTGTTGTCGCTGCCCAAGCTCGCCTGAAATCGGCAAACTCCGCCGTGTTACCTCGCCTTCGATCTCCTTCGGGAGTGGATACATGTCGACCTGGTGAGTATGAGGAGGTAGAGGAGGGAAAAGTGGATGTTTTGGTGGTGATCTTGCACTACAACACACATTATGATTTCCGACAATGGAAATTGTCGGTAAAAGCCGTATTCTCGTCGGAAATACTGTTTCCGACAAAATATTTCTCGTCGGAAGGCGTCGCTAATACTCCTGTGGGAAATACTATCTTTCCGACGAATCGTCGGAATTCTTCCTTATTTCCGACGAAAGTGCCCGTCGGATATTGGTCGGAACTTATTATTTGTTTCGTCCAAAAGTAAGTCGTCGGTAACTCGTCGGGAATAATTCTAGTTTCGACGGGTTAGTTTCGACCATACATTTGTCGGAAATCAAGAATTACATTTGATTTTTTTATTATCAAAAATTGCATTTAATTTTAATTTTTTCCCACCAATTCAATTTTAATTATTATAATTTTCAAGAACTAAGAAGATTCATAGAAATCAAACTCAATTCAACTACATTGTTAATACATGTGAAAAAAACATCAACCATAACATCCATAAGCAAGAACTGAATTTAGAGGTTATGTTGCTACATATTGATAGATTTAAATTTCTCCGAGAACATTCATAACAACCATATCCATAAGGTGCACGTGCTTCGTAATCTTCATAAGCAGATTTTAAGATTGGTGCAGTTGTAAGTGAGTTTAAGGAACCAAGCTGTAACACAAAAAATACGTTATAGCTTATACTTGAACACAACAAAACTAGACATGCATACACCTAAGCATGTTAAAACCAGTTCTATGGAACTATTAAAGTTCACAATTCATAATGTATCACAATAAATCAGACACCCCAGACCAATTAAGACAATTCAAACCATAAATTCTCTTCACACGACATAGAATTTAGCATTGATCATCATAGAGATATGTATATTGAAACACATCTTTATATCTATTCCAAAAAAACCAACTACAAGTATGTATGTACCTGTACAAATGAAGCCCCTGCAAAGCCTGAAGAATTACCCTGCCAAATTATTTTGCTTCTGCAAGAACTAGAGATGCTCATCCACCCTATTCTATTCAATGAACAATGTGTAGCAAGCCAAGGAAATTTGTGAATAGTTAAACAAATATCTCTTTATATAAGTACGAGAACTGTTAAACAACTGAATATATGTATACAGACCAATCCACCTGATAAACAGGTAACTGTTTAAACATAACTGCAATGACAATTTATTTGTAGCAACCGAAATCCAAACTTAGTACCATAGATTTATAACTGAAAACATTAGCTACCACATGAAGCTAACAAAAGTCGTTTAAGAGACTTTAAATTTTAACACTGTCTTCAACCTTAATGACAGCGGCAAACCTGTAGATAGCCAAAACATAATAATTATTTGGCATAACTGAATCTGCAGATGACAACCAAATAAAGCATTGGCATACAACTCAATTTGAACTTTAAAAAGAATATTTGAATTGGAACACTTTCAGAAGAAACAATCATCAACTTGACAAAATTAACACAAAAGTTACTAAAGATTTTTCACATAAAATTACTCCCACTGACCTCTAAAACAAAAAGGTCTCTGTAATTTTCATCAGCAAGTGCATATATAACAAAACTTGAAAAGTTGTTCAGACCTCATGTTAGAAATCACAAATCACCAGTCTACTTAATAAATAAATTTCCTTATCATGTAGAAACCTTAAACTAAAACTCAAATGCTCTTTACTGAGCCAAACAACATCACTTATTCAAGACTATAATACTAGCATACCATAGATCACGTTAACCAATTCCTGACTAGATCAATACCACTAGTCATATCTCAAGCAATTACCTTTTCTGAATTTACTTATGAGAAAGCAAAATTTCATTGAGTTTATTTTTCTGCATATTTTGAATACTGTACCACTGAGCAGTGAATACAATAATTCAACCCCATTCGGTAATCTGTAATTTCAATACCAAGCAACACCTTCGGTAATCTGAAGTTCTTCTGGTTTTACTTTTCTGAAAACTCAAGTGTTTATAGTAATTATCCTGCACTCCTGCAAATCGATTCATACAAGTGGGAGACATACAAAATCACATAGCATTCATACATCAATTGCAGACACAGATACTTCATTCAATTGAAGAGGCTCATTGAAAATACCTAAACCTATGGAGGATTAAAACAAAAGCAAATTATAGTTCAAGGTAGCGATCATGAGATGAAAACCTGTGGTATGTTAATTGGGTTCGAGCTGATCTGGAACGACGACAGATCTGCAAAGACAAATCAAGAGGACTGGAGCCGATGGATTGTTAATTGTATAGACATCGAGACGGTGATAGTGGTTCGAGTTACCTTCGGCGTTTGGTTGAGGCAGACCTTGGGCAGCCATGGATGGGAGGTTCAGAGCTCGTAGTCCGTGAGTTTCTTCATGAGAGAGCGATTCAAGTTGTGTAAGTGATCTGAGAGAGAAGCCGTTTTCTGCCTTTCAGCGCGCACTTGATTCGTATAGCAGTAGCGTGAGTTGAGGCTCCAGAATTTTAGGGGCACTAGACATCGGCCGCGGGAAGGAAAACTTTAGCAGGGAACTTGAATTTTCAGCCAAAATTGAGATGAAGTTCTGCCAAAAAAAGAAGAATAAGGAAAAAAAAAATAGGTGAAAAAATAGTTAAAGGCGTTTAATTAGAGTTGAACGTGTGGATCGAGACCCAAACGTTATTAAAAATAGTTGAATTTTTTTCCATAACCATATTTAACTATGGTGATCACATCAAATGATCAAAATTTTATTTTGTGATTATAATCATCGGAACCTCAACATACTTACTGATGTGGTATAACTTGTTTAGTAGGTTCTATGCAAGTGTACATTTTTATGAAACAACTGTATCTTGTAAATACAGTTTTGAAAAATCGGTCGTAGGATGTGATCTGTATAGTGAAATAGGGCTATCTTAGATAAATCATATATTTTCAGTAACGTTTGGGCCCCGATCAAAGCGGTCAACCATATTTATGGGTATTCTCTCTTATGCGGAGCCCTATCGTCGGTAGGTAAACTTTCTAAATTTTTACATGGGCTGCTAGATCTCATCTACGTAAGAGTGTGTGCGTGAAAGAATTGACAAAAATAAGTCACAAGGGAGTATGTGAAAATGTTTTCGTGTGATAAGGGACGTTTATTTAGGGTTGACCGTGTGGATCAAGACCCAAACGTTATCAAAAATAGATGAATTTTTTTCCATAACCATATTTAACTACACTGATCACATCAGACGGTGAAAATTTTATTTTGTGATTTTAGTCATCGGAACCTCAACGTGCCTAATGATGTGGTACGACTTGTTCAGTATGTTTTATGCAAGTGTACATATTTATGAAACAACTGTATTTTGCAAATAGAGTTTTGAAAAATCGGCCGTATGATGTGATACATATAATGAAATACAGCTATGGTAGAAAAATCGCATATTTTCGATAACGTTTGGGCCTCGATCAAGGCGGTCAACCTTATTTACATGTAGTCTCTCTCATGGGGAGCCCTATCGTCGAGAGATAAACTTTTCCAAATTTTTACATAGGCTGCTACATCTCATCTACGTGAGAGTGTGTACGTAGAAGAATCGACAAAAATTAGTCACAAGGGGTAGGTGAGAACATTTTCGTGTGATAAGGGAAGTTTATTTAGGGTTGACTGTGTGGATCGAGAC
Source organism: Fragaria nilgerrensis (assembly GCA_010134655.1). NCBI lineage: Eukaryota > Viridiplantae > Streptophyta > Magnoliopsida > Rosales > Rosaceae > Fragaria > Fragaria nilgerrensis. Next base: position 21,701,052 of record CM020979.1, on the reverse strand, counting down.
CCAAACCTTATCACAAATTGGTGAATTTTTTTCCATAACCATATTTAACTACGCTGATCACATCAGACGGTCAAAATTTTATTTTGTGATTTTAGTCATCAGTATCTCAACATGTCTACTGATGTGGTATGACTTGTTTAGTAGGTTTTATGCAAGTGTATATTGTTGTGAAGCAATTGTATCTTGCAAATAGAGTTTTGAAAAATTGGCCGTAGGATGTGATACGTATAGTGAAATACGGCTATGGTAGAAAAATCACATATTTTCGATAATGTTTAGGCCCTAATCAAATCGGTTGTAACATCTTGATTTTCAAAATTCTCAAAATTGATTTTTATTCTTAGAAATAGAAAGTAGATGTCGTCACGAGTTCGTCGTATTTTTCGGTAAATTTTCCAAGTTCCTGAGCTATTTTTAGCGATTTTTCGAAATTTTGTTCGAAAAATAAGAATTGCTGATGTGGCAAGCTCGGATTGGGTGAGAAAGTGACATATGGCGCATGGACTGGAGACCAGCTGATGCTGGCGTCATCAGCTACAGCATTAGTCATTTGTCACATGGCAAGTGGTGGCAAAAGGTGGTGTGGTTTTGTCTTAATTTGAAATGTGGCATTTTCTCATCAATGGAGAGATGACACGTGACAAATCAACCTTATAAATAGAAAACAACATTTCTTTTTCTTTCTGTATCCGACTTTCTCTTTCTATTATCTCACATTAATTTTCTCTCTCCATATTTACGACTAAATTTTGCGGATCATAACTTTTGATTCGTAACTCTGATTTCGAATTCGCGAAGTGCTACAGACTCGTCTCAATGTTCTCTTTCTATCCTTGAGGTTTGGTTAATTAGATCCAAAAGTGATATCTAGATGACTCGTTTTAGGAGACTTAGTTTACGATCAGTATTCATGGTGGGGATTCGTATTGATGAGGTTGAGTGGATTTGTGTAATATATTTCAAATATTCTCATTTGTTATTTAAATAGTCAAAAAAATGATTTTGATCTTTTACGAAATATCTCTCTATTTTCGAGTGAAGCATGTCATCAGACGGTTAAAATTTAATTTTGTGAATTTTAGTCATTAGAACGCCAACGTGCCTACTAATGTGGTAGGATGTTATATGTATAGTGAAATACAGCTTGAATCTGGTTATACTTTTGTAATATTGAATTACTCTTTTACTTTTTTATATTCCCGACAACGTATGTGTGGCCAGAATTAAACCTTTTATTTCCGACGACCTTACGATAAAATAAAATCTCGTTGGAAAATGATCATTCTTTTCTGACCACATTGGACTTCATCGGAAAAATAATAAGCGGGAACTTTTACCGCCAAATTATAATTGTTTCCGACGACCTTTTCTGACAGATTGATTTTCGTCGGAAATAATTTTCATCAAAAGATTGTATTTCCGATCATTTCCGACGACTCGTCAGAAATAATGTTATTTTCAACCAATAATTTGTTTGGTCAGAAAATGTTCGTCGCAAAAAAGGATATGTGTTGTAGTGTTGTGGCATGCGGCGGCCGGAACCGACGACGCTACACCGGAGATGACGGCGGCAGACGGAGAGAAAGAGAGTGAGGCCTGGAGAAGAGGAGAGGGATGGTATGAAGAGAGAGTGAGAGAGTTAAATTTTGGGTGAGTGTGGAGTTTTTTTATATGAAGAGAGAGTGAGAGAGTTAATTTTTTGGGTGAGGGTGGAGTTTTTTAGGAGAGTTAGGGTAGAGTTTAAGTAAAAAGAAAATAAAATTTTAAAATTTTAGGTTTGAGTTTTCGTGAAATGTTTTGGCGAAAACGTTGCCGCTAAAAATTTCGGTAGTTAGGCGACGAAAAGTTATACTTTCGTCGCGTAAGTAATTAATTATTATGATTATTATTTTTTAAATAATAATTCCGTCTCTTAAGTAAATTTTTCCGTCGTCTAAGATATTCTTAGACCACGGAATACAATTCCGTCGCCTAAGTAATTATTTTTTATTTTTTTAAAAAATAATTCCGTCGCCTAAGTATATATTCGTCGTCTAAGAGATTCTTAGACCACGGAATAGATTTCCGTCGCCTAAGTCCAACTTAGGCTACGAAACTATTTTCCGTCATCTAAGTCCAACTTAGGCTACAAAATTAATATAATTATGTCGCCTAGGTTCTTTTTTCCAGTAGTGACGGTGAGAAATTTGGCTACTTTGAACACTAGCAGCTGCATATTTCTTTGCATATAAATTATAAGTATCATTGAAATTCTTTTGGATGCTAGTTGATGTCATTGGGATAGTAATTTCCAAATTCTTCCCGATCTCACTCAATATCAATTCCAAACCATTAAGCTTGATCCTTGGATCCATAATAGCCCAAAACAGAAGGTATAAGGAACCACCTCCCAATACTTTTTGTATTTTGCTACCATCATTTCACAAATCTCTCCAAAACTACCAATTTCATACATGTACTTGTGAAAAGTAACACTAATTGCATAGAAATCATTAAGTGCAATAGGAGATGTGGGATAGTAACACCTGAGCAATTGCATGTGACATCATATATAAAAGACTTTCAAAAACTCCCAAAACTTGAAACAAAGGTTCCACATATCCTCAGTCAAAATATTTGATTAACTTTGTCATTATAGTAAACACTCAGTGCATTGGTGTAACCTTTGCAACTGTTCAACATGTGATAAGTTGAGTTCCAACGGATAGGCATGTCTCTTTTAAATTTTCTAGGTTTCAGGCCTTGACTTTTGCATAGCTTATTGAACTCTTGAACTCTACTATCTGAAGAACAAACATATCCAATAGCATCCCTAACACAACTAATCTGAGTTCCAATAATTTTCAGTCCATCTTACACCATCAGATTAATGATATGACATGTACATCTCATATGAAAAAGTACTCCTCCATGAGGAGGATGCAAACAACGCTTCAGCTGATCTGTTAAAAGTGATTGAAAATATTTTGCCAACAATATTGTATTCCTTAAACACATCCATCATGCCATTAAATATTGTACTACCAGTATGTGGATATTTTAGAAGACGAAAGCCAATAATTCTTTTATGCAGCAACCAATTATCATCAATGTAGTGAGCAGTAACACACATAATTGGCAAGTTATACCACCCCATAAATCAGAAGTAATAGCAATTGAGCTCTTTAAATGTGAGAAAACATGTATCAACTTTTTCTTTTCCTCTTTGTAAACTTTCAACAAGTCATTCTTGTTAGTGTTACGGGGCATTTTTTTAAACTCCGGTTGGCAATACTCTCTTTGAAATATCTTTCAAAGTTTGGACTCTCAGCAAATGAGAAAGGTAATTCCTCAGTAGCTAAAAGCTTAGCCAAACCCTCCCTCATTCTAGCATGGGAGTACTTAAATGCACCCACACTACCATCATCTTTTCTTCTCAATTGAGATTGAGTAGGATCAGATTTAGAGTGATGTTTTTCGAGACATTTTTTAGCATGCCTCTTAAGATGTCCAGTACCGTTACTGCTCTTACAGTTTAACGAGGACTTACAAAATTTACATATTGCCCTTTCATCTGTATTACCACCACCAACATCAATTTTCTCAAGTTTGAAATGATCCCACACACTAGACGTTTGTTTCTTTTTTTGATCACTTCTTCTACGTTAGGCTCATTAGGTTCAGTGCCAACCTCAATAGGTTGGCTATTATCATTTGGAGATGAGGGTTGTGATTCGCCTGAACTCAAAGACTCACATGTATATTCTCAGGCTCTGGTTGTGGAAATAAATCTCTATTATCATAGTACTCACCCAAATTCAAATCATCCTCATTGTCCATATCTAAGTAAAACAAAACACCAACACGAGCAAAGAGACTCAAACAGAAAAAACAACCCAGATAAGCAAAACATATATAATACCGTACCTCTTGCGTTTCAGTGAAGAATTGGCTATTAAGACATATATAACACCGTACCTCCAACTGAAGCTTTATCTATATTTCACTTACATGGACTGCAGCAAACATAGAAGAAACATCAGTACATATATACACTTTATTGATCAATCAAAACATATAGCATAGTGATCTGAGTGAAATTCATCAAACAAATACCTTCATCTTCAAGCTTGATACGATCGGATACTCAAATGGAACAGAAAGATTGAGGGAACAGCTGATGAGGCCCGACCGGCAAAGCCCCGGTGGGGAGAGCTAGACGAGGAGGATGGAGATCTGGACTTTCTTCTGCTGTTGAAGGAGGTGATCAGACCCAAAGAGAACGGCGTTAAGAAGGTGATTGAGTACAAATTCAATGATGAAGACAGAAAGGTGTGATTCAATGGAAAGCTCGCTAGTATCTATATATATATATATATATATATATATGGGGAGAAGAAGCCGTTGGAAGAAGAAGTCGTTGCCTCCATTGATAAGCTGAAAGGTCTGAGATTGAAGCTTATTGATAGACGATTGAAGTTTTCCAGGGAAAGTGAGTTAAGTGAGGATTATCTGAGTTGAGTGACGTTGCGGTCTTGACTGTAAAAGGGTTTAGATTATAAACGGGCCGGGCTGCGGGTTGTAGTTAATCGAGCTTGGGCCGTGCCGGGCTTATAACGGGCTCAAGCCGGGCTCATGGGCTCATTTATTTAGACCCAGCCCGACCCATTAGAATAACGTGCTTAGGCCGAACCGGGCCGTTATCGGGCTTGGGCCGTGCCGGGCCGCTTTTAAAAATGTCGTGCTCGTGCCGTGCTCGTGTTTTACAGCCCGTTTGCCACCTCTATATATAAGTAGCTCCGCCACGACTTAAATCTCATATCCGATAATTCTGAAATATCTTGTTAGCTATAGATACGTAGTCATTCAAAGAATTGGCCCGTCCGATGATACAAAGAGGGATCACCGAACCCAAACAATGAAAGCATTGCAATTTCTTTTGATGTGATTACTATTCCTGAATATAATTTGGCGTATAATTACACGAATATTCCAGTTGGCGTTTAATTACACGAATAATTACATTTCATATCTCACGTTGCATGCCCTAAGAAATTTCATGCCGAAATGCAATTCATTCGAACTTGCACAACGTCACCAGTTGATATTAATCTGGATAAACGTCATGACGGCCCCTATCAACTCAGGTTGAACACGTTACGGTCTTGGATCGGGTAGTGGAGACAGAATCATATAAAATAGACATTAGTGTTCCAAACAGAATAAAATCCAATCCATCACTGTCAGTCTGTCAGCCTCCATATATGGATTCTCAAACCCTAATTTAAGTCGGCCTGCTTCCATGGCTCTTCCTCTTGCTCTTCGTTCGTGGATGCCGTTTATAGATATCAGATTGAAACAAATTATAAAAGGCATAGATCACAATCATACTTGAAATGAATTAAAAGCAACGTACGTGGTTTATGAACAAAATGAAATAATAACAACTATATTGTAATTCTTCTATCTATTACACAGTCTCAAACCAAATGTTTACAACTTTGAATCGAAACCTGTACAGATCGAGAATGAATGATTTATATGTAAACCCAAATGTATTCTGTTTAAAATGTTTCATCATCATCAACCTACATATATATAGACACACACATACATATATATTATAGAAGCAGTAACAAGATACAGAGACCCGAAAACATCTATAGGACCTGTCCATGGCTTAGTATTTGGCATGCCTCGTTTTCTTCTGCGGTCGACCCCGGCCCTGTTGACCAGATGGAGGAGAACAGACAGTACCGGTGGTTGGGCCGCCTTGTACAGTCGAGCCCTTCCCAAACATGTCCTTAGTGGAAGGCATGCTTAACTATAAGTTCTATAACTAGCTTGGATTTAGGTATGTGGTTTTGCCTGTCTTAACTCTTGAGGATATGGCTTAATTTGAAGATAAACAGCTTTGCTCCCCGATATCCTATATATATAGTCGAGGGTTACTTGTAATAGGGGGATTAGTTCAGGATTGGAACTTGAGGGGAACTTTACTATATTGAGTAACCCTAGCTAATGCATAGAAATTTCAGTCTTTTTTACTACTAATTATGAAACCAAAACTTTCTTAACAACCAGTTTTCAAGAGATATGGTCGGTTTTTTTGGTTTTCAACAGTCCAATGCAAATTATGCAATGCTGGCTGTCATACAGAATTTACATGAATTGTTGAAGAATTGCTTCGATCAATGAATGGTGCCCCCGCTTTCTTTCATATATCTCAGTACGTACTTTCCTTGACTTTCCTTCTGTTATTAACTAATGTTAATTATTGACTCCAAAACCAGTCGGTTGATGAAGATGGCCGGAATAAACGGATTAGCTCACAGCTGCACTGCACACGAATATTCCATCGTTGATCGATAAGCCATACGTTAAGAGATTGTTTCATCCTAAACTAATGACATCTCAAATGACGTACATATGATAAAGAGCGACCGGCCATTGAGAATACATTTATCTAGCTACTTGACCATTTACAAACCCAGAAACAAATCCAACTCTGGATAATCTACATTTTTTGTAGTTCTGGAAGCAATTGCTAAGATGTTCTGTGGAAGTTTCGTATAAACTTGACTTCAAGCGGATCAGTAAGCACGTTTAAATCGCAAGGTTTGTCGACACGTCTGAAGCTCAGTTTTGATTGCCACCTACTGGTGTATCTCTGGCCGGAAGGAATTGCTATGCAGTTCACTACTGGAACATGGATAACTTCATTCGATTAGTTAAATTCTAAACCGCGTTAATTAAACCGCAAAGTTTGACGATTAATTCTGAGATCCATTTTTCATTTGCCACCTACTGATGATAAACGTAGCTATTGCTTTGTTTTATATCTCGATCTGGCCGGATTTCGTGTCCGAATTAATTCATTGTTTTCTTTTTATTTTATTTTTTAGTCGACCAACTCTTGAGACCAAGATCGAACTCCTATCATGCGTCGTTTCTTTGCTGATTTCTGAGGGTGTTTGGTAGTCTTCTGTTAAAGGTGTATCCGGGAAATATTTCAGAAACAGTGGTTGAGTGCTGTTTACGCAAGCTAGCCCGGCCGTCATAAACTACCCGATGTGGTGGAGCGCTATACCGTACGTCAGAAATAGTCTTCAGTTTCTTTATCTTGCTCCCACATTGGAGTTTCTTTCAACTCAACCCAATGGGGAAAGTCTCCGAACAGTAGCGAACGCAGAAAGTCACGTAAGTGGGGGCAAAAAATTTGAGGCTAAGCAACCTATAGAAAGAGCTCACTGTTCATTTCCTCTTCCTCTCTAATCTCCATTTTTATAGCTTTTCAGCTAGTTAATCTATATACTATTCTGAAATATATTGAAGTTTTTTTTCACTAATTATATGAAATCATAATCAAACACTATAAAATTACAGGCTTTCCATATCAAACATCTAACATGAACACACAAACTCAGTGTTCCTTTTATAGAGAATAAAGGGATTCCAAATTCACCGTTCATTAATCTTTCATTGAAATCCGTCAGCAAAAAAAAGCCAGATATGGAAAAAAAAAAACATGAAAATTGATTATCTAATTCTGCAACAGTTGAAGTGGACTCTACTGATTAATTTTGGGCTCAATCATTATCTAAACACCCAATTTTAGGCCCTTTTGGTGTGATATACTAATCCCATAATTATAAGAATTACAATTCTATAATATATATATAGTAAGAGTGAGATATGGAACGTAGGGGAAAACAATAAAAAAAGAAAGAGTGACTTCAAGCGTCGGACGTCAAAAACTGAGTGGGGGCAGTGGCCCCCGCTGGCCCCACCTGCGTCTGCCATTGTCTCCGAACGGCCTTGTTTAGGGTTTGTTGCATGTATGCATATGCATAGTATTAGTACTATAGAGTAAACTGTGGACTATGTTACCGCTATTAAAGATATACCTCCATCATGTTAGTGAGCACAACAAGAATCAATATCACCAGGTTCATCCCTTTTGAATCTATCTAATTGAAAAAAAGGATGTGCATCAAAATTCATTGCCAAAAGTAAAACCAGAGATCACTACCAGGACAAGCACTTTAGCCGAAGAAAAAATTTCGTCGGCCTGTTAGCTTAATTCGTCGGCTAAGATCTTAGCCGACGATCCATTGTCGGTTAAGATTTCGTCGGGAAAAGGTCGTCTGCGATGACTTTAGCCGACAAAAAAAGAAGACGTCGTCGGCTATAGTCCCACAGTTTAGCCGACGAAAAAAATGTCGTCGGTTTTTTTCCCAGATTTTAGCCGACGAAACAATTAAGATATTCGTCGGCTAAACCTTATAAAAAAATTAAAAAAATAATTATAGCCGACGAAATATAGTCTATTTCGTCGGCTAAACCTTATAAAAAAATTAAAAAATAACTATAGCCGACGAAATATAGTCTATTTCGTCGGCTAAACCTTATAAAAAAATTAAAAAATACTATAGCCGATGAATATAGTATTTAAATATCGTCGGCTAAAGTTGCTGGTTTTAAAAAAAAATTGCAGAAACTTTTGGCCACCTTCAATCACCACCAAAATTTGACAGAATCTTCCTCTCAACATTTCGAACAACTTTCTAGAAGAAGTCGAAGCTCAATTCTAAGCCTGAACATGTCAATTGAATCAAAATATAAAAATCCCTAATTTTAAACCCTAAAAACATCAAATCTTCAATTCTCCTCACACACACCGAATCGAGCTACCAAATTCTAGGGGAATGTAGTACTAATCAAACTCAACTTATCTATATATAGAACTCACCAAATGGTGACCTGAGGAAGGAGAAATTTGATCGACACCGAATCCGAACCGACGGAGTTTTGGAGCTCGATTTATCCCTCACGGCGGCGTCAGTCGATGCACCACCTGTCCAGCAATGAAGTAGAGACGACGGCGAAACTTTTGGGACAAGTGTGGCGGTTTCCGGTGGCTTGACGGCGGAGCTAGCCCGAGAAGAAAATCTGGCAGGCGAAATAGACTTCTTACCATCCACCTTCGGTATATAAAGAACTTTAGCCGACGAAATTCTTTATTTTCGTCGGCTAAACTCTATTGAAAATTTTGAAAATTTTGGTTGACCGCCAAAAAATTTTGGTTGAAAATTTTGAAAAATTTTCGACTTTAGCCGATGACTTTTCATATATTTTCGTCGGCTAAAGTCCTTTGAAAATTTTCCTTCAAATTTAGTTTACCGCCTATAATTTTTTAACCTTAGCCGACGACTTTTTTAATATCTCGTCGGTTAAAGTCTATAAATTCACGAAAACGCTCATATCTCCCTCTATATTACGTAGTTTGGTCAAACCTTCCACACGAAAAACTTTCACGTAGATGAAACGCAACCACCTATATAAAAATTTGAGACATTTACCTTCCGACGATAGGTCTCCCCATAGAGAATAATAACGGTAAATAGGGTTGACCGCTACTATCGGCACCGAGACTTTACCCGATTTACGTGATTTTTGAACCATAGTCGTATTTCACCATTATGAACACATCTTATTTCACGAGATTTTTGATAATTTTGCCTCTTATGTAGAGTTGGTTCAGAAAGTTGTATAACCTACTAAACAAGTTATATAACATTAGTAGACACGTTGTGATTCCGATGATTCAAATTTACAAACCAAAATTCGACCGTCAGATATGATCATTATGACGAAAGATGTCTATGTAAAAAATTCAACTAGATCCGACAACGTTAAGGGCTCGATCGAAACGGTCAACCCTAATCCATCGTTACTTATCACACGAAAACGCTCATATCTCCCTCTATATTACGTAGTTTGGTCAAACCTTCCACACGAAAAACACTCACGTAGATGAGACGCAACTGCCCATATAAAAATTTGAGACATTTACCTTCCGACGATAGGGCTCCCCATAAGGAATAATAACGGTAAATAGTAAGACACGTTGTGATTCCGATGACTCAAATTTACAAACCAAAATTCGACCGTCAGATATGATCATTATGACGAAAGATGTGTCTATGGTAAAAAATTCAACTGAATTCGACAACGTTAAGGGCTCGATCGAAACGGTCAACTCTAATCGGAAATAAGAAAACTACATTTTGAAGCCCTAAACGGACTCGGATGGCCAAAAAGGCCCATATGTCATGGCAATAGCGATGAGTTTGACTCGTAGGGCCGTTACGCTTCCGGAAAGGTATCACAATAGTCAATCGGACACCAAACGCCAAATCTGCAGCATAGTGAATAATAAGGGTAAATTGCATTGACCGCAACTATCGGCACCGAGACTTTACCGGAATACCGTGATTTTTCATCCGTAGACGTATTTCACCATTCTGATCATATCTTATTTCACGACTTTTTTGCGTTTGAAGGTTCTACGTATAGTTTTTTTTTCCCAGATGAGTTGTTGTCCAGATCTGCAAATATAAGGCACTTTAGCCGATGAAATTATATTTTTCATCGGCTAAACTTTTAAAAATTTCGTCGGCTAAAGTTTACAGACTATAGCCGACGAAAAAAATTATTTAGACTACGAAATTAAAATTTCGTCGGCTAAAGTTGACCATAGCCGACGAAAATTTTAAATTAGCCGACGAAGGAAAATTTCTTCGACTAAAGTGGATTTTAGCCGACGAAAAAATAATTCGTCGGCCTGGTTTTTTTATTTTCGTCGGCTAAAGTCTTTCTTCTAGTAGTAGATTGTATTAATGCATGTCAAAACGAACCCAAAGAGTATTTAATTAGTAATAATTAAGAACAAAAGATTGATGGATAAATTGGAAATATTCTTAATCATACAAAGGTTCAAACTATGTCTTCCATTTTAGCCAACTGAGCATATATTCTCTATATATTTTCTTGTACTGGTTCTTCAGGTAGCTATTGTAATGCTTAATTGGCCGGTGATCTTTTAAGTCGGCCTGTAATTAGCTTGGAAGATATAACTGTTATGGTTCATGGTTTAGCTAGGGAGATGCAAATCATGCAATATATAGTGCATATCAACGTTTTAATTGTTAGTTAGAAAATTGAAGAACAACGGCGAATTGTCTACGAGATTACTACGAAACAATTTTAGAATCCACAATTGAAGATTAATCTATCATATATAAACAAAATCAAATAATATATTACAAGTATTATTCTTATATCATAGTACAACTGAAACAAAAATTAAATTCAATAGAGTACATCAATTTCTACAATGAATAGAAACAATTGTATAATAATTCTACTATATATTGGCCCATTTGCAACTACCTTCATCTTTTGGTAATTTCTTTCGGAGATCGATGACCGAATGGAGACTGAGATAGAAATGATAAATTATTTTGAACGAAGAGAATACCAGAGGAAAGAAATTGATACAGAAACACAAAAAACTAGCTTAAAGTTCTACTGCACACAGTACTTTGTATGCACTTAATTATCTCCCTTTATTTTTGGCTAGACAGGCTTGAGCATTTGGCTGAGGCGCCGCAGGCCGACTAACTGGTGGATTTGAATTTGATGCACGTTCCTTTGGCAATCTGATGTCACGGGCACTGGTTGAGAACAAGTAGAAGCAGAAGACATGATGAATTGCTTTGTGATTTATCTTCTGTGTACGTGAAGAATATCTTAGAACTTGTGGTTTATACCCAGGTCACACATGCCTCTATATATACAAGTTGAATGAGTGAGTTGCTTGTATGATTTTGGGTCTAGGAAATTGAAGGGATGTTGTATGGGAGATTAGGGAGAACCTTACCATGAATGGATCAACTTGATAAGTAAACATTAATTCAAAAATAATTCCTTCAGTAATTTCTGAAATCTTATCTCTCCGCAAGAAAAAACAAATCTAAGTAAACATGAGCTACGATAGCAACTTCATTTGTAGTTTACAAGAACTTATTGTTGAGAATTGGGGTATTGAAACATTACCCCTAATGTCAAAGCCAATTAGTTCGTTCTATGAAGAGTTTATTATGGAATTGAACCAATACCTTTCTTAGCTACCCCGAGTTTTGTGATTTGGACGTTTAGTTCATAGAAGTGGGTTTGAATGATACGTAATTGCTTCTGGGATTGCTTCTCCTAAATCTTCCTGGAAAAGGAAAAGAAACTTTTGACTGATTATAGTCTTACTTCACGGAGGTTTCTTTCTTGTATGTGTTTTCATTACGAGTTTGATCTAAAATCTGAAACGGCTCTGTAATCAAATGTTATTGACTTTGAAGACCATCGAAGAAGATGAACAGAAATTAGGGATACATAGGTACGTGGATCAAAAGAGATATACATTAACAAATTAGAGAATAAATAATCAAACTCAACGGATCAGCAACAAATTCTGGTCGTTTAATCTTCTCTCACACCTCGATCGACCATGCAGGCAGTTTCTCATAATTTTCTTAGAAATTAACCAAGGGATGCCTGCACAGGCATGCAGCACAGCAACGACCAGAAACAAACCAGAGCTATTGAGAGATGGAGGCACAAGGAATTAACGTGTACAAGGGATTCAGTTCTGCGAAAATGAGCCAATTTCAGAAAACTCGACCCTGAATGTCGGCATTTGGGACCCTGTTGGCTTACGGGGAAATATATGAGCAGCACAGCAGCATATTTTTTCAACGGTCGAAAATTTCTCTCTCTTTCCTTTATTTTTTTGGTCGGGGTATCTCTACTTTTTATTTTTGTTATCTATTTTAATTTTTTTTTTTTTTTCCGTTTGCTCTTCTTCTACGGTAAAAGACGAACTAGTCTCTCTTTCGAAACTCAGCTCATTTTATGAACAATGTTACTGTCCACCTTGTCGCTTCCCCATTGAGAATAGGTATTCCTTGGCTTCCCCATTGAACAATGTTATGGTTTTTCTGATGGAGCAGTCACACATTGTATGCTCAATGGATTATCGAGGATGCGGGAAAAATAAGCAGTGTAATGGACCAGAATATCGTTTAGTACTAAGCCTAGCTGAGTTAGCTCTAGTAGGCAGCAGGTTTTTGCAGGCTCGCCACACACAAATTTGAATCCTGCCAGGGACTTCAGCATTCTACAGCTTTTTCCGAAGAGGTAAATTATTACCTGCAGAAGAAGAAGCAAGAGCATTTGGTATTACCATGTCTCTAGCTATCCAGTATGCAGACTTGACTGAAAAAGACCAACTATTTTATTTTATTGGCTTGTTGGAAGCCTGGGTTCTTCTGCATATTCATTCATTTACCAAAAAAGAAAGAAAGAGAGAGAAAAGAATAGGTATATTCCTTTGAGGTACTTGGGCTGTAATGAGTCATTGGTTGCTCGACGCAACATCTAGGGTCTACTTCCCCATCCCCCCACAAAACCAAGTAGACATATATCCACACGTTGCTCTTGTCCTTCTCCCTCGCAATAGGTCTTGCCCGCACATCAAGACTGATGCTACCAGGTGTTCCAGTAATTTCACTACTGGCCTTGAATCCATTATTCACAACTCTGTTAAGATATGTAGAAGCCATTGTCCACAATTCTCAAGGTATGTCATTGGCTGCACAGGCAAATCCTATTGCTGGTATAGTAGGACTATGGCATACCTGAAAAACCAGAAATATGGCCACAATACCTCAGCTTAAGTCCAGAAATTACAAGTGCAGCCAATGAAGTACCTAAAACCAGCGATAAGGCTATGACATACCTTCAGAATTGTGAACAATGGTCTGTCTGGTGGATACTGATGTGATGCAAATATGTACTGAAGTAAGATATAGCTTAATGCACATCCCAAAACATTCTTGCAACCAGCACTTCATTGAAATTAGCTTCTTAAACACTGATTTATGCATGTAACTGATATATGGAAAGATAGCTTACTGTACATTCCAAGACATCTCATCATCCGATACTTCACTATATTTAGACAAGAAACTTGAAAGAATCCGAAATGGATAATCTCTCTAAGTTGACACTGCATATATTACCCTAGTAAAATCAAAACCCACATGCCTTCTTAGTTTCTTCGCCTCTTTGTATACTTGACTGCATTCCATAGCTTCAAGATGTAAGCAACTCCTTCAGCAAGAGTTGCTTTCCTTCCTGCTTTGAAATTCCAGAGCTCTAGTATCTTGTACCTCCCACTTGAGTTATGTTCATTAAGTTCCAGTAAGGAAGTTGTCACCACCTTATACACTTCAACCCCCAGCTCACTCTTCAGATCCTTCAACTTTTTGTCATCTTCATCAATAATTTCCTGTATTCACATCCAAATCAAATAAATTGGCAAAGTAAAAACTGGAAATGAAGAAGTGTATCGAGATAAAAGAGTTCCCAGCTCAAAAGAAACAAAAACAATGGGTGAAATATGGGGTAAAACTGATAAGCCAGTACGACATGAGCAATAGTAAAAGAAATGTCCAGTATGACATGCTAAATTGAGGGACATGCAGGAGCATGTACCTTTCTTTTTCCTTTCGCATCCCTAATAACCTTGAATGGGTTCCATTTAGAATCCCCAACATAACCCTCCCACTGAGAACACAACTCCACAGCCCTCTCATCTGCTTCGACTGCAGTATATCTTCTCTTTGCTGCAACTTGAAATGCTTTCAAGTCAAGGTCACCCAATGTCTTCACGCCAATATAGATTTTTGACTTATCTTTCAGTCCCTACAGATATTAAAACGTATACATTACAAATGTACAACATACCCACAAAAATCCAAAATAAAATCCCTCTATTTCATTCCACCCAAACCACCTAAGAGATAGCTGGCACACTGCACATCCTAAACGCTTTCATCAGTTTCATGTTTCTTCCAATTCCAAAGAAATTAATTTATATCAAAAATGGTGATACAACAAATATGACTGAGATGCTGTAACTTAAATAAGGCATACTGATTTCAATCATGCATATATAGTGTACGGAAATAGTTTATAAACTATACTGAAGCCATTGTTGGAATACATACATCAATTAACTCTTTACGGGCCTCCAGCAGCTCATCATTATTGCTTCTCTCCTTGAAAGTCAGTGCATTGTAAAATTCTGACAGATCAGTAAGCTCCTGATCCTTCTCCTTTAAGGTTTGTTCAAGTGCTTCAATCTTCATCTGTGCTTCGAAATCCTCATTTGCTGCCTGTTTGGCTTGGAGGCGGTCTTTCAGTTCCATGATTTCTGAGTGAAGTTTCTCATTTTCTCCCTGCAAATACCAAGCAAAGCCAAAGAAATATCAGAAATTTATTCATCCGAATTTCAAAGATTTAAAAAGATATTAGACTACAGACCTTTCTCTTTTCTGCCAGCAATATCAGATTTTCAGCTTTCTTCTGATCTGATTCTGCTTTCTCATTCTTACATAAATAACCACTGTATTAGCTCATATTAACAAATGCCAAGAATATAAGCCAATCAAACTGTGACCGTTAGATTACCCAAAGGAGAGAGCTAAGCAAATAAAACATACAAAGAATGTTGTTTACTTAAACTAGAAAGCAAGGCATAGCATTACTAAAAGGTGGAACATGAAAATGAGGTTGACGTTCCACCGCCCCATGGTACCTTTTCACTAGCTCAAACTAGATCCTACTAGAACAGGATTTTCTGATTCATTGTATTTTTAATTGAATATCAGATAACTGGCCAAGAAGGAAAGTTAGAGCAAATTTCAGTGCAGTTATTAATTCTTTCATGTTATTCTCTTAGTCATCATTTTTGGATCCTAGTGAACTGCTGAAGGTGCACAATATTCCAGACTATATTCCAACTCATTGCACGTGAACGAATAATATATACAAGCTGAAGTATATGTGAGTAGTAAAATCATTATAACATCCCAATAGAGTCGAAGTTTATCCATATTAACATTTGCAAGTGTGATTACCATGTGATGCAGCTTCATGCGGCAGTGTTCCAGCTCTTTCCTTTTCATATCAATCTGATTCTCCAGTTCAATGTTCTTTAGTTGAAGCTGATGCTTTTCTCTCTGCCAAAGCTGGTCAATGATGAAAATTAAACATTAAGATTGCTCCAACAAACCAAATCACCATGTAAAAGAAGATAAAGCACATCAAACCTTTCTCTCTTCTGCGAACTTTAGCTCCAGTTCATAAGTATTCTTCTTTCCCTCAGTGCTAGTTGTCTCATTCTGAAAGAGAAAGACTATCATTAACATCTAGTTAATAGAATCAAAACTATCACCGTCAACAGATGCAGTTCTCAACACTAAAGACCATCAAAGGAGATTCTAAATAATCTAGACCAACATTGTACAAATCAGAACTCAAGAGCAAACAGTAACGGCTACTTCGACGAATGCCCTAGGCAGCCATTGATCAAGACATTGTTTTATGAGAATCCCTGGTCAAAGTACCAAACAAGAAAAATGAAACATTTCCAATTTTGCAACTTGATGACTCATAAATTCTTAACCTTCCTTTCTTAGTTAAGAAAAGCAGAAACTCACCCATGTCTCATTCTCCTTATATGTGAGACACAGCAAACCTGATACACAGAAACAAAAGATGAGAACTTTTGCGAGACCCAACATCAGAAACTGAGCATAAAGCTAGAAACAGCCAATACAACCAAAACCCAGAAAGAAAAAGCACCTGGTGGTGAAGGTGGAGGAAGGGAAGGTACGTGAGAGAAGCACTTGGCGCGTTTGGGTGGTGGGTTATGATGGAAGTAATCCAAGGCTAACCCAGCAGCAGAGCACTCGGCTTCTTTCTTAGAGGAGAGTGGAGTGTTGGTGGTGAAGGCGAAGCCATGGACGAGGACAGAGGCGGAGAAGCGAGGTCGGTGAGGGGGGCCTTGCTGGGTGCCGCTGTACTTGGGCAAGGCCCATCCTTTGGATTGGCACAGCTCCTGGAGCATGCTTTTGTTCAAGTTCATGGTGATTGCAGAGAGAGAGATCAATGTGTGTTGCTTTGAGGTTGGTTTGCTGAAATGGGAAATGGTTTTTGTGGGGTTTTGGATTTCAGGAGGTTTGAGGGTGGGAGAGATTTTTGTGATCAGTGATCGAGCAGTCAGCACATATAGCTTATGAACCCAGCACCAGCTGCCTTTGTTTTTTTTTTTTCTTTTTTTTTTCTTCTTTTTCTATTTTCCTTTTTCTTTTTTCTTTTAGAATTATCAAGCACAGTCAAATTTGATCAAAATAGAAAACCCAGACAAAAAAAATATGGACAAATGTTTGTGTTAGACAGAACTCGACTGTTTTATGCAAATGAAGAAATTATCACTTTTATCAATTTCTTTGTTAATATTACAGGCGCTTTATTGATTTCATCTCTTACTTTCTTGTTATTTAGCTTGACGGAAATAGACTAGTGTAACTACATCGCCATCAACAAATTATTACAAACTAAAATTTCTTTCCTGCGTTGCTTTATTGCCTCCTTGTAATTTAGCATTTCTCTTGGTAGAAAACCTTCATATGTAATCTTCGACGAGTTCTTACTATCACCTAGTGATCTAGTTCTGTTGCAAGAGCACAAAATCAATTTTTTCAATACCTAAATTCGGCTTCCACTGTCTTCGGACTCTTTGAATTATTCTTTACGTTTCTCAGGGACTGAATGCTCTAAGCATGACCGTTGGTTTGAATTTGATTAACACCGAACCTACGAAACATATTGCCATGGAATTCAAAACAAAATGTCACATGTATGGCGTATACCAAGCACAAGCACAGACCAAAGTCACTTTTAGCACAGTATGAGGTACCTATATTCAGGAATGTGGATCTCCTTGCAGGCTAGAAAATCTGCGACTGCTTAAAAACAATTATTCGACTTTGATTTTTATGTAATACAGGTAAAAACCAAGAAGGGATTCTCACATTCCGCATAATAGAAATTCTCAACCTCGGAGTTTTAAACAAATTTTGCTAGACTAGGTACCAAGAAACTAGCACCTTCTTTCTGTGATATAAAATGTGCGAGTTACACCTTGTTTCCTGTACTTTGTGACTGAATTCTACAGAATTCTGATACCAGTCTTACTTGATGTATTCTAATACACTCTGCGTAATATCTTCAAGAAAGGAAACAAAACCCATAACGCTTGTAATACCACTTCCGTCAACATCCTGTTCCTCAATGAGATAGTTTTCAAAAGCTGTGGCATCATCCTGCCCTCCTTTGATAAATATGAGCTTGGGGGTAATACATCTTTCTTGCTTTAATTTATTGATCACAGT
This sequence comes from Fragaria nilgerrensis, assembly GCA_010134655.1. Taxonomy (NCBI): domain Eukaryota; kingdom Viridiplantae; phylum Streptophyta; class Magnoliopsida; order Rosales; family Rosaceae; genus Fragaria; species Fragaria nilgerrensis. The sequence continues at coordinate 21,682,933 of CM020979.1, read as the reverse complement.
CCGCAGCAAACCTAAACAAAACTTGTTTTAGACGTGAAGCAAACTGCCAAGAGAACACCAAGAAATGCAGAAAACTTACAATCATGGGGTGGAGGAAAAGGTAGTGTAGGGTCTGCTGTTGAAGAATAAAACACTATAAGAGCCGTGAATGCATCAAGGAAAAATATAGGACTCCCACTGGTAATCAGTGCAGCACGACTCAATGAATGGCGTGGGTATGCTAGTTTATCTGGAGTAGAGTACGAGGTAAGGACTGGATACACGGCACGATGGAGTGAACTTGGTTCAAGTGCACTTCAAAAACAAAAAAATACAAAATCAGAGGACAAGATTGCAGAGTTCATGCTCCATCATAAAGAGAAAGCAGAATCAATACCCCAAACATTAAATTGTGGTTAAAGAACCAAATAACACATATCATAAACCTTTTGTAAGACAACTGTCAACTTAGACATAGAAGTCATTTCACAAAATGTAGCAACAAGTATATGATGATGAGTAGTGGGAAAAATAAAGCAAAACAATATCTGTCTACATCTGATAATTCAAAACTGATTACTTAAAACCCTGTAACAGAATCCTGAAAAGAATTTTGTTAATAACAATTCGACCATCAGATACCTGAAAAGACACTGTAGGTAGATTCGGTAATCAGGGTGAACGCCTTCTTCATGAAAAAGGAGCAGAGGATTTCGAAGCAATGCAAAAACTAAGCGAGGTAAAGGCTGCAGTTCAGGGCATTGTGAGAATGCAACATCAATTTGAGTAGTCACTGAACTTCCATTCTTGTAGTGAACAAGTTTATAAGCTTCATTGTATTGAGCTGTAAGAATCACAAGCCAATCGTGCAATAACAGTCTGCCTTCCCGAACCCCTTGCTCCAAAGAGGCTAATATAACCTATAGAATTCACAAATTTGATATAAGCAATTTGTAACCAACTTAGCTCCTACACATTATACAAATTATATCTTCACGTAAAGGACCAGATCATGCCCAAAATTTTGTCAATTCTCTCATGAAAGTATATTACTTTTTTATACCACAAACTACAGAGCCTTTTTCTTTAAACAAAAACTAGTCTTCAAAGCCTTTCTCCCAAAATTAGTATTATCAGGAATTTATTCATTAACCAACGCAAAAGAGAAGGAGCTTTTGCATCAGTAAATACTCTCCCAACTGTGAGTTATTACTTGTTAGTGTAAAAATATCACATATTTCCTTTCCAGCATCCAAAAGAAAATAAATAAATATATCTTTTGCAGGATAGCAGGAGATTATATCTCCAGTACAAGAAAAGAACACAGCACATATCGAAGAAATTCAAGCGAACCATACAATAGCATTATTGTTCAGGTGTTAAGCCTCCAAGCGTATACATTTTAAAAAATTCATACACTGTTAGAAACATCCTGTATATTATTCCACACTATGCCAGTCAAAAGCATAACAATATTTTTATTTGCCCCCATTTGGCAAAATATTAAACTATCCTTAGAATGTAAATAGCCATATAATATCCCGAGTTATGCCTTACCTAAACTACACTAGATATGTAAATTATTCATTTAAATAGAAACCTTAATAGTTTGGACTAATTCAACACAAGCTTGAAGTCCTATAGTCAACTTCATGAAAACAAATTATATCAACAATTACATCTAAACTTACATGGAGCAATACGATACCAAAGGCTCATTACAGGACAAAAGATATGGAAAAAACTGGGAGAAATACCTTGTGAACAAGTAATGAGAGAACCACTTCAGGATCAACACTGTCATAGAGTTCATTCATATTTTGGGCGACTCCACATTGCACAGTCCGAATCCTTAATCGTCGTTTAAGAGAATACTTGCCTCTACATAAATTATTCAGCAAGCTCAGCCCAAATGGTAGAATCCAAACAGTTCATAATCTTACAAAGTCATAGTAACTGGCAAGATAATACAGCAAGGGAGTCGATGTGAAGACAAAAATGGTCAACATTGAAAACTTCACTTTTGGGGAGCAAAATAACAAGAGAACAACATTTGTGGCATTTTCCCAAGAAAAAAAAAGTACAGAAGCAATAACATGGAAAGCTTCAAAAGAAAGGAATAAATAGAAAAGTACCATAAAAGTTAGAAAGCTTCCCTAACCAAGATGTTAAAAGCTTTCATTTAATAGTTGTTCTCTTATTAAGTTTCATATATCACAGAGAATGCCAAGGAACTGCATTAGAGTTCCACACATTTTGGTCCGAACGTATGATATCCTAAGATCTCTATTTTAATCACAAATTTCTCAACCATCATTGTAGTTCTTTGGCATAATGCAATCCAAAATCTGATTTCAATGGAAATGCATTTAAATATAACAAGCACCTCAAGGCAACCATTGAAAGAAAGAAACAGTTAGCAGTGGTCAAGGACCGTAGAAATGGATCTGTTTAATAAAGGTGTACTTAATTTTGTTTGCATGTACGGCTTTATCTTAGATAACCCAAATGCCTATGCAACATACTAAAGATGGTCACTAAAATCAACATTATCCCACGTGAAAAAACCTTAGCTAAACAAGATATCTGAACACTCTTCCTCTAAGAAACAGGTCCATATAATACGTGCATAAATCTCGCTCTGCCATACCCATTTCTAGATTCACACCATCTCAGAAGTCAGATCTGGCATATGCCTGTGCAAAAAGGTCCTTGTTAAATAGGTTCCTATCATATGGATCTAAGGCTCCACCTTATTCATGCCAAGGAATATTGATTCTCATCACTCCAGAAATCTCACATGCAGCTAAACTACCAAAGCTAGCAAAAACACAGGAAAAATAACATAAGGTCAAGTGCGGCTGAGGCACAAACACATGCACTGTTTTCTTATGATGAAAATCACTCAATTATTACATTTAAATGACAAGATTTCCCCTGCCCAGCAATTTCCTTTTATGTGTGCAGTAGAAGTTGATTATAAGAAAATGCATTTTGTACAATCTGAGCAAATGATACATTCCTCATCTTTTGAAATATTTTGTTTTACAATTAAAAAGCATAAGTCTAGGCATTAGAATCCTTGGATCTGGTGTCAAAGATGACTTGGGATTGTTGACAGTTGGCAAAATGCTACTTCAGAGCAATTCTTTAGATAACTTTTAGATTTCAGAAGCTTTAAGGAACCAGTAGAGAAACTTGGCATTAATCAATACATAACGGAGAGGTAAATATCTCAGTTAATCGGTTAAACTACATAACGGAGAACACATTCACTTTGACATGTAGGATAAATCTACCTAATATTGAAATATGAATAATCAAAATAGAAAATACAATTTAACACCAGAGATAGGTTGGTCCTTTTGTTGGAAGAAAACGAAGAATTAGCAGGTAACATAGTAAAACAACTATACCTAACTGAGGATCCCGATCCTGATTCCGTGAGCTCCTCAGGAGGCAGAACAACAGTGTATTGAAATGCAATCTGTATAATAGGAGGCTCTGATCCATGTCTGCAAAAGTACAGAAGTCACCCAGGAAAGGATTAGAGAGGCAAAATCTCTTCATATCAGTGAGTGATACTATGTAGTACTGTAGTAACATGCAACTTAGTAATTAAAATTGCAACCATGAGACAAAAGACGATGGATGCTCAAAAAAATATCAAAACAATGGAAATCCAACTAAAATCAAAGAAGGAACTATTTCTGGAAAGCAACAAGGTGATTGAAATACAATTGTAACCATCTAAAAGAAATACCAATTACGTCCGTATAAATGATTCTTTTACTTATATGCGACTAAAACAAATATCGCCATTAGTTAGAGTTCAACTGTTAAATAATCATATTTCTCAATGGAAAAATTGGAAGCTGAATCAGGTTTTCATTAACATCATTGTCTTTCAAACTTTGATTGTTCATTAGAGAACCAGCTTGTATGTTAGCAAGACCAAATTTTGTTGGGTAGAGAAAGTAAATGGTGGACCATACAAGGAAATGACCGTTCTGATAATAGAAGGTTTATAACTGCAGCTTTGTTCTCGCCTCACGGATTAGGATCCCCACAGATTATTCAATCTTATCTACCACTGTTTATACCGGCCCAAAAGAAAAGCAGTCAAAGCCCTAGAGCGTACTACTGAGACCAGAATACCAACTATTATTGAAAAAGAAAATTGTGCAACTTCTCAGAAAAATTTCTCTTACAAACTTGACAATGCCAACTTATATAATTATAGGCAAGAAATATTTAAAATCAGAAACAAAATAATTTGGCTTTGACAGACTAAGTAACTAGGAATTGAACATAGCCAATGGTCTTTTGAACTACAAAAATATAAAGCTGCACAGTAAGCTATTAACCATCAGTGAATGCTTCCTACAAATAGAAGTGGGCTGTTGTTTGGGATCTAAATGTGCTTCCAGAGCTCTTTAAAGTGACAAACCAAGAGAGTAGAAATCATGGAACATGCATGATTGTCTCAAGTATAATTTCACTATGAAATTAACATTAACCAACAGCACTGGAATTGCTCAGTATATCCAACTCAACATCATATATAGTAATCAAGCATTATTTTGCTTCAGTCAAAAGGAAGATACCATGATGACAATCAGACCTAGATGCTTACTTTGCAAATTCCTTAGTAGCTTCAAACTCAAAGTCATAAGCATATGTGGCGTAAGAATCGCAACAAATAATGTGTTGAACATTCTCATACTGTGGATCTGCAAAGAAGTGACCATACTGCCAAAAATAAAAATAGAAATTATAGTTATTATTATAATAATAAATGGTGCAATAGTAGCGGTAACTCTACAGCAAGCAATATGACACTCACAGAATGACCAATTTTGAATTCAGATGATGTCCTCAATCGCAGTACACAGCCAAAAGCATATGGACGACTTAGCATTCGGTACCTGCAAATCAAGCATCTCAGTCATTAACCTATATATGTTATGTATGCTTGAAAGCTTTACATCTTTTGTTGAGAAGGGTGAGAACCAGTGAGAATTGACCCAGCTCAAATGATGGCACCCTCTAAAATAATTTAAAAATCTAAAAACTTATTCGTCACTCTATCCAATGACTTTTACTATATGTATTTCCATCAAAATTAGAAACAAAGATAAGATATTCATTAAAAAAAAAAACATAATACATACTAGATAGAATTTAATGGCAACACTTGCTGACATATATAATAACTAATAACATGGAAACATAAATGCATACACATGGACGAGAAAACAAAACCTTTGAACCATATCACAAGTATTGACTTTCCCATGCTCCTTGATAATTATATTTTTTTTAAGTGGATTTTCATTCTAAGATTCCAAGCAATCCTCCATTATACTCATTCCTCTTACAACAGAGTTTGAATCCTTTAAACCGATTGTAATTTAACGATTGATAATCCAAGCACGTGACAGAATAACTCTAACAGTATTTCCTGGAATACTCACATGTCCTGTGGAAGCGTTGAATCGTCAGTATTCGAATACAAATACAACGAGCCTCCACTTTCTACGCTAAGAAACTTCAGAGACGCCAAATCTGTATACTCATTTGTTACAGCAAAGATGTCTACGCAAACACCTGCTTGAACAGCAACAGCAGCCTGTAAAATATGTCAATGCTTACACTTACAGAAAAATATTCAATAAATGATACCACTGGCATGTAAAACTGAATTACCAAATCTTTATAGAAAGGTGTCTGCTCAGGAAGCAATGCACGATCCGCATCCTCTCCTCTACTAGCATATTGTTCACCATACCTTCTTGTATCTAGTTGCCCAGCTCCATAATCAGGAGGACCAGACAAAAAGGCAAAGACTCTACCTGCAGTTGCAAGCAAAGGAGACAACAACCTTCATCAGGCTTTCTGTGCCATATGATGAAAAGACCATAAGTTTAACCTCTGATTATAACAGAGCACTGATATAGAATATATTGAGCTCTGAGATCCACCACCTACCAAGTGCAAATGTGCTTCCATATTCAGATCCAAGGTAGTTCAAAAGAGCTTCAATTGCCACCCCAAAACCTCGCCCACCCATCAAAACACCATCTACTCCTTGCCCTGCTGCTGTTGTTCTCTCCCATGAAGTTGTTGGTCTAAGTGTATCAAGTGCTGATGCAATACGATCCTTACAAGTTTCCACCTGTGACAATGTTAACAAAAATCTCATAAACAAAAAATACAGATATAGTGAACTGCGTACACAGGAAATTGTAACAAAACAACTCAATCACTTAATCAGAAACATATTGCACAAAAGAAAAGATGAGAGTAATTTTAATCACTGGGCACGTACTGGAGCCAAGAACTGTAACAGGGGCATGACATCTTCAAGCTCTATTGGTAGGCTTCCCTCTGTTTCCGGGGGAATGAAAACATTTTTGACAACTGGTATAGGGCCTTGAACATCATATAATCCTAATTTGTGGCTAAAGGTAGCAAGACCAAACAGTGAACCAGGCCCAAGAGCTGCAATCAAAATTAGAACAGAGTTTTAGCTGTACTATGGAATTCAGAAAGCAGAAAACAAAATCAATTTGATTTCTAGCCACTATCAACCTTCCAAAGCTGCCAGCAATGCGCTTTTAGTAAGTTCCAAAAATTCGTCAGAAGCTGCAGTAAAATCCATAAAAAGGTGTCATTTCTCTGAAAATATTAAGCAACTCAAATTATAATAAGTTTTACTGCACCACACAAGTATCGGGTGCTTTTACTTAAAATATTATTGTTCAAAAAGTCCCTCTTTGCCTTTGTAAGTAAACATGTGTCCATAACTAATGCATAAGAATTGAACCAAGTCATAAGAACCATACAGTTCAAGTTGTTTTACCGCACATGTCAGTCATATAGCTCTTTTGAGCTCCCTCCTACTTCTCATTGAATGGAATTGTGAACATCGGTGGCAGGAAGAAAATTTTATGATTTTAAATGGTAGCTAAGCTTGCTCCCAGTAAGCTGAAACAGTGACTCGTAGTGAAATGCGATGCTATAGGTATGTTGATCACTAGGTGTTAAGCAGAGGATAGTTTTGGGAACAAAAACAGAAGCAAAAGCCCTTAAAACTACAGACGAGCAATTATTAAGTTCTCCATAGTTACGGTACGTACATTGCCTCGACAAAAACCCGTCAGGCAAGTGTTGATAGTCTCCCAATTCACGACCAACAGAACTCCTTCTTTAACTGGAGAAACCAAATGATAGAAATCAGAACCTTCCCCTATGCTTAACATCTTCTTTGATATATGCATTCAGTAAAAGAGAAGCGCCGAACAAGCACTGAACATAGGCTGTCATGAGAACAAGCTTCCAATTCAATATCCTAAAGCGTATATCCCCTTATAAACCCGACATACAAATGATTCGGACACAACCTAGTTGAATATCGATGTGCATTGCCATCTATTCACACCCTATAAAACGCCAGCTCAATCTATTAATATCTTATTTGTTCAACCTAGTATGTCAATGTTAAAAGTGGAACATCCAAACCATGTCAATAACTCGAAAGACCTCAACTCTTTCAACCAGAAAACAATAGAAATAGGCAATCCAAATAGCAATGTAAGAACTTACAGGACAAATCAATCGCCGCAACATAGACCGGTCGAGGTTGCATTGCTTCATCCGACTCCTCCACTGCACAAAACAAACAAAGAGCAACAGAAATTCAAAATCAATCAGCACTAACAATAATAAATAAATAGGTCAAAAAAAATCGAAGGAGAGTGACGAACCAGGAAGCTCTAGATCTACGAAGGATGACATCATCTCGGGGCAAGACTGAGGCTGAGAGTATCGAGCAATGGCCTCGGAGGAGAGCCCCTGGGGGTTGCCGCAGAGAGCACAGTTCCATGACCACTGGTCAAGCTCGCAGTAAGTGTTGAAGTAAGCCCAGCAGTTCTCGCACCGCGGCAACAATTGACCGCCGGATCCGTACGCCGGAGCTTGGCCGTTCTCGTCTTTGGTGGCGAACGGCGCCACCGTCAGGCCCCATGGTATGCCAGAATTCTCGTGCGCGCCGGCGTCGATAGGGAACCGCGAGACGGTGGCTCGGACCGCCATGGTTTTGACTTGTGAGAGTTGTGAGTCTTTGTTTTTTACTCTCGGCGGAAAACAAACGGAAATGGGATGTTACGGGTTGCTCTCGAGTGCCACATAGGTTGGACCAGTGGTTTTACGCCAGCTCATAAAAATTATATGCTGATTTGGTAACCGGAGTTTTTTATTTATTTATTTATTTCTGTCAAGGTAGAAAACGAACTCAGTTTCTGATTTAGTGACAAAATCAAGTACTTAACTCATCGGAATGGCAAACCCTAACCTCACCCGAACGGCGCTCTTTGTTGCGCTACTTCTAGTGTTGCTCTTGTGTGGTATCAACCACAATGGCTTCTGCCATTTGTTAAATGAGAGCGAATATTTTCCTTGAGTGACTCTTCCGTCTTACTTAGTTTCAAGAATCCCTCTCAGACCCATTTGGCCTCCACCCAACTTCGGATTCAACCTCCTCCAATTTCCTTGTTTCAGACAGAAAACTCAAATCTCCAAGGATTTCTGGGTACTTTTTCTCACTCTATTTCCTTCTCAAATCTCCAGAAAACTTAGTGTTGTGGTATTGAACTTCAGGAAAAGTAAAAATTCGGCACCAAAAGTGAAAAAAAAAAAAAAAAAAACGCCTCTTTTTATGTAATATCATGTGTTTTTTGAAATGTCATTGGTCCAAGTTCTCTCTTTCTGTAAAGGATGGGAAGGACCGGAGATGATGTATTACTGCACAGTGAATTATGATTGTGCATTAAAATTGTAGCTGTAAAGTTCACTCCCATCTCAGTTGTTATGTATCATTTATTGCAGGAAGGTACATTTGTGTGGGAACTGGTATTCTTTGTCAAACTGGACTATGTTGTGGCTTTGTTCTCCTTTTAGTTTCAATGGTCTCATTCCATTCATATCTGAGTGTTCTATAGATTCTCAGGCACTAGTTTGTTGTCCCTCTGTCATGTCGAGTTGCATACCAATGAAGCATTATATGTCTCCATATGGAGTCCATTATCTATAACAATTCCCCCCTAGATCCTTGTAAGCAGTTCATTTCATCTACGCGAGAGTGTGCGCGCGGAAGAATTGACCAAAATTAGTCACAAAGGGGTTGGTGAGAGCGTTTTTGTGTGATAAAAAACGTTAATTTAGGGTTGACCTTGTAGATCGAGACCCAAACGTTATCAAAAATGGGTGAATTTTTTTCCATAGCCATATTTAACTACGCTGATCACATCAGACTGTCTAAATTTAATTTTGTAAATTTTAGTCATCGGAACCCTAACGTGTCTACTTATGTTGTATGACTTGTTTAGTAAGTTTTATGCAAATGTACATCTTTGTGAAGCAACTATATCTTGCAAATAGAGTTTTGAAAAATCAGCCGTAAGATGTGATATGTATAGTGAAATACGGCTATGGTAGAAAAATCACATATTTTGGATAACGTTTGGGTTCTAATCAAGGCGGTCAACCCTATATATACTTATTCTCTCTTATGGAGAGCCCTATCGTTGGGAGGTAAAGTTTCCCAAATTTTTACATGGATTGCTACATCTCATATACCTGAGAGTGTGTGCGCGCGGAAAAATCGATCAAAATAAGTCACAGGGGGGTATGTGATAACGTTTTCGTGTGCTAGCTAGTTAGGGTTGACTATTTTACTCTTTTACTTTTTTATATTTTCAACAACGTATGTGTGGTCGGAATTAAACATTTTATTTTTCGACGACCTTACAACAAAATAAAAATCTCGTTGGAAAATGACCATTTCTTTTACGACCACATTGGACCTCATCGGAAAAATAATTAGCAGGAACTTTTGCCGCCAAATTATAATTGTTTCCGACGACCTTTTTCGACATATTGAATTTCGTTGGAAATAATTTTCATCAAAATATTGTATTTCCGACCATTTCCAACGACTCGTCAGAAATAGTGTTATTTCCAACCAATAATTTGTTTGGTCGGAAAATGTTCGTCGCAAAAAGGAATATGTGTTGTGGTGATTGTTGTTATTGCACTGTTGAAATATATCCTCGGAGATGGTTAAACTAGCCAATATTTTTTGTTTGCTTGGACTGCAGTCTTGTTGTGGCTTCAAAAAAATTTGATTTTTGATTAATTGGACTGCCTTCATTATCCTTTTGATAAATCTTTCAGTAATCAGTCAGAAAACTCTATTTCCTTTCTCAAGTTGTCTAGTTCCTTGATAAAAGTCTTTCAACTAGAAAACCCTTTTGATTATGACCTCATGAACCCTGTTCAGACGAGAGTCATACTAGGCAGCTCCTTTTGGCCATTCATTTTGTTTCCTCCTTTCAATATGTGTTTACTTCTTCCCATGAACTCTTCTGGATTTTGTGTCTTCTTCACAGTTGCCTTACAAGCCTATTTTATTAGATCAGTAAGATGCCAAGGGAACAGACAAATGCTTCATCAGTTGCACCAGAAAAGTCAATAGCATTTGATGAGAAGGTTGGTATGGATGAAGACAATGATCCTGATGAGGCAATGGATGAAGAGGTCGAGTATGAGGAAGTTGAGGAAGAAGAAGAAGTAGAAGAAATAGAAGAAGAGGTGGAAGAAGAAGAGGAAGAAGAGGAGGAGGAAGTTGAAGAAGAGGTGGATGATGAAGATGCTAATAATGCTAATACTGCCACTGAAATTGATGTCAAGAACTCAGTGACCAGTGAAGAGGTGAAGAAAAAACATGCTGAACTTCTTGCCCTTCCTCCACATGGTTCTGAAGTTTACATTGGTGGCATTCCTCATGATACTACTCAAGATGACTTAAAGGTCTTTTGTGAAGCTGTAGGAGAAGTTACACAGGTTGATTTGATTGCTCTTTAATAAGTACTGTTTTTATGTTCTTATAAAAACAAATTCTTATATTGCCTCTGCTTTTTTACAACAAGTACGGATTATGAAGGGAAAAGATTTAGGTGACAGTAAGGGCTTTGCATTTGTGACATTCAGAAACATGGAGATGGCTTCTACTTTTATTGATGAATTGAATAATACTGAATTTAAGGTAGCATACTCTCCCCTTACATAAGCAGATAGCTCAGGGGAAGTCATTTAATAGATTCCTTCACCTTTATTTTACAATATATCCAACACTCTTGAGATACAAAAATGCTTTTATATCCGTACTTTTTTGGATTTCTTCTTGCTATTTATTGTTAATATCCTTTGCATACCATTCAACACCTCTCCAGCGGCGGGTTCTATGATCCCCGTTCTACTGAGACTCCAATACTCCTTAGACCTCAAAAAACTCTCCAGCAGTAATTCAGCATACTGAAATTATCCTAGTGACCACATGAGCTTGCTACTGTAGGCTGCAAATTTGCCATACTCCTTATAGTTGCAGAACAAGTCACAACTCACAAAGCCATACTCTTTGAAGACGCAAATAATATTATGAATTAAAGTTTAAACTTCATTCAACTTGAGAATAAAAGAATTGATTAACTTGAAAAGAAAAGCATGAAACAAACTAAGCTGGAATAGTACGTTATCGCTAGCTCTACGACTCAAGGCACGTACTTCTCGGCTATCGGAGTACTCCTAGAGTTGTTATATAGTTACTTATTGCAAAATGCAATGGAGGAATGAAAAATGAAAAAAGGAGGAGTGGCCAAGTCCTGATCGAGGTGTTGTGATCGATAGATACTTCAGAAAGAGCAGAAATGATAGGTTGTATGCAACGACGCAACCCTAATACGCAAGGATTCAGTCATATACAGCTTATTTGATGTTTATTAAGTGAACTCTGGCTTCATGTTTGAGTTGATGAGTGTCTACATATAATATCTCAACACAAGAAATTGATATGGGTTCTCTTACTGTGGCTCTTTGTGTTCGAGGTTGGAGACTAATTACAAGACTTGGAGGTTTTTTATGTTGAAACTAGACTTGGAGGTTTAAGAGAGGAAGAAGAAGAGAGAAGAGAGACGAAGAGTCACGATCTGGGTTTTATGAATCCAGAATTTTTTTTACTTAAAAAAAACAAAAGAATATCAGATACCGAAAAGACAATTTTACCTTTGATTAAAATATCACGTAACTGTCACGTGCTTGACACGTCATTAATTTAACAGAATACTGACGAAACTTTCACAGAAGTATCACGTTGATATCGAAATAAGATTTCAGGTATCACATTGATACAATTGAGACCTTGACACTAGAGTTCAGGTACCGATGCTGAATTTGCCACTAAAGTTCAAATTGACTCCTGCTAGCAAACATAGAAAGATAAAAATAAATAGAATCCTGGATAACAGCAGTCTCTATGCGAATCACTTCAGACCAGGTGATGCCAAATCTATCCCACACGCATAATATGATGAAAGCACTCTATTCCCTCGATGCAACTTGTCAATTATACTTTACCTCCCTCAAATAATGCTTACTGTCAAACTAGGGGATGTCAAATCGGGCCACCTCTTGGGTTGAGAATGGTCAAGCACATATGAATAATATATGATGAAAGCACTCGAGTCCTTCTAATGTTTGAGCATTTAGATGGGAGTGGGCCCTAATGGGTCAAAAGTCTCCACTACCTCTCCTAAAGTAAAGTTTTATTGGCTACGACCTCCTTTCTTTTTCTTCTCATTCCCTTTGGGCAACTCCAGCCATGGTCTTGGATTTAGAGTCCTATATCAATTATAAGACATCTTTATTGCACTTTATTTAGAACTCGTTTTCTCATCTCCAACAATGAGTCTTATATGAGGTCTTATATTCACTTTTGTTGATTAAAATAAGTTAAATGTGGTATATTTATGAATATTATATTAAATAACATGTTAATAACCTTATTAAGTTAATAAAAGTTCACAATTTTTATTTTTATCACAAAATTTTAAATTATTCTTATAATTAAATATAATTTTGTTAATTAAAAAATAATTAATACATACTAATTTTTTGTCGTTTTATGTCGGCATATATGACAACTATCCGATGATCTCTCTACGCAATTCGCCGGTTTTTGTGCATTGTACTCGGCCAATATATGCTCCCACATTGTATCCGCCGATTGATTTGTTCCAGTGGCATCGTCGGTGGTAATGGTGATCCAAGCTTGGCAAAGAATAGCTTCTTCATTGTGTCTCCATGAATCCTTTCTAGTGAATAAATGAAAAGTTTGGAAGGAGAAAAGGATTTTGGTGTGAGGAATTTGTGAAGTCTTGGGTTGGTATTTATAGAATTCTTCAAAAGAAAGTTCCCAACGGATCTATACATTTTTTATGTTATTTCTGATAATTTTTTTTTTGAGGTAAAAACGAGTTTTATAATGAGGTAAAAATGTTGGGCCGTAATTTTTTTTCTGATCGTTGGACCTCGCAGACACTGACCGTCCATTTCAAAATCCCGTGTGAAATCAGAGCCCTTCATTTCAGGATCGTTGGAGCTGCACACCGGTCAGAAGGACAGACCGTTGCACGTGACGTGGGGCCCGGCTGCACAGAGAGGCGCGCGAAAGTTTCTACAGTGCGCGTTACGCGCGTTAGTCTCCGCGTCCTTGCCGAGCGCATCACGTCAGGGTCTTCTTTGGCCCAGCCCAAAATCGAGTATTGGTCCTGGAATTGTCCCAAATATAGGACTTGGTCCTATATTCCAAAACCATAACCTATTTTTTTTGGCCCGTTGGAGATGAAAAGTCCATATATAGGACTGAAACTGGGTTTTAGGCCTTCTGTTGGAGTTGCCCTTAATTCATAGCGATATCCACACACTCTTCATTGTGGTGAAGTCATATGGTGGGGTCGTCGTGGGGATTGAGCAAAAGTTGGTCGCGTCTTGGTGAGGATGGTGGAGCAGGCTATATGGAGATGGTATCGATTTAGTGGTGTTCGAATGTGGTATCTCATGCCGGCTCGTGATCTCAGGTTTCTAGTCTTCCTTGTCGTTGGTGTTGAGTGGTGATATAGTTTCGAGCAAGATGCCATGGGCATTTAACATATAACTATGTTCCGTTGCACTGTGCGACTGTTCAAAGCACTGTTCAGGAAACTGTTCAGAAGGAACAATGCGCTACCAACTTTGTCCCCGTTGTGGAGCTCCGTAATTACGCTTCTGCCCTCTGTTCCAGCCCTAGGTATAAAAACGCTCATCCCTGCGCCTCATCACCTCTTAGAAGCTTCGAGACCAATCAAACCAGCTCTCCCATCCACCCTTTCTCTCGCTCTCCACCTCCTGAAGGTTCCAGAGCATCCCGACATCTGCTCTTTTTCCCCTCTCTCTCTCTCAAAATAGATCATCGTTTCCATTTCCTCTATTTGGCTTTTGTTTCGTTTTGTGATTGATTTTTGTTTGTTAGAAACAGGGGCGGAGCTGTGTTACGGTCTGGTGGGGTTCGGACCCTTGCCAGCATTCTGACTGACACACTAATTACATGCGTGTTTGTTCGTAACCACCCATAAACTCAATTAAATACCTTCCATTCTTGTTGCTATCCTAAAGCATGATGGCAGAGGCATTGTGACCCACCTCTTCTTTGTGGACTTCTGCTTTTGGACCCACCTCTTCTTGAGCCTGTATTTGGGACCCTGGTGGTTTTTTTTATCACAATATGGGATCCGAGTAGTTTTCAAGTTTAGATTCCTTGTGTAAGGTGATTTTGGAAGTATTGGAAGAAAGCTTGAAAGACTTAGACCCCTCCCTAGTAATGTCATATTTTTGGTTAGTTGGTTCGATTGCTATTAAAAGCATTTTTACGTGGGATGTTGATTTTAGAGCTATGAAAAATAGCTCTCATTATGTTTTGACCTACAAAGAGCAAGTTATTGTGCATCTTACCTATTTTAAAATTTTAATCGTAAAACACAAAATAAAAACTCCAATTATAAGAGGGCATTAGGGGATATACTTCTAATTTTTTTTTGGAGGGAAATGGATAATTCTATTGAACGAAAAGATCATACAAATCAAAGAGCTCTCCGCTCATCTAAGAAATCTGAAGACCACCTTTTACATCCACTGCTCAGGAAACTAGTGCATCGATTGCACATTTGACAATGACTCCTAAAGACTCCTACACCTTGAACAAAGATAATACATAATTTAACCGAGCAATACTTACGTAATTGGGTTAGACCGTGTACTGACTAATGAACAAGGGATACAAGGCCAAGACCCGTTGCACTCACCAAAAGGTTGAGCATTATTAGACGAACAAACTATCTAAAAAGAAAAAAAAAATAAAATTGGGCCTACAACAAGACCCGACCCAAAGCACTCAAACACAACAGAGCTCCAAATCGCCACAGTTACCATGCCTCCATCACGTTACTGGAACCCTAGCCGCCGCTAATGGACACCGAAACCCACCACCTCTTGAACACACCTAACCCGCCGACAGTCCTTCAGCCAAAAACACTTCTCCTGCATGGATTCAAAGTACTCAAATCAAATTGGAAAAACATCGATCCAAATTGAGCCTGTCAAAGCTTCCTCAAGCATCGTCTCGCCGGTCAATATCGTTCCAGCGTCACTAGGCTACTCGACCAAAACCACCAAGACGATCTTAAGGTGCATCACTAACTCATAATTCACAAACTCATCGAGGTCCAAGCCATGCTGTACCTACAAAGGCTGAAAAAAGGCCCATCAAATTACTTCGCCCGACTCCTTCAATCTCACGGTTTAACCCTAGGCTTTCAATATTAGTAGCGGTACAAAATTAGGAAAAATAAATATCTTCGAGAGCGAAAACAATTTTATTTACTTGTAACCAATAAAAAGAAAACAATTTTTTTGACTGGTATAAAGCTGGACCTGTATTAATTAGGGGAAGCCCCCATTTGTTAAATGAGAGCGAATCTTTTCCTTTGTTCCACCTCTGAGTGTCTCTTCCGTCTTACTTAGTTTCAAGAATCCCTCTCAGACCCGTTTGGCCTCTACCCAACTTCGGATTCAACCTCCTCCAATTTCCTTTTTTCAGACAGAAAACTCAAATCTCCAAGGATTTCTGGGTACTTTTTCTCACTCTATTTCCTTCTCGTGTTTTACTGGTCTGTTTATGTAGCACCTTCGTGTTTCTTGAATGTCTGTGCTTGTTTATGGTTGGGTAAAGTGGCTGGGTGTGGTGAAATTCCAGCCCATTTGTGAATATCTGAGTTGGGATTTCGAATATTTCTGTTGGGGTTTCTAAAGTTTCAAACTTTCTTGAGTTCATTCACGTTTTCGTACTGGATTTGTTACTGATTTGAGCTTTCTGTGCTTTTGAAAACGAAAAAAAAGACACTGATTATTTACATACATAAACTTTATAATAATGGTGAATAGGATTAAAGTTGGTTCCGCTATACTAGGATATTCCTTTTTTGGATGGATTCAATGATCCAGGTGAAGGTTTTGCAGTTCAAGTTGGTAATTGGGGGCTTTAGAGTAGCATTTGAGAGGAAGTTGGAAAAGTATATATGAGAAAAGAGGATGTATTATACCCCTAGAGTTGGTACATGGGTTTTTCCAGTAGTTTTCCTACATTAGACTGTTACCTGTTTTCTACCTTTAAGTTGTTATTGTACTCCTGTGAGCTGTTTTTCATGTAGTTTCGCCTACTTTGATTGATTCTATTGTCGATAGGACCTATGTGGCCATATATGGTTGAATCCACCTTGAATTAATATAATTCATAGGTAATACGTGTCATTCAATGCATTCAGTATTGAACTCTAAATTGTGTTAGATTTGCTTGAAAAGACAAAATTAACTTTGTAACGCACAACAAGAACAAAATGGTTAACAAAATCAAACATCTTTCCCGGTTTACCATTTTTAGATCCAGTGGTGATTCTGATTTGAATTTTTACCGTATAATGGCTTCTGGCTTTCTCTTACCCATTCTACGAAGACACAAAATTTATTATATGGATAGGGAAAACTTAGTGTTGTGGTATTGAACTTCAGGAAAAGTTAAAAAAAAAAAAATAACGCCTCTTTTTATGTAATATCATGTGTTTTTTGAAATGTCACCGGTCCAAGTTCTCTCTTTCTGTAAAGGATGGGAAGGACTGGAGATGATGTATTACTGCACAGTGAATTATGATTGTGCATTAAAATTGAAGCTGTAAAGTCCACTCCTATCTCAGTTGTTATGTGTCATTTATTGCAGGAAGGTGCATTTGTGTGGGAACTGGTATTTCTTTGTCAAATTGGACTATGTTGTGGCTTTGTTCTCCTTTTTTTTTTTCAACGGTCTCATTCCATTCATATCCGAGTGTTCAATAGATTCTCAGGCACTAGTTTGTTGTCCCTCTGTCATGTCGAGTTGCATACCAGTGAAGCATTATATGTCTCCATATGGAGTCCATTATCTATAACAATTCCCCCTAGATCCTTGTAAGCAGTTCATACCTATTGTTGTTACTGCACTGTGGAAATATCTCTTTGGAGATGGTTAAACTAGCCAATATTTTTTGTTTGCTTGGACTGCAGTCTTCTTGTGGCTTCAAAAAAAGTTAATTTTTGATTAATTGGACCACCTTCATTATCCTTTTGATAAATCATTCAGTAATCAGTCAGAAAACTCTATTTCCTTTCTCAAGTTGTCTAGTTCCCTGATAAAAGTCTTTCAACTTGAAAACCCTTTTGATTCTGATCTCATGAACCCTGTTCAGATGAGAGTCATACTAGGCAGCTCCTTTTGGCCATTCATTTTGTTTCCTCCTTTCAATATGTGTTTACTTCTTCCCATGAACTCTTCTGGCTTCTGTGTCTTCTTCACAGTTGCCTTGCAAGCCTATTTTATTAGATCAGTAAGATGCCAAGGGAACAGACAAATGCTTCATCAGTTGCACCAGAAAAGTCAATAGCATCCGATGAGAAGGTTGTTATTGATGAAGACAATGATCCTGATGAGGCAATGGATGAAGAGGTCGAGTATGAGGAAGTTGAGGAAGAAGAAGAAGTAGAAGAAATAGAAGAAGAGGTGGAAGAAGAAGAGGAAGAAGAGGAGGAGGAGGAAGAAGAAGAGGAGGAGGAAGTTGAAGAAGAGGTGGATGATGAAGATGCTAATAATGCTAATACTGCCACTGAAATTGATGTCAAGAACTCAGTGAGCAGTGAAGAGGAGAAGAAAAAACATGCTGAACTTCTTGCCCTTCCTCCACATGGTTCTGAAGTTTACATCGGTGGCATTCCTCATGATGCTACTCAGGATGACTTAAAGGTCTTTTGTGAAGCTGTAGGAGAAGTTACACAGGTTGATTTAATTGCTCTTTATAAAGTACTGTTTTTATGTTCTTATAAAAACAAATTCTTATACTGCCTCTGCTTTTTTACAACAGGTACGGATTATGAAGGGAAAAGATTTAGGTGACAGTAAGGGCTTTGCATTTGTGACATTCAGAAACATGGAGATGGCTTCTACTGCTATTGATGAGTTGAATAATACTGAATTTAAGGTAGCATACTCTCCCCTTACATAAGCAGATAGCTCAGGGGAAGTCATTTAATAGATTCCTTCACCTTTATTTTACAATATATCCAACACTCTTGAGATACAAAAATGTTTTTATATCCGTACTTTTTCGGATTTCTTCTTGCTATTTATTGTTAATATGCTGCTGTGATTTTGTGTTGACTCTCTCTCTCTCTTTCTCTCTCTCAGGGCAAAAGAATAAAATGTTCAACATCTAAAGCAAAGCACCGGTTGTTCATTGGTAATGTTCCAAGGAGTTGGGGAGAAGAAGATCTGAGGAAGGCTGTGATGAAGGTTGGTCCTGGAGTCACCGGTGTAGAACTGGTCAAGGTTAGTGCGATATGGGTGCTCATTGTGGTTGGATTCTTTTAGCAAGTTATGTGTTTGTTAGCCTTTCCCTTTTTCTCAGCCTGTTGAACTTTCTATCCATTGAAAATTATCTGGTAATGGTGTGATGGTGAGTGTTGGCTAGGAATATAGTGGGCCTAGAATAACATATATATTGGGAGTATTGAGTTATAGTGCAGATATCTAAGTTACTGCACAGCAAGCCTTGTGCAATGACTTAGATATCTGCTCTATAACTCAATACTCCCAATTGTTAGGAAATGGATTAGGTTTGTAGAATAGGTGATTTTGACTTTGTAATCTAGAGAAAAGATAGAGAGTAAAAGTTAGAAAAGATATTAAGGCTTTAAGACACTACATTTTCGTGATATTCCAGATTGGGGTTTCCTTACTAGAGATAGCGGTATTCATAGGCTTCAAATGCAGCTATTATAGTCCTCGAATAGAAAAACTCCAAAATACGTATTAAAAGTAATAAAAGTTATTTTCTCATTATAAAGAGAAACAAATACATACATAATTTAGGAAGCCTTAGTTTTGACTCTGGATTTCTTTATTATTGTGCATTGAACTATCGTGGAGACTTATTTGGGACCCAAAAGGTCTTAGTTTTGGAGTTAGGCCTATGGGATTAGTTCTGGGTTTCTAATGCCAAAGATGGTACTTCTTTTATAACCAAACTGAGGCTACTACATTCTTTTGTCAGTGATCACGCCTGTTCTTCTTGATTCTTGGCTTCTTGTATTCATTAATTATTCAATTCTTGTCACAGGATATGAAGAACACAAGCAATAACCGGGGCTTTGCTTTCATTGACTACTATAACCATGCATGTGCTGACTATTCAAGGCAGAAAATGATGGACCCAAAATTTAAGCTGGATACTAATGCTCCAACAGTGAGCTGGGCTGATCCTAAAAATGCCGAGTCTTCTGCTGCTTCACAGGTGTCATTTAGTTACTATTATTTTTCCCCCTTTTACCCTTTTGCTTTCACATCTGATGGTTGAGGATTCAATTCTAGCTGGAGTAGTAATAATTAAAGGAAATGTCAATCTTTTGACTTGGTGGGTGACCAAGTAAACTGCAGTTTTGTTTTGTTTTTTGCCTTCTTGAGATAAAGACAAAAGTTCATAATTCTTCCAATCAGGGTACCAACACAGGAGTTCTGTAGGGTTCATAAAGACAATTTGTGATCTGGTTTTGACAAAAGATAGTAGGACCTGGGACACCCTAGCTTCTGTAAAGAACTTCTCTAATTGTATCTTAGGCCTTATACCCTTACCTAAATAATTGCACACCATTGATTCTTGTTTGTTTGGTCTATGCTTGATGTAAATTTTTTCCATCTTGTTTCGTTTCCTTCCCTCTTGCTGTATCTTGTCCATTCCCATTTCATATGCTTTTTTTTGTTTCCGTAGAATCCTGTATTGTTAATACTTAATAGTTATCTCACAACTTGGTGGGTGACCAACTGTATCTTTGGACACAGAACTTCAATCTAGAAGATAATCATCTGGAAGCTTGAAGTTCGTGTATTGTGTTTTGTAATCTTCTGTTATGTACTTGGTCTGTCACTGGTGAAATATTATTGCTTTGTTTTTGTTTGTCCCTTTCCTTCAGTGGGATGACTGGGATCCTTGTCCTCTGTTGTGGTATGCTTTGTTCTTACTGAATGAAAGTTGAGTTTCTCAAAAATTAAATAAACAAATAGGACATAAGAATTTCAATCGACAAGATAATTGTTTAGAAGCTTGAAGTTCTCGTGTCCTATTTTGCAACCTTCTATTATGTATTTGGTCTCTGACTGGTGAAGTTGTTGCCTTGTTATTGTTTGTCCCTTGCTTTTTAGTGGGATCCTTGTCCTCTGTTGTTCTATGCTTTGTCTTTTACCCAATGGAAGTTTTGTTCTGATAAAATAAATTAAAATACAGGTGAAGGCAGTTTATGTGAAGAATTTGCCCAAAACTGTGACCCAAGAACAGTTAAAGAAGCTTTTTGAACACCACGGGAAAATCACGAAAGTGGTTCTGCCAGCTTCAAAATCAGGACAGGAGAGGAATAGAATTGGTTTTGTACATTTTTCCGAGAGGTCAAGTGCTATGAAAGCATTGAAGAACACTGAAAATTATGAACTCGATGGTAATAAATTCTATAATGTCTTGAGTGTATTGATTTATTTATGTTCTCCATTTTCCTTCTCAATGATGACGCTTAAAGAAGCTTATAAACTCTGGATGGGCTAATTATTTGCAGGTCAGCTGTTGGAGTGCTCTCTTGCAAGGCCACAGGCAGATCAAAAGTCTGGTGGATCGAATTCCCAGAGGTCAGGGTTGATTGCTAGTTATCCACCACATGCTGTTTATGGTGTGCCTGGGGGTGCCTATGGGGCTCTTGGTGCAGGATATGGTGCTGCAGGTTTTGCACAGGTGAGATATCTGCCGACCTGTGCTGATTTTTTTTTTGGTATTCTCAATTAAGTCCACTAAAATGTACGTTTCACATAAATTGCTCATGGAATTTCATAATTTAACAATAAATGGATATTATTATAAGGCAAATAGGTTTTCACTGTGGCCTGATAACTATCATTTGTGATTGGTTAGATTTTTGATCCCTGTTTCTGTTGTGTCAGTTTTGGAACTTTCCTAGCAGTTTAAATCAGCTAAACAAATACTAATTTTCTTGGATGGTAGACAATATAGTGCATATCATTAAACGTCGAGCCACATGAGTATTTCATCATTTCGCCAAAGACATTATAAACGTGTGGTCATTTTTTTATAATTCTAATAACATTTGTCGCTAGAAGGAAAATAAACTATTTAAATTCTTGGTCAATTTTTGTTGATTCCAACAAACAGAAAGGGAATTATTCTAAGAGAACAGGAACAACCGGAGAAAGCTGACTGGGGGTTAGGCATTCTAGGTCAATTTTTGTTGATTCCAACTAACAGAAAGGGAAATATTTCTAAGAGAACAGGAACAACGGGAGAAAGCCGACTGGGAGTTGGGCATCAACTTCTATTTCTATCCCACTCCTTGTGCAGTTTTTAATGTTTGGATATGTTCGCTTTGATTTTGATGTTCAAAATTTTGTGTTCATTTCTTTCTGGTTTAACTGGACACAAAATATAAGGGAATTTTAAACCAGCACACAAAGTAAAAGGGACTGAGGGCATTGAGATATCTGTATGTCTCTGTGTGATGTGTGGATCGAGGGCGATAAAGAAATTGTCAAAGTTCAACACCACTTAACCATGACCAATCCAATTTTGAAACAATAACCCAATTACTTAGAAGTCAACATAACCAAAATGTAAGCATCAGTCTTAATATCATATCTACTGGAATACTAATCCTGATACTTAGTAATAACTAATAAGCCTTTTATGCGTTTTCTATTAAATGGATCACACATCAGTATAATCCTTGATTACTAGTATATAGTAACAAATGAGTAACTCTCTCATTGCAAGGTCTTGTTCCCAGAAAAGTGTTATCCTATTTACACGTCCATCTCGTTAAATAACATCTTGATTCTTGAGTAAAGCATCTTTCTCAATGTGTATAAATGTTCAAGCTTCACTTGCTTGTTTGGTTGTTTGTTATTATTTTATATTTTTGAAACATGTGTTAATGGTATGGGATCTTCCCTCCATGCACATGTCGTAGATCTTTGATAGATACTTATATGATTCGCCATTCTTTGTTCAGAGCATATGACATGCAAAGAGCCACTGGATCTAAGTTTGAGAACCAAAATAATAAAGATTCAATCTTATCTGGGACAGATTTTACTCATTTTTGTTCATTGTTTCTAAGATTCTGCCTTAACCTGATTGCAGCCATTGATGCCTGGACCAGGACCGGCTCCTCCTGGCATGGCAATGATGCCAATGCTTCTGCCTGATGGACGGATTGGATATGTTTTGTAAGCACAAGTAGCTTTAGTTGCATATGTATATGACATTACATTTTTCATTCTATGTCTGCCGTACAAATAAGTAACAGAGTAAACCAAATAATATAGCTGGAGAGGCTTATACTTCTGATCTCTAGTTTCAAGTAATAGTTTCTTTCAGGCTTGATGTGACAAGAAGTTGACAATAGAAAACTAGCTTGCTTTTTTATTTGGTTGGGTAGTTTTCCTGCTGGAGCTTATAAGTATGAGCATAAGAAGTCTTTAATATTTTCATTATTACAAGTTGGTCTTGGTTTGTTTTTCTTGTAAACATGCCTTGACTGACTCTCTGTCGGGATCATTTGAACAAAAATTGTTACCAGAATTGCTTTACAAATTAACATCTTTATTAAAGCATGCGTTCTCTAGATGGCGGGCCTAATTGTTCCAAAGGAAGTTTTATTGGAGATGTGATTATGTCCTAAGTCTCAATGATAATTCAGGATCTGGTTGATGTATATTAGGAGCTTTAGTTTACACTACTTCTAACGCGTTTAGTAATTAGAGTATTTGATTGTCCTCTTTGCAGGCAACAACCAGGGCCTCAGCCATATCAACACCCACACCCACACCCACACTCACACTCACATCCACACCCACACACGTCGCATCCACATCTGCGAAATAGTGGTCGGGGTGGTGGTGGGAGCGGTAGCAAGAGTAGTGGTAGTTCAAATAAGGGAAGACACCACAATGATGCTGGACATGGGCGCAGATATCACCCATATTGATTGTTCTAGTAATTGTTGCAACTTGGGAGGCTTGCATTCTCTTGTGTACCAGGTTATAATGGTTATGAAGCTGTAACTGCATGATTATGTATGGAAGTCTGTTTAGGATTCTGATTCTTCATTCGGCAACAGATATATAATATTTGTTAGTTGCATAAATATTGTTGTTGGTCAAAATTGATTCATTATCTTTATCTATTCTTCATCTTGCAAGTATGGCGAAGAACAAAAAAGTGCAACAGAGGCATACTAGGCATAATGAATTTGGCAGTTTGGTTAATTATAGAAAAATAGCATCATGCCATTCTTCCACAAGTAACGTGGAGCAACAATTTTTATGCTGCATTGTGTATTATGGGTGATCATCTTCCATTTGTGACGAATAACAGTACAATATGCCCATGCCTATACCAGTGCTTGTGAGGCATTGCATGGCGTAAAACAGTAAAACGCATGTAAATGGAGATGAGCAGTGTGTTTTGTTGATGCAAAACCCTTGGTTAGGTGGGCAGTTGTTCCCAGAAATCACTATTACAAGGTATTACAAACTTGAGCAACAGATTAGGCTATGCAATGTAAGAAACTTAACATGAAGCATGGTGCAAATGAGAGGTCAAATTGCAGTTTCACATCAAACAAGTAAATCATTCTAACAAACTTGGACTTAGATTCGAATCCGAACTAGAACTTGAAAGGAAAATGGATAGCAGAAATGGTTCATTCTTTGCTCGAGCTTTCACTAGTGCCATCGCCTCCATCCTCATCTTGGTTTTCTTCCTCTTCCTCCTCCTCTTCTTCTTGCTTGGGTGGTGGCTCTTCCAATTTCCTCTTCTTCTTCTTCACTTCCTTAGTTTTCGCTTCCTTTGCCTTTGATGTCCCCGCCTTCTTTCCAGCATTCTTCTCCCTCAGCTCTGCAATGGCAAACAACAAAACCCAATTCTCTCATACATCGAGAAAAACAAATAATAACAAAAACACCACACAAACATTTTCAGAGGAGCATTTCATCGAACACCTTGCGTGGCACCCGAAAATTCGGAATCGGAAACCAGTACCTTCGAGAGAGGCCTTGAGAGGGTCAACGAACTCGGGAACTCGATGTCCTCGAGCGCTTTGAAGACGTCGTCGGCGTTGATCGTCTGCCTCTTGGATCCCCTGCAGATGTCGTTGGCTCTGCAGAGCATCCGAATCGAACAATCAAGATGATTCTAGAGAGAGAATTGAAATCGAAGAAGGGAGAGAGAGAGAAGCATACGTGGCGGAGAGGTAGTGGATGAAGATGCGGGCGCTCTCGGAGAAGGCGGTGAGAGCTTCTTTGTGGACGTTGAGGTCGGCGTCGGCTTTGGAGCACTGAGAAAGCTTGTCCTTCACCACGCGCCGCACGATTGTCTTGGGCAGCTCCGCCGTCTCCGCTTCCACTTTCTCCATTCTTTCTTTCTTTCAGTTTCTGACTAAGATCCTGTAATCGCTTTTGAGTTGGAAAGGGAGCGAGGTTACAATTGTAATATCTCCTCGATCATTTCCCGCCTTTCTTCTTACCATCTAACCCGCCATTTTCAATAGGTCATTCTCTCCCGTCTTTTAATTTTGGTTTGGTCAGTATGACAAGATGTTTCATCTTTACTACCCCATTCACATTGGTAGAGCAATTAAAGCCATCATCAACATGAAGAGGTTGATTAATCTATACCATCTCCAATTTTGATATATTACTACGTACGTAGCTCGTATGATCCTGCATGTTGTCCTACCAGAAGTACTCACCACCTTCTTCTACATTACCAGAAGTAATGACCATATGAGTAAGTTTAACACTAGGGTAATTACATCTAAGTTGGTTTAGGGTGGTCTTACATGACTCAAACCGCAAAAGGTTGGGTCATGATATGTTGTCATGTACATACACTTTTTTTTTTTTTGTTAATGGAATGCCATGTATAATTTGTCAATTTAACTAAAGTTTGAAAACAAAATTGAAATTGTAGAAGAACATTTAGCCGCTAAATTTGGGTGCAACGAGTTGTATTGGAAATGCAAAATAGGGATCACCCGAAGTATTTTTGGTAACGCAACAACGCTAAGCATTAGAGCATCTTCATCAGCATTGATAAATTGAAAAAAATTAGAGATTTATCAATTTTTAAATGAATCTTTACTCCAGCAGTATACTTTAGAAGTTGATAAATTTAAAAATTGATAGAGAAAATTGATTTATCAATCTTGGAGAGACAATTAACTAAAACTTAATTACTGTATACAATTTAACAATACTATTGGAGCAAAAGTTTAAAAATTGTTATTTTAAATGTAAATGTTTTTAACAATAAATTTAACGCCGGAGATGCTCTTAGGCAACCGCATGAGAAATGGGGGAACGTTCCCCCCACTCGCTTCCGTAGAACACACGCGTCACCACCCTCTATCAAACTTTGAACAAATCCCCTGACCACGAGATTCTCCTCTCAATCTCTCCCAATCTTCTTGTTTTCTTCTTCAATGGCTTTTTCTGATGCCAACTACGGTTCTGATACCTACGCTCCCTCTGCCCCATCCCTACCCGACTCCTACGGCCACCAGGAACCAGAAGTCACCGTTTCTGATAATGATCCTCCTCCTCCTCCTACGGCGAATACATATTACTACGGCAAGCCGCACTCGCAATACGGCCGCAGTTACGTTCGTAGTTACGGCCATAGTTACGCCCGTAGTGACGGCCTGCCGGAGCTGGACCTGTCTCCTTCTTCGTATGATCAACCGTCTTCTTCTTCTTCATATGATCAGGAAACAGGTGGGGATTTTCCACCGGGGACCGATCCGGATGTGATTAGCAGCTTTCAGATGGTGGATAAGGACGGTAGTGGCTTCATTGACGACAATGAATTGCAACAGGCTCTTTCTTCTGCCTACCAGATGTTTAGCCTCAGGACCATTCGTTTGCTCATGTTTCTCTTCAAAAACATCAACAATCATGATATTCTAAAACTGGGTCGGTTTTTGTCTCTCTGTGTAATACGTTGTTTGTTCTGTAGGTTTGTTGGGTTTTTACCAGAAATTATGACAAGAATAGGAAATTCTAATGCTTCCTTTTTTATGTTGATCGATACAGGTCCTCAAGAATTTGCCGCACTATGGAGTTGTCTTGGTGAATGGCGAGTAAGTGTAACATATGCCTGATTGATGATTATTATTACAATTTACAATGGCCTAGTAGAATCTTCAATTTCTTATGCATTTTTTTTTGAAGCGTTTCTCAAGCAAGGTTTAGGAAACAGAAAATTAGAACAGCATGAGAGGGATTTGCCCATATTTGTTTTTGGCTCTTTATTTATTCATTTGAAAGTACAATTATTGTTGTGAATGGATTATTTCAATGCCATTCAGCTTGAACAAGAAATTTCATTTGTTTTTTTTATTTTTTATACTATAATATCCAAATGTTTGATGATGGAACTCACTCCTAAAATTTTTAAGAGTCATTCATGCAGTAGTACTGAAGCTCTCTATCTTGCAATCTGGTAAAGAAATGAATATATTAGATAGTCTCAATTGGCTGGGAATATTTGTTCCAGTGACTATATAGGTAACATAGATATTTCCAACCTGATTAAATTTTGAGACATACTGATATGCAATGGATCATATTATATGGCCAGAATGCCGCTTAATTTGTTCTTTATTTTCTTCTTTCAATATTAAAGATGAACTTGTATTAATCGGCAGTGGTTATTGAACATGGATAAAGAAAGACTTGGCCACTGGTTACCTTCTACACTTGTGTTAAGTCCTTTTGTTGTTCTACAACTGCTCTTAGATTACATGAATCTGATCTTTATTTCTTTGCTACTAACTGCGCGCAGAACCGAAGTACTAATTAAACCTGCACTTGCAGACCATGTTTCAGAAATATGACACAGATAAGAGTGGAAAGATTGATGTGATAGAGTTGAGAGATGCACTCTTTGGTCTAGGACTTGCAGTCCCCCCTACTGTTCTTCAACTTCTGACTTCCAGGTACGAAGATGGAAGTGGGCACCGGGCTGAACTTAACTTTGATAGTTTTGTCGAGTAAGTATGCTTTTCTAGTATATTGAATAGTCTACCTAGCAAGTGGTCACTAGTGTTTAGTTAACAGTCAGGCAATTCATTAATTAATTTTCATTATCTCTAGCGTAGCATAGTTTCAGATGCATCGTTTGGTTCTTCATAAGATCCTGTGAGTTCTGATTCTGACATAATGCTATGTTTGACATGCAGATGTGGGCTGATTGTAAAGGTGAGACTCTAACTGCTTTGATGGAATTTCATAGGCAAATAATGGAATGTGCTGCTCTTTGAAGATAGTTAGCAATCTTTCTCTTTTCTGAAGATATTGCTAGAATTAATTTGATGATTATCATGATTTCAGGGCTTGACTGAGAAGTTCAAAGAGAAGGATCGGAAATATACTGGTTCAGCAACATTCAGTTACAACGCATTTATGTCTATCGTCATCCCATTTCTTGTGTCATATAATTGAATTCCATTCTGAGCTCTAGATCAGTATAGTAGTGTTTAAAAGGTTGTGCTGTACATTACATTCTTTCATTTTGAAGAACTAGCATTTTCTCTTTGTTTGCGAGGAACTTAAATATCCGAGTAAGAGGGGAGCGGATCTTTCTTTGAATGAACACTATAACAACCTTTGTTGGCAAATTCTCTGCAAAAAGTCCCTAGTTTAATTGAACTGTGAAAATTAGACAAGGTTTTGTAAAGGGAAAATGCCCTAATACCCAAATATTTAAAAACTAAAGCCCATTCCAATGAAAATAAGATTCTTGACCCCAATTAAATGAAAAAGAGACTTATTTGTGCCTAAATACACAAATCTTTATTAAATTCATAATAAAATAATATTTTAAAGACATTTTTACCCTTGGTCCTTATATATATGCTTAGAAGAGAAAGTGTAAGAGAGAGAGAAAAGACTTTGCCGGCAGCTCATCGGATCTCCGGCCGCCGGCCGCCGGACTCTAGTCACCGGTCGCCGTCCGGTCATTGGACACCGGTTGTCGAACTCCGGTTGCCGGACTCGGTTACTGACCCTCAGTAACTCCGTTACTCTGGCGACCGATCGCCGGAACTCGGTTACTGACTCCCAGTAACTCGGTTACTGGCCCCCAGTAACTCGGTTACTGGCCCCCAGTAACTCGGTTACTGGCCCCCAGTAACTCGGTTACTGGCCCCCAGTAACTCGGTTACTGGCCCCCAGTAACTCGGTTACTGACCCCTAGTAACTCCGTTACTCCGGCGACCGATCGCCAGAACTTGGTTACTGACCCCAGAAATTCAGTTACTGACCCAATAAACTCAGTTACTGACCCCTAGTAACTCCGTTACTCCGGCGACCGATAGGCAGAACTCGGTTACTGGCCCCAGAAATTTAGTTACTGACCCAATAAACTCAGTTACTGACCCCTAGTAACTCCGTTACTCTGGCGACCGATCGCCAAAACTCGGTTACTGAACCCCAGTAACTCTGTTACTGACCCTAGAAATTCAGTTACTGGTCCAATAAACTCAGTTACTGACCCCTAGTAACTCGGTTACTCCGGCGACCGATCGCCGGAACTCGGTTACTGACCTCAAGTAACTCGGTTACGGACCCTAGAAATTAAGTTACTGACCCAATAAACTCGGTTACTGACCCCCAGTAATCCCTAGTAACTCAGTTACTGATTCCTAATAATCCCCAGTAATCGACTTATTGACTCCAAATGTTGTAAAAACTCGGTTTCTAACCCTTAAAAACTATGTTTCTGACTCCAGAAACCCCATTAGTGACCCCAAAATGCATAAAAGCCCACCGACAAATATCATGCTTCCATTTCATCTTCGCCATTGCCCCACATTCAATATTCAACATAATATAACTACCACAATAATGATTCTTCTCAATAATACAAGAAAAAAAGCCACAGTAACCAATACATTCAACAAGTAAAACACAGAAATCCAACCAAAATTCACAATAACAGAAAAAAAAGAAAAAAGAAGAGAAAAGTGAAAAAGAGAGAGAGAGAGAGAGAGAGAGAGAGAGAGAGAGAGAGAGAGAGAGAGAGAGAGAGAGAGAGAGAGAGAGAGAGAGAGAGAGAGAGAGAGAGAGAATTCAAAGTTGGAGCCGATTGTCGTTGAACTACGCCACCACCGCCAAGTCATTCCCGATGAACGGCAGGACCTTCTCTTCGTACTCAAGTCTCTTCATACTCAAGCCCTAGGGTCTCGCAAATATGGGAGAGGCGGTTGAAATGAACAAATGGTGAAAACAGATTAATCAACCGGTGACGGTTACGGTACTCGCCGGCGACGGTTGCGGAACTCGGGACAGCTAAACGACGTCGTCGGTGGATCGGTGGTTGTATTATTGGCTGGAGGAGTCGATCGGCGGCGGGACAGCTTCATGGATCCAAGGAGATCTTTCTCCTTCTTCTCCTAGCGTAGATTGTCGAGGATCACGACAGCTACGTAGATCTAGGCGAACTCTGTGGCTGGATCAGAGAAGAAGCAAAACGGCGGAGCTTGAGAAAGAGATTGTGGCCGGATCGAAGAAGAAGCAAAACAGCCGAGCTTGAGAGAGAGAGAGAGAGAGAGAGAGAGAGAGAGAGAGAGAGAGAGAGAGAGAGAGAGAGAGAGAGAGAGAGAGATGAATATAGATTTGATCGGTGAGAGGTGAGAGGGTTATTAATAAGGTTAAGGATATTTTAGTCTTTTTCTTTAAGATTTGTGTAATTGGGCACAATAAACAGATTTTCATTGGAATGAACAATAAGTCCCTACAATTAGTATTAAATAGGCATTTTTCCTTTTGAAACATAACATCATGGATGCGCGCCAGGGCTGTCCAATTGCAAAATGAGATCTTTAATTTGAAGCAACGTACAAAACCCTTAATGTTGAAGCTATAATGTTTTAAGTCCACTCAATCACATTCACCTTTTCATTTATTCAAAACATTCATCTTTTTGCATCCCTTGCTAAATATAGTCTGTGCAAGCTAAATATTAGCTTCGCAATATTTCTACTGCCGAAGTGTTTTAGGGTTTAGGGTTTTATGATATTGAGCTAATTATGAAGCTGTGATAGATCTGTAAAAACATATGATACGTTTATTTAATATTTTTGACCTGTAAAATTACATGCTCGACACTTTAATATTTAACCCTGAAAATATTATGACTATGATTATGATTAGTATAATTCAACACGGATAGACTCACAGATGGGGTCTATTTCTGCTGGATTAATTCTGGAATATATTAGACATGTTGGGTTGTTTGATCTGTTCCCCTACGCAGATGCAACGACATTATCAGTCGCAAATTAATTCGGAAAACAAAATCATTGACTCTTCTTTCTCAAACATGTTCATTGTTAAATGTTGTGGTCCTCCAATACCAGAATTGCTTGAAAAGCTTTTCAACTGATAACCAATAGCCTACTCTACTAATTAATGATATCACCTTTGATTTTTCTTGCCACCATTTATTCTCATTTTTAGTGTAGGCATCCAACTTCTGTTGAAAAATAATATCCTTTCCTACAGTAGATATTTTTTCTTTCTCAAGTTTTATGGCCGGCGATAGCGACGACCATATTAGCAAGCATGTGTGGTGGGTGTGGTAGGTTAGTTGGTATTGTTGCACTTTTTTATTTAGATGTAGGGCCTCAAGTTTATAGATTAGTGAGTTGTTTGCCTCTTTGAACTTTTTCTAGCTAGTTTTATTATTAAGTTGAAAACACATACGACTTTTTGTTATCAGTACGTAGTTTTTCAATCTTATGTTTGCAAGCTTTGTAATCGAGTTTATCCCTTAATTAATGAATTATGCATTTCCTATCGAAAAAAGAAGAAGATGTTCAACAAAATACATTTAACGAGTTGAAAGAAAACTGACATGTACAATACAGTATTTCGTTGGTTAGCTCTAATGACCAACACATCCTTAAACACAATTACATGAAGAAAACCCGTCTTTGTTCGATACATGCATATCCTGCTCCAAATTTCTCACAAAGCAGTCAGTTAATAAGGACCAGTTTTGGTGGTATATATCAAAGTGGGTATCCCATCCAAACAGTAGCAAGATAGTATGGATAAATATCTATTACTCCATTAAACATGTGGTTTATATAACAACCGAGTATTTGATCGATCAGGTACTATATGCAGTTATATATGGTTGATTAATTCTCATGATAAGAGTGGGGTTCCTCCTCTATGTATACAACGTACAGTCGAATACTCAAATCTTATCCTACATTTGGGGCCATGCTGATTAGAATCCTAGAAGGCAAAACCCTAATATGGCCCTTCAATTCGAGTCTGAAAGCAACCCCCGCTTAATTAATTTGTAGCTCAAGCTTTTTCTTGATGTTACATTTGTGTGTATCAAGTCTGAAAACATCATTCTCAGGTTGAATTGTTTTGTTTAGAGAGAATTAATCACTGCGCCTGCTTTCTTGACAACCTGAAGCACCCAAGAAATGCCTCCATTTTAGTATTAAACATTTGTATATATTGATCAATCATTTTCACTGATGAAATTAGGAGTGAACTTGGTCACTTATTTAGGGTTTGTGTCAACAGGATCAATATACTAGTAGAGTTTAGTATTCAAAATTATATTAATCTCGTTGGAATTAGAAGTCTATTAATCACTACGGCTGCTTCGTTGACAGACTTTTTACACAGGAAGAAAGAAATACGTACCTTCTTATCATCCTTTGAGTATTATACATGCAGTTTTTGACCATCATTATCACAATCTAAAGTTGTAAAAATCTGACTTAATACAACTTTATTTCGTATTCAATTCAAACGTGGTCAAACTCCATCCTTTTGTAATAGCAAAAATTCTTTTACGTGGAAGTGAATTGAGCAACTAATATACAATATTTTGATCCGGTCATCCACATCGCATTATCATGCATGTATTCTAATACCGTTAACACAATTGAAACCCAAAAAAAATAGTCCTAAATGTTCAACACAGGAGATGAGGACTTCAGGTCGTATAAGATGTACATTTATTATGAGCGCTTAATTTGATCGGATCAAAAATAAAAATGAAATGAAGGAATTTAAGGTCTCTAGTCTTTATTGAATCTTCATATATGACAACTTAAAGACTTGCACATTAATGATGTAAATGCGGTACGTAGAATCCGCTCCTATTAATATTTCTATTTCAGAAGTTTAGTGATATACACTTCACACTATATATTCTATTTCGGGATTTAAAGTATTTCTACACAATATTTAAAAAGCTATCGGGAAACTTTTGATTTCATTCAGATATAATAAGTACTAGCTAGTGTTTTTAGTATGGAAAATTGCGATGCTAAAATACTCATGTTTCTTTTGTTGGTTTTATCGCATTATATGCTTTTGTCATTTAACATAAGGCTACTAACAGAATCATTCTTGGGTGACAAAGAGGACAAACAAGGTCAATCTGAAGACTCTGAACATTAAGCAAGTTGAGCTACGTTCAGAGTTTGAACAAGTCTCGAGCTCTTTGATGTAAAACAGTTCAAGTAATCTCAAAGCATTGAAAGAACTATCACGTCAAACTTGAGTACTCAAGCCAAATTACAGCGCCCCGGATATTTGCTTCGAAGTCGATCCAATCGTTGTTTACAAGGATCACGTTTCTTTTCCATTTCAGACTGGGAAATGAAATGGGAATGCTAGCTAGAGGTGACTTCAAGGCCTAGCTCGTTAAACAGAGAAAACACATGAAGATAGAGTTAGCCGTAGTAGCAGACAAAGAGGCCGTAGCTATTCCTAAGATAAGAGTTCACAGTCCACACCCCAAAAATGACAAAGCAAATGCCGGTGACGATAAGGTTCAGTATGAGTGACCAAGAGAGAAAAGAAAGACGGAATAAAATGGTTTTCCTTTTTCCTTGATGGAACCCAATTTGGACTTTTGTCTAGTTGAAGCCTCCAAGAATTTTATTCCCCAGAAAAGATTCATATGCATGATTACAAGTGGAATGATAGAGACGATGGAGACTCGTTACCTTTACCTTAGTAAACAACAATTTATGTGACATTGTATTCATCAAATTGGGTTTAATTTGATACGCAGGCCAGCCAATGTTTATTGTAAAGTGTAAACCATTTTCATTTCCTTGTGTTTAAAAGTCCACTTGGTGCACGTATGAAGTGGACAGAACTTGACAGCCTCTTATGTCACATATACTAATTCATTTGGAAGCTTTCATCAAAGCATTTACATTTGTATACGGTATGTTACGTGATCGATATTTTGAAGAAAAAACAAAAGAATAGAAACCGCCTTAGAATCTTAGTCTACCATTTACAATCACTCATCACTCATGATAGTGAAATATTTATGTAAACAGAGTTGGAACGAAAATAGTAGAGAATGCGATTAGTTTTTTCAATAAACTCAACTTTAGTGATCACTGTTATCAAATATTTATACACGAAGAGTTTAAGCGAATTGGTTTGTTGAAAATGATTGTAAACGCAATCATAGTACGTTATACATAACATATCAGGCAAATCAGACGAGAAGATACGAGAAAGTGCAAATGAAACAGAATGCAAGTTGATTCTCATTAGTTCTCATCTATTATTCAGCAATGTGTAAGTAAGATCAATAATGCCTTATTTTGTTATATAAATTAATAAAATTCAATGTGAAGAAGGATTCATATACAGTATAAAAATCAAAGCTATAACCTATTCATCAGAATTCCTTCTGCCTTCCCAAAAAATCTCCAGGAACTCTTCATGTTGCTCCAGTCTCCCTCCTTCCCAAAACTTCACAAATGTATGAGAGCTTCTATTCCCATAATAAGTACACTGTAAGAAATATCAGAAAATTGAAGATGGACAAAACCTGCAAAAATATCCAAACAAAACCATCAGTACAAATATCAACTCACCACAGAAACCACAAAATATCTTAACTACTACACTTACATTAACATCATGAGCTGCTGACGAAAAGATTAACGTGGGAAGGTAACTATCAACTCCGATATTATACCGGAGTCCCATCCGGATAAAACAGGCCGTAGTTCCTCTCCGACGCCGGACCGGTCTTCAAGTCCTCATTAAACAGAGCAAAAATGTACGTATCAATAGGAATATCAGGCCTGGCTGGTGTACCTTTCTTCTCCGCAATTTTCTTCAGCAGATTCCCATTGTAAATCCCGGCATTCTCCGGCGTGGCTCCGGCTTCATTCTCATCCCCCTTGGATGGCCACCCTGTCTCCGATATCCGAACTTCTATGTCAGTGTGCCCCATCACTTTCATTGCGGCGTACACAGCGTCAATCTGAGCATCGAGCATGTTATCGTAGTGAAGATTAGTTCCGGAATCATTCATGCCGGAGTTTGGCTGAAAAAGCACGTACTCTATTGGAACTTCATTAGGACTATCCTTGTAAGCGAAATAAGGATACGCGTTTATGAGAAAAGGGGCATTGATTTGTGAGTGGAAGTTCAGAAGTGGCTGGATATATTGTGCGAGATCTTCCCGGAAAGTCCCCGCCGACGGCGGGTACGAGCTTCCCATAATATTGAGGGAATGCGCGGTGACTACGGTGACGGTTTTGGAAAGGCCGAGGTTGACAAGAGCGGCGTAGACGGATTGCATTGCGGTGAGGAGATACGACATGAGCTTGGTGTCGTTGCCGCCGAGGACTTCGTTGCCGACGAGGATGAAGGAGATTTTGGTCTGAGGGAGGTGAGGGGTGACGTGTTGTTGGATCCAATTCTGGGCCTTGAGAGGGTCAGTCATGTTGGGGAGGAACTCGTTTCCGAGGCCGATGATGAAGTCGACCTCGGAGTTGGAGAAGGATTGGAGGACGTTGGGATCGGCGTCGTAGAGTTTGACTCTGCTGACGTTGAGGGACTGGAGGAGCACCGCTACTCGGGATGGGGAAGGCAGGTTGTTGGCGATTTGGCCGTAGTTGATGCCGAAGCTTAAGCTCTGCACATGGAACAGAGCTGAATCTGAAACATAACATATAGTTTAAAACAGAGTCAGATCCTGATGTGAATCCCATTAACAAATCTATGAAAATCCCAAAATTGATTAGCTACCAATTAACTTAATTTCATGACAGAAGGAAAGATGGCGATGGCAAAGAAAGAGAATTTGATTTGGTTTATGAGAAAACAGAGGAAAATCTATGAAACCCATTGTAGATCAGTGACTCGTTGAAAGGAATTGACCCCCAAAAGAAGAAAGTTAATGAAAAAACCGATTTTGAAGTTAGACTTCTTATTCTTTTGGTGAAGAAAGCCAAAAAGGAGGTATATAACACCCAGTTGGGGAAATGAAATTTAGGAGGACCCAGAAGGAAAATCTGAGACTTTCAGCTGAAATTAGGATCTGTTGCATTTTCTCCTCGGGAACCAAACTGGGAGAAGAAGAAAGAATGAAACTTGGGAAAGTGGTTTGAAAAAAGAACGAACCTGAGAGACTAAGAAGGACCAGAATAATTCTGAATAGGACAGTGTAGGTGAAGCTTGCCATTACTGATCGGATCTTCTTGGTCTCCAGAGAGCTTCAGCTTCACCCACCACTGCTTCTTTCCCCTGCAATCCCAGCAACCGCGTATCGCTTTTGCCACCTAACAGTGGAGGTTTGGCTTTATATATATAGGGACAGACTGTGAGCAATAAAGCCTCCTCTGTTGTTCGTGTCAAAAAAAGAAGCTATCTCTGCGCATTTCTTGAATGTAGGATGGTGGCTGGCTCTGTTTTCGTTTACACTCTGGTGGATCTCTACCGGTTCTTATTGTAGTTTATTTGGGATTTTTTTTATATTTTAATTTCGAGTTGTTTGTTTACACGTATTGAACTCTTTTGGTCTGCACAGTCATGTTTGATATTTTGGTCTACGTTTACCGACATGGGATCTGACGGGAACTTTTTTACTTCTTTCCCTTTTAGGAGAAACAATGGAAAGTATGTGGCATGGCTTTGACAAGTTACTTCCAATTTTGGAAGTCAAAATGGAATAGAAACTAGGGAGTAAGAATTTGTTTTTTGGATGACTAGGGAGTAAGAAAGTTGGCCGTATCGTTTGCCATGGTTTTTCTTTGGTGGTTTCGTCCTTATTTTTTCTAAAGGAAGTGAAATCCACGTTTTCTGAATTAAAATTCACTCTCACTTTTCATGTTTAGTCATCATTTTCATAAGAATACAAAATTTGAGTCACTAAAGACAAAATTTAAGTTACAAAAAATGAAAAATGAGAATGTGGATTTCAATTTGAGGAGTGTGGATTTCACTTCCCTTTTCTAATCTTTGGCAGTTGGTTAATTTCAAGCTTTAGAAAGGGAATACGAGTAGCAGAGGACTTGATTGTGTACGGTTCGAAAGCTAAAAAATTTGGCAACATAGCTCATTCGTCAATGTCACTGAGTGCTTGTTTGTGTACGGTTCGAAAGCTAAAAAATTGTTTCCTTGTAAGGGATTTAGTTTGTTTCATGTCGTCCATAGTCGACAGAACCTACAAGATAGTCAAAGCTCGGCGTGGTGCCGAGATTAGACCCTCTAATATTAAGTCAGTAAATAGCTATGCAGTAGACAAGAGCTAAGGGTAGAACGATTAGCATAGATGAGGCATTGAGCCTTCTTATAAAAGAGAAGTATGCAGTCGAGTTTCTTTGGGGCTAAGGTAGCGAAGCCCATGAGACTGCTACTTCTTGTTCAAATAAAGAGGTGGGGTGTTAAATTCACATTCCTTAGGCAATACGAATTAGCTAGGGACTTGCTCCGTCTTCTCCGAAGTTTGAGGAAAACCGAAACGTAGGGTTTTGAGTAGGAGGGCGGCAGCGACCTTGGTCTCCACTTGCGTGTGGTGGTGTCTGGCCTTGTGGTCGTCGATAGGGGGCAAGGTTTAGGCTTGTTTATGTCATCCAAGCTTGCGCGGCGATGGTGGAGTGAACATGGTCTGTGGAGACGACGGGCAAAGCTGGAATCCTTTTAGTAAAGAAGATGTGACGATTTGTTTTTTTTATTTTTTAAATAAGATATAGTGTCAAGACCCACCCCAAATTTCACTCTGAAATCCGAAGTAAGTCTTACGGGGTTCACCTCCAAGGAAAATTTATTGAAGAACTCGGTAAACCTCCCTTGAAAATGAACAACCCTAACCCGGAAAAATCAAGAATTTACTCTCCTAGACGAAACAACCAACATCTAATTCATCCAAAATATCCAAATGAAGATAACATACATCAACCTTAGGATATCTCCCAAATAAAAATGTAAACAATAATCCCAAGGTAATCAGAGCTACTAAACACTATCGGAAGCAAGAAAATAAGACAGTAGGTTAACATGTAACTTACTGATGAAAGGTGGAAGAGATGTGGGTAACTATGCCTTGCCTCGATCTAGTGCCAACCCGAACTCTGCAGACTGGGCATTTTTAAAACGAAGGGCCTAGGGGAAAACATTTAAAAACCGTTAGAGTGAGTGGACAAAAATAATTAATAAAATAAATTATTTATGCATTCTCATATTTTCTTTTATAATCACAGAAAAATACTGCATGCGACAATTTCAAAAGCGCTCAAATCACAAACTGGCAATTACATGACTAGCTCCGGCCAGTCTCCAAAACTCAATAAAATGGAGCCTCTGAGGCTCAACTATATATAAACATATATGCGTATATATTTACACTCGTCAGACTCCTTGTATGAATCCTAAGAACAAATTAGAAAAATATGAATTCATACAAGGCTACGACGCTTGCGTCTAACGCTCACGTTGCGTCATAATAGAATTTTACCTCATTATGACGGACTAAGCACCTCTGACTAGCTAGCATTTATATACATACTATACTCACAATATCCACATACTTATTCACCGAAAATCTCATTTTCGGTAAGTCTCAAAAATAATGAGAATTGCCAAATATCCGAAAAAATCATAAATCTCAGTGGAAGAATATATGATCAACACAAAATGCATCGCATGCCATTAATTTAAAAACAAAGTCCACTCACAAATTAGGCCTAAGCCTGATGTCGCTCCGAGGCTTCTTCTGCTCGGGCCTCCTCTCGTTCTGTTCCAAATATAATATTAAATTCCCAACTAACAATCTAATATTTAATAAAATAGGAAAAATTAACCGAGAATCATAAACACGCTCATCATTACCTAACTTCGATATGACCCGCACCTCAACACTAAAACCAGCAGCCTTAACTACACCCTTCCATAGTTTAAACGACTTTAATCTAACGGCCGGATTCTACCTTATTAATCCGCCAAAATTACCAAACTTTAAAAATTCCCAAACCTATCCAAAACTCCTCTAAAAATTCTAAAATTCACATCAAAAACTCCCCTTAATGTAACCAATCTAAAACCATGAAAATCACCTACACAGCGGCGGCCAGAGGCCGACTCCGCGACCTCCAATGCCTACCAAGTTTTAACAGCAGCTTCCTCTCAACTCCCTCTACAACTTTCCTAATAAGCACAAACACCAATTTCAAGCCTAACTAGGTCAATCGAACGAAAACACATAAAAAACCCTAGAATTTCAACTCCACATTTCTCCTTACCTAGCTTAAGAAAGGGTGAGACCTTTGGAGGGATGAATGCTCGGGAGGAGGGTTTCCTTTTGAGCCTAACAGCTCCGGCTATGGCGGCCGAAGGAGGAAGTTCCGGCGACAGGAAGTTTTGGACAGTCGGGGGTATCGGGCGGCAACTCTCCCTCACGACAGCGCTAGGGGAGCTCTCACCGGTCTAGGATGGAAGCTGGGTCGGAGGCCGACCGTTCAGGACTGGTGCGGCGGTCTCAGGCGGCCGGACGGCCAGAAGTCTGGCGGGGAGAGGGCTCGGGAGAGAGAGAGAAGGGAGAGAGAGAAATGGTTTGGGCTTTTTGCCCCAAACCAGTCCACACTCTCAATTAAACCCACATCAAAAAAATAACACCACAAAATAAAATACCTCAATAAAAATTACCTTTTTACTAGCTAAAATTACCATTTTTACCGTCGTCACATTTTTCTCCTACGAATAATCTATCCGAAGCTATCGTCCCTCAAAACCCCTCTAGGGACCAAATAAACTATAAAATCATTGACGGGGATGGTAAAATTCTTATTAATGTCAAGCTAGTAAATAAGGTAAAAATTTAAGAGTCGGGATGTGACATATAGTGAATATTATTTATTTCTACTTAGTATTAATTTATATCCATAAATGTATTAGGTATTTGGGTGTGTGTGTGTGTGTAAGTTTTACCAAAACGTCATGTGTAGACAATAGATATGTTAGCAAGTGATTAAATTACGTCAAAATGATCTCAATATTTGGATCAGCCCATAAGTTGTGTTGTTTGACCCAAGCTCAGTTTAAAGAAAAAGCCCAAGACCAGTTAACTTATATCTCTGTTGGTTGTCGTTTAACGACAAAATGTTTAATGACAAAGGGAGTGTGTTCAACTCTATCGTTCATCTGCTATCTTCGTGTTCGTCCTCTGCTATCCTCCCATCTTCTCATTCTCTTCACAAGCACCACTCCACCTAGATTAGAAGATCAGACCCAATACTAATGATAAGATTGAATTATGTTAGAAGCTGGAGCTGTCGTTCATATAGGAGAAGACTTGGAGATTCAGTTACCGGAAGCAGAGGTGGCGATTTTGATCGAGCTGGCATCGATTTCATTCTATCTCGAATTGAATTTTGACATGTTTGCATAATCCTATAAATACTCAGATTTGGTTCTCTTATTATTCATTGAGTTGCCTATTATCTGTTTTATGAAAAGAAAAGAAAAGGAGTGAGGGAGATAATTTTGTAAACGAGGTATCCGGGAAGTAAAATCATTGCTCTGAATTGAGGTAGGGGAATTCGGGGAACCTCTATTTAATTTATTGGGAGAATGTTTTTGTGTAGTTGAGTTTAATTCGTAGGGATCAAGTATCAAGTGGGCTAATACGGCTGTACGATTTTAGTGATCGAGATTAAACGAGAGGACTAGCAAAAAAAGGAATCATGGTTTGAGTGAGGAATTACTGTTGAAGGGCTCATTGCATTCATGCCTTATCGTTATTGGTTTCTATAATATAAAAAGGCTAGCTTGGCCTCCTACTGAGCTATTGAAGCTCACCCCTATATTGCAAATTTCAGGTATTGAATATGAAGTTTAGATTTCTATGTTGAAGAGCTTTGTGCTGATGTGAAGAAAATGTATGGCTTGTCCTTTCAAATTTCTGTTTAGAATAAGAACAAAGGCTGCAACTTGTTGTTAGCCTTTGAAGTTATGTTTTAAATTTAATTGGAATAATGAACTATGGCAAGTTTGTATTGTAATGACCTCTTTATTGAATTAGTTATTGATTCCAAGTTCTTCAAATTGATTCATTATATTTCCAGCTCTTATATTTAAGATTCATTGGTTAAACTCAAGGTATAATAAAATCTGCAAAAAAGCTGGAACTATGTTTTTTAAAATTCTGCCTCAGTTACCATTCTTTTGAAAACCATACTGTTTTGTTTGGAATTTGAAGTTGGTTTCTTCATAAGATTTGTAGCAGACCTCTTATGGTTCATTTAAAATTTTGAATCACTTGAAAATGATTTTTATAGATTAAGTTATGATTTTTCAAATTTTAAGGTTGCATCAGGAAATTCTGCAGATCAGTGCTTTTGAGATTTTGGACCAGTTACTTTCTTTCTAAAAACTGCACAAATTGGTTGGTTGTTTGAACTTGGTGTCTTCATAAAAGTTAAAGTAGAGACCTTAATGATTGTTTTAAAACTAGAATCTCTTGAAAATAAGTTCTTTGGAATTAGTTATGATTTTCCAAATTTACAGCTCTGCTGCATATTTTTCTGAAACATCCAACTATCCTTGGTTTGTATTTCTATCCTATTTTATTTTTATTTCCCAGTCACACCTTCGACTCAAGAAAGAAAAAAAATATATTTGGGTTAGGGTGTGACAGACAACATGCGTGGGGTGGTGGCTGATTGGCTTGTGACCTGAAGCGAGAACGAGTAGATCAACAAACAAAGGGTGTGTGCAGGTGACTACGGAGCAGTTGGTGCTTACGATTTGAATAACGGCAAGGAGAAGGCTTTGAAGATCGGCATGGCTAGCGAAGGGTCACGCTTGGGAAGGTCACCGAACTGAAGCTGGCGAGTTCCGACTTCGGCAGCTTTGTTAGGGTTCCGGCAAGAATTCGTCTTGGTTCATAGAAGTGAAAGGGTGAGGATGGATTGGGCCTTGGGCTTTTTGGTCCATGTCACTTCTCCTTTTCCTTGGCTTGGACTAATTTCATGTTTAACCCTAGTGCATCCGTTTGGGCCCGGGAAAAATTGGGGTCTGAGGTCTTTAATCGGGGAGGGAAGTAGAGTTTTTAGGGTTCGACAAGTTCATTTGCTTTCTAGTTTTCATATCCACCTTTTTGGATGTCGTTTTGAGGTAGCCTTTTCAATTCTTAGTTGTAGTCTCTAGATTAATTTTTTTGCTTTGTTAGCTTGAGGATCTTCTGATTCTTCTTGCTTGACCATTGCGGTTGTGATGATTTCTATCAATGGAACTATCTTCTATTCCCTTAAAAAAAAAAAAAAAAAAAGAAGAAGAAGGCAATGTTAGATTGCTAGAGAGCCCAAAAATATCTACAAAATTTTAATACCAAATGATCTAGCAAGTGTCATGTCATTAAACTGACACACTTCATATTTCCACGTATTTGTTTTATTTATTTTTTCATTTAAAGATATATTTAATCAATTAAAATTTTTTTTTTCCACAATTAGATCAACCATATTTGTCTTTTGAATTCAATCACTTTAACTGGATTTTGATTCTAGATAACTACATAGAAGAATTACAAATTTAAAATGTAATAGAATAAAATTTTATAAGCTTCTACAATTTCTTTCGGGATGTTCTCGTGTGATTTCATGTTTATTACCCTCTATTAATTTTGTATTCCCTCGGTAAACGTTCATTGCCACTAATAAAATATGAGTACGTCTATTGTCACCCCACAGATCACTTTGTTCACCTCA
Organism: Fragaria nilgerrensis; assembly: GCA_010134655.1. Taxonomy (NCBI): domain Eukaryota; kingdom Viridiplantae; phylum Streptophyta; class Magnoliopsida; order Rosales; family Rosaceae; genus Fragaria; species Fragaria nilgerrensis. Next base: position 21,640,324 of record CM020979.1, on the reverse strand, counting down.
CGTTCTCTTCACACCCGAGTTATATATTTTTAGTTGTAAGTCTACTTTGTTCACCCATTTACAATACTTGAAATACCCTTTTCCCATTTTTGCTTTGTTCACCCTAAATTCTTTTTTCACCCCCTACATATATTTTTTCCAATTTCAGATTTGCTTTGTTCACCCTACATTCGATCTCTTCTCACCCCGCCTATATATTTTTTAATTTTAAATTTACTTTATTCACCGATTTGCAATACACACAATATCAACCTCTTCTAATAGTTATTGAAATCCAAAAACAAAATGAAATTGAATAAAACCAGAAGATTAATATCATTTGGGTAAGTGGAATCACAAAATGAACAATAAAAATCACATTAAAGTATAAATCTCAATTAAGAACAAGAAAAAATTCTCAGACTTAACAATTTATTGGTTTCCGTCGATATCAAGATGCATAATGTCTATAAACTCTACTTGAAAAAAGCTCTGACGCCGATGAAAAAACAAAACAAATCAAATATATATAAGTGAGCGACTAGACATGGAAATTTACATACAAAATCGATATGAGAATAATGAGTAAAGGGATAGACGAAGCATCAACAAATAAAAAAAAATATATATATATATATATATATAATATATATATATATATAGTAAGGATGTGAAGCGGACGTCCGCTATATAGCAAAAGTGCGGACTTTTTGTGCGATAGCCGTTGGATCGCGTTTAATGAAAATGGAGGGCTGGATTTGAAAGAAAGGCGCGCGGGTGGCTCGGGTCGCTAAAACGAGAAGGCTGGTCTCGTCCCTCTCTCACTCTGTTGCGCTCTCTCTCTCTCTCTCAGCTCGATCCTCCATCACTTCTCCACCCCAAATCGATCTCGCATAGATCGTTTCTTGCTCGATCTCGCACAGGAACATAATTCTGCCCAAGCACAGATTCCTTTTGTTCTTTTCTATATCACAAGTTGCAGCCTTGTGGTACAGAGAGCTAGTTTTTTGAGTTTTGGCGCCAAAAGTGGAGCTTTTGAAGCATATAAACTCATATAGATCGGTATTACTTCTCTCCTTTCTGATTTGTTTGATTTTCCAATTACAGATTCTAGGGTTCATCATATTTGGGGCTTTTGTTGTTATTGTTTCTCTGTTTGATTTTCATTCTTTATTCATGTCATTCATTGATTAAAGACCTGAAAAAAAGTCATTCATTGATTCTCATTCAGTTAAATGGAGTCAGAGGATGATCAACTTTATATTCCTCAAGTGAAGTCTGAGGTGGTTCCTAAATTAAAACAAGAGTTTGAAACACTTGATGAAGTTGCTAGTTTCTACAATAGATATGCAAAAGGAGGGTTTAGTACTAGAAGTTATACTAGTAAATTAGGGAAGGATAACACCACAGTTACGAGGAAAGAGTATGTATGTTCCAAGCAAGGAGATTCTAAGGTTGAGGGAGAAAAACGTAAGAGAGGATTGCCAAAAATGGGTTGTAAAGCAAAGATTGTAGTTGTGAGAAAGTAAACTGGAAAATATGCAGTGTCTGTGTTTGTGGATAGTCATAACCACCCTTTAACAAGCCCAGGCAGAGTACAATTTTTAAGGTCTCATCGTGGTGTTTCAAAAGTTAGCAAAGTACTATCTGATCAGTTGAGCTTGGTAAATGTGAAGAGACATAAACAGTTTGAATTTTTTGGTGTTCAAGCTGGTGAGATAGAAAATGTTGGTTTCACACAGCGTGATCTTTATAATTATGGAAGCAGCATTCGTGAACAGAAGAAGGGGCATGATGGAGATCTATTGTACATGCATTTTGAGAATGAAAAAGAAAAAGATCCTTCTTTTGTCTATAGAATGGAGTTGGATGAGGATCCTTCTTTTGTCTATAGAATGGAGTTGGATGAGGAAAAGAAGGTAACACGATGTTTTTGGGCTGACTCAAGGTCAAGAAGGGCCTATAGCTTTTATGGGGATGTTGTTATTTTTGACACTACATACAACACAAATCGGTATGGAATGGTTTTTGCACCATTAACCGGTGTTAATAATCATGGCCAGACTATCATCTTTGCTTGTGGATTCTTGAATGACGAGACAACCGATTATTTTGTTTGGTTATTCAAGGAGTTTCTAAATGTTATGCCTGAAAATGCCTCGGAAAATGCCCCTAAAATGATCATAACTGACCAAGATCCTGCTATGACTATAGCCATTTCAGAAGCACTCCCACATACATTTCATAGATATTGCAGTTGGCACATTCTAAATAAATTTTCAGAGAAGCTAGATGCGATTAAATATCAGGATCACTACCAAGACTTTCATAGCTGCATTTGGAATTCAAGTAGTGGAGATGAGTTTGATTCAAGGTTTAATGAACTTATTGAGAAGAGTGGATTGAGTGATAACAAGTGGCTGAAGTCGATATACGAAATCCATTAATCATGGATACCAGCACATGTAAATCATTGTTTCTCAGCAGGATTGTCAAGTTCTCAAAGGGCAGAGAGTCAACATTCTTTTTTCAAGGATTATGTTTCTCAGTGGACTACGTTGGTGGAATTTATGGTTCAGTTTAGGAGGGGACTTCTTCACCAACGCAACCATGAGTTAAGGGAGGATCATATTAACATTGAAGAGAAGGTAAAAACTGGAATGTCCCTTGATATAGAAGATGATATGGCCAAGGTCTACACATGGAAGTGCTTTTATGAAGTTCAAGAACAGTTGAAAGAGAGCTTCAAATATAAACTTGAACTTCTAAGAGAAAATGAGACTGAATCCATGTTTAAGGTCATCCGAAAGAACATTGATACTTCTAAGTCTCGTGAAGTCATTTACAAAAAAAGGTTCTAATTTTGCATCATGCAGCTGTAGGAAGTGGGAGAGTGAAGGGCTCCCATGTCGGCATATTTTGTGTTATTTGATTAAGATCCAAGATGTTGATAAACTACCTATTAAGTATATCTTGAAAAGATGGACTAAAGCTGCAAGACAGAATGTTGTGTTGGATTCCAATGGAGTGGAGATAATAAAACTTTCTTTGTAAGAAGGACTAAATTGTTACAACATGCTACATATGCCATTGATAAGACAATTGTCAGTGATGAGGCTAGCCAGCTCCTAATGGAGTCCTTGGATGATTTCTTGGAGAAGTTTAACAGATTGTCAAATGGTAATCTTGCACCAGATTTAGAGACCGAGACTCCTACTATTCAGCATGTTTTTAATGAACCCGATGAAGTTAGAGCCAAAGGGTGTGGCAAAAGGTTGAGAAAGGAAAAGAGAAGAGGAAAGGTAAGGCAAAGGAGAGTCACGATAGGAAATGTCATGGATGTGGATTATATGGTCAGTCACATGACAAAAGAAATTGTCCAAGACTTCTTGCCAAGTAAGAATTTTCAGATAATTGTGATTGATATTAATATGTATATTTCTGTATTTTTTTTTTTATTGATATGTATCTCTACAGTGCTTATTTATGTAGACCTGCTATTAGTAAGGATGGAGATTCAAATTCGAGTAATATGGATGAGGATAGTTGTTCATCTACAGGTGAATACAATGCTTATTTTTGTAGACTGATTGGTTGTTTTATTGCTTGTAAGTTTTATATAGTTGTTTTTTTTAACTGATTTGTATATGGTTGCTTGTTTTGCAGATCTGTTGCAACTGGAATGTTATTTTTTTTTTAAAAATCTGATCAGCTTATTTAATTTTTTTTAACTGATGTCTATTATATGCTTTGTGTTGCAGATCTGCTATGCTTATCTTTGTTTGCTTGATGATTAAGTTACTGTTGCACTGGAACTGGATTTTTTTTTGACTGATCAGCCTATTCTATGTTTTGTGTTGCAGATCTGCTATGCTTATCTTTGTTTTGCAGATCTGGTATTGATAGTAATATGGTTGAAACATGTTTAATTTATTGTTAGAATTGGAATTTTTTTTTAACTGATTAGCCTATTGCTTGCTTTCTTGCAGATCTGCTATGCTACTGCAACTGGAATATTTTTTATTTTTTTTTTATTTTTTTTTTTACCAGATCAGCCAATAGTCCTTGCTATTATGAAATCTGCTATTGCTGTTTTGGTTTGCTTGATGATGAAGTTCCTGTTGCAACTGCAACTGGTTTTTTTTTTTTTTAAGCTCAGACTATTGCGTGCTCTTATGAAATCTGGTATGCTGTTTTTGGTTTGCTAGATCATGAAGTTACTGTTGCAACTGCAACTGGTTTTTCTAGTGTTTTTTGTTTTTTTTTTTACCAGATCAGCCTTTTGTATGCTTGATGATTAAGATACTGTTGCTGTAGGAACTGGAAATGTTTTTTTTTTTTTTAACTAATCAACCTATTGCTTGCTTTGTTTTGCAGATAATATGTAAGGACTATTGATTGTTGCTGTTTCTGTGAATTAATCATCAATCTGTAAAGATGTACAAATTTTGTGTACAAAGTAGTAGAACCAAGTTTGTTCAGATCATGATGTATTTTGCTGTTTGGAACATGTTTGTTCAGTTCAGATGAAGTTGGTAATTTGGGACATGTTTGTTCATATCAAAGTAGCAAGTTTGTATATAGGAACATATTTGTTCAGATCTGATTTTGCATCACTTTGTATTTTGTAACAAGTTTGTTCATATCAGATCACAACCAAGTGTAAAAGCACTAGTGTATATCAGAACCAACTCTTCTTGTATTTATTTCCAACTCATGCAAAAACAAGAGACAATTGAGTTTGCTACTGTACATATGTTTTTCCTATACACAACTAAGTTTCCTACAAGCACAAGTCTCTTGTATTCAACTTTCTTGTAGCTTCACCATTCCGGAACTGTTGCAATTGCATCCTGAATTCAACTTTCTTGTAGCTTCACCATTCCTGAACTCCAGCCACTACTCCAGCCACTGCATCCTCAATTACAATACACTGCCAAAACATAGGCAACAACTCAATTACAACCTGCAGATATATTTATGGACTAAAAACCAGTAGAAAAAAAAAATTCACAAGTCATGAGAAAATCTCTGTAATCTGCAAGTCCAAAATTTTCTAAATGACAATGGCATATATACTCTTGCTGTAGGTAATATCACCAAACAAAAAAACAGAAACAGTATCTTCATCCAAACACCCGAATTTGTATATCGCATAGCTCTTCCCTGTAGAACTAGTTCTTTTAGTCCCCTTCTCAGTCAACACTCCAACAGTTGCCCACATCCTGAAAGAGTTTCCCCAACCAGATAGTTCCTACAAAACCCAAACAGTTACACAACCCAATTCAAGTGTTCAACCATCGTTTTAATAACAACTCGTGAAGTAAACTACTTCTAAAAGAAAGAATATCACTTCAAAATCTGAAACCAACCAAGAGCTGAAAGAATGTCAAAAGCAAGAAGCTTACTTTATGCTGGGTAACCGAACAAAACGTATGTCTGAAAACCGATCCTTGAGCTTCGAAGGAGTTAGCAACTGCTTCCTGTACCAACAGAGAACATAATACCACAAAATTAAACCCAACTCCATGGTTTCTCATTACAATCTACACACATTTTTCATCAACTACATCTCCAAGTATAATATAATCAAGCCTAGTAAATGAAATCACACATGTTCCAATGAGCAAACCAACCCAAGTCTAAACTTGCCGCAATTTCAGATTGGCAAGAATTAAAAATGTAAACTTGTTCAATGTAAGCTAACCTTATTCGCAAACCTGAATACGTTTCAACCTCAGATTCATTGGAGGAACTGTTCTGCTTCAACTTAGCGCTCTTCAGCGCTGATTTGTGATCGTAATCGAGGCAGTCCTGTACAGCATCCCTGAAAAAAGACATGTCCGCCGGTTTTCTTTGCCGGGACAGCTCATCCTCGTCGGAAAGATACCCTGCAACACATAAATTAACCATTTTGAGAGAGACCCATTACACTTTTCAAGGAAATGAGAGGTACCTATGTCGATTTTCAAAGATCCATAGCGAAAAAATGACCCAAAAAATAAGAGAGGATCGAGTTGAGAGAGAGAGTGCGACAGAGTGAGAGAGGGACCAGATCGATTTGAATAGTGAGAAAGCTGGGCTTGGGTAGAATCGTGTTCCTGTGCGAGATCAAGCGAGAAACGATCTGTGCGAGATCGATTTGGGGTGGAGAAGTGATGGAGGATCGAGCTGAGAGAGAGAGAGAGAGAGAGAGAGAGAGAGAGAGAGCGCAACAGAGTGAGAGAGAGACGAGACCAGCCTTCTCGTTTTAGCGACCCGAGCGACCCGCGCGGCCTTTCTTTCAAATCCAGCCCTCCATTTTCATTAAACGCGATCCAACGGCTGTCGCATAAAAAGTCCGCACTTTTGCTAAATAGCGGACGTCCGCTTCACATCCTTACTCATATATATATATATATATATATATATAGATATATATATAAACAGTTCACCTCATCTTCAGTTGAATGCTAGTGTCTTCTTCAGATTTCATGGAAATATCGAATATGATAAATTATGGGTTAAGATTTATAAAGTACATGTTTATCTAAAAAAAAAAGAATTTATAATTTGTAACTGTTGAAGGAGAAAACATAACGAGAATAACGGTCTACTTATTCATTGATAGAAAGGTCTATTTATAGGCATTACATAGAGTCTCCCGAAGGATCTAGAAGTTCTATCAACTGTAATCTATTCTAATAAGGAAACCGGATTAACCAATTCTACGTGTATTAGGGCAAAACACATAACAGAATGACGAAAATATAATTTCCTTAAACACTCCCCCTTGTGTTGCGTCCCTAATACGTCACGGTGCTTATGGTGTTGCCTCGGTAAAAACCTTGCCAAGTAAAACAAAAACCTCATGGGTAAAACAAAAGACTTGGACGAAGGAAAAAAGAGCACAACGCACCAACTACAATTGAAGATAACATGTGATGCATGTAGACTTCCCCTGATTGGTAACTCAATCTCGGAGTACAGATAAACGGCGTAAGCCAATGCATTTCACATACTTCAAAAGTAGACTTGGGCAATGATTTAGTTATTAAATCCAGCCACATTATCCTTAGATCAGACCTGCTATACTTAGCATTATTTTGATCTTGAAGGAGAAGGTTGCCTAACAACTCAAAACATAAGTTCAGGTTGAAAATCAGATTCACGCGTGGTATGACCTTTGTGTACTTAAACAGTCATAACTTCTTTGATACAATAGGTATGGATGAACCGTATAAATTTCTAGAAACTAGACAACCGTAGCTTTCCAACCATATAAGGTCTATAACCTAATTCATCTTGAGCTGATCACAAAGCCCTGTCAAAGTTGACCATTTTGCCAAAACAGATTCTCGGACAGATCTGTCCTACTTCACAAAAATAGCCATAACACACTCAATATGATAGGTGTGATCAAATGGTTAGTGTCCCTAGAAATTAGACACATAGACCTTTCCAATGGTACCAATTTCACCATTTTCCAACGAGTGGGGTATCCTGTAGATTCCGTGGAAGTTGACATACGAAACTGGGCAGATTCTGATTTCGTTGTTAATGTGTCTTTCTATAGGGATGAATAAGCCTGAATCATTCATAGAAAGAATCACTGCCATTACATGGCGTTGCATGGGCGCATCCGGCCACTATCTTGATGTTCCTTTACACTTATCTAAGAGGGAGCGAAGATGCTCAACCGCTAGGAAGAGAGTTGAAAGACTAAGGAGAACTTGGCCTTACAAGTTTATAGTGAATGAGATGTCGAGTTGAGCATATTGTAACAAGTACATGAATGTGCTACCGTACTTAGATGTAGGATTTCTCCTAAGACTTCTTCGTCATATGGACGAAACAAGTCTTCTCAACACTTCGACTGATCAAGGGATATATATAGGCATAACTTCATCGTCCTTTAGCTTGCCTTAAGCCGACAGATGAATAAGCATCATTAATAACGGTCCTCACTTTCGAGACCAAGTATTCCCAGGATCCTTTCATTCAATTTTGGATCAGTGGCATCTTTTAGTTTAACAAGAGTTTATCACGATTCATCCATAATTTACACGCAAATAGGCATAATTCTTCATATCCCTTCCCTAATCAAGTAGGTACTTAGCAAATACCTTGCAAACGCACTCCGTGGTTAGGAGCCACTTGATTTGGGTGAAAACTGATCTATTCAAGATCTTTATGTACATCTCTTAGTTCCCAACAGAGATAAGTTGTGACCACAAGCTGCAAGTTCAGTTTTTCGGAATTACCAAACTGACAAGGTAGTGGAGTGCAATGACATCCATTATGAGAGTATATCTCATCGTAGTCGATTCCAGTGCGTTTGTGAGAGACCTTGCGCCAGAAGGTGAGTCTAAACTCTTTTTCTCACTACGCTTTCTAACAAAGACATAATTGAATGAGTTTACACTTGGGGTGTCGGCATCACCTCACCAAAGAAGTATCTCTTTATTTAAACTGGATCACATCTTTCCATTTAGGCCAATCTACAATGTTGGTATTTTCTCAACGAAGTATGGTTCGATATCAAACTTATTAAACCACGTCATCATGTACACCGGTGTAATTTCTAAATGTAGAGATCTCTATATGGATTGGTATTGATATTGAGGTGTCCCCCAATGATGACCATAATCTAGTATTAACAGGCGAATGAGTATCATTGATCAAGATCAAGTTGTGTCAAACTCGCATTCTTCCTTGGCGAGTATTTATCGAACCAAGTGGCCTCCCCCTAAACCGTGGGAGCCACAGCCTAGCGACACCATATACCACTTTTGTGGTGTCACCATGCCACCATTTATGGGTGACGACATATCCTCTTATTCGGACATCAACATGTCATTATCCAGACATCAACACGTCCTTATCTGGACATCAATCCTTGCAGGCATGTTTGCAGCATTTATATGTGATCTCGTCACTAGGAAACTTGATGAGACACAGTAGGGACAAACCACGACAATTTCAAGTCGTTCTACTTGAACATTCTTGTTCTTATCTCCCCCTAACGATGGGAAGACTGGCTCATCAAAGTGACATAAAAGAGATCGCCTATCAAGGTCGTATATAAGCGGACTATAGTCGAAAGCTCATGTCTTATTCAAAGATAATATTCATTATATAACCCATCATTGTGCGCTTGTGGAGACGCAATTTGGCACATATAACATGTGGACGATATAGATTGTAGAACGTTAATTCAATCTGTTAACAAATATGCATACCGTTACAACCGTAACATAAAGATTTGAATGATGGTGGGTAAAGATGAATAAGTAAAAGTATGACCCTGCTACAATCTATAGTCGTTGGTCTTATAGGTCCAAAAACAAACTGCTGGCCTCACCGTCAGGACCGGTCAAAAAGAAACCGGTTGAACCGACCGCCGGCATCACTGACCTTTGTTTTACACTTTCTTTAACGGTTCACTATTTGCCAAAGCTCCAAACACTACCAAATTTTGTAAGCAAGTAGAGACATGGGAGTTAAAATTCGGAAACCGCCAGCTCGATGACAGAACCGGCCGAAAAAATGCTGAACCATCCGTCAGAGTCGCCAAACATCTGTGAACACTTATATTGAGCGGTTCACCACCTTCCACGTCTCCAAATGCCACAAAATTTTGTAAATAGGTAGGCTTGGATTTAGGAATCAGTGGCCGCAACAGAACCTCTAGAACCGGTCTAAAAGTTGTGAACCGAATATCACAATGACTGGTCCGCAAGCTGAAAAACCGGAAATTCTAGGTTTTGTCAACTTTTCAATCATTGTTAAGGTTCTCCATAACATCTAATTGTTATGGCTTAAGTTAAACCATTATGAACATCACCATAGCATTATTATGCCTCAAAGTCAACAATGAGAAGCCCTCTAGGCCAACATCTTATGTATCATTCTTGTATAATCACTTACAGACAATTAATGTCTTACTTAGTGAACAACGACTGAGCATCTTATGTATGCTAGTCTCTTCACATTGTCTTTAGCATAGGAGGGTGTCGCTCCTAATATTGCTAAGGAATAGGCTTTACAAAACAAGTAACGAGCATGGCCAATGTGAGATCATAGAGGGTTCTTTGGCGTCATATTTGCTTATGAAAGTATGAGTAGTGCCTCCATTGTATAGGAGGATGACGCGAATGGCTTTAATGTCATCCATAGGCCGTGAGCATTGCTCATAGCTCCACCAAGTTGTACTTTGGTGATTTTTGATCTCAATGGTTACTTTACTCAAAAGAAAGGATGTCCGTGAGAGTCTTTACTCTTTAGTATACGGATCATCAAAACACGTCCAAAATTGTTCCGGACGATTTATGTTAAAGCCTACATGAGTCGATGTCTCTATTCTCATCATTGGTGACAATAACCAATTCATTAACAAAATCTTAGTGACTCATGAATGTTGCGCATTCATTATAGTGATACATAAGAAATTCTCATCAATTCTCACAATGTGTTTCCAGGTGATAAACGTTGGCATGAATACCATTAAGCCATAGCATGGTTCGATGCTTCTTTATACATAAGAGCATATGTGACTTAAATCATAAATCCATTAGGCATTGAAACTTGAGCATTAATCCGCTCTTTGATTATTTCTGATGATCTAGTCATCGTAGTCACAACGGATTTATAAAGAACTAAATCCATAAATAGTTGTCTATTCCTTGCAATACGCTAGGTACTCAATCTCGCTACAACACATTCATAGACCAGAATGTAGAGACAACAGTCTTATGTCAAGACATAGAAACCGAAATATGTCAACAATTTCGTTGGAGAATGGTATTGGAACCTTTTAGAGTGCATTCCATGACATGTAATACTACAAAGATGGATGAAACAAGACTTAAAACATGCCAAAACTTGACAAAATTGATCGTGAGCACTATACATAGGGCGACGCCACCGCCGACGGCTCACTATTGGATCTTGTAGAGAAAGAGGAGGATTTTTCAACATCCAATTTTGGATGACATATAGCGTAACGCAAATTTTCTTTTGCAATTATGAATCCGCTCAAGAGTGTAGAAGACTACTCTTGTTTGTAATGTCTTTACAATTGTATAAGTGTACATTGTGTCACACTTGACATTACAAATCCTCTTTTGATCCAAAACCGATGTGCATTGTGCAACATCATGATATGCCAAGTGTGCATTGCGCCACACTTGGTTTAATTATGACGCCCAAGTATGCATTAGCCATACTTGGTGTGATGTTAGCTTTTATAAACGCACTTTATAGTAACTGGTAGTGTTTTGTAGTCCAATGTAGTGTCATGTTGTAATGCAATATATTGCATTAATATATAGCTTATGTAGATCGAACCATATGTGCTAGACAAAATCTGAATATATATGCCAACAATTATAACGAGGTCTTGACCATGAATTTAATTCAAAATATAACGACTAAGTAACTTTAGTCAAATATGTAAGGCGTAAACCTTCACAAAACTTGAAAAAATAAACGGATTTGTAGTCACTTAGACTAATAAACCGAAGTCATATGCTTCATATCTTCTGCAATATACCTTTTGCTTTTAAAATCCGTAACTGTGAGAATAATGTTCTCTTCTTCTTCCATATAGTGAGTTTCTTGTTTCAAGAACTCCATATATTCTTGTACATTGACCATAGTATTGCTTTCTTTGCAATTAATGAACAGATGTAGAACCACATCAATAACAAGATTTTTTTTTTACTAGCCCAATCTTTATATGACATGTGGGGTTTGAGGCGTTGCCTCCCCCTCTTTTTTTTCAGAACGCGTGACATAAAATTCGTCATTCTTTTTTTTTTAATGTCAAATATAGGGCTCATGTTTCGGTCAATTATCTTAAAACAACAAGATGGAAGATTAACCATTATCGAGATACGATAATTAATTCCAAGTACTGAATTAGGTCAAGACCATAGTTTATAGTAACTCAATTCGATGTAAACGGTGACAAACTCCGTCACAAATCGATGTAATCGTGACAATTTCCGTCACAAATCGATGTTTGTCCCTTTATTAACCACGACAAATTCGTCGTAATATCGTGACTTTTCAAACCGTCACAAATTTCAACTTTGATATGAGGGGTCCCAATTCCTCACATCAACCCACGTTATAAGAAAGATGGGGGTAGAAGAAGGCTACGAAGCCCGGTTATGAAATTAAAACTCAAAAGCGGCAACTTTTATAAAAGCTTACTTGCTAGTTTGTCATGTAAGAGAAGTTGCCCTCGTAATTTTCATGCGTACTTCCACGTACGTGCAGAGAAGTTGCTCTCGTAATTTCATCGCGATCCATCGCGCGAAAAATTTCATGAAAAATATAAACATATGGTTAGTAATATTCACCATATAATAGTAAAACTAATTAAAGAATTACTTCAGTAAATAAACTGATTTTACTGATGGGGTAAAAAGTTTTTACCTGGAGGGGAAAATTTACCGTTTTTCCCCTCGTACGTTTTAGATGGGTGAGAACAATCCGGGTCAGATCTGGAGATCCGGGTTGAGCCTCGTTCGGGTCGGAACAGTAAACGCGCGGCAGCGGCGTCGGTTGGGGAGCTCGCAAGGCTGTTGGGCGAGGAGGGGCCGGCGTGCGTCGGTGGAACCACGTCGGGGATTGAGATCGGTGGAGGACACCGGAATCTGGGTGGGTTAGAGACGCGCGCGTGGGCTGATGAGAAAGGCGCGTAAGCAGTAGCGGTGAGGCAGAAGATCGCCGGGGAAGAAGGTCGTCGGGCCGCGCTCGGGACTAAGGTTCGGTCTGGCTCCGTCGAGGGTTGCCGGATCGGGGCTGTTGAGAGGTTAGGGTGCCCAGAGCAGTTTTCTGGGTGTCCGGTAGCGGAAAATTTTAGGGGTTTTTTTATTTTTTTTAGATTTCTAGGGTTTTCGTTATCAAGCTCGGGTTAGAGCACAATGTTGATAACGTGTTGAAAGAGAAAAGATAACGAGAATAACGGTCTACTCATTCATTGATAGAAAGGCCTATTTATAGGCATTACATAGAGTCTCCCGAAGGATCTAGAAGTTCTATCAACGGTAATCTATTCTAATAAGAAAACCGGATTAACTAATCCTACGTGTATTAGGGCAAGACACAGTATAGAATGATGAAAATATAATTTTCTTAAACACAACTTATTGTTTCTTGCTATAATTTTACTTTAGGGTATATTAGTCATTCAATAAATCAACAACGTGTGAGGTGATCAAAGTGGTTTATGGGTGACATAGATGCACCATAAAATATTTGTTAACTGGAAAATTATTAGTTGTTCCGGGCACATATCAGATTTGGTGTTCCCCTTTCATTCTATTGGTTCACGTATTTGTATATTTAAGTCTGTCTATTTGTATATTTGTATTGGTCCACGTATTTGTATGTTTAATAATTTAAATTAACTTTTATTTTTTTCACTCCATGCTGGTCCCACATGATTCAAGCAATGTTATTGGTTGAAACTGGTTAGGACCATTGCCACGTGGTGTTCCCGGACCACCTTATAATTACTCTTGTTAACCTTACTACCCCGAAATAAACTTCCAGCGAGGGTACATGTGACAACCTGGAATTTTAATATATTTATATATATACTTATTTTACAAATTTGTTTATATATATTACATGTATTTATTATATATAGGTATCTGATTTTATAGGTATATGCATATGTGTGTGTATATATAATAGTATTATTATGAATTCTTGTTATTTAGTTTGTCTTTTCTTCTTGTTATGTTTTAGATTAATTGGTTTGGAAGAGTTTGAAGCCCATATTCAAACCTTTGATCCAATACTTGTTGACCCAAACTCGAGCCCAAACTTAAAACATCTTTTAGAAAACTTGTCGCAGAACGACAAACAGAACACATCTTCAAACTCGAAGCTTTGTCTCTCTTCTTCTCCCTCCAGATTCTTCCCCAATCTGAAACCTAATCAGCCCTACCCGAAACCTTGCTCAACCACCATAGAAAACCCAGAAACCGTCCTAAGAAAAGCTTAAAGAATAGAAACCGACTTGGAGAAGTAACAGGTGTCAAAATGGTGGAGAACAAGTTGGGTGACTCCTCAAAGCTAGATTCTAGTCTAGTACCTAAATGGGTGAGATTTCGATTGACCAATTCAATTTTGCTTCCTTTGTTCTTGTCTTGGACTCCACGTTCCGGACACTATAAATAGGGTGAGATTCGTGTGTTCTTGACATAGTTCGTCTTAGTCTGTTAAGCACCCAAAAAATGAGAGAGTGTGAATTGAGGTGTGTTTTCTTTTCAAACTCAGTTATTTTGTTCTTAGACTTGTTGATCTTTTACTTGATCTGTATGATTACTTATGTTAAGACCCACCTCAGATTTCACCCTGAAACCCGGAGTAAGTCTTGCGGGGTCCACCTCTAAGGAAAATTTATTGATGAACTCGGTAAACTTCCCTTGAAAATGAACAACCCTAACCCGGAAAAATCAAGAATTTACCCTTCTAGACGAAACAAACAACTTCCACTTCAACAAAATGAAGATAGCAAACATCGTCCTTAGAATATCTCCCAAATTAATAGATAAGGACTTAGCACACAACCGAAATAATATTATACAATATCCGTAAGGGAAAATCAGAGCTACTAGACACTAGATGAAGCAAGAAGAACAGTGGTAGGTTAAATAGGTAACCTACTGATGAAAGGTGGTGGAAATACGGGTGACTATGCCTCGCCTCCTAACAGATCTAACCCGAACTCTGCAGACTGGGCATTTTAAAAAGAAGGGCCCAGGGGAAGACATTTGAAACCGTTAGAGTGAGTGGACAAAAATAAATTTAAAAAGAAAATAAATCTTTATGCTTTCCCGATTTAACTTCTGTGGAAAAACAATTAACGACATGCAACAAGCTCAAAAGCTTTAAAAATTTACCGACTTTACCGAAACGTGACTAGCCGCGCTAGTCACCAACACTTCATAAAAATAGAGCCTCTCAGGCTAAAATAAAATATGTATGTATTACACTCGTCATATCCCTTGTATGAATTTTCTTGAAACAACGAAGACAAATAGAAAATCCACACAAGGCTACGACGCTTGCGTCTAACGCTCACGTCGCACCATAATGATATTTTTACCTCATTATAGTGGAAAAGACGGTGTAAATAAATATATACGCGCATATCCCCTATATAAATTCTTATATTTATATAGGGCTACAACGATTGCGTCTAACGCTCACGTCGCACCATAATGAAATTTTATCTCAGTATTGTGGAAAAGCACGTATAGCTAGCTAGCATTTCTTTATATACATATTGTTCTCATAAACATCCAAATATATCTATATATATATATATATATATATATATATATATATTTGGTATCAGAGCCAAAAGCCTGATATAGTTAATCATTAAAACCTCCAACCCTAGGAGGCGGACTACCGCCCAGGAGTGGCTATGGAGTTTCATTTCTTATTAGCTTCTCAATCCCCAGGTGGCGGACTACCGCCTAGGAGTGGATCTTGAGTTGATCTATTCTGCTTTACTTATTTTGTGAAGCGTTTTGTTTACTATCCCTGAATTTTAAGGATTACAGATTTACTTCTTTTCCTTATTTTCTGTTAAGTCTGTTATTTTCTCCAACCAAACAATAAGTCCCAGGTGAGGCATGAGCGGATGCGGCATGAGTGGAGTCGAGTGAATAGTGGTCTTTAGGATCATAAGCCAAGGATCTTAAATCCTACTATCCTTTTAGTTTCGGTCTAGTTTTCTCTTCTCTTCCCAAAATGAGTCGACTATTTAGATCAAGCTCAGTCACTTCTAGTTCGTCTAGGTCCTCCCTCAATAGAGTCCCAGACATAGTCAATGAAGAACATATAGAGTATCAATCAAATGATAACATAGATGAATGACTGGAATATTCCCAGAGTTCCTAGTCATGAAATTTATAAGAAAAAATGGAGTCTAGCTTCATTCAAAAGTGAACACCATATTAAATCAGTAGAACAAGTCTATGCCCTTAGTAAACAACATGAAACTTGTCAACTTTTTAGTCCAGAATCAATTAAGAAACATAAAAAAGATGGTCATAATTTCCTCTATATTGAATTAGTTCAAATCGGTGTCAAGCCTTTAACTAGAAAAGGTCTTAATGCCTCTATTCTTCTATGTTTACGAGATGCAAGATTTACAGATTTTAATGATAGTACCCTTGGTTTAATTGAGTCAAGCCTGTTTAATGGTCCAGTTCATTTTAATTGTTACCCAGACTTCACCATTAGCCTTAGTGACCCTCATATCCTAAAAGCCTTAACTCTCAATATTAAAACTTCAGGTTACCATGTTCTTGAAGGAACCCAACCTTTAGCCTTGATTTATAGAATCCATTATAAAGTCACTGGTACAAATATGAATTTCCAAGCCATTAGCAAAAGTCCCAAAAACCATACTCTCTTAATTCAAAGTAGTCAACAGAACGCCAACATTAGTGTCCCTCACACAATCCGATGGTCAGATGTCCATCTTCCTTCTGAATGATCTCTCACTAGTGAGAATCAACCATCTAATGCACAACATAGTCTTTCTAATTTAGACTGTATTCAACAATTTAATGATGGCACAGTAAGAATTAATTTTCAAAATTCTAGGATAAGCCAAAACCCAAGAATTCAAGAGGTAGGAAACTCCTCTAGACATTCTTTTGCTACAGCTAGACATTCATTTGCTGGTTCCACCACAGCTGAAACAATGTCTAGACGAGATTCTGATCTAGATAAAGAAATTAAAAATATTAGGATTAGAGAATTAGAAGAAGAATTGCAAAAGCTCAAAATTAAAAACATCAGAACTACTTCTCAAGTCAGTTACCCAAATTACATGGAAAATGAGCCTCAAAATATATCAACCACAGATGAAGATCAAACTTCTCCTACTGCTTCTGATTTTTTAGTTACTCCCCCACTAAATCCTCAATTAAGTACACTTACTCAACCTTTTGTAATCAACTATTCTAGATTAGATAAACACCTTGAATTAGAAGAAAACATCCTTAAAAGAAATCTTTATAGAATGAAGTTCCCTTTCATAGATCAAAGAAAGCAATTATTTCGTGATTGGCAAGCGTTTATGCTTGAAACAAAATCTGAAATATTCTTTCTTGATTTCATAGATCAATTAAACAACCAAAAAATACAAACTTTAACAAAAGCAAGATGGAAAACCTCCACTAACTCAGTCCTTTCCAGTCATCCTCCTGTTGAAACAATAATAATTGATCACCTTAACAGTCCAATCATAGCCTCACCCTTCAAAATTGCTATAGAAGATCCAGATTCTAAAAAAATCCACCCAGAAACTAAAAAAATTATTGAACAAAACAATTACACAAACCAAAGTCTGGTAACCATAGGAGCCCAATTAGATAAAATAGAAACAAAAATTGACAACATATCTTCCAAAGTTAACATTCTACCACAACCTAAAACAGAAACTCCTTTAGTTCATTTTAGTGCATTAAATAAACCTTCCCTAAAGCCTACTTCATCAATTCAAAAGATAGAACAAATGTTAGAAAAATTAAAAACTGAAACAGCAGAACCTAGTAGAATTGCAGTAATCCATACCCAACAACACTCTCCATCCATTTCTTCTGATAGCGATTCTAGTAATACTAGCCAAATTCTAGAATTAGACCAAATGTTTCAAACTTTAAAACTAGACAGAATAATTCATTCAAAGAAAAGACCTTTTAAAACTTAGACAGAACGTCCTCTTCCCTTAGATATACAACCTACCAATCATCTTAATAATCAATTTTCCGTTTCTTCAGACAAAACTTATGAATGGAACATTGATAATCTATCAGAACAAGAAATCCTAAATAAATTGCATCACATGTCTATGGCAGCCAATAGTTATGTCACTAATCATAATTTCAGCCAGCCTGAAATTATTGACATACTCTCCATAGGATTTACATGAATGCTTCATTCCTGGTGGGAAAAATATCTCACTTCTGACTCTAGATCATTTATTAAACATGCAATCAAACGTGATGAAGATGGAATACCCATCTTTGACGATAGCACAGGAATGGGAGTTTCTAATGCCGTTAATACCTTATTCTACACAATCATCCAACATTTCATAGGAACTCCTAGTCATATTACATCCAGAATTCATGACCAACTCAGTAACCTTAGGTGTCCTACCTTAAGTGATTTCAAATGGTACAAAACTTTTGAAGCAAAAATAATCACAGAAATATGTTCTGATATTCCTACAGCCTTTTGGCACAGGAAAAAATATATTGTTTCATTTCCTTACATCAAAGAATTCGATGAAAAAAATATCCCTACTAAAGCTCGTCCAATCCAAATGAGTCATGAGATTATGGATTTTTGTAAAAACGAAATTAATGATTTACTCCACAAAGATATTATTCGCCCTAGTAAATCCCCTTGGTCTTGCCCAGCTTTCTATGTTCAGAAAAATGCTGAACTAGAAAGAGGGACTCCTCGTCTAGTCATTACTTATAAACCTCTTAACACAGTCTTAGAATGGATCAGGTATCCTATTCCCAACAAACGAGACCTTATTAACAGATTAAACAAATATGTTATCTTTAGTAAATTTGATATGAAGTCAGGATTTTGGCAAATCCAAATCAGTGAAACTGACAAATACAAAACTACATTTGTCACACCATTCGGTCATTATGAATGGAATGTTATGTCATTCGGATTAAAAAATGCGTCTAGCGAATTCCAAAACATTATGAACGACATATTCAATCCATATAGTCATTTCTCCATTGTCTACATTGATGATGTTTTGATCTTTTCACAATCAATTGATCAACACTGGAAACATCTTCACCAATTCTTTTCCATAATAAAGAATAATGATCTAGTTGTTTCTGCCTCAAAAATCAAATTATTCCAAACTAATATTCGTTTTCTTGGATTTAACATTCACCACTCCAATTAAACCTATTGATAGGGCGATACAATTTGCTGACAAATTCCCGGATGTCATTTTAGATAAAAATCAATTACAAAGGTTCCTAGGATCTTTAAACTATGTAGCAGAATTTTACAAAAACCTCAGAAAACACTGTAAACCCTTATTTGATAGATTACAAAAAAATCCTCCCCCTTGGACATCAATACATACATCCATAGTCAAAGAATTAAGAGTCATGTCAAAACCCTACCATGTCTAGGAATCCCTCTTCCCGATTCCTATAAAATAGTAGAAACTGATGCCTCTGACATAGGTTATGGAGGTATTCTCAAACAACAGCTTTCTCCCAATCATCCAGAACAAATTGTTCGTTTCCATTCTGGAATTGGAACCCCGCTTAGTCAAATTACAGTACTATTAAAAAAGAAATTTTATCAATTGTTTTATGTATCAGTAAATTTCAAGATGATTTATTAAATCAAAAATTTTTAGTCCGTGTCGATTGTAAAAATGCTAAAGATGTTTTAGAAAAGGATGTTCAAAACATTGCCAGTAAACAAATCTTTGCCCGTTGGCAAGCAATTTTAAGTATCTTTGATTTCGAAATTGCATTCATTAAAGGCAGTGACAATCATATCCCCGATTTCCTAACTAGTGAATTTCGACAAGGTACCAAACCATGAAGCCCAGCTCATCCAAAGGGAGAAATCCCAGAAAATCAATTAAAACATCATCCTCTCCAGTCAAGCCAGAATCACCCGAGTCAAAATCAAACATAGTTCCTTATACAGGTCATTCTCCTATTGATTTAGTTAACCACTATAGTGCTCTTGGTAGCACCCCCCTCGCTCCGTATACTTCCCTCGGAAGCACCCTCAGTCAAATAAAACCCAATTATCAGTCAGCCTTAGTAAACCAATATGACCCTTACAAAACAGACCCATCATCAAAACCTCCAGTCAATTATAAAAAATCATCCCCTTATTTTGACAGGGATGAGCATTTCCTATTTCATGTAGAACCTTCCATGAGTCATATAAAAAATCCCATTTCCTTAGTTAAATATTACTTCGGTCCAAATTCTCATTACCTTTCAGGAAAAACTTTAGCATTCTATAAAGATATCTTAAACAAATCCGAGTCATTATCTATTAAACCAATCTATGACCCAAAAGATCCAACCAAAATATTATACCATTCCCTCTACATAATCCGTATTATTTCATTATCCCAATGGGGTGATTCCCCCTTTACTCCCCACAAATTAGACACCATCACATTCACTTATCATGATTATATTGCAGCATGGAGTAGAATTCTCCTCCACCAGTCAGAAGATTTCAATCATTCATGGTTCCTAAATTTTGATAGGAGATTCAATCGCCAATTTCCTATGTGGTTTGGTGATTGGTGGGAAAACCATGGTTGCCCTTATGATCTTCTCCCTATTGACCTCCAAAATGCAGTCAAAAAATTTGATTCAGTCATGACTTTCTCAGAATATGAGAAAAGATTTCCAGTTACTCTCCAATTCATGGCCAAATATAAAATCCCTTGGATTTTCAAATGGTACTATAAACTTGAAAATCACATGGTTTTAAGACAACTCTTAGTCAAATGGTGGGACAAATTCAATACTGAAAGAGTCCTTACCCAATTCAGTGAAGAATTTTCAATTACTCCTTCGAGTTCAAAACTCCGGCTTCCATTCAGCCAGTTTCTCAGTCACCTCAGATTCCTCAGTCACCATCTTCTTCTACGAAGAAAATTGAGTCACCATCTTCTTCTAAAAAGAAAAAAGCCTCCAGTCCATCATCATCCTCCAAAGCAGAAGAATTAAAAGAATTAGCCAAACAATTACTACAACAGGCGGCCAGACTATCCACAGATGATGAAGAAGAACACTCTTCCTCAGAGTCATCATTAACTCACAGTCATCAAAGTTCCCCCAGTCAACCACCAAAAAGATGGGCCGATTATGAAGATAGTCAGGATCCATATGCAAAATATGAGTAATTCCAGTCAAACTGCCCCAGTCAGTATTTCCACCGAAAGCATCAGCAGTGTTTCATTGGCAGACAAGCTCCTATTCACCAACAGTAAATCTGTGGCCGACAAGTTACTATTCACACTATTCACTTTTTACTATTCATCACTTTGTAATTTCTATTTATAGTCGCCTCTGGCTTCAGAGTAGGCAGGCTTCATTTTTCCTCTCTTCTTCTTTTCTCCCTTTCTCTCCATCTTCTTTCCTCTCTTCCTCTCTACCAGTTAGCTTCAGTTAGCTTAGAATTACCAAGAGCCCTGGCTCTCACTCATGCATTAATTTAATTTTGTAAGTTTGTAACTCTTTTATTACAACATTAATCAAATGTTTTATTTACTGCTTCCGTGTTTTGGTATATATATATATATATATATATATATATATATATATATACACACACTCACCGAAATTCTCAATTTCGGTTATTCTCTAACAACATAAATCATTTCGCATGCACATTATTTAAAACAAAAGTCCACTCATAAAATAGGCCTAAGCCTGAAGTCGATCCGAGGCCTCTTCTGCTCGAGCCTCCTCACGTCATGTTCCAAATATGCAGTTTAATTACCAGCCAGAAAATCCATTACTTACTCAAAAATAGGCAAATTAAACATGAGCTGTAACCACGCTCATTCTTGCCTAACTTCGATATTCCTAAATCGAAACGATCCAAACTTTAATACCATCAACGGCAGCCGTAAATACAACCTCCCCCAGAATAACGACTTAAATCCTATGGCCGGATTTTACATTAACTAACCGCCAAAAATACCAAACTTCAAAAAATCACAAACCTATCGAAAACTCAACCAAAAATTCTAAAATTCACTGTAATAAACACCCTATAATATTCCACATTTAAAACCATAAAAATCCCCAAACCAGTGGCGGCCGGAGGCCGATTCTAGCGACCTCTGATGCCATCAAATTTAAACAGTAGCTTCCTCTCAACCTACTCTACAACTTTCTTAACTAGCACAACACCCAATTCCAAGCCTAACTATGCCAATTGAACGAAAACATCATAAAAGCCCTAGAACTTCCACCTCGAATTTCTCCTTACCTAGCTCAAGAGGGAGTGAGACATTTGGAGGGGTTGCTGCACGGGAGGAGAGCTTTCCAACGGACCAAGAATCGCCGATTATGGCGGCTGGACGAGGGAGTTCCGACGATGGAACCACTACGGCAGTCGGGCCTTTCGGGGGAGAGAACTCCTTCACGGCGGAGCTAGGGTGGCTCTCACCGGCCTAGAATGGAAGCTGGGTCAGAGGCCGACCGTTTGGGACCGGTGCGGCAGTCTCAGGCGGTCGGACGGCGGCGGACACCTGAGACTGCCGCAGTCTCAGGCGGCCGGACGGGCGGCCGGAAATTCGCCGGGAGAGAGCTCGGGAGAGGGCTCGGGGAAGAGGGAAGAGAAAAGAGAGAAGGAGAAAAAGGATTTGGGCCTCTACAGCTGGTCCAACATCCTTATACCCACCAAACTCTATAATTTTACACCCCAAAATAAAAATACCCTAATAAAATTACCTTTTACTAGCTAAAATTTACCATTTTTACCGTCGTCATATTTTTCTCCTACGAATAATTCTCCGTAAATAACCGTCCCCCAAACCCCTCTAGGGACCAATTAAACTATAACCTCAATGACGGAGACGGTAAAATTTTTATTATAACCAAGATAGTTAATAAGGTAAAAATTTAAGGGTCGGGATGTGACAACTTATTTATTCTTGCAAATGACATGTTTTGTTAAAAGTTATTAGTTAGTTTGTTTATGAAATTATAGGTTCCATTTGTGTTCATATATGAATTGTATTGGCTTATGCTATTATGCCAAATTGTTGAGGACTTTATATTTGTCAATTTTGGAGTTTGTGATTTCTATTCATGTACCTGATATGGAAGATTATATTAGTATGAAGTGATTAGGATTTTCTTGTTGTTACTGGGAACTATCTTTGAAAAGGAGAAACATGATTTTGAGTTAAAATCTGTTATTTTTGCTGATGCATATCAGTAACTTCGAAAAATCATAAGTATTTGTAGAAAATTCCTTTTGCTACGATTCTAGTTCCTGGTTGATCTTTAGGATGTATTACAATTGTTATGAAGACACTAACTGTAAATTCTCAGCCAAGTTATGTCGTTTTTAGCCATAAAGTTTATTGGTCAGAAAGTTAGGAAGTTGTTTTGTGATTTATGTTTTTAATTACACTCTTTGTTTTTGAATCTTTGTTTGTTCTGATGTGAAATTATATAGATATTGAGATTAGATCATAAAGTTCTTATATGTGTCATTATTTTCTGATATTGAAGGTAGAAACTATAATTTTGGTTTTCTTAAGCTAGAAGGTTATAACTTTTACATGTCTTTTATTAGCTGATCTTTGTGGTAATCTAATTACACTAGTTAAGTTGTGAGTTTTGTGTGTTTCCTTCTTTTTGAAAACATTGGAGTATCTATGTTCAGTTGCTAGAAGAGCAGAAGTATTGTACCTTTCTGTCTTGTTTTCAAATACTTTAAATAGGCTTTTAGCAGAAAATTTTCAGAAAATCCTGAAACTGTAGCTAAACTTTGAAACCATAACTAATTTAAGAAAAATCGTTTTAAAATGATTTCAACTCTCAGAGTTTTTTTTGTGTGTCTACTACAAGTCTCTAGAAGAAATCAAAGTCAAAATATGAATGGTTTTGTACATTTTTCAGTCTGTTTGTAACTGGTTCAGAAAAGCCTGTTTGTGAAAGAAACTGTTTTGGTACTTTAGCTCTTGTTTTAGCATGTTACCTAATTCCTAATTTAAGTTCTAAATGAAATGGATTTAGTATAAGATTGTTCAACTAATGATTGTATATTTTTATTAGGAACTTGCTGTGAGTATCGAAAAAGGTATGGGAAAATTAGGGAGCCTCTATGCTTGCTTATATGTTGTTTCTTTGGGATTATTTGCTTGTGTGAAATGCATGTTTCTTTGCTGCCAATCATCTATATGTTTGTTTCGATTTATAAGGGTGATGTTATCATCTAAGTTATATGGGGAATGGTAGTGCTATGCATAAAACACTTTGGGCAAGAAGTTAGTGATAAAACTTTGTGTAGTTGAGTCATTGTCCTCTGAGGTACCATATCCCACGATGCCCGTGTGAATGCGCAATAATACGCGGGAATACGTGAGAATACGCGATTAGTATAAGTGAAAAGAGCGGGATTGACGAAAGAGGAATGGACAAGATGACTAGCAAAATGGGAATGTGAGATTGAGTGGGAGATAGTTCATATAAATGAGTATCCTAAGTCACCCTTGTGGTAAAATACATGGTATGAGACATGTAAACTTAGTATATTCGGCTATATGGAGTATATAGTATATGCATTCATTTCTTTTGCTAAAGTTGTTTATGATATGTTTTGTTTGAAGAGGTTTTTGCCTCCTACTAGGCTTATTATGCTCACCCTTTTAAATTATTGTGCATGTAAAGAACAGGTTGTTACCTTAAGGATGTTATCATCTTTTGATTTATATGTGACGTTTTCTTATGTAAAATTAGACTTAGACTCTAGTTAGTCTACTCTTGTAAACTTTTGTTTGAGGATCTATTGTAATAAAGAATAAATTTCCTTTAGTGTTGAGTTGTTCTTTTCCAATTTCTTTCATATTCTAATTATGAAAAATCTATTTCATAGTTGGAATATGAGTTACACCTCAAAAAAAAAAATCCAAAAATTGAGGTGTGATAGTACGTTAATGGTTTTGACAAGGTCCAGTGACATTTAAAAAAAAAAAATCAAGATTCCAGCGACCGGTCTCCTATGACTAGCGAGATGGCAACTTGTGAACGGATTCTGACAGCCGTTCGGAATTGGAACCAAATAAGCTGTAAGTTAAGGTTTGGAATCAAATGATATTCTGGTTTCAAGTTAAGGTTCGGAATTGGAACTAAGTTGTAGTTGGGAAATTAGTCAAAATGTCAGGACCCACCCCAAATTTCAGCCTGAAACCCGAAGTAAATCCTGCGGGGACCACCATTACCAGAAGAAAGGCTTTAGCCGACGAAATTAAAAAACCAGGCTGACGAATCATTTTTTCGTCGGCTAAAATCCACTTTAGCCGACGAAATTTTTCTTCGTCGGCTAATTTATATTTTCGTCGGCTATGGTAAACTTTAGCCGACGAAATTAAAACGTCGTCGGCTAAAGAATTTATTTCGTCGGCCATAGTCTGTGAACTTTAGCCGACGAAATATTTAAAAGTTTAGCCGACGAAATTAATATGTCGTCGGCTAAAGTGCTTTATATTTGTAGATCTGGACAACAGCAGCTCATCTGGGAAAAAAAACGGGAGAAGAAAAAACGGGAGAAAAAGTTTGGGTGTTGTCGAAATCTGTCCATAATTAGTTTGTGGAGCTATATATATGTACGTATATGTATATATATGTTGATTAATTGAGTTTTATTTGAGTTGATCGATATTTGAGTGTGATTGAGTTGATTGATTTTGAGTGTGATTGAGTTGATTAATTTTGTGTACGTTGGATATATATATATGTGTTGATCGATTTGGTTGATGATTTGAATTGATAATATATATGAATTAATTTGTTGTTAATAAATAGTAGATATATATATATATATATATATGTTAATTAATTTATAATATTATGTTGATATATATGGTATGAAGTTGTTGATGCATTTGTTTGAGTTGATGATGATTTTGTGATGATGGTGATATATAATATTGTTATGAGTTGATTAATTTTCAGTATGTTGGATGTATATATATATATATATATATGTTGATTAATTTATAATATTATGTTGATATATATGGTATGAAGTTGTTGATGATATATATGAGTTGATGATGATTTTGTGATGATGTTGATATATAATATTGTTATGAGTTGATTGGTTTTGAGTATGTTGGATGTGTATATATATATATATATATGTTGATAGATTTAGTTGATGATTTGATATAATATATATGAAGTTGTTTATAAGTAGTAGATATATATATATATATATATATATATATGTTAATTAATTTATAATATTGTGTTGATGATATATATGTCAATGATGATTTTGTGATGATGTAGATATATATATATATCTATATATATATATATATAATATTGTTATGTAATTATTAAGTATATATATATGTGTGTGTTAATTAATTTGTTATTAATTAGTTGTAGTACGTAGAATATATACTAAATGAATTGAGATTTTATATATGACATGGAATTTCATTAATAATTAGCTAGCGTTATACATATATATTTTGTTATATTTTCAGGATATGGATAAGAGTTGGATTTCGCTTCCAAAATTGGATAAAAGATATGGTGCAGGAGTTATGAGTTTTATGGAATATGCGCTGGCTAATGCTAACGGGAATACAATTTTCTATTGCCCGTGCACGAAATGTCAGTGTCGCAGCGATATATATCGATTTTCCATTGACAAAGTATGGCAGCATCTGAGGAGTAACGGGTTTTGGGAGAAGTACACATGTTGGTTATATCACGGTGAAACATCATCAGGGGGTCCACATGATTATGACCAATTTTATGAGACAGGCAGTACATCCAACGATCCAACAACGGCATTCATCAACGACATGTTTCCTAATGAGAGCGGTGTATGCACTCAAGGACAGTATATGCCTGACCCGGTGCAGCCCTTCCCTAGAGCTGTCAACACTGCTGGTATTGAAAAATACAACAAACTGCTTGCTTTCCAACAGACCCCTGTGTACCCCGGTTGTCAGAAGACCATTCTTGAAAGTGTGATGGACGTAATGAAGATTAAGGTTGAGACAAAATCGACCGTGAAGGCTGTTGATAATTATATACATTACACTGCTTCGATGCTGCCCCACGGTTATCGTCTTCCTACCACTCATCGTAAGGTCCGATGTATCCTGAAAGATCTTGGGCTTTCCTACATCAAGATCCAGAAGGGAATGACCTTGGTGAGCTTGACGCATGTCCTGTATGTCACACTGACAGGTATAAGTTGACTCCTGCAGGCAATAGGAAACCTGTGAAGGTACTTCGGTATTTCCCGTTGAGGGATAGGCTGGAGCGGTTGTACATGTCTTCACACACGGCCAAAGCTATGAGATGGCACGCTGATAGGGAATTGCATGACGAAGATACCCTTATACACCCTGCTGACGGAGAGGCTTGGAAGCATATAGACAGTGAGTTTCCTCATTTTGCGTCAGAGGTCCGAAATGTGAGGCTCAGACTCTCATCCGACGGGTTCAACCCTTTTGGCAACATGAGTCTTCAATACAGTGTATGGCCGGTGATTTTGGTACCGTACAACCTTCCTCCATGGATGTGCATGAAGAAGGAATACAATATGTTGAGTTTGTTGATTCCGGGGCCCGGTTATTCAGGGAAGTGTCTCGATGTGTATTTGAGACCTTTGATTGAAGAGCTTCAGTTTTTGTGGGAAGTTGGTCATCCCACTTATGACAAGTACATGCACGAGATGTTCCAGATGCATGTCATGGTTGTTGGTACCATCAGTGATTTTCTTGCCCGTGGGATGTTGTCGGGCAACGTTGTTAGGGGATACAAGGCTTGTCCAGAGTGCCTTAGCGATGAGGGGAGCAGCAGTCATTGCAACAAGATATGCAGATTGGGTCACCGTTCTTTCCTTCCATATAAGCACGAATGACGGTTCGATGACAAGGCATTTTATGGGACCGTAGAACACGGTGTGCCCCCTAGAAGATGGACGAGAGAAGAATTTTAGCAGTGCTTAATGAGTACGATTTTGGGCAGCTCAGCAATCATCCCAATATTGTTACGGGAATACCTGAAAGACCCGACAGGTACAAATTCTGGACACATAAGAGCATATTCTGGGAACTCCCATACTGGAGTAAGTTGTTGATCAGGCACTACCTAGATGTGATGCACATAGAAAGGAATGTTTGCGACAGTATGGTGGGCACATTGCTGAACTTGGAGGGGAAGACGAAAGACGGTCCTAAGGCACGCATTGATCTAAAAAAAATGCAATTAAGAAGACATCTGTGGTTGAAAGAAGGGAAGAAAAAAATGCCTCAAGCTCCTTACACCGTGAAGCCTGACCAGAAGAACGTAATTTTCAGGTGGATGAGTTGTGTGAAGTATCCTTCAGGCTATGCAGGAAATATAGCCCGGTGTGTGAACTTTCGGGACAATAAGATGTACGGGTTGAAGAGTCATGACTGTCATATCCTGCTACAATGTCTTCCCTGTTTTCATTCAACCGTTCCTTCCCCGTCAGGTTGTGGAGCCGTTAGTAGCGTTGGCAAGATTCTTCCAGATGTTATGCACACGGGAATTGAAAAAATCTAACCTCCGAGAAATGCAAGAGGACATCATTTATATCATGTGTAAATTTGAGAGGATATTTCCTCCAAATTTTTTTGACATCATGCCTCACCTGATGATCCATCTTCCCGAGCAATTGTTGTTTACCGGTCCAGTACACTACACTTGGATGTATCCCATGGAAAGATACTTTTTTTACACCTGAATTCCTCAATATATATACATGTTCAATAATCATAACACTTTGCAACTTGATTTATAGGCAACTTGGAGACTACAAGGATTATGTGGCTAATAAATCCACGCCTGAAGGATGTATAGCTGAAGCATATATTGCGCATGAGTGCGTCACTTACATGAAGTTGTATTTAGGAGCGTTGAAGGAAACAGACGAAGCCATGCCGGTAGATGTACCGAAGTTCAATCTTTCCATACTCTCCAGTGATGTTGAAGTTTATGGAATTTTGCCAGACTCCTACAAGTTGCAACCACATGAGCTAGTCATTGCCCACTGGTGGGTATTGATTAACTATCCAGAAGTTGAATACTGGAAAGACATCCATCTATATTGTCCAGACATTCAAGGTGATCTCGAGTACCACAACATGGAGTTCGCAAACTATTTTGGCGGCTGGGTACGTAATTCAATATTTCTGTACGTATTTATGTTTATTGCATAATTATCCATATTTACAGTTGAATGGTTGGTTGCAGATGAACCATATTCAATTTGATGTCACTCAAATTGGTCGCACGAACTAAGACTTCTAGCGATGAAGCCGATAATGTCAAGAGTTTATCCGATGTGCAAGGTGAATGGCGTGCAATTTATATGTGAACAGAGAGACAACAGACGGAGAACACATAATTCTGGGGTGATGGCACATGGTGGGCGAAATAGAGTTGACTATTACGGTGTTCTCCATTCAGTGGTGGAACTCGTTTACGGTGAAGGCATGATAGTGCACCTCTTCAAGTGTAGATGGTTTGATACTAGCCCGCAGAGCATGAAGACCGATCAGTACGGAATATTATCGGTGAACACTGCTACAAGTTGTTACGAAGATGACCCGTTCGTTTTTGCCACATCGGTAAAACAAGTGTTTTATCTTGATGACCTTGCTAAGGGTGACGCGTGGAAAGTAGTCAACCTTGTGCACCCTCGAAACATTTATCGGGAGGCTACACTTGGAGAGGCCGAAGACCATGAAAAGATGTTGCGTATCAAGAGCCCAACGCAATAGGTATTCCTAACTCCTCTACCGTTCGTCTTAATAATTTTAAAGCGGGTCGTTCGGTGCGAATTCGTGATGAAGAGCCAAGACTTATTGATGTTGATCCAAATCAAGAAATAAACGAAGACTCTAGCGATGAGGAAATGCATAGATTACCAGAAATTAATTCTGACACTGAAGAAGACTTATCGGATGATTTCGATTACGAGCCTTAATTAGTTTTAATTTAGAAGAAGTAATACATTAATTTGTAATAAAAAAGATTGTATTACCTTAATTTATAGTTTACATATAAATTATTCATATTTCTGTTATTTTATATGAATTTTGGTTATATATGAACATGAAATTAGTATGATTTAAACCTTCTGTTTTAGGGTTTGTACTTTTTTACTTAAGCCGACGAAATACAAAATAATTCGTCGGCCTAAACCATCTGAGCCGACGAATTATATTAGAAGTCGTCGGCTAAAACCGTCGTCTTAGCCGACGAAGAATACTAGAAGTCGTCGGCTAAAAGGACTTATAGCCGACAAATTGAAATGGAAGTCGTCGGCTAAAACCATCTTAGCCGACGAATTATATTAGAAATCGTTGGCTAAAACCATCTTAGCCGACGAATACCCTAATATTAAGTCGGCTTTATGAATTTTTAATTTTTTTATTACATACTATAGCCGACGAATGTATTAGGGTATTCGTCGGCTAAACCCTAAACTTTTTCTGTTCCATACTATAGCCGTATCTTCGGTGGTTATTTTGCGTAAAATTTTTATACGACTTGTTGCGTCTCATCAATTTGAAAATATTTTCAGTTGAAGGTCCGGCCAAAATACGAAATTTAGACTGTCCAACGACCTTTTCCGTGCATTTAGGGGTTTGACTTACGTGATTGACCATTCGGATCGAGCACTTAACCTTGTTGGATCAAGTTGAATTTTTTCCCATACATGTATTTTATCATGATTGTCAGATCTGACCGTCGGATTTCCGTTTCTCAAGTTTGATCATCATAACCGCAACATGCCTACTAATGTTGTATAACTATTTACCAAGTGTTAAGTAAATGTTGCGTTTCAAAAACAAACTATACGTAAATCCTTCAAACGCAAAAAAGTCGTGAAAAAGATATGACCAGAATGGTAAAATACGACCGCGGTTGAAAAATCACAGTATTTTGGTAAAGTTTCGGTGCCGATAGTTGCGGTTAATGGAATTTTGATTTCTTTCTCCCTATGAGTAGCCGTATCTTCGGTGGTTATTTTACGTAAAATTTTTATACGACTTGTTGCGTCCCATCGGTTTGAAACTATTTTCAGTGAAGGTCCGGCCAAAATACGAAATATAGACGGTCCAACGACCTTTTCCGTGCGTTTAGGGGTTTGACTTAACGGATTGACCGTTCGGATCGAGCACTTAACCTTGTTGGATCAAGTTGAATTTTTTCCCATACATGTATTTTATCATGATTGTCAGATCTGACTGTCGGATTTCCATTTCTCAAGTTTGATCATCATAACCACAACATGCCTACTAATGTTATATAACTTATTAACCAAGTGTTAAGTAAATGTTGCGTTTCAAAAACAAACTATACGTAAATCCTTCGAACGCAAAAAAGTCGTGGATAAGATATGACCAGAATGGTAAAATACGTCCGCGGTTGAAAAATCAAAGTATTCCGGTAAAGTTTCGGTGCCGATAGTTGCGGTCAATGGAATTTTGAGTTCTTTCTCCCTATGAGTAGCCGTATCTTCGGTGGTTATTTTGCGTAAAATTTTTATACGACTTGTTGCGTCTCATCGGTTTGAACTATTTTCAGTGAAGGTCCGGCCAAAATACGAAATATAGACGGTCCAACGACCTTTTCCGTGCGTTTAGGGGTTTGACTTAACGGATTGACCGTTCGGATCGAGCACTTAACCTTGTTGGATCAAGTTGAATTTTTTCCCATACATGTATTTTATCATGATTGTCAGATCTGACTGTCGGATTTCCATTTCTCAAGTTTGATCATCATAACCACAACATGCCTACTAATGTTATATAACTTATTAACCAAGTGTTAAGTAAATGTTGCGTTTCAAAAACAAACTATACGTAAATCCTTCGAACGCAAAAAAGTCGTGGAATAAGATATGACCAGAATGGTAAAATACGTCCGCGGTTGAAAAATCAAAGTATTCCGGTAAAGTTTCGGTGCCGATAGTTGCGGTCAATGGAATTTTGAGTTCTTTCTCCCTATGAGTAGCCGTATCTTCGGTGGTTATTTTGCGTAAAATTTTTATACGACTTGTTGCGTCTCATCGGTTTGAAACTATTTTCAGTTGAAGGTCTGGCCAAAATACGAATATTAGACGGTCCAACGACCTTTTCCGTGCGTTTAGGGGTTGACTTAACGGATTGACCGTCCGGATCGAGCCCTTCACCTTGTCGGATCAAGTTGAATTTTTTCCTATACATGTATTTTATCATGATGGTCAGATTTGACGGTCGGATTTTCGTTTCTCAAGTTTGATCATCACAATCACAGTTTGACGAATGTATAAAAAGTTATATAGCAGACGAATTTCAAAGGTTTAGCCGACGAATTTCATAGGTTTACCCGACGAATTTCATAGGTTAAGCCGACGAATTTCAAATGTTTAGCCGACGAGATTATTATTTTAGCCGACGAGATTATTATTTTAGCCGACGAAATTATTATCTTTAGCTGACGAAATAATAATTTCGTCGGCTAAGTTTTCGGGTATAACCAGCGCTCGACTGGTTGAAAGCCCTAGCCTCCGCCTCCTCTCCCTCTCCGAATTGCCCCTCCTCCGCCTCCACTCCCTCTCCCGGTCGCCGCCCTCTCCCTCTCCCTCTCCCGGTCTCCGCCTCCTCTCCCTCTCCCTCTCACGGTCTCTGCCTCCTCTCCCTCTCCGGTCTCCGCCTCCGCTCCCTCTCCCGGTCTCCGCCTCCTCTCCCTGTCCCGGTCTCCGTCTCCGCTCCCTCTCCCTCTCCCGGTCTCCGCCTCCTCTCCTCTCCCTCTCCCTCTCCCGGTCTCCGCCTCTCTCCCTCTCCCGGTCTCCGCCTCCGCTCCCTCTCCCGGTCTCCGCCTCCTCTCCCTATCCCGGTCTCCGTCTCCGCTCCCTCTCTCCCTCTCCCGGTCTCCGCCTCCTCTCCCTCTCCTCTCTCGGTCTCCGCCTCCTCTCCCTCTCCCGGTCTCCGCCTCCGCTCCCTCTCCCGGTCTCCGCCTCCTCTCCCTGTCCCGGTCTCCGTCTCCGCTCCCTCTCCCTCTCCCGGTCTCCGCCTCCTCTCTCTCCCTCTCCGGTCTCCGCCTCCTCTCCCTCTCCCGGTCTCCGCCTCCGCTCCCTCTCCCTGTCCGGCCGGCCTCCTCCTCCTGCTGCTCCGGTCCTCCCTCCTCCTCCTCGAGTACATTTCTGAGCTTTAGTTTTATTTTGTATATGCTTTTATTTTCCGGTCAATTGCAATGTTGTGGTGTTGTTAGGAAGTGTATATTTTTATTTAATAAGTGTATATTTGTATTTAGTATTTAGGAAATGTACATATTTGTTTTATATTTTGTATTTGCTTTGATTTTCCGGTCAATTGCAATGTTGTGGTGTTGTTAGGAAGTGTATATTTTTATTTATGAAGTGTATATTTAGGAAGTGTATATTTGTATTTAGGAAGTGAAAATTGTATTTAGGAAGTGTATATATATTTTTTTTTTGACTAATTGAATGAGTTTACATTTTTTGATTTTGTGGCCTTGATTCAAATTAATATTTTAAACAGGATGAGCGGTAATATAGATCGACGAAGGGTTCGAAGGGCCAAAGGTCTGAATCGTCTGAGGGAACCTCTAGCAACCTCAGACGTTGTTCAGGGCCGCATGACAGCTAGACATGCGAGCCTTCTGCAGACGGCGCAGAGGCAGCCGGAGGTGCCCCCTTCATCGAGGCAGTGGGGCTTCCCTTATTCCTCGAGGCAGTTGTTTGCTTAGCCCCAGACGGAGGTGTCTGCACCCCGTATGCCTGAGATACACCGGGCGCCCACTCCAGTACATGCATCTTCGGATAGTGGGTCATCTGGGGTACAAATGCCGCCGCCTCACATATTCCTTCCGCGGATGATACCGACCATACCTACAATCGATGACTCAGGGACGCCGATTTATCCACTGCCCCCGCCAGTGGCTCCATCAGCGGCGTACCGGTTCGTGTCTTTTGATACGCCTCTTATTTCCGCGAGGGTATCATCATCGGAGACGAAATCCGTCGCGTCCGCCGCATCGCCCTCAGGTAATCCGTCGTGTCTTTTGATACGCCTCTTATTTCCGCGAGTTGTTTCGTCGGCTATACATAAGAGACTAGCCGACGACGTCTTCTGTGGTCAGCTAGGTATAGGACAATAGCCAACGACGGGACATGGTTTCGTCGGCTAAAGTAATTACCGACGACCCTTTCCCGACGACACTATAGTCGACGAGACTTCGTCGGCTAATATCTTAGCCGACGAATTAAGCTAACAGGCCGACGAAAAATTTTCGTCGGCTAAAATGCTTGTTCTGGTAGTGCACCTCAAAGAAAAATTTACTGAAAATTCGGCATAACTTCCCTTGAAAATGGACAACCCTTCCTTATACAACACCTACAAACACTTTTAAGAAATCCAAATCCAACCTTATACTCCTGAAGCCTTCGTGCTCCCTAAAGTCACAACACCTCCTAATTCAATTACTAATCTAAAATACTCCCACAACCAATAAATCATAGGTTTAGAGCAACTCTAATAGAGAAGGAAACAAAAAATACAAATCAACGGAAGCTATATGATGGACTATGCCTCGATTCAATGTACGCCCGACCTCAATTACACTAACTTGCTAACTGGGCATTTAAAACCGAAGGGCCCAGGGGAAAAACATTCGGGAACGTTAGAGTGAGTGGATAAAAATAAATTTAATAAAATAAACAAATAAAAATATTTATGTTTTCCAATTTAATTTTCATAGAAAACATATTGCATACGACAGCTCAAAAGCTCTCAACTCATAAACTGACAAATACATGACTAGCTCCGGCTAGTCTCCAGAACTTATAAACTAGAGCCTCTCAGGCTAAAATAATATATGTATATATGTATTTACACTCGTCATATTCCTTGTATGAATTCTATGAAGAAATAAGAAAAATAGCAATTCACAAGGCTACGACGTTTGTGTCTAACGCTCACGTCACACCATAATGAAATTTTACCTCTTTATGGCGGAAAAGCACGACTGTATATACGTGTATATTCCTTATATAAATTCTTATATTTATATAGGATTACGACGATTGCGTCTAACGCTTACGTCACACGTATGGCTAGCTAGCATTATTTATATACATACTATCCTCATAATCATCCATATATGAATATATATTCACCGAAATTCTCAATTCGGTCATTCTCCAACAAAAGAAATTACTCATCAATAAACCATTTGCATGCACATTATTTAAAACAAAAGTCCATTCATAACTTTAGGCCTAAGCCTGACGTCAATCCGAGGTCTCTTCTGCTCGAGCCTCCTCACATCCTGTTTCTAAATATATAATTAAATTCCAACTAAAATTTAATACTTATTCAAAATAGGCAAAATTAAATAT
Source organism: Fragaria nilgerrensis (assembly GCA_010134655.1). NCBI lineage: Eukaryota > Viridiplantae > Streptophyta > Magnoliopsida > Rosales > Rosaceae > Fragaria > Fragaria nilgerrensis. Next base: position 21,605,143 of record CM020979.1, on the reverse strand, counting down.
GAGCTTAGAAATCGTTCACCCTTGTCCAACTTCGCCATTCTTAAATTGATACGGTCCAAACTTTACCACAAATACTGGCAGCCTTAAACCAACCTTCTACAGCCTAAACAACATTAATCTAAAGGCCAGATTTCTACCTAATTAAACTACAAAATTCACCAATCTTTGAAAAATCCCAAACCTATTCAAAACTCCCCCAAAAATTCCAAACTTCACATCAATAGACTCTCATTGATATAACAAATTTAAAACTATGAAAATCATCTGAACAGCGGCGGCCAGCGGCTGACTCTGGCGACCTCCAATCCTACCAAATTTTAGTAGCATCTCCTCTCAACCCACTCTACAACTTTCCTAACTAGCACAAACATCAATTCCAAGTCTAACTAGGTCCATCGAACAAAAACATTTCAAGAAACCCTAGAACTTCCACTCACCGATTCTCCTCACCTGAAGCAATCTGGATCGAGTCCTTTTAGGGCAAGGCTACTGGGTTGAAGACCTTTAAAACCATATAAGGCTTGCCATAATTGGTGGCCGCAGGAGGAATTTCCGGCGACGGAACACCATGAACGACTAGAGCTCTTGGGCACAATATCTCCCTCACGGCGGCGCTAGAGAGGCTGTCACCGGTCCAGGAAGGAAGAGGAGATGATGGCCGACCATTTGGGACGGTGCGGCGGTCTGCGGTGGTCGGACGGCGGCGGACGGTCGCATTGAAGATCCGGCAGGGAGAGAGCGTCGGGAGGGAAGAGAGAAGAGAAATGGTTTTTGGGCCTCTATTTCCAAACCGGTCCACACCTTAATACACAACTCCAAAAATAAAACACCCCAACAAAAATAATACCCTACTAAAAAAAAAAACCTTTTTACTAGCTAAAATTAACATTTTTACCGTTGTCAAATATTTCTCCTACGAATCATTCCTCCGAAATAATCGTCCCTCAAAACCCCTCTAGGGACCTTTGAAACTATAAACTCATTGACGAAGACGGTAAAACTCTTATTTATACCAAGCTAGTAAATAGGGTAAAAATTTAAGAGTCGGGATGTGACACAAAATGATTAATAACAATGATTGGTCAATCCTGGTCAACCCAAGAACCCTAGTCAAACTAGGAAAAAGGAGTGAGTCAATCGTCGTTTCAAAATTCGGTCTAACTGATTTGTTCTATTGTTTGTTATCAAACGTAGGATTGACTTGAGAATGTCAATAGTTGGAGGCAACGCTCAGGAGTATTCTGAGCATTGAAAAGCTTGAGCTTAACTTGTGAGTGGACATTTGTTTTAAATTAAATGTATGCAATGATTTTACATTTAATGATTGATTTTATTTTATTGAATTATTAATTGTGGAATTGGTTTTCCTCTCGTGAGTTATATTCTGTGAAGTTATTTTTGGAAGTAAATATTCTTATTTTATTTGTTAACTTCGCTATTTTTGAGAATTACCGAAAATGAGTTTGGTGGAGTCGTATACATATTGCTTCTTTTATAATCGGTAATTTTCTTTAATTTGGAGAGTTACCGAAAATAGGATTTTCGATTGAGATATATATTGATGTATATAAAAAGTATGTATATAAATGTTAGCTAGTCATACGTGTCTATCCACCACAATGGTGTAGCGATTAACCACCATTATGGTGTGACGTGAGTGTGGGACGCAAGCATAGTAGCCATATATGAATATATAAATTCATATAGGGGGTATGGGCATGTATATACACATGTATGTGCGCCATAATGGTGCAGTGAATAACCGTCACCGTTATGGTGTGACGTGAGCATGGGACGCGAGCGTCGTAGCCCTATATTAATTCTTAATTCACAAATATTCTTATAGGGGGTATGGACGTGTGTAAGTACATACTTATTTATTAGAGCCTGAGAGACCCAATATCTTATAGAATTGAAGACTAGCGGGGCTAGTCACGTATTTTTCTGTATTTGTCAGTTTATAAGTAAAAAGCCTTAACGCTTGTGCATGCATCACAGCCTTTCTGAAGAAATTAAATTGGGAAAGCATAAAGTTTCATTTAAACTATTTGTTACTCATAACCTTATTTTGTCCACTCACTCTAACATTTTTGAATGCTTCTCCCCTGGGCTCTTTGGTTTTAAATGCCCAGTTTACATGTTAGCTTAGTTGAGGTCAGGCATACCTAGAGTCGAGACATAGTCCGTATTATTGCTTCTGCTTATTTGTATATTATGTTTCTTTTCTTCCTTATTAGAGTTGCTCTGAACCAATGAATTGTTTGTTGTGGATTATATTTAGATTAATAAATTAGGAGGTGTTGTGAAATTTGGGGAGCATAAAGGCTCCAGGAGAATAAGGTTAGAGTTGCATTTATAGAACTGTTTGCAGGTGTTCTTAGGAAGGATTGTCCATTTTCAAGGAGATTATGCCGAATTTTTGGTAGCATCTCCTTTGGAAGTGGTCCCGCAAGATTTACATCGGATTTCAGGTGAAATTCGGGATGGATCATGACAAAAAGGATATCAAAATGAGGTAAATTCATATGGCACAATATATTTCTGCACTAAAAATGTCCATTTAGAAGATAGATAAGAGATAATGTATACCATACCCTAAACCTGAAAAAAGATAAGAGATAATGTTCATTTCTTAAGGATTAAATACTTGGGTCTTAAAAAACAAGAATTAAATTTATTTTACCCCACTGCACTACCAGATGAAAAGCTTTAGCCGACGAAAATAAAAAAACCAGGCCGACGAAATTAAAATTTCGTCGGCTGAATAATTTTTTTCGTTAGCTATAGTCTATGAACTTTAGCCGACGAAATTTTTAAAAGTTTAGCCGACGAAAGTTTTAAAAGTTTAGCCGATGAAATTTAAAAAGCTTAGCAGATGAAATTTGAAAAGCTTAGCCGACAAAAAATATAATTTCGTCGGCTAAAGTGCCTTATATTTGCAGATCTAGATAACAACACATCTGAAAAAAAAACTATAAGTAGAACCTCAAACGCAAAAAGTTGTGAAATAAGATATGACCAGAATGGTGAAATACGTGTACAGTTGAAAAATCACGGTATTCCGGTAAAATCTCGGTGCCGATAGTTGCGGTCAATGTAATTTACCCTTATTATTCATTATGCTGCAGATTTGGCGTTTGGTGTCCGATTGACTATTGTGATACCTTCCGGAAGCCTAACGGCCCTACGAGTCAAACTCATCGCTATTGCCATGACATATGGGCATTTTCGGCCATCCGAGTCCGTTTAGGGCTTCAAAATGCAGTTTTCTTATTTCTGATTAGAGTTGACCGTTTCGATCGAGCCCTTAACGTTGTCGAATCTAGTTGAATTTTTTACCATAGACATCTTTCGTCATAATGATAATATCTGAGGGTCAATTTTGGTTTGTAAATTTTAGTCATCGGAATCACAACGTGTCTTACTATTTACCGTTATTATTCCCTATGGGGAGCCCTATCGTCGGAAGGTAAATGTCTCAAATTTTTATATGGGCAGTTGCGTCTCATCTACATGAGAGTTTTTCGTGTGGAAGGTTTGACCAAACTACGTAATATAGAGGGAGATATGAGCGTTTCGTGTGATAAGTGACGATAAAATATGGTTGACCGTTTTGATCGAGCCTTAACGTTGTCGGATCCAGTTGAATTTTTTACCATAGACATATTTCGTCATAATGATCATATCTGACGGTTGAATTTTGGTTTGTGAATTTGAGTCATCGGAATCACAACGTGTCTACTAATGTTGTATAACTTGTTTAGTAGGTTATACAACTTTGTGAACCAACTCTATATAAGAAGCAAAATTATCAAAAATCTCGTGAAATAAGATATGTTCATAATGGTGAAATACGGCTATGGTTCAAAAATCACGTAAATCGGGTGACGTCTCGGTGCCGATAGTAGCGGTCAACCCTATTTACCGTTATTATTCCCTATGGGGAGCCCTATCGTCGGAAGGTAAATGTCTCAAATTTTTATATGGGCAGTTGCGTCTCATCTACGTGAGAGTTTTTGTGTGGAAGGTTTGACCAAACTACGTAATATAGAGGGAGATATGAGAGTTTTCGTATGATAAATGACGATGGAATATGGTTGACCGTTTCGATCGAGGCCTTAACGTTGTTGGATCCAGTTGAATTTTTTACCATAGACATATTTCATCATAATGATCATATCGATGGTCGAATTTTGGTTTGTGAATTTGAGTCGTCGGAATCACAACGGTGGTTCCTTCGCCGGAACTCCCTCCTCCGGCCACCAATCCGGGCAAGCTTGGTACGGTTTTGTAGCTCTCATCCCGTTCAACAACCCCTCCAAAATGCTCACTCCCTCTTGAGCTCGGTAAGGAGAAATTCGAAGTTGAAATTCTAGGGCTTTTATGATGTTTTCGTTCGATTGACCTAGTTAGGCTTGAAATTGGACTTAGTGATAGTTATGAAAGTTGTTTGGGATGTTGAGAGGAAGATGCTGTTAAAATTTGGTAGAATTTGAACGTCATCGGAATCGGCCTCCGGCCGCCGCCGCCGTTTTGGGGTTTTGTATAATTTTAAATGTGTAATAATTAGAGGAGTTTAATGAAGTGAATTGTGGAATTTTCGGATGAGATTTGGATAGGTTTGGGAATTTCCAAAGTTTGGTATTTTGGCGGTTAAATAATGTAAAATCCGGCCGTAGGATTTAAGTCAATTTCTGAGAAATGTTGTATTTACGGCTGCCGAGTATGGTATTAAAGTTTGGGTCATTCCGATTTAAGAATATCGAAGTTAGGCAATGATGAGCATGGTTATGGCTCTCGGTTAATTGTGCCTATTTTGTATAAATATTGGATTTCAGTGGAAATTAATTATATATTTGGAACAGGACGTGAGGAGGCCCGAGCAGAAGAAGTCTCAGAGCGTCATCAGGCTTAGGCCTAATTTGTGAGTGGACCTTTGTTTTAAATTAAAAGCATGCGATGAATGATTTTATTAATCATTTATTTCTTCTGATGAGATTTATTGATTTCTCGCCTATTTGACAATTTTTCCTCCTATGGAGAGATCCCGAAAATGAGATTTTCGGTGGATATATATATTTTGGATAATATGAATTAGTATGTATATAAATGCTAGCTAGCCATACGTGCTTGGTCCGTCATAATGAGGTAAAATACCATTATGGCGTATCGTGAGTGTTAGACATAAGCGTCATAGCCCTATATGAAAACTACTTTCTTTTTCGGTTTATTTAGGTTTTCATATAGGGAGTCCACACGTATATATACACCGTCCTTTTCGGTCATAATGAGGAAAAATACCATTATGGCGTAACGTGAGCGTTAGACGCCAGCGTTGTAGCCTTGTATGAATTTCTATTTTTCTAAATTGTTTCTAGGATTCATACAAGGAGTCTGACGAGTGTAGATACATACGAATATATGTTTTATATGTAGATACATACGAATATATGCAATATATTTTCCTATGAAATTAAAATGGGAATGCATAAATATTTTGTTATTAAATTATTTATGTCCACTCACTCTAACGTTATTAAATGTCTTCCCCTGGGCCCTTCGTTTTAAAATGCCCAGTCTGCAGGATTGCATAGTTGAGATCGGGCGTACATGGAGAAGAGGCATAGTCAATAGTATAGCTTCCGCTCTTTTCTATTTATTTATAGTTCATTTCCTCCCAAATACAGTTGCTCTGATTATGTGGTTGTCGTATATGATCTTTGTTAGATTAGTAAATCTATATTAGGAGAGTTGTGATTTGTGGGGAGCACGAAGGCTCCAGGAGTCTATAAGGTTGGAGTTGGAACCTTTAGGAGTGTTTGTAGGTTTTGGTTTGGAAGGGTTGTCCATTTTCAAGGGAGGTTGTACCGAATTTAGCGATAAATCTTTCCTTGGAGGTGGTCCCCGCACGATTTACTCCGGGTTTAGGGTGAAATTCGGGGTGGGTCGTGTCACTATAGCTGACGAAAAAAAAATTTCGTCGGCTAAAGTCATCGCCGACGACCTTTTCCCGACGAAATCTTAGCCGACGAGTCATCGTCGGCAAAGATTTTAGCCGACGAATTAAGCTAACAGGCCGACTAAACTTTTTTGTCGGCTAAAGTGCTTGTCCTGGTAGTGCTGTGGTTTAGAGGTGAATTCATGTTAATCCTTAAACTTTCAATTTCATCATATTACCCCCCGAGCTCTGTTTTTTAGTCTGCCGTCTCCTATCACTCATGCTTTGTCCAATTGGGACGTTGAAATTTGATGACGTGTGATGACGTTTTGGGGGTTGAGAAGCTAAATTACCAAAAAAACAATAGCTCGGGAGGTAATCTGATGAAATTGAAAGTTTAGGGATTAACATGAATTCACCTCTAAATTTGTTATCATGTGGGAAACGTTGGGCATTAAAATGACAAAAATGTACCCTCGGTCGTTGAAATCAATATATTTTCCTTTCTCTTTCATTTTTCTTTTTTATCTCCCCTTTCTTCCTCAACGACGACAGATTCGATGTTGTCGTTTTAATTGTGGAAAATATGGTGGCCGTAGTGAAACTAATCCTTCTCCTGAGCAACAACGCCATCACTCTTGAGCACTGGAGACGGTCGCAGCCGTAGAAGAGAACAAATGCATGTTGTCGAAATCATCGGAATCAAAGAAATTGATATAGTGTAACTCGTAGTGGAGTCTCTCTCTTAGAGTCGAAGTCACACTCTCACTCTCTTGCTCTTTCAATTGTTAAATTTATTTTTGAAAATATAAAATGGACCAATGACTAGGATAATTCAATCCTTGTATCAGGTTGCACAGAAAATTTCGTATACTCGAATTAAACTTGATGCCTGGCAGAAAGTGGTTTTTCGCAGACATCAAATGGAGATGATGGGAATTCGGTCTCATTTAGAGGAGTTACTAGATAAGTCTCTGACAGATCAAGTAGTGGAAGAGAAGAAGACGTTGGGGGGACGTCTACAGGTTTTGTTATCACAAGAAGAAACTTTTTGGAGACAGAGAGCAAAAGTTACTTGGTTACGTGATGGAGACCGGAATACTAGTTTCTTTCATAGAAAGGCTAGCAACCGTAAACAGAAAAATACTATCAAGGGCCTTTATGATGTGAATGGAGTTTGGGTGGAGGAGGACGAAGAAGTTGCTCAGGTTGTCTCTAATTACTTCCAGCATATGTTTACTGCCGAAAACATTGATATGGAGGCTATGGACACTACATTGGCAGCTTTATCACCTTGTGTTACTCCTAATATGAATGAAGACTTGTGTGCTCCATATTCTCAAGAAGAAATAAAGTGTGCGTTGTTCGTACTAAGTCTCATGGACCAGATGGTATGCCTCCTCCATTTTTTCAACACTATTGGATTTAATTGGTAACGATGTTACTGCTGCTGTTCAGAGTTTTCTGCATTCAGGTCATCTACTTCGTCAAATTAATTTCATACATATATGCCTCATTCCTAAAGTTCCAAACCCATAAAATATGGCTAACCTACGCCTTATTGCATTGTGCAATGTGATTTACAAGATTTGTTCAAAAGCCATAGCAAACAGATTGAAGGTTATCCTCCCACATATCATATCTCCCAATCAAAGCGCTTTTGTTCCTGGCCGTTTAATTACGGATAATACATTGGTTGCTAATGAGCTAGCTCATTCATTCACAACAAGAGAGAGGGGGCCGAAGGTTTTATGGCTCTTAAACTAGACCTAAGCGAGGCCTATGATAGGATGGAGTGGCTTTTTTTTACGGAAGGTGTTGGAACGTTTTGGTTTTGCAGCAGTGTGGATTGATGTTGTAATGTAGTGTGTGAATTCAGTCTGATATTCGTTTTTGGTAAGAGGGAACCTAGAGGTTTTGTGATTCCTAGCCGGGGATTGAGGCAAGGGGATCCTCTTTCCCCCTATTTATTTTTATTAGGGGCAGAATGTCACATCCCGACCCTTAAATTTTTACCTTATTTACTAGCTTGATTTTAATAAGAATTTTATCGTCTCTGACATTGAGATATAGTTTAATTGGTCCCTAGAGGGGTTTTGGGGGACGATTATTTCGGAGAGTTATTCGTAAGAGAAAAATGTAACGACGGTAAGAAATGGTAAATTTTAGCTAGTAAAAGTAATTTTTATCAGGGTATTATTTTTAGAGGTGTTAATTTTTGGGAATTGGGTTGTATATAAAGGAGTTGGGCCGAATGGGTGAGGCCCAAACCATTTCTCTCTCTCTCTCTTCTCTCTCTTCTCCCCCGTTTCTCTCTCCCCGAGTCCCTCCCGCTGCCCGATTTTCCGGCCGTCCGCCACCGTTCACCGCCAAACCGGTCCCGTTCGCTCGGCCTCTAACCCAGCTTCCATTCTAGACTGGTGACAGCCGCCCTAGCTCCGTCGTGAAGGAGTATTCCCGCCTGAAAGGCTCGGCTACCTAAAGCCCTCCGTCGCCGGAACTCCCTTCTCCGGCCACCAATTCAGGCAAACTTGGTACGGTTTTGTAGCTCTCCTCCCGTGCAACAACCCCTCCAAAAGGCTCACTCCCTCTTGAGCTCGGTAAGTAGAAATTCGAAGTTGAAATTCTAGGGCTTTTAGGATGTTTTCGTTCGATTGACCTAGTTAGACTTGGAATTGGTGATTGTGCTAGTTAGGAAAGTTGTTTGGGATGTTGAGAGGAAAATGCTGTTAAAATTTCATAGGATTTGGAGCTCGCCAGAATCGGCCTCCGGCCGCCGCTGCCGGCGGAGCCGCCGCCATTTTGGGGTTTTATATGATTTTAAATGTGTAATAATTAGACAAATTTAATAGAGTGAATTGTGGAATTTTCGGATGAGTTTTGAATAGGTTTGTGAATTTCCGAAGTTTGGTATTTTGGCGGTTAAATAATGTAAAATCCGGCCGTAGGATTTAAGTCAATTTCTGGGAAATGTTGTATTTACGGCTGCCGAGTATGGTATTAAAGTTTGGGTCATTCCAATTTAAGAATATCGAAGTTAGGCAATGATGAGCGTGGTTATGGCTCTTGGTTAATTTTGCCTATTTTGTATAAATATTGGATTTTTAGTGGGAAATTAATTATATATTTGGAACAGGACGTGAGGAGGCTGGAGCAGAAGAAGCCTCGGAGCGTCATCAAGCTTAGGCCTAATTTGTGAGTGGACCTTTGTTTTTAATTAAAAAGCATGCGATGAATGATTTTATTGATTATTTATTTCTTCTGATGAGACTTATTGATTTCTCGGCTATTTGACAATTTTCCCTCCTTTGGAGAGATCCCGAAAATGAGATTTTCGGTGGATATATATATTTTGGATATTATGTATAGTATGTATATAAATGCTAGCTAGCCATACGTGCTTGGTCCGTCATAATGAGGTAAAATACCATTATGGCGTGGCGTGAGTGTTAGACACAAGCGTCATAGCCCTATATGAAAACTACTTTCTTTTTCAGTTTATTTAGGTTTTCATATAGGGAGTCCACACGTAAATACACCGTCCTCTTCGGTTATAATGAGGAAAAATACTATTATGGCGCAACGTGAGCGTTAGACGCCAGCGTTGTAGCCTTATATGAATTTCTATTTTTCTAAATTGTTTCTAGGATTCATACAAGGAGTCTGACGAGTGTAAATACATACGAATATATGTTTATATATAGTTTAGCCTGGGAGGCTCCATTTTATTTGAGTTTGTGACTAGCCAGTGCTAGTCGTGAAATTGCCAGTTTATGAGTTGAGCACTTTTGAGCTGCCGCATGCAGTATATTTTTCTATGAAATTAAAATGGGAATGCATAAATATTTTGTTATTAAATTATTTTTGTCCACTCACTCTAACATTATTAAATGTCTTCCCCTGGGCCATTCGTTTTTAAATGCCCAGCCTGCAGAGTTCGGATTGGATCTAGTAGGAGACGAGGCATAGTCACCCGTATTTCCACCACCTTTCACCAGTAGGTTACCTGTTTAACCTACCTGTGTTTTCTCACTTCCGCTAGTGTCTAGTAGCTCTGAATACTTGGGTTTAATATATATATTTTTGGTTGTGGGTGAAGGCTTGTTGATATTTTAGAATATTTGACGGAGGATATCTACAAGATAATAAACATTATCTAAGATAATATACATCATCCGTCAAATATTCTAAAATATCTACAAGCCTTCACCCACAACCAAAAATATATACATTAAACCCAAGTATTCAGAGCTACTAGACACTAGCGGAAATAAGAAAAGACAAATAGGCTAAACAGGTAACCTACTGGTGAAAGGTGGTGGAAATACGGGTGACTATGCCTCGTCTCCTACTAGATCCAATCCGAACTCTGCAGGCTGGTATTTTAAAACGAATGGCCCAGGGGAAGACATTTAATAATGTTAGAGTGAGTGGACAAAAATAATTTAATAACAAAATATTTATGCATTCCCATTTTAATTTCATAGAAAAATATACTGCATGCGGCAGCTCAAATACTCAACTCTAAAACTGACAATTTTACGACTAGCTCCGGCTAGTCACCAACTCAATAAAATGAAGCCTCTCAGGCTAACTATATATAATCATATATTTGTATGTATTTACACTCGTCAGACTCCTTGTATGAATCCTAGAACAATTTAGAAAAATAGAAATTCATACAAGGCTACAACGCTGGCGTCTAACGCTCACGTTGCGCCATAATGATATTTTTTTTCCTCATTATGACCGAAAAGACGGAGTATATATATATACGCGCATATCCCTTATATAAATTATTATATTATATAAGGCTACGACGATTGCGTCTAACGCTCACGTCGCACCATAATGGAATTTTACCTCAGTATGGTGGAAAAGCACGTATAGCTAGCTAGCATTTATTTATATACTATACTCATAAACATCCAAAATACATATCCACCGAAAATCTCATTTTCGGGATCTCTCCAAAGGAGGAAAAATTACCAAATAGCCGAGAAATCAATAATCTCATCAGAAGAAATAAATGATTAATAAAATCATTCATCGCATGTTTTTTTATTTAAAACAAAGGTCCACTCACAAATTAGGCCTAAGCCTGATGACGCTCCGAGGCTTCTTCTGCACGGGACTCCTCACGTCCTGTTCCAAATATATAATTAATTTACCAACTAAAATTCAGTATTGATAAAATAGGCAAAATTAATCGTGAGCCATAATTACGCTCATTATTGCCTAACTTCGATATTCTTAAATCGAAACGATCCAAACTTTGATATTATACTCGGCAGTCGTAAATACAACCTTTTCCAAAAATTGATTTAAATCCTACAGTCGGATTTTACATTATTTAACCGCCAAAATACCAAACTTCAGAAATTCACAAACCTATTCAAAACTCGTCCGAAAATTCTAAAACTCATTCCATTAAACTCCTCATAAAAATCTCCACCAAAAACAATTTTCCAACGGCGGCGCCGGCGGCGGCTCAGCCGGCAGCGGAGGCCGGCGACCAGCTCCCGCGACCTCCAATGCCCACTAAAATTGACAGCATCTTCCTCTCAACCTCCTCTACAACATTCCTAACTACCACAAACTCCAATTCTAAGCCTAACCATGTCAATCGAACACAAACACACAATAAAGCCCTAGAATTTCAAATACCGATTTCTCTTTACCTAGCTGAAGATGGAGGGAGCCCTTTGGAGGGATTGAAGCACGGGAGGAGGGCTTCCTTTTGAGCCAAGGCTCGCCAGCTATGGCGGCCGGAGGTAGGAGTTCCGGCGAGAAAACCGATTCGGCAGTCAGAACTTCCGGGCAGCGTCTCTCCTTCACGGCGGCGCTAGAGAGGCTTCCACCGGTCTAGAACGGTAGCTGGGTTGGAGACCGATCGATTGGGACCGGTGCGGCGGTCTGGGGCGGCCGGACGGCGGCGGTCGGGCGGTCGGAATTCCGGCAGTCGGAGAGAGAGAGAGAAAACGTTGGGAGAGAAAGGAAATCGGGAGGGAAGAGAGAGAAGGAAGAAGAAAAAGATTTAGGCCTCTAAACCCGGTCCAACATCTTTTAAATCAAACCCAATTCCAAAATTTAACACCCCCAAAAATAATACCCTAATAAAAAAATTACCTTTTACTAGCTAAAATTTACCATTTTTACCGTCGTTATATTTTTCTCCTACGAATAACTCTCCGAAATAATCGTCCCTCAAAACCCCTCTAGGGACCAATTAAACTATAACTCAAAGTCGGAGACGGTAAAAATTCTTATTATAATCAAGCTAGTAAATAAGATAAAATTTTACGAGTCGGGATGTGACAATTCTCCCCTCATAAAAATTTCGTTCTCGAAATTTACATACCTGTCATTCGAAGAGGTAGAGATACTGCTGCATTATTTGCTCTTCTAATTCCCAAGTAGCTTCTTCTACTTGATGACTTCTCCGAAGCACCTTGACAAGTGGAATTGTCTTGTTCCTAAGCACTTGCTCCTTTTGGTCGAGAATCTGAACCGGTTCCTCTTCATAGGACAAATCTCTCGTCAAACTGATCAGTTGTTCTTGCAGCACATGAGAAGGATCGGTAATATACTTGCGAAGCATGGATACATGAAACACATTATGTATCCTAGCTAATTCTGGAGGCAAAGCTAACCGATAAGCAAGTGAGCCAACTCGCTCTATAATCTCATAAGGGCCAATATACCTCGGACTAAGTTTCCCACGCTTACCGAAACGTACAACCCCTTTCCAAGGAGATAATTTCAAGAACACCCAATCACCCACTTGAAACTCAAGATCTTTCCTACGGACATCTGCATAACTCTTCTGCCTACTTTGAGCGGCCTTGAGTCTATCTCTAACCACATTAATTTTCTCATTTGTCTCATGGATTAACTCTGGGCCACAAAGCTCTTTTTCCCCCCACTTCATTCCAACATAAAGGCGTACGACACTGTTTCCCATAAAACGCCTCAAAGGGAGCCATACCAATGCTAGAATGATAGCTATTATTATAAGCAAATTCCATCAAGGATAGATTTTTATCCCAACTCTCTCTGAACTGCAAGGCACAAGCTCTCAACATATCCTCCAAAGTCTGAATAGTCCTCTCGGACTCCCCATCAGTCTGAGGATGAAAAGCAGTGCTGAAATGTAATCGGGTACCTAAAGCTGCTTGAAGAGCTCCCTAGAATTTAGAAGCAAATCTAGGATCCCGATCTGATACTATTGATTCACGCACACCATGAAGCCTCACAATTTCATTCACATAAAGTTCCGCCAATTTATCCAATTTATACTTCTTTCCCACTGGCAAGAAATGTGCAGACTTGGTGAGTCTATCCACAATCACCCAAACACCGTCATGCTCTTCACGGGTACGAGGTAAACTGAAAACAAAATCCATGGTGATGTGGTCCCACTTCCACACTGGAATAGGCAACGGCTCAAGCAATCCAGAAGGCTTCTGCCTTTCAGCTTTTACTTGCTGGCAAATCAGACATCTACTCACATAAGCTGCTATTTCCCTCTTCATATTTAGCCACCAATAATAATCTTTCAAAATCCGATACATTTTTGTGCTACCCGGATGAGCTGCATAAGCGGAACTATGAGCTTCCTCTAATATTTCACTCTTCAACTCTTCATTTCTTTTTGGAACACAAAGCCGATTCTTAAACAATAAAGTCTCATCCCTTCTAACTGAAAAATGATCGGCTGCGGCTCCACTCAAAGCTCTTTCTATCAATCGAACTATGGAAGGATCATTATTCTGTGCTTCCCGTACTTTATCAACCAAAACTGGCCTCACATGAAAACTAGCTACCAAAGCACCAACCTCATCTACTGCTAAATCCACTCATGTAGCTCGCAACTCACTAAGAAGTGGAACACGAACCGTCCTCAAGTGAGACAAGGATATGGAGGGATTTCGACTAAGAGCATCAACTACCACATTAGTTTTTCTAGGATGATACTCGATAGTGCAATCATAATCACTAATCAACTCCATCCACCTTCTCTGTCTCAAGTTTAGCTCTCTTTGAGTGAATACATACCGAAGACTCTTGTGATCGGTAAAAATCTGACACTTGGCTCCATAAAGATAATGTCTACACAACTTGAGAGCAAAAACTACCGCTGCAAGCTCCAAATCATGAGTAGGATAATTCCCCTCGTGCGGCTGTAATTGCCTAGAAGCATAGGCAATAACTCGCTCATGCTGCATCAATACTCCACCTAGACCACGTCCAGAAGCATCACAAAAGACTACATACTCCCCACTATCATCCGGAAGTGCCAAAACAGGGGCACTAATCAAACGATTCTTCAATTCTTGAAAACTTTTCTCACACTCATCTGACCATTCAAATTTAACACTCTTCTTGGTCAACTTGTAAGAGGAGCAGCAATCCTTGAAAAATCTTGCACAAAGCGCCGATAATAACCTGCTAATCCCAAGAAACTACGGATCTCCGTCACAGTGGTGGGTCTTCTCCAATTTGACACCGCTTCCACATTTTGGGAATCTACACTAACTCCTTCTGCCAAAACCACATGGCCCAAAAATCCCACTTTATCTAGCCAAAACTCACACTTACTTAACTTAGCATATAACTGGGAATTCCTCAAAGTCCGCAATATTATTCTTAGATGTTTGGCATGCTCCTTCTCACTTTTTGAGTAAACCAAAATATCATCTATGAATACGATCACGAAACGATCAAGACATCATGAGATGGACTAAACACCCTATTCATGAGATCCATAAAAGCAGCAGGTGCGTTAGTAAGTCCAAATGACATCACTATAAATTCATAATGACCATAACGTGATCGAAAGGCGGTCTTGACTATATCACTCTCCTTGATCCGTAATTGATGATACCCAGATCTCAAGTCAATCTTAGAGAAAACAGAAGCACCCCTCAACTGATCAAATAAATCATCGATCCGAGGCAACGGATATTTATTCTTCACTGTGATCTGATTCAACTTCCTATAGTCAATGCATAGTCTCATGGTGCCATCTTTCTTCTTAACAACAATACCGGAGCACCCCATGAGACATGCTAGGCCGAACAAAACCCTTGTCTACCAACTTTTGCAATTGAGTCTTCAACTCTTTCAACTCCGCTGGAGCCATTCTGTAAGGTGCCTGAGAGATAGGCATAGTTCCAGGAAGTAATTCTATAGAGAAGTCTATCTCCCTTGCAGGAGGCAAACCAGGCAACTCCTCAGGAAAAACATCCGGAAACTCTCTTACTATAGGAATATCTTCTACTCCCAAAACTCCCATACTTGTATCCACCACATGAGCTAAATACGCCTGACAGCTTTTATTTAATAATTTTTTTGCAGCAACAGCGGAAATTAGGCAACTAGAAATAACATCTCTTTCCCCTTGAAAAGCAACCTCAAATCCACTTGGACTTCGAAGCACCACTACTTTCTGAAAACAATCTATCAAAGCTCTATATGCTTCTAAAAAGTCCATCCCCAAGATCACATCAAACTCCACTTTCCCCCTGATAGCTAGAGAGGCTGCCACCGGTCTAGAACGGTAGCTGGGTTGGAGACCGATCGATTGGGACCGATGGCGCAGTCTGGGGAGGCCGGACGACGGCGGTCGGGCGGTCGGAATTCCGGCAGTCAAAGAGAGAGAGAGAAAACGTCGGGAGAGAAAGGAAATCGGGAGGGAAGAGAGAGAAGGAAGAAGAAAAAGATTTGGGCCTCTAAACCCGGTCCAACATCTTTTAAATCAAACCCAATTCCAAAATTTAACACCCCCAAAAATAATACCCTAATAAAAAAATTACCTTTTACTAGCTAAAATTTACCATTTTTACCGTCGTTACATTTTTCTCCTACGAATAACTCTCCGAAATAATCGTCTCTCAAAACCCCTCTAGGGACCAATTAAACTATAACTCAAAGTCGGAGACGGTAAAAATTCTTATTATAATCAAGCTAGTAAATAAGATAAAATTTTACGGGTCGGGATGTGACATGCCCACTTATGTGGGTAGGAAAATCAGCAACTTTTCAATTCATCAAAGAAAAGCTTGCTAAGAAGATCTCTAGTTGGCAAGGAAAGATTTTGAGCAGAGCTGGAAGAGATATCTTGATTCGTGTGGTAGCACAATCATTGCCTAATTATGCAATGAGTGTCTTCTTATTTACAAAATTTTTTTGTGAGGATTTGGAACAGCTTTGTGCCAAGTTTTGGTGGGGGAGTACAGTGGAAAAAAGAAAAATTCACTGGAAGAACTAGAAATCTCTATGCAACTCAAAAGAAGGAGGTTTAGGCTTCCGTAGTCTCTCTGAGTTTAACTCAGCAATGCTTGCAAAACAAGCTTGGTGGATCATCCAAAATCCTAACTCTTTGGTGGCCCGGCTCTACAAGGCCAAGTATTTCCCTGAGGGCTCATTTTGGACAGCAGAACCCTATGCTTCTCCATCTTATTCATGGAGAAGTATTTTCTCCACTCGGGAAGTTCTTCAACAGGGGAGCTGTCACACCCCAATTTTCGAAGGATAAATTTCAAAAATTTGGGCATGATATAACTCAAAATAATTATAATTCCCAAGACCTGTTCAACAAACTTAAAGAAAACTAAACTCAATTGCTGGAAATGTAAATGTCAACAAAACTCAACAACTGAGTTAAACATTACATCTCCTTATTTACAACAACTTGGAAAGTCTAGTAAAAATGAAGACGCTCACATGAGCTTAAAAACAGTTGCCAAAATATACAAATAAAATGTATATCGTCTAAAACCCAGCCACTATGCTTCTGCCTCAACCTTGTTGATCATCACCTGCAAGTCTAACCCTACACCATGAATTGGTGCACCGGTTGTAAACAACAAACCCGGTAAGCTAAAAAGCTTGTACGAGTAACTCCTAAAAATAACTCAGCCCAACATCACATAAGATAAAACCAGTAATTCCTGCTTTAGAACTTAGTTAAGGAATCACCTAAAACAAAAAAATTCAAAAGAGAGTAAATAAGAAAACACAACAATTCCCAAAACAATCAAAATCATAAGTGAATCCTGCAAAAATGATAGCTCAGGAATTCCACTAAAAATCACACAAATAAGATTGAAGAATCTCTTGCATTAAGCATAGTTCAGGAGATACTCAAACAAAGAATTTAATTGACAACAATTAAGAACAATGTTAAAACCACATAACCAATACTTTTATAATATACATGTACCCATGAGTCCCAGATACCAATAATGTATCTCCCATGACCTACAACAAACACATGTACCCATGAGTCCTAGATATTAATAAATACCTCTCATGACCTACAACAACAATTTATGTACCCATAGGTCCCAGATACATTCAGGTACCTCCTATAACCTACATTGACAGACAGACTAGAACTCTATTCCTAACTGTAACCAATCACCCGGCCAAAGGCTTGGAACCCAGTTTAACTGTCCAATATCAAATCACAAAATAATAATAGCATCATAACCGTAACCAATCACCTTATTAAGGCTTGGAACCCGGTTTGACTATCTAAACCACAAATCACAATATAATAAAATCATCATCAATCAACACAAGGAGCACATCATAAAAATTATATCATTCCACATAGATATATTTATACGAACAAACATAGATATCCCTACAAGAATAATCTATCAAGAGCCAAAAACATTATGATCACATGAACCTTAAAAAGAATTATATAATAAGAAAAGTTGTTTTAACTTACCTATGAGTCGTTGGCGATCAAGCTCATATATTTTAAAACAAACAAAAAAACATAATTTTTAAATTATAATTATCATAATCATCATTTTATCATCATAATCATTATCATCATCACAATCATCATCATAATCATCATCATATTGACCATAAATAATTGGTCCCAAAGTGAACCTTGGTGAGATTTACTCACCTAAATATTCTCGCTGCGTCTTCACAAAAACACAAGGAACAAGCTCACAAACAACTCCACAAGCTACCTAATTAACACAATTAATAACCTTAGTAACCATTCAAACTAAAAAGTAAAACTTTCCCTCTTAACCCAAAACTTAAAATGAGGGTTGCCCAAAGAAGGACAACCTTTCAAGGTAGTCAAATTTAACGACCCAAACTGCTACTTCTAATTCTCAAATTTCCAAAGTCCACAACCTCCCAAAACACTTATGAATAACATAGAACCTAGCATGCAATCCTTACTCATAACCTAGAATTTTCACAACTCAACATGCTCACAACAACAAGAGTTAGCTAACCAAAGAAACTAAAACTACAACACTGCCGGACGCGCTCCCACACGCCACCACAGGCGGCGGCAAGTGGGCCCCACATGCCACCCCCATCAACTTCATAATCTGAGCAAGCTCCCAACAGCAAACTTGTAGGTCACATCAAATTGAACACTTTTCATACCTGTGGCCAAAGCCAATTTGGCCGAAAAGAGGCCGAAAACGTCGCCGGAAAGAAACAAGGAGCACTTCGAACTCAAAAGCTCCACGCTTCGAATTGGGCTTCAAGGCTGGTATCATCATGCTCAGAAGGACAAGAACTTCCAGAAATGGGTAGCCTCAAACCTCGATGTCGCCGGAATCGGTCGGAGCTTCACCGCCAGCGGCAGCAGTAACTTGCGGGCCTTTCTGCGCCGTGCACAGTGCTCCATAGGGTGTGAGGCTGATATGAATAGAAAGAGGAGAGTGAGAGCTTTCCAACGATACCAAGAACGCTCAAATCTGTCGCCGGATGGCCGAGTTATGGCCGGAAGAAGTTTGAGGGTGAAAATGGAGACGGGAGAGAGAGAAACTGCAGGGTTTTTTCTGCAATTTTAGGGTTTCTGAAAATAACCCACACATTTTTCTATTTATATACCTTTCAAAATTGGAAACTAACTTCCTTTGACCATAACTTTCTCATACGACATCCGTTTCACGCGTGCCGCATGTCTACAAACTCGTATCGACAAACTCTAAAACTTTCATGAAGAAAGATTTTGAAAATAACTTATGGATAAAAAAGTCAACTTTTGGCCTTTTAAAAATCAAGGCACCTTAATAAAATTGACTCCCGAAACTTCAACTTCGCACATATGAAACGAAAGGAATTTCTCACAAAGAATCCTTCATTAATTTCAGAAATAATACCTGAAAAATAATATGAAAATCTGGGGTATTACATGAGCTATTGGCAAGTGGGAAATGGAGATTTAATTAATATTGCTACTGACTCATGGATTCCTGGGATTCCGGAGTTTAAGCCTCAAGCAGTTGCTTCTTTGCCACCACATGTGAACAAGGTGAGTGATTTAATTTGTCATACTGGATTGTGGAATGAAGCGTTAATCAAATAAGTTTTCTCTCCTAATGAAGCGTCTGCAATAGTTGCTATTCCCTTGCCATCTGCAAATGTTTCTGATAGAGTGGTATGGAGGTTAGAACAAAGAGGAGAATTTACTGTTAAAACTGCATACAGACATATATTCTTAGCTTCAAATTCTAGACAACCTTTTGAGTTATCTGTTGGCATTTCTTTTTGGAAGAAACTGTGGAAAGTTGATGTTCCGTCTGCAGCAAAAGTCCATGTGTGGAGGGTAAGTCACAATTTTCTTCCTTCACTTGCCAAACTAGCCTCAAAACATGTCGAGTTTGAGTCTTTGAACTGTACTGTTTGTGACGATGGAATTGAAACTACCCTGCATTTATGTCGGGACTGCCCTTTTACTAGGCAGGTCCTCCAATCCCATGCTTTACTCTCTAGGTTTGTCTGAACCCTGCTGTGCTTCATTTGGACTTATTGGAATGGTTGAATGCTTGTGTTCATGCTCTCTCTAGCTCCGTGTTGGGGGAGTTGGTATTATTGTTGTGGAGTATTTGGAAAGAGAGGAACAATAGAGTTGAAATGATCAGATTAGTTTAGTACTGGACACTATTATCTCTTCGATGACAAGGCTAAGAGAGTTTCGAATGGTGAAGCTGCAAAAAACTAAACCTGCCAAGGAACTTGGCGTGAATAGATGGAAAGCACCTTCAGTAGGGATTTTTAAAATTAATGTAGATGGTTCTTTCTTCCAATCTACAAATTCTGGTAGCACTGGCTTTGTTATATGAGATTAAGTGAGAACTTTCTTGGCTGGAGGTGGTAAACCTGCTACAGATATTCTATTTGCAGAACATATGGAACTTTTGGCTTGTAAACAGGCTATCGAGTTTGCGTTAGCTCATAACTTTACACCTGCAATGATAGAGACTTATGCTCAGTTGGTCTATTTGCAACTCATCAACAAGCAGGTTAGTAACTTCTCTGTTTTGGGAAGGTTGTATGAAGATGTGGGTGCTTTGCTAAGGGGAGACAGTCCTTTTACTTTTAGTATTTGCCAAACGCAATGCTAATACAGCTGCACATCTTATGGCTGTTAATTCTAGGAATCTTACACAAGAGTCCTTTTACTTTTCTACACCTCCTTTTCTCTAGATTGCTATTGCAGCTGATTTAGCTCATATGTTATTTGCTTCTTGTTCTTAATAAAGTCTGACAGTTCTATTAAAAAATAAAATACAATGTAACCCTTACTTGAGGAAACTTCAATACGAGAATTTATAGTTGTCCACACTAAAATCAAATCCACTAAACTCAAATATAATTACAACTAGATCAAGTAGTGATGTGATAAAAAAAAATGTTCTCTCTCTGTCCTCTCGTGCGAGAGGTTTCTCAGCGACGGCTAGGTCAGATTAGCAGTGGCTTTGCATCTGCGATTGAGAGAGGGATCTCTTCCTCTCTCTCTCTCGTCAAACATGTGGGAGTGACAGCGGGCATGCTCGATGGTCCTCTCTATATACATGTTTCAGCGGTTTTCCTGCTGCTTCTGTTGGGGAGGTTGTTAGCGGCGTCGATACATGCTTGGTGAACTGGATTTGGTTTCGTGTTGAACAGGAGACAAAGTTGAAGGCTTTCGTTTTTGGTGGTGATAGAGAGATTAATTGATGGTGGCTAGAAGGACGGTTGTTTCCTTCCAATTGTTATCAAGGCAGGCTTTGGTTTTTGGTGGTGATAGAGAGATTAATTGATGGTGGCTGGAAGGACGGTTGTTTCCTTCCAATTATTATCAAGGGCAGTGGAATTGAGGGTGAGGCAGCGGTGGGTGAGCCTTGCGTGGTGGTTCAGGATGGGGTTTATGCGACGGTGTTACGGGATGGTGACACCGACATTTGGATCGACGGTGAATGGAAACCTGGAGATTCTTTTCTTCTTCCTCAGGTCTTCACTGTGGTTGATGGCACAGTGCTGGGAGGGCTGCATCACCTCCTTGGTTAGGCTGTTGATGGTGGGTCTCACAATATTGGGGCGACAATGGTGGTTTCAAGGTGGGGTGCCGTGGCGCTGCACATTGGTTGATCACGGCTAGGGTTTCCATCAAGGTGACATTAGCTGGGTTTTGTTGGCCTTGGGTAGTTATTATGTTTTTTAATTTTATTTCTTTTTAGGTTCATATCTTTTTTCGTGAAAGGATATTGAACATTTTATTATCTTGCTTTGAGCGAGAGAGGTCGCAAAAGAAACAGAGACTCGGTGGTCCCTTAATTGGGACTCATATTTTATTAGCCGGGCTCTATAATTTCTTTGTTTTGGGCTTCATACAAGAAGGTGGGTGTACTAGGAGATTGCTAGTGTAGTTTGCTCTTTTTTGGGTGGATTTGTAGTAGTTTCTACGGAACGGTTCTTTCTGTCGCCCTCACTGAGGGGGATCGTTTTTGTACTGCTTGCTGAGCTAATAAAAAATGACCTCTTTTGATCAAAAAAAAAAGTAGTGATGTGATGTTCGACACAATCACTTTTACAAGTATTCCACACAAACTTGATATTATACAACTCATATATCTAATCTAGCTATGCAGCAAACCAAGAAGGATCTAAGCTCTCTTCAAGTTGCTATGCAGGTCATTGATCTCAATCACATAAATGATAATAGATTAGATGCAATGGACAAAGCACACAATATGTCAACTCAGTTTTCTCAAGGTTTTTGCATACTATGCAGCAAACTTAACAGATATGTTTTAACTGGAATGCATGCAAATTCATGAAGAAATCGATGTCGATCCCCTTATTATCTCCATTAACTGCAACTCAAGATCCTTAACTGGAATCTGCGAAATGTTTACTACTAATTAAACCAACAGACATATGTCACAATGTCACATATCTTCAGTATGCCCCTAAAGAATTAAGAGAGAGATAAGAGCAACTTTAGCAGACTCTTTATTTTATTAGCTTTTAGCTATTTTAGAGAGCATGTTTAGTTTTTTTTTTATATTTTCAGAGCTCCAACGAACTAGTCAAAGTTTAGCTATTATGACTTTTACCTATCTCGCTAGCTAACTAAATATAGCTAGCGAGATGACTTAGATAAGGCTAGCTATAATTTAATACATTCTTTGTAAGATATTTTACGTGATATATAAATATATTTAAACTATTTAATCTTTATTTGAAGAATAATGTTGATGTAATATTAGCTAAAATAAAGAGCATTGATGCAGTCGTATTTCTAAAATGGTATTGCTAAAATTTAACTTAAAAATAGCTAACATTGCTAAAGTTGGTCTAAAAGAACAGCAGACTCACTAACCTTACAGAACCCTAGAAAAAAAGAAGCAAGATTAGTGATTCTTGATAGAGAAAGCTAGGTTGTCCTTTCAGACCAAAACAAATAAAATAAAATAAAATAAAAGCTAGGTTGTTCATTGATACACTAAGAATTCCTGGTTCTTCGTTGAACTTATTTTAGGTTCCTCAAAATTTTCAAAAATTTCCAAACTTCTGGAGGTGGACCTATCTTTTCCTTCCCATTGCATCTCCTCGGACATTCCTAATTCGTTTCGCTTATTCGTGTTCCACCAAGTTTGTTTTGGTCAAATCCCGCCCAGGATTGGAATTCTTAACTTATTAGGATTGATTTTGGATTCAGTTTCCTATATGAAATAGAAGACTCGGCTTACAAGGATTTGCTATAAACGCCACAATCACCTAACCCTATGCTTATATAAGGGTGCTTCACTACTTCAATTAGGTTTATAATACATAAATCTGGGGTACCATAGTCTCTTGCTTTCTCTTATGGATTCTGAGGATGAGATGCAGTACTCTGATTCCGACGAATATGAAAATAAATATACGGAGGAGGACTACCACGTTGAGGAGAATGATGATAATAAGATCTCAAAGAGGGATAGCTACGAGGTGTTGAGTGGTTCGGATATAAAGGACCGCCAGGAGAAAGATATCATTAGTCTAACCTCCTTGCTTCCTCTATCAAGAGCTGCCTCAACCCTAGTGCTTCTCCACCATAACTGGAACTTTGAGGCAGATGAGAAGCAGGCATGGTTTGAAGATGAATATAAAGTCCGAGAAGCTGTTGGCTTGTTACCTGCACCTGGACCAGTACTGGGCGTTGAGTCTCCGAACAAGTCCGGAAGAGTCAAGTGTAGGATCTGTCTCGAAGTCTGTGCAAGCCAGAAGATGAAGTCAGCTGGCTGTGGCCATCTCTTTTGCTGTGAATGCTGGGGAAGCTACATTGGTATATCCATCGCCGACGGTCCCGGGTGTTTGATGCTGAGATGTCCTGACCCTGCTTGCCGTGTTGGTATCGCTGGAGACATGATTGAAACATTCTGCTCCGACGAGCAGAAGAGCAAGTACTCTTATTACTTGCGTAGGTCTTATATTGAAGGTAGCAAGGACACCAAGTGGTGTCCTGCTCCAGGTTGCGAAAAGGCTATTAGTTATTATGGTGATGATGTAAATACACATTTTGCTGGAACTGTACCGAGGAACCTCACAGGCCGGTGGAATGTAGGACTGTGAAAGAATGGATTTTGAAGAACAGCAGCGAGGCAGAGAACACGAACTGGATATTGGTCAACTCTAAGCCATGTCCAAAGTGCAAACGAGCGATTGAGAAAAACCAGGGTTGTATGCACATGGTATGCACACCGCCTTGTAAGTTTCACTTCTGCTGGCTATGCCTTGGTCCTTGGTCGGAACATGGTGATAAAACGGGTGGTTTTTATGCATGTAACAAGTATGAGAAAGCTAAGGCAGAGGGAGCTTACAGTGAGGAGGAGATGCGAAGAGAGGTGGCTAAGAATTCTTTGGAGAAATACGCACATTGTTTTGCGCGCTGGCAGAGCAATCAATCCTCCAGGCAGAAAGCTCTTGAGGATTTACATCAAACGCAGACTGTGAACACAGACAAGGTGAGAGACAACCAGCGCACCGGTGAGGGTGAGGTCAAGTTTTTAGTGGCGGCTTGGGAACAGATTGTTGAATGTAGGAGAGTGCTGAAATGGACTTATGCGTATGGGTACTACCTACCTGACCATGACACTGCTAAGAAGCAATTTTTTGAGTACTTGCAGGGTGAGGCAGAGTCCAGCTTGGAAAGACTTCATCAATGTGCCGAGAAGGAGGTACAACCGTTCCTAGAGGATGATGGCCCCATTGGCCGGTCACAAGAATTCATAGACTTCAAAACAAAGCTAACTGGACTGACTGCAGTGACTAAAAACTACTTTGAGACCCTGACAACGGCATTAGAGAATGGCTTATCAGATGTAGATTGCAGAGCGGCGAAAGGCTGTAAAAAGAGGAATGCAAAAGGGAATAGACAAGGAACTAGAACTAGTATAACTAAATAGTGTTTTTGCTTGAATTCACTTCGGTGGATATACGTTCTGTAATAATAAAAGGTGAAACCACACATTAAGGATATCACATTGTATAAGTCTATTGAACTTCAAGCTTTCACTGTTTTATTGAAATTGCTTCAACACTTTGAAGATGACCAAGTCACCAACATGTGATTAGGTTTCAATTTCAACTCGTATGGGATGAAATCTTAAGAGTCAAAACGATCCTCATTAGGATGGATTACGATAAGTTTATGACTGTAGTTATTAGGATCTCCGAATTTGCTCACTATATCTCTCATTCTCTCTACACATTTTTTTTACTTTTCAATATAAGCATTTGTTCTCTTATGCTCTACACTTCAATACTCCTCCAATACTCCTCCAATACTCCTCCACTTCTTCCATTCTCTACACTCACAACCCAATTATGCTCTCTTATCACCAAAGTTCTTGTCCTATTTTCCAGATCTACTTCCGTACTGATCAGCAGTGTTTTTCTCCTCATGAATGGAATTGGTCTAAATGGTTCCGGATTTGCTTCGTTCTACCCATAAACGAACTTGCCCCCGTTGGCGGATTTGTCGTCCTACAAAAGCGAGTGGCTCGATTGCTTTCGCAAACACACTCAGCTAGGTTTCTTGGTGTTTCTTGGGCGTTCTTGAGCCCTATGTTTGCTCCAACCGGTGTAGAAGGAGGCGAGAAGGTGCTATGGGGACTGCTCCTCTTCAGGCTAAGACATGGAGGCGGCGGCGACGGTAGTTTGCTGAAGGTGCGGGTGTGCTCCTCTTGGTGGCTGCTAGATAGCTTTCTAGGGTTTAATAATCTAATTATGGGCTCCCAACTCTTGTTTGGGTTTATGTTCTCTCAACTTTTGTTTTCTTGTTTGGGTTTATGTTCTCCCAACTTTTGTTTGGGTTTATGTGCTCCCAACCTTTGTTTAGGCCAAGTCTTTTAAAGGGTTTATTTTTCTTTTGCTAGGCATGCGTCTTATTTGCTGGGCTTATGTGTCTTTGTTTCCTATTTGTACCTCTTGTAACGTTTAAGAGAGTAAGGTTTAGTGAGTAAATTTAGAGGTTCCAATAGCCGCACTCTAAGTTTATCTTTATACGTATTAAGAAGGTGGGATCAATCTAGTGAAATTGACACATTAACATTATATTTAAACTGCTACAGAGGCCCACACAACAAACACTATAAAATAGAAGAAAGGTCCAAACGAAAGAACATGAGATTCATAAAAATCCTGGAAATAACCAAACCAAGACTTCATAATACTACTCAATTCAACAATGCAGCACCTAATACAGTTCACTTTCCTTGTGAGTGTGGATCACAGAGTCTGAGGATGGGTATGAGACACAGGTCAGCAAATAACCCTCCTTCATTTGGTTGTCATCAAGGAAGGAACCATCAGACTGGTCAACTGAACCTGCTACCATCTTTCCTGCACAGGTGGAGCATGCCCCAGCCCTGCAAGAATAGGGCAGCTCAACTCCTGCATTCTCAGCTGAATCCAAGATGTAAGAGTCATCTGGAGCGTCAAACTCGTTCTCCTCCCCGTCTGGCCCAATCAGCTTAACCTTGTATACTGCCATTGATGTTCGGGAAGATGCGGATGCTTTCAAGCCGAAGGACTTGGAGAGAGTCTTCACAGATCCAAGCGGAGATGAGAACTTGATGACAGAACTGGTGAATTGAGTCTTGGGTGCATTTCTGAGCATGCACCGAGAGGGCACATTCACAGTCGTCATAGTTGACATGCTTAGACCTGAATTCACATACCACCATCACAACAAATTTAATAACCACCAAAAGTACACATAAATCAGAACAAAAGCACAAAATGAAAATGAGTAATAATAATCAGCATTATCTCTTTCAAAAAGACACAAAAGTGAGCCGACAATAACACTGAAGGAAAGCACAATACACCGCATAGATGTTCTTGTCCAATAAGAATTTAACAAGTTCAGATATTCATCAACAATGTGTTGAAGATACTTCACAATAACCAAAGAATTACGAAATAAAGGGGGCCTATCTGCTGTTAAGTTTTAGATAACGAATACAACACCCCAACTGAATAAGATAATGTCCTAGCAACTGAAGTTTACTTGTATGGCAATGCAATATTTATGAAATAATGGAACCAAACCATCTCTCAGGAACACCAAGGCAATCGTTGTCTGGAGAACTATGAGCAAGAAGCAAGCTCGTGGCTCTGCTGTTCACTCAAGGCTCCATTTTGTTTAACCACCATTAAGATACTTTACTCCATACTATATCATAAGATGTTTTCTAAAACCAGAAGTTACTCTGCCACAGGGGAGGGGAAGAAGATTGATAATTTTTCACCCAACATGATCCCAACAAAAATTCAAGCAAGGTACTTATAACAAGAATTCATATAAATTAAGGGGCCCCTAAATTAATCAATTTCTTAATACCACAGTTGACTTTGTATCATCCTCCCATGTAACAGTTGCTTAAAAGATAAAGTCAACAGTAAACTTTGAAAAATCAAGAAAAACAATAGGCTTTAACCGAAGTTTGGGATTATATCACCATCAACAGAAAGGATGTTAGGAAACATCCAAATTTCAAGTCTGTAGTTCATCATGGGCACTAACCTCACAGTTTAGCTAATCACATGAAAACCATTTTGATTTCTTCAATCGACCAAAGCATCAAAAGCCAGTAAACAGGATTAAGAACTGAATGGTAAGAAAAATCCAAAAAAGTATGACAAAAAAAAACAGTCACATCAAATCTCAAACCATACCTAATCACATGAACACCAACAGGATTGTCCAATCAAACAAAGCATCAGAACCCAGAAAAAAAAACACACACAAGATAAATAGATCACATTTTACAACTTGGGTTTTTCCAGAATCAAACCCTCAGCTCAAAGCATGCATCTCTACAATTAAAACCATCTAAAGACCAAAACTTTGATATATTATTGGTGCAAAGTACACTTTCAAAGCTAAAACCCAACAATAAAAAGTGTTTGTCCATCTGAGTATGCCTCACATAACCCAAGTTGTTATCCTTTCTTCTAGAAATTTTCACACAAAATCAGACAATAAAAACAACAAAGTCCAGATCTTTAAAGCAAAAACCAGATTGATGAGACCAACAACTAAACTTACAAACATTAACAACAAATCAGAGATTCAAAAGATCCGATATGACATGAATCTGCTGACCCAAACAAAATTACATAGACAAGGAATAATAGAGAGAGAGAGAAACAGAGAGAGAGAGAGAGAGAGAGAGAGAG
Organism: Fragaria nilgerrensis; assembly: GCA_010134655.1. NCBI lineage: Eukaryota > Viridiplantae > Streptophyta > Magnoliopsida > Rosales > Rosaceae > Fragaria > Fragaria nilgerrensis. Next base: position 21,577,215 of record CM020979.1, on the reverse strand, counting down.
AGCTTACGGAGTGAGACGGTTAGGTGAGGAGGGGAGATGAGAAAGCTGATGATGAAGACTTGGGGAGTAGTTTAGTTCCGACTGGGAGCGGAGAAAGCGAGGCAGGGTGGTCACAGCAACAAAAGGAGGTGCTTTATATATAGAGAGAGAGAGAGACAGAGAGTGAAAATCTAGGACACTCGACATTTTGATTAAAATATGAGAAAGGGACGGCCTTTGGCATATTTCGAAAGACATTGAGCCAAAGACGCCAAAAGATCCCTCTCCGCTGCCACCAGCCAAAAAAGGCCATTGACACCAAATTCCTAATTTGCCACTTACCCAAAAACACCAAATTCTCCTACACTACTTTTGCCCAAGTGTGTATTACAGTATTACACTATTACCATCTAAAGTAATTTTACCTTGAGAAAAATTTCCCATATTTGGACCATGGTTGAGGAATTTCCGGACCATATTTTGTTTTACATTTTTATCGTGAATTACTATCACGGTTAACTTCATCATGTAAGTGGTTAGAGAAAAATTTGTTTTCACGAATCGGCTTTTATTGGGATTACAACAAAAGAGCATCCAGTCGAGCAACACATTCTGTTTCTCTGAATAGACTATAGTATAGTTATGCACAATTTCTTTGTCAAGTTTGATTGAGTTACTTGTTGTCTTGTTTGACATTGACATCAATTCATCATTTTAACACGTATTACATCTTTATTGTTCAATCTTGTACGTATTTAAAGTATTTATTGCTAGTTCCTTTGATCCTTTCATTTACTAAGAATTATACTTCCCTATACTCTTCATAGTTCATACTCATAACTTTTCTAGTTTCCCCGTATTTACTAACCAGCCTAAATATATATATATATATATATATATATATATATCAGGTCCAAATATCATTATTTATTCAAAATGTACGGATTTTCTTAATTGACCCACTTTTAGATCATATTTTCTCATCTTAATCATTCACATTGTAGGTATATATGAGTAGATCATCTCTATAAATTTTCAGCCAAATTGATAATCGTTAAGGTATCGAAACTATATGATTACAATGAACGAACCAAATCTGTTCAACAAGAACCGTTCGTGTAATTCACAATTTTGAATACCTTAATGATTATCAATTTGGCTAAAATTTTGTAGAGATGATCTACTCATATATACCTAAAAGAGGATGGTTGAGATGAGAAAAAATGATCGAAAAGTATGTCAATTAAGGAAATCCGTACATTTTGAATAAATAAGGAGGTCTGTATCTGAAAATGCCTATATATATATACACACACACAGATCCATTCAGAGGCGAACGTCCGCACGGGCCTTAAAGTGCGAACGTCCCTCTGTTCTCCACCGTCCGACTCCGACGACGGCGCGCCTCCACCCGAGCGGACTCCAGCAGCGTCCTCGACCACTTTCCCTCCCCGGCGAGTCCGCCAAATTCCAGTTTTCCGGCGAGATCACCCAAAACTTCAAACAAGATCGAGATCAGAAATTGTTGAAGAAAGAACAAGATGTTTCTTTTGTCCCTTCCAAACGATCGGGAAATAAAGAAATAGTTAATATATTCAAGATAATTACAGATTTTTGTTCTACGTCTTCGAGCTTTATACCCTCATTTAATTCTGGCCATTAAATAAATGAAACTTTGATGAATAACTAATTGATTTCCTTTCTTCGTCGGTGAACTGTGGCTTGGTTGGTTAAGGTGTTTAACTGACAACTTTGAGGTCATGGATTCAAACTTCATTGACATATGTAGGGTGTGTGAGTTATTAATAAAAAAATATAAAAAAAAATTGATTTCCTTTCTTTCAGTTATTCCCTTCCCATGTCCTAGTCTATTAATAACAAAACGAATTCTTCCAATGTATAAAATAAAAATTCCAATGGCTTTTTCTACTCTAACCTTCCCGACCACGATTTATTTTTAGGCATTTCGCCTAGAAATAAAAATAGTATTGATACTAATTAAGTATTAAAAACACAAAGTAAATAATAAATAAAAATGGATTCTAGTGGGTTCTGTCGTTTCTATGGTTACTTCTTAAACGGTGAGGTCCTTTCTATACACCGGAGCCCTTCCTTCATTTAATCAATGTTATTGTTAACTTGTACAGTTCACACTCTTTTATGTTATAAAATAAAAGTGGTCGGGGACGCTACTAGAATCCGCTCGGGTGAAAGCGTGCCGTTGTCGGCGTCGGACGGTGGAGAACGGACATATATATATATATATATATATATATATATATATATATAGAGGATCCAAAGAAAACGTCTGCACGCTCTTAAAGTGTGGACGTCCCTCCGTTCTTCACCGTCCGGCGCCGACGACGGCGCGCCTCCACCCGAACGGACTCCAGCGGCGTCCCCGACCCCTTTCTCTCCTAGGCGAGTCGGCCGAATTCCAGTTTTTCGGCGAGATCGATCTTGTGTGGAGGTTGCTGCCCAGATATTCAAATCGATCTCGCCGAGAAAGGAAAGTGGTCGAGGACGTCGCTGAAGTCCGCTCGGGTGGAGGAGCGTCGTCGTCGGCGCCAAACAGTGGAGAACGGAGGGACGTCCGCACTTTAAGCCCAGTGCGGACGTCCTCTTTGGATCCGGACTGTATATATATAGGATTAAATTCATTTTACCTTCTTGAGGTTTCGAGTTGACCTCATTTCAGCCCCCGATCTCCTAATTTTAAAAATTTACCCCCTGAAGTTTCTAATTTTCATCAGTCTAGCTTATTTGCTAAGATTTAGTCCAATTTGAAGGTTAAATGCTAACATGAAATCTTAGAAACTGTGTCATAAAGTGTGATTTTTGTCGTTAACCGACTATTCTAGCCTAAAAGTGAGTTATAAAGTCAAAATTAACGTTTAATTTTGACGGATTCTTAGCAAATAAGCAAAGATGATGAAATTTAGAAACTTCAGGGGGTAAATTTTCAAGATTGGGAGATTGGGGGCTGAAATGAGGTCAACTCGAAACCTCATGAGGGTAAAATGAATTTAATCTATATATATATAATATATATATATATACAATTCCTATCCAGAGCGAAGCTTCGCTCTGAAATTAAAGTGTGAAGTTCCTTATTTGACTCACTTTTTCGTCATATTTCCACATCTTCATCGTTCAGTTTGTAGAACCTAATGTATAGATCACTTATGCAAAGTTTTATCTAATTTGATGATCGTTTGGGTTTTCGTAATCGTTATTTACGCAAACAGTTATGGTTAGACAAATTTATGGTCCGTTCATTGATGTAATCTAATTCAGTACCCAAACGATCATCAATCTTGATGAAATTTTGTATGAATGATCTATACATTAGTTAATAATCTGAACGGTGGAGATGTAGAAATATGACAAAAAAGTGAGTCAAATAAGGAACTTCACATTTTAATTTCAGAGTGAAGCTTCGCTCTGGATAGGAACTGTATATATATATATTATATATATTAATATATAATATATATATATATATATACTTATTGTTTGGTATCAGATCAGTCAAAATGGCCTGATATAGTTATTCATCAAAAATCTCCAACCCCAGGTGGCGGATTACCGCCTAGGAGTGGCTCTGGAATTTATCTCCCGACATTTATATTAACCTTCTCAATCCCTAGGTGGCGGACTACCGCCTAGGAGTGGATCTTGAGTTGATCTATTTTCTTTGCTTATTTTGTGAAGTATTTTTGATTCATATCCCTTAATTTTAAGGATTTTGGTTTTATTTTCCTTATCTCCTTTTAAGCATGTTACTCTCTTCAACCAAACAATCAGTCCAGGTCCAAACACTAAGTCTTGTGTGAGGCATGACCGGCGTAGAGAAATTAATAGTCTTTAGGATCTTAAGCCAAAGATCTTAAATCCTCCTATCCTTTTAGTTTCGGTCCAGTTTTCTCTTCTCTTCCAAAATGAGTCGACTTTTTAGATCTAACTCAGTCACTTCTAGTTCGTCTAGGTCCTCCCTCAATAGAATTCCAGATATAGTCAACGAAGAACAAATAGAGTTTCAGTCAAACGATAACATAGACATGAATGACAAGAATATTCCCAGAATTCCTAGTCATGAAATTTACAAGAAAAATGGAGTCTTTCTTTATTCAAAAGTGAACACCATATTAAATCTGTGGAACAAGTTTATGCTCTTAGTAAACAACATGAAACTTGCTAACTTTTTAGTCTTGAATCAATTAAGAAACATAGAAAAGATGGTCATAATTTCCTCCATATTGGAATAGTCCAAATCGGTGTTAAACCTTTAACTAGAAAAGGTCTTAATGTCTCCATTCTCTTATGTTTAAGAGATGCAAGGTTTACTCATGTTAATGACAGTACCCTTGGATTAATTGAGTCGAGTCTGTTTAATGGTCAAGTTCATTCAATTGTTTTCCAGATTTTACTATTAGCCTTAGTGACCCTCATATCCTAAAAGCGTTAACCCTAAATGTTAAAACTTCAGGTTATCATATTCTTGAAGGAACCCAACTTTTAGCCTTAATATATAGAATCCATTATAAAGTCACTGGCACAAATATGAATTTCCAAGCTATTAGTAAAAGTCCCAAAATTCATACTCTCTTAATTCAAAGCAGTCAAGAAAACACCAATATTAGCGTCCCACACACAATCAGATGGTCAGATGTCCATCTTCCTTCTGAATGGTCTCTCACTAGTAAGAATCACCCATCTAATGTGCAACATAGTCTTTTTGATTTAGATTGTATTCAGCAGTTTAATGAATGCACAGTAAAAATTAATTTCAAAACTTCAGGATAAGTTAAAACTCAAGAATTCAAGAAATAGGAAATTCCTCCAGATATTCTTTTGCCACTGCTAGACATTCATTTGCTGGTTCCACTACAGTTGAAACAATGTCTAGACAAGAATATGATTCGGATAAAGAAATTAAAAATATTAGGATTAAAGAATTAGAAGAAGAATTGCAAAAACTCAAAATTAAAAACATCAGAACTACTTCTCAAGTTAGTTACCCAAATTATACAGAAAATGAATCTCAAAAATTTCAGTCACAGATGAAGATCAAACTTCTCCCACTGCTTCTGATTTTTTAGTTACTCCTCCACTAAATCCTCAATGAAGCACACTTACACAACCTTTTATAATCAACTATTCTAGATTAGATAAACATCTTGAATCAAAAAACAATATCCTTAGGAGAAACCTCTATAGGATGAAGTTCCCTTTCATGGATCAATGAAAGCAATCATTTGGTGATTGGCAAGTATTTATGCTTGAAACAAAATCTGAAATATTCTTTTTGGATTTTATAGATCAACTAAACAGCCAAAAAATTATTCATACATTACAAAAGCAAGATAGAAAACCTCCACTAGCTTAGTCCTTTCTAGTCATCCCCCTATTGAAACAATAGTAATTGATCATCTTAACAGTCATATCATAGCCTCACCTTTTAAAATCGTTGTAGAAGATACAGAGACTAAGAAAATTAACCCATAAACTAAAAAAATTATTGAACAAAATAATTACACAAACCAAAGTCTAGTAACCATAGGAGCCCAGTTAGATAAAATAGAAACAAAGGTTGACAACATATCATTTAAAGTCAATATTCTACCTCAACCTAAACCAGAAACTCATTTAGTTCATTTCAGTGAATTAAATAAACCTACCCTAAAGCCTACTTCTTCGATTCAAAAAATTGAATGAATGTTAGAAAAATTAAAAATTGAAACACCGAACCTAGTAGAATGCAGTAATTCATACCCAACAAACCTCTTCATCCATTTCATCCGATAGCGATTCTAGTAACATTAGCCAAATTACAGAACTAACCAAATACTTCAAACTTTAAATATGAACCTTAAAACTAGACATAATAGTTCATCAAAGAAGCGACCTTTTAAAACTTGGAAGAACGTCCTCTCCCTTTGGATACAACCTAGTAATCATCTTAATAATAAATTCTCAGTTTCTTCTGATAAAACTTATGAATGAAACATTGATAATTTATCATAACAAGAAATCTTAAATAAATTACATCACATGTCTATGACAGCCAATAACTATGTCACTAATCATAATTTCAGCCAGCCTGAAATCATTGACATACTTTCCACAGGATTTACATGAATGCTTCATTCCTGGTGGGAAAAACATCTCACTCATGATTCTAGATCATCCATTAAACATGCCATCAAACGTGATGAAGATGGGACTCCCATCTTTGACGATCGCACAGGAATGGGGATTTCTGATGCTGTTAATACCTTGTTTTACACGATTATCCAACATTTCAGAGGGCCCCCTAGTCATATTACATCCAGAATTCATGATCAACTCAGTAACCTTAGGTGTCCTACCTTAAGTGATTTCAAATGGTACAAAGATGTTTTTATTTCTCGAGTCATGCTTAGAGACGATAGTAATTAACCAACCATTTTAGAAAGAGAAATTCGTAAATGGTCTTCCAAAATTATTTGCTCATAAAATCAGGCAAGTCCTTAGTAATGAAACAAGTCACATTAACTACGATTCTTTAACTTATGAAAATATAATTACAGTTATCCAAAAAGAAGGATTAAAAATGTGTATAGATATTAAACTAAATGCTCAAATGAAATCAGATAAGAAAACAGCTAAATATGAACTAGGAAATTTTTGTGAACAATATGGCTTACCTCCCTTACCTCCTTCAAGGAGAAAAAAGGCAAGAAATAAATTTATTCCATATCATTCAAAAAGAAACATTAAACCTTATAAAAGTAACTTTGAGCCACAACTTTTATTCCAAAAACAAATTTCGCAAAATTGGTCCAAAAAACCAAATCGTCAACTAAAGAGTAAAGCTTTTGATAAAAGTAAAACTAAATGTTTTAAATGCAATAAGACCGGTCACTGTGCAAATAACTGTCTAGTTAAAAGTATTATTGATCAACTAAAAATCAGTCAAGAAGAAAAAGAGAAACTTATACAAACTTTAGAATTACGAAATACTGATTCAGAAAATGAAATGAGTGAAGATGACATCACATTGATGGAATCTTCTTCCTCTGAATCCAATGAACATTCTTTTCCAAATATTACTTTTGGGTGTAAGGATGCATGTAATTATAAAATAATAAATGTTCTTTCCAAGCAGGAAAAACAAGTAGAATTATTAATTGATAAAATAGATAATCCTGAGCTTAAAGCTGAGTATCTTAAAAAATTAAAAAAATTAATTACCCAAGAAAATGTAGTTAATCCTCCCTCACAAAAAATTAGCCTTACTATAATTTTTGATAAATTTTCTACTAGTAAAAAGGAAATAACAATCCAAGATTTGCAACATGAAGTTAAAACAATCAAAAATCAAAAACATACTTTACAACAAACACATTTAGAACTTACAAATGACAATAAAGAAATTAAACAAGAATTAAACTTACTAAAAATAAATAATCAATTTCTTAAATTACAGAATCCCCCTGAAAATTCTTCTCCAAATCCACTTCCCGCAAATAATGAAGTTGAAATTTCTGAAAACAATACTATTAGTACCATACGCCAAATCCAACTTCAAAAATGATACACTACTGTCCAACTCAAAATAAAATATTTTCAAATAACAATAACAGCCCTTATTGATTCCGGTGCAGATCTTAACTGCATCTAAGAAGGCTTAATACCTTCAAAATATTTTAAAAAAACAAAAGAGTCTTTACGTTCAGCCAATGGAACAAAAATAGATATTAAATATGAAATCCCTAAAGCCCATATATGTCAAAACAATGTTTGTTTCAAAAGTCCGTTTGTCTTGTTAAAAAATTTAACCGATAAAGTAATTTTAGGACTTTCTTTCATTACTTTAATTTACCCCTTCAACACCGAATATGATGGTATTATTACCTGCCCTTTTGATGAACCAGTTAAATTTACTTTTCTTTCTAAGTCTGAAATCCATGCTCTGAAGGCATTTCAAGAAAATAATATTTCAAAAACTTTTAGTTGCATTCAAGCAAAAAATAAACAAATAGCCTTTCTTCAAGAAGAAATTAATTTCAAAAGAATCAAAAATCAACTCCAAAATTCTTTTCTCAGCAAAAAATCAAAATTTTTGAAGAGAAAATTATCAAAGAATAGGAAGAAACATATTGTTTCTCTTCCTTACATCAAAGAATTCAATGAGAAAAATATCCCTACTAAAGCTCGTCCAATCCAAATGAGTCATGAGATTATGGATTTATGTAAAAACGAAATTAATGATTTACTCAACAAAGATATTATTTGCCCTAGTAAATCCCCTTGGTCTTGTCCAGCTTTCTATGTTCAAAAAATGCTGAACTCGAAAGAGGAACTCCTCGGTAATTAACTATAAACCTCTTAGCACAGTCTTGGAATAAATTAGGTATCATATCCCCAATAAACGAGATCTCATAAACAGGCTAAACAAATCTGTTATTTTTAGTAAATTCGATATGAAGTCAGGATTTTGGCAAATCCAAATCAGTGAAACTGCAAATACAAAACTGCATTTGTCACGCCCTTGGTCATTATGAATGGAATGCTATGTCATTCGGCTTAAAGAATGCTCCTAGTGAATTCCAAAACATAATGAATGACATATAAATCCTTATAGTCATTTCTCCATAGTCTACATTGATGATGTTTTGATCTTTTCACAATCAATTGATCAACACTGGAAACATTTACACAAATTCTTTTTCATAATAAAAAATAAGGGTTTAGTTGTTTCTGCTTCAAAAATCAAATTATTCCAAATCAATGTTCGTTTTCTTGGATTGAACATTCACCAACCAAATTAGACCCATTGATAGAACAATACAATTTGCTGATAAATTTTCAGATGTCATATTAGACAAAAATCAATTACAAAGATTTTTAGGATCTTTAAATTATGTAGCTGATTTTTACAAAAACCTTAAGAAACACTACAACCTCTATTCGATAGGCTACAAAAAAACCCTTCCCCCTGGACACTAGTTCATACATCCTTAGTTCAAGAAATTAAGAGCTATGTTAAAACCCTACCATGCTTAGGTATCCCTCTTTCTGATTCCTATAAGATAGTCGAAACTGATGCCTCTGCAATAGGTTATGGAGGTATCCTCAAACAATAGGTTTCTCCCAATCATCCAGAACAAATTGTTCGATTTCATTCGGAAATCTGAAACCCAGCCCAATCAAATTATAGTACTATAAAAAAGAAATTTTATCAATTATATTATGTATAAGTAAATTTCAAGATGATTTATTAAATCAAAATTTTTTGGTCTGAGTTGATTGTAAAAGTGCAAAAGATGTTTTAGAAAAAGATGTTCAAAACATTGCTAGCAAACAAATCTTTGCCCGTTGGCAAGCGATCTTAAGTATTTTTGATTTTGAAATTGCATTCATTAAAGGAAGTGACAACCATATCCCAAATTCCTAACTCGTGAATTTCTACAGAGTACCAAAACATGAAGCCGAGCTCATTCAAAGGGAGAAATCCCGGAAAATCAGTATCTAAGTCACCATCCACAGTTAAGACAAAATCACCTGAGTCACCCTCCAGCATTGTTCTTTATGCAGGACATTTCCCCATTCCAATGGACAATAGGTATAGTGCTCTTGGTAGCACCCTCAGCCAAATTAAACCCAATTACCAGTCAGCCTTAAAACCAATACGACCCCTACAAAACAGATTCCTCATCCAACCCCCAGTCAATTATAAAAAATCATCTCCTTACTTTGACAGGGCCGAACATTTCCTGTTTTATTGAACCTTCTATGAGTCATTTAAAAAGTCCTATCTCTTTAGTAAAAAGTTATTTTGGCCCAAATTCTCATTACCTTCCGGTAAATCTTTAGCATTCTATAAGGACATCATATTTAAATCTTAGTCACTAGCTATTAAACCACACTATGCCAAAATATTCATCAGACGACAGTCTAGGTCTATTGTCTGACAGTTTTTTTTATGTCGTCTGAGGCTGTGTCGTGTGATTGACCTCAGACGACAGTTTTCCACCGTCGTCTGATATCTGTTCAGACGACATATCTTATGTCGTCTGGAAGAAACTGAATCTGGAAGGTTTCAGAAAAATATGTCGTGTTAATGGATTACATACAACATATAAATGTCGACTGAAGCCAGAATAAGGAAGAAATTAATGATGTCTCAATAGAAAACCAACAACATATATATGTCGTCTGATGAAGCAATTATGTCGTCTGATAGTCTATTAGACTTCATATTTTTGTTGCTTGTTATAAAGACTTATGTTGTCCGATTGTCTGTTGGAATTCACATTCTTGTTGCTTTTTATAAGCACTAATGTTGTTTGACTATGAATTGAACTTCATATGTAACAAAATTAAGAATCAAAGAAAGTAAAACTTCATTGATGTTGATAATCCACTTCAATTAAAAAAGTACATAATACTTTTTTATCCTAATCCATAAAAGGCTATTAAGTTATGGTCTAACTTTCAATCTAATATCTATTCACTAAAATGAATATATAGACCTAATCTATTTCTAGAAATGATATACCGAAACCTATTAACGATGTCAACATTGATGTCATTCCTCTCAACGGGGCTTCAAGTCGCAAAATGACCTCGGAATCTTCTGCAAACACTTATACCTACATATTGACCAAATCAACAACAAAAAGAATGAGAGATTAGTTCATTTGGTGCATGCTCCACACACACATGGATCCTCTTCCTGATAATTCGGTAGTATACAATCAGAAAATCATCAAATTGAACTGTGGGCATAACAGGTCATAGCAAATGAGTTGTTAAATTGAACAAATTAAAACAGGGCATACAACAAAAGAAACATAATTGAGGCCTGAAAAAGAGGTTAAGAATTAGAACATGCATGATGTAAAGAACACATATCTAGATATACTTATGAAAATAAAAAAAGCCACAAACCTGTGAGAAAGGATACAGAACCCACAAGCTGTAAGTACCTACAAGTTAACTTCCACAGTTAGAAAACCTAAGAGATTACAGGAGTAGAGCATCCCTTAATGCTAACCGAAAATAAGATCCTCATAGTAGCACTAAGCTTTTATCAGAATTATGAAACGTTTGAAAATAAAATCTTTGCAAATATAGTGATAGCTAGATATGCATATATACCAAACGTACAATAGTGGTAAAGGATTGTCACAATGGAATGATTATACAGCAGAAAAGTGAAACACTATGGCCTTTCACTAGTGCTAGACCTAAATCTTTTTGAACGGCTATTAAGAATATTAAAACTGAAGGAATCTGTCTATTCGTTCCTTCCTTTAATACAAAACATAGACGCAGAGTTCAAGTATTTCCCATCAAAACTCTAGTTTGATTGAGGAAGAGAGTATTGATATTTAAATTCATTGAGAGTACCATAACAAACTTTTGGATACGTAATATGCTATTAGACTATAAAATTGCAAGATACTATGTCATACCGTATATCTTCAGGACCAAATGACTCCTCCAGTATGCTTATGGCCTCCAAATACAATGGTTATGCCTTATATATAACTTATTAACAAACCAAGACCCACCCCAGTCTAGAATTAATAGTTTGTTTATCTTCCGTTCAAGATAGAAAAAGAACAAGGATTCCAGAATTCAGTAAACACATCAAATAATCCTAATGTAAACCCTATCCAGTGAACACATCATCCTAATGCATCAATGCAATGCATATCCGTTTATCGACATGTAGTCCTCATATTGATTTCATTAAGCCAGCATACCAACATAGAAAACAAGCATTTATAGTGGTAACACTCAATTTCTTCAATAGTCTCAAAAACATAAAATAAAGCAATGGTCAAACCTCCAAAAAAAGGTTCCCGAAATAGATCATATCACCAGCCTCAATCAAATGATCAGCTTTCGACTAGCTTGCATGCCCATAATACAACACTAAATCAAAAACTTAGTCACAAAGTGTACAAATAGCATGTCTTAGTATACTACACACGATAAACTTAACCCACATGCCATATCCAATCATAAACTATATAAACAAATTTAGTAATCCTCACAGCAACAATAATTAATATCAAAGCCATCAAATCATGATTACCTTATCTTCAGCCAACAGGGGAAGATGAAGGATCTCAAGCGGCTCGGTATCTCCAGCATCACAATGAACTCAGCAATACCTCTGTTCAGGGTCTTAGTAGCTGCAAAAGACCCAACAAAAACAAACCATATAAGATCCACAAAACCATATATTCTTCATCAACAGTACTTTGCTGCAACCACATCCGATAATTCTGACTTATCAAAGCATGCATATGAAACTCATGAAAGTGCATTAAACCCCAACAATAAAAAGTTCCTAAACTTTACATTTACACAAAATCAAAGACTTAAACTTTACACAAGAATCTGGATCGACCCAGAAATTGAAGAACTTTATCAATTGCAGGAAGAAATTGAAGAACTGTAATAAACCCATAATCATCAATTACCCAAGTTAAAAAAGCAAAATTCAAAGATTGAACCCTATATTTCGAAGAGAAACACAAGCCCGAAGTATAGAAAAAACCTGGGAATCATCGATTGTTTGAGAGGAAATCACGAGATATCAAGGTCGTTCCCGTTGCGGATCTTTAGACAAAGCGATCCAGAACTTCCTCTTCTCTTTCTTCTTCTCCATGCTCGGACCCTCCACGACCAAACCCTCAGCCTCATCGGAATACCTCTCCCCCAATCCAGAAAATTAGGGTTTTTGAATCTACTCAAGCCGAGTCTACATCGACGAGATTGTGGTTGAGGGAGGCGAGATAGGCTAAAGCTCGGATCGTAAGGTGTAGAAGCGGACGAAGGTTCGGAGGTTGGAGAGGGAGAAGAGATCGATGTTGGCGGTGAGAGCGAGTGCAATGGCTTGACAGCGAGGTCGTCAAGCAGGACGAGGACACGGCGATGGTGGGGTGATCCGGCGAGAAGGAGTGGGCGAGAGAGTAATCTACGAAGTCAGAGAGAGAGAGAGAGAGAGAGGCGGCAGTGCAACCAGAATGAGAGAGAAGGGGAAGGAACATAAAATTAGGGTTAGCTTCGCTTTTATAGTTTTATGTAAAACAAGTCAGTTTTCCCTTGCGCCACTTTAAAATCTAAACCCTAACTCCTAACCCCTAACCTCTAAACTCACCTTACATATTATTTTTTTAGGTCAATTGTTTTGACTTTTTAAATTGCTTATAAGACAACATATATATGTAGTCTAAATTTATAAGAAACGATCGATTTAACGTTTACCGTGTCGACCGAGACCAGAAATTTATCATAAATGTCTAAATTTTGTAACAAAGTCATGTTTCGCTATCGTGATCGTATCCAATATTCAAACTTTAATTTTTTCAATTTTAGTCATTTAAATCATAATGTACCTACTAATGTGCTACAACATGTTTACTAGGTTATATCTAAATGTATATCTTCATAAAGCAACTATATGAAAGAAATAAAATTTGTAAAATTTGACCGTACGATGTGATCACAATCGTTAAATATAGATATGGTAGAAAATTTACCTATTTTCGATAACGTTTGGGTCTCGATCGTATGGGTCAACTTTATTTACGCACAAACTTCCCTACACTTCCTTATGGGGAACTATACCATCGATTTGTAAAAGTGTCTAAATTTTCACATGGATTACTTTCGTCAATACTAAATAAGAGTTTGAGTTTTGACCAATCAAAAATATAAGTTTTGGCTGGAGTAGATAAGAGCATTTCCATTTTGATAATTGTGTTGACATTTTCAAGTATTAATCAGACAACATATATATGTAGTCTGATTGAGTTTATTGAAGAATGATCGATCTAACGTTGACCGCATCGACCGAGACCTGAACATTATCGAAAATATCTAAATTTTGTACCATAGCCGTATTTCACTACCGTGATCATATCTAAAACTCAAACTTTAATTTTTCTTAAAATTAGTCATTTGAACCACAACGTGCTACTAATGTGCTACAACATGTTTACTAAGTTATATCTAAACGTATATCTTTATAAACCAACTATATAAAGGAAATAAAATTTGCAAAATTTGACCGTACGATGTGATCACATACGGAAAATATGGATACGGTAGAAAACTTACCAATTTTCGATAAAGTTTGGGTCTCGATCGTACGAGTCAACTTTATTTACGTTTAAATTTTTCTGTGGGGACCTATATAATCGGCTTATAAATGTTTCTAAATTTTCTCATACATTAGTTTCGCGGGTACTCAATGAGAGTTCTAGCATTCACGAATCAAAAAAATAAGTTCGGCCGGAGGAGATAAGAGCGTTTCTGTATGGATAATAGACATATCGTTTGTTGACCAATTTCGGACCTCTTACTACCACATATTTATGTCGTCTGAGTCACACAAAGAAGTGGCGCCATAATTCGTTAAGAGCGGGAAAATTTTGAATTCGCTAAGATTGGGAAAACTGCTTCCGCGCGCAATTGAAAATTAAGGTTCTTTTGGACGACATAAATATGTCGTCTCATAAGTAAAACTCTGCACAGGGAAGTTTGAATTGAAAATTTCAGTTTCTTTCAGACAAATATAATTGTCGTCTCTAGAGTACATTAAAAGAGCTGAAAACCAGATTTGGACAGCCTCCTCAGACAACATATATATGAGGTCTCAATTTTCAGCAAAAAGTGAGAATTTCTAAGTTCGAATTGAAAATTTCAGTTTCTTTTAGACGACATATATTTGTCGTCGTCTCTAGAAGTACATTAAAAGAGCTAGCTGAAACCGGATTTGGACAGCCTTCCTCAAACAACATATATATGATGTCTTAATTTTCAGCAAAAAGTGAGAATTTATAAATTCGAATTGAGAATTTCAGTTTCTTTCAGACAACATATATGTTTGTCTCCAGAAGTACATTAAAAGAGCTAAAAACCCGATTTGGACAGCCTTCCTCACACAACATATATATGAGGTCTCAATTTTCAGCTAAAAACCTCATTTCAGCTCAATTTTCAACTCAATTTTCAGACGACATATATTTGTCGTCTCCAGAAGTACAGTAAAAGAGCTGAAAACTAGATTTGGACAGCCTTTCTCACACAACATATATATGAGGTCTTAATTTTCAGCTAAAAATGAGAATTTCTGGGTTTGTTCACACCACACCTATATTTCATATGATTTTTACAAACCTAGAAAAAATGAACTAGCCTCTTGAAGTATATGGCACTCATACGACTTATACTTCACAAATGTCGTCTGAAGGGTCAAAAAATTAATCAGACGACACAAACTCAAAATCGTCCAAAATATGTCGTCTGAAAAGTGTCGTCTGATGATGTATATGGCCTAGTGCCAATTCATGACCCAAAAATCCATCTAAAATATTATATCATCCCTTTACATAATTTGTTTCATTTCATTATCTCAATGGAGTGGTTCCCCCTCTACTCCTCACAAATTAGACACACTCACATTTACTTATCATGATTACATTGAAGCATGGAGTAAAATCTTTCTCTACCAAACCGAAGATTTTAACCATTCATGGTTTCTCAATTTTGATAGAAAATTCAATCGTCAATTCCCTATGTGGTTTGTGGATTGGTGGAGTAATCATGGATGCCCTCATGACCTTCTCCCCTCAAATCTCCAGAATGCAGTCACTAAATTTGCTTCAGTAATGACCTTTTCAGAATATGAGAAAATGTTTCCCCCCACTCTCCAATTCATGGCTAAATATAAAATTCTTTGGATTTTCAAATGGCAATACAAACTTAAATTTGAAAATCATATGGTCTTACGACAACTTTTAGTCAAATGGTGAGATAAATTCAATCCTGAAAGAGTTTTATCTCAATTCAGTGAAGAATTTTCAGTTATTCCATCTAGTTTAGGAGCTTCGGTTTCTATTCAACCGGCATCTCCAATCCCTCAGTTAACATCCCAGACTCCTCGGTCACCATCATCTTCTAAAAAAATAGTCTCCAGTCCAGCCTCATCCTCCAAGGCAGATGAATTGAAAGAATTGGCCAAACAATTATTTCAACAAGCGGCCAATTTATCCACAGATGATGAAGAAGATCACTCTCCATCAGAATCGTCATCAGCTCATAGTCATCAAGATTCTCCCAGTCAACCAACCAGGTGGGCCGATTATGAAGATAGTCAAGATCCATATGCTGAGTTTCTCTAGTTCAAGACTGGTCCAAAAGCAAGACCAGGCCTGTTAAAGTCCCAGTCAAAATTCATGCCGAAAGTATCTTCAATAAATCTGTGACAGACAAGTTACTATCTATTCAGCAACAGTAAATCCGTGACAGACAAGTTACTATTCATCAACAGTAAATCTATGACAGATAAGCTACTATTCATGAATAGTTACTTTTTACTATTCATCACTTTGTAATTTCTATTTATAAAAGCATTTGGCTTCGTAGAGAGCAGGCTTCACTTTTTCCTCTGTAAAGCTTCACTTTTCTCCTCTCTTCTCTCTCTCTCTCTAGTAAACTTAAGTCAGTCGAGTTAGCTTAGGCAATTCATGAGAGCTCTTGCTCTTATTCATGCCTTGATTTAAACTAGTAAGTTTTATTTATGTAAACTTCAATTATGTTTTGTAAACTCTATGAAATTCAATATTTTCATTTTCAGTAAGTTAGCTTATATTTATGCTTCCATTTAGATGGTATCATATATATATATATATAGATTTTTTCAGGTGTGGATGTCTGTATTTATTTTTATGGTGCGGATTTCCACTTTACACTCACCTTTCAATCGAATTTTCACATCTCCACCGTCTAGTATTTAGATACTAATGTATAGATCATCTCTGCAAAATTTCAGCCAATTTGGTTATTATTAAGACACTCAAACTGCGTTTTTCTGTGGATAAACATAATTTGTCGAACTTGAACCGTTCATGTTTATAACAGGAAAAACGCAGTTTTGAGTGCCTTAATAATAACCAAATTGGCTGAAATTTTGCAGAGATGATTTATACATTATTATCTAAATACTAAATGGTGGAGATATGAAAATTCAAATTGAAAAGTGAGTGTAAAATGGAAATCCGCACCGTAAGAATAAATGCGGACGTCCGCAGCTGAGAAGCTCTGTGTGTGTGTGTGTGTGTATACGAAAACGTTCTAAAGTGCACGTGCGCACGTCCCTCCGTTTGCCACCGTCCGGCGCCGGCGACGGCGCGCCTCCACTCCAGAAGACTCCAACAGTGTCCCCGACCACTTTTCCTCCCCGGCGAGTCCCTTTTTTTCCAGTTTTCCGGTGAGATCACCCAAAACTTCAAATAAAGTCAATCTTGGGTGATCTCGCCGGAAAACTGGAAAAGAACGGACTCGCCGGGGAGGGAAAGTGGTCGGGGACGCTGCTGGAGTCTTCTGAGGTGGAGGCGCGCCGTCGTCGGCGCTGGACGGTGGCAAACGGAGGGATGTGCGCACTTTAAGCAAAATGCGCACATGCACTTCAGAACCGGCCTCTATATATGATATATATATATAAATCTCAAGAACATGCCATATTAAGTAAAATATTAAGATCTTCATCCAAATACGGAAATACCTGACGTATCGATGCCCCATCACATAAGACCACTAGGTGATGAACTAGAAGTCTACAATACTGCAAGAAAATTAGGAACTCGATAAGAGAATATATGATAGTTTGTTAGGGTCACCAAATATGTGTGTGATAGAGAGAGGTGAATGATGATTATCTCATACACAACTAAAACGCCTCCTCTTAATTAGTAGTAGTATGAATCAAAACCACGAAATTAACATTGTCAAAATGCCAACCCATGCCTACCCAAATGGACATTCGTAATCTTCTATTGAAGTGCGTCTGGCACAATTGAATGAATTGACGTTAATCTCCTTCATGCATAGAATGCCCCCAAGGCTACTCAAGAGACAAGACAACTACTAGTGCACATCAGGGTAGACAACTCCAGAAGGGCTACCCACTTCCCTTCTCATTGTTCATCTCTGGTTGTTCTTTACTAGAACAACGTTGCCAGAGAGACACTGGGGAAGATTGCGATTTTGATCAACCGCAAGGAAATATGACGTGCGATGGTAATTGTCCAATTCTCTACTCCTTTGCCTGTGAATGGAAAGAATGCAGAAACTAATATGTTACAGCCAACGGACATTTCTTGGAATTTAGAGTTACTCTTCCAAATTTCTGTTACCTGGATAACTAGGTGTTCAAATTTCTGCTACCTGTGATTTTTTATCTTTTGTGATATGGGAATATTAGTCAACCTCATTTGTTTTTCGTTCCTACAGTATGTCTCTAATGCATGCCTAGTGTACTACCTTCCTAAATTAGGAGTTCATCATATTCATGTCATCTATTCACGATCTTCTTTTCTCTGATCTAACCTTTGGTGGTTTCATGTAGGAATGAGAATTCTGTCCTGCTCCATTGAGACCAGAGTGGCACTACTGGAGATCACATTGAAGTGCCTGAAGCCTCGGGCAGATTCAGAAGCATACGAAACTGGTTGTGGAGATGGGCATTGAACTCCCAGCCTATCATACTCAGAAACCCTCTGGCGTATTGGCCTTTTGTTCAGGATTAAATTGCTTATTTTTTACGTAGTTCTAGCCGTACCTTCGGCCTCCCAGCCCTCATTCTTTGCATTTCTGATGCCTCAGCATCAGGTCTAGAATCAGTTCATCTATAGTGATGTAACTGAAACTGCCCTCTAGTTATACTAGAATCGAGTTCTTGTCTGTCTTTCCTTTGTGCATATATTATTGTTTTCATTAAGCATCAAAAAAAGAAAAGAAAAAATAATAAAAAAGCTCAACACTGGAATCCAAGGACTTTTTCCATGCTTGAAAGTAAAATACTTTCAAATTAATGGGAAAATAAGTGGATACAGATGCACGTTTGAACTTTTACAATAAGCAGTGTCTTAGTGAATGCTATGTGATTGCAGGTAACTTGGGTCTTTGCAAGGCTAGATATCGTTCTGATTTCAAACTACATTTTTCTTGATGTCTCCAGCAGTGTCTAGGTAAACCGCAATAAAACTCTGGGGGCTTCAAGTTTAATACTCCTTTCATACAATTCTCTACTAATTGAGATTCATAGATAATTAGCAAGTACAAACAAACTCGATTGAATGGGCCAAACACAGCAGTCTCAAGGTAAGCAAAACAACATTAAAAACCAAACAGACACGGGGCTGGCGTACTGAGTTATACAGATGAAATGCGCCAGATTAGAAGCTGGGAGAAATGAATGGTTAAATCTTTCAAAACATGCAGGTGCATAGAATATCATGGGTCAACATATTATGCGACACAAAATTGAAAATCAGTTTACCCTCCCACAATAATAATAATAGAAAGTCTAACACAACAATGCTTTTTTGACAAGCACTGAGCAAAAAAGTAAAACAGGCATATAAGAAACTGGACCATCAAAATAAACACGCTTCCTACAAGGAGCAGTCCCTATAAGGAGCAGGCTTCTTACAAACTGTAGCTACAAATCTCCAAAACTAAGTGAAGACTCTAATAAACACGATATGGCTTCCCCATTGTGGTCTTCAGGTTCAAGCACTTTACCTGATTAAAAGAAATATTAATAAATCAGAACATTTGAAGATCATCAACAACTAAATGATTTTAAATGGGGTTTCTTTTCAAATAAACTTTTAGATAATGCAATGGCACATTTCACTTACGTTTTGCCAATTCTTTTTCAATAGTGAAACAAGGAAGTTCACACTCAGTTGCACATTTTGGAAAATTTGCTTCTCCTCCATTGAAACATTCCCTACAGCAACTCCCATACAGAGAACCTTCTTCAACTGGAACTTAATTGTCGCTTTTGTCTCAGAAATTTTAGACTCCAGGGATTCTTGGTGAGAAACAAGGGTTGGGAACTTTCCTGCATTGTGTATGAATAGAAGTCAACAAAGAAGTATAACATTATCGGTCATTCTCTAAAAAAAAAAAAATACACAATCATTTGCCTAAAGTTAAAACAATAACACACACTTTCAGCTATCTTCTTGTCCTATACAGATTGGAACAAGAAAATTGTTGTTGTTAATGTAGTATTATTGTACTAATATTGAAATTGAAAGACCATTATAGACTGTAGCTTCCATTTACCTTAATTAAAAAGAAAAAAAATTGTAAATGAAAATGAAAACACATATCAATAAGGTAAGAAACACATGAAAGAATCTGTATTAATTGGATTAATCATAAAAGTAGTGTAAATTGTAATTAAACATTTTTCAAATTTGAAAAGGGTCGATTGCCCTAGGCTAGCTACGCCTATGACTAAAAACATGGCTCTTGTACCAACCTGCCTTGTTGAGACCAGGACCCAAAAGACGGGGAATCTGCTTGATAACAGCTTCTGATGCTAAAAAGGCATGGTACTTCTTAGCCAGTTTCTTAACCAATTTCTTGTTTTTGTTTAACTTCTTCAGTGCTTCTACATCCATGTACTCCAAACCGATCTTCTGAGCCTGTAATTAATTAACACAAAACACAGCAACAACTTTAGACAACCCTAGACAAATAACCTCTGGAAATTCTGAGAATCACAGCTACAGACATCGACCAGGAAACCAGCTTTGGTCCAAGCTGTGACCAAGTATCAGAACCATTACCTCTTCAACATGCTGAGCATCTCCAAGCATGCAGACCTTCATCTTTGGACGAGGAATGTGTGGCAGCTTAACAGAACCACTGAAACGCTTGTCCTTTTGGGGATCATAATTCTTTAACCCGATCTGAAGCTCAATAGTTTCTGTGAACTTCCGATTCTTCTCCTTGGAAGCGGCCATGATGACAGAGATAGCCTCCCTGAGAGTATCACTCTGAAGCTTACTGTAGAGTCACGTACACAGTTAAAAATGCAAAAAACAGAAGCATCCACATACCAAATACTTAAAAATTAATTGCAAAACGATACAAGGCAAATCAAACAGACACTATGTTACTACCAAAGAAAAGACTTATAAATACAAACAAATTCTCAATGACTGGCTCGATTTTTTCCTCCGACACATGAATAACACCTACAATTCTAAACTTAATCAAAATAAAACCAAAAACCCAAAATTGAAAGCCACTCGAACTAAAGTCCTCATTCAATCACAAACTTAAATAAAGATTCAATTCCAGTTCTAGAGCTAGCATTATAAACCACCCAATTTCAATTCCGCAAAAACTGGAAAATTACTGCAATGATTCTAACAACAGTTCAAGCACCTTTAACAGAAATTAAAAATCAAAGCAGTAAACTTTTAACCATAAACCCCAATAAAACCCAAATAAAACAGAAGAGAGTGTAAGTAGCATACCTCATGATCGAAACTTAATACGGGTCCGATCCACCAGCAATTTCTCACCTGCAAAGTGAAAATGGTCACAATCAAATTACAAAATCAAATCACCAAAATTTTGCAAAGAATAATGAAAACTCATTTCGGCGCAACAAGATGCGTGAACTGAAGTACGAGATCGGAATGATGAAACGACTACGTGTAATGAAAGAGAGAGGGTTTACCGTAGAGAAGAGAAGCAGGAGGCGCCGTTAGGGTTTCAGGCGGCCAAGCAAGTTTATATAGGGAGCTGGAGATTGTGAGGTGATGACTGCTAAACCTAATCAAAGCTGTGTAGTTTGGGCTGCGTTTTCTTTGTGGGCTTCCTCGTTATTTCATTGGTCCATATTCAACTTTTTTTTTTTTCCTTTTTTTTGTTTTAGTTTTGAGAAGAATTTTTTTTTTTTTTCATTCAATCAACCTTCTATTTCGTAACTTTTTTTTTCCAACCTTTTAAGAAAGAGTCAAAACCTCACCAAAGCGGCACATATGTAGACATTTCCAAAACCTTGTTTCAAAACTCATTGATTCAGTAATACAAAACAGAAGAAATCATTGTGTTGGTTTGTTGGGGGCCTAATAGATCATTTATTTTAACTACTCTCGGAGACCTAATGGTTCTCGTGTTTGTTGGATTTGCTCCCCAATCTAGTTCAAATTTGAAAGCTGTGTTAAAATAGTTAAAATAGTCATGTATTATGTTGCAATGCATAGTTAGAACATCATATATGTGTCGATGGATTACTTCAAGTAAGTCTTAAAAAGTTAAAATTGTTAACTTATTCATCATGCCTACATACTAACAACCACTTATCTATTACATGGATTGAAAATTATATGAGTGATCACATATTAATGCATGGAATTGTGGTTTTTAGGTGAAAATTTGGACAACCACGTTTCTTCTTGAATATTGGGGCAGTATATATTCAACATTTTACCTTCCATAGTTTCCTACAAGGCTACAACCGTGTAGCACGACATGACCAATGCCATTTTTGTTTATCTGTGATGGAGAGCAGAGGTGATCATATATTACTTGTTTAGCACATGTTCATGATTTTCAAAGTACAATCAAGCACTTCAGGGTAATCCCTACCTTACTACATATGCCCGATATGTATTAAGGCTAGCTCGTTTTCTGCGTTCTTCGACGTAGTCCTACCTTACTTCAATGTATAAAACAAAATTTAGAAATGAATTTTAAAAAAAATAAAACCCAATATATAGAACAATGACACTGGAAATGAATCATGTTTGCTGGAAAACTTATCATGCACTACCTAAGAGAGTACGTACCACGTACTGTAGGGTTAATAACCTTAGTGGTGATATAGAGTACGTGAAGAATTGAATTAGGATTAATGTACGTAAGTGGAGAGCTTTGCCCGGAGCTAGAATAGTTTAACGTACGTTCGAAATCTCTAACTACAAACCACAAACTCTGAAACCACATAGCTAGCATTGTGACTATGTGAGGTAGAAGTCTAGAAGACTCTTTACATCCTCAACTAGATCGAGCACCTTCTTCTTCTTCTTCTTCTTCTTCTTCTTCACTACAGCAACGGTCCAATGATTTTCTTGTGCCTTTAAGGAGGAAATACATGAGATAGTGAAGCTACGTACGATCACTAAGTAAATGGTAAAGGGTAAATGTATAGCAAGTTTCAATCTCATCGCAACAAGTTTACAGGGCACACAAGCATCATTTGTGAAGCAGCACACGTCCTCTTATATATTGTTGGACCCTTTGGTGTGTCGGCCAATTAAGTACGTAGTATTGTAGCTTTCAGTAGTGTAGATAAACCACAAAACAGGAGGTGCATGGCATGACCTAGGAGGATGTTCGATCAACGAATAAGGAGCTTAATTTATAATTGCTCCACTCCAAACTCTGTTTAATCCAACAATCATTCACCAGGTTCATTGCACACTCCTGAAAGATATGCTTGATCTCCTAGCTAAGGAATCCAGCTAAGAATTGTTTGTAGCTACTACCCTTTACTACTAAGGACAGCTCCAAACCAAAGGGGTGAGTAGTGTACTTAATCCCATTATATATATACACACACACACTGGGTCATAAATTGTATATAGAAATAAACAAAAAAAAGATCCCTTATTGAAAGGGCCATATATATATATAGATATAGATACATACATACAGAGACACACTGGGTCATAAATTGTTGAACTTGCATCTCAGTACGTCTGTCTCTCTGAGCATGATTGAGAATCCAGATCTCCTTATGCCAATAAACTCCACTACCAACACGCAAATCACCACCAATACCAATATTACCTTTTCACTAATACCCTCGGCCTCCATCAACATATATTGATTTTAATCGATCTAGACGAGGTGTAGGTTTCACTCGCGCGAGAGATAAAAAAAGGATAAGCTTTTTGGATCAAGTACCTCTCTGATGATATTCATATATAGGATTGGGAGGCATTATTTGGACTCTTTGATAAATTTGCAAATTACTCGACCAGCTAGCTAGTGTATGAACATATATATGAATTATAGTAACTAACCAGTATAATCCACCTGCAATCTTGAAATGAACCAAAGTCCAAGTTCATATATAGTATTTCTTCACTTTGTATAATTTATCATTTGAATGATTTAGATCCAGATCTATTAATAATTTTTCTACGTACAAAATTTAACTCAACATCAAACAAACAAGTCAATTTCATGATCGAAGGTAATCGATCTGCTGTCAAATCTATATGTGAAATGTTCTGCATCGTAATTAAGTATAGATACAAGCAAATCGATCTGATCACAATATATAAACATTGATTTCCACCAAGTAAGTTAATACAGAAACATGTAACGAAGCATAATCAATATACTTCATTTCTTCATTCCTGATCGATATATATCATACATGATTTTTGAGTTCAATCATGAAATAATACACACAATGATATATACCCATGAAATAGTTTCATGAAGTACAATCAATCTTTGTTTTTCACTATAGATATATCTTGCAGCTAGCGTACCATGCATATACTGGAAGTGATATCTACAGAGAATTAATATGATCGAGTTACCAGGTAGCAAATCAAACCTCAAAATAATTAAACAAAATGAAGATTCTGATTTACTATCTAAATATCAATAGAAATGCAAAAACATTCAACTATATATCTTCAACACCTACTCTCTATCCTCATGACTCCTTGAGCATTATTATTACTTGCTCGACGACGTCCCTCCATAGCAAGTGCTTCACGAGCCGAGCTGAGCCCTGTCGGAACCAGCAGCGCATCAAACGGAGAGTAATCGATCCAATCCTTGAGCAGCTCTTCTTGACCCCAAGAATCCGGTATCGTCACATGTCCAGCCACCTCCTCCTGGTGTCTCTTCAGCCTCTCGCGTCCAGAGCACTCCGCCGCAGACATGTTCTGTAACCCCACAAGCTTGTTATGGCCTCCGCCGCAGTGTTTGCTTCTTTTCCCGGAGAATGCAGGAAGCTTGATCTGGTTGGCGGCGTTGTTAGGGTTTTCCTCCATGAACGAGTAGTGGGTTCTCTTCATCTTGAAAGCTTCTTTGAGCTTGTTTTCTTTTCTTTTGATGAGGCTTGCTTGAGCTTGTTACTGTGGCTGGTTGTGTAGGGGGAAGAATATATGGAGCAGAAGCAGCAAAGAGAGAAGCAATATTGGGTGGGGGTTTAGGTTACACGTCGTGTAATATAGGGTTTGTATGGTAAGTGCGAGACCTACGTCTCATGTTTGGCTTTGAGGTTGGTTTTGTGTGGTGAAGTTGCGATAAGAGAGGAAAAGATTTGGAAGAATAGTCGGTCTTGTTTTAGGGTTTGTGAGGTGGACATGTGTTTGGTTTTAGTCTTTTAGAATAATTGAGTTCCAACTAATTTCAATGAAGTTTTTTTTTTTTTTTAACTTTTTATTAAATAACTCACACACATTTACATATGTTAGTGAGGTTTGAACCTCTAACCTCAATGTTATCAGTTAGGCTACCTAACCAACCAAGTCATGGCTCACCAACAGAGAAAGAGTGTGAGGTGAAAACGGGACTACTTAAGGTCGTGGCTACTAAGCTCAAGAGGATGTGCACACGGATGTGGACGTGCTTGACACAAACTAACTAGCATGGATATTTTTGGTGGCTGATTTGAGCCTTAATCAAACTTGAGAAAATTATTTTCACCCAAATTAGTAAGGACTTCTAGCTATCCAAGCTCCTTTTTATTTTCCATGTGAATAATTCTTTCCTCAAAAAGAGTTTATATGTTTATAGAATTTAATTAACTATATATCGTATAGTGACTCTAGTCATTCAACTGTGTATAACAATTAACAAATGAATGGTTTGTGACGAGTTGATCATAAAAACTTAATTAAGCCAAGACATTTAATTTGTAGTTAAGTGTACAAATTATTGATTATCATACATTGTTCATTCTTGCAATGCATGTCTTAAGGAAACTCTGTACGTACAAATTAAGCAGCGGCACAGTTTCAAATTAATTAAGAACGTATATAGATCATTCTGATCAAGCTAGTTAAGATATATGGCGCGTATGGATTTTTAGTTAATCTATGTCGTATGGACTCCAATGCCAATACTGTTAAATAAGTTGATGCAATTTATCATATAGCATCATTCCGATCGAGTTCAGATATATGCAGCAAATAGCAATGGATAATTACATAGATATGATAGTACTGCGTGGTAGTTAGCTTGCAACAATGAGTAATTCGACGACATTGAACTATTGAAGCTCGTAATCTAGAACAATAAAAGCATAAACTAATAAAAACAGAAAAGCCATTCATTAAACATCAAGCACAGTGCTTAATTAAGAGCACCCCCACACCCAAAAGTTGGAGTCTAAATACATCAAACTCCCACAACAAGCTAGGGTAACAATACGTATTAAAAAGCAAAATCATCTAAATGAGAACTAGAAGCTGAAATCCAAATTCCAAAAAAGGTACGTGATTATCAACTGATTAAGTACTAGCTTGTTCATGCTGCAGCTTTCTTCCCCAGGAACACATTTGTGAGAACTGCTTTGGACTGCAGGGATCCTTTCAGCAGTTTCACACCCTACGTACCAATTAATTAAGCAAAATAAATTAGTAAATAGTAATTAATCAATCTTTAATAAATAAGATAATAAGCTAATTCAATCAGTTAAATGCCGCGATTAATGCATAAAAGATGTAAAAAAAAGCAAATTCCTACAAATAAAGGAAGTGAAAATGCTGCAATTGAATACTAACCTCATTCATGCCGAGATCTACAACCTTCTCTTCGAGGGCACCAACATCAGTAGCATTGAACCTGTTGAGCAGAGTTATGCTCGAAATAGTGGACATGGGCTTCACCTCCAAATCATCCATTATCATGTACGTAACAACGCCTTTGACATATCCTGCAGCACTGAAGCCAGAAGATGCTACTGTGGTCTGTGGTTGACCAACATAAGTCGCCTGAGAAGACATGTACTGTTTGCACTCTGGACATTGAGTGTTAGGATCTTCAGTTAAACATAAAAATGGGGGACTCTAAGGGAATAGCGTCTGCAGCTATAGCAATGGCTGCCCTTATTATCATCACTACAACCTGAACACATGTAGAACACCTTATCTCCAGCAGCTGGTTCGTTGGCTAACAGACCGAAGATATTGGGTCCAGCAACAGGTGCCTTGGGTTTGAGCAGGATATCCTTGGTTTTGTTTGAGCAGTCTAGACTTTCAACACTCTCATACAGTTTACCAAAGCTACCAACCATGCCATTCTTCGACAGTAGCCTAATGACAGTTCCAACAGGCAAAGAGAGAAGGGTGAAAAGAAAATCCACAAAGTCCTTACCCGCTTCGGCAAACAGAACCTTCTGACGCTTTGAATCGATGAGTAGCTTCAGGCTAACTTTAGAGTTGGCCATTGCAGCGTACGCACTATGACTGTATGAGACTGTGTGTGTTAGATTTTTAATCTCTCAGGCCAAGCATAAATAGAGCATATGAAGAGCTTGGATACTGCATGTGTCGACTATATACTTAACTAGCACCTTTCCAATGAAAAGCTCAAAGCACGATCGCTTAGAACTTCTGCCAATGGTTCACGCTTCATTCCATCGAGGCTGTGAGGCTGGTGTAGTCGTATATGATCTCTTGATTGGGCGAATGTGGCTTGGGAATTGACAAATTAATTTGGTCGATGCAAGAGGCTAGGCACCTTTGGAATTAGCAGCTCATTTAACCAGCCGTATAGATATTTGGGAAAGAAAAGAATCATTTAATCCATCCAACCAAATGGTTATATCATCCCTAAAATTAATTCCCTATCCAAGAGATAAAGTAATAATTTGTACGTACCAACAAATATTTGAAATTCATTAGAAAGAGTCAGCCATGCATATGCAACTCACTGTTCAGTTGCTTTCTAACGTGTATAAGGGCATATGCACCCATTCAACTCCATCAAACCATCAAACCATCGATTAAATTGCTTCCATCAATTACTATTCACTGTAAATTACTTTTATGAGCCTGTTTTTATGCAGCGGTGCAGCTCCGTCAATTTAGCAATCACTATTTATCAATTTAATCTTTTATTTTTTGGATTTCATATATGATAATTAATCAATCACCAGACGACACATGACATTATCAGATGTTATGATCACCCAAATAATGTTATAGGATTTCCGATAGGATTTCCGATCAACCAAAAAATGACACGTGTGTGTTTGTCGGCCAAATAATGTCATTGATTTTCGATAGGATTTTCGACGAATGACGATTCGACACGTAACATGATCTTCAAGTTCTTGGCATCTGAAATTGACCATAAATAAGCTTCATCACCCTCTCTACTCACACAATCTTCACAACTCAGTTACAAATCTTCAAAAACACATTCCCTCAATTACTTCGCCACATTTCCTCATTATTACGATGAGTTTTTTTTTGTAAATTGTTGAAGCAGAGGCAACAACATAGTCAAGAGGATGCTGAGACAATGGATGCCATGATGACTAACGCGACCATGATGATGGTACATCTTCATACTTCAGATGAACCACAAGGACGTGGTTCACGTCCTGGTCGCTCTCCTAATCACCCTAGACATAGGGTAGCTGGGGGAACAAGTCTCATGGCAGATTACTTCATCGAGTGTCTGATCTTTAGGGAGGAAGAATTTCGTCGGAGGTACCGAATGCACACCCATCTGTTCAACCGCATCATGACAGCTCTCTGTAACCACGACCTTTATTTGCATCAAAAAGTAGATGCCACTGGAAAACTAGGGTTGCTACCCCAACAGAAGATGACAGGTGCCATTTGAATGTTGGCGTATGGCGCAGCTGCTGATCAGTATGTTGAGATATGCAAGATGGGGGAATCAACTACACTAGAGTGCATGAAGAAGTTTTGCCAACAGGTGGTAGGTATTTTTGGTCCGCAGTATCTCCGGGCTCTAACAAAGGCTGACCTCCAAAGGCTAGCTTCTTGCTAGGGCTGATCAGCGGGGATTTTCAGGTATGATTGGAAGCATTGACTGCATGCATTGGGAGTGGAAGAACTGCCCAACCGGGTGGCATGGGGCTTACAGTGGCCGGAAGGGTCGTCCCACCATTATTCTAGAGGCGGTGGCCTCGCATGACACGTGGGTATGACACGCTTTCTTTGGTGTGCCAGGAGCTCAAAATGATATTAACGTGCTCGACCAATCACCGGTCTTTGAAGGGCTCATTGCTGGAAACAGCCCGGCTGTGACGTTTCACGCAAACGGTAGGAGATATAACAATGCTTATTATCTTGCTGACGAAATTTATCCTAGGTACTCCACATTTGTAAAAACTATTCCAAACCCTGAATGGCAAGCACAAAAACTATATGCAAAGAAATAAGAAGCATACCGTAAAGATTTAGAGAGGTGTTTCGGCATCCTGCAATCCCATTGGGCAATCCTTCGTCATGGAGCTCGGTTCCACAAGAGTTCGACACTGAGAAGCATAATGATAACTTGCATCATATTGCATAACATGATTGTAGAGGATGAATTTGTAGAAGAAGAATTTGTCGAGCCAGAAGAAGAAGATCTATTGAACCCACTGGCGGCAAGAGTTTATGATGGGCTAGTAGATCTTGACGGGGTTCGGATTCCTTTTTTACTAGTGGAAAGAAATGGAAGAAACCAACATGCATTTTGGGACCGTATTGACCACCTTGAGTCAGCTTATATCCACACAATTCTTCAGAATGATTTAGTGGAGCACAATTGGGCATTGGAAGCCAACCAACAATAATCAAGTTGTGGAGTAGTTTTATTTGGTTTTGTATTTTTATTTGGTATTGTAATTTTTATTTGGTATTGTAATTTTAATTGGTATTGAAATTGAGGAACATAAAATTACTAGTATTAAAACATAAAATTATTTTATATAAAAATAACTTGAAATTGAGGAACATAAAATTGAAATTATAACAACAACACAATATTAGTCTTCATCAAAGAGGGGAACATAATAATCATCACTAGTACTAGTACTCTCATTCATTTTCGCCATGATATCCGATTTCCTCTTTTTGTGCCACTTCAAACTTTTCGGGGTCATGATGCATGTATCCATTGTCATAATTTTGGTTTCTTCTTGCAACTCCGCCATAGCATCACGTCGGGCCAACCTTGCTTCCTTTCGTTTCTCAAGTTCTAAGCTCTCCCTAGCCAACCGAAGGGTTCCTCGTCTCTTCGCATGTTAGCCTCCATAAGTGCTTTTTGATTACATTGCATATTATGAAAAATAGCTAAAGACTTCTCGTCTTTCTCCACCATACCTTTTTTCCCCTTCTTCTTTGCTTCCTTGGCCGCCTTTACTCCCATCGGCCTAACCGGGCTTGAGGGACGAGGTCTCTCTTGGTTGGACGGTGGAGTTGTGAATCCTTCATCATTATCCAAGTCAACATGCCCATCTGTGTCATGGAGCTCGGAAGAAATTGGAAAATTCCGCTCAAACGGGGAATGAGTACTCACAACCGTCAAGAAATGAGGATGATTTATCACCGCTTCATAACATTCTTTCTTGTCAAATTTTTTGCTAACATCCTTGAAATATAATGATTGAGCTTGAGTTTCCTAAACAAAAAAATTACAAAATTTAGATTTATACGAAAATTAATCTATGTTAATGGAAATAACAAAAAAAATTACATGAAGAAAAAATGACAAAACAATAACAAAAAATATATTAATGGAAAAATTTAATCCATGAAAAACAAACGGTTAGGCATATCTCATCTACCAAATTCGTCCCGCTAGCCGCACGGTTTCTTGATTTGTATAGACATGTATGCCACTTCTTGAGTAATTTCTTCAAGTGCGGAAAATGTGATTCGAGCGCAACTTTTGTAGGAGGCTCGGCTAGATGATTTTTGGGATCGTCACACCAATTTTTGACATAATCGTCATGAACTTTCTTCCACAAATTGTCTTTGTTTTGATATCGACTGGTGATGTTGCAAGTGGATTGTCGTACCCAAGAAACACACAATTGTTACTCTTTGGAGGGAAGCCAACTAGAACCCATTTTCAAAGAACACTAAAAGAAATTGTGAGGGAACATGGAGGAGATGAGAGGAGATAAGAGAAAAGTGATGCAAATTGTAAAGAAAAGAATGGGGTATTTATAGGAAAAAATTTAGGGTTTTTTTATAACTTTCGGGGTAAGAAAAAAAAATTACCGTTGGGCTGAAAGAGTCGTTGCACCAGACAGGGTGCCACGTGGCAGCCCATGAATGGCCAACGGCTCTGCAGCTGTCTGCAGGGGCGGAGCCTTGATCAGGCCTGAAGGGGTCTGAACCCCCCTTGGGTTTTGAAAAATTTGAAGGTAAAGGTGCTTAATTAGCTAATTATCATTAAAATCTGTTTAATTATATCATTAAACCCCCCTTAAATTTTCTACCTATCAATTAATCTTGAATGACAAATCAATTATATTAAGAAATGTATCTATATAATTGATTAGTATTTATGTCTTACCAATCGAAATTGTTAAGATAATTGATTTCTTTTAATTAATAAACAGGAAAATTAATGAATTAACCAAAGCAAAAAATGTGAAGTATTAAGTGATGCGTAAATTACTACTTTCTTCATTCGTACACTTTTAATGTTGCACAAGTTTATGAGATGTATACAATAAAATTTTGCTTCATTTAAAAATGATCAAATTAAACATCGAGTAAGGTAACTTTTTACAAAATTTTAATATACACTTATGCTATAATGTTTGGACCCCCCTAAGGTTCAAATCTTGGCTCCGCCACTGGCTGTCTGGCCCTTTTTTTTTTTTTTTAATAAAGGAGCGTGTAACACACGCGCTAGATTTAACAAAAAGAAAAAGCTGTTGGCAGGAGCTCACGTACGTGAGTCCCGCCAGTTGATGGCAATCACACCGGCATGCAAATGTTGCTTGCCTCTCTGATTTTGTGATGAATTAAATGGGTCACGCATTTGCCATCAATTTATCTCTGCTGCATTATTTATTGGGATCAATATAGCAAACATCATGATTTTTTGTGTAATTGAGTTAACCGGTGCATATGCTCTAACATGCAAGCTAAGGTAATGCAATGCAAGACTCGATCACCTCATATCAAGTCACTTCCGTAGTTATATTCCAATTTCCAAACGATCGATCTCAGTAGCTCCTTCTATAATTTCTATATCATCTTCCCTGCAGATCCTGCAATAATTCCAAGAGAGCATAAACAACTTCAACTAGCTAGCATGCACGAGATCTTTATACAGTTACAGTTGATTCCTAACTTCCTATTCTCATAAGAAAATATATGGACTTATCACATGTTTATTAGAGTTAACAACAATTGATAATTGATTTATACCGAATAATAAGAATATGGAATCAGAACTCAATTCTAGTAACCTAATAATTGTGTATATTATTGGTTAAGGGATAGAAATCTCTTTACATGATTATTGTCCTAATGACAAAGATACGATATCATTAGGATTCTTAAGAGTGAAGTTGAGTCCTATTGAACGAACTTCCTTTATGGGAGGGGTTGAAGAGATTAACCTAACTCATATATAAGGATGCATAAGTCCCTGCAACCTCTACAATAAAGAGCATAAGTTCTTGCCCCCATTCATTAGAAGCTCAACCTTAGAGAATTGCAGAAGGCTTGTGCTTGACACACGGCTTCAAAGGCTTTTACGGTTTGTACAAGTACATGTGTTAATTCCAATTCGTTTATCATATATGCGAGTACAATTGCAAGCCCAGACCTGAGTCGAACTTTCAAAATTGGGCCATCAAAGTATAATATTCATTCAATTTTATTTTATCTTTTCAAGAAACACACAAAAAAAATTTACGAACTAAAGTTATAAACTCAAAATCAAACAACAAAAAACATTAGAAATCCTATTAAAAATCTTATTTATACAACAAATATCTTACTTAGGCTGCTCATTTTTCTAAAATAGTAACTAATGATAATAATATAATAGGTGTTATAAGATATTCTGTATCTTTCTAAATATTCTTTATGTGTGCCTTGACCTTATGGAAATATGATATGTAGTTTGACTAGATCTATGTATTCATATCTGTACCATATTGGTATTGTGTAATTCCCTATATAAAGGACACCTATCAATGAATAAAATGATGATTCTCTTACTTTCTCTTTGTCTCTACCCTTTATTTTTTTAACACGTTATCATGCACTTTGTTCTAACCCTAAAGCCAATAGCCCACCATTTTTTTTTTCAAAACCCTAAAAGCCAAAAGAGTCTCTCGGATCATCTGTCTGACCGTTGCCGCCGTCAGCTTGTTTCCCCGGCCTCTGTTGTCCGACAACCTCCGGCAACAAATCTTCCTGCCATCTGCCATTGATTCTTGGCTTCATTCGGCTTAAATTTTCAGCTTTTTCTTTCAAATTTTGAAAGTTTTTATGGTTTATATGTATATGGTGAATATGGCTAACCATATATTTTGTTTTTTATTACATAATAGCGCGACGAATCACAACGGAATTACGCGAGCAACTTCGCCGCACGCATGTGGAATTAAGCTTGAAAAATTACAAAACAGCTTCTATAAACGCAGTTTATTTGGCAAACTAGCAAGTAAGTTTTAATATTACTGTTATTTACTTTGGAATAACTCGGGGGGATAAAATCATTTCTCCCTTCTCCATCTCCATTCTATGCTAGGGATGTTGTGTATACAGGTACCAAAAATCCCGGAATTTTATTCGCGGGTCAAGAGTGTGTTTGATCACTCTTGCTTCCTTGTCTGGGTTGTGTATGATCAACCCCGATCTTTCTCCGGATTGTGTTTGATCAATCCGAAGCCTTTTCTGAATTGTGTTTGATCAATTCGCGGCTTCTCTGGATTGTGTATGATCAATCCGAAAGACAAACCATTAAAAGCATTGTTTGTGACCTCTATCGAGTCTCATAACAGCTTGGTTTTGTATGCAAGAGCAATGTAACATTCTGCTCCTTTGAGTTTTGACATACTAGATGCCTAAGACAAATCTTCGGTTAGTATCTGTGGAACTTTTCATTAGAAAGGATTAAACCACATATTTTGACCCCCAGGCTAACAAGCCTAGATGCAGAGATTTCACATCTGATGCGCTCAAAGTCTTTGAAGCGCCACATCGACAAAAGCCTTCAATGACAATCTGTGCAAAAAGTAATGACCACAAAATACTGTGAAATGCACTCATGGAGCGTTTCTTGAAACGTTCATATAACTTTATTTGTTGAGTTATTAAGTGGATTGCTTACCACCTTAATTGACTACATATTGTCGATGATCTTTTGTGGCATCATGATCCATAATCTTTAGTGGATTCGATCATCATCAAGTTCTCTAGGTCCTCCAAGTTGGTTTGGAATTACCAACGAGACTTGATTTTGATTATACAATTGCAAACGAGAATTGTATATACGCTAATGCGATAAACGTATTTGGGATTGTCCCCTAATGTGGGGACAACAATATGAGTCATGGCAATGGCAGAAAACGCCGTGCCGATGTCTAGAAAGAGGGGGAGGTGTCGCCGACCCTAATGTAAGTTATCGGGATGTAAGTTGAAGTGTCTTGTACCCCATATCACACGCAATACGGTGTCACCGAGGCTACGACCAAGCAACTTTAGCTTGTCACTCGAACATTATTGATGCGCACTAATCTTTCTATTGCGTCTTGGGGCTATGTAATATTTGCATGCAACTTTACTATTCATCTACGACCCACCATCATTGAATATTTTTATACTACAGCTCGTGACTGTGTACAATAATTGACACGAAATTACAATCCTTGAGCTCTGCAGGATTGAAACGGATCTTCAACCCTTAAGCTCAGCTAGATGTTATTTCTAGGTGCCAAATCGCAATGCCACTGCACACAATGATGAGTCATTTGAGATGAATAAGTATTTAGGTTGGATATGAACTTCCACCTATAATCCGTATATGTAAAAACCTTGTCAGGCGATCTCATTTTTTGTCACTTTGATGAGACAATATTCCCGCCGTTAGGGGAAGATAAGAACACAAGTGTTCAAGTAAAACAACGTGAATTGTCGTGGTTTGTCCCCACTAAGTCTCATCTTGATCCCAAATGCTTAAAGTGTTAAAGTGATGAGATCACATACTGCAAATATGTCTGCAAGGATTGATGTCCTATCAAGAGGACATGGCACGACTAAAAGGTGTGTGTCTTGACGCCATCACCATGGATGGTGATATGGTGACGCCATATAGTGGCAAAATTGGTGTCACAAGGCCGTGTGGCTCCCCAAAATGAGGGAGGCCCTTAGGTTTGATACTTTCTCGCACTACGAAGAAAGCGAGTTTGGCACAACCTGATCATTGATCAGTGTTACTCAAATCCGTCTCATGAAGTTTGAATTGTGATTATTGTTGGGGGACGCCTCAATGTTAAATCCAATCCATATAGAGATCTCTACAAGTATTACACTAGTGTACATGAGGATGTGGAATAATGAGTCTACTATCGAACCACCCTTCGTTGATGGATATCAACTTAGTTGATTGGCCTAATGGAAAGATGCAATCTAGCATTAACAAAAAGATAGGTCCTTGGGTAGGTGATGCTGACACCGCAAGCTAAACCCTATCAATTATGTCTTTGTTAAATAACGTAGTGAGAACAAGAGTTTAGACTCACCTTATGCATAAGGTCTCTCACTAACACGCACTGGGATCGACTACGATGAGATATACTCTCGTAATGGATATCATTGCACTGCACTACTTTGTCAGTTTGGTAGTTTCCGAATAACTGAACATGCAGCCTATGAATGTGGTCGTAATAACATCTCTACTGGATCAGAGATATGCATGAAGGTCTTCAATACACTTTATTCACCCAAATCAAGTGGCTCCAGACCACAGGAGCGTGCGTTTACAAGAGAGGTTGAAATGCATGTTAAGCAAATACTTGATTGGGAAGGGATATGGTGTTATGTCTTTGCGTGTTCATTCCAGATTTACATGGACTCTTGATGGATCAAGAGATGCCAATATGTATCAACATCCGAAGAAAAAGATCTTGGAAAGACACGGTCTCGATAAGGCACTCGATGACTATATTGCTGATGATTTTCCATCAATCAGCTTAGGTTAGGCGGTCTAACGAAAGTGAGGTCTACATATACTCCCATGATTAGTCAAGTCTTTTCTCTAGCCGTTGTTTTGTCTAAAGCAAGATGACAAATATGTGTTAAGAGATGAAGTTCCCATCTAAGTACAATAAGACGCATCAATGTACTCAACACAATACGAAAGACTTGACATCTCATTCGCTATGAAAAGTTGTAAAGCTAAGTATAGCTATGTGCCCACATAATGCCAATGTAATGGCAGTAACTCGTTTTTCAATACTTACTGGTATGAAAGGTTGAGGTTTATTATATCCCTACATAAGAAAGACACATCAATAGCGAAATCAGAATCTGCCAAGTTTCGTAGGTCAACTTCCACGGGACTTACATGAAATCTCACTCATTGGAAAATAGTGAAATTGGTAGCATTGGAAATGTCTATGTGTCTACTTTCCAGGAACACCAACCATTTGATCATACCTATCATATTGAATGAGTTATAGCCATTTTCGTAAAGTAGAATGAATCTGTCTGAGAATCTGATTTTGGCAAAACAGTCAACTTCGACTGAACTTTGTGAACAGATCCTGATGAACCAGAATATGTGTAATATACGGATGGAAAGCTAAATGAGTCTAGTTTCCAAAACCGTTTACGGTTCATTCATATGTATTTTCTAGAGGAAGTTACGGCTGTTCTAGTAACTGAACGTCATGCTGCGCGGAAATCTAATTTCCTGCACATACTTATGTTTTGAGTTCACAAGCGGCCTTCTCCTCAAGATCTAAGTGTAAAAGATCTTTTTGCACGATCATTTGAGGACAATACGGCATGATTTAGTTAATCATTGCTTAATGCCACATTTGAAGACATGTTAAAGAGCATTGACATGCTAAGTTATTGAAATTTTCGTGATTAGTAAGAATCAGGAAGAGTCCTATGATTAATGTAAAGATCAGGGGAATGTGCGAACTTCAGGAGGAGTCTATCACATGCATACATGCCACTATCAAATGTGAATGGTGCGTTGTACTCTTTTTCTCCTACGATCAAGGTTCAGTTTTTCTCCCACATAGTTTTTGTGACTTGACGAGGTTTTTGACAAGGCAACAGATCAGCACCATCGGCATATCAGCACGCGGCACAAGGGGGAGTGTTCTAGGATATTATGTATATTTCTAAATATTCTTTATGTGTGTCTTGACCTTATGCCAATAGGATATATAGTTTAACTAGATCTATGTATTCATATCCTTACCATATTGGTATTGTGTAATTCCCTATATGAAAGACACTTATCAATGGATAAAATGATGATTCTCTTGCTCTCTGTTTGTCTCTACCCTTATTCTTCATCAATGGGTAAGATTTTAGGGACAATGCTCATTAGTCCTAATTTTAAGAATTTTATTCCCACTAACAAAATCAGATTTTAAAATTTCCAAGAGCCAACTTAAACAAAAAAAAACAGTTACACCCTTAATGATTTAAATAAACTACAATAGACCATTATAAGAACAATAGAATGTCTATTTTAAAATAAATATTTATGACCAGATTCTCGCAACCAATGACCGTTAACCGGGATCCGATGACGTTGACCGATCTCAAGCGACCATTGGCCTGACTCTGGTGACCGGATGTCTATTGAGGGCAGTAGAGGGTTTGTCGAGGGGTCTACTGGGGGCAGTAGAACCTCCTATTAGGGGCAGTATGACCATTGAACTTAACTGTGTGTTTCAGTCACTTATAACAGGTCTCTATTGGGGGTAGTAGGATCACCTATTGGGGTTAGTAGGACCACCTATTGGGGTCAGTAGAAGGTCCTACTGCCCTCTTACTGGGGGCAGTATGACCACCTAATGGGGCAGTAGGACCCTTAAACTTAACTGTGTGTTTCAGTCACTAATAACATGTCCCTATTGGGGGCAATATGATCTCTTACTAGGGGCAGTAAGACCCTTGAATTTAACTGTGTGCTTCAGTCACTTATAACAGGTCCTTATTGGAGGCAGTATGATCATCTATTGAGGGCAGTATGACTACCTATTAGGGTCAGTAGGACCACCTACTAGGATTAGTAGGACCTCATACTGGGGTCAGTAGGACCTTATTGATCCAAAGATAGAGAATTGGAGATGTTGAGCTACTATGGCCTTCCCTAGCTACTAGCTACAAAATATCAAGGGGTACTGAGACACAAACCAATTACATGTATTCAACGACACTGTGTATCAAATTTCCACTATGAATAACAAATCCCTACGACCAAAGGATACGACACCTGTAGCAACAGTAGGTGAATCTCCTCCCCCTCATGTTACTCCAAGCATAATAGTGAGTGTGAAAGTGGTTTATAATTACAACAAGTGACCTAAGGTGGTGGAGTTGGGGCGTCTGCAATTGCAAGTGCAGATGCTTCTCGACTCTTTCACAACATGCTGAGATCTCCTAGTGTGAAGCTTGATGTTCA
This sequence comes from Fragaria nilgerrensis, assembly GCA_010134655.1. Lineage (NCBI taxonomy): Eukaryota > Viridiplantae > Streptophyta > Magnoliopsida > Rosales > Rosaceae > Fragaria > Fragaria nilgerrensis. The sequence goes on along the minus strand of CM020979.1, from coordinate 21,538,728 downwards.
CTAACTTGCCAGCCATCTGTTGCACCACAGGAACAAAACTAAATCAATCATTCTAAACCTGGGATAGGACACTACATGCAACTGCATTGAACACTAATACATCACAATTCTGGTTTACGGAGCAAGAAGATCATTCCATTCTCCAAACCAAGTCTTCTGGACCCAAAGGTTGAGCAGGACTAGAATATATGAAATGCCTTGAGTACTGACAAAAGATGAAATCAACTAAATAAATACCCCAGATATGTAGCTCAGTAAAAACCAGCATGAATTAAAGTTCCATTTCTCAACGCGGAACCAAAGAAGTGAAATCGAATCAACATTGCAACTAGCAGACTTTTTTAAACAACAAGGAATCCAGCCTTTTAAACTACTGGTTGTTTTCTTACCCCATACTTCTTTTATGCAACCGGTTTGATCTTGTAAGGTAACATATAAACAAACAGAAGTATAATATAATTATTTGCAAAAACCTAAAACAGACTAGAAATGCATGTGCCTAGTGCACCTTTCACAAACTATACAAATAGCGGTGCCATTCACTTCAATACTGCAGTCACATACCTTAGCAAGATTCTGGCGCATTTTTTCAATTTGAGCAGGGCTTATATTTCTAAGATATGTTAAAAGCTAACCCGGTTGAACAACACCACTGGAAGAAACAAATAAAGCAATCTGCATGCAAAAATACAAAAGAACAACAGCTGAGTGAAATGGGTGTACAGAAAATCATACAAGTAAATGACCTGTCGTATGAACTTCAACATACATTATCCTTTCACCAGGCCAATTCAAACGTACAACAAGAAAATTCAGAAGCCAATTTCTGCAAGTCATAATATCCTACTCATGAAATTGTATGCATTTCTAATGTTCTAATTTAAGTTACTTTCATCTACATCTATATTAGATACATAGAATTTGATTACTCTTCTATATCTATAGGCATAGAATATGTCTCTTTTACATTCATCTTCTACTTCATAGCTGAATTGGATCGGGCATATCAACCAAAGCAAACATACAAGTATGAATACACACAGTTGTAGCCTTGTAGGTGATTGTATTTTACCATACTATAACCACAACACTATAAACTTAAAATCTCATTTCTAAATCAATCAAAGACATCCAATCCGCATTTTCAACCAATTCGAGTATTCAACACCAAATTATAAAACTTCACCGGAAAAAAGAAGAAGACCAAAATACGAGCTCAACAGTCAAATTACGATCTCACCGGAAATCAACCATAGACTTACCGGAAATTACCGAAATCTGAAGAGTGATCTCCCTCCAGACCAAGTCGGGAGGCGTGGCGGCGTTCGAAGGCGAACCAGATTGCTGCGGCTGAGAAACGCACAGCGAGCCACCGACGGCGTCAGAGGTGCCGACGGTGTGATTCATTGGTGACGTCGATGTGTTTGACGGCGAGGGTTGGGGAGTGGAGAGAGGAGCCGTTGAGAGGTGGTGGCGGTGGAGGAGATGTAGAGGGAGAGCCGGTGAGGGAGGTGCAGTGGTGAATTCGCTCCCGGAAGGGGCTCCGGCGAAGCACAAGCAGGGGCGAGAGAGAGAGAGAGAGAGAGAGGGAGAGAGTGAGAAATCTGAAAGAGTGAGCGGGAGAAAGAGACGAGAGATAGAGACACGGGCGAGAGAGATAGAGACACGGGCGCGAGAGAGAGAGAGGAGGGAGAAAGCTGAAAGAGTGAGACGAGAGACAGAGATAAGGGTAGTTTGGTAAAGAAAAAAATATAAAAAGTTAAAAACTTTGTTAGTGGGAATATATCTTTAAGAGCGTGAGGGTTGATGAGAATTTTAGAATCTGTTTTTGTTTGTGGGAAAAAAATCTTCAAATTTAGGGCTAATAGGTATTTTTCCTTATTTATATTCAATTTTTTTTTGTAATCTAACACCACTATAATTGGATGTTAATTATTTTTGATTGTTTTTAATTAAATTCTTAATACACACCTTTAATCTCTTAATACACACTTCTATTATTTTATGTTTTTATTAAAATTTTATAGGTAAGCTAAATGACCAAAACAAACATCTATTATTAAACAAAAATAAAAATTCGCGCTAGAAGTATTTTTTTCAATATCTTCTACCATAAAATCGTCGAAAGCACGTCTTCTCCTCTAACCCCAACTTTTCTCCAAAATTATTTGGGTTGTCTTTTTCCTTCTATTTTTTTTTATCTGTATCAGCTTTAGTTTGATTTTACAGATCATATTGTCAAGTACTGTATTTTTATCATGACATGTTTTATCGAATAACTAGATATCTATGTTTAATAGTCATTGTACTTCTACAATTCTACTAGCTTGTGAGTTTTGAAAACTTGTATTGGTGATTTAGAGTTGAGATATAACAATAATTATTTGATTATAAATTGAACGATGATAATCAAAAATTTCTAACAAAAATTAGACAAAATAATATGTAAAAAGAGGTACCAAATAATAAATATATATTAATTATATTAAATAATAGAATATTTCATAAATTAAGGACATTTTAGGCAGTTTGAGATGTGTATTAAGTATAATACTAGAATGAAAAACTTGATAGGTGGTGTATTAAGTAAATGGTGTGTATTAAGATATTAGGGGTGTGTATTTAAAATTTTCTTAAACTAATGTGATCACATAAAGACAAAAGAAAATTTTGGGCCCTTAAGGTTCTAGGCCCTGAGTTCATTAACTCTTAAGACTCTATTCAGATACGGGTCTGACAATTGTGTCTATATTCTTGTGAAGGATTTTGCGGCATTAAGAATATTAAGTTGGTTATTACAAAGAGATCAATCATCATATATCATTTCTGATAGCGCACTGCCACATAGTGACATGTTTTTGAGTATCCTGATAACCGATCGCCGGGATGAATCAATGATGTTATAGATAGTTTACACAATTGAAAGGGAAAAAAAGAACATATGCATTCCATGCATATAAACCAAAACTCAAACAAGAAGAAAAATGGACGATGTTTAGTCGATTTCAAGGGGGTATTTGACATGCATATATTGACAAGAAAACTATAACATTTCTATAGTACAGTACAACATACTGTATACGACATATGAGAGTAGTGCACTAGGATGGGACCAAAAGGAAATGCAGCTGCAATATGAAATGTGGTCTTATCTTGATACAAAATCGAATCAAGTAGGGCGACAAATCAACATACTATCTGACCTATACTATAACTCATCTCTTGTTTGGCCACTTTAACAATGCGATGCGCATGATTTGCAAATATTTGCAATTAAACTCATGAAACTATACTAGCAAACGTGTATTCCAAACACGTACGTAGAGCAAATGCTCCCATTTTAGGTGGGTTGGACTAATCCTCAACCCGGGTTAATATACTATTCATCCAAACAGTCTTTAGTCTTTGGTTTGATAATACAACAACAAAATTAATCCAAACACCAATTACTATTCACATTATATAAAGTATATGTTGCCTTTTAATATGATCCGTCAGATCTTGATCTGAGTTTTGAACGGTCCATATTAAATTACCATCGGAGGAAAGATGTCAGCCTCATGTGCAAGATTTGTCCTTTATGTGCAAGCTAATGTCATATGGGCTCGGTTGAAAAATTGGTCTAGGGTAAGAGATGAGTTAATTCTCAACCAAGGTCATAGTCCAGCTAGGTTGATGCAATTTTTGGTCTAACCCTGAATTGAACTCATACAATTGGACCCTCGTTGCATTTGGTCTCATAAGTTATGCCTTGAGAGGGAAGGAATGGCTCAACTATTGGGCTTCTCATCTTAATCAGGGTTACTGGGTCAAGCCATCCTCTAAACAGGTCCTTAGGTCCTAAAGGAAAAAGACAGAGGGCAAATCCATAATTAGGTTGTACCCGAGAATGAATGAAGTACATACATGGACCTAGTTTGGTATTGAGTTTTGATGATTAAAATCACTTATAATCACAATTTTATATAGATTTTCTGTTTGGTAAAATCTTAAAACGTGCTTATCTAAAACTTTTTGATGAAGGATAAAGTGTAGAGACAAAGAGATAGCAAGAGAATCATCATCTTATTCATTGATAAGTGCATTTTATATAGGGAATGACACAATACCAATATGGTAAGGATATATATACATAGATCTAGTGAAACTACATATCCTATTGGCATAAGGTCAAGGCACACATAAAGAATATAAGAAAGATACAAAATATCTTAGAACACTCCCCCTTGTGCCGCGCGCTGATATGCCGATGGTGCTGATCCGTTGCCTTGTCAAAAACCTCGTCAAGTCACAAAAACCCTGTGGGAGAAAAACTGAACCTTGATGTAGGAGAAAAGAGTACAACGCACCATTCACATTTGATAGTGACATGTATGCATGTGCTAGACTCCCCCTGATTTTTACATCAATTATAGGGCTCTTCCTGATTCTTACTAATCACGGAAATTTCAACAACTTAGCATGTCAATGCTCTTTAACATATCTTCAAATGTGGCATTATGCAATGATTAACTCAATCATGCCGTACTGTCTTCAAATGATATTTTACACTTAGATCTTGAGGAGAAGGCCGCTTGTGAACTCAAAATATAAGTTCGTGCAAGAAATTAGATTTCCGCGTAGCATGACCTTCAGTTACTAGAACAGCCGTACGTAACTTCCTCTAGGAAATACATATGCACGAACCATAAATGGTTTTGGAAACGAGACTCATTTAGCTTTCCAACCGTATATTACACACATTCTGTTCATTAGGAGCTGTTCACAAAGTCCCGTCGAAGTTGACTGTTTTGCCAAAATCAGATTCTCGGACAGATTCGTCCTACTTTACGAAAACGGCGTAACTCACTCAATATGATAGGTATGATCAAATGGTTGAGGTCCCTGGAAAGTAGACACATAGACCATTCCAATGGTACCAAATTCACCATTTTCTAGTAAGTGAGATTTCATGTAGGTCCCGTGGAGTTTGACCTACGAAACTTGGCAGATCCTGATTTCGCTTTTGATGTGTCTTTCTTATGTATGGATAGAATAAGCCTCAACCTTTCATACCATTAAGTATTGAAAAAGGTGTTACTGCCATTACATTGGCATTACGTGGGTGCATAGCTACACTTAGCTTTACAATTTTTCATAGTGAATGAGATGTCAAGTCTTTCTTATTGTGTTGAGTACATTGATGCGTCTTATTGTACTTAGATGGGAACTCCATCTCTTAACACATATTTGTCATCTTTCTTAGACAAAATAATGGATCTCTCTTTAGAGTAAAGACTTTGACTAATCATAGGAGTATATGTAGGCCTCACTTTCGTTAGAGCGCCTAAGCTGATTGATGGAAAATCATCATCAATACAGTCATCGAGTGCCTTTTCGAGACCGTGTCTTCTCAAGATCATTTTCATTCTAACTTCGGATGTTGATACATATTGGCATCTCTTGATCCATCAAGAGTCCATGTAAATCCGAAATGAACACGCAAAGGCATAATTCACCATATCCCTTCCCAATCAAGTAGAGTCCATGTGCGTTTCAATACCTTTAGCAAACGCGTGCTCCTGTGGTCTAGACCAACTTGATTTGGATGAATGAAGTCCGTTTAAGACCTTCATGTATATCTCTGATCCCATAGAGATGTTACTATGACCACATTCATAGGCTGCATGTTCAGTTATTCGGAAACTATTAAACTGACAAGTAGTAGAGTTCAATGACATCCATTAGGAGAGCATATCTCATCGTAGTCGATCCTAGTGCATGTTAGTGAGAGACCTTGCGCCATCAGGTGAGTCTAAGCTCTTGTTCTCACTAAGCTATCTAACAAAGACATAGTTGATAGAGTTTAGCTTGCGGTGTCGGCATCACTTACCTAAGGACCTATCTCTTTGTTAATGTTGGATCACATCTTTCTATTAGGCCAATCAACTAAGTTGATATTCATCAACGAAGGGTGGTTCGATAGTAGACTCATTATCCCACGTCCTCATGTACACTAATGTAATACTTGTAGAGATCTCTATATGGATTGGATTTGACATTGAGGCGTCTCCCAACAATAATCATAATTCAGACTTCATGAGACGAATTTGAGTAACACTGATCAATGGATCAGGTTGTGCCAAACTCGCTTTCTTTCTAGTGCGAGAACATATCGAACCTAAGGGCCTCCCTCATTTTGGGGAACCACACGGCCTTGTGACACCAATTTTGCCACTATATGGCGTCACCATATCACCATCCATGGTGATGGCGTCAAGACCAACATCTTTTGGTCGCGCCATGTCTTCTTGATAGGACATCAATCCATGCAGACATATTTGCAGCATGTGATCTCGTCACTTTAACACTTTAAGCATTTGGGATCAAGATGAGACTTAGTGGGGACAAACCACGACAATTCACGTCGTTCCACTTGAACACTTGTGTTCATATCTCCCCCTAACGACGGGAATATTGTCTCATCAAAGTGACAATCTGTAATTTAGCGATGAATGAGATCGCTTGACAAGGTTTCTACATATGCGGATTATAGGTGGAGGTTCATATCCAACCAACCTAAGTACTTTTTCATCTCAAATGACCCATCATTGTATGCAGTGGCAATGCGATTTGGCACCTAGAAATAACATCTAGCCGAAGTCAAGAATTGGAATTTTGTGTCAATCCTGGTACACAGTCATGAGTTGTAGTACAACAATATTCAATGATGGTGGGTCGTAGATGAATAGTAAAGCTGCATACAAATATTGCATAGCCCCAAGACACAATAGAAAGATTTGGTACGCATCAATAATGTTCGAGCGACAAGCTAACGTTGCTTGGTCGTAGCCTCGATGAGACCGTATTGCGTGTGAACATGGGGTACAAGACACTTCAACTTACATCCCGATAAACTTCTTTAAAGAATGGGTAGTGAGCCCGTAGAAGCATAAGTATTAGATAATAGTGTAACACGTGACTAGTGTGTTAACACTTCAACTAACATCATAAAGCATAAAAATGTGTCCGCAAGTTGGTTGTATCTATCTACATAGTTTGATGTAAGAATGGAATGTTCACTTTTGTGTCATTTAGCGTAAGAGGGTCTCAATCCTAATTTAGCTAAAGAATAGGCTGTCAAAATGAGTAATGAGCATTGCAGGGGCCAATGAGACATTGAGGGAAGGCCGATGCACCTTAATTGCTTGAGAAATTGATCGGACGGCCTCCGGGAAGTTGGAGCATTGTTTGGGTGACGTCAATGTCCCTCGAGTGCCGCCATTTACAACCATGGCGTCACCATCATGCTTCATGGAGAAGCTAGATCCCGAATGTCTTCATTTTGAGCAGAAGAATGGATGTCCATGAAAAGTTCTCAAAATTTGGACAATTTTATCTCTTCCAGGATGACCGATTTGGTCAAACCAAAGCCTATATGAGTCGATGTCTTAAATATCATGTTTGGCGACAACATGTGATTCGATATTCGAATCATAATCATAGTGACATACAGTCCACTAGATTGACTCATGAATTTCTCCAAGATGCGCTTCAGTCCGCATTCATGAGAAAGTATACACAAAAGAACTCTTGTTCATTCTCACAATGTGTTTTCAAATGAAAACAATTAGCATGAATGTCTTTAAAGCTCAACATGGTTTGGTTGCCTCTCAATGCATAGCGGGTATCTGTGACATTGATCATGGTGCCATAAGGCATCAAGATGCAAACTAAACCGCATCCCTAAATGACTGGTACATGATTCAATTATTGTAGTCACAGAAGATTTACAAGGCACAAAATCCAGAGATAGTTGCCGGGTCCTTAGAATGTTGTGGATAATTCCACTATCTACGATGCACTCAATGTCTCTATGAGACATATGCACTCAATGTCTCTATGAGACATATCTACAAGGAGTAGATAGACGAGTAAATAGTTTCACTTGAACCATTTAGAAGGATTGAAAGAACCTACAAAAATCTGCAATCCCGAGAATGCATAAAAATGTCCGTGTAGAATGACTTTTACGCACTAAAACAGCCATAACTTTTTCGTTAAAATAGATATGGACGAACAGCAAAAAGTTCTGAAAACTAGACTCGTAGAGCTTTCCAATGATATAAAACTAACTATTTGATTCATCCGGAACTGTTCATAAAGCTTAAACGAAGATGACTATCTAGAAGAGACAGATTGCTGTTTTTAACACATTTGGCATTGGCAAAGCTTTGAAGCTTGCGGATGACATGTGAGCATAAACCGAAGCCAAAATAACGTGTATATGATCAAAATCAAATCCTTTTGGTCGTTTCAAGGTCGTAAACTCCATGACTAGTTAGCAAAATCTCCTTGACATGAACATAAATAACTCAGAAGACCTAGAGGATTCGATCATGATGATGATTGTCCGGTTTTGATAAGTTTTCAATGTTTTTTGTAAGACGACAATTGGTTTAATAGCGTAGGGGGATCCAAAATCAAAAGCTTTCAGTAACTCCAAGTCAGTATGACCAGACATATCCGTGGAGGGTCGGTAGTGCGAGACACACTTGAAACCACTATCTCCTTAATTTCGGACAATTCTAAGACATCACACTGAGCTTGGATGAGCCTAGTTGAACAATTGATGATGGAAAATCTACTATAGGGTAGAAGACTTAACCGGAAAACACGTGGGCGATCCTCCTTGAGGATGCGGTGCCATGAGTCACCTTCAAAGGAAGGGACCAAAATCGACACAATATGCCATGTTTCTAAGGGCGATGTAAGTGTACATCTTAATTGTAAATCAATACGACCCATAAGAGGAGAATAGTTTCACTCCGAAAAAAATTCTCAAGGCATTTATTATTGCTAATGTGAGTACATCGAGGTCTCAAATAGATGAAGGACGTCGATATGACGCCGTATTTCATATAGCTTGGAAAAAAAATCAAAGTCGATCTAGCCGATGACGTTAAAGTCATAGGTAGCTAGAGCAGGATCTAAATCTTTGAAATCCGCGATCATGAGGATGACGTTATTGTCCTTATATTGATTTTCCGTACCTTTTTGTATGCATTCATAATTTGAAGGAGAGCTCGACAACTCTTGAACCAGTGATCCGGAGATCTACAACAGTTACATTGTCATGAGCTGACATAAGTAGTCATTATAGAAAAACTTTCCATGACACACACAAAACGTCATTAAAGCCCTTCCATGACGTTTTCCCACAGTCATCTTTAACGTCATCTATACCGGTGTCATGGTAGGGGTACGAAAAAATGACGTTAGATAAACGTCGTCAAATCTCTTTCATGACATTTGTAAAACGTCGTTAATATAAAGAATGACGTTTATGGACTGTCATGAAATAGTTTTAATGACTTATTTTGTGTTGTTGAAATAGTTTTTATGATGTTCGAAAACTGTCATGAAATAGGTTTTAATGACTCTTGTTTCTTGTCGTTGTAACAATTATTATGACGTTCATTTCGTATCATGAAATGTTTACCATGACAGTTATCCGGTGTCATAATATTCACTATGACGTTTCTGAGAATGGTTCAAATGTTTCAATGACATTGTTTTTGTGTCATGTTTGTTTTAATGATGTTTCCAAATGTCAAGCTACCATATTTGATGTCAATTTTAATCTGTCATAAAAAGTACATATTTCTGAAAAAAAATATAATTTGAAACTAATATTGACAGTACAAATCAACTAATATTGAAAGAGTTCATCATCACCATATAATTGACATCATTCAAAATGCAAAATAACTAGCTAAAAGTTGTAGCTCTTGCCAAAATCAAACTACAAGTTCACTGCCCATGTGCTAGTAACAAAACCAAAACAGCAATACTATTTATGCATGCATTGTCACATAAGCAAGAGGACTAAAAGAACTAAAAGTGCCGATTCTTAAGTGCGAGGGACAATGTACTTAATTGGTCAAGCAATGGTGCTTCCAACTGCATCTTCCATGACAGAAAATTCTGGCTGAAAACGAAAGAACTTAGCTCTTGGATTGACAACCTCCTCAATCTCGACTCTGTAACAATCAGGTCCAAGCTTATAGCCATGTATTTTGGTTGCTGGGTCAGTTGCAGAGATTCTCCCTTTAGCCACAACTTCATCAGTGCCCTCCCAGTTGAGTATGTTGCAGAGCTGATTAATACCAAGCAGAGTGCTCCCTTGTACTGACTACACAATCCAAAGTTTCAATCACACACAGCTTACATAATGACAGAAGTTTACAATCCAAATTCACAATCCAAATGCTTCATGTTTATGATGGACAAAAGTTAACCACATACACACAACAAACAATACCACATGCAGATTCAGCTTTGAAACTTACCTTTGAGTTTGCTGTCATAGGGCTAGGATTCAATCTTTTTTCACCATTTTCATATTCATCCTAAATTGCCAAGATATAAGTAAGTATTAAAAAATGAACAAATTTTTATTGAATTAGAAGAATGCACCAGCAACATACTTGTGCTATATCAGGGCTGTTTGTGCGCTTACGTCCACCATTACTACAACCAGCATGTCCAGTTCCACCAGTAGTAGAAGCATTTCCCCTATTTGAAAACAATAACAAATTATTTAAGCATGCACACAGATAAAATAGAATCTAAACAACATTGTTAAACCACAAAACTTACTAATTCAAAAATTATGTCTTCAAGAATCTTTGTCCGCTCAGAGTACGCCTTAAGTTTCTCCTCAAAATCTTGTTTCCAAGAGCTACTTTGCAGCTGAGCATCTACCCTTGAAGGTGTAACACCTGCTCCCAAGCCTCTAACACAACCATTTTTCTCCTTACCAAGAACTTGACTCAACACATCATACTTTACAGGAACAGGCCCTTCATTAGGAGGTTGCTTAGCAAGTTTAGCTTCCATCTCAGCCTAAACAAATGAATATTAAAAAGCAACAACTAAGAATATATCACAATACAAATCAACTATGCACTGACAAAGCAAAAATTTTGACAATGGAAAATACTTACACATTTGGCAAGGAAATACTTGTTTTTGGACTTCTCATGGCCTTTGAGAAATGACCTTGTTCTACACAAGAATTCTCCAGTTTTTTTTTTCTTTAATGAGCAAAAATACATATGTTAGTTCAGATATCAGATAATTTAAAAATCAGCTGTAAAATATTTAAATTATGGATTCTTCGAACAATTTTTAACTTACATGATCATGTTCATTTCTTGCATAACCTTTTCGGCTCAGAGTGTGAGGAAGAAGTTGTCTACCCCTTATTGCCTTCATTTTGTCACTCATTTCCTGCAAATCATAACACCAAATATTTTCAGAAAAATCAACTATTATTTGTAGAAACAAAAAAGCACATTATGCCAAGTCACTTACCCTCCATGCCTCTGAACTACGTTGTGCCACGAATGCATCCCACTCTTTCTAAGGCACATCATCAGGTCTAAGTAAGTTGAGAAGCCTTGCGCATTCTGTCTTGTTGCGTTGAGAATCTAAGACACGCATAATGCTACTTGAGAGTTCAGATTTGTAAGCTCTCCATAGTCTTCCCATTTGTTGCAAGATGAATGTCTTGTGAATCAGATCCATCTTATACTTTTGCTGCATTACAACACATCAAAGTATGATCAGCTTCCATATTTAAGTGTATTGATATGTTACAACAGGAAAAGAAAAAAAAAAAACCAGATGGGAAATCACATTACTAGCAAAATACCCCAAGCTTCATTTTTTATCTTATCTTCAGCGTTACGCCAATCATCTATGTTGATCGGCACCTGCTCTCTTACTATAACCCCAACAGTTGAGCTAAATCTTACTGATAATTCTCCCAAAGGTTGTCCTCTTTCATTCCACTCAAGCGTTTGACGATTTAATTCTCCAGTTGGAATGACTTGTAAGGTAGTCTTTCCTCTCGTTTTCCCTTTGACAGCATCAAGAGTAGCCTCAGGAACCTCAGGTTGAACTTCTTCTTGTTGAAAATTACCAGCTTCTGCAATTGGTGCATCTAATTCAGGCCTTTCTACTCTACCTCTTTTCCTCCCTATTGCCATAGTCTCTTAAGTCTTAACACATGAAACAATGTATTAGCACAGTACAAAACAATATCATAAATTGTGAGCAGCATTCCAATTAAATGATCATTATGCATGACATCAATATTATAAGTACAAAATAGTACAAGCATGTTTAGAATCAGTTTACAAAAATGGTCACTAGCTAGGCTACATTACAAATATACAATAAGGTTACAAAAAATGATCACTAGCTAGGCAAGAAAAGAAAATTTTCAATCAGGTTTCAACATCATCCTCAAGGTCTATGTCAAGTGCAGCTGCCTCTTGAGCAACAAAAGATGCATAAAAACTGTCATCAAACTGTTCCAAATCATCAAAACCTCTTGGTGGTGCCTTTAACACCACATACCAGCTGAATTTTTCATTATCTCTAGAGTAAAACATTTGTTGGGCATGTGAGGCTAAGATGAATGGATCTTTTTACTTAAACCCTCATGAAGGTTAACTAAAGTGAATCCATCTACTTTCTTCACACCAGAAGCCATGTTGGCCCAATCACAAAGGAATACAGCCAACCAAAACTTGTAAAAATCCAAGACAAAATTTGTCTAATAATCCCATAATAATTGGATGATGTATCTGCTTCAATATGCACACCATAATCTTGCGTAGAAACATTAGCTTCAATAGTATGGAAGCGTTTTCTATTAATAATATAACCAGGGTGGGACATTGCACAACGCCTTGGCCTTTTACAAGGTAAGAGAGCGTTTCATCAGACTCGAGACAAGTACTACCAGCTTCAAGTTGAATCTGGAAAAAGTTATTAAGAAATATTTACTTTCAGCTCTAGCTCAAGGTTTAATCAATACCCTAAAACAGATGAACCAAATATCATTATATCAAACCTTAGCTTGTAACCATTCGACAAATTTCTCCATATGCACTTTCTCTAGCAACTTTGAATTAGTTCTCAACCGTTGATCTAAGCACTTTAACTCTTCCTTATGAACCCTAATGAAGCATCAAACACATCAATCTTTTCAAAAAGGTTTAAAAACTAAAGATATTTTTACTTACTCAATGTAAGGTATAACTGCTTGACTGTTGTTAAGCACACAGAGATGCACAGCCTTGTGCATTTCATCAGTCAATTGTACAGATCGACCTTTTAGAAGTGTTGATCCTTCAATTATTGTGTCGTCTTCAATGACATCATTCGTTTCGTTTTCGTTTACTACTAAACACAGATGAGTGCTTCATGTACCGACCACAAAACCGAACACACTCATCTGCTAGGTAGTTTTCTGCAATACTTCCTTCTAGAGCTGCACGATTCCTAACATAACCTTTAAGGACCTTTATGTATCTAACAATTTATATAACAAAGACAAAGTTAAACATGCACACAACACATCACATCATAATAAAACAGAAAATTTAAAGTTATTGAAGTACCTCTCAAAAGGGTATATCCACCTATAATGAACTGGACCACATAGTTTTGCTTCTCTTTCTATGTGAATTATGAGTTGAATCATTATGTCGAAAAACGATGGAGGAAAGTACCTCTCCAACAGACACAGGGTCTCAATAATCTCATCTTCCAGCTCTTCTAATCTTTTTTTATCAAATTCTCTCTGACACAGCTCATGAAAAAATGAAGAGAGACGAAATATTGCTTTCCTAATACCTACAAGTAGAAGCCCCTTCATGGCAACAGACAAAAGTTGTTGCATCAAGACATGATGATCATGGGACTTGAGTCTAAGAATTTTGCATTCTTTCATCTTGATACAGTTCCCAATGTTAGAGCAGTATCCATCAGGAAATCTTTGCATCCACAGCCTCCAAAGAAATTTTGGTATTTCAAATTTTGTTAAGGAATAAGGTTTAGAAACATCCAGCTTATTCACTTTCTTCTACTGGAACATCATCCATAAGTTCTTGTAACTCAAGATCTCTACGTGAAGGTACCCCAATTTTAGATTTTCCCTTCACATCTAAGATAGTTTCTAAAACACTCTCACACACATTCTTTTCAATATGCATGACATCCAAATTATGGTGCATAAGCAGTTCCTATTTATAAACCAAAAAATAAAAAACATTAAACATATAATTCATCATCATAATACTGTAACAATTAAAAATAGTAATAATTAACACTTGGTTTAAGACACTGACCTCCCAATATGGCAAGTCAAAAAATAAGGACTTCTTCTTTAACAACTTAGTTGGGTCACCTTTTTTCAGTTTCTTCTCCTTCGCCTTTTTCCCCCCCCCCCCCCCACTTATTTGGAACCCAGCTAAAGCACGAACTATAGCTCTCCCTGTAAATATTTTAGGCCTCACCCTTCTCTCCTTTCTTCCATTGAACCACTTATGTTTAGAGCGGAAAACATGGTTAGAAGAAAGAAAACGTCTATTATCCAAGTAAACAGTCTTTTGCAAGTGGTAGCCAATGAGAGCAAGTATCAGGACCACATATAGGACAAGCAAATTCTCCCTTTGTGGTTAACCCGGATAAATTGCCATATGCTGGAAAGTCATTAATAGTCCACAATGAGATAGCTCTAAGGTTAAACATGGCTTTAGTATAGGCATCATACATATCCACACCATCCCACAGCTTTTTTAAGTCATCTACAAGTGGCTGCAAATATATGTCAATGTCGTTTCCTGGTTGTTTAGGGCCTGAAATGAGCAAGCTCAGCATTATGTTTTCAGAAGACATACACACATTTGGTGGAAGGTTATAGATGACAATGATCACTAGCCAAACACTATGTGTGGAGCTAAGATTACTGAACGGATTGAACCCATCAGTTGCAAGTCCAAATCTCAAATTCCTTGGATCAGATGCAAAAGTAGGCCATTTTTTGTCTACTGTACTCCAACAATTTGAATATACTGGATGACGCATTTTCCCATCCTGGCTGTGATGAGTAGAGTGCCACGTTAACTGCTGTCCTACAGAAGCTGAAAGAAACATCTGCTGAATTCTGAGAAGTATTGGAAAGTAGCGCAAAACTTTTGCAGGCACTCTTTCTTTTATTTTCCCAGTGCGTGGGTTTACTTTATACCTTGAAGCATCACATTTAAGACATTTTTGTAAGTTCTCATACTCCTTTCCCCTATACAAGCAACAGTCATTGATGCATGCATCAATCTTCTCATACCCTAAGTCAAAGTGTTTAAGTGTCTTTTTACTGTGGATAGTGACTCGGGAAAACTATTTCCATCTGGCAGCATATTTTGGAATTCCCTCATGAAGTTATCAAACCCAGTATCAGAAAGACCAGATTCGGTTTTCAGCTTGTACATGTTTAAGGTTGCTGATAGTTTTGTGTACTTTGTACAACCAGGGTATAGAGGAACTTCAGCCTCTATGATTTTTTTTTTGTACCTATCTTCTGGATTAGTAAAACTAGGGGTTTCACCTTCAACAAGTAACTGAAAACTTGCATCTTCATACATTTGATGCACTTCTAGCATTTCAAAATCATCATCAATATGAGGTGGTGTAGCACAACCATTGACTTGTGCACATCTTTCTGATATGGTAGGCTCACCATGAGCGACCCAGATGTTATACGTTGGATCAAAGCCATATTTGGTCAAATGGAACAATATTGTTTCATCATATTGTGGACTACAGTTTCTACAAATAAGGCAAGGACATAAGACTTTGTCTGGATTCCTTGCAAACTTCTTAGAGTATAAGATAAACTCCTTAACTTTTGCTTGGAACTTAGAACTATTTGGATCCCATTTTATCTAGCTCTTATCCATGCTAAACTAGAATCGCATTACACCTATACAATTTTATAAGTCCAAACAAATTATAATTTGATTTACTAAAAGATAATTAACAGAAAGTTTAATATATACAACTAATGTTAATATCTGAAACAAATTATGCATAATAAGATTTGAAGTATATATTAGGAATCAATTATATCAAATTTATATCATATATAGCTACTTGGAAAGAATTCATGCAGAGAGAAAGAATCTGAATTAAAACTAAGATTAGCAATGACACAATCAAACGCCCAAACTCATTCTAAACAGTGATACAATCAAAGCGCCAAAACATGAAATAAATTAGACCAATTAATAAATGAGACCAATTATACAGTTTCTTCATGCAAAGCCAAAAATTAAAAGATAACAAGATACTAGAACATACCAGTCCTCACAAACAGTTCAGCAGAGCAGTACCACCTCGTACTTCCAAATTCCCAAAGAAACAACAGCTCCTAACCACTACAGCAATCCCAATCCTCACAAAATCAAAAGAGGAAAACCTGTAAGATATAGAAAATTTCAGCAACTACTACTACAAGTCATAAAGTTCTCAGTCATAATTGCACGATATGTAGACAAGTTGCATATAACTATGCTTCTATTAACTTAACTATTACAATCTCTAACTATATATGTATAGCTTAATAGCTAGCAGTCTAGATACATTCAAGACATTCGTGACGGAAAGTCGATAGTAAGTAGCTACAATTTTTAGTATACATGCATTCTTCAGTACAACATTAATTTAATTATTGTCTTGATCATATTATAAGTAAAGCTGTCATGAGTGGCATTTGCATCACAATCCAGAGAAAAAGTGAGAGCTAAAAATTGATTAATTCTTGTTACAAAGCCAAAATGAAGCTGGGCTGCCTAAACCACCCACATTAGATGCCAATGCCATATGAATATTGTCAACCTGATTAAAAATTCCATTGCCACGCAGAACATTCTTTCATATCTACTTTTTAAATTCTATCTTCATCGTAGTGTAATATAGAAATGCACTATCAAAACAATGAAAATAAAGTAGTTCCCATTCAATCCCCAATGGCTATAAATACACATGAGCATTTGCTTATGTTATATCAGGTTCTGTGCTTTGTGGGAGCAGTTCTAATAAAACTAGTTACTGAAATTTAGAAATCTTTATGCATTCAACAAACATATACTAACTTTATCATTCCAGCTCTTCACTAAAATCATCAAAGACCCAATCTTTTCCAGAATTCACATTCCACAATTCACAAAAAGATTAAATCTTTTACAGCGAATTCATATCCATATATCCCAAAATCTTAAAACACAAATTAAAGACACAATGCTAGTTACAAATTGGTATCAAGCGGATGTATGAGATGAACAAAATGGTATCAACCCAGTACAAGGTGTGCTCATTCCAACAATTTCGTTTCAACTTTTCACAAGATTCTACTAAAAACAACAACAAACCCATACTCGAACCACAATTAGACCATCTAAATGAAACAGAAGAAGAGATTAGGGTTATCACCGAGAGAGTGACGGTCGCCGAAGTAAGTTTCCTCAAGGAGAGAGTTCGTCGGCAAGCTTAGGATCGCCGGCGAGTTTGATATCGAGGAGGACGAGTGTTTGGTTGAAAGAAAGAGTGAGAGAGAGTTTAGGCAGAGTCGATCTCTAGCTAGCTGTTTGCAATTTGTTTCTTTTAGGATGTTTCTTAATTGACTTTCCCAATGTCGTAACCCTAAAAGGGAGAACAACTTTCCAAAAAAAAAAAAACATTTGGGCGGCAGAGAATCGGGCTAAGGCGCCAATAAGTGAAAATGTGAACACTCATAGCGCGGGGTCTTCAAAATTTGGACCAAAACATTTTATGACGTTGTGAAATTGTCAAGGCCCAGCTAAAATTAACAACAGTCTGAAAAATGTCATTGAAACACTATTCAATGATGCTTAGAAACCGTTATCAAAAGATCTACCATGACGTCCCAAATTCGTCATGAAAAAGTATAAAATGACGTTTATAAAACGTCATAAAATTTATGACGGTCGTTAAACGTCATGAAAAGTGATGATTTACGATGACGGCCAACTAACGTCATAAAAGTAAACTCAGATTCAGATTTATGACGTTTGTTGCTGGAAACATCATGGAAAGACCTTACAATGACGTTTTTCGCCAAACGTCATAAAATTTCTATCATTAAAGGTCATATTTGTAGTAGTGAGTTTTGACAAATTGTGTTTAGATCGGGACATCGGCATAGCATTTTATGCCGTTGCCGTGACCTATATTGTTGTCCCCATATTAAGGGACAATCCCAAATACGTTTATCGCATTAGCGTATATATAATTCCTGTGTGCAATTATATAATCAAAATCAAGTCTTGTTGGTAATTCCAAACCAACTTGGAGGACCTAGAGAACTTGATGATGACCGAATCTGCTAAAGATTATGGATCATGATGCCACAAAAGATCATCGACAATATGTAGTCAATTAAGGTGGTAAGCAATCCACTTGACTAATAACTTAACAAGTAAAGTTATATGAACGTTTCAAGAAACGCTCCATGAGTGCATTTCATAGTACTTTGTGGTCATTACTTTTTGCATAGATTGTCATTGAAGACTTTTGTCGAAGTGGCGCTTCAAAGACTTTGAGCGCATGAGATGTGAAATCTCTGCATCAAGGCTTGTTAGCCTGGAGGTCAAAACATGTGGTTTAATCCTTTCTAATGAAAAGTTCCACAAATACCAAGCGAAGATCCGCCTTAGGCATCGAGTATGTCAAAACTCAAAGGAGCAGAATGTTACATTGCTCTTGCATACAAAACCAAGTTGTTATGAGACTTGATAGAGGTCACAAACATTGCTTTTAATGGTTTGTCCTTCGGATTGATCACACAAAATCCGGAAAAGCCACAAATTGATCAAACATAATTCGAAAAAGACCTCGGATTGATCAAACATAATCCGTTGATAGGTCGGGGTGATCATACACAACCCGGATAAAGAAACAAGAGTGATCAAACACACTCTTGACCCGCGAATAAAATTCCGGGATTTTTGGTACTTGCACACAAAAAATCCCAAGCATAGAATGGAGAAGGGGACAAAGCACTTTATCTCCCCGAGTTTATTGAACTTTGAAAAGTTTAGGGTTCAAAACATACCGTAAAATTTCTTCTAAAAACTCGGATTTCTTGATCTAAAGCTCGATCGGCCAAAACAGAAAAGAAGGCGGGGCTGACGGCCGGGAAGTGGCGGTCGGGAGCAGCGACAACGTCGGGATCGAGGCAGGGCTGAGAACTTTTGGTTTGAGAAAGAATTGTTTTTTAGGGTTTGGAAAACAAATGGTGGGCTATTAGTTCTAGGGTTGGAGCAAAGTGCATGATAACATGATGAAAGATAAAATGTAGAGACAAAGAGATAGCAAGAGAATCATCCTCTTATTCATTGATAGGTGCCCTTTATATATAGAATTACACAATACCAATATAGTAAGGATATGAATACATAGATCTAGTAAAACTATATATCCTATTAGCATAATGTCAAGACACACAAAGAAAATTTAAAAAGATACATAATATATTAGAACACTTTTTAATTTAAATAACCACGATTTTAGAAAACAGCTTACAGGTGGTTGTTTAAAACTGATTTGTTAAAAAATGAGTTTTTAAAGACTGATAGACTGATACACATGAAAGAGAAACTAGTTTCGCAGTCAAACTCATTGTTGCTTCGAAGTTCGAACACAAACTCCGAACGACACCGTTTCCGGCATCCACCACCGCTTGTCTATGACGGGAAATCAGCTCCCAGAAGACATCATAGTCTCCGACATCCTAGTAAAGCTCCCCATCAAATCCTTAATCCGCTGAACTTGCGTCTCGAAACGATGGCGTTTCATAATCTCCGACCCCCAATTCGCCAACTCTCACTTCCAACAAGCTCGCCACCACAACGCCTTTACCCGCCGCCTCCTCCTCTACTCCTCCCCCCCAAGTCGAATCCGTTGACATGGAAACGACGCCATCTTCGTCTTCTCCGATCCGCAACCTCACCTGTAACCTGAACAAGCAACCCGAATCGATCAAGCTCCTCGGCTCCTGCAACGGTCTGGTATGTCTCTGTACGGATCCTACTTTGAGTACATGTGATGTTTTCATCTGGAACCCATCAACTGGCTTCTTTCGTAATGTACCGTACCCATGTTTCTCCTCGGCGACACATACTGTTCTGTTCGGTGGTTTCGGATACTTGTCGGACACCGACGACTATAAAGTCGTGGTGGCTGTGCACAATGTGTTTGACTATGGCGAAAATGTGGTGGAGGTGAAAGTGTTGTCATGGAGAACAGGTGTTTGGAGAAGTATTGAAGTGCATAGTTTGTTGTCTTACACATTGTATCCGGCCGCGGTTGTGGTTGGGGAGACACTACATTGGCTTCGAAACGATCGTTGGCTAGGTTCGGCGATTATTGCTTTTGATTTGGACAAGGAGGAGTTTAGGGAGATGAGGCCGCCGCCGAATTTGGGGCAGAGATATGATAGGGATTATGTGCATTGTGTGGCTTCCTTGGGAGGAAGGCTACATGTGTTTCGATATCCGGCTGGTGTTTGTGATGTTATGGAGTTGTGGGTGATGGAGGAATATGGTGATGGTGAGTCGTGGACAGAGGTGTTTAAGTTGAAATTTACTGATGAGCCTCGGAAGTCTGTGTATCTGCGGCCGTTTTTGGCTGTGGGAGGTAGTTCAGTTGTGGCGAAAGTGACTAGGAACTCGACGATGGAGATGGTGAGGATTGAACCTGAAGATGAGCAACCTGTCGTGGATATGTTGAAGAGGGGGGTTGAACCTGCAGTGATTGTATATGACGAGAGCCTACACCGGCTTCCTGGCTGTGGTGTAGAAGAAGTGAAGGTGGAAGAGATTTCAAACCCAAGGTTTAGTACTCTCTTCTCTTCTGGGTCACTGATCACTGGTACGCTCTTCTGGCATTGGTCGGTTTTCTTATTTCTCTTTACTGTAAATGGTGTACAAAATGTTTTAGGATGTCAATTATAAATTCTCTGAATAGAGGTCTTTTAGCATAAAAATTTTTTTAAAAAAATCTCTGAATATACTGTCATGTTTGCATACAAGAATAGAATGAACTGGCAATAATTTTCAGAATTTTAGATTATGTTATGCTTGCGATTATCTTGAACATCTTGAGTGTCATCAGACCAAAAAAAAGTGTCTCTGTTCTAGCTTCTAAGTAATTGGAATTTAATTAGCATGAGCAGCTACTCCAAATCACGGTCAATATCTGTTGATTCCAAGTGAAACCATACTATGCATGCCTCCTCCCGTCACTAATCCGGTTGCATCATGGTCTCTGGAATCCAGTGGAACTCAGAATTTGTGAATAAATTTAGGAAAGCCTTATAAGAACTTATTGTAGAAATTCAGACCGAAAAAAAAAACTTATAGCAGAAACATCAAGTACAGTGCTTAAAGAGCGTACTCCCAAAAGTTGGAGTTCCAAAACAAGTTCACATAGTTTTAAAAAATAAAAGAGCATAAGATATGAAAGCCAAAAGAAGGTGGTTACACCGTTACAGTATCCAAAAAGAAAAAGAAAAAGAAGGTGGTTACATCCTGACATATTAGCTTCAAAATGTCGACCAAGTACTGTGCCTATGAGGTTCACCTCACTTTACTTCGTGAAGAGATTTATGAAGCAGCTTGCTTCTCCAGAAACACATTTGAAATAACTGATTTGGATTGCAGGGATTCTTTCAGCGGTCGCAAACCCTACCAATTAAGCAAAATATAAATTTGTAATGGATCATTAGTCAATGAGATAGCACCAAGGGGTAATTAGCTTCAGTTGTATACGGCAATTAGTCCATGCACACACACTGAAAATAAACTCCGAGTCTATTGAATTGCAAATGACTGCAAAAGCAAGTGAGCCTAGCTAGAATATGAATACTGACCTCATTCATTCCAAGATCAATAGCCTTCTCTTCGAGAGTGCCAATATCCTTGACATTGAACCTGTTGAGCAGAGTTATGCATGAAATAGAGGATGTAGGCTTCACCTCCAGATCATCCATTTTCATGTAAGTGAAAAGGCCGCCTTTGACATATCCTGCCACACCCGCGACGGAATCTATGGTCTTTGGTTCATCAACGTAAATTACCTGAGACGACACGATGTGATTGCACTGTGGACATTGCTGGTTAGGATCTTCAGTCACATAAAGGTGAGGAGGATGTCATGTAGTTCACTACATGTGAAAAACCTTTCGATGAAGCCTCAAGACCCATTCAATTAATCAAGAGGCAAGATGCTAGATGAATAGCAAAGTTGGTGGTGTGTATATGTTGAAATGCAAGAGAGAGCCTATACATATAGGCTTGTGGGTGGCTGAAATGTTTGACAAAAGAATGGAGATGCATTGATGGTGCGTACAAACATAGAAGCTTGAATTAAGAAAGAAGTTTGAATTCTCTTCCTTGTGCATGACGTGAAGGATTTGCATGGGAAGTGCATGAAGAATGCATGCATATATTTGCCTATATATAGAGGCATTTGCAATGGTGCAAAGATATAAGAACCGGTGAGCTCATCTTGTGTGTTATACAAGAGTGAGATAGAAAACTCCTAAGTAGAGAGTTTGTGTGTGTAGCAAAACGAAGTGTGTGAGAGTGTATCCCTTCAAGTATGAGTCTTGAAGTAGTGTTTCTCTCTGTGTAACCTTTATTCGTATAGTGGAGGTTCTTTGTTGTTGTTGCCCCGTGGACGTAAGCATTTTTGCCGAACCACGTTAATTCCCGGTGTTCTTTATCATTTTATTTCCGCTACATTTTACATTTGTAGTTGTGAGTTTCCGATTTCATTCTACAGTTTATTCTTCCGCATAACCCAACAGTGGTATCAGAGCTCTTGGTTCTGACCGGGAGCTGCTAGAATGGAAGGATCAAGGAGTACCATGATCAGACTCAACCACTCCAACTGGATTACGTGGAAACCAAGAATGGAGGATATTCTCTATTGCAAAGATTTGCACGAGCCGATCGAGGGAGACGATGCCAAGCCAGAAGGGACTACACCAGCAATTTGGACGAAGATGAACCGCAAAGCCATCGGTCATATTCGTGAATGGGTGGACGACAGTGTGTTCCACCATGTTGCCAACGAAACCAGTGCGCATGAGCTATGGTTGAAGTTGGAGTCCTTGTTCGAGAAAAAGACTACTGCCAAGAAAGCTTTTCTCATTAAAGAGCTCGTCAACATGAAGTATCGGGGAGGCGTTCGAGTGACTGAGCACCTCAACAACTTCCAGAGTGTACTCAATCAATTAGCCACGATGAGCATGAAGATTGATGATGAGTTACAAGCCTTGTTACTGCTCGGGTCGTTACCAGATAGCTGTGAGACATTTGTTGTTACTGTAAGTAACTCTGCTCCTAATGGTGTATTATCTATGGAAAATATTAAAGATAATATGATGAACGAAGAAACTAGAAGGAGTTCTTCATCAAGTTCAGAAATGGTCAATTCTTCGTTGCGGAGAATAGAGGAAGGAGCAAGAGCAGAGGACCTCATGGAAGAAGTATGAGCAAATCCAGAACAAGGTTTAGCGGAAAGTGTCATCATTGTGGTCTTCCAGGCCACATGAAGAAAAATTGTTACAAGTTGAAGCGGGAATTCAAAGAAGGGCGAGAAGACGCTACTCATCAACAAAAAGAGGACACGAACAATGCTGCTGCTGCGGTGTCTCATGATGAGTGTGAGTTCCTGTCACTCGGAGGTGAATGTCTATTGGTAGATCATCTTGGAGTTCAATGGATCGTTGATTCCGGAGCCTCGTTTCATGCCACATCCCACGTAGAGTTCTTCACTACATACAAAGCAGGTGACTTTGGTAAAGTGAAGATGGGCAATGACAGCTACTCCAATATTGCTGGGATTGGAGATATTTGCTTGCAGACGGATGTGGGCTACCAGTTAATGTTGAAAGATGTGAGACATGTTCCTGGTCTACGTCTCAATCTTATGTCAACCGGTGTACTTGATCAACAAGGCTTTCATCATCATGGCGGTGATGGAAAGTAGAAGCTTACCAAAGGATCTCTTGTAGTTGCTAGAGGAAAAATGTGTTGCACGCTCTACAAGACTTATGGGAAAATTTGCAAAGTGAGCTAAATGCAGTCGAGGAATCCTCTCCAAGTTTGTGGCATAGATGTCTTGGCCACATGAGTGAGAAAGGACTGCAGATGTTGGCGAAGAGGTCGCTAATTCCTGTTGCCAAAGGTAACTCACTAGACTCTTGCGATTATTGTTTATTTGGTAAGCAGAAGAAAATCAGTTTTTCGAAGTCTTTTACGAGGAAAGAAAATATTCTAGATCTTGTACATACGAATGTGTGTGGTCCGATGGAAGTCGAATCGTTAAGTATGCATAAGTATTTTGTTACTTATATCGATGATACTTCACGGAAAGTTTGGGTTTATTTGTTGAAATCCAAAGACCAGGTGTTCCAGACGTTTACAATTTTCCATACCATGGTGGAAAGGGAGACTGGAAGAAAATTGAAGTGTCTTCGCAGTGACAATGGCGAAGAGTACACATCGCATGAATTCAGAGATTATTGTGTGAAGTATGACATCAGACATGAAAAGATGGTTCCTAGAACACCCCAACATAATGGCGTAGCAGAGCGGATGAACCGTACCATTATGGAGAAAGTCAGATGTATGTTGAAGATGGCCAAATTGTCAAAAGAATTTTGGGGAGAAGCTGTGAAGACTGCGTGTTACCTCATCAACAGAGCACCGTGTGTACCTTTGGAATTTGAGACTCCAAATGGAGTTTGGACCGGCAAAGATGCATCATACTCGCATCTGAGAGTATTTGGATATAAAGCATTCGGACATGTATCCAAGGAGCAAAGAGCAAAGCTAGATGACAAGGCGTTGCCATGCATATTTGTTGGCTATGGCGATGAAGAGTTTGGCTACCGGTTGTGGGATCCAAAGACGAAGAAATTCATAAGAAGCAGAGATGTGGTCTTTCATGAAAACCAATCAATTACAGATTTCGATAAAGAGGTACTACCGAGAAATACAACAACTGACAGCCGCATTTATGATTCACCGTTGCAGCAGGAATCTAATGTTGGGCTACAAGGTGATAGAGTTGAAGATGTACCAGACATGGTTGATGCTGAAGCCGAAGATGAGGAAGAGCTTGATCAGGGGGAGCAGCCTGTGAATAATCAAGCAGCAGTTCGCAGAAGCACCAGAAGGCCAATTCAATCCACCAAGTATCCATCATCACAATATATTTTGGTGACTAACGATGGAGATGATCCTTATGCAAATTACATCCTTTTGACTAGTGATGGAGAGCCTGAAAGTTATGAGGAAGCAAAGATTCATCAAGACCACTACAAATGGAGGCTAGCCATAGAGTCTGAGATGGAATCTTTACTGAAGAACGGCACCTACGAGTTAGTGAAGCTTCCTAAAGACCGAAAAGCACTCAAGAACAAGTGGGTGTTCAAGCTAAAGCGAGATGAGAATGAGAAGCTGACGAAGTACAAGGCTCGTTTAGTTGTCAAAGGATTCAGCCAGAAAGAAGGAATCGATTTTGATGAGATTTTCTCACCTGTTGTTAAGATGACTTCGATTAGAGTCATTTTGGGCATGGCTGCGAGCCTGGATCTTGAGGTGGAGCAAATGGACGTGAAGATTGCATTTCTTCACGGTGATTTAGAAGAAGAAATATACATGGAGCAACCAGAAGGCTTTGAAGTCAACGGAAATGAGCATATGGTTTGCAAGTTGAAGAAAAGCTTGTACGGATTGAAGCAAGCACCAAGACAATGGTACAAGAAGTTTGACTCCTTCATGGAGAGTCATGGGTACAAGAAATCGTCAGCTGATCCGTGTGTGTATATTCAACAATCCGCTGGAGGTAATTTTATCATCTTACTACTCTATGTAGATGATATGTTGATTATCAGCAAAGATACTGCTATGATTCAGCAGTTAAAAACATATTTGTCAGAGTCCTTTGATATGAAGGATTTGGGACCAGCCAAGCGGATTTTGGGCATGGAGATTGCTCGTGATCGAGGGAATAAGAAATTGTGGTTATCACAAGAAAAGTACATCAAGAAGGTACTGGAGAGGTTCCACATGGAGAAAGCAAAACCAGTTGCTACTCCACTTGCCAGTCACATGAAGCTCAACTCAAAGCAGAGTCCTACAAGTCAGAAGGAGGAGGAAGAAATGGCAACAGTGCCATATGCCTCAGCAGTAGGGAGCTTGATGTACGCGATGGTTTGTACCAGATCAGACATAACACATGCAGTTGGTATTGTTAGCAAATTCTTATCTAATCCAGGCAAGGAGCACTGGAATGCTGTTAAGTGGATTCTCAAATACTTGCGGGGAACTTCAAAGATGAGTCTATGCTTTGGAAGTGGCAAGTTTGAACTGGTTGGCTTCACAAATGCATATATGGCCGGGGATATTGACACGAGGAAGTCCACATTAGGGTACCTGATTACATTTTCAGGGGGAGCTGTCTCGTGGCAATCAAAGCTACAAAAATGTGTTGCTTTATCAACTACAGAAGCAGAGTATATTGCAGCTACGGAAGTGTGCAAAGATATTTTGTGGCTGAAGAGATTCCTACTGGAATTAGGTCATGCACAACAAGAGTTTGTCCTGCATTGTGACAATCAAAGTGCAATTCACTTAAGCAAGAATTTAAGTTTTCACTCGAGGTCAAAGCACATTGATGTGAGGTATCATTGGATACGTGATGTGCTGGAAGCTAAGGAGATACTGCTAAAGAAGATTCATACAGATAAGAACAGTTCAGATATGATGACGAAGTCTCTACCGAAAGAGAAGTTCGAGTTTTGTAGAAGTGCGTCAGGAATGACGCATCCCTCCAATTAAGTCGGGAGGGGGAGATTGATGGGTCAAATTTCCCTCCTTATTTGGAGGAGGATGTCATGTAGTTCACTACATGTGAAAAACCTTTCGGTGAAGCCTCAAGACCCATTCAATTAACCAAGAGGCAAGATGCTAGATGAATAGCAAAGTTGGTGGTGTGTATATGTTGAAATGCAAGAGAGAGCCTATACATATAGGCTTGTGGGTGGCTGAAATGTTTGACAAAAGAATGGAGATGCATTGATGGTGCGTACAAACATTGAAGCTTGAATTAAGGAAGAAGTTTGAATTCTCTTCCTTGTGCATGACGTGAAGGATTTGCATGGGAAGTGCATGAAGAATGCATGCATATATTTGCCTATATATAGAGGCATTTGCAATGGTGCAAAGATATAAGAACCGGTGAGCTCATCTTGTGTGTTATACAAGAGTGAGATAGAAAACTCCTAAGTAGAGAGTTTGTGTGTACGTGTAGCAAAACAAAGTGTGTGAGAGTGTATCCCTTCAAGTATGAGTCTTGAAGTAGTGTTTCTCTCTGTGTAACCTTTATTCGTATAGTGGAGGTTCTTTGTTGTTGTTGCCCCGTAGACGTAGGCATTTTGGCCGAACCACGTTAATTCCCGGTGTTCTTTATCATTTTATTTCCGCTACATTTTACATTTGTAGTTGTGAGTTTCCGATTTCATTCTACAGTTTATTCTTCCGCATAACCCAACATCACTGGCATAGCCAAGGACATAGCAAGAGCTCCTCTTATTAGTTTTCTTCTTTGGAAAACTCTTCTTGATAAGCTTCTTATTACTATTACTACTATTATTATCAGAACACATGTAGAACACCTTATTTGTAGCGGCTGGTTCGTCGACGTCGGCCAACAAACCAAGGATATTTGGTCCAGCAAAAGGTGCCTTGGGTTTGAGCAGGATATCCTTGTCTAGGGAGGGTTGCATATATGTAAAATCTAGATCTTCAACACTCTCATAGAACTCTATGGTTGATGCCAAAGCTACCAACCATCAACCATGCCATCCTTTGACAGAAGCCTAATGACAGTGGCAACAGGCAAAGAGAGAAGGGTGAAGAGAAAATCCACAAAGTCCTTGCTCGCTTCGGCGAACAGAACCTTTTGACGCTCTGTATCGATGAGTAGCCTCAGGCTAATAGTAGAGACTGCCATTGCAGCGTGCATGCAGTACGAGACTGTTTGGGTTTGATTTTTAATTCTGTAAGCCAGCACATAGTGAGATAGGGAATTCGAACAGATCGGCTCGGATAATGTGTCCGGTATTTACTTAACTAGCGCCTTTCCAATGAAAAGGATCTCTGATCGACGTTAGTTCAAGCGCGATTCCATCCCATTGATACTGGTCGAAAAAATGTGGCTTGGGAATTGACACATTAATTTGGCACAAGATACACCTTTGGAATTAGCAAATTAATTAACCAGCCGTATATATATTCGAGAAGAAAAATAATCATTTAAATCGCTATGCAGGCAAAGAGATTCGATCGCTATATACGAATAGTAGTTTGGCATTAATGAGAAAAAAATCAGTCATATATGCAAGTCACTGTTCCGTTGGTACTCAACTTGCATAACAAGTAACAATTCGATGCTCTTGGATAGTTGGATTCACTCAATCACAATTATCAGTAGAAAGCTAGGGTATAGAAAGGTGTCGACTTGAATGTCTTACTAAAGTCGTGTGGCGAGACCTATGTTTGCCCATGTATTGAGCAAGTTTGACGCTTTTGAGTCTGATTCTTGTGCAAGTTATGTCCTCATAGCACTTGGATGCGCGCTTGTCCGTTTGACATGAATGTACTTTAGCTATGGCAATAATCGGTTACATAATGACAGGACGGAATTTTGATGGACAAGAAGTTTCTTAATGAACTGGTTTGACTGGGGACGCAGATGGGGATGGCATGCATGCAAGTGAAGAATCTTAAACTGAAAAAGGCAATGACACGGCAGAAGAAAGAGACGTGCTTGATATAAGCTCCAACCTCATCACGTTAAGCTGGAAAGGCTAACAATTAATTGAAGGGGCAAACATGTTTCCAGGTTGGTCGGGATCTTATTCTTTCTCTGCTCTTGTTAACCTTAAACTTGTTTTTTTTTTTGGTCAAAAACCTTAAAATTGTTGATTGTGAGAATTGTATCTCTTTGCTACCATTGGGACAGCTACCTTCCCTCGGAGAGCTCTCTATATCTGGGTTAAATTAAGGGAGTGGTGTCAAAGGTTCTGAATTCTATTAGGTAACGGGAATAGTAGTACTTGTGTGAATAAACCATTTAGATCTCCACGGTCTTTAGAACTCTACAATATGATTGGGTGGAAACCAAGAATGGTGTTATGTTGAAGGGTAAGGACAATGAAGGTGGGGTTTTCCCTAATCTTGTGAAGCTTGTTCTATCAGATTGTAAGAGGCCGAGTTGATTGGCACTAATCCCTAGTTACGAGGTCACGAGCTCTACACTCTTATTCCTGAAAGAGGTCGAGTTAAGTTCAAGAATTGCAACTTTTCCCGACGGAGTGTTGTGAGAACCTGAGTTGATGGCCCGAAGAAATGCACTCATCTCTTGTGTCTTTGTCGGTAAAAGATTGCCGAGAATAGGAATTTCCGTCAAAGTTAAAGCACTTGACATCAGGGGATGTAAAAAAGTAAAAAAATAAAAAATTGAATGCAAAGAGTATGCGGAAGCTCATCAAGAGTCTCCAGACTCACCTCACTCGAAGAATTGAAAGCTATTTTGACAAAAAAGTAGATTGGTATGCGGAGGAGGAACTGTTCCCCAGCACTCTCACTAATCTCGAGATCTAGCATCTGAAATGTGAGACCATCGACCGCGCCAAGTGGTTTTCAGTATCATAAAATCTCTAACAATATTCTGACAGCCAAAATGCCAAATATGTCATTTACATTAGTGTTGTAAGGTTGCAAAGGGAAGGGGGATGATCTTTGAAACACAACAACAATCCCCAACTCTACCAGTCATGACTCTGCTAAAGCGTATATTGCGCTAGAAACACACTGAGAGTCACGTACAGTTCTGGCTGTTTCTTCTGTATGAAGGTTCCAATTTCTTCCATCACAGATGTTACAAACATGTTACACGACTCCTGTGTTTGCTCTGTAAGAGTGTGGGCATGAGAAACATATTTGCATATGGCTGAATATTGTCATTCACTTTTAACAGCACTGTAAATATGGCGAACAAATACCAAGGAGACCCGGAAACTGATTGAACCAAGCATCAAGAAGAATGCATAACATACGCAAGCATTATAGCCAATAAAGAAGGACAGCTGCATGAAACCGGTCATATTTGATCTGATGTAGAAATAAATGCTATAGGCAAACATGAAAATAGCCGAAGAGCCCCCACACAAAACGGACCTGCATCAGAGAAACCAAAGCCATTATCAACATGGAAAAGCATCGGCCAAGAAAGGTCTTTTCCAACATTAATATGACTTGTTATTAACATAATAATCTCATCTCAGTTGCTAGAACATGGTGTAATCTTTTTCTGTTCATAATAGCAGTGCAGCATAAGTGGTAAAAGTGTAAAGCAAAGGATTAATTTTTTATTTTCTTTTTTTAATTGTTGGACCTTTTCAAGGAAAGGATACAGAATGGCCACATTACTATGTTCTCAGTTACTTCCCTACACCCTTGCCCCCCAAAGAAAAAGGACACAGAAAAAGCCAGAAACTTGAAACTCTAAGGAATATTAACAATTCAGCCAACTAATGAGCAATAACCAAGTTCCACTGACAAGAATATATGCAAAGTTAATTACTACATTAGCCATCCTGTTCCTTAACCACAAAGACAAACAAAAAGAGCTAATTACAACATCTCTACATATACTATTTGGCACCAATCCTTGAGGTTGTTATGGACTTCAAGATCACATTGAAGACAGACGGGAAATAATAGAAAGAGAAGACCATATGAAACGGAAAAGGCACAGATACATGCTATTAGTGTCTGTGTAATGGCATGTGGAAGAGAACATACCTCCACCACCACTCATGGTCTTCAACTGAAAGTTGAATGTAGGTCAAACCAATTGTCAAGATTGCAGTCAGTATGACGAGGACGATAAATGTAACAAACAGAATTCCAGGAAGAGTGTAGATTTTGTAGCCCCACATGCTTGCATACAGGTGGTGTAACTGAAGGGCAATTGCACTAAAAGGCAAGAGACCTCCAACAAACATTTGACAAGGTGTTCTTCTATACCAAGCTAATGATGGAATCTCTCTTGGAAGTTGCTTTGTAGCACAAGGCGCTTGAAATTCAGACCTTATACAATATCCAATCAGCCCACCCAAACCAAGCAATGGGATGGCAAGAAATGCATATATGAGAAGAATCACTACGATGGTTCCAAAAGGAAGTGCAGCTGTGGCACCATAGGATATAGCTACTGTATTAAGGAAAGACACTGTCACGAAGAATGGGCCCAAGTAGAGAATCCCTGTTAGAAGAACACTCTTTTCCTGAAAATGAACATCATCTACGTTAAAAATAAGAATAACATGTTAAAAGAAATGGTGACCACAGAAAAAAAATATGATATAAAAATTGATGAAGAAAGAATCACCCATCCGGTCACAGAAAATTGATTGTGAAAAGCAGCAGCACTGTACCCCGCAACCATAGAAGTAAGAGTATAGATGAAGACAAGAGAAGTGAGCAGTGCTCCACGATTGTAGGGATAGAGGACCCCAAAACATGCTAACAGAAATAAGATGCACACCCTGAAGAGAAGATACAAATAACAAGAGTAAAGTTAAAGTAAACACTAGTAAAGTCTATGCATTTCTTATTTTTTTGAATAAAGGTCTATGCATTTCAAGCATACTCTGAACAACAGAATTTGACTGTATAATCATTGTAGATACGTGGAGGATAGGCCAAACTTGAACTGTTCAACAAGGCAGTTGAACATCTAGAGTAGGTATTCTGTCCCTCTATAGGTGCCCCTTTACGGTGAGTAAAAATTACAAAATGTCCATGCTCGTGCTACTATAATGTATAGCTATGAAAAAACAAAATGGACTGAAGAATGACAAAGTACTTTACATGGTGAGCAGCTGGGTACCCAAGCCCAAAACGGCACAAAACAGTGGCATGTTTGAAGGGTGTCTGAAAACATCACCATGAAGGTATTTCCAACCAACTTCCTTGTCTTCTTCTTCATCACCATTTGAACACCTATGAGAAATATGCTTACAATTAGGCTGACCCTGCTATTAAAAAAATAAAAAATAAAGAATAAAGGAAGATGAGAGATTATAAACAATGTATTACTTTCTCAGGTCATTCTTGAGGCGTCGCATAATTAGCAAGGTAAGCAATCCCATCAAAAGCACAATGATGACTACCGAGTTAATGAATGAGAACCAATGAATTTTCTGGCGGACTGGCAATAATGAAGCCTTTGAGTATTTCTCCATCCTGTTCTGAAATTGAGTTGATGTTGCATGCCAGCTAACTGAATATGTGAACTCAATGTCAATATCCACATCTTCTGTTATATCAACAACATGCTCTGGATCACTAAAAGCATGTATTTCTATTACTTGGTTTCCATTGTAAAGAGCATCAAACTGCAGGTGTGTGAATAGATAATACTTGGTTCCCTTATCACTGAGACTCATACTCTCAGCTTCAACCTTCCCAATGAATCCCCACAGTGGAAGATCATCATAATACATCTGGAAGTAAAAATCACCAAGTATAGCATCCCTGAACTTCCGAACTTCAGAAACTCTAAGCTTCTTCTGGCCCAGTCTCTCCTCAAGTTTGTTCAGCCGGAAATTCAACTGATATAAACTGTTGGTCAAACGGTCACCACACAAAACTTCCCCAATGGATTCTTTCTTTTGAATTACTGGATCTGCGAGTCATGATGGTCGACATTACATACTCTTACAAATATATGAAAAATAAAATCATTCTGGAAGTAAACACAAATTTAACATTCTGATTGAGAAGCTAATGTGCAATAGCTTCTGAACCATACCAAAGTTGAAAACAACAAAACATGATTATATTTGATTGCACTTAATAGCACCAAACTTTTGTTAAGATCAGCATTCAACATTGAGATAGTACAAGTTGATGGTTTTTATACAATCGGTATTACTAAACTACACTCATTGTTATAAACTGGCATCTTATGTATCTATAAGATGTCTTTAGCAATCAAGATCTATTGAATTGATACCTACATTAATTGCTTGTTCCATTACTACTGCATAAACAGAATGCCACTATGGTCCTAAAGGCTAACCTGGATGGCAGAAGGGCAAATCATAGTACTGATAGGTCTGACTGCAAGAGAATAACAAGTGGAAACAATATCAAAAGAAGAAAAAGGTAGGGTTAACCAAGCAAAGAGAAATTACTTTACTTAATTTTATTCACCTTTAGCTCCTAGCGTGCCGCATACACTATGTTATCTAGTTCCAAAACCAAACTCTACACAACTCTGGAGTCATAAACACAGTTTAGAATCAATGCAACCAGGTTGCATTTGAAGCCCCAGAACCCTTTTAAAGCACCCTTCTTAAAATCTGATTAGAAAGGTCAATCAGGAAACATGCTTACATACTCTACTTATAGAATTACCAATTTTATCAAACATTCGCAAAATTTTTGCTAACAGTGTCCATCCGGTCTCTCCCAAGCCTCACATTTAAGTTCTCACACTCTCCTTATACAGCAATTATTCACACTATTATCAATCATACCGCATCTCAAAGTTTCTAACAGAATCATCAAATCCTAAATGACCCATTAACAATTCCCTATAACATTATCAAAATATGGTTTAAAATCAGATCTTTAGCTCAATCCAAAATGGGGCTCGCAGCTTGTGAAAATTAGGAAGAACAATCAGTCTGTTTTTACTTCAAACACAATATCAGTACGGACCCAGAAGAGGTAGCCATTCCCTAAAATAATACAAAGTTACAGAGAAGCAAGAAATAAACAAAATGGAATCCGATGAGAGGCACCTGGGGTTGTTCAAAGGACCAATTTTGTTGACGAACAAGGGGACATTATCTCCAACATTGAAGATATGATCGGTTGCTGAAGATTTTGCTGGGAATGTAAGGATCGTCAAGAGCACCAAACCAAGACTCATTTCAAAAGCTTCGGTGCCCATTTTGACGTTAGAGAAGCACAAATGAGCAGCAGCAACAGCTTAGAGGGAGTGCGTGGAATCTGGCATGTGAGAGTTTAGTCAAACTGATGCCATGTGAATATTGTATTTCTATCTATATTTAATTTGATACATTAACCCGAAAATACACGGTAAAACCTTTATAAATAACCACTGTTGGGAAAGTTGATTAATACATAATTTACTTATTTATCAATAAAATAAATATTTATTACTTTATAATATGTTCTACTGTTAAAAGTTTCATACTTCCTTGTTAAGAGTTTTCTTAATTTTATTATAAACATTGTATACTCTTTCTTTTATCTGTTATATCAATTATTAATATTTTTTGTGATATATTTATTTAATAAATTATTACGTTATATATTTGTTGGGATCTAAAGGAAGTCCAGAAAAGTAATTATCTTATTGAGCTTATTAATTTATCGAATATTAATTTATCAAGGTTTTACTGTACATAACAAAGATAACCTAATAAAAAAAAACAATTACAGAGCTAAAGGTTTCTAACATCTCACTCGACGGCGACTCATCTTATTCTCTCTATCAACCTCTTAACATGGTCGATGAAGTTTCTGCAAAGTTGGTTGCCTCTCTAGGAATCATTGATCAGTGAAGTGTTTTGGCTCGTTGATACAATCTGAAAGTTAGGACATAGTGTGCAAATCCAAGTCTAGAATGGAAAGAAGACAGCGTTGTATCTGTTTTATAAGTTATAAGAAAGTTAGTCTTTCAAGATTCTATCAGGATTTGTAATAGACTTATGTCTATTAGGTTTAGGAGTTCTAAACCATGTTGTAGCAACAACCTTTATCTCAATAAATAGGAGCTGTAGGGGTTCTATAAGTGCATGTGAGACTAAAAACCTAGAGAGTCAAGAGTGATAGAGAGATAAGAGCTAAATAGGGAAAGGTTTGAGGGTTTTTGTAATAAGTACTTGTAAATACCTAAATTTTTCATAATGCTAGTGAATCTCTTAAGAGAGATCACGAAGTGGATGTAGGCAAAAGTTTTGGCTTATAAATCTGCTGTCTTTCTGTTTTCATCTATTTTAGCTTTGTG
The DNA here is from genome assembly GCA_010134655.1 of Fragaria nilgerrensis. Taxonomy (NCBI): domain Eukaryota; kingdom Viridiplantae; phylum Streptophyta; class Magnoliopsida; order Rosales; family Rosaceae; genus Fragaria; species Fragaria nilgerrensis. The sequence goes on along the minus strand of CM020979.1, from coordinate 21,503,685 downwards.
GTATATAAGCAAAGCTAAAATAGAATGGTTGTTTCATATGTGGTTCACCCGACCACTGGAAAAGAAATTACAAACAATGGAAGGAGAAAAAAGGGCAGATGATAGGAGAAAGCTAAAATAGATGAAAATAGAAAAACACCAAATTTATAGTGGTTCAGCCAAAACTTTAGCCTACGTCCACTTCGTGATCTCTCTTGAGAGATTCACCAACACTATAAAGAATTTTGGTGTTCACAAGTACTTATTGCGGTACCCTCAAACCCTTCCCTATCTTGCTCTTATCTTGTAAATACTTGTGTCGCCAAAGGTATTAATGACGACAATTGTGTCATCGCAAGAGCATTAGTTACAACAAAACTTTGCCGTTGCATCCTATTACCATGGCAGACATGCCTTGGCCAATACCATTGACGATGCCATCATTTGCCACTAAAGCCATTTGCTATGGCATAATACCATCGCATAATGTAATTCATGAAATAAAAAAAAATGGTATGATATATATATATATATATATATATATATTATAAATAAATTAAGACATATAGAAAGGAATTACAATTTAATCTTATCACGAATGTTACAAAAAGCATGAAGCGCTTGAACAAAAACTTAAAAAATATATTTAGCAAGGTCTAAAATAATCCTCAAGCTAATAAATGCAAAAGTTTAAAAGGTTTTTTTATTCCTCTGTTTCAAGATGAATTTTGCAAGGATCTTCCTGGATCTTTCACGTGCCAATTACTCAGTGTATAGAACCTTGTAAACCTCTTATAACAGAAATCAAATAGAAAGTGTCATATAAGTTAACAATTTGTAGAAATGCATATAATCTGTAATTTAGTAACTTAGACATGCATATAATCTGTAATTTAGTGACTTAGAAATTTCAGGTTGGGTCGGTGGGATGATAACGATGGAACATGGCTGATGAATTGGGCTGAGTGGATGGTTGGGTTGTTTGAAGAGTTCGTGTTGGAGCCATGCCGGCTCTGGTATGTACCAATGATAGGATTATTCTACTGCTAAATTAAGAAAACAAAGGAAATCAAGATAATACTCAATTAATGCTTCATTCATATCTAGTCATGGAAGTTTACAACATATATAGAGTTTTTAACTGCTATAGATTAGGGATAACTGTCTATTACATTAAATTTAATTGTACCACCCTGAACTTTAGATTACTTTTCACTTGTGTCTTTGTACTTTTTATTTAATCACGTGTACCCTTGTGCTTTTAAAATCCATCAAAGTTGGACAAAATTTCAAATCGGCACTTAATGTGACGTCATGCGCTGATCTAGAGCTGACAAGAGGGTCTCGCTTATCAGTTTCCATACCTTAATGAAGGGCAAAATTGTCATTTAAAGTTTTTTTTTTGGCCTTCAATTTGCCTTCAATTTGCCTTCAATTTTTATTATTTATTTTTAATTATATTTTCCAATATCCTCCTCTCATTTTCATCTCCATGGCTCCATCAAACAGAGCTCTCATCTTCCCCAATTCACAGCAAAATTAAAACCTTCATCCACAAAATTCAATCACACCTACCACAAAAACCTAACCTAAAACACACAACCTTACAACCACTTTCAGTTCTTGAAACCCAACCTCCCTAACCCAGCAACCTCAAAAACTGTTCATCAACCTGACCCGAACCCCAATACCAGTCACCTCCATCACCAAAGCCACTACCAGTTCTGATTCCGGGAGGAGAGCATCGTTGAATTTGGATTCGACCAGTACGTCGTGGTGTGCTGGCTGGGGTTGAGGTTTTTAGATTGCGTCTATGGATTGGGGTTTATGGATTCTACCTTGCCATTACCATTATTGAGGGTGGTGGCGACATCATATCAGTTGTGGGATTTGAGATTGGTGCGACCGAGAAAAGATGAGGGCTTGGGCCTCGTTGTCCATCTACAACAGCAGAGAGAGAGAGAGAAAGGGGGGGGGAGAGAGAGAGAGCGCGAAGCAGCCAACAAAAAGGGAAAATAAGTGAAAAAAGAAAAGAAGAATGAAAAGATTGAAGCTGAAAAAATATGTTGTAAAGGGTTAGTTTAGACATTTTGGCTAATTGATGGTGAAATGTTGAACTATGGGTCCTTTTTGTCGGCTCCACATCAACACATAACATCACGTTAGGTGTTGAACTGAAATTTTGTCTAATTTTGATGGATTTTAAGAGTACAAGGGTACACGTGATTAAATAAAAAGTATTGGGACACAAATGAAAAGTGATTCAAAGTTCAGGGTAGTACACTGAATTTAATCCATTAATATAACTAGAACTGATAATCAGGAAGATATTGAAGAGTGATCCATCAGACCTAAACCCTAATTCCATCTTTAGAGCTTCTTCTTCTACATGCAAATTGTTTCATATATCATATATGCATATGCCAATTTAAGAGTGAATTCATTTGTCAGGTGCCCTACATTCATACATACTAGTACAATATTGCGGAATTGAGACATGTGGCTTTCACAGTTATATATATAAGCAAATATTCAAATATTAGAGGCGGCAAGAGGATCTTATCTGATTGGTTTGCTTGACCATCGTTTCTTAAAGCCTAAATCCATGATTGAACTCACTGAGGTAAACAATTGCACTGCGAAATCTGATTATTCATGTGCATGGAGAGAAGAGAGCAGAGCTCCTGGTCTGGAAGGCAATTTGGTTGATGACTAGGTGTAGATAGCACAGCCCATACGCTTACCCAATTGCCCAGATAATGCTAGCCTTGCTGTTATTGCTAACCGACCAGCATTGGCGAATTGTTTCTGTTACCGTAAGGTGGCAGTGTCTTGCTGACAAATGAGAGGAGGTGCTACAGGACTGGTGGCGCTGAACAAAGAGTGATATACCCTTGGTTGCTTGGCACTGGGTGCTCCATCAAGATTGGTGTTGTGTATTAGCGCTAGGTGATCAGTCAGGGTGAACGATAGCTTTGCAGTTGTTTAGCGCTAGAAATCCCTTCCACAAAAAGATGCCGCTAGCTAGCCCTTGCAACATGGCTTGATGACATTGGTGGAGATTTAGAGTACTAAGCCAAGGATGATACTAGGGGACCTCTTGGCAGAGACTCCACAAGGATTGTGCTGACAGAGGAACAAGAGATTGATAATACACCAGTAGATGGGATGATGTTGATTGCTTGGTGTTGACGTTGGCGTTGTTTGTCGATTTCAGTGTTTCTTTTACGCTTGACAGTGAAAATGAAGGCCTAGTTTGATACAAGTCATACAACTCCGCGTTTAAAAGAAAAAATTAGTTTTTATCTAAAATTTTAGATTTTATTGTGTTTGGTAAATAAAAGAAAATTTGTTTTTTTTAAATTACAGGTCAGTGGAAGTAGATTTTCGTAACAACACTTTTAAAAGTAACATTTACTAAACAGAAAACTGTTTTAATTTTTAGTTAATTATCTCCACAGTATAACGGAAGAAATTGTTTTAAAAAGTCATATCAATCCCAAACTAGCTTGAAGTGTGACGGGTGAAGCTTGGTGGTGCAAGACTAAAGTTGTGTCCCAACTAGCTTTGGAGCTTGTGAACTGTTACCCCTGAAGATGCGCAACTTAGAGCATTGCTTGTGCATGTTGCTGAACGTGCAAGGCTTGGCTGAGCACTGGAGAATCCAGCTTGGTAGAGAATCAAAGTACATGATCTTAAATCTGACAGTGAAAACCAAGAGAGAGATCAAAGGTAAGCGGTGTCAGGAGCCCATAAAACATACTCAAGACTTGGTAGTGTTGGCATTCAAAATTAGGAGCCCAACAATCTAGAGCGCCATTGTTGGGCCTAACGCCGGGGTGGTTGGCCTCTTAGTGTTAAGCGCTACATCTTGACAATGATTGGTTTGGCGGCTTGGTGTCCAGAGAAACTTGACTTATTTATTTCTTGATTGTTTTTTTTAACTAAACCCTAACACTTGAATTTTCTTGGGCGAAGGCCTGACATTAGTGGGCTAAAGGTGTTTGATTGCTCTTGCTACTTTGAGTTCCAAATGAGAAAGTTTGTTGTTGCTGCTGCTTGGTATAGCCATGAAGATATTTGATTAATCATCGCCAAAGATGAGTTGACCAAACATAGGTGTATCAGCTTCCCACAGACGAGCCAATGTTAATGCACTGATTTATGGAGATATAATTGATGGGAGAGAAAGAGAGATATAAACAATAAGATGCACAATCTATAGTGGTTAATCTCCCTCTTTGGAGTAGACTACATCCACTTGAACTTACACTATGGGTTGGAGCCTTTGTGGCCCCATAATATTACAAATAGTTGTAATGAGATGTTGAGTGAGTGACTCATTTCTTTACATTGTCTTCAATGTGGGATAAAGAGTCTTAATTCTATTCTTCAAAGCATGTTTGTGGAGGCATATTAGTGAGGTAGGGTAGGTGGCTTCCCAATAAGGCTTAGGCCGCTTCCGGGTATGGTTGGATAGCTTGTATGTCGAGCAACAAGATGTATATATGTGGCGGTTGAGTCCTTTCCCTCCATAGCTCGTGGGCACAAAAAGAAGGTGATATTAGCCATGTTAGTGGTGTTATCTACATTAGGGTTTTGTGGGTCTTGGTACCGATCGAGAATGTGCCAGTGTTCTTCTAGAGAATAGGTTTTCTCTCAAGATGTTCTAGCTGTTAATGTTATGAAGATGCTCTTCCACGTGGTCTAGCTTTATTTAGGCATATACAATGTTAAAATAAAAAAGGCAATGAAATGTCTCTTGAGCTTGGTGGGAGGCTGTATTTAAGGCTGTGTCGGGCCAGTCCTAAAATTTTATGAACTGACCCCGAACTCGAGATAGTCGGGCCAGGTTTTTTTCGAAAGCTTAACCTGATAAAAGCCCAAATTGATTTTGTTAGGATTAGGCTTTTGGGCTCAAAACTGAGTTTTGAGTTCTGAGCTTCTCTACCAATGACCAAGCTTCTCTTCATTACGTATTCTTGACTCCTCAGGGAAAAAAAAAACTTATTCAGTCTCTACTCTCCACTCTCCACTCTCCATAACCTTATCAACCTAACCTCTCAGCACCACATCAACGTAGTCCATACAAATCGAACACAAAATAATTGAAGGTTGTTGCTTTCGATAGATCTAAGAGAACAACAAGGTCATAAATAAGAACGATTTTAACATTGTGAGAGAAATTGAATCACAACAACTATATCTCTAACATTGATAAGTGAGAATGAAATTGATTTGGGTGAAGTAAACGTTGGAGCTTGATCCAATTGCTGGGGATGGAGACTGACTCATTGCATGTCTGGTGAAGGTTAAAGAACATGAAATTGATAAACACGATTTGAGAATTTTTGTGAGAGAGAGAGAGAGGTTATGTGAGAGAGTCTGTGTGCGAACTGCGAAAGAGTAGGCTGCCTAAGGTGAGGGTGTTGCTAGGATGGAAGCGTGGGGAGCCGGAGTGGTGGTGCTTTGATTCTGAAGACGATGTAATAAACACTCGATCTGAGAGTGAGAGAGAGAGAGGGGCTGATAGACTATATATATGTATAGATCAGGCTTGTCGGGCTCTCGAGCCTATGTAAAATCAATCTCAAGCTCGGACCGAGAAATGCATGTTCGGGCCAGTCCTAGGCCAAAACCAAAATTGTTTACTTTAGAACTAACCCGATTCGTGTTACTCGAGCCGGGTTTTGCATCCTTTAGGGTCTGATATCCAGCTCTAATTGTATTACTACTCTTGAGTTAGGTTGTGTAGCACGCTAACACTAACTTTGGGGAGTTGATGATTGTTGAATGCGGTTAGAGTTTAGGCCTATTTAACGTATGGACTTATAAAGGCTGATTTTGTAGTGGAAACATGAGCAAGTCAAATTTTACGTTTGAATTAGTTAGGGTTTACATGATCATTCAGATCCTAATAGATATTATTTACGAAAAATTGTCACCTCCATCAAAACTCAACAAATTACACATAACGACTCATCTTGTAGGGCTGTGAGATTGAGCCATTACCTAAACAATTCATTCTAAAATGGGCAAATTTTGGAGATGTAACAATCCTACACTACCACGTAAAAGTCTTTAAAAAAAAATGATGGATTGCAGATTAGTCTTGGCGTCGTTTCCTCATGCTTAACCTAGCACTGTTCCCCCCTTCATCCAAGATATCACTATGCCATTTCCTACATCAGGCGACACAACAGTTGTGTCGCCTGATAAAAATCGTAAGTGTCGTCTTCTAGTATGTCGTTGATGAGGTTTTCTGACGACACAAATGTTGTGTCGCCTATAAGAACCTCAGGCGACAGAAGACTTTTTTCATTTTGTGTCGCCTGAATTGAGATAAGACGACACGGTATATATGTCGTCTAATAGTTTAAACAACGACATGCTTGAAGGCAACGTATCTTTTTTTTTACCGTGAGGCGACACAACTCTTTGTGTCGCCTTATAACTGCGAGTGTGAGAGAAATACGCCTTACAACAACATATTGGTGTAGGTTAATTTGTTTAAAGACGACATTTAAACATCATCTGAAAATGTTACAGGCGACATATACTTGGTGAATTTGAATTTAAACTTTTCCACGCTACATTTATGTATCGCTGGATGAACCCACACGACATACTATTGATGTTGTTTCTGGTCTAGACATAGTACGACGACACCTATGCATTGTGTGAATGATCTTTAGGCAACGTATATTTTTTCTTTTTTCATTTGGTCTCTTTAAGACAATAGGTATCTGTCGTTTGATATGCTTTAAGCTTTCACTACGAGATATCTTTTAGGCTTTCGACATTTTCAGGCGATATTTGTCTATCGTATGAATGAGCTTGAGCTACATACAAGTGATGTCTTCTTTTGATTTAAACTCTCCACTTACGTTGCCGGTTGTTCTTTATGGCCTCACATTTCTGGTATCTTAACTTAGTAAAGACAATAGATATTGTTATGTTTGTGTTGCCGGTTGTTACTTTATGACCACACATTTCTAGTATCTTAACTTAGTAAAGACAATAGATATTGTTATGTTTGTATCCATCCTCTGTAGCTGAAATCACACATATCGATAGTCATGGCTTGTTTGAAACTACACAATTGCTATATTGAAACATCTTAATAATTTAGGTTTAAAAACACCATCCATAAATAAAATAAGCATCCATAACTAAAATAAGCATTCAACATCCAAATTGATAACATAGACTTTCAATCCACCATATATAAACCGTACACAAACCTAGCTAGGCCATAAGAGATTAACAAAAAACACCATCATTATGTTCAACTGCCTCATATGCAGTCCAGCATGACAACACAGCAAAAAGAACTACACAATCTGGGCAAACATACAGTACACATCAAAATATGACTGCAAATCAAATGCTGGTATAAATCTATGGGCAAACAGATGGATGCTTTGTATCTAGACCTGTAAATGGACCGGATCTTGATCCGGACCCGTTCTGGATCCGTGGTTTTTAAACGGATTTGGATCGAAAATTAGACCCGTTGATCCGTTAAGGATCCGGATCCGTTAACCCGTTTATTAAACGGACCAGATACGGATCGAGGTTGATCCGATCCGTTAAGGACTCGGATCCGTTTTAAAATAATTAAATAATATTTTTATAAATATAATATTATTGATAAATATTAAATAATATAATAATTATTTGGATAACCTAAACGTCTAAATTGCGTCTAAAGTATGATCATTTGATGAAGTTGAAGGTTACGATGCCTATGTTCTTTTTATGCTCTTTACTAAATACATTGGAGGTTTAGTATTTTGAATATATTAATTTATTGTTAAGGAGTATTTTGGCCATGTAATTCAACTTTTGATGTAAACCTTTATTTTATTATAATATTTCATTAATGTTTTATGAAAATTTATGATAAAATGAAGAAATTATTATTTAAAATTTGAAAATATTTATAATCATAAACGGATCGGATTAACGGGTCGGGTATCCGTTAACCCGCCGGATCCGGATTTGGATCTAGCTATCAAAGATCCGGTGGGTAACAGGTCGGATCTGGATCCAAAATTTATATTACGGATCCGGATCCGGATCTAGGTAGATCCGCTCCAGATCCGGTCCATTTACAAGTCTATTTGTATCTCCAAAACAGTACTAAATGAAACCATACACTAGCTTGCTAGTTATTTGTAAACTTAAGAACATACTTTGTCCACTCTTGCCGAACAACATCAACATTCTCCATGGTGTAATATACATCTCCCCTTGTCAACCACTGCAAGGACGATAAAAAACATAACAGGTTGAACCAACTGAGTGAGTTATATAGCTCACAAACTACATAAATATTCTTGACAACATACCATTGAACCAAACTTGAGCTTCTGTGTTGGATTAATGCCATACTCAAATTGGATGACACCATCTATAAATAGTTGCAATTACAACATTTCCACCTTATAAATTACTCAGATTAATTTAGAGTATTGTCAGAACATGTGTTCCTTAACACATTCACATATATATGTAAGAAAATAAAAAGAAATGTAATGTGAACAAAGCTAAATAACAAGCTAAACTATAATTCCCCACATGTGTATATAAACAAAATGTGCAACATGGATCTCTACTAGAGTTGGCAAACGCACATAGATCTACCCACCTTTATCTCCAAAATAACATTCCCTTATTGAAATGTATAGAGATAGGGTGTATCATCAAATACAAGAGAACAACTAACGTAAAATCAAGAAATCAGATTTGAAAAGAAAAACCATAAACCAAATTGAATCCTAAAATTAGTTTATCCAACAAAACTCTGAAGCATAACCTCCCAATTCTCTATGCAAAAGAGTTCTTTAAATCTTCCTGAAATATACATGATCATAAAGTGAGAATATAAGAATGAGTGTATTTGTCCAGCATCAGAGGACTCAAGGTATCACTAATGGCCTTGGGAGACAATGTTATCACTTCTCAACATATAATCTTCTAGTCCTAACACCCTAGTAATAAGCTTCTGCACTGACCTTAAACTCATAGCAATTCAGTCCAATTCATACCACCAAACTTTTACAATTCTATGCCAATAATTCATACTAATTTATTTATTAATTAACAACCAAAGCATTTATTAATTCAGGCCAAAGTGAACAACAATGTCAGTATATCACTGAACTGAAAAAGGGAGAAACTTACAAACAATTGAGCACTGTAAATCAAGTGAGGGGCGTTCACTAATGGCCTTGCATGAACGAGACCTTAACAGAAACTAAATCACATAGCCTTATACAAAACCCCAGGAATAGTTGTATTACATTTAACTCAACTCGATTAGTAACCTTTCCCAAGCAACTCATTGAACTTAATAATTCATAAGTTATTAGGCATACCTTAATTACTAAGGACACTAAATATTCTACTCTCATTTCACCCACTTAATAGGCAAGACCAACATTAGTCATATTCCCGTACTTTTAACTTTGAATGGGAAACACTTGACATTTGAATTCCATTTTCTTAAAGACCACAAGTTAAACTTTTCTTAATATACAAACACAACCCCAATTTACTTGTCAAAACTAAACCATTCGTCTTACCATTTTCTCAAGCTTTTGACCAAACCATCCTTTCCACTTTTACAAGGTTTCTAGCATTACCAAAATCCCCCTAAACATTCTGCCCAACCACACTTGTCATTACTGTATTAGACTAAAAATTCCATAAAAAGTATCTTTAATTTTTCCCCTCAATCAACTCTATAGCCACAGCCACGAATAATATAAAACAACACACTACGAAACCGACTCAGTATCCCTTCTCCTTACCATTCTTCTTTTCCATTTCAGGGTGTCCATTAGCATTGGCTGCTCTCCTTTACCATTATCCCCTCACATTCTTGACAAGCCAAACAAGAACAGAAGATTTAGCATTTTTGATATGCAGTATGTCGTAAATTTAATTTGCATGAAAACCACCTCTACATACAAAATGAGAGGACCTCATCGAAAAAAAAATACAAATTGAGGATTTAGAAACTGTCAAAAAACTTTCCTTCAAATTTCAACTTGTCTGCATTTTTTGTTTTTTGTTTTCATTACTTTTAACACTACTTTACTTCTTTTCCTCATACCATCATGCAAGTTTCGAAAAAGGCAAGTGACAAGTGACATATGAATCAAAATGTGTGATATAGGATCGATCACAATTCACAAAAAGCAGCCATGAATACATGAAAAATGAGGCAATGCAGATCAATGCAAACATTTTATCACAATTACAATACTAGCATCATCAGGTCATCATTGTGCAAGAACAACATGATTGATGAATTCAAGAAGTTAACTAAATGGTCAAACAAGAATGAAGATAACCATGGCCACTGTAAAAAAGAATAAAAGATACAACCTTAGAGAGTAGCCTTAACACGTCCAAGTCTTCACAAATATTGTTGTGCTTGTTTGTAATAAGTAAGTCTTCACAAATATTGTTGTGCTTGTTTGTAACAAGTACCAAGTATGTTGCTTCTCCAGGCTAGTAAACAAAGCGAACATTTTCTGTCTCAAAATATGTATGTTGTTTTTTAGTAGTGCCTACTAACTTGGGAAAAGCCACAAGAAGACCCTCAATTCTTGTTCGAGGCATATCCGAAAACTGTCGAGAAACAAGCACTGCAAGACAAAAAAAAAAAAAGGAAAGTAAATAGACATAACTGTAAGAAGAGTCTTGTTGTAAATAGAGTCCATAACTATATACATATGAAGATATTTTTTGAAACGATTTATTGACTACCAAACTGAATCAAGGATAAAAATGAATATATGGTTAGCGCAGCTGTGCATGTATCCCAAAAGTACTATATGCAATTTCTCAGTAAAACAGAAATTGAAACCAAATTTATAACAAGTAAATGAAACAACTATGGTGCATATATGAGAAAAGTATCCCTCATAGTGCAATACTCCCTCTAACATTCTAGTAACAACTTAGGAGTTGGAGATTGTAATGGTAGTAATCTCGAGGAAGAAACATCATATTACACTCATAAACACGTGCTAATTTTTGACCTGCCTCCACATATATGTTTGAGATAAGTTTAATTATCACTTCTCATTTATAGTCATTATCAGCAATCTACAACGCAGAAGTTTCCTATAGACTATAGTGCACTTAATGTATAGACATAAAAGGGCAAGAATGAATCGATCTTTTCAATAGTTAGCTAGGCACATAATCAAAAGAAAAGGAATGCACATAACTCACCTTTCTCGGCCTTGGTTACAACTGAAGCACCCAAAACAACCTGGATTACAAATAAATTAAAGGGCATGCAAGATGAGAAAACAAAAGCTTATATTAAATAAATAAATAGAACTTGATATATATTTAGCGGTTGCGCGCATCTTCTATTGAAGTTGCATTCAAAGTTGTTTCCCATGGCGGATTGTACGTGAAGTGTTTGAATATTTACTTACTCATCAGTAAACTGGAAGAACTTATTCACCTACAACACTCAAAAATTCAACCTAAAGTTAAGAGAAAGGGAAGTTGGATGTTTTACCATGTCGAATTGATCACTTGGAGATAAAGCACATGAATAGATGGAGCACCTTACAAATAAAAAGGTGTGAGGCATGAGCACCAAGTTACAAAATTTCTAAGCTTGCAATACTCAAATCACAGATTATAATGGAAGCACAATGATATGATGAAACTAATTAAATGATCATCAATACAATAACAGAGAGAAAACTTAAGATCCATGATGTGAACAGGAAAGGAAGATGATTGAGGAGAAAGAAGACTCACAGGACTACGGTTAAGCTTAACAATTCACCCATAATCAATTAAACAACCAAAAGAGTTCATGTTCCTTACCTCTAATCTCCTCAATTCTACAATCTCAGTAGCTCATCCTTGCTGATTTCTCAACATACCCAACCACTACACACCAAGACACTCGATTAACAACCACCCCAACACAAAAACAACCAACATAGTAGCTCTACAAGACACTCCCTTACCTTAGATGACCAACTGTAATACCCTAGATTTTCATATCAATTTTCCTTGTATTATTTTCGGAATTAATGAAAGTTTATATATGAAAATTCTTTAGTTTGTGTGAAGTTGAAGTTTCGGGAGTTTATTTTTAAGGTGCCTTGACTTTTAAGAGGCTAAAAGTTGACTTTATTTTTCGTAAGTTATTTCCGAAAACTTTCTTCACGAAAGTTGTAGAGTTTGGCAATACGAGTTTGTAGACATGCGACACGTGTGAAACGGATGTCGTATGAGAAAGTTATGGTCAGAGGAAGTTAATTTCCGGGTTTAGAAAGTGTATAAGTAGAAAAATGTGTGTGGGTTATTTTGGAAACCCTAACACAAATCAGCTCTCTCTCTCTCTCTCTCTCTCCTCACTCTCCTCACTCTCTTCACTCTCTTCTCTCACTTCTCCCACTTCTCTCTCTTCCTCTCCCGAGCTCTCCCGAGAACCAAAATTCTGCCGGAGCTAGCTCCACCGTCCGGCCATCGTTTGGACCGCCGCCGGTCTCATTCGACTCCCACAAGTGCTCTCTTCAAGGCTGGGCAGCTGCTGCTCGGTATAGCATGCCAGAATCGGAGCCCTTTTGCCGGAAAGAGAGCTGCTGCTTTCCGGTCCGGACTTGCCGTTCCCGACGGCGACGAGGGGCATCCTTAGGTGAGTTTTGATCCTCTCCTCCTTCTAGTGGTGGCTAGGCATAGATTGAAGCAAGTTTTTGAGGTTTTGAGGCCGGATTTGCAGATTTGGTAGTTTGAGTTCGGGTTGCTGTTTCAGGGCAGTTTCCGGCCAAAATTGGTTGAAGCCTCAGGTATGAAAGTTGTTCCCCTTACTTCAAGCTTCGACTCTGTTGTTGAGAGTTTTCTCAAATTCGGAAGTTTGTGGTGGCGCGTGGCAGCGTGTTCGACAAAGTTTGTGGCTTAGTTTGCTGTGTTTTAGCTAGCTCTTGCTGTGGTGAGCTTGTGGGTAGAATTTCTAGGTTGTGAGCAAGGTTTGTATGTTAGGACATTAAGTTTGTTTTTAGGCTTGGTTGAGGTTTGAGTTAAGGTTTGAGGATTAGAGGCAGCCATTTTGGGTCGCTAAGTTCGACGACTTTGGAAAGTTGTCCTCCCTTGAACTAAGGGTTAGTTTAAGGATATTGTGTTAACCTGTAGTATTTTAGTTACTAAGGTTTTAATTGTGTTATTTCAGGTGATTTGTGAAGTTGTGTTTTGGCTTGCTATTGTCGTCTTGTGGAATTTGTAGCGGAATATTTAGGTGAGTAAATCTCACCAAGGTTCACTTTTGAAACAAATGTTATTATCATGTGATGGTGATAATGATGATGATGTTTGATTTAATAATATGCTTTTAATTGTTTTTAAAAATATATGAGCTTGATCGCCAACGGCTCATAGGTAAGATAAAACAAGTTTTCTTTATATGCTATTTTTGAGATTCATGTGATCATAATTTTATTGATTTTTGATAGAATATTCTTGTTAAATATCTATAATTTGTTCATGTCAATATATCTATGTGGAAGGATATAATTTATGATGTGATCTTGTGTTGTTGATGATAATGTTGTGATAATTGTGAATTATTGGATAAATAGTCAAACCGGGTTCCAAGCCTTTAATCGGGTGATTGGTTGCGGGTAAAGTGCTATTTATCATTTTTGTGTTTTGATATTAGACAGTCAAACCGGGTTCCAAGCCTTTGGCCGGGTGATTGGTTGCGGTTAGGAATAAAGCTCTAGTCCGTCTGTCAGTGTAGGTCATGGGAGATACCATATGGTATTTGGGACCCATGGGTACACATTTTGTTGTTGTAAGTCATAAGGGGTATTTATTAATACCTGGGACTCATGGGTACATGTGAATTGAAAAAGTGTTGAATTTGTGGATTTAATTATTGATATAAATTGCCCTTGTGATATAATTGGTAATTTGAGGTTTTGGTGTTATTTTGAGAATTATTCATATGGGTTTTTTAGCTTATTAGGTTTGTTGTTTATAACTCGGTGCACCAATTCTTGGTGTAGGGGTTAGACCTGCAGGTGAGGATCAACAAGGTTGAGGCGGAGGCTTAGTGGCAGGGTTTTCGTTGGGTTTGGCTGTACATTGTATATTTTTATATTTGGGGTAGACTTTATTAAAACTCATGTGAGTGGTTTCATTTTCTAGACTTTATTAAACAAGGAAATATAATATTTAACTCGGTGTTGAGTTGTGTGACAATTACATTTCCGCATTGAGTTTTAGTTCTTTGAAGTTGTTGAAAACAAGTTTTGGGATTTAATATTTTAAGGTATATCATGTTCAAATTTTTGAAAAATTATCTTTCGAAAATTGGGGCGTGACACCAACAGACGGCAAGGTGGTGGCGTAGCAGTCCTCAACTGAGAACCTAAGCTTCTGCCCCGACTTGAGTTTACACAGCAACTCCCAAGTCCCTCAAACCAAGAATCGACCCAGCCACCAACAGACCCATGCCTCCAGGTACCCTATTTCACATCCAGAAGAGATAGAGAATACCGATGAGCCTCGCCGGTATCGTCGACAGTAACTCGCCAGAAATCCTTGACAAAATCCAGAAACACAAAAGAGGGCTTTTCGAATTAGAACTCGATTTGAAGGGTTAAAAGCATAGAAAGAAAGAAGATGGACATAGGAGAAGAACCCTACCGTTCGGGCGCCAAGTCATGACCGACATCGTAAGAATCGTCAGAGAACAGCTCGGGCTTTATGGCGTCGATCCCCTCCATAAATGGTTGTATGTGGGATTTGAGGGTTGGGGTAGGTAGAAGAACCCTACCGTTCGGGTGCCAAGTCATGACCGACATCGTCGAGAATCGTCGGAGAACAGCTCGGGCTTTATGGCGTCGATCCCCTCCATAGATGGTTGTATGTGGGATTTGAGGGTTGGGGTAAGTAGAAGAGAAAGAGAGGAGTGTTTTGGTGGTGGGCGGGTAGGGAGCGGTGGTTTAAGAAGAGAGAGAGAGTTGTGCGGCCAAAGAAGAAATAAGGAGGAAATGAGGAAGGCTGGTAGGGTTTTTAGAGTTTGGTCAAGTTTTTTTTCGATGGAGGCTGAGAATGAGAGTCGATAGGTTTTTGGTCAAAATGCGTAAGTGCGCCTTTTTTTTTTTCAAGAATTGCGTCTCTTTTCCTTACACATAGAAGTTGCCCTAACACTCTAACATATTTGTCTAGCTACAAAATCAAATATTGAGGGGAATTAAACTCAATTATTGAGGGTATTCCCTCCAAAGGTATTCCATAAACTAAAGTAACTATAAGACAACACATAAATGTTGTCCTATTAACAAAAAAAAAATTCTGCAAAATGAAATGATTTGGAGGGAATCCACCTAAGTTAAAATTAAGGCTAGGGTTTCGTTTACCTCTAAAGTCAGAAATTACATTATTCAAGTATTAGCCAACACATAAATATTGTCTTATTAACAAAAAAAAATTTCTCTGCAAAATCAAATGGTTTGGAGGGAATCCACCTAAGTTAAAAGGCTAGGGTTTACCTCCAAAGTCAGAAATTACTAAATTCCAGTATCAGCCAACACATAAATATTGTCTTATTAACATAATTAAGTAAAATTTTCACACAAGTTGTCAATTCATAAAAATTCAATATCAGATAACACATAAATGTTGTCGGATTAACATAATTAAGTAAAATTTTCACACAAGTTGTCAATTCAATAAAATTTAATATCAGACAACACATAAATGTTATCGGATTAACATGAGTAAAATTTTCACACAAGTATTGGTCAATTTGGAAATCCCTCCAAAAGTTGAAAAAAGATAACCTTCATAGCTAGACGACCTATAAGTGTTGTCCGAATGTAACTTTCATTTTGACAATTGAGACTAAAACATACCTCTTTCTTCACCAACATATATGTATTGTCCCAAAACATACATTTTTTTTAAAGAAAATTAGTATTGTCTAAGTGCATATTCCACCAACACAGAAAAAAAAATATATCGCCCCGAAACCCCGAACCATACTTAATTTTGTTTGTGTCGCCTGATGGGTGTTGCCTGATGCAGGAAATAGCATAGTATATGCAAAGCATCACTAACTTCCTCTACCTCCATCATTAGATTTCCCAGTCTTCAATTTCTCTACCTCTTCAGACTTTTCATTAGGGGCTGCAAAGCAAACTGTCTCCACCACCTAATTTAGTTAATCGGTTAATATATATGTACGTTAAGAACAATACCACATGGATTCTCACATAAGAGAGTCACCTTCACGCACGAGAGAAATGGATAAACCTTTTACTTTGTTTTTAAAAGAAAAAGAAATTCATTCACTTTTGTATATTACTTTTTTAGAGGCGGATACGTGACATACAAAATTATAATCAAAATATCATCTTTTAGATCTAATAAAAACTAATGGTTGAGATTAGTCATAAAATTTAAAAAAAAAAAAAATTTCTTTGAATCAATATATGAAATCTATTTATTAAAAACATAATGAAAATTGATGATTAACTATTCTCATTTTGGAATACAATTCAATTAAAATGAAGTTAATGGTTTCCTATTGAAAAGTACTCATTTACTAGAGAGTACCATCATCATTTACCTCCTCTTCTCAAAAGAAAAAATTTATCAGATGATGTTTGTCTCACTTTTTTAAGAAGCAAAACTTTGGTATCTCACATTCAGAAAACAGTATCTCACGTTCTTACCTCGACCAAAGTATAGTATCTAGAACCGTTAGCTCCGTTAAAAAAACTGAAGGCAGTTATTTTTATTCATGAAATGACCATATACCCTTGAGTTTTTGTTTTGTTATTCTTTTTATATAATAAAAAGAGAAAATCGTCATAACGGTACCTCATATTTTCTTCCTCATAAACTTTGGTACTTCAAGTTTTGATAACATCAAAACGGTACCTCAAGTTTTCACCGCGGCCTAATTTTAGTATTTTTAATCGTTAGTTCCGTTACAAGGGTTGCTAGGTAACAATTTTTAAAGACTATTTTTGTCTCTTCATGTCTTCATTCATTTTTTACTTTAGAAACAAAACAAAGATTCATTAGTTATTGTTTTCATGAGTTTGCAATTGATAAAATCCATAAACAAAAATAAAGATTTCTGAGTTTTCTTTTGTTTTTTTTTTTTTTTCATTTCGTATGTTGTTTGTCATAACATCATAAGCATTTAATAGTAAATCTGTTGTACAAACTCACTTAATAAAAGATTCAAACATCTTTCTCTTTAGCTCTAGTCTAGAAAAGCAATATCCACTACAGGAAACATCGACTTAGCCGACGGAATCTTATTAATTCTGTCGGCTAAGAGACTCTTCACCGACGGAATAAGAACCGTCGCATAGGGCACCACATCCCGCCTAAGATTTCTTAGGCGACGGAAAATAATTGTCGACGTCTTCCGTCGACTAAGCTATTCATAATCGACGAAACACTATTCGTCGTCCATGTTCCGTCGGCTTAGTCAACCCTAGACGACGGATATCTTCCGTCGGTATGGTTTCGTCGGCTTAGATCTTCTTAGTCGACGGAAATTGACTGTCGACATAGTCCGTCGTCTAAGATTGTCTAGGACGACGAATAATGTTCCGTCGGTATTACCAGTCTTAGACGACGAATAATGTTTCGTCGTCTGAAATTTTCTTAGGCGACGAAGTTGATTCCGTCAGGTAAGAACGACTTGAGCGACAAATATTCTTTTCTTAGCCGACGAACTTTTCCGTCGACTAAGAATTTGAATTATTGCCTGACACAAAGCAGAACGAATATTTTTTTCGACGCCTTTTGTCCTAGGCGACGGAATATTCCTGTCTAATTCTGGAATATTTGCGAAGCATGGATATATGAAACACATTATGTATCCTGGCTAATTCTAGAGGCAAAGCTAACCGATAAGCAAGTGAGCCAACTCGCTCTATAATCTCATAAGGGCCAATATACTTTGGACTAAGCTTCCCACGCTTACCGAAACGTACAATCCCTTTCCAAGGAGATAATTTCAAGAACACCCAATCACTCACTTGAAACTCAAGATCTTTCCTACGGACATTTGCATAACTCTTCTGCCTACTTTGAGCGGCCTTGAGTCTATCTCTAACCACTTTAATCTTCTCATTTGTCTCATGGATTAACTCTGGGCCACAAAGCTCTTTTTCCCCCACTTCATTCCAACATAAAGGTGTACGACATTGCTTCCCATAAAGCGCCTCAAAGGGAGCCATACCAATGCTAGAATGATAGCTATTATTATATGCAAATTCCATCAAAGATAGGTTTTTATCCCAACTCCCTCTAAACGGCAAGGCACAAGCCCTCAACATATCCTCCAAAGTCTGAATAGTCCTCTCGGACTGCCCATCAGTCTGAGGATGAAAAACAGTGCTGAAATGTAATCGGGTACCTAAAGCTGCTTGTAGAGCTCCCCAGAATTTAGAAGCAAATCTAGGATCCTGATCTGACACTATTGATTCAAGCACACCATGAAGCCTCATAATTTCATTCACATAAAGTTCCGCCAATTTATACTTCTTTCCCACTGGCAAGAAATGTGCAGACTTGGTGAGTCTATCCACAATCACCCAAATACCGTCATGCCCTTCACGGGTACGAGGTAAACTGAAAACAAAATCCATGGTGATGTGGTCCCACTTCCACACTGGAATAAGCAACAGCTCAAGCAATCCAGAAGGCTTTTGCCTTTCAGCTTTTACTTGCTGGCAAATCAGACATCTATTCACATAAGCTGTAATTTCCCTCTTCATGTTTGGCCACCAATAATAATCCTTCAAAATCCGATAAATTTTGTGCTACCCGGATGAGCTGCATAAGCGGAACTATGAGCTTTCTCTAAAATCTCACTCTTCAACTCTTCATTTCTTTTTGGAACACAAAGCCGATTCTTAAACAATTAAGTCTCATCCCTTCTAACTGAAAAATGATCGGCTGCGGCTCCGCTCAAAGCTCTTTCTATCAATCGAACTATGGAAGGAGGATCATTATCTGTGCTTCCCGTACTCTATCAACCAAAACTGGCCTCACATGAAAACTAGCTACCAAGACATCCTCTTCATTCACCGATAAATCCACCCCTGAAGCTCGCAACTCAAAAAGAAGTGGAACTCGAACCATCTTTATATAAGATAAAGATATGGAGGGATTTCGACTAAGAGCATCCACACATTAGCTTTTCCAGGATGATACTCGATAGTGCAATCATAATCATTAATCAACTCCATCCACCTTCTCTGTCTCAAGTTTAGCTCTCTTTGAGTGAACACATACCGAAGACTCTTGTGATCGGTAAAAATCTGACACTTGGCTCCATAAAGATAATGTCTCCACAACTTGAGAGCAAAAACTACCGCTACAAGCTCCAAATCATGAGTAGGATAATTCCCCTCGTGCGGCTTTAATTGCCTGAAAGCATAGGCAATAACTCACTCATGCTGCATCAATACCCCACCTAGACCACGTCCAGAAGCATCACAAAAGACCACATACTCCCCACTATCATCCGGAAGTGCCAAAACAGGGGCACTAATCAAACGATTCTTCAATTCTTAAAAAATTTGCTCACACTCATCTGACCATTCAAATTTAACACTCTTCTTGGTCAACCTTGTAAGAGGAGCAGCAATCCTTGAAAAATCTTGCACAAAGCGTCGATATAACCTGCTAATCTCAAGAAACTACGGATCTCCGTCAAAGTGATGAGTCTTTTCCAATTTGACATTGCTTCCACCTTTTGGAATCCACACTAACTCCTTCTGCCGAAACCACATGGCCCAAGAACCCCACTTTATCTAGCCAAAACTCACACTTGCTTAACTTAGCATATAACTAGGAATTCCTCAAAGTCTGCAATATTATTCTTAGATGTTTGGCATGCTCCTTCTCACTTTTTGAGTAAACCAAAATATCATCTATGAATACGATCACGAAATGATCAAGATATGAACTAAACACCCTATTCATGAGATCCATAAAAGCAGCGGGTGCATTAGTAAGTCCAAATGGCATCACCATAAATTCATAATGATCATAACGTGATCGAAAAGTAGTCTTGACTATGTCACTCTCCCTGATCCGTAATTGATGATACCCAGATCTCAAGTCAATCTTGGAAAAAACAGAAGCACCCCTCAACTGATCAAATACATCATCGATTCGAGACAACGGATATTTATTCTTCATTGTGATCTGATTCAACTTCCTATAGTCAATGCATAGTCTCATGGTGCCATCTTTCTTCTTAACAAACAATACCGGAGCACCCAATGGAGACATGCTAGGCCGAACAAAACCCTTGTCTACCAACTCCTACAATTGAGTCTTAAACTCTTTCAACTCCGCTGGAGCCATTCTGTAAGGTGCCTGAGAGATATGCATAGTTCCGGGAAGTAATTCTATAGAGAAGTCTATCTCCCTTGTAGGAGGCAAACCAGGCAACTCAAGAAAAACATCCGGAAACTCCCTTACTACTGGAATATCTTCCACTCCTAAAACTCCCATACTTGTATCCACCACATAAGCTAAATACGCCTGACAACCTTTATTTAATAATTTCCTTGCAGCAACAGCGAAAATTAGGCAACTCGAAATAACATCTCTCCCCTTGAAAAGCAACCTCAAATCCACTTGGACTTTGAAGCACCACTACTTTCTGAAAACAATCTATCAAAGCTCTATATGCTCCCAAAAAGTCCATCCCCAAGATCACATCAAACTCCACTATCTCTAAAGGAATTAAATCGGCTTTGAAATTAAATCCCTCTACTAAAACTTCACATCCACTAAACACCCAATTAATTTTCATCACCTCACCGGAGGGTAGAGATACATGCCACTCGCCTGGAAGAGACGATGATGGCACATTGGCATGGAGGGCAAATCTACTAGACACGAATGAATGCGTGGCTCCAGGATCAATTAAAGTACATGCAGGCTGACCAAAAATTAATACCAATGATGACATCTGGAGAAGTACGTCCTTCCTGCTGGGTCATAGCATGCAATCTAGCGCGAGTCATGGGACGTCCACGCTGACCACTGCCTCACTGAGAGCCACCTCTGACCGAAGCACTGCCCTGGGCACTACTACTAGAACCTCTAGCTGAAGACTGACCAACTGACTGAGTAGGGGTGGAGGTGGTCCTTTGAGCCAACAATGGACAATCTCTCCTGAAGTGATCCAGACTACCACACTCATAGCCCCTAGAAAACTGCTGCTGCCCATAAGAATAAGTCTGGCCACCGGATGACCCACCTTGGAAACTGCCACTAGAACCATACCGTCTAGACTGCTGCCTACCCAAATAACTCTGAGAAGGTGTCCTGAAACGTCATCTATTCTTATTCCGAGAACTAAAGCTCAATCCCCCACTACTGCCACTACCAGCAGCAGAGGACCCAGAAACGGATGATGAAGCAGCCTTCTTGGATGGACCCTGACTGGGGCCACTGTAATCACGAGGCCGAACACCATATGTCCCCCTGGACTCAATGGCCGTGGCTGCACCAACTGCATCCATAAAAGTCGGGTAAATTACCCCCGTCATCTTGTCTGCATACACTCCACCAAGTGCTCCAATGAACATCTCAATCCTGCTCTTCTCATCAGGAACTAGATATGACACATGGTAGCTCAGGGAAGTGAATCTTTTCTGGAACTATATGATCCCCTCATTATCCCTCTTCGTCATATGTAGGAAATCCAACTGAATTCTGCTGCGGTGGGCATGATTGAAATACTGCCCTAAGAAGAGAGTCTTAAACGGCTCCCACGACATACTCAGAGCATCCTCAACATTCCTGCTGGCAAGCGACCACCAGTGATGTGCTGAATCATCCAGAAAAGTCACTGCCATCTTCACCTTTCTTTCTTCTGGTAACTCAGTGATCGCAAAAGCATTTTCCATCTTGTCCACCCAATTGTGAGCATCAAGGGATCCCTTGGCACCCTTGAACTCTCTGGCTCCAGCCTTATAAACTTCTCTCATTTTCACCGCATGAGGGTGTGGAGCTGGATCCATGACATCCCTCAGCAAATTTCCAATATCATCAACCAATCCCCTGACCTCATTGCCCTCATCGACATTTGTCGAAGTAGCCACACGGGTTTGCCGTGGGCGTCTAGGAGACATAGTACTTGAGGAAGAAAATATTTAGCAGTCCATAAACAAGACTAACTCAACTATCACACATACTCAATAACACATAGCATCAAAAGCATAAAATGCCAATGAATCCGCCGCGGACGGATCATCACTCTATAGACACTACGTGCTACTTAGGCAAATATGATAGTGACAAGGAAGCAGGAAAAAGAAAACCTAAAGCTCTGATACCAACTGACACGACCCACCCTGAATTTCACCCTGAACCCGGAGTAAATCGTGCGGGGACCACCTCTAAGGAAAGATTTACCGCAAAATTCAGTACAACCTCCCTTGAAAATGGACAACCCTTCCAAATCAAAAACATGCAAACACTCCTAAAATTCTTAATCCACCCTTAACTTCTGGAGCCTTCGTGCCCCAAATATAATCACCACCAACAAGATAATAAACATCAACTAAGATAATATACATCATCCGTCAAATATTCTAAAATATCAACAAGCCTTCACCCACAACTAAAAATATATACATTAAACCCAAGTATTCAGAGCTACTAGACACTAGCGGAAGTAAGAAAACACAGGTAGGTTAAACAGGTAACCTACTGGTGAAAGGTGGTGGAAATACGGGTGGCTATGCCTCGTCTCCTACTAGATCCAATCCGAACTCTGCAGACTGGGCATTTTAAAACGAAGGGCCCAGGGGAAGACTTAATAACGTTAGAGTGAGTGGACAAAAATAATTTAATAACAAAATATCTTCCATCGGCAGTTCCTATACACGTTATAACAACGAAATCGTTACTGTTAAACAATTATATATAAATAACCAAGTTTACTGCCCCCTAGTAAACTTCTACTGGGGGTCAATAAACAATAATACATTATCTCTCTTTCAATTTCATGACAACTACACACTTAATATACCCTAATAAACAACTTTATTGCCCCCTAGTAAAACCAGTAGAAGTTTACTGCCCCTAGTAAACTTCTACTAGGGGTCAGTAAACTTCAATACATTATCTCTCTTTCAATTTCATGATAATTACACACTTAATATACCCTAATAAACAACTTTATTGCCCCCTAGTAAACTCAGTATAAGTTTATTGCCCCCAGTAAACTTCTACTGGGGGTCAGTAAACTTCAATACATTATCTCTCTTTCAATTTCATGATAATTACACACTTAATATACTCTAATAAACAACTTTATTGCCCTTTAGTAAACTCAGTATAAGTTTACTGCCCCCTAGTAAACTTCTACTGGGGGTCAGTAAACTTTAATACATTATCTCCCTTTCAATTTCATGACAATTACACACTTAATATACCCTAATAAACAACTTTATTGCCCCCTAGTAAACCCAGTATAAGTTTATTGCCCCCTAGTAAACTTCTACTAGGGGTCAGTAAACTTGCAATTGAAGTTCCATTTTCATTGGCAATAGTTTTACTGGGTGTTAGTAACCATTCAAACTTACCCAATCAATTGTCCTTGGTGTTCCATTGTCATCTTGATGCCGCTCAAGTTTGCCGGAACTCGTTTCCTTCTCATCCATCCATGGACCTTCTATTATGAGTTCCTGAGACACAAATCAGTTTAATTTAGTTTTTCAAAACAAAAAATACAATACAATATTTTTTTTTAAATGGCTATATAATAAAATATCATTACCTCTAGCAATTCATGTCTTCTCAAATACTCATTTTCTTTGATAATCTCTTGTATTGACCATCTTATGAATATGGGAGTCTCCTTCTCTTTCCCGATAATTCGCTTCTTTATTTTTGTTTTCTCAAGGAACCAGTATAGAACCAGAAGGAGGCATCCGTTCAAAACTCTTGGCTCCCCCCTTACGTGCTTGTGAAGTCCTTGGTGCAAGAATTCTAATACCTTATCTGACCAGTTGTATTTTTCGATGCCTTCAAGGTCTTCACACTTGAGTATCAGTTTCTATTCAATGTGGTTCCCGCTTCTGCTGAAAAATAAAGCTGCCATAAAGTACATTATAACCAAAGAGGCTATCTTCCTTGGATCCCCCTTCTTCTTCTTAATCTTCCTAAGCTCTTCCATTAATGTGTCATCAATAAACTTTCTGGTGATTCTTCTTCTTGTTTGCTTTCCAAAGACAGCAGAATCTGCCACATTCTTCTTACTGCCCTTGCAGTATTTCTGGTCTATTGTGATATCCACATCCGAGCCTTCTTTGATTATTTCAAAAATTGAGTGCACGTCATGCTCTGTAATTTCAATCTCCGTGTTCCCAAATATGAAGTTTTTATTGTCACTGTTGTAGTGCCTCATTAGGATCTCAATATCAGATTCAAGCTTCTTCACTTGATCCTCCTCAACCTTGTCTAATCTGAATGCTTCAATTATTCCCCGAAAACAAGTGTTGTTTATCAACTCCCATGATTCTTCTGGGATGCTCTCCTTGTATCTATACATTAACATATAAAATGATGTCAGTGAGCACTTTTGCTGCACGTGTTTGATCTTGGTCAAGTCACCTTCTCCTCTTTTTTCCTTCTTCTTTCTTCCCTTTTCTTCCTCCTCCTCCTCCTCCCTTGAATCTGTCTCCGCTTGTTTTCTTTTTCTGCCTGTTGATCTTCTCTCAAAAAGATACTTTTCTGTTTCCCCCTCTTCATCTTCAGTGTAATCATCATCTTCTGTTTCTTCAGCAGCGGCACCCTTCTGGACCTCTTTTCTTTTTTTTCGACTTCATCTTCTGTAAAACTTAGCCTATATTTTGTTCTGTCCTCATAGAAGCTACAGATTCTTAAACCGAATCCTCTTCGGTATCAGAATTCACAACTAAAGGCCTTGAACTTCTTCTCATCCTGCATATAAGTAGTAAAAACTTGCATTTATAAACTGCATATGCAAAAAAAAAAGTTTACTGCCCCCTAGTAAACTTCAACTGGGGATCAGTAAACTTGCAAAAATGAACTCCCTTTCAATTTCAGGGGCACAACAGACAACAGATACCCATTATTACCTAATAAACAACTTCATTGCCCCATGGTGAACCCAATGGAAGTTTACTGCCCCCAATAAACTTTTACTGGGGGTCAGTAAACTTCAATACAGTATCTCCCTTTCATAATCATGTCAATTATACACAACATATACTCATTCTTACCTTAATAAACAACTTCATTGCCCCCTAGTAAACCCAGTGGAAGTTTACTGCCCCCTAGTAAACTTCTACTGGGGGTCAGTAAACTTCAATACAATATCTCCCTTTCATAATCATGCCAATTACATACAACATATACTTATTCTTACCATAATAAACAACTTCATTGCCCCCTAGTGAACCTAGTGAAAGTTTACTGCCCCCCAGTAAATGTCTACTGTGGGTCAGTAAACTACAATACAGTTTCTCACTTTTAATTTCATGCCAATTATACACAACAGATACCTAGTAAATCAGAGAATGGAGCTTCAATATCATCAGTTAAGTCCAAAATAAGCCTAAATTCAATAAAATTCAAAATGTAAATGTTTTTATGGTTTTCCCGAGCGAGGTCGAGTGAGAACGATTGAAGCAGATATCGACGCCGATATATTCAACCAGAGAGTGACGCCGAGCATGAGCGATTTAACGTGACAGCGACGCCGAGATTGAACCACAGATAAACTTGGATCGACTGAGATTAGGGCAGAGAGCGATTTCCTGCTCAACTGGGATTTATCTGCGGAGAGCGACGGAATATTTAGATATTTAACGAGAGAGCGACGTGGCCTGATCGATAGAATCACGGAGATCATGAAGAATCCTAAACCAGAGATCATTATCGAGTGTCAGAGAGAGATAGAGAGAGTGGGAGAGCTGAGAGTTCGGTTAATCGTGGAGAGTGGGAGTCTGGGAGAACGTGTTAATTTTTTTTTTTTTTGAACATGAGATAGAACGTGTAATTAATTAATGCAATAAGGGTATAATATTAATTGTTAGAGGCATTAAAATATATTAATATGGGTTACTCAACAGTTTTTTCATTGAAATGGGCTTTAAAATCCTTGTTTTTGAGTAAATGTTTATTTTCCCAACAAAGTATATATATATATATATATACACACACACATATAATATATTTAGATATATTCCCGTTTATTTTATTCACGATTTTTTGATTATATATTTTTGTTTACTGTTATTATAGTGTACAACATGGACAAGAGCTGGATGCAATTAGGGAGGGGGTCCCCAGTTTATATGAGAGGCCTTTTTGATTTTCTTGAGTTCGTGCGTCTACATAGTCTTCCAGCTAGACAACGTTATTCACATATGTCTGTATAACAAATGTCTCAATCGGAAATCAGTAACATATGAAGACATGTATTCTCACTTTGCACTAAACGGTATTTGTCCTAGTTATACCACATGGACATGGCATGGCGAAAATCAAGTTCAAATGCCTACACTTGCAGAAATTCAAGCACAACATAATCAGCAGGTAGGATCTTCCAATGCTAGTTACGGGGACCCTGCTGTGATGAACCTCTTAAACGATGTCTTCATGTTCGCCGCCTCAGGATATCAGCAAAATGTTGTTTATCACAACGCCCCTGACACCTTCCCTAATGTCTCCCACGTTGACCACATCAGTGATTATGATAAGTATAACAGGCTTGTACGGGAAGTACAAACCCCATTGTATCCTGATAGTGAGCATACTGTGTTGGGTACTGTCATGGAGCACATGCAGATAAAAAACAAGCGGGGAAAGAGTAACATATGTTTTGATGACGATATTGCACTTATGAAGAAAGTGCTTCCCAAAGGTAACAGTTGTCCGGCAAATTTTGACCAGGTAAAAAGGATGTTGGCTGACCTCGGTCTTGATCACCAGAAGATAGACGCTTGCGTCAA
Organism: Fragaria nilgerrensis; assembly: GCA_010134655.1. NCBI lineage: Eukaryota > Viridiplantae > Streptophyta > Magnoliopsida > Rosales > Rosaceae > Fragaria > Fragaria nilgerrensis. The sequence continues at coordinate 21,476,674 of CM020979.1, read as the reverse complement.
TAACTGCATCTTGTATTACAAAGATAACAAGGATGAAGTTGAGTGCCCACACTGCTACGAGCCAAGGTATGAAGCTTCCACTTCATCAAAACAGAAAAACGGGCCCATTCCTAGAAAGGTTCTTCGTTACTTCCTGTTGGGTCCTCGTCTGCAGCGTCTGTACATGTCTTCACATACGGCCAAACATATGAGATGGCATCAGGCAAGGCACCAGGGAGAGGAGAGGATAGATCCAGATAATCTCACACACCCCGCAGACGAGGAGGCTTGGAAGCACTTTGACCGTTCTTTTCCCGAATTTGCTGGAGACTGTCGAAATGTCAGACTCAGACTTGCAACAGACGGATTCAATCCTATTGGAAACATGAATTTGTCTTACAGCATTTGGCCTGTGGTAGTATTTCCGTATAATCTACCTCCCAACATGTGTGTGAGGAAGGAGTACAATTTTCTTACGCTTATGGTACCGGGGCCGTATTCTCCAGGAAAGTGTTTGGATGTGTACATGAGACCATTAATTGATGAGCTGCAGGAGTTATGGGAAAATGGACTTCCTACCTTTGATAGGCATGGTCAATCTTCATTCATGATGAAATCAACTGTTATTTGGACCATCAGTGATTTTCCAGCTTACGGGATGTTGTCTGGCCAACAAACTAAAGGGTACAAGGCTTGCCCGGTATGCATAGATGACGTCAATTCTACATAGCACGCCGAAAAAATTTGTTTCATGTGATCTCGTAGACATCTGATGAGGATTATGAGTGGCGGAGGGATGCTGAGGCATTTGATGGGACTGAGGAGCATAATCTGAAACCCCTAGAGAGGTCTGGTTAGTGGATTTTGGAGAGGCTTACCAGCACTGGTTCAGATATTTAAGCACCAGTAAGAAGTAAGACTTGAATCCTCCCACGCCTGATGAGTTTAAGTATTGGACGCACAAAAGTGTATTCTTTGAATTGCCTTACTGGTCGACCGAAAATCAGACACAACTTGGACGTCATGCACATAGAGAAGAATGTTTGTGACAGCGTTCTTGGAACAATTCTGAATCTCAAACATAAGAACAAAGACACCCCCAAAGCCCGTGTTGATCTTAAGATGATGGGTATACGCCCCCAGCTATGGCTAGTAGAGAACAAAAAAACCAAAAAAGCCATAATACCGAAAGCAGGCTACACAGTCCATCCTCAAAAGAAGGCGGAAGTGTTTCAGTGGTTTGGAAACGTTAAGTATCCTCACGGGTATGCAGGGAATATCGCTCGATGTGTAAAGATGGGGAAAAATAAGATAGTAGTGGGTTGAAGACTCATGACTGTCATGTTTTGCTGCAACGTCTTCTTCCCGTGGTTATTAGACCGTATTTGCAGAGTGATGTGGTTGACACGTTAGTGGCTTTGTCCAAGTTCTTTCAGAGGATATGCGCTAAAGAGCTTAAAAATTCTGATGTTCGGTCATTGCAAGAAGACATTGTGTACATCATGTGCAAGCTAGAGATGATCTTTCTCCCGACTTTCTTTGATATCATGATTCATCTCATGATCCACCTTCCCGAACAAGTGTTTCTTACTGGTCCGGTACAGTATACCTGGTGCTATCCAAATGAGAAGTATGCACTCATATTTATTCTAATTAATCATCCTTTCAAATTAAGATATATGGTATTTTAAATATTTATTGTAAGAATTGCATATTTGTTTTGCAGGCAACTGGGGGATTTCAAGAAGAAGAACAAAAACAAACGTTTCCCTGAAGGGTCGATCACGGCGGCATACATTCAAGCTGAGTGCGTAACTTACTGCAGCGCATATCTCAATGATGAAGACACAGTGGGGGAATCATTTGGAGCGGGTAGTAGCTAGCAATTCAAGCTATCAGTTGTTTCAAACGATGTTGAACCGTACGGCAGGTTAAGTAATTCTGAAAGATTAAGAATGATGAGATCAAAGAGGCTCATTGGTCTGTCCTTCAACATTGTGAAGAAGCCGAGCGATACTTCAAGAGGCATTTGGAAATGCAGTATGGTAATGAAGTCATACACAAGAGAGATTTTCTTGATTACTTCCCTATTTGGGTACGTACCTTTGTATCAATCTCTATATATATGATGTTACATAAATTAAATATATGCTGCTTTTGATGTTACATAATGTAATAACGTTGCTCTTAAAATTGTTACAGATGATGCACATTCAACAAGAGTTTCCTGCTTCTTACGACCCAGAGTTGCCCTTGTTGGCTGGAGGACCCCAAAGCCACAGAGTTCGTGCTGGATGTTTTGTGAACGGTGTTAAGTTTGTGACGTCAGAACGAGATGAAGGCCATGTCACCCAAAACAATGGAGTCATGGTTGAGGGTCTGGGTTTCAACTACTACAAGGTTCTTGTTAGTGTCATTGAACTAATCTACGGCAACCGTATGCCAGTCGTGTTGTTCAAGCGCAAATGGCTCAATACTGACCCAACCAGACGGAGGAGTACAATTCTGGATCTTGGCTTGTTATCAGTGGACTCAAACAGTGTATGGTATGATAATGAGCCGTTTATTCTTGCCACCATGGCGAAACAAGTGTTTTATCTTGATGATCTGGCTATGGGTGAGGGTTGGAAAGTGGTGCAGGTGATGTCACATAGGAATATTTGGAGTGCAGCTACACTGGGAGGGGATGATGAGAGTGGGCCCAGTGAACCAATCATAACTGATCAACCGAATGAACCATATCAAGAGGATTCTCCATATGTAGTTCCTGATACTGAGGATATTCGTGTCAACAACCAACACGTTCCGGCTATCATAGGTTACCTTCCAATTACACCATCTGAACTGATCTCGCTACAACATCGCAACCCCAGTGATGACGACGACTTCATAGATGACGAATACATAGGGATGATGGGATGTATTCTGACCAAACTGAGGAGGAGGATGATTCAGACGACTCAGATTATCATGAGTACGACTAGTATATATTACAATTATTGTACGATTAGTATATATTACGATTATTCAGACGACTCTGACTATCATATGTATTTTTAAATTTATAATTAACCACGTACGTACGTACGTCAAACCATTAATTATATGATATTCATGCAAATTTCCATTGTAATTTTTAAAATGCATATATAAATATGTATGTTTTTTTAAGTACGAATAGTTACGTGGAGTTATAATTGGGTTTAGTTTGAAAAGTTACACGAAAATGCTCGGATGCTAATATAATAAAATTCTAGAATTTTTAAAAAATATACTTAGTCGACGGAATTTGAATAATTCGTCGCCTTAATACTCTTAAGGCGACGAAAAGTGGACTTTCCGTCGCTTAGGATACTCGAAATATTAGTCACATCCTCAAAATTTTATGTTACTTAGGCGACGGAAATTGTAGAAGTCGTCGGCTTGGTAAACCAATGCGACGGAAAATGTATTTGCCATCGTGTAGGATCCCGAAATATTAGGCGGGTGAATTTTGCGCCTTTTTTTTTTCCCGAAATTTCGTATTACATATGACACGAATATTTGTCTTAATTTAAAACTTATACTAACTCCCTCGCGCAATCCACAATCCCTAAATTCACACCCACAATTCCCAAATTCCACTAGAGTCGCGCCACCGGACCCCATCCACGCATCGGCAACCGATTAAAGTGCGCTCATCACCCACCCCTCCACTCATCACCATCGCATCCACCCGCCGCTCCGATCTCTCTGCTCTCACCTTCTCACCGCCGTTACGATCTCTCTGCTCTCACCTTTTCACCGCCGCTCCTTTTGCAGGTCCGTATTCTCTCTCTTCTCAGATTGATCTTGTTGTTACTTCTGAATCGTAAACGAATTCATTGATCGTGTTTTATTATTATTATTATTATATTATTATTTTTTAATTATCCAAAAAAAAAAACAATATCACATTGTATCTTCTGCTTAAGTGGCTCACAGCTTTTGTTAATGTTTTCTGTATCACCAATGCATCAAGTCTAAAAAAAATTAAAAAAAGTGAAGAAATACAAGTGGTTTGATCAACCTGTATGCTTTTCTATGGACTATTTTTCATAATCTTTATCGATTACTCACTCATTTACTAACAATTGTGTGTTATTCATGTGCAAGATATGATGATCATGGAGAAGAGGAAGGACCGAGCCACTCAGGCCAATGCTTTGATGGAGTCAATACGGCAGAGCGTCGGTTCAGCTAGTAGTAGCAGCCATCCTAACCCCATGCCGGCTGAGACAGTACCACCAGGGGCTCCCCCCCTTGATCGTGCGGCGCCCTACAGTTGACAGTTGTTCAACGAGATCTCAATCGGCGTCTGTAACCACACCCGAATCTGCAAGACGCATCGTCGGCAGCGCTCGAATCAAAGTTAGAAGCCCAACATGTAAGTGTATTAATTTACTGCCCCCCAGTAAATTTCTACTGGGGGTCAATAAACTTCTACTGCCCCTAGTAAACTTCTACTGGGGGTCAGTAAGCTTCTACTGGGGGTCAGTAAACTTTCAGTACAATATGTCTCTTTCATTTTCATGCCACTTACACACAACAAATATCCTCTTGTATATAAAGTATATTTCATAATGTATTTTCACATGTTAATTGTAGCTCCGGCCCCGAAAAAGAAGCGGGGTTTTTAATCTGGAAAGAAGACGGAGGATATCGTTCAACAAACGGGGCAGAAGATCAAGCTGAGTATTGCCCCCGTGTAAAAGGCCCTAGCGTGAGGGGGATAAACAGCTTGGTGGCACATGATATCGGTTGCGTCATACGGAGTCTGGTGGGAATGAGGGCAAGCACGTTCTACGACCTTGATCAGACTGAGAAGTGGAAAGTGTGGAATGCAATGTCGGTAAGTAACTGAAAAGTATATGAAAAGTAAATTTACTTAATTACATTTGTTTGATAACATATATATGATTGCTTATAATTGGAAGGCATGAACTGACTGAATTGACATCTCTCTGTTGATAAAATTTCATGTCTAAGGATATGTTTGCATAAGACTGAGTTTTCTTATAAAGTGAAAATGTTATGGATATGTGTAAAGTATGATTGAATGTGAGTAAAGTATTGTGTGTTGATATGAATTGAAAGATGTGTTTTGTCATAATAATTGGGTGTATTAATATATTTTATTTTATTTTTCAGTGCTTAACATGAGAATTTTTTTTATTTTTACTTAGCCGAAGTACGAGTGGGATGATGAAAATGATGAGCCAATGTTCAATTGGATACTGAAGAGGGCACAGGAGAGGTACAAGGACTGGAAGTACCAGTGTCACAAAGCTTATCTGAAGGAAGGGCCCTCTGGCATGCCAGTAGATTTCATTGGGAGAGAGGACCAGTGGGAGTTTCTATGCGAGCACTTCGAGTCAGATGCTTTCAATGTGATTTTTTTTTAATTACCTTCATTGTTTCCCTTGTATTTTATTATCAGCTCATTCATGTATAGTTATGTATTTATAACTTGAAATGTGAAATGTGCAAGATGTTAGAACTAATCTATTTAATATTTTTTCGTGTATATAGAGACTCTCCTTGACAAACAAGCGGAACCGTGGGGAGAAGACTATGCACCACCACACAGGGTCTTCTCCTATCATCTACACAATGGAGGAACTCAGAATACAAGGCGAGCAACTTCCAATAATCAAAGTTTTTGAGAAGACCTATGTCAGGGCCGGTGATGAAGATACAACCAAGAAATATGTAAGTGTTCCTTTTACTAGAATGTAAGCTTAGCAAATGGTTCAAGCATGTGTAAATCCGGCTATTGGTATATATATGAGACTATTAAGTTGAATGTAGGCACTGTCCAATTAGAATGTCATGTTTTCCTGCTTCTTCCAAAACAAAAAAAAATGTGTTATTATCATTGTCATTAATTAATTAAGATGTATAGTTTTAGAGGGCAATAAAGTTGTTTACTATGGAGCAATAAATTGTTTATTAGGGTATTGTTGTGATCATGCAACTGAAGTGCAAGTTTATTGACCCCAGTAGAAGTTTACTGGGGGGCAGTAAACTTCTACATGGTTTACCCTAGAAGTTTACTGAGCCCCAGTAAAAGTTTACTGGGGGGCAGTAAACTTCTACAGGTTTACTAAGAAGCAATAAAGTTGTTTATTAGGGTATCTGTTGTGTGTTGTGGCTATGAAACTGAAAGGGAGATAATGAATTGCAAGTTTACTGACCCCCAGTAGAATTTTACTGGGGGATAGTAAACTTATACTTGGTTTACTAGGGAGCAGTAAAGTTGTTATTAGGTATCTGTTGTGTGTTCTGGCCATGAAACTGAAAGGGAGAAAATGAATTGCAAGTTTACTGACCCCCAGTAGAAGTTTACTGGGGGCCAGTAAACTTCTACTAGGTTTACGAGAGAGCACTAAAGTTGTTTATTAGAGTATCTGTTGTGTGTTGTGGCCATGAAACTGAAAGAGAGATAATGAATTGCAAGTTTACTAACCCCCAGTAGAATTTTACTGGGGGGCAGTAAACTATACTTGGTTTACTAGGGAGCAGTAAAGTTGTTTACTAAGGTATCTGTTGTGTGTTCTGGCCACGAAACTGAAAGGGAGAAAATGAATTGCAAGTTTACTGACCCCTAGTAGAAGTTTACTAGGGGACAGTAAACTTCTACTAGGTTTACGAGGGAGCACTAAAGTTGTTTATTAAGGTATCTGTTGTGTGTTGTGGCCATGAAACTGAAAAGGAGATAATGAATTGCAAGTTTACTGACCCCCAGTAGAATTTTACTATGGAGCAGTAAACTTATACTTGGTTTACTAGGGAGCAGTAAAGTTGTTTAGTTGTTTTAGGGTATCTGTTGTGTGTTGTGGCGTGAAACTGAAAGGGAGAAAATGAATTGCAAGTTTAGTGACCCCCAGTAGAAGTTTACTAGGGGCCAGTAAACTTCTACTGGGTTTACGAGGGAGCACTAAAGTTGTTTATTAGGGTATTTGTTGTGTGTGTGGTTGTGTGCCATGAAATTGAAAAGGAGATAATGAATTGCAAGTTTACTGACCCCCAGTACAAGTTTACTGGGGGACAGTAAACTTCTACTTGGCTTAATGAGTTTACTGACCCCCAGTAGCTTATTCATTGTTTATTATGCAACAAGTAAACTTTATTATGGAAATGTTGAGCTGCATGTTTTGTTTATTAATTGATGTATTTTAAATACAGAATGACATGGTTGATGAGGTCAATAAACGAAAGGATGCATTTAAGGAACAACATCCTGATGCGACGGAGGAGGAGATTATGAAAAATGTTCAGTCCCAACAAATTGAGGTGTTGGGTAAAGTGCTCAAAACTCGGAAAGGAAAGGTGACACGACCCACCCCGAATTTCACCCCGAACCCGGAGTAAATCATACTGGGATCACCTCCAAGGAAAGATTTACCGCAAAATTCGGTACAACCTCCCTTGAAAATGGACAACCCTTCTAATAGAAACCTGCAAACACGTCTAAAGGTTCCAAATCCAACCTTATAGACTCTTGGAGCTTCGTGCTCCCCACAAATCACAACCTCTCCCAATATAGATTTACTAATCTAACAAAGATTCTATAATAAACAACCACATATTCAGAGCAACTCTATTTGAGAGGAAATGAACTATATATAAATAGAAAAGAGCGGAAGCTATACTATTAACTATGCGTCTTCTCCATGTACGTCCGATCTCAACAATGCAATCCTGCAGACTGGGCATTTTAAAACGAAGGGCCCAGGGGAAGACATTTAATAACGTTAGAGTGAGTGGGCAAAAATAATTTAATAACAAAATATTATGCATTCCCATTTTAATTTCATAGAAAAATATACTGCATACGGCAGCTCAAAAGCCCTCAATTCATAATCTGACAATTTCACGACTAGCACTGGCTAGTCACAAACTCAAATAAAATGGAGCCTCTCAGGCTAAACTATATATAATCATATATTCGTATGTTTCTACACTCGTCAGACTCCTTGTATGAATCCTAAAACAATTCAGAAAAATAGAAATTCATACAAGGCTACAACGCTGGCGTCTAACGCTCACGTTGCGCCATAATGATATTTTTCCTCATTATGACCGAAAATGGACGGTGTATATATACGTGTGGACTCCCTATATGAAAACCTAAATAAATCAAAAAAGAAAGAAGTTTTCATATAGGGCTATGACGCTTGTGTCTAACACTCACGACACGCCATAATGGTATTTTACCTCATTATGACGGACCAAGCACGTATGGCTAGCTAGCATTTATATACATACTATTTTCATAAAATCCAAAATATATATATCCACCGAAAATCTCATTTTCGGGATCTCTCCAAAAGAGGAAAAATTGTCAAATAGGCGAGAAATCAATAAATCTCATCAGAAGAAATAAATGATTAATAAAATCATTTAAATCATTCATTGCATGCTTTTTATTTAAAACAAAGGTCCACTCACAACTTTAGGCCTAAGCCTGACGTCGATCCGAGGTCTCTCCAATTTGAGTCTCCTCACGTCCTGTTCCAAATATATAATTAATTTCCCACTAAAATCCAATATTTATTCAAAATAGGCAAAATAACTGAGAGCCATAAACACGCTCATCATTGCCTAACTTCGATATTTTTAAATCGAAACGATCCAAACTTTTATATCATACTCGGCAGTCGTAAATACAACCTTTCCCAGAAATTGATTTAAATCCTGCGGTCGGATTTTACATTATTTAACCGTCAAAATACCAAACTTCGGAAATTCACAAACCTATTCAAAACTCGTCCGAAAATTCCACAATTCACTTCATTAAACTCCTCTAATTATTACACATTTAAAATTATACAAAATCCCAAAACGGCGGCGACGGCGGCGGCCGGAGGCCGATTCCGGCGACGTCCAAATTCTACCAAATTTTAACAGAATCTTCCTCTCATCATCCCAAACAACTTTCATAACTATCACTAAGTCCAATTTCAAGCCTAACTAGGTCAATCGAACGAAAACATCCTAAAAGCCCTAGAATTTCAACTTCGAATTTCTCCTTACCGAGCTCAAGAGGGATCGAGCCTTTTGGAGGGGTTGTTGCACGGGAGGAGAGCTACAAAACGAGCTAAAGATCACCGGCTTTGGTGGCCGGAGGAGGGAGCTCCGGCGAAAGGGGCAACCGGCTGCTAGGGGAGTTTCCTCCCCGTTCGGCGGCGCAACCGGCCCGGTCACGGTCCAGGCGAGGAGAGGAGACGGCGGCAGTCGGAACGGGATGGTGCGGCGGCCTAGCTTGGCCGGACGGCGTCGGTCAGAGATGGAAGAAATCCGGCAGCGGGAGAAGAGAGGGAGAGCATCGGGAGAGAAAGAGAGAGAAGAGAGAGAAAGGGAGAAGAGAAAAGAAGAAAAAAAAAAAAGGGTTTTGGGCCTTACACCAACCCGGCCCAATATCAAAAAAATACCCAACTTCACCAATTTAACACCCCAAAATAAAATACCCTAATAAAAATTACCTTTTACTAGCTAAAATTTTACTATTTTACCGTCGTTACATTTTTCTCCTACGAATAACTCTCCGGAATAATCGTCCCTCAAAAACCCTCTAGGGACCAATTAAACTATATCTCAATGTCGGAGACGGTAAAAATTCTTATTATAACCAAGCTAGTAAATAAGGTAAAAATTTACGGGTCGGGATGTGACAAAAGGAGATCAGAGGGATGGGACGAGGAGGCGAGCAATACTTGAGCCTTTCTTCAAATGGTTCCACTTCACGTAGTCATCCTCCTAAAGTTGATGAGTAGCAACTCCAAGAGGTGCAGGAGCGTTATGAGCAGAGACTAAAAGAATCAGAGGAGCGTGCCCAGCAGCAGTTCCAAGAGGTCCAGCAGCGTGCCCAACAGCAATTCCAAGAGGTCCAGCAGCGTGCCCTGCATGCCGAGTCTATGTATAATGTTGTGCAGTCCCAAGTTGTAGCTATATATGCGCACCTAGGTATGCCACCTCCTCCTCCTCCACAATTTCCTCCTCCTCAATCTTCTCCCCCTCGACAAGTTTCCCCACAAAACAGTGATGATAGAGGCGACAACGTGTAGGATTGGACAACAGTGCCCCTTGGCATTATTCATATATAGTTTAGCTAGATTGTATGAACAATTTTCTACCTAGTTAATTCATTAATTATTTTGTACGTATATATGAATAATATTTGTCCATCTATCATCAATATATGAAAAATGGTCCAAATCGATTGCTTCCGGTATATATTGTTACTGTATAATGATCAATATATTTGTATGTATATGTTTGCTTATTGTTACTAATTTGTAATTTTTGGAAACAGTTAATAAGGTAAAACAAAAGAAAAAAAAATTCAGTGTCTTTTCACCATAAATAAAATAAGTTAGTCGACGGAAACAGTTACCTTCGTCGCCCAAGGAAAATATCTTGAGCGACGGAAAAAGCAATATTCGTCGCCCAAGGTAAATTTCTTCAGCGACGGAACTGAAACCTTCGTCGCACAAGATAAACAACCCAAGCGACGGAAATAGTAACATTCGTCTACCAAGATGAAATACCTAGGTGACAGAAATAGTAACGTCCGTCACTTAAGAACAACAACCTATCTGACGAATACAAAGATCAATCGTCGACTAAGAACTATTTGGTATTCGTCGGATTACAACTTTACCGACGACTTTTCCGTCGCCTAAGAACGACGCAGTATTCGTCGGCAAACATATATACCGACGCAGTTTCGTCGGCTAAGGAGAATTTCGTATTCGTCGGGTAAGAATATTTCTGACAAACATTTTTTGTCGACAAAGAGATTTATCGACAAATGAGTTTGTCGACAAGGCATGTCAGAGTTCGTCGGGTTGGATGGGTCTTAGTCGACGAAAAATTTCAGTTCCGTCGCGTAAGTGTGTACCTCACGACACTTATACGACGGAACTTAAACGACGGACAATTCGTCTCTTAGGATCTGAGGTGACAAATATTTCTTCTTAAGCGACGGGTTTATTCCGTCGCCTAGGACGAGATTTCCTGTAGTGATCACATTTTCAACTCTATTTGATCCAGCTCTTTTCGTGAAGGCCGTGAAGCTCCTAATTTCCTAAAGATAGAGGAAAGAAGAAGATAACAAATTTTTTTTTTATTACAGAGATGAAATATATATTTAGAGAAAAAATAATGAATTGAAATATGAAGAGACGAAAAATACCCATGAAAAATGGTCAGTTGACAGTTACCCTATCAGAGGTTACGGCTAAAAATACTAAAATTGGGTCTGGTGAAAACTTGAGGTACCGTTCTGATGTTTTCAAAACTTGAAGTACCAAAGTTTATAAGCAAAAATCTTTTTAACGGAGCTAACGGTTCTAGATACTAAACTTCGGTAAGGTAAGAATGTGAGATACTGTTTTGAAATTTTTTAAAGGTGAGATATCAAATCTCTGCTTCTTTAAAAGATGAGACACTGTTTAGACAATTTTCTATTCCCATCAAATTATGTATCGAAGTACTCAAATAATCTTTGTACTATAAACAACAAAAAGATTTCTTCAAAAAAAAAAACCCCATAAGAAGCTTTATTCAAAAATACACAACAAGAAGCTTTTGATAAAAATAAAAAAACAACAAGAAATTGAAATAATTATGTCTATGGTGCACTCGTGATATTTGAGACTTAAATTGTTTTCTTTCCTCTCTAGTAAATGAGTTTCAATAAGAAACAAATTATTTCCTCTTAGTTATATTCCAGATGAAAAATAGTAATCATAAATTATGATTATGTCTTTAATAGACAGATACTCTAAATTGATTTAAAGAAAAAAAAAATGATTTATTTTTCTGACTTATCTCAACGGTTAATTACTATTAGATCTAACAGATGATATTCAGGTTATAGTTTTGATTATAATTTTGTATGTCATAGATCCGCCTCCTTTAAATATATCTTTTCTATTATTGATAGTTGAGATTGCCGTTATCAAAGGATAACATTCACCTCCAAAGCAACATGCATGTTCATATCGGGAAGCAACAATTTTGTAGTCAAGGCTGCATGCTCCCCTTCACCATGCCGATAAATACAAACCGTCTTGCTTCTTTTTCTCTCTCTTTTCTGGTGTGCAATTTTGGCTTATGCAGATACCACCGCTGCACTTCCTGACAACCCATTTGGACTTCAACTCTTCCAAGTCCTGCCAACTCCAGCACCATATCTGCTGCATCAAAATTACATGACTATGCATGAGAGAGATAGAGAGCTCATGTGATCCAGTTTCTTAGATTTGAGATCAGTTTACTAATCATTTGACTGGTTTATATATTCTCATTGGTGGAAGGTCAAACCCATCATCTATATCTTAAGCTTCATCGATTGCCCTGCTAAAATTGTTACCCTTTTACCTATATTATCCTTACCAATTTGGCCAAGCATGCAATTATGGGATAATAATTAAAACCCTAGTTGGTCTTTTGCATAATTAACTACTATATGTCTGTTAATTAATCTCGTCATTGCTTAGGTGACAAGCAATTATGACTCAATCATGATTAGTTAAAACTAGCTTCAAAGTTAGGGAGGCGGGCATAATGAACAATACTAGGATTTGAGCTAACCCAATCACCTTTCTGCAGACAAACAAAAAAGAACACATAAAGAACTACAGAGTTTGAAGGAATGTAATCCCAGAAATCTGATCATAAGAAGAACATGTTGTAAGGTTTATTGGGAACAATAGCCTGACTTAAAATACATGGTTTACCTAATCCATGATCAAAACTATTTGTTAATTTGAAACAAACCCACCTTTTTTTAAGAGCCAATCATTGGTGTGTATATATATCATAAAGGAATAACTGGTAGGAAGCATATGTTACCTACAAAGGTAGTAGATGAGCAGAACATATAATATATATCTGCATATTAATCTCTTGATTAATCAACTAATTAGAAGGACCAAAGGGTCGATTACAAACTCTTTCTCTTTCTGTCTTTCTCTGTCTATGTGTCTACTGTAATATATATATATATATATATATATATATATATATATACGAAAATGATGTGGAGCGGACGTCCGCACCGTTCTTAAAGTGCGGACGTCCCTCCGTTCGCCACCGTACGGCGCCGACGACGGCGCGCCTCCACTCGGGCGGACTCCAACAACGTCCCCGATCATTTTCACTCCCCGACGAGTCTGCCGAATTTCAGTTTTCCAGCGAGATCGATCTTGTTTGAAGTTTTGGGTGATCTCGCCGGAAAACTGGAATTCGGCTGACTCGCCGGGGAGGGAAAGTGATCGGGGGGACACTGCTAGAGTCCGCTCGGGTGGAGGCGCGCTGTCGTCGGCGTCGGACGGTGGCGAACGGAGGGATGTCCGCTCTACATTCGGCCTGTATATATATATATATATATAGTCCTGATCAGAGGCGAACGTCCACACCGCCCTTAAAGTGCGGACGTCCCTCCGTTCTCCACCGTCTGACGCCGACGACGCCTTTTCTTCTTGACGGAGGACAGCAGAGGCCTCCGGTACGGTGTTGACATGAAGAAGAAGGTCAAACAGATCGGGATCAGAGCTCTGGGCAACAACCTCACTGAAAACTTCAAGACCGATTAAGGTCGGCTGGAAACTTGCAGCCGGCGAGTCTACCAGCAAGGGGAAGCTCAGTATCAAGGTCTGCTGTCCTCCGGCAAGAAGAAAAGGCGTCGTCGGTGCCGGATGGTGGAGAACGGAGGGACGTCCATATTTTAAGGGTTGTGCGGACGTCCGCAAACCTATAAAAGTGCAGATGTCTCTGCCTTCTCAGCCATCAAGCGCCGACAACGTCTCTTCTCTTGCCGAACGGACACCAGAGGCATCCCGGACGACTTTACCATGAAGATGAAGGCCATGGAGATCGGAGTTAAAGGTCTGAGCAGCAACCTCCACCCAAAAGTTCAGACAATATCAATCTTGACAGCAAACTGGTATTCGGCGAGTCCACCGGCAAGAGAAAGCTCACGATCGAGGTCTGGTGTCTTCCCGGCAAGAAGAGCGCCCTCGTCTGTGCTTGATCTTATATATATAAAATAAGATGTCCTCAATAATGCTGCTCCTAGCTAGACATATGTATCCAAATTACCCTTAAATTAGCTAGCTAATGCTAATGTGATCTTAATATTCCTCATTTTCTTTTAGTTGATATAGTTTCTAAATATTATAATTTATGCTAAACTTTCACTTAATTTAGTGTGTAAGTGTATTGTATTTGTACCGACGAAATTCATGTTTTTTAAAAGATATTTTGGTAGGGTAACCAAGATATATATTAATATTCCCCACCAAAATTTTGTTAAGACATCAAGATAGGGAAGTGACAAACCCCTAAATTGGCTAGCTAATGTGAACATTATTCTTAAACCCCCCTCCTTTTACATCCATTATTAATGTATTGTACCGACAAAATTCATATTTTCAAAAGATAATATTGGTGGGGATCGATAGCCAAGACAAATCTCCAAACTCAAAATTTTGCTCAAGATATGAAGTGCCCCTGTCAGAATTAGGTTTTACAATATAACAAATAAAGACGGGTATTAGGTTGAGCGAAAACTTTCTGAAGCGTACGTGTGCACTTTTTTTAAAGTGCGCACGTCCCTCCGTTCTCCACCGTCCGGCGTCAACGACGGCGTGCCTCCATTCCAGAAGACTCCAGCAGCGTCCCCGACCACTTTCCCTCCCCGGCGAGTCTCTTTTTTCCAGTTTTCCGGTGAGATCACCCAAAACTTCAAATAAAGTCGATCTTGGGTGATCTCACCGAAAAACTGGAAAAAAACGGACTCGCCGGGGAGGGAAAATGGTCGGGGACGCTGCTGGAGTTTTCTGAGGTGGAGGCGCGCCGTCGTCGGCGCCAGACGGTGGCAAACGGAGGGATGTGCGCACTTTAAGCAAAGTGCGCACGTGCACTTCAGAACCGGCCTCTTAGGTTGAGTCTCTAGCTAAACTATGTTCCAAACCCCTTTAAAAAAAGAGTTACGTTAGTGGGAATTGAGTTTCAAAGTGTTTTGTTTAATGAGATACCTCAAAGCCTCTTTGAGATTGAGATGAAGTGTTGAGGTTCTTAATTTTCCTTCTAGCTCTTGATATGCTATTGAATCTCTCATTTACAAATGCTTCTAATTGGGTTTCTTCTCAGGCAAATTACTAGGGTTGGTAAACCATTGAAACAAACCAAAAACACATAATGTTGGAATTAGGAGTACTCTATAGACGAAGCAAACTTAATAAATGAAATCAATCTTCCATGACTTCCATGACCTTCTACCTCATAGCCAATCCCTCAAAGAAACACAGATTTATATTTCTAATAATAGTAAGGAATCTTAAGGTGCCATGGTTCTAGGTAATGACAGGGAAGGGATGTTGACCCATCAACAAAGCTGATAATACCAAACAAATCCATCTCAGAAACCTGGATTAAATATACATAAGTGGGCTTAATCTGCTTCTGGATTGTTGTTATTATTCTAATTATTCTAATGTTTTAGTTGAAATGGTATAACTTTACAATAAACCATTAACAAATGAAAATCTACCTCAACTTCCAAAGGCTCCTAGTCAAAAATTAAACTCAATACATCCCTCTTTTCTTTTGTGAAGGATCAAAGAAAATCCCATTGGAGCTTTTCTCCTTTTCCTCTCCTCAGTCCTCACCTCTCCCCTTTTACCATCTTTATGTGAAAGAAAACCTTGTCTCATCTTCTACACCACAATATTAGAAATTGATTGCTATTTATTTTTATGCAGCAAGTACTTGCATCCTTGAAGAGCACAATAGAAAAGAGCCAATGGCAAAGCACAGGCGGTTAGAAGAGAGAGAGAGAGAGAGAGAGAGAGAGAGAGAGAGAGAGAGAGAGAGAGTGGAGTAGGAGTCAGTGATTCCAGTGGGTTCCTGCCAAGGGAAAGACCCCACCCTTTTTTTATTTTTCATTTTTTTTCTGGAAATTTGTTGGTTTTTATAATGAGATTAAAAAAAAGAAAACAGCTTTGATTTTCTGTTTCAAACCCCACAGGCTACAGCCAAGAGAGGCCTGAGAGGCATGTCTGCAAAGACAAGATTTTCTGTACCTATAGAGGAAGGATGAGTTTGAAAAATTGATAAACATTTACTAGGGACACAGACCCAAACAGACTTATAATCATTTAGCTTTCTTCATAGAGAAGCAGAGAAAGAAAGAGATAGAGACCTCCTCAGGGAAAGAGAAGACATAAATGAGCGAGAAGGACTGGGGTACCCTCTGAGATTATATACTTTGACAAGAAAGCTAAGCTCTCAAGTTCAAAGCCCTTTTGATCTTTTGCTGCTTTTCTTTGGGTTTATGTCTCTTTCATTTTCCAAGCTCTATCTTTTCTTCATATAGAGTTTGGCCTAGGAATCTCAAAGCCAAAGAGAATTGATCGAGGTAAACAGAGAAGAAGTGAAATTCCTCTGTTTCTTCTAGTTAACTGAGCAACAACAAAAAAATTCAGGTTGACAGGTAGCTAGCTAGCTTGTGTTGTTGTTATTCATGGCTTTCATTTCTGCTACATGTCCCGATTCCAGCTTCTTCTTGGAGTATAAAGATGAAAATGGTCTGCTGAGAAAGTCTTGCATGGCGGCGAGTCACAGAGTTGTTGGAGATACAGGTCTTTCAGACTCGGGTCCTTCTTCTTCGAATCACCATGTTCCTTATGCTACTGTTCTTCATGGAATTAATGCTCCTTCCACAAGTTTCCTGTACGATTCATCTCCAAGTTCTAAACTTCTTTTCAAAACTTCAATTTTTTAGACTAATTCCCACTTGGGTGTCCAAAACTCCTTCCATTTTCGAAATCTTTGTCTCTGTTTTCTTCTGTCATCATTTTTCAATTTTTTCCTCTCAAAAAGTTTCTGGTTTTAAGATTATTTTCCATCAGCTTCATTAACTCATTTCTGACATGGGGTTTAATGAACTATTTGTTCTTTGTTAGTAGAAATCAAGAAGGATCTACTTTTGATTTTGGAGAGCTAGAAGAAGCAATTGCTCGTCAAGTTAGAAATGATGAAGCTCAAGCACGTATGCTTTCTCCTATTAACTTCTAGCATCATTTCTCTGATTTATGTGACGTTTGATAAACCAACTTCTTGAGTAAAAAAGCAGTTTGAATATGTCTAGCCCGATAGGGGTTACAGTAGTAATGATTCTCAAAAGTAGAGATACACAAATGGAAAGCTTCTTCTTCAGCATGATGATGATGATGATTTTTACTTACTGACTCCATAACTGCACAAAAGTAGGATTAGGTCTCTCCCCATTTTCAGGCTTTGAAGAAAAATATGAAAAGAAAAAAAAAATAGCAATCTTTATCGTTTTGGTGATGATGCTCTGAGAGATTTTGAACTCATGCTTTTGTGATTCCCTGCAGCTTTATTCACAGGAAGACCTGCGGCAACTCTGGAAATGTTCCCTTCTTGGCCAATGAGATACCACCAAACCCCAAGAGTAGTACTCTCTCTAATCTTTGACCATCTCAAAAGCCCTTTGATTTCTTCCTCTGAATTATTGTGCTCATGAGTTCTTATCTGTTTCATTTTGTTTTGTAATGCAGGGGAGTTCAAAGTCAGCAGGAGGGGAGAGCACAGACTCAGGATCACAGGTGAACACCACCACTCTTACAAGCAAAGGAGATCAGACCCAGTTGGAGCCAGAATCCCCCATAAGTAAAATAGCATCTTCTTCAAACCATCATCATCATCAGCACCAGGCTTTGGATCAGAATCATCTACAGTTCCAGCAGCAGCAGCAACTACAGCAAGACATGGCAATTAGTGACACCTCAAGAGCTACTACAGTAGAAACAGGAGCAGCAGAACCATCAAAAGGCCAGTCAGCTCCAAAACCAAATCATGAAAAGGTTCTAACTGTACTTATTAATTTCCTTAAGTTAAACTCTTTGTTTAGTTTTGATTTTTCTTATATAACCCAAAACTGGGGAGGAAAGTTGACATCTTTTCTGGATATTGTCACTGTTTTTATCTACCTCTCTCTTCTCTGTGGCATATCTTCATGACACAAAGGGGCACAGATCCCAACTGCTCAGAAAATCAAGCAAAGCCAGAGTTTACCTGATTTCTGAATGATTTTCTGATAAAAAAATCTCTGACACAAAGAGAGAGAATGAGTCCTTGTACACAAAAAGAAAAGCCAAAGTGAGAAGAGAATCTTCACAGTGGTTTTTTTTATAACAATAATAATGACCCACTTCACCAGTTCACCTTACTTACCTCTATAACTCTACCGAGACTTCTTGTTCTTTAGCCTTACTCAACTCAGCTTTTTGAAAATTTACAAAACCCAAATCTGAAATGTTTCCAAAAATTCTGTGAGCCCTCTCTCTTCACTAATCATTGTGTTTTGATTTCTGAGATATCTTCACTATGCATGTCTATTCCAAAGCATCAACAGTAGGGGAATAATTAGCACAATAGACCCTAAAACAGTTTTCTTATTCTTTTTTCCCAACTCAAATCATTTTTTTTTTTTGAAAAGTCCCAACTCAAATCATTGCTAACAAACTAAGCAAAAGATATATTTCTCTTTTCCTCCTACTTTTTTGAGTCATTAAACTAAATAAATTCTTTTCATCTTGTTTCCTGCATGCAACCAAACACAGATGCATGCCACCCAACCTTCGTTTACATTATATATTCCACTTTGTCTAGCTCTGTGTGTTTCTTATTCATGTTCTTGATGTTTCAGAGGAAGGGAGCTGGTTCTACCTCAGAGAACAAACAGCTTGATGCTAAGGTTAACTTCACACTGTTCTTGTTTTGATCTCATTCATCAATGTTTAAACTAACTAAGTTGCATATTTGTTCAGACACTGAGGCGCTTAGCTCAAAATCGAGAAGCTGCGAGAAAGAGCCGCCTGAGGAAAAAGGTAATGTCATTTTCCAGACTCGAAAGATTTCATTTTCAAGCACCTTTAGCTTGCACTATTTTTTTCTTTTGTGTTTTCCTTTTGTCTTACAGTGTATGCCCACTAACGTAAATGTTTCGTTCTTTCTCTCCTTGTCAATATCAATATACAGGCTTATGTGCAACAGCTAGAATCAAGTAGGATCAAGCTCACACAGCTTGAACAAGATCTTCAAAGAGCTCGTGCTCAGGTAATTATCATCTACCTAGCTAAATTTGAATTTTTTTTTCTTTCTTTCCACTATTACTTTGTAAATGATTATGAATATTGTTATTTACCAGGGATTGTTGATGGGTGGCTGTGGCGGTGGATTTGGCAATATCAGCTCAGGTAATTAAGCTTCTTCATTAGTTAAACTTATAGGATCAGTCTAGAAAAATGAGAAGAGACATGGCTGAAAATGGGAAAGCTATTTATTTTCTAAGAAAAGAAACAGTAAACAAAAACCAAAGTTGACTACATCAACATTTCTTTTTTGAATTTGTTTTACTATGGAAAATTAGTTCTTGCTATCATTTTCAAATGATTTTTTTAGGAATTTAATTAATTTCATTTGGCAGAGACAACGATGAAATTGACCAAGTTATTTTTTCCAAAATTTTAAGTATATATTTTGGGGATACATATTGTCTTACATACATATTTGACTATGCAGGCATGTTGGCCTTTTCTAACCTGGATTTTAACTTTTTATCTGCGCAATGCATTATTCGTTTCCCGTACTGTTTCAGCTAGTTACTGAACTCTATCCTTTTCACGAAATAAATACAACATGTACTCTGAAATTATCTAATTAACTTCCTGCACCAGCCATAAAATTGGTTATGAGGTCATTTTGTATAATTATTTAACAAATATTTAGATAATACTTATTTTTGTTTTTTTGACTTGCAGCTGCTGCAATATTTGATATGGAATATGCAAGATGGCTAGAAGACGACCACCGTCACATGTCGGAGCTGCGAACCGGACTGCAGGCACATTTGTCGGACAACGATCTCCGAATCGTTGTGGATGGCTACATTTCTCATTATGATGAGATTTTCCAGCTCAAAGGAGTGGCTGCTAAGTCTGATGTGTTCCATCTCATAACTGGGATGTGGGCGTCTCAAGCTGAGCGTTGCTTCCTGTGGATGGGTGGCTTTAGACCTTCTGACCTCATCAAGGTATATATATAACTAAGTTTTTGAGTTTATGGATAGGTTTAATTATTTCAAAACCATTTCAATGATAAATGGTATACTACTATGGTAGTGTTATACGAACTTTTTTTTCAGTAAACAAATTCAAAAAATAATCTATTTAAAAGCGGACCACATTAGATACATGGTAGGTTCCACGTACCGTTATTTATAAAGCGGTTCTGTAAAACTCTAAAGTGGTCCGAAAATGTGATTCCTCTAGCATTGAAATCCTATTGTACAATGTACATACATACAGAGTGTATAGAGATGATTTGATATTATTAATCCGTTACGAGCGACTGAATTATGTTTAATTTCTTCTCTTTTTTTTCTTTTTGTCTCATGTATAATCAGATGTTGACACAACAGTTAGACCCAATAACTGAACAGCAAGTGATGGGGATATGCAGCCTCCAACATTCATCACAACAGGCTGAAGAGGCTCTCACCCAAGGCCTAGACCAGCTTCATCAGTCTCTCATCGACACCATCGCCGGTGGACCGGTCGTAGACGGCATGCAACAGATGGCCGTGGCTCTGGGAAAGCTCACTAATCTTGAAGGCTTTGTTCGCCAGGTAAATTTAAACCAGTTCATCGTAGTAAGCATTACTTTGTTATTGTGAACCCAAGAAGGTGATTACTGGCCAATTGTAGTATTTTACTGGTGCTTTTTTTATATAAAACTGTGGAGAGCTAGTAAAACCTGGTGTCTCTTTCAATCTTGACAATAAGAGCTGGTCATGATCAATGTTTTAGCGTATGTCAAATTCAGGTGGATTTTCAAAAGCGTTATTAGAAGTTGTCCTAACTCATATTGCAGACAAGAATTGACTAACATATATGGATGGTCAAGCTTCTTACATTAGTCTTACACAGACTAATCCACCTAGCTTTCTCAAAATTTTCAATGATCTTGCTTGACGAATATGCAAATATTCCAGTCGCCCTTTTCTGTTGAGTGTTTATATATCAACAATTGTCAGTCATCCGCGTCCATTATTTGTTTTTGCTCAAACATATTCTAATGAAATTCTAAGATAAATTTTGGGTAGGTAACTAGATGAACATGGTGGTTGATCTGATTCTTTGTAATCTATTATTTGATCCTATATATTCCTTATGTCTTGGCTTGCGCCGCCATATTCTCTAACCTACACCTGAAATAATAGAAGAAGGGTAAGAATCCAAAGGAGCTTTCATTTTCTTACATCACCCTTGATTTAACATTTTAATTGACTTTTAGTGCTTGAACCTCTATTACTATATAAACAAACCCAGATTGAAGTATACCTTTGAATATATATGTAAACATCTAACCCTTAAGGTCTTGATGATCATCGATTAAGTTGTCACTCTCATGCTCTTGGTCAAAACTTAATTTGAGACAGATGCTAGCTTAGATTGATCACATCCTCTACATGCTTGACACGTTCCTTCGCAATTGCTTTCGTATGATCGGATTTTCATATAGGCATCCATAATTTTGGGTTTGGATGAGTATTTCTTTTTAGCTAAGTTGTCAATCAATCTGCTGAAAAACTAGCTAGGGTTTCTGGTGTGGTTTTTCCATCCCAAATGTTCCTTTCAGAGGTAGGTCTGAGTGTGATGTTTGTTGAAATGAAAACCGTAGCTATACCTATCTACTGATTTATATTTTTATAGATTTATTGATTTATCTAGTCTATTATTTTCTAATCTAGTATGATTGGAATGGAATAGTCCAAATCCATTGATGGAACAAGTTCTTTTTTTTCTTCTTCCCAATTTCAAATCCTTATTTGAAATGTTTAAAGGTTTGTTGCCTATGGCCCTTTCACTAGGGACCCATGAATTGCAACTTTTACATTGTGCTTCTTGTTTAATTTCCTCATCAGAGTTTGTATAATTAGATATTTTTGGCATTTTTTTTATTATTTAACAACTGATTATTTGCTTGTCTTGATTGTGTGTACTTAGGCTGATAATTTGAGACAGCAAACCCTTCACCAGCTGCGTCGGATATTGACAGTTCGCCAAGCAGCGCGGTGCTTTCTGGTAATCGGCGAGTACTATGGAAGATTGAGAGCACTTAGTTCTCTTTGGGCATCAAGACCACGAGAGTAAGACTTGCATAGATATTTACTGTTTACTATATCTTCTTAATTTACTAGAGGTTTACTGAACCCATATACAATGATCACGTACATTATTGGTACTTTGGTAGTTTCAATCGAGTTATATGTGCTTTTGTTGAAGTACAACGTCGTTTGATCTAGATAATTAGGGTTAATTACTTGAACATCTCTGATAACTAACACCTGCATGCAGGAGCATGATGAGTGACGATAACTCGTGCCAAACAACGACGGACTTGCAAATGGTTCATCAGCATTCTCAAAATCACTTCTCATCCTTCTGATCATCAATTAGTTATGATTCAAAAATGTATGAATGTACGTATGTAGTAGCTAGCCAGCTAGAGAGATCAATCGAGAGAGCTAGCTGCCTCTCTCTGTCTCTCTGTCTCTCTGTATTATGGAATGAATTAAGTCTATTGATTTAAAAGAGATATTTAGGACATTAATTAATTTCTCTCTTCTTCTTTCTATAAATTTTCTGCCTTATTAGTAATTTAGTATCCAAATTCATGTTAATTACTACGTGTTATCTTGTAAACGTAGTTCCATTTAAGCATGCATGCATGAGGACGTTTCCAGTTCCGCTTGCTTCAAGAAACAGAAACGAAGCAATTAAGAAACCAACAAGCTAGTGTGACTTATACAGTTTAAAATCATCGATCGAATTTCAGAGCGCGCGCCAGTGACTCAGAATGTTGTCATGGTGCCATCATCATTAGGTTTAGCTAGGTTTCATACAAAATGAGAGAGAGAGAGAGAGAGAGAGAGAGAGAGAGAGAGATGAACTATGCAAAAGTCATGGTCGACTAATGGCTACGGAAACTGGATAAGAAGAGTGGTTGCGAAGATGAGTATTACATTGATCGAGCGGGCAAGGGATACAGACTCGATGGGTTGTCTTTTTGCTAATGGTTACGGTACAAACTACAAATTAAAGGTACTCGATCTGACGATCTTCATTTATATCAAGTGGTTGCAACTGCAGATTATTTAATCCACAAAAGGACGACGAAGAAGAATTGGCGTGCGTTCATGCCTGTGTTTGAGGGAAGATATATAGTACATTACAATATGGCCGGAAAATGTAGCAATTTGCAGAAACGGTGGAAATACGTTGTACATTACAATATGGCCGGAAGTTTCACACCGTAAAACCCGACACCGCCGCAAAGCTGGATCTACAATGTCAATAACTTCAGCGTTACGGTTTCTATATTGTACAAGTTATAAAGATCTAGCTAGTGAAGTTATTACGCACTCTTCACTCATACTAGAATAATTTAAATGGACAAAATTGCTTCCGAAATTGATCTTATTGCTGTTCTATATCATAGTTCACAGATTCTTCTCGAATTTTTCAGTTCACCTCTTGGACGTAATTCATCGCTCCTATTTCCTCATATATATGCAGAGCTTAATAAAAAGTTGATGAGATTCTTTTAAAAGTTAGCGACTCTCAATTACCGGAAGAAAAAGAGAGACTGATTTAATTTGTACATTACAGTTATACCATACCAGCAAGTGATGATGAGTTCATTATTTAGATATCTGTATGCGCGCATATGCCTTCATTCCCAACCAGAGCATTTACTTTCTGATCGAATAATTTGGAATTAACCTCAAAAACATTCAGATCCTTAGATACACTATAACCGTACGTCCCATATTTATATGCTTAATTTGTATAATGATCAACGAGTATTATATATCGTTCAAAAACATAGATAGATGTGGATTTGATATAAAATCTTTCTGTCAAGATTTTGCTGCAAAACTTTTAGCAGAGGCCGGAGAAGAATCTGGACGTCGAGTGTGACATGCTTCTGTAGTTGATTAAATTACTCTCATATGTTGGGTTGTTTAATACTACTTGTTTAATTAGTTTATTTCTTTATTAATTGGTCACTCTACTTTGTGTTCCATTATATTCGATATTGAATAGAATTATGAGCAGACAAGCCAACTTAGGGTAAGGCAATATCCAATTATCCATCACTATCGGTCTAATTAACTTTCGGTATCCCCCATAAAATACCATAGGCCAAAAACAATCCTATCTTCCTTTACTCTAAAGCATACGTCTTTTTTTTTAGATTAGGTTTGTTTTATCAAAGGTTAATGCATGCTGCACTCGTCATTTCTTTTCAGTAAAACAAAGTGGGAGGCAAAGTATTGAATATATATAAATAAGCATCTTTTGATAATCATGAGTTTAGTTTATGTTCTATATGCATGCATCTTTGAACTCTCATGCATGTCAGAATGATTGAAGTTGCTGTACACCAGAAAAGAAAACATATATACAAACTCCAATCAATTTAACCAAACGAGTCGATATGCTGATCGATGAATGTTTGAGTTCATATATAGCAGCCACTAATAACCTGTCCTGCTCAAATCCCTAGCTAAATATGTATAGGTTTGCTTAGTTCATTTCTCAATTGATGGGTATCCAGGAGGGCCGGGGTTAAGCATACTTAGTATATATTATCAAAATTCCATGCATTTCACTAGTTTGATCTGCTGAACATTTCATGTATTGTCAAAATTCTGGCTTCATAATATTGATGAAGATCGAGGAAACAATTTTCATTCACAAATCACAAGGATCGGACTTGAAGTAGTATTGAATTGTATATGACTATTGATTTTAAACAATATCCTCTGTGATTATTCTTGGCATTGACTAGCATGATTTCTAACCTGATAACATACATATAAAGCAGCGAGAGGACAAGTAGTAGCTAGCAGACCAAAACCAAAGCTTGCAATTGATTGACATTATCGTCTAGGATTAATGGAATTGACTTCTTTTTTGGTTGATGGTGATTTGAGTAATACATATCTACCATAATACAGATTTGTGGTCAACTGTTTTAGTTGGTGATAATCGAACAAGCATACCTGTTTGTCGTAGTGAGTTTTCAGGAAGAAACACACACAATACTGACAATAGTACAAGATTACTAACCAACCCATTCATGATCTCTGATAGTTATTGATTTGATTAACATGCATGTATGGCCAGGAAACTACAACAGAAAGTAAATTTAGCTTCATGATCCTGGAGATGACAATCTAGTTTGTACCAGTTTTAGGAAATGTTAGAGAATAGCCCAAGACTGATTCAGTTAGTTCATGCTCTTTTATCTTCCATTCAATTATTGTATAGCATAACTCACGAAGTCGATGCTTAAGAGTTCATAACAAAAATCTCATAAGTCATAATTGTCAAGCCCCAAGCAATGCTCTATGCTCATGTTATATAAGACTATAGGTACGTACCCAGCAGCAGTGACTACAGTTTGGTGTTGTTAAACTCTCTGCTAGTTTGCTTTTGATGGCTGTGCCATGCTTGTGTGGTATTCTGCACAATCTGGAGTGAACTGGGTATAAATTTTGTAGAGAACTGTTGCTTGAAATTTGACTTGAATACATTCCCTATATAAAAGAATTTCAACTATGTTACCTTGGTAATTTTGTAAACAAACCAACTTAACACTCAAATTCTGGGAGTTTGCTAAATATTGGTACAGCAAAAAATTACAAGAGTTTTCAGCAATTTCGGAGATGTTTAAAACCTTGGTATTCTCCAGATTTCAAGCTTTGACCATCTCTGGTAAAGTAACAATTACTACCTTGGTAGCAGTTTCAGTTCTAACAATTACCCTATATATTGACTCCTTATCTACAGCAGAAGCTTCTGCATATGACCAGAAATCTTGACAAGCAGAGACTAATCACTTTAGACACATGCAGCAACATAATTAGATCATAAGTGTGCACCAATCCTGATATGAAAGTTACATCCTTTGCAACCACAGGCAATGGGGTGACAGACAGTATCCATAGTACCATCTCAGATAAGCATACTCAAGCCTGTGAGATCATCCATCGGTATTTCAAGACCAATGCAGTCATGGTCTTGTAGGCCATCGTCATCAAAGTTCAGCCATGAACCGAGATCTTGATTTTCATTAATTTCAAGAGAGGGACCTAGCTCATCCATCGAATTAAACTCATCTAGTGGCAAATTCGCATAATCAATGGGTTCCTCTGGCTCTTTAGATGGATGCGCGGGAGTATTACCAGGTAATGGTGGCCCTACTCTACCTTTTCTATTACTCGAATTGGGCACTGGGTGACTTGATACGTGAGTATTGTTGTTTTGCTGGGGCTTCCCTGTTATTTTGCGTTCACCTCGGGAGCTGTCAAGAGATGAACCACCAGCTCCACCCTGAACACTGGTTCTCAAATTATCTCTAATATGGTCCTTATCTCTCTCGCTTCTCTTTTCCTTTACTTCATTCATGCTGTCAACGGTTGAAGCTATCCTTGAGGAAGCACTCCCAAGAATATCACTAAGCAGCACTTCCCTCTTCTTGCCCTTGTCTTTATTCAAGTTCAACATGGATCCCTGCTTGGAAGAATCTTCTGCAGATGAGTCAACAATAACATGAAGAGCCTCTGATGAACCCTTGTAAAGATTATCACTGTGGGAATCGTATCTACCAAACCCACTGGAAACTGCACCTATAGATGAAATAGAAGAATAAATCCCATATTGTAAGTAACAAGAATAGCTGATAGAATTTCAAACTAAAAAAATGAGTGGGAATAGAAAGGGGGTGGGAAAAAGAAGAAAAAGCTCCTCAACCAAAGGAATATTTGAAGGCTGCCTGTAAATACAAGGCGCCCATTGACTTCATAAAATGAAATCTAACTCAACATACCTGATCCTCTGACTTCGATTTGATGAACTTCATTGCATGTATTACTAGCAGTTCCGGAGCCAACACAGTCAACAGATTTTTCAACATTGTTGCATGTAGGTGAAGAAAAGATGACATTCTGTAGCATGGGATCACTAAAGCAACTAATGCCCCTCTGTTCAAGTTTCCGACATCTAGCAAGTGTGCGCTTGAGAAAAGACATAGCAACATGTTTCGAAACCTTACGGACAGCACTTTTTGAACCATTATACCCACGGCATGCCTGAAAAATGAAAATGACAAAAATTGTTCAGTAGTTCATCACTAATCTGATTAAAAATCGAAGGTCTCAACAACAATCTCCTAGGAATTTTGCCACCTTGTAAATGATGATAGCAATGAGCAATGGCATTGTTCAAACTCTCTGTTTTTTATCCTTGTTTCATACTTCAATTACATTGTTTAAGTACCTGAAGTTATCCTCTACCATAAATTTTTATGGACAAATTTGTAATAAAACATTACTAAACAGGGGTAAGAAAAAGGCAAGTGGTGGAAATAATGCCATCTTGTCCCAACTCCTGTGTCCAGGAACTCTAAAAGTAACCAGGGGTAAGGACATAGGAATGTGGATGCGAAGCACCATGCTGTCCAGGATAAATTAAATGACAGAATGAACTCATGATAGCAAAGTTCATCACAATAGAGCTACTCCTATAGCAGACATTTGCACATAACATAGTTCAATACCCATTAGGTATCCATAAGATATCCAGATTAAAAAGACGGTGGCACACTGCAAATTACCAAGCATAAATTCGGATTAAGCAGGATCAAACAAATTACCATTCGTTTTCTGTAGGCCATTACAATAAGCTGGTCCATTGCAACTAGTTCAATTTTCCTGTATATGCAACCAAATTGATTAAAAACTTCATGAATGAACAACAAGAAAAGAGAGAAAAAGTTCCAGTCCGTAAAAAAAAATCCAAGGTGTGAAACATACCGTTTTTCTGCAGATGTTTCTTTCTGAATAGTTTTATCAATTTTCGCTAAGCTTTTCTTCTTCCGCCCAATCTATCAGTTATGAAAATATGTAAAAAAAAAAAAAATGAGAAACAGGGGAACAAAGGAATTTATAAAGAAAAAAAAATTCAAATGGAAACCAAGAAATTTAGAGGACAAACATTGTGTCTATTCACTGTAAATTCAGTAGGTATTTTGATTCATATAGCCAACATAAACAGGACTATCTAACAAAATATTACCTGTTGATGCAGCCCTTGCTCTAGTTCTATTATATCTTGATTGATAACTTCTTCTCCACTTGTTAGATCCGGCTACAACAATGGTCAATTACGGTGACAAAAGTGAGAACCATAGATAACATAATTAACAACAACAAAGGCACAAGACTTGTCAGGAAGCTTCATATTGGAGCCAATAGCAAAATAAGATCTTACTGGTGTCTCTGGATATAACCCAATACTCTGCAACTCCAGAAGAAGCCTATCCTCCAGGCACATCGACTGATATTGGCAATCAGAAGTTGGATAGGTTGGAGTACTTGCATCCCTAGGTTGCAGTTGACCAGGACATATGTCATAGGTATGCCCCGCATCAGAATGAGAAAATTCGTCATCTCCGTGCCACTGCTCCCGACTTCTATTCCTAAATGTATTAGTTCCACCACTTCTATCAAAAGAAAGTCTGTCCAACAAGCCACTTTTCTGACTCTGAATGTCTGCTTTCGACTCAACTTCTGATTCTATTCTTTCCCAATCTTTGGGTCCAGCGTCGCTCTGGTTACATGAGCCACAATGAGAATCATCACTTGCACACTGTAGGTGCATACTTTTACCTTCTCTGTGATTGTACAGTTCTTCACTTTCGTCTTCTTGAATCAGAGCAGAGAGAACTCTTTGGTATAGCGGGGTAACCTTTTCCAACCTTCTCAAGCCAAATTTATCACATAAAGATCCAGTCTTCAGTGAATCTTGATTAAAATTGTGCCCTTGTCTTTCCCCTGAACAAGTAGGCAATTCTCTATGCCTAAGAGCACCCTGGACGATAAGTTCGCAAATCATCAATATTCATGAAAGAATCAGATTTATTTCCTATTGTGTTCAGTTGAGCACGGAAACTGAAGATCTCAAATTAACAAACAGGTAAAGTTTAAAGAATCAGGGCTAGTTGTATACCGAAACATTATTTTCATCTCCAAGAATCCAAGACAAACTATCATCAAGCTCCCCAGCAAGACTTAGCTGTTCACAAACAAAGCAATATTTAAGGAACTGAAACACGATCTTATACAATTTAAATGCATCAGGGTATCTCAATCATTACCTGCCGCTTCAAGTAGGATATGTCCTCTGGGCTGAGAGCACCGAAAATGGATTCCATTTTTTTCCAAAATGGGCCAGAGCATGCAAGGCCTACAGAAACCAGCAACAATGTTAGTGATTGGTAAGGATATCTGACATAAATATCCTGCTTTTGCAGCGAAAAGTGGAATTGTGTATTAAAGAGTAAAACACATACTACTAGCATCACGAGCAGAACTGGCAGCCAAATACAGTTCTTCATGATCATCATCAGATTCACCTGAAAAGGACAGTACAACACAAATTAAAAGGTAACACAGCCAAGTTCTACTAATACAGTTGTCCGCTAAGTAACTCAGGTAGCACAGGTTAAACAAACACTGCAAACGACAAACACATGGATACTGTAAACGGATTACCGAAAGGAGAAACAATAGACTTCTTCCTGAAGATATACAACATATATAGCATGAGAAGCAAGTGCACATGTCTTTTTACACTGGACAGTGGTTTTTCTTTCTCCTCTTTTCTCAATAGAAGAGAGAAGGGAGATGGAGAATCGGTTGCATATATTATGCTAACTACATGAAATTGCTAGTCAATTCCAAATGTACAATTGAGTATCAAGAACATATGGGCAAACAAAGTGTTGTCTATGCAGTCAGGATGTTGATTTTATATTTGCAATCACCCATACAAATAAATACATTGAATAAGCGTAAATGAAGATAAAAAATTTGAAAATTATCATAGCTGAAACTACATACACTATTTGAACATTACCTGTGAAATCTGATGAACTTATTGACTGAACACGAGTTAGGGCTTTGCGATCTTTCTGCTTTTTCGGAGGTGGACGACCTATTTTACTACATATCCATAAATTAAGAGACTCGGTCAGTATTTGTATTAAATTCATTAAAAGCAAGACCTAGAGGAAAAATTTCCCAAAAACAAAAAAAAAAGAAGTTTAGACACCTTTTATTGTAATCAGTCACACACTTCATGTCTTCAAGATGCTTTTTGGTTGGTATGTTCTCTGATTTCACCCTCATTGGAGGAATGCCAGGCCTTGTCAACAATGTAGTTGGGCCCCTTCCAGTTCTCCCTTGTCTTCGCACCCCATCTCCTGATTCATTATTTGGTAATTTATTTCTCTTCATGGGCGATAAATATGCCCCACCCTTTTGATCTGTGGCTATGGCAATGTCACTGCTGTTCGTCCCCTTATCTTTCCACTTGCTTTCACCAGCTCCCAGATCTTCACTTCCGGTCAACCCATACGGAGATGAAGCGTTTTGAAGTTCCTTTTTACATTTAGGGATATGATTATCTAAACTGCTGGCTAGTTGTGCTCCATTGGTCCCAACAGAAGAAGTTCTAGCATGAAAATCAGAAGTTGCAACGCCTTGATTGCAAATCTGAGCCTCACCATTGTTTGATACAGGAGAGACTAGATTTGTCCTCCTTGCGCGGGAGGTTTTATGTGTTCTCTGACCAACCCACTGGGCCATAGCTATAGAAGAACCGTTAGGCATTGCGTGCTTCTGACTATTTATCCCACTTGCTGCTTGGATTTTGTTTTGACTAGTATGCTGCTCCCATGCCTGAAGAACTCCAGATAAAGGGGGAACAGTAGTTGAGTCTACACTCATGCTGGAACCTGAGCGTGGTGCCCTAGAGACCTTTCCTTTTATCAGAGTACTGCCTGCGGAGTTATCCTCTTGAACCTTTATCCTGATGTTCAGAGACATGAAGAAATCAATAACCTCATATTAATTCAAACCCAAGATTATAAGCAGCAAAATTGGCCTTTAATCAAACAAGAATTTACTGGCTCACAATTTTACCATGTACCATCCAAATGAATGTATGAATAAGATAGCATCAGAACGAAATACATACTTATGGTTTGCTTTCAAAACAACCTTCGGCTCTAATACAGCTGAACAATCACTTTCTGGCTCATTCTTGAGTACAGTAGAGAGACTAAAATTATTACCCTCTATAGACCCATCCGACTTGTTGTTTCCACCAACTCCAGTAAAGGATTTTAATCTGCAAAAAACGAAAAACTTTATTACAAACAGTTCATTTTGTCCTCCTTTTACTCTTCTATATTGTAAGTGTTGATATATTCATATAGAACAACTGCAGATGAAGTAGAAGTATCTCTATTCTCAAGAAATACTTATGGTAGAGATTTAATGAACAGTAAGATAAAGGGAATCTCAGGTGGAATTACAGATAATTTGATAGATATACATGATACCTGAAAATATTAGAATCACAAGATCGCAACTTAGAATCACCACTCAGCTTTGGATGAGCAGCTCTTGTGACATCCTGTTCACCACCCATAACCCTATTGCTCACTGCTCCCACAGAACGTTTCTTTTTTGTTTTCTGATCCAACCCTTCACCTCCAGAAGGCAGTCCATGGCTCTTTTCTTCAATCCGAACAGATGCCCCACCAACAGCCTGAAGCATGTTTTCGTCCTTGTCTGTGACTACTTTCTGCCTAGAGGTGGCAGCTGACCTAGCTTCTGCCTGTAGAATTTAGAAAGTCTTTACATCTTAAAGAAAGTCGATGAGGAAGAAGCATTGTAGTCATCACCCCCAAGGCATAAAGCAAAGTTAATGAAAAGAAAGGTTTAACTGTAAATGCATGAAACTCTCCAATCTTAGTAATCCGTTTCTGGTCCAAAAAGTTGACAGGAACGGAAACTTATCTTTTTGTGTATTTATTTGTACTCTTTGTCCTTCTGTAAAGACTAAAGTCGGATTATTTATATTACATAAGGATTATAAAGATAAGTAACCTCAATGAAATAGTTATTAAATAATTATAAGATGTAGCTCTTCTTCATTCAATGTCAATTCAGTTTATATTTGCTACACGATTAGAATCTGAGTTCAATCACAAAGGGTGATGATAAAGAACCCAACTGTTTATCCCAACACACCCAATACACTCATGTCGATTTCAAACAAGTGCTTTTATTGATGTGGTGGGCATACATGTACCACAGAAATTAAGAGAAGAAAGTTGGGAGAAAACAAACCTGCACATCAGCCACTGACGTACGGACACGTTTACTAACCCCAACACCCTTGGCTCTGTCTTCTGGTCTTTGAGTCATAATTCCATGAGGATTTTTAGGAATTTGACTTCCCAGTTTCACTAAGCCACTTACTCCATTTGGCCTCTCACCCGATGAAAGATCACTTCGTTGTCGCTTCTTTGAGCTCAAAGCATCTCTATACTTATCCAATTTGAATATGGATTCCCGCAGCATTTTTGCTCTGTCCCTGGTAAACAAAAACCATGTTAACATATGGAACGAAAATTCTTGTACGTATTCCAGTACTCCACTATGAGAAGATTATGTGGATCATGATTTAAGCCTGCCACATCTTATGTGAAAAATTCCGAATTAAAAGTACCAATCCTTACAAGAGTCACCAGTCACTCTAACCCGAAAAATATTACTTTCATCTTCAGGAAAAGAAAGTTTATGTTTATCATTCACGTTATGATACGAGGACTCAAAGATATGCATTATGATTCAAAATGGCCATCAACAACAATACATTTGAGACACTAAACCCATTGTAAATGTGTATTTCTATAGTGAAAATCGTATCAAAGCAAAACAGTAGTATAGGGAATGTACTGAACCTGGACTTCCTAGAGGCATCTTGCACGCTCTCTTTGAAGTTCTTTAATTCCTCCGTCGCCACCGAAGGTGGAGGCTTAGGATTGGAAACCCCGAAAGAATGGTCCTCCGATGTACTCCCAAGAGGAAATCCGAGAACCCTTCTAAGCTCTCCCGACCGTGTGCATTTCTGATTACCTAACATAATCGGCTCCAACGGCAAACACTGGGGCAGAGGAGGCATCGTTGACGTCTGTGCTGCATTACCCCGTCTTACATTGCTCCGGGGCTTAACATTAGTTTCTCACTCCCTGGCTCAGCAACTTCTGAACCACTCCAAAATCAACTCGAATTACTTTACACCTACAGAAGAATAGATATAAGCTTCCATTACACAAAATACATATCGGTAACGAAAACAGTCAACTTCAATTGCCAGTAATAATAAGCACACGTAAATCCGCCTCGCCGGGTCGATTTTTCTGATGCACATCTAACCTCACACCATTTTAATCGCTAGTTCAACAGTAAAACATGAATAGTTTAAAAAATAAATCAAAACCCAGAATCAGAACTGCTGAGCTCAATTTGCAAGCACTTTCACCCAATACAAATTCGAAACCTTTCTACAGAATCTAAGAGCCCAGAATCTAGCAACGCCCAAAACCTCTGGAGCCCGGAATCATAATCAGCTAGCGACAGTCAGCATTTTACTTACCGGTTCCCGGCGACGGAGACGCGGTCGGGAGTTGAATTGAATCGGAGATTGAAATGGGGTTTGAAGGAATTGGAATTGGGGGGGGAATTGAAAGGGATTGAGAAGGAATTGAGGGGAAAGGGGAGATCGGGGGAGGAGAGATGAAGAGTCAGGCCGGGGGGGTACGTATATGGGCTTCTCTCTCACATCACCCTTTTCTGGCTCTTTCTTTTCTTTTCTTTTCGTCAATATTTTTCCTCTAGTGGTAAAATCGTTAAACCGTTAAATGTTACCCAAAATCCAGTGTCTAATTTTGTTTGTCCAAAAAGTAAATATGAAACCATAATGACTTTGACTTGCAGAGGTAGTACTATGTACTACCACTACCAGAAGAAATGCTTTAGCTGACGAAAAAAAAAAAACCAGGCCGACGAAGCATTTTTTTCGTCGGCTAAAGTCGGCTAAAGTGGACTTTAGCC
Organism: Fragaria nilgerrensis; assembly: GCA_010134655.1. Taxonomy (NCBI): domain Eukaryota; kingdom Viridiplantae; phylum Streptophyta; class Magnoliopsida; order Rosales; family Rosaceae; genus Fragaria; species Fragaria nilgerrensis. Next base: position 21,442,533 of record CM020979.1, on the reverse strand, counting down.
GACGACATTTTCCTTCGTCGGCTAACTGAAATTTTCGTCGGCTATGGTAAACTTTAGCCGACGAAAAAAAAACGTCGTCGGCTAAAGAATTTATTTCGTCGGCCATAGTCTGTGAACTTTAGCCGACGAAATATTTAAAAGTTTAGCCGACGAAATTAATATGTCGTCGGCTAAAGTGCTTATATTTGCGATCTGGACAGCAGCAGCTCATTTGGGAAAAAAAACGGGAGAAGAAAAAACGGGAGAAAACGTTTGGGTGTTGTCGAAATCTGTCCATAATTAGTTTGTGGAGCCATATATAGGTACGTATATGTGTATATATGTTGATTAATTGAGTTTTATTTGAGTTTATCGATTTTGATTATGATTGAGTTTATTGATTTTGATTATGATTGAATTGATTAATTTTGAGTACGTTGAATGTATATGTATATATATATATATATATATGTTGATCGATTTGGTTGATGATATATATATGTAATTATATATATGTATATTATTAATTATTTGTTTGATTAATATATATGAATTAATTTGTTGTTAATAAATATAGTAGATATATATGTTATTAATAATTTATAATATATTATGTGTTGATATGGTACGGTATGAAGTTGTTGTTAATTAATTTGTGTTAATATATATTAATTGTATTAATTGTGTATATATGTTGTTAATTAATTTGTGTTAATATATATATTATTGTGTTAATATGATATGTGTGTGTTAATTAATTAGTTATTAATTAGTTGTACGTAGTACGTAGAATATATACTAAATGAATTGAGATTTTATATATGGCATGAAATTTCATCATTAATAATTAACTAGCAGCGTTATAAATATATATTTTGTTATATTTTCAGGATATGGATAAGAGTTGGATTTCGCTTCCAAAATGGGACAAAAGATACGGTGCAGGAGTTATGAGTTTTATAAAATATGCGCTGGCTAATGCTAACGGGAATACAATTTTCTATTGCCCGTGCACGAAATGTCAGTGTCGCAGCGATATGCATCGATTTCCCATTGACAAAGTATGGCAGCACCTGAGGAGTAACGGGTTTTGGGAGAAGTACACATGTTGGTTATATCACGGTGAAACATCATCAGGGGGTCCGCATGATCATGGCCAATTTTCTGAGACGGGCAGTACATCCAACGATCCAACAACGGCATTCATCAACGACATGTTTCCTTATGAGAGCGGTGTATGCGCTCAAGGACAGTATATGCCTGACCCGGTGCAGCCCTTCCCTAGAGCTGTCAACACTGCTGGTATTGAAAAGTACAACAAACTGCTTGCTTTCCAACAGACCCCTGTGTACCCCGGTTGTCAGAAGACCGTTCTTGAAAGTGTGATGGACGTAATGAAGATTAAAGTTGAGACAAAATCGACCGTGAAGGCTGTTGATGATTATCTACAGTACACTGCTTCGATGCTGCCCCACGGTCATCGTCTTCCTACCACTCATCGTAAGGTCCGATGTATCCTGAAAGATCTTGGCCTTTCCTACATCAAGATCCATGCATGCAGATATGACTGCGTTCTCTTCTGGGGTAAAGATCCAGAAGGGAATGACCTTGGTGGGCTTGACGCATGTCCGGTATGTCACACTGACAGGTATAAGCTGACTCCTGCAGGCAATAGGAAACCTGTGAAGGTACTTCGGTATTTCCCGTTGAGGGATAGGCTTGAGCGGTTGTACATGTCTTCACACACGGCCAAAGCTATGAGATGGCACGTTGATAGGGAAATGCATGACGAAGATACCCTTATACACCCTGCTGACGGGGAGGCTTGGAAGCATATAGACAGGGAGTTTCCTCATTTTGCGTCAGAGGTCCGAAATGTGAGGCTCGGGCTCTCATCCGACGGGTTCAACCCTTTTGGCAACATGAGTCTTCAATACAGTGTATGGCCGGTGATTTTGGTACCGTACAACCTTCCTCCATGGATGTGCATGAAGAAGGAATACAATATGTTGAGTTTGTTGATTCCGGGGCCCGGTTATCCAGGGAAGTGTCTCGATGTGTATTTGAGACCTTTGATTGAAGAGCTTCAGTTTTTGTGGGAAGTTGGTCATCCCACTTATGACAAGTACATGCACGAGATGTTCCAGATGCATGTCATGGTTGTTGGTACCATCAGTGATTTTCCTGCCCGTGGGATGTTGTCGGGCAACGTTGTTAGGGGATACAAGGCTTGTCCAGAGTGCCTTAGCGATGAGGGGAGCAGCAGTCATTGCAACAAGATATGCAGATTGGGTCACCGTGCTTTCCTTCCATATAATCACGATTGGCGGTTCGATGACAAGGCATTTGATGGGACCGTATAGAACACGGTGTGCCTCCCAGAAGATGGACGGGAGAAGAAATTTTAGCAGTGCTTAATGAGTACGATTTTGGGCAGCTCAGCAATCATCCAAATATTGTTGCAGCAATACCTGAAAGACCCGACAGGTACAAATTCTGGACACATAAGAGCATATTCTGGGAACTCCCATACTGGAGTAAGTTGTTGATCAGGCACTACCTAGATGTGATGCACATAGAAAAGAATGTTTGCGACAGTGTGGTGGGCACAGTGCTGAACTTGGAGGGGAAGACGAAAGACGGTCCTAAGGCACGCATTGATCTAAAAAAAATGCAGTTAAGAAGACATCTGTGGTTGAAAGAAGGGAAAAAAAAATGCCTCAAGCTCCTTACACCGTGAAACCTGACCAGAAGAACGTAATTTTCAGGTGGATGAGTTGTGTGAAGTATCCTTCAGGCTATGCAGGAAATATAGCCCGGTGTGTGAACTTCCGGGACAATAAGATGTACGGGTTGAAGAGTCATGACTGTCATATCCTGCTACAACGTCTCTTCCCTGTTTTCATTCGACCGTTCCTTCCCCGTCAGGTGGTGGAGCCGTTAGTAGCGTTGGCAAGATTCTTCCAGAAGTTATGCACACGGGAAGTGACAAAATCTAACCTCCGGGAAATGCAAGAGGACATCATTTATATCATGTGTAAATTTGAGAGGATATTTCCTCCAAATTTTTTTGACATCATGCCTCACCTGATGATCCATCTTCCCGAGCAATTGTTGCTTACCGGTCCAGTACACTACACTTGGATGTATCCCATGGAAAGGTACGTTTTTTACACCTGAATTCCTCAATCCAATTTTTCTATATACATGTTCAATAATCATAACACTTTGCAACTTGATTTATAGGCAACTTGGAGACTACAAAGATTATGTGGCTAATAAATCCGCGCCTGAAGGATGTATAGCTGAAGCATATATTGCGCACGAGTGCGTCACCTACATGAAGTTGTATTTAGGAGCGTTGAAGGAAACAGACGAAGCCATGCCGGTAGATGTACCGAAGTTCACTCTTTCCATACTCTCCAGTGATGTTGAAGTTTATGGAATTTTGCCAGACTCCTACAAGTTGCAACCACATGAGCTAGTCATTGCCCACTGGTGGGTATTGATTAACTGTCCAGAAGTTGAATACTGGAAAGACATCCATCTATATTGTCCAGACATTCAAGGTGATCTCGAGTACCACAACAGGGAGTTCGCAAATTATTTTGGCGGCTGGGTACGTAATTCAATATTTATGTACGTATTTATGTTTAGTGCATAATTATCTATATTTACAATGTTAAATTGTAAATTGCAGATGAACCATATTCAATTTGATGGTCACCCAAATTGGTCACACGAACTAAGACTTCTAGCGATGAAGCCGATAATGTCAAGAGTTTATCCGATGTGCAAGGTGAATGGCGTGCAATTTATATGTGAACAGAGAGACAGCAGACGGAGAACACAGAATTCTGGGGTGATGGCGCATGGTGGGCGGAATGGAGTTGACTATTACGGTGTTCTTGATTCAGTGGTGGAACTCGTTTACGGTGAAGGCATGACAGTGCACCTCTTCAAGTGTAGATGGTTTGATACTAGCCCGCAGAGCATGAAGACCGATCAGTACGGAATATTATCGGTGAACACTGCTACAAGTTCTTACGAAGATGACCCGTTCGTTTTTGCCACATCGGTAAAACAAGTGTTTTATCTTGATGACCTTGCTAAGGGTGACGCGTGGAAAGTAGTCAACCTTGTGCACCCTCGAAACATTTACCGGGCGGCTACACTTGGAGAGGCCGAAGACCAGGAAGAAGATGTTGCGTATCAAGAGCCCAACGCAATAGGTATTCCTAACTCCTCTACCGTTCGCCTTAATAATTTTAAAGCGGGTCGTTCGGTGCGAATTCGTGATGAAGAGCCAAGGCTTATTGATGTTGATCCAAATCAAGAAACAGACGAAGACTCTGGCGATGAGGAAAGACATAGATTACCAGAAATTAATTCTGACACCGAAGAAGACTCATCGGATGATTCCGATTACGAGCCTTAGTTTTAATTTCTTCGGATGTAATACATTAATTTGTAATAAAAAAGATTGTATTACCTTCATTTCTAGTTTACATATGTTGAATTCATATTTCTGTTATTTTATATGAATTTTGGTGATATATGAACAGGAATTTGTATGGTTTAAACCTTCTGTTTTAGGGTCTGTATTTTTTTACTTAAGCCGACGAAATACAACATAAGTCGTCGGCCTAAACTCTCTTAGCCGACGAATTAAATTAAAAGTCGTCGGCTAAAACCGTCTTAGCCGACGAAGAATACTAGAAGTCGTCGGCTAAAAGGAATTTAAAGCCGACGAATTGAAAAGGAAGTCGTCGGCTAAAAGAACTTTAAGCCGATGAATTGAAAAGGAATCGTCGGCTTAAAGATCTTAAGCCGACGAATTCAATGAAAGTCGTCGGCTAAAACCATCTTAGCCGACGAAGTATAGTAGAAGTCGTCGGCAAAACCATCTTAGCCGACGAATACCCTAATATTTCGTCGGCTTTATTAATTTTTATATTTTTATTACATAGTATAGCCGACGATGATTTAGGGTATTCGTCGGCTAAACCCTAAACTTTTCTGTTACATACTATAGCCCTATCTTCGGTGGTTATTTTACGTAAAATTTTTATACGACTTGTTGTGTCTCATCAATTTGAAAATATTTTCAGTTGAAGGTCCGGCCAAAATACGAAATTTAGACGGTCCAACGACCTTTTCCGTGCATTTAGGGGTTTGACTTACGGGATTGACCGTCCGGATCGAGCACTTAACTGGTCAGATCAAGTTGAATTTTTTCCCATACATGTATTTTATCATGTGGTCAGATCTGACCGTCGGATTTTATTTTCTCAAGTTTGATCATCACAGTCAGAACATGCCTACTAATGTTGTATAACTTGTTTACTAAGTGTTAGGTAAATGTTCCGTTTCAAAAACAAACTATACGTAGAACCTTCAAACGTGAAAAAGTCGTGAAATAAGACATGACCAGAATGGTGAAATACGTCTACGGTTGAAAAATCAAGGTATTCCGGTCATGTCTCGGTGCCGATAGTTGCGGTCAATCCAATTTTCAATTCTTTCTCCCTATGGGTAGCCCTATCTTCGGTGGTTATTTTGCGTAAAATTTTTATACGACTTGTTGTGTCTCATCAATTTGAAAATATTTTCAGTTGAAGGTCCGGCCAAAATACGAAATTTAGACGGTCCAACGACTTTTCCGTGCATTTAGGGGTTTGACTTACGGGATTGACCGTCCGGATCGAGCACTTAACCTGGTCAGATCAAGTTGAATTTTTTCCCATACATGTATTTTATCATGATGGTCAGATCTGACGGAAGGATTTCCGTTCTCAAGTTTGATCATCACGAGCAGCAGTCACAGTTTGATGAATGTATAAACAGTTTGTGTTTAGCCGACGAATTTAAAATGTTTAGCCGACGAATTTATTATTTCGTCGGCTAAAGTTTAAGGTTAGCCGACGAAATTATTACCTTTAGCCGACGAAATTATTATTTCGTCGGCTAAAGTCTTCGGGTATAACCCAGCTCGACTGGTTGTATGCCCTAGCCTCCATCGTTTTCCTCTCCCTCTCCGAAATTCGCCTCCTCTGCCTCCGCTCCTTCCCGGTCGCCGCCCTCTCCTCTGCCTCTCCCTCTCCCTCGCCCTCGCCCTCGACCTCTCCTCTCCCTCTCCCGGCCCCTCCCTCCCTCTCCCTCTCCGGCCGGCTCGCTCGCTCTCCCTCTCCCTCTCCTCCGCTCCCTCTCCTCTCCTCTCTCCTCGCCCTCGCCCTCGCCTCGACCTCTCCGGTCCCTCTCCATCTCGGCCGGCCTCCGCTCCCTCTCCTCTCCTCTCGGCCGGCCTCCTCCGGCTCCTCCTCGGCTCCTCCTCCTCCTCCTCCTCGGCCTCCTCCTCTCCTCCTCGGCCGGCGGCCTCCTCCTGCTCCGGCCTCCTCCTCCTGCTGCTCCGGCGAATTCTGCTGCTGTGCTCGGTCCTCCCTCCTCCTCCTCGAGTACGTTTTTTTGAGCTTCGGTTATTTTTAATGTTGTGGTGTTGTTGTGTATAAATGTTGTTGTGTATATAATGTTGTGGTGTTGTTGTGTATATTTGTATTTAGGAAGTGTATATTGTTATTTAATAAGTGTATATTTGTTGTATATTAGTATTTAGGAAATGTATATATTTGTTTTGTATTTTGTGTTTGTTTGATTTTCCGGTCAATTGCAATGTTGTGGTGTTGTTAGGAAGTGTATATTTTTATTTTTGAAGTGTATATTTAGGAAGTGAAAAATAGTATTTAGGAAGTGAAAATTAGTATTTAGGAAGTGAATATATTTTTTACATTTTTAAAATGAGTTTGCATTTTTTGATTTTGTGGCCTTGATTCAAATTAATATTTTAAATAGGATGAGCGGTAATATTAGATCGACGAAGGGTTCGAAGGGCCAAAGGTCCGTATCGTCTGAGGGAACCTCTAGCAACCCTCAGACGTCGTTTCAGGGCCCTATGACTGCTAGACATGCGAGCCTTCTGCAGACGGCGCAGAGGCAGCCGGAGGTGCCCCCTTCATCGAGGCAGCGGGGCCTTTATTCCGCGAGGCAATTGTTTGCTCAGCCTCAGACGGAGGTGTCTGCACCCCGTATGCCTGAGATACACCGGGCGCCCACTCCAGCTCCTACTTCTTCGGATAGTGGGTCATCTGGGGTACAGATGCCGCCGCCTCACCTATTCCTTCCGCGGATGATACCGGCCATACCTGTAGTCGATGACTCAGGGACGCCGATTTATCCACTGCCCCCGCCAGTGGCTCCATCAGCGGCGTACCGGTTCGTGCCTTTTGATACGCCTCTTATTTCCGCGAGGGTATCATCATCGGAGGCGGAATCCGTCGCGTCCGCGTCCGATCCCTCAGGTAATGAAAGATGAATGATTTGTTTTGTTATAATTCTCCGATTCCGATTTTAATAATCAATTTGGTTTATCATGTCATAGGCACCGTCGGAGCGAAGCCGGCAAAGAAGAAGAGAGGCCCCGTCACAGGGAAGGCTCTGGAGAAGATCGTCGGTACCTCAGGGAGGATTGTCATCGGTACTGACGGGGATGGCGACGTAGTATCGGGCGGAAAGTCGAGGACGTACTCCGCCGCGTGGGAGCGCTCATTAGGGATAGAGTCCCGTTATGGTCAGACTGGGTCAGACGGGGAGGAGCGAGATGGAACATTGTCGAGGAGTTTAAAATGTGAAAAATAATGTATGATATTACATTTAGATTTACTGTGAAAAACGATAAACTAAATAATAAACGGTTAAATGCAGGTGTGGTTTGAGGTTCCCGAACCCTTGAAGAGCAGCTGGGCGGACTTTGTGCATGGGGGAAGGTACGTTGGGAAATTAATGAAAAAACAAAACTGTCTGTCATATTAATTATATTTCTAATATTTTTGTTGTATCTGTAGGTACAAGGAGTGGAAGAACGAGTTGCGGACCTATTGGACTACGCACGGGAACGCACGTTCTGCTACCCCTGCTGAGTTTCAGTACAGAGAGTACGAGTGGCGTTGGCTTCTGACATCAGAATTCAACAACCCTCGTAAACAGGTATTTAAATAAATTAATTAGTTAATTTATCATTAAGTACGTGCGTTTTAAAATATTTTACTAATAGTTTACTTTTTTCTTTGAAGGCGGTTTCCCGGGCGAACGCTCAGAACCGGCAACGCAACAAGGAACCATCATGCCGGTTCTAGACCGTTCGCTGTCTTCATGGACGAGGCGGCCAGGGAACATCCAGAGGTCAACCAGTACGTCTATACGTACGAGAAGGCATATCCTGACTCCCAGGAGGATATAGTAAGTAATCTTTCATTTTTACGGAATTTTTAATTTTACTAATATATATGTTAAAATGTTAATTAATAATTTTTTTCCTATCCAATTAGGCAAGGGTGAGGGAGGCTAGTGACGAGGTGATGAGTGCTATAGTGAGGGAGACATGGCCGGACACGCAGGAGGAAGAGATGTCCGAAGCCATTTCCCGGATCGACACTTCAGATCCGAGGGTTGGGGCGAGGATCATGGGCACAGCCTTCCCACCGCGAGAAAACAACTTCTACTGCCGGGGTCTAGGAAAGAAGGGCCAGGGGGTCTTGAAGACCACTCCAGGATTTCAACGAAAGGCAGCCTCGACCAGCAGCAGGACGACTCAGCTAGAGTCGGAAGTTGAGAGACTACGGAGAGAGCAAGCCGCTCAGGCTGCTCATGCTGACGCTCAGGCTGCCGCTCATGCCGCCCAGTTCGCCGAATATAGATCCTATACTAGAGCCCTACATGCCGCCCAGCATGCCCAGCAGAAGCAGATGTACCAGTACTTCCAGGATTTAGCAGCTGCCCAGCTTCAGGGACTTCCACCTCCGCCCATGCCTGCGCCTATAGACATACCTGAGCTGCCGGAATCTCCTCACCAGCAGGCCCCAGATCCGGATATTGATTTAGATCATTTAGATTTTGTGTAGTTGATACCTTATATAGTTTTATGTGCTTCTTGTTGGTTATATATATGGAATTGTTTTGGTGTATTTTGCAGCTTGCTTGGAATGGTAATTTAAAAATTTTGTGTATTTTTTTTTATACTGGAATGGAGTTATAGCCGACGAAATACGCCACAATTCGTCGGCTATAGTATTTTTATTTATTTTTTTATAGTTTAGCCGACGAATTATGGCATGTTTCGTCGCGGCGCCCTTAGTCGTTCCGGAAAGATTATTTTTTAATTTTTTAATTATATACTTTAGCCGACGAGGAACTGAGATATTCGTCGGCTAAAGCTTGGAGTATAGCCGACGACGTGTTGTGTCGTCGGTTTAAGTCTGGGAGTATAGCCGACGACGACTTAAACCGTCGTCGGCTAAAGTCTGGGAGTATAGCCGACGAAAGATAGAGTCTGTTTCGTCGGCTTAAATTCATGAACAAAAGCCGACGACCAAATTCTTCGTCGGCTAAAGTATGGACAATAGCCGACGACGGTCTATGGGTTCGTCGGTTAAAGTCAGCGCCGAGGACCCTTTCCGACGACACTATAGCCGACGAAGCCTCGTCGGCTAAGAGTTTAGCCGACGAGTTAGGGTAACAGGCCGACGAAAATAATTCGTCGGCTAAAGTACTTCTCCTGGTAGTGTGCATGATTTTCTTTTTCGATTTTCTACTAATCTCATTCTCTTTAACTCACCCTACTTTCTCACTTTTCACATGTGGTAAGGTTTAAACTCATTACATCATTAGACTACTTAACTAATCAAGTCACCGCTCATTGACTAAATAGTATGTTGATTCAGCTTGAAGTGAATGAGTTGAAGTATTTTAGAGAGTAAGCCTAAACTCAGGTGTAATTAAGATAAATTTAAGCAGTTTATCATCTCAAAATCCATATGCACTGAGGAATGTACTAAAACTTAAAGCTTGATTTGTTTACTTTACAAATTGAGATCGAACAAGCTATAGTTTAACCGTGTTCAATACGAACACGAGTTGTTGTTCTAAGCCTAGAAAAAACATTTTGGTTATAGTTGAGGTGTTGACTTAGCCAAACAACGTGTTTTTGCTATTCCCCTCTCCGACCTTGGAGACAAACTCGATCAAATCGATCAGTTTACCACCGAACCTTAAAAAAAAACAAAAAACAAAAAACAAAACATACTTAATGCACATGACTCCCCTAAAATGTCGGGTCTTTTTTTATAATTATGTGTACCTAGAGGTGGCAAACGGGTCGAGCTGGGCCGGCCCGCCTAATCGGGTTTCGGGCTGTGCTTGGGATGGCCCACGACGGGCCACTTCTTAACGGGCTCAGGCTTGGGCCGGCCCATTTACTCAAATGTAAGGCCCAGCCCAACCACGGCCAAGCCCATAACGTGGCGGGCTGTGCTCGAGCCAGGCCAGCCCGGGCCCATGAACGGGTCGTGTCGGGCCCGTTTCATTCCAAATATTGAAAATGGTCGAGGTGAATGTCATATATCACAGCTTCTACTCTCATCATCTCAACTTTTAATTATACATGATACGATTACAAACCAAAACTAATTCACACAATCTATCGATCATTTTTTTTCTTTGTTAACAAACTAAAAAATAAGTGATAAATGTTTATTGTTCTCAATTAATAAATTTTTAGGCAAAAACTTCTTATGAGTCTAGGGGAATTCAAATTCATACTCAAATAAATAATTATTAGTATATAAGTATTAGTATATAAGTATATAAGTATATAATTTATCAAATAAATAAATTTTTAGGCAAAAACTTCTTATGAGTCTAGGGGGGAATTCAAATTCATACTTAAATAAATAATTAGTATATAAGTATATGGTTCACACTCAAAACTAAGTTTATTATTAATAAATATGTTATCTTCATATTAAAAATGGAAAAAAAAAAATTATATTTTATAACGGGCCGGGCTGTGGGCCTCAAAAGCCGGGCCGGGCTTATAACGGGCTCAGGCCGGGCGGGGCCCATGGGCTCATTTTTCTAGGCCCAGCCCAACCCATTAGAATAACGTGCTTAGGCCAGGCCGGTTCGTTAACGGGTTTGAGCCGTGCCGGACCGTTTTTAAACGTGTTGTGCTCGTGCCGTGCCCGTGCTTAACAGCCCGTTTGTCACCTCTATGTGTACCTTGTACCCTTGACCTTGGGGCAGGCCCAAATTTGAATAGAGGCAGAAGAGATTTGCAACTCAGGGCCCAAAAATCTAAGGGGCCTAAAAATATTTTTTTATAGTTGTCCAAATTTTTATTTTTTATAGTTTTATGGCTGTGCAATCGATCAGACAAGTATGGAAAAGAGGTAAAAACTTAATGAAAACTGAAGACATCTGACATGAATTAAAGACAAATATCCCAAAACAAGGGCAATTACTAAAAAATGAAATACAAACTCATCTAACAGTGGTTAAAAGAAAAAACCCTAGCCGTTTTGAAAAAAGTTCTCCTCCCGAACCCTAAGAGCGGCGGCGACCACTCTTGAACCCATCTCGTCCGGTGGCCAATGGTCGGCCTCTGGGCCTTGGCGACGTCGAGTTGTGGCTGCCGGACGGGATCTACAAATTGCCAAGTAAGTTTTCTTCTATGGTTTTTGGCTTGAGGTTTGAAGCAAAGGGATCTCGGCTTGCAGACTTGTGCAGGGAAGGTGGTTGTCTCTTCCAACCTTTGAGTCGCGGCGGTGGCACGATCCTGAAGTTCTTGGGTCCTCCAGGTGTCGACGGCAAAGCAAGTCGGATTGGAGCAGATTGATGAAAGGAGTCGTGGCGTGCAGTCATGGCGAGGAAGATGTTGAATCTGTCTTATTCGGTGCGTAACGACGTGGATGGAGGATTCTATGGCTTCGCGGTGGTCGTGGAGGCGACGTGCTCAACGATGTTGCGGCGGTGCTGAAGGTAGAGGGTTTTGGTGGATGCAGGCAGGGCTACCCTGTGTTTTTGGGCATTGGATGAGTCCATTTAAGGGTGCTTAGGCCTAAATTTGGACTAAGGTTTTTTACTTTAGTCTCAGTCTAAGTATTTAGCTAGTCTATTTACAGTATTTCCTTTTGTTAGGAACCTAAGCATTTGTGTTCTAGTATTTCTTGCTTTTCTGGTAAAAATAAGTGAACGGAATCCTTATAATGAATGGTACTAGCATACCAAGTCCTTAACTTGCCCAAATGTTTGACAAGGGAAGACATGTATCTGTGTCATTCTAACTTGAGTATCAATGAAATTGCCGTATGGCTTTACCTGTCAAAAAAAAAAAAAAAGGGCAATTACTAAAAAAAAATTGATTTAGTATTAATTATAAATTAATATTTTTGGATGTTTATGCTATTTTGTATAAAAAAAAAATAAAAAAAATTAGGGGCCCAACTCCGAGAGTTCGACTCAGGCCTCAAAATCTCAGGTCCGGGCCTGCTTGGGGGTATTGTATAATATTCGGTTGTATGTTAAGGCTCATGAATCTATTTTAGAAATATTTGAAGGATGACGTATAATTTACCTTTTGGATGTTTAAGTGATGGATTTGGAAATAATTTAATGTTATTGTGGTGGATGTGTTTGTGGGGAGCGGATGGCTCTAGGAGTTGAGGATAGATGATTTATTATAGAAGTGTTTATTTGGATTTTTCAAGTTAGGGTTGTCTTTTTCAAAGGAGGTTATGCCAAATTTTCGGTAAATTTTTCTTAGAGGTGGACCTCGCAGGATTTACTTCGGGTTTCAGGGTAAAATTTGGGGTGGGTTCTGACAACCTTAGTAGCAGTGTGTTCTTTCCATCTTGTTCAAGTTAGTGTGGAGGGGAAAATTCTAGGGTGAGTTGATGCATAGCATGCATCAATTATTTTGAATATTCTTGACCGTTGGATATAATAAAACTTTGAATATATCTAACGGCTTTGATTATTCAATATTGGTAACTTGTTTACCAGGTAGCATGTATTTTATAACTTATATATGAAAAATATAATGAAAAAACAAAAACTGAATTTAGAAAACCCTAGCTTATTAGAAATCGATCGAGACGAATTAGAAGTCCATTCCGTTTCGTTCCTCTACCGATTTGCATCGATTTTTGCTAAGATAAAACATAAAGTGAAGGAAGAGGAGAGGAGAGGAAGGAGAAAAATGGGTTGTACTTCATGCGTGCACAATTTGAAGTAGCTAGTCTGATCAGAAAGTTTTTCAAGTGCAGATCAAGCAGCATCCGTTTGTTAACCACGAAAGAAGAAATAAGAAATTCAAATCCGTTCGATAAAGTCTGCAAGAAGTAAGTGATCGGATTGTGGTCTTGTGATGATTTATTTGGTTTGGTGAAATAGGATTTCAAGATTAGGTTCTGCAAGTTTAGGGTTTTAAAAAGTAGGTTTTGCAAGTTTAGGGTTTTGACAATTAGATTCTGGAAGTTTATAACTAGGCTTATGATCAATTAGGAACAACCGAGAGAACCGAAAAGCAGTAGCGAAACAGAAAACAAGGAGAATAAAGTTAAAGTGGGGCAAAATTCATTCAATCACTACCTGTAAGTATAATGATTCCAATTTCCGTTACTGTGTTTATCTAAGATTGTATATATTAACTATATGTTTTGTTTGTTAATACCATACTACTCATATAAGCTAACATAGTTGATCTTCTGCATATTTGATTTAGAAAAGTCCAAGCGGAGGACTTGGAGGCTCAAGGAATCAAAGTCAAGAGAGATAAGGAGGTAATTAGATGTTTTTTCAATGTATTGTGTTTTTTCAGTTATCTCTAGTTTGGGGTGCAAATAATTATATAAATCATCGTGAATAATTCATCTAAAATCACAAAGAAACGCAAGGAGCGGCCAAAATCCTCAGCTTAAAAATATTAAGGCTGAAAAACAAATCTTTGACCGGAAATTAGTGTTATAAGAGAAAATCTGGAACGAAGAATATTAGATATATGAAGCTCAGGACATGTACGGCTAGCTAGACTTGAATATTGCATGTTTCGGTTCCTTTTCAAGTTTCAAGTCTTTGCATCTTTTGGCTTACGCAGGACGATATATTTTACAATATTGCATGTCTGTTAATGATTTTTTTTATGTTGTCTGTGTGCTAGTGTGTTATTAAGCTTTAAAGGGGCTTAATATATTTTTGTTTTTGTTTTCATTTTCTTTTACAGGCATGGATAGACCGCGCAGACCTTCAACTTTTAAACAAAGTGACGGTAATGAGATGGAATACAAGGGAGTTCAGTATGATAAGTTGTCTACAGAAGACATTAAAGGGCAGAAATTTAAGACTATAGAGGAGGCCGAGTCTTTTTACTACGCTTATGCAAAGGTCATGGGTTTTGGTGTTAGACATAACTACAAGAGACTCAGTACAATCACTCCAGGGAAAATCACTTCGTTCAGGTTGGTTTGTTCTGCTCAGGGACAAAGAGATGTCGAGCGCATGACAAACAAGAAAAGGGTTCGTAGGCAAAAGAAAGAGACAAGATTCAATTGTCCATGCTTGTTCAAAGTGAGGTACTTTAACAATATTGATGCATATGTTGTTGTTGGTTTCATAACCCACCACTCGCATCCTCTTGCACAAGCACACGAGAGGTGTCTTCTTACACCACACAGATCAGTTCAAGATTCACATGTAGCCCTTGCCACGTCCATGCAAAGAGTGTCTGTTAAGCCTTGTCATACATATGAGTACATTGTTAATAGATCAGGGGGTTTCCAGCAAGTTGGGTTTACCATTAAGGACCTATACAACAAGTTGGACTCGAAACGGCGAGAAATTTTACTAGATAGTGATGCAGAAGCTGCGCTTGCATATATGAGAGGTAAAGTTGCTACTGACTCACAGTTCTACTGCAAGTTTAGTATAGATGAGGATAACAGATTGGCAAATATGTTTTGGAGAGACTCTAATTGCCTGCATGATTATACTTGTTTTGGAGATGTATTGGTTTTTGATAGTACTCACAAAACCAATCCTTATGGGAAACCATTAGTGTTGTTTGTTGGTTCAAACAATCATCTATCGACCATAGTTTTTGGTTTTGGGTTACTAATAGATGAAACGATTGAGAGTTACACTTGGCTTTTAGAGACCTTCATATTGTCCATGAATAACCAAAAACCGATTGTTGTCTTGACTGATGGGGATCAAGCAATGCGAAGAGCTATTGAAGCAGTACTTCCTGGTTGTCCTCATCGTTTGTGTACATGGCATGTATCAAAGAATGCCCGGAACCATTTGCGCAACAACCAAGCATTGTCTGAATTTCGTCGTTGTATGTGGGAAGAGGTAACTCCAGATGGTTTTGAAAAACGTTGGACGACCATGGTTAACAGACATAAGCTCCACAACAAGGATTGGGTTAATATGATGTATGAAAAGCGGCACTTAAGGGCCGAGGCAATTGTTAGTGGGCATTTTTTTGCACGTATGCGAAGCACTCAGAGATGTGAGGGCATGCACAGCTATATGAAGCCATATTTGAAAAGTGGTGTGAAGTTATTCGAACTTGTTCCAGTGCTTGATAGAGGACTATTACGGCTTAGGTTCAAAGGTGTGCTTGAGGACTTCAAGTCAAATAACTCAACTCATGTGCTTACTTCTTCACTCCGAAATCTGGAAGATCATGCAGGTAATATTTTCACAGATAATGTGTTTGAGTATGTGCATAAATATTGTAGGTTATATACCTCTACTCATGTTTTATTGTTGTTTTTGAATATTTGGAACATCACGCAGGTACAGTCTTCACTAATAGTGTGTTTGAGCTTGCACGTAAAGAGATTATCGAAGTTGGAGATCTTATAATATCCCGAACTTTCCGATTTGGGTCATGTTGTGTGTATGTATCATCTAGTTACAACGATGAGGAGCCACATAACAAGTACATGACATCATACTACCAGGATAAAGATAATCCTAGAATTGAATGGAATACACTCACGCCAACCGAGAAAGCACAGTACTGTGTTCCAATCGTGAATGATTCATCTAAAATCACCAAGAAACCCAAGGAGCAGCCACAATCCTCAGCTACCATATCAACTCGTTGTAGTCCTCAAATGTTTCAACAAGTAGTTTCAAAATTTTCTGGGGAACAATTGCAGCAATAACGGAACTGGGCTTTGGCATGTTGCTGCAATTGTCATGCACCCGAGTTCGACGTGATCTATGTGGTTTTCTGATTGGCAAGTTGGACACAGAGAATTGTCAGATTGAGTTGCATGGTAAGACTATGGAAGTCAGTTCTTCAGACTTCAATTTGATTATGAGTGTGCCCGAAGGAGGATCTGATGTAGACTTGAACGGCTCAATTGATGATCCTGACTTGAACGGTAGGTTTTCATCCTCATCTTGTTTCAATTACATATAACCATATATGCTTGTATTGATTGTCATCTTTGTCATTGTATATTTGGTTGTTGTCATTCTACTTTTTTTTAATCTAGGATGCCGAAGGTGCATTCTACTTTTATGGTAATAAAATTGGGAACATTTTTCATTGCAGGTTAAGAAACAACATGTCAAGAGTAAAAATATTGTGAATGAGACTAAGACGAGCAGGATCATCCCGATCAATACACGTCGCACCGATGAAAGGTTTCCAAGTCAAGCAATGTCATCTCCGTATGTCAATATAGGGAGGAAATTAAATATGTCCAGCAACAGGACACTCAATTTGCAGTGGCTTGGTAACTTCAGGGGTCCTTTTAATTACGACGATGATGATTGTTATATCCTAAGTTTCATATTTGAAGAATTTGATAACGAGTAAGTCTTGGCATATTGAGTATATTGGAGATAGTAAGAATATAATACATCGATGTTGTGAATTTTATATCAATTTTGGTGCGCAGGTTTATAGTTTTCAAAACAGATAGCGTCCACCTAACTCGGGGTGATATAAGATGTTTACATCCGGGACAACTTGTTAGTAATGCTGTAAGTTTATTATGTACGATTTCAGGTTTTGTAATTAGTCATTTATAAACAGTTTTAGTAATGAATTGTCTTTTTTGTACAGCTTATAACTGCAGTACAATCAATTTTGCGGGTGTCTGGGTCTCCTCAATGGTTCATTGGTCCATATCTTTCGGTAAGATTGTATATAATTTGGATTGTTGTGTGAATTTTAGTGTATGATACTAAGTTTCGTGAGCCAATTTAGGAGTCTGCAATGTTCGCACAAGATCGTAAGAAGTTATCAGAGTTTGCACTCACGGCGAAAGAGACTTTCAACTATGATTTCCGATACACTGTATTTGAGAAATGTGAAAAGGTAACTTTTAATTTATACACTAGCTTCCAGAAAAGAAACTTGGACTACAAACTGACAATTATCTACAGATTTTCATTCCCCTCCTAGATAAAGGCATTCCTAGGAATCATTGGTTCTTGATGGTAATAAAAATGCCAAGTAAGGAAGTTGAGATATGGGATAGACTGTTCGAAATGAACTAGCTTATATTTTGGTAATTAATGATGTGTATTTTTATATATTTTATTGTAGGGTACATGTCTAGCTTGAATATAATCACACTGTTGTTTGTGCAGTTGAAAACATTGGACATCATGTTTGAGGATGAGATTTACATATTTTTCCATGAAAGATGGTTATTCTCTTCATTTAAAATTTTTCGTCCCGATTGTGTTCCTGTACAACCAAATGATTTTGATTGCAGCATTTATACTATAAAATTCATGGAAGATTTTGAGAATGCATCCAAGGCAAGGGATAAGGTACATAGTTATCTCAATTCCACCATGTAATACTTGTAGTTATTAGTAATATGAATTGTGACAATCTCATGCATGCAATTTGATTCTGAGACCGAGCATTTACGCATAGCTACGAAGTTGGTGAAGCATCCAAAAAACCAAGCGCGTGTCGTTATTGACAAAGCAATAGAGGACCAAGAAGCAGAAGACAGGACCATGAACATACCCAAAAAAAAGGAAGAGAAAACAAGAGGACATAACACTAATCGATAATGATATAGTCTTGCGTACAAACCAAGTACATGCCAAAACACAAGTACATGCCAAAAGGGGTCGTGGTCGACCTCCTGGCTCGATGAACAAGAAAAAATAGAATGAAGAACAATGACTAGACCAGATTGAAGCATTTTAAGTTTCTTTGACCGGAAAGGAAACTTTTTATTTAGTTTGACCATCTTTCGGCTAGTTTTAGAGATGAAATTTTTTTTAATTTGGCTTTGGTAATTTTGAGTATGTGTTATTTTTACTTTCCAATCAGTAATGAAAACAATCAGTAAGATATCATCAGATGTGTCAACACAAGCAGTAGCTAATCCAGGAATGAAAACTTGAGCTATTTTGTAATAGCTAATCCGTACCGTAAAGACCACAAACCTGACTGAACCAGGTCCCTCAACATTCCGATGAAACTTTGATTCTGAAATAGTTTAAAGGTAAGACATACCCATTATCAACACACCAGAGCTTTATTATTGGGGTAGATTAACTGATGCCAGATATTTCAGAGAACTCCAGCATTTGCATTCCCCTCCCAGCACTGCAATCTGATATTTGTTCCTAATTAAATAAAACAACCAACCTTGTAAATTGTTATCTGCTAAATGTTGGATCAAATGCTACATGATTGAACAGTAAGGCATTCTACCCACCTGCCACACAGTTTAGCATCCAGAGCTTCTGGCTCTGGCACACTGATGACCAGATAAGCATACTCGATTAATTTACCTTCCTCCTGGAGACGCCAGCACCTGACACGCTGATCTAGACCAGTTGAAAAAACCCAAGATCCGTCTGTCCAAACACCTAAATAAAAGAAAGTATCTTAGTAAAATCAGAGTTGCATATAGAAACCTTCACAATTTCATAAAATCACTCACCGCTAATCTAATCCAAAGCATAAAAGAGACATCAAATTCAAGCTCACCGTGAATGTAACCGACGATTTGGTCCTCAATTACGAACGAACGAAACTCCGATTGCATTTTCTGAATTCAAATTAGGTTTTGGAAAAATTGTCCGACGGAAGTAATGATAGAGCAATCGGAGCGAGACTTACGACTCCGCGGTTGCAGGCTTTGATCCTATCGGAGTCGCCTTTGAGATCGGAAGGGTCGTGGGGGAGGGCTTCCAGCTGGAAAATCCGGACGACGTCGTCCCAGGTGATGGAGACATCGGAGGCTGTGAGAGAGGAGCCGCGGCGAGCAAGTAATAGCACCCACCTAAATCCCCAATTCTACAAGCGTGGGGCGCGTTCCATTCCTATTCTAGACTTGGATTCTGCTTGTTTGGTTGATTATGGTCATTGCTCATC
Source organism: Fragaria nilgerrensis (assembly GCA_010134655.1). Classification (NCBI taxonomy): domain Eukaryota; kingdom Viridiplantae; phylum Streptophyta; class Magnoliopsida; order Rosales; family Rosaceae; genus Fragaria; species Fragaria nilgerrensis. The sequence goes on along the minus strand of CM020979.1, from coordinate 21,423,296 downwards.
GGGGAAGATGAGTTGCAGAGAGAAGGAACTGGGGATAAAAAAGAAAAAAGAAAAAAGAAAAAAGGAGAAAAAAAAAAAAATACAAAGTCTTCAAAATTTCATGTTACAAGTTTAGAGAACATGTATACCAATAAAACAATAAATGTATTGTAATATAAGTAAAATGTTATTAATATGAGTAATTTGTCGTTGAGACCATTATGATGTAATGATGATGTTTATATTGTAAATCATGTCCTTTAAGAAGTTTTTGGTTATGTGACGACGTTTTTACATCGTTTATCGACAATTGAGATGAAAGTAGTAATTAATGTCGATTTCATGGTAGTTCTTTGTATGAGAACCCTTTGATTGATAAGTCGACGAATTGTTGAAAAAATAGTAATCAAGCTTGTATTTGTAGTAATTTTTGCACTTACAAGTTCGATAACTAATTTACCAATTTGACAACAAATTGTCGTAATAATGGTAAAACTGATGTACATATAGTAAATAAGTTGTTTATGTACTAAAGTCTTTTATCTAGTAATTAATACCTTACTTTAAGTAAATTTTGTTGTTATTGAGATAATTACTTATAATACAACGTGTTTTACTATAAATTACAACAACTAAGGTAAATATAGTTGTATTCTTGATATTACTTGGAATACGATCCTCTTTACGAATATAATTGGTAAATATAGTTGTATTCTTGATATTACTTGGAATACGATCCTCTTTACGAAAATAACAATAATTTTATCTCTAATAACAACGAATATTGTAAATATTAATAATCAGACCTACATTATCTGAAGTCGTTAATCTTGTAAAATAGTTCTTTTTTTATGTAATTATGGTCATTTTTAAGTAAATTACACCATTCATGATATTTTTACTACAAATACAACATTTAACGTATTTAGTGGTAATTACAGTGGTAAACTAAGTAATTACAACATTTACGACCTTCATTACAAGTTTTTGAACAATTCACGTATAACATAGTTAAAAGGTTCTTAAAATTGTAATTTTTTTACACATGTCAGAATATTACTGGATGACCTGTTTACCTGTACAACAGGTACTTCATTTTTATATATTATTTTAAAATAGTTGATGCATGGTATGCATCAACTTATCCTAGCTAGCCTTCCCCGTGTGGAGGGGTGTGACTTTTATTTCAAGTAAGTACTTGTAATAATAATTATGAGTAGTTAAACAGCTTTTAGTTGTTTGCCCAAGAGTGAAGCTCTGAGTTGTAGTTTATATTTATATTTAAATAAATAAAAACGACTTTGTGCCCAATACCCCATCACAATTTTTTTTTCTCAACTTATTACATTTCTGCATGTTTCTAGTTCAGTTTTGTTAATATGTTGCATTTCTGCAATTTAATCAAAACAATTTATGTTCTGACAACAATGATTCTGCCAAATCCAGTAACCAAGTTAACTATAAGTTTTTAGGTGAAATTTTAACATATTGAAGGCTAGTCCTTTCTAGAAATATTTTAATCATGTGCTAAACACATGACCTGCATGGTAAAGAACCTTAGCAACCATTTGCAACAGGTCTCAATCTTCCCAATTGTTATATATATGTTATTATAATAATCATAAACAATAGAAGTAGACCGTTTGCTATCTTCAAAAGTGTTGGAGAAAGTTGCCTTGAATGGTCGACCAACACGTGTCCATCCACATTTTAACAAATTCACGGACGTACACTTCAGAACAAGCTTCTACATATACACAGTTTCTATTCAGAGAGAATGTTCACTTTAAAATTAAAATGTGAAGTTTCTAATTTGACTCACTTTTCAGTTATATTTCTACATCTTCACCGTTTAATTTGTAAAATCTAATGCGTAGATCACTTCTGTAAAGTTTCATCGAATTTGATGATCGTTTGGGTTTTTGTAATCATTATTTACACAAACAGTTTTGGTTAGACATTTTATGGTACGTTCATTGATTTAATCTAATTCGGTATCGTAACGATCATCAATTTAGATGAAATTTTACAGGGATGATCAATACATTAGTATCAATAAACTAAACGATTGAGATGTTGAAATATAACCGAAAAGTGAGCCAAATAAGGAACTTCACACTTTAATTTCAAAGTGAAGCTTCGCTCTGGATAGGAACTGTATATATATATATACAGTTCCTATCTAGAGCGAAGCTTCGTTTTGAAATTAATGTGTGAAGTTCCTTATTTGACTAACTTTTCGGTCATATTTTCACATCTCCATCGTTCAGTTTGTATAATCAAATGCATAGATCACTTCTGCAAAGTTTCATTGAATTTGATAATCGTTTGGGTGTTCATAATCATGATTTACACAAACAGTTCTGGTTAGACAGGTTTATGATCCATTCATTGATTTAATCTAATTCGGTACCTAAACGATCATCAATCTGAATGAAATTTTGTATGAATGATCTATACATTAGTATTAATAAACTGAACGATGAAGATGTTGAATTATGACCGAAAAATTAGTCAAATAAAGAACTTCACACATTAATTTCAGAACGAAGCTTCGCTCTGGATAGGAACTGTATATATATACAATATATATATATAGTTCCTATATACAGTTCCTATCCAGAGTGAAGCTTCACTTTGAAATTAAAGTGTGAAATTTCTTATTTGACTCACTTTTCGGTCATATTTCCATATATATATATATACATATATTGTATATATACACAGTTTCTATTCAGAGCGAAGCTTCACTTTGAAATTAAAGTGTGAAGTTCCTTATTTGACTCACTTTTCGGTCATATTTCTATATCTCTACCTTTCAGTTTGTAGAACCTAATGCATAGATCACTCTTGCCAAGTTTCATCCAAATTGGTAATCGTTAAGGTACCGAATTAAATTAAATCAACGAACGGACCATAAATCTGTCTATTCAGAACTGTTTGTGTAAATAACGATTATGGAAACCCAAACGATCATCAAATTCAATGAAACTTGGCAGAAGTGATATATGCATTAGGTTCTACAAACTAAATGGTGAAGATGTGGAAATATGACCGAAAAGTGAGTCAAATAAGGAACTTCACACTTTAATTTCAAAGTGAAGTTTCTCTCTAGATAATATATATATATATATATATATATATATATATATATATTATAGGGGATCAAAAGGGGACTTATGCAGTGCACAAAAAGTGCGAACGTCCATGATTTCATCACGATTAGGCGCAAACGACTTTATCGCTCTTGCTGGATGGAGACAAGGCCTCGATTCTTCAACATCTTCTTGATGGTGGACTCGCCAACTACCAATTTTCTTTTTAGAGAGAGAGAGAGAGATTTTTGATATCATTTTTTATCATTGATGCGGATCAGGTATCGAGAACAGGCCTCCAACAGTCACTCAACAGACACTAGAAATAAAGAGTAGCAAACTCGTAGAAAATGACAAATCCATGCCGCAAATAGACTAATTTTATTCATAAAACATAAGCTCCCTAACAACTATTACAATACACATATTTATATGGGTTACAATACTTGAAGAGTAAGTAGCCTTAAGCTAAAAAGGAAAGTTAATTAAACGTAAATCCTAATAGTTATAATATAATTCCCTAAAACTATCTCAATAACAAAATATTAAAGATTACGAATCTATAATTAAATATTATTTTATATGCTCCTGCATCAAACTCCCTTGGTTGGAAAGAATTCGTCCTCTAATTTGAATCATTGATTGTAGAAAATCCAGACAAAGTCTTCCACTGCTTCAAATCTTATTTTGACAGATTCGCTTGCAATTGAATTCTTCCTTTCCAAATAAATAGATATTTGGAATAAATGTTTGATCATGATCCACCAAATTTTCTCTTCAACTTCAATCTCGCAATCCCAAAATTTCCTTCATCATCATTGATCTGATTGACAATATTAACTACGACTTTGAGAATTTGAATAATGAAGGCATTAACTCTAAGAAAATCAACAAAATTATGGTCAGTATCCTTCTTCAATGCTTTGATTGCGTCCTTCTTAGCATCTTTATCTTCTTCCACACCACAATTGCCACAGCAAGCCTCACAAAAACAATCATCATAAATCGGTGGCTTACTAAAATCCATAATACCATCTTTTTTTTCTTTTTCTGAATTATTACTGACTGAAAAAGTAAAGATAGAATTTGAACCTTCATAGTCGAAACTAACAGGCTCTTCCCTTTCATCTGACTCACAGAACGGAGCACAACGATGAAATGGGCCAACGCATATCTCCCCGTCGGAACCGTCACCATCTTGGTTGAAAGTTTCGATGGGATCAATACGTTGATGATAGGTGGTAACGTCTCTCTCCCTGTCGGAACTCTTACGACCCCGTCGTCGAGCTTCGATGCGATCGATACGTACCGCAAGTTGCTGAAGCATCCTTTTAATTTCAGCCATGTCGTTGTTGACGTCACGACCCTCCATTCTAAAACCTTCGCCTCTTCGCCCGACCTGAAACATGGAATCCACCAAGCTCTCGCCAAAGCTCTGATATCAACTAGTGCGAATCAGGTATCGAGAACAGGCCTCCAACAGTCACTCAACAGACACCAGAAATAAAGAGTAGCAAACTCGTAGAAAAGTCTATACCGCAAATAGACTAATTTTATTCATAAAACATAAGCTCCCTAACAACTATTACAATACGCATATTATATGAGTTACAATACTTGGAGAATAAGTAGCCTCAAGCTAAAAAGGAAAGTTAATTAAACGTAAATCCTAATAATTATAATATAATTCTCTAAAACTATCTCAATAACAAAATATCAAAGATTACGAATCTATAATTAAATATTATTTTATATGCTCGTGCATCAATCATTCTTATTTAGTTCCAATATGAGATTTTTCTTTTCAGATGGTATCAATATCAACCCCTGTGATAATTTTTAGCAGATAATTTTTAGTAGAGCTTTTGATCCCGTGTTTGATTTGGGGTCAGGACGTGACATCCCCCGTGTTTGATTTGGGGTCAGGACGTGACATCAACCTTGATCTCCTTTGGCCTACATTTTCATGGTGATGCTAATTGTGAAAGCATGGACGTCCGTACTTTTTTCTTATCATACGACCTGATATATAATTTTATATATATTATTTTGTCCAAGTAAAAAAGAAATTAGAAGTAAAATTAAGGTGAGTAAAATTTATTAAGGTATTTAAAATAGGGATGGTAGTAGCCCTCCACGCACCCCTCATCTTATTATCAAACCACCATATGCTTTTAAAAACATGCTTAACTGATGTAACACTCACACATCCGCTTATTGCTACATAACCTTCTAATGATATATATGTCTTTTATATGCCATTTCCATAGACTAGTACTTTCCTCACATTGCTTCCCATGCAGAATTACATTGCTCAGCACGTCAAGCGCTTACTGTCCTCCTCATTGTCCTCAACTTTGCTGCAAACCTTTGCGCTTTTGTGGATTGTTTCCTTGCCATCACCTGCCAAGAAGCAAGTGTCACAAAGTAATGTCATATCATTAAATCCAATACATATGCGAGTTACTTACCTCTTGTCTACGCCTCTCTTCGATTCCCGCCTATTCCAAATCCAGGTAAAAAATACTTCATTAGTACATTTCAATCCCCAACAGTGTAATGTTTTAAAGCGAGGAAGAAAATATCTTGTGCAGTACCACTGTTTGCTTTAGCTTTTCATTCTCCTCTTCAAGGTGATTCACCTCAGCTTCTAATTCCACCGTGTATGCCTGCAATTAACATAATAGTAAACATTATGAGGTGAGATAGGTGGATTCCATTCTAGAAATGCTATATGATGCCTAATCTTCACATAATATCCGACACTATTCACCCTTTTGGAACCACCAAACTATGTATCCACAAAACTGGAACTGTCCATTATGATGGCTTACCTTCAAATCATTCTTACTGATGAAGGGTTAGTAGTCTACAATACTAACCGTTAGCTGTAGATCACTCTTGTTTAATAATAGTTATTATACGGTAGATAACAATGCGTCTCCTTATCGCTGCTAGCAAGGTTGGGGACATTATATGAAATGCAATATCAGAGAACTTCCTAACCAGAAATGGATGCTGCGATATGAAAACAATTGCATTATAACAGATCGAGGAACAAAAAGTAAAGACTTTTTTTTGTTGGTTAAGAATAAATGTAACAGAGTTTTAGAAATCTTATTCACTATAATGATGACTCTTTCATTCTTGCACAGGCAAAGGCTCTTCTTGGGCCTCTTGTGGCTCTGCAAGACTGCAATGTGATTTCTCAAGTTCAGGACCCTTTTGTTTTCAAATGTGAGGCTCAGTGTTGCAAGGAGGTCGGGTTTACTATCACAGTGATATCTGTACTGATTACACTGTTAGTCTATCAATTTAAATAGTTAATTAGTAGACTTCAAGGTTTGTTTTGATTTGACTTAGATGATCTTTGAAATGTGATGCAGACAATGAATGATTTGATCCTGATCACATTGTGTACGAGTGTACTTAACCACATCTAACAATAATATACCTGTTTCACTGAAAAAGTTAATTGCATAATATACCTGTTTCCTTGCACGAGACCGAGCTGCTGACTCTCGATTTTTTATCATCCTTCGTTGCCTGCGCTCCACTACTACCTCTAGTGGACCATCAATTATCCTCTTCTTGTTCTTTGTCCCACTAGATTCAGGCAAACTAAGACATTTCTCAATTTCACTATTGGTACCAAAAGATGCATTTCCCACAATCATTTTAGCCTGTCCAAAAATTGGATATCCAGCAATCGCATATCCATTCCCGGATAGATTGTTTGGCATAGCATTTTGGGGATTCAAATATCCTGAAACAATCATATTATTCCCCATTTCAGAACTTGTACCCCCATACATGCTACTGCTAGTTGCAATATTAGAATTGTTGGCATCACCACATTGTGGATGAATTGGGTCACTTTCCATTCGGTTCTGAGAATGTGATTCTTGAACTACACCAGCTTTTACTAGGAAATCTTCCAAGGTTATTTCTCCAATGCTTGATTGGCGCTGGGGATGTTCTCCATTACTCATGTCGTCAAGCGGGGGTGGTGGTCGAGTTTTGTCGATCTCTGACCATACCTCTTCCACAGTTTTCTTGCAGAGTGGGGTAGGAATGGAGACTGATCCTTGCCGTGAAAGAGAGGCTGGATTTGAAGTTGTATCTTTCCCATTGGCAGGGTTTTCCTGATCACCTTGGTTAAGTTGTTCTGAAGAAACTTGGTTTTCATCAGCACTCCATATGTTGGCAAGGAATTCATCCATGTTCATGGACCCAAAACTCTTCCCACTCTTGCTTTGAATTTCATCAAGAGTAAGTGAGAATATCGAGTTCTGTTTTGAAGATTCCCCATTTTGGTGCTGAGATGGTGATGGTTGAGGTTTAGCATCATTTCCATCACCATTTGGGTCATATCCAAGGCCTCCAGATTCATCAGAAGCTACCATTTTTATTAGCATAAAATGGAAGCGATCATGTTAAAGATAGTGACTGCTGAATTAGCCCCTGCTGCACTGCAAAGAAAAAATATGAGAAAATAATCAAACTAATGAGCTTCTAAACAATCATTACTAACTTTTCGAATTAGATATCTGCACCTACCCCAAGACGAGAAGTTCAACCATTGTATATGACAATTCTAGTAATTAACCCCGGCCCTAATAAATTTCTTCCAGGATTTGATTTCTTACTTCATCTAACAAATGCAAAGAAACAGAAAAAGAAAAAAAAAAGTTAATGCATGGAAGGGACTGGATTTGGAAAAGAGAAACGTATAGGCAAGAACAGTCTTGTGCGTACTGAAAGGCTAGTGTCAAGATTCAAATAAAATGCAGAAATAGGTGGAAAACAAGAATCTGCATGCAACACAAATGTCAATTACCGCTCTCTTTGGTCCACAGTATTCTAGAAAAACTGGGACTACATTTATGAAAAAATCCAACCGAGGTGAAAAACAGAAAAAGAAAATGCACATATCTGATATCTCACTTCAATGGAGACCGTTTAAGATTAGTAACGGTAGTCATAGCCGAGGCCCTCAGATTATCAGAAACTAACACTATTTACTATTTAGCATAAATTGGAAGGAATATCCTAATCATGTTAAGAATTCTCAAACTTTTAAATTTTTACACTCAACTGAAAACTGATTAGCTAGCCCCTGTCTCACCAAAAAGAGAAAAAACCAAACTCATGAGTTATGAGTCTCTCTGCATGCAGTGGAATTCTCAAGCAAAAGCAACTATTCTAATTAGAAATGTCCATCTCTACCTGTGGAGGGGCAGCTTTAACATTCAAATGAGATCTCTAGAAATAACCCTAATAAAATTCTTCCTGGTTTTGGTTAATTTCTACTTCAAAACAAAACAAAAAAGAGGGGAAAAACCAACTTCAATGCATTTGGAACTTGGAAGGGTTAGATCGGAAACAAAGAAATCTGTAATTCATGAACAGTGAGTCTGTGGATCGAATACTAGTGTTAAAATTCAAAAAAAGTGGATCGATTGAGAAGTGAAACAAAGAATCTGCATGCAAAACGAAGGCTCAAAGCTTAGCAACAAAGCCATTTACCAGCTTTTCATTAATCTACAGCAATCTAGACAAACCAATACTCAGAACTGAGCAACAAATTAAGCAACATAATTAAGGACTAAGGAAAGACATATATTCCCATATCACAGAATAACACCACAGTATTACTAGGTAAATCAAACCCAATAAAATTTCTGAAGAAGAAAAGAACATATAAGCGGAAAAGAGAAACATGCAGGACATACCTGAGGGTGATCTGCTTCAATGGAGGCTAGAGAGTAGTAGAGCTGCGAGCACCCTTATAAAGGGCAGCAGATTCGAGAGGGAGGGGACTAGAAATTGTAACTGCCATTGCCACTTTAAAATGTGGTTCTCATGCGGCCCCCACATTGTTGTTCAGTTTCTGGACACGTTTGGTGACACATGTCTTTTTTCTTCTGTAACAAAAAAAAACCCAGAAAATGGTCCTCCCATATACTCCTAAGAGCAAAGCCCAGAAAAATGGCTCTTATGCTAAAGCACTGGGAAAAATGAGGCAGAGCTGATGATGAAAGTGTAGCACTGCCCCATGTTAAATATTAGTTTCTCAGTTTCTGATCCAACTCCAATTTGTTTCAACCTGTTCTATATATATAATGAACCAACATGTGAAAGAATTATACTGCAGTGTGAACTACTATAACCAGTTAGCCACTAAAAGTAGGTATATAATAGTTATGGAAACTAGTAATAATTAACATGCTACCCCCATTTCAAGGTCAAGGAGCCTCAAATAGTCCAATAACTCTTTGGCCTAGTTGAGTTGTATTACAATTCATGTTGTTGCAGGAATGCAACAAGCTTTCGCTACATTTGGTTACTAGCTACTTCAATTCTTTTTTTCTTCTTTTTTGGTACATAAGAGGGCCAAAGGACCCAAAAAAGAAACTAAGCTAAGACATCACAAAGGGAAAATTCCCAGTTATATCAGCAGCAAGAATACTCTATATAAGAGGAGAGCAGTCCAGCACATAAGTACCAAACCAATCCCAGCATCATGCCACGAGCCGGCTTATGGTTGCTTGTTCGGCACTAAATATCATAGATTGAATAACGTAACCTGTCTATAGTCACAAAAATTTACTCTAAAGCAAAATTCGCTGCTCTTTCAAATCTGGCCTCCAATACTGATCCCAAACCATTTCTGGCTCAGAAATTTCAATCTCTCACAGCCGGAAACAGCATAACCAGCAAAACATACATGAGATCGACTTCAAAACAGTCATAACAAAAAGAAAAATAGCCCTAACTAAATTAAGTAGAGGAAAACCAAGGAGTTTTGAATGAATTGATCAGGAGAAACTCAACTGAAATCACATTAAATAAGGGGGATTTGAAAGCACATGAGATTCAAGTAAGTCAAGCTGAGAAAAGCGGGACGGTTAAAGTGAAGCTGTATATATCCATCTTTTTCTGTTTTCAGAAATGAACTGTACATTCAAGACCTGTACAGAACTACATAACATATATACGCACACGAAATAGACTTGTTTCCGATACAACACGAAATAGACTTGTTTCTCTTTATACCAGATGCATTTTTTCACAGACCAAGATGCTCTTTGTATCTGTGGTGTGCACTGGAATTTTTTCACCTGTACATTTTTTTTCTGGTCTAGTTATTTTAGCTGTTTTCGAACTTCTTTCCTTGCTTTGGCTAATTTTACAAGCACAAAAAAATCACAAAAAAAAGGGAGTAGTTTCCTTGTCGAACTAGGACTAGCAAAACAGAGTCAATCACCATATTAATCTTCATATAGTTGTTCAGGTATTAAGGTGTGTGCACCGTTGTTGGTTATCGTAAATTCAGAATCAAACCGGTTGATGGGGTCGGTAGTTGGTTGGTTCGTTTTACCAACTTACTGAAATTCAAGAGTGAAAACTAATGCTGAACCTTGAAAAGACAAAATAGGAAAGAAATATATATACTGTATGCTTCAAATAGCTTCACAGATTCGAAAATATGAAGTAGTGCAATAAGTGGATCTAACAAAGATAACTCATGGTCGGATATGGCTTCAGAGTTGCTTGAATGTTGCAACTGGGTAAAACACAGAAACACTCTGATAACTCATTTCACTATTACCACAGCACCACCACTTATTCAGCTCAGGAAAAGAAAAAAGAACACCCCCCCAGCTTATTTCTAAACCCATGTTATACTGAAGGAACATTCATCCATCCACTTATTGCTACATAGAAGTGAAGCAATTGATTTACAATTTTACATATGCTTCTGCTGACATGCATATTTAGAATTTTAGATTAGATCTCATTTACAATGATCGCCACAAGTATCTTCCTCACTTTGCTTGAATTACAATGATCGCCACTTCGCCAGCTCAAGCGCTTGCCACCCTCCTTATAGTCCTCAACTTTTCTGCCAGTTTTGTTCTTTTGTAATTCCTTTCCTTCTCATGACCTGCTCATAGCCTCATAGGTACACAGATTATTGAATAATAACTAGCATATATATGCAGCGTATCTTTCTTCATTTGAAGTTACTTACCTCTTGTTTTCGCCTCTGTTCGATTTCAACCTATTCCAAATAAAGGCAAACAAATGTTTCATTAGTGCACTTTGATCACTAATTGTGCAGTTCCAAAGCAAGGAATGAGATTTTCTTGTTTAGTACCAAGCATTGCTTTAGCTTTATATTCTCTTCTTGAAGTTGATTCAGCTCAGCTTCTAGCTCCACAGTATATGCCTGTGAATTGTGGAATAGTATTGATCATAAGGAGAGATAATGTCCATTCAATAAAATGCTGCATCAATTATGTAGTTTGAGCAATAAGGTATTATAGTTACATGAATGCACTTAGTTTCATACTACAAAACTACCCTTTTGAAATAGACACACATGTTAAACAATTCATTGCCCAAGTCCAGGCTTCAAATACTATCCTAGGATTCCTAGCAGTAAATCAAGCTAATCTGAGAATGAACATTTGACTGTTATCAAACAAATGAAAGAATAATTTTATATTTGAAAGGGATCGTAAGGATGCATGCATGGTTCAGCTAGAACTTCAATACTAATGTGTGTGGTGAACCAAAATGAGGGGATAGTTTTGTACTTCATATTACAGATAAGTAATAAATTAGCTCAGAATTTATGTTTCATAATATTGACATAGAATCAACTAACATTTTGACAATGTTAGTTGATCAATCAAAAGTCTATGTCATGACCTATAAAATTTATTGTTCTGAGATTGAGGTTACATTGCAGTATGTATATAATCACATAAGATTAAATTCTAAATTGAAAAAGTCCATGTTATATAAATATACCTGTTTCCTTGCTCGAGACCGAGCTGCTGACTCTCGATTCTTGATCATCCTGCGTTGCCCACTAGATTCTGGCAAACTATGACATTTCTCAATTGCACTACTAGTATCTCCATAAGATGCTTCTCCCACAACCATTTTACTCTCTGTCTCTCTAAACATTTGGATATGGAGCAGTTGCATATCCATTCCCGGACAAACTGTTTGGTACAAAACCTTGAAGATTAAAACACCTGAACCAATAAAATTATTCCCCATATGTGCCGCTGCCAGCTCCCATGTTACAATTAGTATTACCACCATGTGGTTGAATTTGAGTACCTTCCCATTCTTTTCTGAGGTCGTTCTTGAACTATTCCACCTTTTACCAGGAAATGTTCCAGAGTTATTTCTCCGATTGTTAGTTGGCGCTGGGGACTGGGGAGGTCCAGAATCAATACTCACGTCAGTAAGCGGGGGTGGTGGTTGAGTTTTGTCGATCTCTGACCAGACCTCATCCACAGTTTTCTTGCAAAGTGGGGTAGGAATGGAGTATGATCCTTGACGCGAAAGAGATCCCGGAGGCTTTGAAATTGCGTCTTTCACATTACTGGAAGGGTCCTCATGATCACCTTGGTTGGGTTGTTCTTCACAAACTTGATTTTCATCGACACTCCATATGTTGGCAAGGAATTCATCCATGTTCATGGACCCAAAACTCTTCCTACTCTTGCTTTGAATCTCATCAAGAGTAAGCGAGAATATCGAGTTCTGTTTTGATGATTCCCCATTTTCGTGCTGTGGTGGTGGTGGTTGAGGTTGAACATCATTTCCATCCCCATTTTGGCCATAGCCAAGGCCTCTAGATTCATCAGACATCACCATTTTGATTAGCACAAAATGGATGCAATCATGGCATATGTATAGTCTGAATTAGAACCTGCATTTACATAAGAATTGAAAGAGATAGATAAATAATCAACTTATTTGATTAACTTCCTGCAGTGGAATTTTCAATCAAAACATACTTTTTTTAACTTCATATGCGCATCTACCTACATAAGAGCAGCCCTCAAAACATTTTACATGACTTTTCTATCAATAACCCTGATTAATTTCTCTAATGATTTGATTTCTTATTTCATCTAACAAGAAGAAAACCAGAAAAAGTAATAATAGAAACCAATTTCAGTACACGAAGGGATGGGATTTGCAGGCTAATATCGACATTCAAGTAATTAAAGTGCATTGAGAGGTGCAAAAGTAAGAATCTGCATGCAACACAATTGTCACTCACCACTTTTACCAGCCCACAGAATTGCAGAAAACAATCGAGGACAACTCTGCACCGAACTACAATTTCATCGAAGAAGAAGATCGACATATATGGCTTGATGGCCATCTTTCTCAAATTTGCAAAAGAAGAAGATCGACATGTATGGTTTAACATTTAAACTTCAATTTTGGTAAACCCTATACCTTCGTGTAAACAAATACGACTGATTAGGAGCTAGTTTGGTATTGCTGTGACTTTAAAAAAAACTGTTGTTGTTGTACTGTGAAAATAATTAGTTGTGAATTAAAACAGTTTTGTGTTTGGTAAATATTAGTTTTAAAAGTTCTGTCAAGAAAAAATTTATTAATTTCTAACGTTTTTAGTGATAACTACTTATTAGTAACCTGTAATTTAAAAAAAAAACTGTTTTTCTTTCATTTATCAAACATTATAAAATTAAAAAATTCAGATAATATTTAATTTTTTAAAAAACGAAGTTGTACCAAACTAGACCGCACATGGCATTTTTCTCTAAGAGGCTATTTTTTTAATATATTTTTAATTTAATAAATTTTAATCCAGGAAAAGGATAGGTGTAATTTATTGAAAAGAAAAAGAAATATAAGATTTTGATTGCCGGAAAAGACTTCAACGAGGCCTTTCCGTATTTGGACGGATAAAATTTTCCTTTCTATTTCAATTTCAGCCACCATCATGGCCACACTGACGACGACCACCACCGCCACAGTTTCCTCACACTTTATGACCTCACTTCAACGCCCCAAGGTAATTCTCAAACTCCCTATTTCACCCATCAAAGCTCAAACCTTCATCTTATGTCATCCTCATCGTTCTGCAGCACTTTTCTGTTAGAAGCTACTGCAGTTGTGCTCTGGTTGCCAACATGCTACAAGTGTTGGGTTCTCTTCCACACCCCATGTTCTGTTTAGTGGGTATGCTTTCTTCCCTATCTACAATTCATAGCTTCATTAGCTTGCTGCATTGTGTATGAGAGACTTGAGAGTTCACACTTTGGATTGCTACACTGTGACTGTTATAGTAATTTGAGATACAAAAAGGTTCTTTCAAATTAGTTTGGGGTGTTTAATGTTGTACAAATGTGTACATTAGATAGAAGCATTGGGAAACTTTGATTGTAATGAGTAAACTACTTGGTATAAATGTTATCGTCCCGAGACTTTGATCTCTTACTTGCTTGTGTCTCTGTTTCATCTTATTTGAAGCTTTTAGTGGATTTTGTTTTATGTATACTGATGGTTTGGTTTTGATTACCAAGTGGAGTTGTTTATCTTTCAATATTTGATTTTCCCGAATTTTTGATTTTGTTTTACAGGAAAAGTCTCAAGTATCTTCCTGCTATCTGTGCTGTATTATCAGGTATAGTTGGTTAAATATTGACCAAACAGTTCTTATATTTGTGGTTTTAGATTTCTGCCTACTGCATTCTGCAAGTACTTTTGTAGTTTGTGAACTGTATTTTTCTTCAATTTAGGCACAGAAGACATTGGAGTATCCTCTACTCAATCTGAAGACTTGTCTATTACTGCAACTACTTCAGGTTCTGGTGAATTAAAGGTATGATGACAATTTTAGTTCTATACAGAAGCTTCTATTTATTGTAGTGGGAGTTTACTCCCATATGTTCCTACATGGCACTGGGGAAATGGAAAGTGACCATGATACAAAATATGGGATGATCCCTGGATTCCTGCTAAGCCTTTTTTTTTTCTGGTCACCCTTGTTTGCTAAGCTAATGTAAAAGTATAACCGGTTGATCAAGATGACACCCTTTGCTTGTTTTAGGTTGATCATATACAGTGCTCTAGTCTAGATGGCCATAAATTTTTGTTGATATTTCTAGATTTCCACCGTATAACAATCACACATTTGCAATCAGATAAGCGTAGAGGTATCTGGGACCAAAACTCAAGCAATATTTGATCACGTTTTTGACAAAATGGTTGCTGCCGCCCAGCCAATACCCGGATTTCGAAGAGTGAAAGGAGGTAGGCTCTTAATTTTGTGAATAATTGAAAAATGAACCTTTGCTTTTTTATTTTGTATAACACACTTATGGCTTTCTTCATTTTTCACAAGTCTTCATTGCCAATTGATCGGCTATATCATGTTACAAACTGATCTATGCTAGTTGCCTTTTTTGGACCGTATGGCTGCATAAGTTAAAGAAAAGCTGTATAAAAACATACGCCCACTTCAGGTTTTCAGTCTAAAAAGTAAAAAGATATGAGTTCATGTTGTGTTGCAATACATTTTGTTGAATATGATTTCTATTGATTCACAATATTACAATTGTACAGATATATACTAGCTATTCTAGATTCTATATATAGAAAACAGTAAATACAAATAATAGCATTGATATGTAGTTATAGCATAGAATCAAAACAGCCTATGAATTCTCTATGGGAGGAGAATCAGATGGCTGGATTTTAGGAGAAGATTGAGTCTGTCTAACACCCCCTCCCTCAAACTTGGCGGCTCCGGACGAACAAGTTTGGTGGAAAAAGAAGGTGGCGTGTCTGTGAAGCAGTTTGGTGACTAAATCAGCAGGTTGATCAACGGAGGGAATGAAGCAGAATCAATGATTTCCAAGGGCAACTTTTTCGCGAACATAATGATAGTCAAGCTCAATATGTTTGGTTAGGGTATGGCAGAAATTTCATAGACATAGGATATTAGACTTTTCTTCTCGTACCGGATGCTGGTTCAGTTTTGTGTCAGTTGGGTAGTCATGTAACTGGTCTTCTGCTTATCAATGAAAAAAAAGTTGATAATTATATTTTATGGATCACAATGTATACAGAGACTCCAATTTCTACCACCAGATAACTCATTCCATTCATTTCTTACTCAACTTTTACCAAAATACTAAATTTGTTTATTTGTGAACTATGCGCATATACCTTCTGTTACTGGTAATAAATTTATTTAGCTTATGTCTGAAGATTGGGATGTGTGTGTGTGTGTGACATCAGATTTAGAACACCTAGAACGGTACATTTTCTTGTGTTGCAAGTTCTGTAAGGGTGTTTATGGAATGCAATGTGAGCCGGGGCATTGTAGACAAGTGTGTGACTTTGTGTGAAAGATACAGATTCATTCTTTTAGGGGAGAAATTATACGTGTGTGTTGTTTAACTAATAATTTTTTTTTATTAATTATTATTAAAAAGGGTTGATGCCCGCCCTCAGTACTCAGCTCGGATTTCAATTTCATTTGTTGAAACTAAATTTTGCGCAAAAGATCTTAGCCTCGTCATTATATGTCGGATGTAGTTTTGTTTTGATATCTTGTGCTATAGAGTCTGCACATAGGCATCTATATGGTCTTTGATTTATCTTTTCTTTAGGAAATTGCTCCTCTTGTTTGTAGTGTAATGCAGAATTTGTTAATTCTGTGGTCTTGTGGTTGGTGTTTTTTCTTCTTTGGTTGGTATTTGTATCGGTCTGTGAATTGATGTCTGATCCACCTCTTTGGAAATTTCTTTCAAAGTAAATAAATCTTATCAATAGAAGCTTGTTTGAGCTAAATAAGTGCAAAGCAAAAAGCTCATTGGCTTTTCCTTTTTGTTGCTTTAGCATAGGTAATTTTGACAATCGAACGAATTGTTGAGACTTGTACCAAGAAGGGTTGTGGATCTCTTTTTCTTGTGTAATTTTCTTGTACATTATCTTCCTTTTTTCATACAACTCTAACTTAATGTTCTTCTTTATCTCTTTCTCTCGGTATTTGTTGCTGACAAACTAAATCTCGACTACCAGGGAAAACACCGAATGTAAGTTTTCGACTCCAAGTATCTAAATGGAATTTGTTTTTATTGTAATTAAAGATACATTATACTGCATTGACATTTATTTGTTAATTGCAACTCTCACTGGCCTCACATGACTCTTATACCTCCTAGCTTAAAGAGCTGGGCACAGCCTCTACCTTGAGTTGTGGATATATAGTTATATTTATGTTTCAATCCCCATGTTCAGTTATATTTATGTTTCAATCCCCATGTTCTAAGGGTTCTTGTAGTAGCACTCCTGCCTTCTGGGTGGAGTTATGACACTTGTCTTGCTCAGAGTTGTTCTTTTATTCTGTCAATGCCAATTAGTAA